>CM063110.1:22590125-23883874 GCA_031841125.1 Acanthococcus lagerstroemiae
GATCAATTTGGGTCAAAAAATGACTCTAGCTCAATTTTGACAACGGATTCGAATTCGTCTCGAAAAATTGACTAACTAGCACCAGCCCCGACGCCGTAGCTCTCCGAAAATTTTTTCGCCCCAAAAAATGCATGATATATAGTATGGAGAAATTTTCAAAATTTGAGAAAATCAAAAATTTCGAATTAATGAGTGTTTCTTACTCAATTTTTCACGCCGAGTTCGAATTCGCTGTTGCAATTTGGCGGCGACCCTCCGTTTCCGAGATACCCTCGAAAAAGTTGGAAAAATTGATCAATTTGGGTCAAAAAATGACTCTAGCTCAATTTTGACAACGGATTCGAATTCGTCTCGAAAAATTGACTAACTAGCACCAGCCCCGACGCCGTAGCTCTCCGAAAATTTTTTCGCCCCAAAAAATGCATGATGTATAGTATGGAGAAATTTTCAAAATTTGAGAAAATCAAAAATTTCGAATTAATGAGTGTTTCTTACTCAATTTTTCACGCCGAGTTCGAATTCGCTGTTGCAATTTGGCGGCGACCCTCCGTTTCCGAGATACCCTCGAAAAAGTTGGAAAAATTGATCAATTTGGGTCAAAAAATGACTCTAGCTCAATTTTGACAACGGATTCGAATTCGTCTCGAAAAATTGACTAACTAGCACCAGCCCCGACGCCGTAGCTCTCCGAAAATTTTTTCGCCCCAAAAAATGCATGATGTATAGTATGGAGAAATTTTCAAAATTTGAGAAAATCAAAAATTTCGAATTAATGAGTGTTTCTTACTCAATTTTTCACGCCGAGTTCGAATTCGCTGTTGCAATTTGGCGGCGACCCTCCGTTTCCGAGATACCCTCGAAAAAGTTGGGAAAATTGATCAATTTGGGTCAAAAAATGACTCTAGCTCAATTTTGACAACGGATTCGAATTCGTCTCGAAAAATTGACTAACTAGCACCAGCCCCGACGCCGTAGCTCTCCGAAAATTTTTTCGCCCCAAAAAATGCATGATGTATAGTATGGAGAAATTTTCAAAATTTGAGAAAATCAAAAATTTCGAATTAATGAGTGTTTCTTACTCAATTTTTCACGCCGAGTTCGAATTCGCTGTTGCAATTTGGCGGCGACCCTCCGTTTCCGAGATACCCTCGAAAAAGTTGGGAAAATTGATCAATTTGGGTCAAAAAATGACTCTAGCTCAATTTTGACAACGGATTCGAATTCGTCTCGAAAAATTGACTAACTAGCACCAGCCCCGACGCCGTAGCTCTCCGAAAATTTTTTCGCCCCAAAAAATGCATGATGTATAGTATGGAGAAATTTTCAAAATTTGAGAAAATCAAAAATTTCGAATTAATGAGTGTTTCTTACTCAATTTTTCACGCCGAGTTCGAATTCGCTGTTGCAATTTGGCGGCGACCCTCCGTTTCCGAGATACCCTCGAAAAAGTTGGAAAATTGATCAATTTGGGTCAAAAAATGACTCTAGCTCAATTTTGACAACGGATTCGAATTCGTCTCGAAAAATTGACTAACTAGCACCAGCCCCGACGCCGTAGCTCTCCGAAAATTTTTTCGCCCCAAAAAATGCATGATGTATAGTATGGAGAAATTTTCAAAATTTGAGAAAATCAAAAATTTCGAATTAATGAGTGTTTCTTACTCAATTTTTCACGCCGAGTTCGAATTCGCTGTTGCAATTTGGCGGCGACCCTCCGTTCCGAGATACCCTCGAAAAAGTTGGAAAATTGATCAATTTGGGTCAAAAAATGACTCTAGCTCAATTTTGACAACGGATTCGAATTCGTCTCGAAAAATTGACTAACTAGCACCAGCCCCGACGCCGTAGCTCTCCGAAAATTTTTTCGCCCCAAAAAATGCATGATGTATAGTATGGAGAAATTTTCAAAATTTGAGAAAATCAAAAATTTCGAATTAATGAGTGTTTCTTACTCAATTTTTCACGCCGAGTTCGAATTCGCTGTTGCAATTTGGCGGCGACCCTCCGTTTCCGAGATACCCTCGAAAAAGTTGGGAAAATTGATCAATTTGGGTCAAAAAATGACTCTAGCTCAATTTTGACAACGGATTCGAATTCGTCTCGAAAAATTGACTAACTAGCACCAGCCCCGACGCCGTAGCTCTCCGAAAATTTTTTCGCCCCAAAAAATGCATGATGTATAGTATGGAGAAATTTTCAAAATTTGAGAAAATCAAAAATTTCGAATTAATGAGTGTTTCTTACTCAATTTTTCACGCCGAGTTCGAATTCGCTGTTGCAATTTGGCGGCGACCCTCCGTTTCCGAGATACCCTCGAAAAAGTTGGAAAAATTGATCAATTTGGGTCAAAAAATGACTCTAGCTCAATTTTGACAACGGATTCGAATTCGTCTCGAAAAATTGACTAACTAGCACCAGCCCCGACGCCGTAGCTCTCCGAAAATTTTTTCGCCCCAAAAAATGCATGATGTATAGTATGGAGAAATTTTCAAAATTTGAGAAAATCAAAAATTTCGAATTAATGAGTGTTTCTTACTCAATTTTTCACGCCGAGTTCGAATTCGCTGTTGCAATTTGGCGGCGACCCTCCGTTTCCGAGATACCCTCGAAAAAGTTGGGAAAATTGATCAATTTGGGTCAAAAAATGACTCTAGCTCAATTTTGACAACGGATTCGAATTCGTCTCGAAAAATTGACTAACTAGCACCAGCCCCGACGCCGTAGCTCTCCGAAAATTTTTTCGCCCCAAAAAATGCATGATGTATAGTATGGAGAAATTTTCAAAATTTGAGAAAATCAAAAATTTCGAATTAATGAGTGTTTCTTACTCAATTTTTCACGCCGAGTTCGAATTCGCTGTTGCAATTTGGCGGCGACCCTCCGTTTCCGAGATACCCTCGAAAAAGTTGGGAAAATTGATCAATTTGGGTCAAAAAATGACTCTAGCTCAATTTTGACAACGGATTCGAATTCGTCTCGAAAAATTGACTAACTAGCACCAGCCCCGACGCCGTAGCTCTCCGAAAATTTTTTCGCCCCAAAAAATGCATGATGTATAGTATGGAGAAATTTTCAAAATTTGAGAAAATCAAAAATTTCGAATTAATGAGTGTTTCTTACTCAATTTTTCACGCCGAGTTCGAATTCGCTGTTGCAATTTGGCGGCGACCCTCCGTTTCCGAGATACCCTCGAAAAAGTTGGGAAAATTGATCAATTTGGGTCAAAAAATGACTCTAGCTCAATTTTGACAACGGATTCGAATTCGTCTCGAAAAATTGACTAACTAGCACCAGCCCCGACGCCGTAGCTCTCCGAAAATTTTTTCGCCCCAAAAAATGCATGATGTATAGTATGGAGAAATTTTCAAAATTTGAGAAAATCAAAAATTTCGAATTAATGAGTGTTTCTTACTCAATTTTTCACGCCGAGTTCGAATTCGCTGTTGCAATTTGGCGGCGACCCTCCGTTTCCGAGATACCCTCGAAAAAGTTGGAAAAATTGATCAATTTGGGTCAAAAAATGACTCTAGCTCAATTTTGACAACGGATTCGAATTCGTCTCGAAAAATTGACTAACTAGCACCAGCCCCGACGCCGTAGCTCTCCGAAAATTTTTTCGCCCCAAAAAATGCATGATGTATAGTATGGAGAAATTTTCAAAATTTGAGAAAATCAAAAATTTCGAATTAATGAGTGTTTCTTACTCAATTTTTCACGCCGAGTTCGAATTCGCTGTTGCAATTTGGCGGCGACCCTCCGTTTCCGAGATACCCTCGAAAAAGTTGGAAAAATTGATCAATTTGGGTCAAAAAATGACTCTAGCTCAATTTTGACAACGGATTCGAATTCGTCTCGAAAAATTGACTAACTAGCACCAGCCCCGACGCCGTAGCTCTCCGAAAATTTTTTCGCCCCAAAAAATGCATGATGTATAGTATGGAGAAATTTTCAAAATTTGAGAAAATCAAAAATTTCGAATTAATGAGTGTTTCTTACTCAATTTTTCACGCCGAGTTCGAATTCGCTGTTGCAATTTGGCGGCGACCCTCCGTTTCCGAGATACCCTCGAAAAAGTTGGGAAAATTGATCAATTTGGGTCAAAAAATGACTCTAGCTCAATTTTGACAACGGATTCGAATTCGTCTCGAAAAATTGACTAACTAGCACCAGCCCCGACGCCGTAGCTCTCCGAAAATTTTTTCGCCCCAAAAAATGCATGATGTATAGTATGGAGAAATTTTCAAAATTTGAGAAAATCAAAAATTTCGAATTAATGAGTGTTTCTTACTCAATTTTTCACGCCGAGTTCGAATTCGCTGTTGCAATTTGGCGGCGACCCTCCGTTTCCGAGATACCCTCGAAAAAGTTGGAAAAATTGATCAATTTGGGTCAAAAAATGACTCTAGCTCAATTTTGACAACGGATTCGAATTCGTCTCGAAAAATTGACTAACTAGCACCAGCCCCGACGCCGTAGCTCTCCGAAAATTTTTTCGCCCCAAAAAATGCATGATGTATAGTATGGAGAAATTTTCAAAATTTGAGAAAATCAAAAATTTCGAATTAATGAGTGTTTCTTACTCAATTTTTCACGCCGAGTTCGAATTCGCTGTTGCAATTTGGCGGCGACCCTCCGTTCCGAGATACCCTCGAAAAAGTTGGAAAAATTGATCAATTTGGGTCAAAAAATGACTCTAGCTCAATTTTGACAACGGATTCGAATTCGTCTCGAAAAATTGACTAACTAGCACCAGCCCCGACGCCGTAGCTCTCCGAAAATTTTTTCGCCCAAAAAATGCATGATGTATAGTATGGAGAAATTTTCAAAATTTGAGAAAATCAAAAATTTCGAATTAATGAGTGTTTCTTACTCAATTTTTCACGCCGAGTTCGAATTCGCTGTTGCAATTTGGCGGCGACCCTCCGTTTCCGAGATACCCTCGAAAAAGTTGGAAAAATTGATCAATTTGGGTCAAAAAATGACTCTAGCTCAATTTTGACAACGGATTCGAATTCGTCTCGAAAAATTGACTAACTAGCACCAGCCCCGACGCCGTAGCTCTCCGAAAATTTTTTCGCCCCAAAAAATGCATGATGTATATAGTATGGAGAAATTTTCAAAATTTGAGAAAATCAAAAATTTCGAATTAATGAGTGTTTCTTACTCAATTTTTCACGCCGAGTTCGAATTCGCTGTTGCAATTTGGCGGCGACCCTCCGTTTCCGAGATACCCTCGAAAAAGTTGGAAAAATTGATCAATTTGGGTCAAAAAATGACTCTAGCTCAATTTTGACAACGGATTCGAATTCGTCTCGAAAAATTGACTAACTAGCACCAGCCCCGACGCCGTAGCTCTCCGAAAATTTTTTCGCCCCAAAAAATGCATGATGTATAGTATGGAGAAATTTTCAAAATTTGAGAAAATCAAAAATTTCGAATTAATGAGTGTTTCTTACTCAATTTTTCACGCCGAGTTCGAATTCGCTGTTGCAATTTGGCGGCGACCCTCCGTTTCCGAGATACCCTCGAAAAAGTTGGAAAAATTGATCAATTTGGGTCAAAAAATGACTCTAGCTCAATTTTGACAACGGATTCGAATTCGTCTCGAAAAATTGACTAACTAGCACCAGCCCCGACGCCGTAGCTCTCCGAAAATTTTTTCGCCCCAAAAAATGCATGATGTATAGTATGGAGAAATTTTCAAAATTTGAGAAAATCAAAAATTTCGAATTAATGAGTGTTTCTTACTCAATTTTTCACGCCGAGTTCGAATTCGCTGTTGCAATTTGGCGGCGACCCTCCGTTTCCGAGATACCCTCGAAAAAGTTGGAAAAATTGATCAATTTGGGTCAAAAAATGACTCTAGCTCAATTTTGACAACGGATTCGAATTCGTCTCGAAAAATTGACTAACTAGCACCAGCCCCGACGCCGTAGCTCTCCGAAAATTTTTTCGCCCCAAAAAATGCATGATGTATAGTATGGAGAAATTTTCAAAATTTGAGAAAATCAAAAATTTCGAATTAATGAGTGTTTCTTACTCAATTTTTCACGCCGAGTTCGAATTCGCTGTTGCAATTTGGCGGCGACCCTCCGTTTCCGAGATACCCTCGAAAAAGTTGGAAAAATTGATCAATTTGGGTCAAAAAATGACTCTAGCTCAATTTTGACAACGGATTCGAATTCGTCTCGAAAAATTGACTAACTAGCACCAGCCCCGACGCCGTAGCTCTCCGAAAATTTTTTCGCCCCAAAAAATGCATGATGTATATAGTATGGAGAAATTTTCAAAATTTGAGAAAATCAAAAATTTCGAATTAATGAGTGTTTCTTACTCAATTTTTCACGCCGAGTTCGAATTCGCTGTTGCAATTTGGCGGCGACCCTCCGTTTCCGAGATACCCTCGAAAAAGTTGGAAAAATTGATCAATTTGGGTCAAAAAATGACTCTAGCTCAATTTTGACAACGGATTCGAATTCGTCTCGAAAAATTGACTAACTAGCACCAGCCCCGACGCCGTAGCTCTCCGAAAATTTTTTCGCCCCAAAAAATGCATGATGTATAGTATGGAGAAATTTTCAAAATTTGAGAAAATCAAAAATTTCGAATTCATGAGTGTTTCTTACTCAATTTTTCACGCTGAGTTCGAATTCGCTGTTGCAATTTGGCGGCGACCCTCCGTTTCCGAGATACCCTCGAAAAAGTTGGAAAAATTGATCAATTTGGGTCAAAAAATGACTCTAGCTCAATTTTGACAACGGATTCGAATTCGTCTCGAAAAATTGACTAACTAGCACCAGCCCCGACGCCGTAGCTCTCCGAAAATTTTTTCGCCCAAAAAATGCATGATGTATAGTATGGAGAAATTTTCAAAATTTGAGAAAATCAAAAATTTCGAATTAATGAGTGTTTCTTACTCAATTTTTCACGCCGAGTTCGAATTCGCTGTTGCAATTTGGCGGCGACCCTCCGTTTCCGAGATACCCTCGAAAAAGTTGGAAAAATTGATCAATTTGGGTCAAAAAATGACTCTAGCTCAATTTTGACAACGGATTCGAATTCGTCTCGAAAAATTGACTAACTAGCACCAGCCCCGACGCCGTAGCTCTCCGAAAATTTTTTCGCCCCAAAAAATGCATGATGTATAGTATGGAGAAATTTTCAAAATTTGAGAAAATCAAAAATTTCGAATTAATGAGTGTTTCTTACTCAATTTTTCACGCCGAGTTCGAATTCGCTGTTGCAATTTGGCGGCGACCCTCCGTTTCCGAGATACCCTCGAAAAAGTTGGAAAAATTGATCAATTTGGGTCAAAAAATGACTCTAGCTCAATTTTGACAACGGATTCGAATTCGTCTCGAAAAATTGACTAACTAGCACCAGCCCCGACGCCGTAGCTCTCCGAAAATTTTTTCGCCCCAAAAAATGCATGATGTATAGTATGGAGAAATTTTCAAAATTTGAGAAAATCAAAAATTTCGAATTAATGAGTGTTTCTTACTCAATTTTTCACGCCGAGTTCGAATTCGCTGTTGCAATTTGGCGGCGACCCTCCGTTTCCGAGATACCCTCGAAAAAGTTGGAAAATTGATCAATTTGGGTCAAAAAATGACTCTAGCTCAATTTTGACAACGGATTCGAATTCGTCTCGAAAAATTGACTAACTAGCACCAGCCCCGACGCCGTAGCTCTCCGAAAATTTTTTCGCCCCAAAAAATGCATGATGTATAGTATGGAGAAATTTTCAAAATTTGAGAAAATCAAAAATTTCGAATTAATGAGTGTTTCTTACTCAATTTTTCACGCCGAGTTCGAATTCGCTGTTGCAATTTGGCGGCGACCCTCCGTTTCCGAGATACCCTCGAAAAAGTTGGAAAAATTGATCAATTTGGGTCAAAAAATGACTCTAGCTCAATTTTGACAACGGATTCGAATTCGTCTCGAAAAATTGACTAACTAGCACCAGCCCCGACGCCGTAGCTCTCCGAAAATTTTTTCGCCCCAAAAAATGCATGATGTATAGTATGGAGAAATTTTCAAAATTTGAGAAAATCAAAAATTTCGAATTAATGAGTGTTTCTTACTCAATTTTTCACGCTGAGTTCGAATTCGCTGTTGCAATTTGGCGGCGACCCTCCGTTCCGAGATACCCTCGAAAAAGTTGGAAAAATTGATCAATTTGGGTCAAAAAATGACTCTAGCTCAATTTTGACAACGGATTCGAATTCGTCTCGAAAAATTGACTAACTAGCACCAGCCCCGACGCCGTAGCTCTCCGAAAATTTTTTCGCCCCAAAAAATGCATGATGTATGTAGTATGGAGAAATTTTCAAAATTTGAGAAAATCAAAAATTTCGAATTAATGAGTGTTTCTTACTCAATTTTTCACGCCGAGTTCGAATTCGCTGTTGCAATTTGGCGGCGACCCTCCGTTCCGAGATACCCTCGAAAAAGTTGGAAAAATTGATCAATTTGGGTCAAAAAATGACTCTAGCTCAATTTTGACAACGGATTCGAATTCGTCTCGAAAAATTGACTAACTAGCACCAGCCCCGACGCCGTAGCTCTCCGAAAATTTTTTCGCCCAAAAAATGCATGATGTATAGTATGGAGAAATTTTCAAAATTTGAGAAAATCAAAAATTTCGAATTAATGAGTGTTTCTTACTCAATTTTTCACGCCGAGTTCGAATTCGCTGTTGCAATTTGGCGGCGACCCTCCGTTTCCGAGATACCCTCGAAAAAGTTGGAAAAATTGATCAATTTGGGTCAAAAAATGACTCTAGCTCAATTTTGACAACGGATTCGAATTCGTCTCGAAAAATTGACTAACTAGCACCAGCCCCGACGCCGTAGCTCTCCGAAAATTTTTTCGCCCCAAAAAATGCATGATGTATAGTATGGAGAAATTTTCAAAATTTGAGAAAATCAAAAATTTCGAATTAATGAGTGTTTCTTACTCAATTTTTCACGCCGAGTTCGAATTCGCTGTTGCAATTTGGCGGCGACCCTCCGTTTCCGAGATACCCTCGAAAAAGTTGGAAAATTGATCAATTTGGGTCAAAAAATGACTCTAGCTCAATTTTGACAACGGATTCGAATTCGTCTCGAAAAATTGACTAACTAGCACCAGCCCCGACGCCGTAGCTCTCCGAAAATTTTTTCGCCCCAAAAAATGCATGATGTATAGTATGGAGAAATTTTCAAAATTTGAGAAAATCAAAAATTTCGAATTAATGAGTGTTTCTTACTCAATTTTTCACGCCGAGTTCGAATTCGCTGTTGCAATTTGGCGGCGACCCTCCGTTTCCGAGATACCCTCGAAAAAGTTGGGAAAATTGATCAATTTGGGTCAAAAAATGACTCTAGCTCAATTTTGACAACGGATTCGAATTCGTCTCGAAAAATTGACTAACTAGCACCAGCCCCGACGCCGTAGCTCTCCGAAAATTTTTTCGCCCAAAAAATGCATGATGTATAGTATGGAGAAATTTTCAAAATTTGAGAAAATCAAAAATTTCGAATTAATGAGTGTTTCTTACTCAATTTTTCACGCCGAGTTCGAATTCGCTGTTGCAATTTGGCGGCGACCCTCCGTTTCCGAGATACCCTCGAAAAAGTTGGAAAAATTGATCAATTTGGGTCAAAAAATGACTCTAGCTCAATTTTGACAACGGATTCGAATTCGTCTCGAAAAATTGACTAACTAGCACCAGCCCCGACGCCGTAGCTCTCCGAAAATTTTTTCGCCCCAAAAAATGCATGATGTATAGTATGGAGAAATTTTCAAAATTTGAGAAAATCAAAAATTTCGAATTAATGAGTGTTTCTTACTCAATTTTTCACGCCGAGTTCGAATTCGCTGTTGCAATTTGGCGGCGACCCTCCGTTTCCGAGATACCCTCGAAAAAGTTGGAAAAATTGATCAATTTGGGTCAAAAAATGACTCTAGCTCAATTTTGACAACGGATTCGAATTCGTCTCGAAAAATTGACTAACTAGCACCAGCCCCGACGCCGTAGCTCTCCGAAAATTTTTTCGCCCCAAAAAATGCATGATGTATAGTATGGAGAAATTTTCAAAATTTGAGAAAATCAAAAATTTCGAATTAATGAGTGTTTCTTACTCAATTTTTCACGCGAGTTCGAATTCGCTGTTGCAATTTGGCGGCGACCCTCCGTTTCCGAGATACCCTCGAAAAAGTTGGAAAAATTGATCAATTTGGGTCAAAAAATGACTCTAGCTCAATTTTGACAACGGATTCGAATTCGTCTCGAAAAATTGACTAACTAGCACCAGCCCCGACGCCGTAGCTCTCCGAAAATTTTTTCGCCCCAAAAAATGCATGATGTATAGTATGGAGAAATTTTCAAAATTTGAGAAAATCAAAAATTTCGAATTAATGAGTGTTTCTTACTCAATTTTTCACGCCGAGTTCGAATTCGCTGTTGCAATTTGGCGGCGACCCTCCGTTTCCGAGATACCCTCGAAAAAGTTGGAAAATTGATCAATTTGGGTCAAAAAATGACTCTAGCTCAATTTTGACAACGGATTCGAATTCGTCTCGAAAAATTGACTAACTAGCACCAGCCCCGACGCCGTAGCTCTCCGAAAATTTTTTCGCCCCAAAAAATGCATGATGTATAGTATGGAGAAATTTTCAAAATTTGAGAAAATCAAAAATTTCGAATTAATGAGTGTTTCTTACTCAATTTTTCACGCCGAGTTCGAATTCGCTGTTGCAATTTGGCGGCGACCCTCCGTTTCCGAGATACCCTCGAAAAAGTTGGGAAAATTGATCAATTTGGGTCAAAAAATGACTCTAGCTCAATTTTGACAACGGATTCGAATTCGTCTCGAAAAATTGACTAACTAGCACCAGCCCCGACGCCGTAGCTCTCCGAAAATTTTTTCGCCCCAAAAAATGCATGATGTATAGTATGGAGAAATTTTCAAAATTTGAGAAAATCAAAAATTTCGAATTAATGAGTGTTTCTTACTCAATTTTTCACGCCGAGTTCGAATTCGCTGTTGCAATTTGGCGGCGACCCTCCGTTTCCGAGATACCCTCGAAAAAGTTGGGAAAATTGATCAATTTGGGTCAAAAAATGACTCTAGCTCAATTTTGACAACGGATTCGAATTCGTCTCGAAAAATTGACTAACTAGCACCAGCCCCGACGCCGTAGCTCTCCGAAAATTTTTTCGCCCCAAAAAATGCATGATGTATAATGGAGAAATTTTCAAAATTTGAGAAAATCAAAAATTTCGAATTCATGAGTGTTTCTTACTCAATTTTTCACGCCGAGTTCGAATTCGCTGTTGCAATTTGGCGGCGACCCTCCGTTTCCGAGATACCCTCGAAAAAGTTGGGAAAATTGATCAATTTGGGTCAAAAAATGACTCTAGCTCAATTTTGACAACGGATTCGAATTCGTCTCGAAAAATTGACTAACTAGCACCAGCCCCGACGCCGTAGCTCTCCGAAAATTTTTTCGCCCCAAAAAATGCATGATGTATAGTATGGAGAAATTTTCAAAATTTGAGAAAATCAAAAATTTCGAATTAATGAGTGTTTCTTACTCAATTTTTCACGCCGAGTTCGAATTCGCTGTTGCAATTTGGCGGCGACCCTCCGTTTCCGAGATACCCTCGAAAAAGTTGGAAAAATTGATCAATTTGGGTCAAAAAATGACTCTAGCTCAATTTTGACAACGGATTCGAATTCGTCTCGAAAAATTGACTAACTAGCACCAGCCCCGACGCCGTAGCTCTCCGAAAATTTTTTCGCCCCAAAAATGCATGATGTATAGTATGGAGAAATTTTCAAAATTTGAGAAAATCAAAAATTTCGAATTAATGAGTGTTTCTTACTCAATTTTTCACGCCGAGTTCGAATTCGCTGTTGCAATTTGGCGGCGACCCTCCGTTTCCGAGATACCCTCGAAAAAGTTGGAAAAATTGATCAATTTGGGTCAAAAAATGACTCTAGCTCAATTTTGACAACGGATTCGAATTCGTCTCGAAAAATTGACTAACTAGCACCAGCCCCGACGCCGTAGCTCTCCGAAAATTTTTTCGCCCAAAAAATGCATGATGTATAGTATGGAGAAATTTTCAAAATTTGAGAAAATCAAAAATTTCGAATTAATGAGTGTTTCTTACTCAATTTTTCACGCCGAGTTCGAATTCGCTGTTGCAATTTGGCGGGGACCCTCCGTTCTCGAGATACCCTCGAAAAAGTTGGGAAAATTGATCAATTTGGGTCAAAAAATGACTCTAGCTCAATTTTGACAACGGATTCGAATTCGTCTCGAAAAATTGACTAACTAGCACCAGCCCCGACGCCGTAGTTCTCCGAAAATTTTTTCGCCCCAAAAAATGCATGATGTATAGAATGGAGAAATTTTCAAAATTTGAGAAAATCAAAAATTTCGAATTAATGAGTGTTTCTTACTCAATTTTTCACGCCGAGTTCGAATTCGCTGTTGCAATTTGGCGGCGACCCTCCGTTTCCGAGATACCCTCGAAAAAGTTGGGAAAATTGATCAATTTGGGTCAAAAAATGACTCTAGCTCAATTTTGACAACGGATTCGAATTCGTCTCGAAAAATTGACTAACTAGCACCAGCCCCGACGCCGTAGCTCTCCGAAAATTTTTTCGCCCCAAAAAATGCATGATGTATATAATATGGAGAAATTTTCAAAATTTGAGAAAATCAAAAATTTCGAATTAATGAGTGTTTCTTACTCAATTTTTCACGCCGAGTTCGAATTCGCTGTTGCAATTTGGCGGCGACCCTCCGTTTCCGAGATACCCTCGAAAAAGTTGGGAAAATTGATCAATTTGGGTCAAAAAATGACTCTAGCTCAATTTTGACAACGGATTCGAATTCGTCTCGAAAAATTGACTAACTAGCACCAGCCCCGACGCCGTAGCTCTCCGAAAATTTTTTCGCCCCAAAAAATGCATGATGTATATAATATGGAGAAATTTTCAAAATTTGAGAAAATCAAAAATTTCGAATGCATGAGTGTTTCTTACTCAATTTTTCACGCCGAGTTCGAATTCGCTGTTGCAATTTGGCGGGGACCCTCCGTTCTCGAGATACCCTCGAAAAAGTTGGGAAAATTGATCAATTTGGGTCAAAAAATGACTCTAGCTCAATTTTGACAACGGATTCGAATTCGTCTCGAAAAATTGACTAACTAGCACCAGCCCCGACGCCGTAGCTCTCCGAAAATTTTTTCGCCCCAAAAAATGCATGATGTATAGTATGGAGAAATTTTCAAAATTCGAGAAAATCAAAAATTTCGAATTAATGAGTGTTTCTTACTCAATTTTTCACGCCGAGTTCGAATTCGCTGTTGCAATTTGGCTGGGACCCTCCGTTTCCGAGATACCCTCGAAAAAGTTGGAAAAATTGATCAATTTGGGTCAAAAAATGACTGTAGCTCAATTTTGACAACGGATTCGAATTCGTCTCGAAAAATTGACTAACTAGCACCAGCCCCGACGCCGTAGCTCTCCGAAAATTTTTTCGCCCCAAAAACGACATGATGTATAGTATGGAGAAATTTTCAAAATTTGAGAAAATCAAAAATTTCGAATTAATGAGTGTTTCTTACTCAATTTTTCACGCCGAGTTCGAATTCGCTGTTGCAATTTGGCGGCGACCCTCCGTTTCCGAGATACCCTCGAAAAAGTTGGAAAAATTGATCAATTTGGGTCAAAAAATGACTCTAGCTCAATTTTGACAACGGATTCGAATTCGTCTCGAAAAATTGACTAACTAGCACCAGCCCCGACGCCGTAGCTCTCCGAAAATTTTTTCGCCCCAAAAAATGCATGATGTATAGTATGGAGAAATTTTCAAAATTTGAGAAAATCAAAAATTTCGAATTAATGAGTGTTTCTTACTCAATTTTTCACGCCGAGTTCGAATTCGCTGTTGCAATTTGGCGGGGACCCTCCGTTTCCGAGATACCCTCGAAAAAGTTGGGAAAATTGATCAATTTGGGTCAAAAAATGACTCTAGCTCAATTTTGACAACGGATTCGAATTCGTCTCGAAAAATTGACTAACTAGCACCAGCCCCGACGCCGTAGTTCTCCGAAAATTTTTTCGCCCCAAAAAATGCATGATGTATAGAATGGAGAAATTTTCAAAATTTGAGAAAATCAAAAATTTCGAATTAATGAGTGTTTCTTACTCAATTTTTCACGCCGAGTTCGAATTCGCTGTTGCAATTTGGCGGCGACCCTCCGTTTCCGAGATACCCTCGAAAAAGTTGGAAAAATTGATCAATTTGGGTCAAAAAATGACTCTAGCTCAATTTTGACAACGGATTCGAATTCGTCTCGAAAAATTGACTAACTAGCACCAGCCCCGACGCCGTAGCTCTCCGAAAATTTTTTCGCCCAAAAAATGCATGATGTAGTATGGAGAAATTTTCAAAATTTGAGAAAATCAAAAATTTCGAATTCATGAGTGTTTCTTACTCAATTTTTCACCCTGAGTTCGAATTCTCTGTTGCAATTTGGCGGCGACCCTCCGTTCCCGAGATACCATTGAAAAAGTTGGAAAAATTGATCAATTTGGGTCAAAAAATGACTCTAGCTCAATTTTGACAACGGATTCGAATTCGTCTCGAAAAATTGACTAACTAGCACCAGCCCCGACGCCGTAGCTCTCCGAAAATTTTTTCGCCCCAAAAAATGCATGATGTATATAGTATGGAGAAATTTTCAAAATTTGAGAAAATCAAAAATTTCGAATTAATGAGTGTTTCTTACTCAATTTTTCACGCCGAGTTCGAATTCGCTGTTGCAATTTGGCGGAGACCCTCCGTTCTCGAGATACCCTCGAAAAAGTTGGAAAAATTGATCAATTTGGGTCAAAAAATGACTCTAGCTCAATTTTGACAACGGATTCGAATTCGTATCGAAAAATTGACTAACTAGCACCAGCCCCGACGCCGTAGCTCTCCGAAAATTTTTTCGCCTCAAAAACGACATGATGTATATGTATAGTATGGAGAAATTTTCAAAATTTGAGAAAATCAAAAATTTCGAATTAATGAGTGTTTCTTACTCAATTTTTCACGCCGAGTTCGAATTCGCTGTTGCATTTGGCGGCGACCCTCCGTTTCCGAGATACCCTCGAAAAAGTTGGGAAAATTGATCAATTTGGGTCAAAAAATGACTCTAGCTCAATTTTGACAACGGATTCGAATTCGTCTCGAAAAATTGACTAACTAGCACCAGCCCCGACGCCGTAGCTCTCCGAAAATTTTTTCGCCCCAAAAACGACATGATGTATAGTATGGAGAAATTTTCAAAATTTGAGAAAATCAAAAATTTCGAATTAATGAGTGTTTCTTACTCAATTTTTCACGCCGAGTTCGAATTCGCTGTTGCAATTTGGCGGCGACCCTCCGTTCTCGAGATACCCTCGAAAAAGTTGGAAAAATTGATCAATTTGGGTCAAAAAATGACTCTAGCTCAATTTTGACAACGGATTCGAATTCGTATCGAAAAATTGACTAACTAGCACCAGCCCCGACGCCGTAGCTCTCCGAAAATTTTTTCGCCTCAAAAAATGCATGATGTATAGTATGGAGAAATTTTCAAAATTTGAGAAAATCAAAAATTTCGAATTAATGAGTGTTTCTTACTCAATTTTTCACGCCGAGTTCGAATTCGCTGTTGCCATTTGGCGGCGACCCTCCGTTTCCGAGATACCCTCGAAAAAGTTGGGAAAATTGATCAATTTGGGTCAAAAAATGACTCTAGCTCAATTTTGACAACGGATTCGAATTCGTCTCGAAAAATTGACTAACTAGCACCAGCCCCGACGCCGTAGCTCTCCGAAAATTTTTTCGCCCCAAAAACGACATGATGTATATGTATAGTATGGAGAAATTTTCAAAATTTGAGAAAATCAAAAATTTCGAATTAATGTGTGTTTCTTACTCAATTTTTCACCCTGAGTTCGAATTCTCTGTTGCAATTTGGCGGCGACCCTCCGTTCCCGAGATACCCTTGAAAAAGTTGGAAAAATTGATCAATTTGGGTCAAAAAATGACTCTAGCTCAATTTTGACAACGGATTCGAATTCGTCTCGAAAAATTGACTAACTAGCACCAGCCCCGACGCCGTAGCTCTCCGAAAATTTTTTCGCCCTAAAAAATGCATGATGTATATAGTATGGAGAAATTTTCAAAATTTGAGAAAATCAAAAATTTCGAATTAATGAGTGTTTCTTACTCACTTTTTCACGCCGAGTTCGAATTCGCTGTTGCAATTTGGCGGGGACCCTCCGTTCTCGAGATACCCTCGAAAAAGTTGGAAAAATTGATCAATTTGGGTCAAAAAATGACTCTAGCTCAATTTTGACAACGGATTCGAATTCGTATCGAAAAATTGACTAACTAGCACCAGCCCCGACGCCGTAGCTCTCCGAAAATTTTTTCGCCCCAAAAACGACATGATGTATATGTATAGTATGGAGAAATTTTCAAAATTTGAGAAAATCAAAAATTTCGAATTAATGAGTGTTTCTTACTCAATTTTTCACGCCGAGTTCGAATTCGCTGTTGCAATTTGGTGGCGACCCTCCGTTTCCGAGATACCCTCGAAAAAGTTGGGAAAATTGATCAATTTGGGTCAAAAAATGACTCTAGCTCAATTTTGACAACGGATTCGAATTCGTCTCGAAAAATTGACTAACTAGCACCAGCCCCGACGCCGTAGCTCTCCGAAAATTTTTTCGCCCCAAAAAATGCATGATGTATAGTATGGAGAAATTTTCAAAATTTGAGAAAATCAAAAATTTCGAATTAATGAGTGTTTCTTACTCAATTTTTCACGCCGAGTGCGAATTCGCTGTTGCAATTTGGCGGCGACCCTCCGTTCTCGAGATACCCTCGAAAAAGTTGGGAAAATTGATCAATTTGGGTCAAAAAATGACTCTAGCTCAATTTTGACAACGGATTCGAATTCGTATCGAAAAATTGACTAACTAGCACCAGCCCCGACGCCGTAGCTCTCCGAAAATTTTTTCGCCCCAAAAAATGCATGATGTATATAGTATGGAGAAATTTTCAAAATTTGAGAAAATCAAAAATTTCGAATTAATGAGTGTTTCTTACTCAATTTTTCACGCCGAGTTCGAATTCGCTGTTGCAATTTGGCGGGGACCCTCCGTTCTCGAGATACCCTCGAAAAAGTTGGAAAAATTGATCAATTTGGGTCAAAAAATGACTCTAGCTCAATTTTGACAACGGATTCGAATTCGTATCGAAAAATTGACTAACTAGCACCAGCCCCGACGCCGTAGCTCTCCGAAAATTTTTTCGCCCCAAAAACGACATGATGTATATGTATAGTATGGAGAAATTTTCAAAATTTGAGAAAATCAAAAATTTCGAATTAATGTGTGTTTCTTACTCAATTTTTCACCCTGAGTTCGAATTCTCTGTTGCAATTTGGCGGCGACCCTCCGTTCCCGAGATACCCTTGAAAAAGTTGGAAAAATTGATCAATTTGGGTCAAAAAATGACTCTAGCTCAATTTTGACAACGGATTCGAATTCGTATCGAAAAATTGACTAACTAGCACCAGCCCCGACGCCGTAGCTCTCCGAAAATTTTTTCGCCCCAAAAACGACATGATGTATATGTATAGTATGGAGAAATTTTCAAAATTTGAGAAAATCAAAAATTTCGAATTAATGAGTGTTTCTTACTCAATTTTTCACGCCGAGTTCGAATTCGCTGTTGCCATTTGGTGGCGACCCTCCGTTTCCGAGATACCCTCGAAAAAGTTGGGAAAATTGATCAATTTGGGTCAAAAAATGACTCTAGCTCAATTTTGACAACGGATTCGAATTCGTCTCGAAAAATTGACTAACTAGCACCAGCCCCGACGCCGTAGCTCTCCGAAAATTTTTTCGCCCCAAAAAATGCATGATGTATAGTATGGAGAAATTTTCAAAATTTGAGAAAATCAAAAATTTCGAATTAATGAGTGTTTCTTACTCAATTTTTCACGCCGAGTGCGAATTCGCTGTTGCAATTTGGCGGCGACCCTCCGTTCTCGAGATACCCTCGAAAAAGTTGGGAAAATTGATCAATTTGGGTCAAAAAATGACTCTAGCTCAATTTTGACAACGGATTCGAATTCGTATCGAAAAATTGACTAACTAGCACCAGCCCCGACGCCGTAGCTCTCCGAAAATTTTTTCGCCCAAAAAACGACATGATGTATAGTATGGAGAAATTTTCAAAATTTGAGAAAATCAAAAATTTCGAATTAATGAGTGTTTCTTACTCAATTTTTCACGCCGAGTTCGAATTCGCTGTTGCAATTTGGCGGCGACCCTCCGTTTCCGAGATACCCTCGCAAAAGTTGGAAAAATTGATCAATTTGGGTCAAAAAATGACTCTAGCTCAATTTTGATAACGGATTCGAATTCGTCTCGAAAATTTGACTAACTAGCGCCAGCCCCGACGCCGTAGCTCTCCGAAAATTTTTTCGCCCCAAAAAATGCAGGATGTAGTATGGAGAAATTTTCAAAATTTGAGAAAATCAAAAATTTCGAATTCATGAGTGTTTCTTACTCAATTTTTCACCCTGAGTTCGAATTCTCTGTTGCAATTTGGCGGCGACCCTCCGTTTCCGAGATACCCTCGAAAAAGTTGGGAAAATTGATCAATTTGGGTCAAAAAATGACTCTAGCTCAATTTTGACAACGGATTCGAATTCGTCTCGAAAAATTGACTAACTAGCACCAGCCCCGACGCCGTAGCTCTCCGAAAATTTTTTCGCCCCAAAAAATGCATGATGTATAGTATGGAGAAATTTTCAAAATTTGAGAAAATCAAAAATTTCGAATTAATGAGTGTTTCTTACTCAATTTTTCACGCCGAGTGCGAATTCGCTGTTGCAATTTGGCGGCGACCCTCCGTTCTCGAGATACCCTCGAAAAAGTTGGGAAAATTGATCAATTTGGGTCAAAAAATGACTCTAGCTCAATTTTGACAACGGATTCGAATTCGTATCGAAAAATTGACTAACTAGCACCAGCCCCGACGCCGTAGCTCTCCGAAAATTTTTTCGCCCCAAAAACGACATGATGTATAGTATGGAGAAATTTTCAAAATTTGAGAAAATCAAAAATTTCGAATTAATGAGTGTTTCTTACTCAATTTTTCACGCCGAGTTCGAATTCGCTGTTGCAATTTGGCGGCGACCCTCCGTTTCCGAGATACCCTCGCAAAAGTTGGAAAAATTGATCAATTTGGGTCAAAAAATGACTCTAGCTCAATTTTGATAACGGATTCGAATTCGTCTCGAAAATTTGACTAACTAGCGCCAGCCCCGACGCCGTAGCTCTCCGAAAATTTTTTCGCCCCAAAAAATGCAGGATGTAGTATGGAGAAATTTTCAAAATTTGAGAAAATCAAAAATTTCGAATTCATGAGTGTTTCTTACTCAATTTTTCACCCTGAGTTCGAATTCTCTGTTGCAATTTGGCGGCGACCCTCCGTTCCCGAGATACCCTTGAAAAAGTTGGAAAAATTGATCAATTTGGGTCAAAAAATGACTCTAGCTCAATTTTGACAACGGATTCGAATTCGTCTCGAAAAATTGACTAACTAGCACCAGCCTCGACGCCGTAGCTCTCCGAAAATTTTTTCGCCCCGAAAAATGCATGATGTATAGTATGGAGAAATTTTCAAAATTTGAGAAAATCAAAAATTTCGAATTCATGAGTGTTTCTTACTCAATTTTTCACGCTGAGTTCGAATTCGCTTTTGCAATTTGGCGGCGACCCTCCGTTCCCAAGATACCCTCGAAAAAGTTGGAAAAATTGATCAATTTGGGTCAAAAAATGACTGTAGCTCAATTTTGACAACGGATTCGAATTCGTCTCGAAAAATTGACTAACTAGCACCAGCCCCGACGCCGTAGCTCTCCGAAAATTTTTAAACAGACCTTACTTCGAAATTTTTGTTTTCTTGGAATTTTGCAAATTTCTCCATACTATATACATCATGACTTTTTTGGGGCGAAATGATTTTTGGAGGTCTTCGGCGTCGGCGCTGGTGCTAATGACTCAATTTCTCGAGACGATATCGTATCCGTTGTCAAAATACGGCTAGATTCATTTTTTGACCCATTTTGAACCAATTCGACCACATTCTCGAGTGTATCTCGGGAACGATTGCCTTTTTTGAATCATGACTTTACCTAGAATATCTGCACCAATATTTATACCGAGGAAAGCACAGTAGTTGATTCGCAGCTTAATTTCAAAACGTTGTAATAAAACTGTAGCATATAATTGGGAAACATGGAATGGGAATTGAACAAACAGCTTATTTTTTTCAAAGTGTAAAAGAGCTCGTAACTTAATTGTAAGACCCGAGTTCAGTCCTACAGGTAAGAAAAAGTTTTGAACAGTCTGTCTCGTTATATCTAATTTCTCGACTCGTTTTGTAATCTTGTATAATTCATTTTCATCTCTAGTGAAAAACGAAGGCGAATATTGTGAATGCCGTTACCAGCTCGTGCGTACTTAACGAGATTGTAAGTATGTAGTCAAATGAAATTTATAATTTCAACTTAATATTTTGAAAGCTGCTCCTTGAAATTAGGGCTTAGGACTAATGCAGTTATCGTGTACTTTGTACCCCCGCTTAACAATTCATAGCCTCAGCGCCGCTTTTGAAAGAAAGAAAAAAAATGTTGACAGACTTGCTTTGACTGGGCAGATACCTACTTATTGCCTGCAGTAGTCCACCTTAACCTTCTTTCCGGTAACCGTACCGTTAAAGGTTTTCGAAAGTCGAGATAATGTTGTTATTGTCGATCGTCTCTCGCCGAGTAGGTTACGTCTCCTCTTTCTTCCCTCATGTGCTAATTTTTTAATTTCTGAGAAGGATTTATGATTTATACTTTGTATTCTTCATTATCGGCTCTTCATAGCACATTCTTTGCCTTCCTTTCCAGTTCCTTCCCGCAATCATTCCTTCTAGCAGTAATAACAATATCCTTTTGGATATCTTATTATTATGACCTATCATTTCGAAATCAGCGATCCACGAAACTATCATTTTGATACTTTATTCAATCACAGTCAATTAGACATAGTTGGTGGGAGGGATCCAATTTTGGATCCAATTGGAGGTCGAATCAAAAACCGGATTAGATTTTCGAAATCAATGATCTAGAAAAGCAGATTTCGATACTTCGTTCAATTATTTCGGCAGAGACCAAACTTGATCTTCAGTTTGGGTGGTGGTGGTGAGGGGGGGGGGGAGAACGAAAATTTTCCGACAAATATTTTTAAATCTAAAAATTTGCCGACAAAATTTTAAAGAAATGTAAAAATTTGCTGATTTGTTAATCAACATTTATTTTAATTGAAAAGAAAAAAATAAACAAACAAGCAAACAAACATTCTTAGAAAATGAAAAATTCACAGGAACAGTTTCAAAATTTGCCGTCTGCCACATTATTGGGGGTGTTCCCCCTCCCCCGTAGTTTCGTCTCTGCAAATGCAGATTGAATCCTTATCCCCCTAGCACTCACATTTGCAAGGAATACTTGAGAGGAACACACAACTTCCATTACACATTAAGGTGGTCGTTATTTCATCTTGGTAGTATGTTTCTCTGAATTTCCTCTGATTGATTCGTCTCCTAAAGTGGTTCCAATAAAATCAAAAAAAAAAAAAAAAAAAAGTACAAAGTTTTGAGTTGATTGGATTGGGGGAATTCGTGCCACAAGCTCCTCTTCATAAAGCATATGGAGTTTTTACTTTTGTTCCAAACTAAATTTCTCTCATATATTCAACAGGACCAAAGTCCGTAAATGAAACAATAGAACATTTGCTATCGGATTCAGCTTGTGATATTGAAAAATGAGACATTTGCTTTCAGCTGTTAGATGTTAATACAATGTTCAACATTCTCAAATTTCACTCTCTAGGTCGAACAGAAAATCGAGTAAAAACAGAATAGTCATTGAAATTCGAAATTGTACGACTGCTACCGACATTCAGATTTACGATATGTCTTCTACATTTCAGCTTTTTTCCAACCTTTCAGATAAGGTTCGATACTCAGCTTGAAACATTCGGTTTTTTACTGACTATAGTCTCTGACAGAAGTCCAGGGTACTCCATTTTCAGAAACAAAATTCGATTTTCAATTTGGGGAGGTAGAGAAGAAAAATTTGCCGACAAATATGTTTTGAAAACTAAAAATTCGCAGACAAAATTTTTAAAGAATTAAAAATTTGCCAGTTTTTGTATCAAAATATTTTTTAATTAAAAAAAAACACACCACTATAAACAAACAAACATTCCATCAGAATTCCCCCCCCCCCGAATATTTCCCATGAAATACTTCAAAAATTATCGGAAAATCTTCCTGAAGAATTCTGATGACATTTTTTTGGAAATCATTGGACATTTCTTCTAAAAATCTTCGATCAGATTCTGGGAAAATTATCGGAATTTTTCCAGCAAAAATTCCGATGGAACATGGATTATCATTCTACACTCAATTCTATGCCAGAAAAGCTGAAAAAATACTTTTTTTCACTCTAAGGTCCCTTCCCTTTGGACATCACATTTGTGTGTGTCCGGATTTCTCTCTCTGGACTGTTCTCCAAATTTTGGCAAAATAAATCTGGTAGCACTGACTCGTATTCACACATTTCCGGTCTCTCGTGGAACCAGACTTTAGTAAATTCTTTCATAGTGGTATCGGATTCCTTCATCGTGACTGATAATTCCTGTTGCTACGGTGATGGAAATGGGAAAAAATCTTCACAAAATTGATAAAGGTTCACTGGATCTCTTGATTTTGACCATAGGTATTTTAAAAAGTGATGAAACGATAAAGTGTGATCTGATATACGTACCCACATATTTAATTGCGATTATCCTAATTTTGAGTCGCTTTTACAGAACTCATCACAATGCGCCACGTTTAAGGAATTTCTGTAGGTAAAATCTCTTGTTTCCAGCACTTTTCTTAAATTAAGCGGCAATCTATTCAGAATTCGCAAAAAATTATATGTACACACTACACACCAACCGACTGATAAAAATATTTCAGGGTGGTTATTTTACATTCAAAAATATTTGCTCTGTGTCTTTTTCTGATTGGTTCAAATTTGACCACGGTGAAGGGGAAAAAAAGCAAGGGATTCGTTTTCAAATATGGCTGCACTGATTCTGATTGAGTCTGAAACACGTACTGCATTGCCAACTTATTCACACTTACAAAACCTATACACGCGCATCAGTTTACCCAAACAGGCAGCGATATTTAAAAAAAATATTTTGTAGTTCAGTCCACGGTCGGGGACAGCCACGATGAAGGAAGTTTGAGCATTTAAATGGATTTTCCGCAATAGGGGTGGGCGCACGATACTTCAAATTAATAAAAAAGATACAATAAGTTATCCTCTGAGCCTATACGCAGTAACAGAGGACCCTATTGTTTACACATTGCTAGATATCTAGCTGGAACAAAAGTAACAAGGTTTCGGTAGAATGACCCATAACTTTTAAATTCGATTGCATTTCGACTTGGATTCGACGGCGAAATGGAGTCGAAATTGAGTAGCATGGAATAGTTTGAAATTCGACTGCATTACGACTCAAAATCGACGTCAGTTAGCAGTCGATTTAGATTAAAAATCGACTCCATTTCGACGAACTATTGTGAAGACTTTAATTCGACGTCGTATTCCAGTCGACTATAGGTCGACACTACCTAACGACTCCAACTCAAAATCGACGATCGACATAGTTTAACGGGCTGCTGAAGTTTGGAGAATAACACTACGAAAGAGCATAAAAAACAATGGGATGAGATTGTATGATTTTAGCTACATTTTGAATGCTGAATACGACAGTGTTATAACCATCTTTCTCGAGAACCTCTCGTTTTCCATATTCAAAATTAAGATTTTATAAAATTTTTCTCGTTTTATTCTTTTTTGTAGTCCACAAATAGTTACACTGATACTGATAACAATACTGAACACGCATAGTTGTTTGATCAGCGGTATCATCATGACGATACTAAAATTCGCATTTAAGATAGGAGATAAAAATAAATAAAAAAATTAACTGTAATCCACAAATTAACATCGGCATTGAATTCCTTGTTGAAAGTACGAGTTATAAAATCGTATGTTCTCATGTCATTTTTGTAAACAAAATCTCAAATTGTTGTGTAGTGTAATGAATGCTCTCGTACTTCGACGCACTTCGATCTGACTTTTCGGTATAAAGATAAAAAATGAGGGAGGAGGGGTGCATATAAACTCTATACACATTTGATGACCTGAAAAACAAAGTAGACATATTTACAGATAGAGAAGAAATTTACGTAGAAGAAAAGAATCGAATCGTTTTATTATTCATCTCACAAAAATATCAATGAAAACTTGATTTATTACAAAAATAAAATGATACATAACAAATCCAAAAGAGTACACAAAATTTTAACGACAAACAGTTATTCTTGAAACACGAAACATAAGTACACAACTACCAAGTACCTACAGGAGAATTTAAGAGGTAGGGTACTCTTAAGGGGTAAGATATTCTCAATTTCTTACAAAAATGTTTCACTTCACCTTATCATAATATATAATTGAGCAAACCGTTTAACATTAACATTGCGCTCATTCGTCACCCTTTTACATTGTAGGTAGAACAGCGTTTTATCATTATAAAAATATGTTCATGTTCAAATTACAAGAAATAAAGAAAAAAAAAATTGGAAACAATTGATCAAAGAATAACATTTAATTCAAATTATAAGTTGTGGCATTATTTAAAGGAAGGTAGGTAACTTATCCGTTATTCAGTGAAACTGAGGCAGCTACTTCCTGTGGTCATTGAAGGGATGATATTAGATTGGGATCCATTAAAAAAATATACATGGAAAAAGGGGATGGAGAAACATATTTATTTTTAACGTACCGGGCGTGTACCTTAGTGTGCAAAAACCCTTCCCACACAAGTATTCGAATACAAAAAAATATGATAATGACAAAAACATTATTCTTATAACAACTAATAAATGAAAACGAACCACAATTACTACGACTTCTTACCATAGGCTACACTTTTTTTCTTCAATTTTATTAAAAACACGTATGGAGGAAAATAAAATATTATCCCGTCAAGTCGTACATAGTTTTTCGCCCAATTACGTACAGCAAACAGCGACGGCAAATTTGTGTAGCTGTAAGGTTGTGTAAGGTCACCGTGTTTCCAAATTATCAGTAGTGTTGTCAAATTATCGTGAAGTTGAATCTTTTGCATCTTAATGACACTCCTCATGCGATAAATGGCAGAGAGGGAAATACCAATTTTCTGCGCTAGGGGCAAAAAGGGATTAAAGATTATCAGAGAAGAAATAACAGTGCTAAGATGCTATTTCCATTCGGAAATTTTGCGTTTGAAAAAAAACAAAATCGAACACGAAAAAGTCGTGTAATGTCTTCAACTTGAGGTTTAGTCATTATTTTTCCAAGTTACATAATTCATGTTTTCGTTCACTTTTTCTTAATCGTAGAGAACTTCTTCTTTTCATACATAAGAAACCAACTGGGTAGCGTGACCATTTTTCCGAAGGAGAAGGGCAAGGATAACATGGAGCAGAAAGTTCACGAGTCAGTTCTACAAAATATAAAAAAACATCAAAAATATTAGAAGATCCAACGAGCAACTCTTTCTCCGATGGCACAGATAAGAAAACTCCGAATTTCATTTTCATTTTGTGTCTATTTCCTGTGTTTTTTCCTTGTTCTATTATTTTTCTCCTAGTCGATTGTTTTATATTTACTTACCTATATTCTCAAAGAATTGATTTTTTTTTTTTTGTATTTTTCTGCCTACGCTTTTTGTAAATTTGTTTTCCTCTTTCGGGAAGCCCATTTCTTCAGTCTGTACTACTTTGTATTTAAGGCAGTGTCGCATTTCAAAGTTTGATTTTTTCGTTCTAAGTGTAATAGTAATATTGTTCTCATTTCTACGAACAACTACAATAAAAATAAGCAAAAGCCAGAAGAATGTTTAAAAAAAATGGGTCTAGTTTATTTAATATTTTTAAAAAGTATATCAAGTAGGTAGGGGAAAGGATTCCAACGTGATACAGACTTCAAGATGACAAAGTCTCAATTTCTCAGCTACTAAATACCATGTCAGCTTGAAACTAAGATAGATCGTGTCTGGCAACGTCGGTGATCTACATAAGCTAGTAAGCTGTTATCACGGCTACGAAAAGTTTTCTATGCTGAGCTTCCCAGCATCTAAAATAAAAATCGATCCGAGAAAATTTTTTGTGACGAGTCATTCTACTGAGAAAAGTAAAAGGATCCTTAATTTTTTTCCGTGTGGTTACGACAATTGTCATCTTGAACCTCCTCCTAATCGGTATGCGCCACAGTTCGGGGAATATGGCCAAAATGTTACGAAAACCAAATTTAGCGACCTTTAGAACCAATTATTGGATATCCATATTAAACTTCAGAAAATACTAGAACCTCCCCTCCCCCATTGCATGGGCCTCAATTTCAAATATGGAGAAATCAGGAAGGAGGTGAATAAGCCCCATAACCGATATGACTCTGTGAAGGGGTAAAGTAGCTGAAGAAGATGATTATCATCTTCATAAAGTCTGTGCATACCAAGATAAGGATATGTGAGGGGTGAGTGAAGAAGAAGCGCACCCGGCTCTGGGAAACCTGAAATTTCCAGGTTAGTGCTGGGAGCGCTAGTCTCGGTCAGTAGGGAACCTCGTGGTGGTCTTCGCAGGACAGCGCGCACCAGAAGCGGAAGGCAAAACGGGGGCTCGGGTCGGCCTCGAAGCGTCCCTCCGACCATTGATGCAATATTCGAAAGGGTAGTTTCCGAGGCCGGGGGAGCGGGAGTCTCGGGGACCACGTTAGCATACGTGCATCGCCATACGTCCCACCACAACCTACAAGTTTGTGGGGTCTGGTTGGCCGAGTGGATAGCGCGTTGGTCTCGGAATCCAGAAATCCCGGGTTCGAGCCCACGTAGCAGCTCGCCAGATTTCGACCTAGGCCGGTTTTTCGGCCAGAAGGGAAGAGGGCTAAGGCAGCCCTAACAGCCTCCCCGACGTCTCTGAAGTTAATACTCGGAAGGGCGGATTCCAGGGTTCGGGTTGAGAGCAGATTAGAAATAAAGAGAACCTACAAGTTTGAAAAAATTATTACTTAGAATCAAAATTGTTTTTATTTTTGGCAATTTTAGCTGTAATTTGGTGTGGCATCTATCCCAATCGATTCTATGGTAACTATCCCTAAACACATGTTTTTGAAAAAGCACTAAAAAGGCACCAAAATTACGATCAATTCAAAAAATGATTACGGATACTGAAAGTATACTATTTTTAGGTAATATACTTGAATGTACTTATCAAAATCAGAACTTAATTTAAAGTTCTAGAATTTTTGCCATAAATTTCTCGTAAATTATAATCGAGTGCCAACTTTAAGACCTAGTTACTTTGATGAATGATTTTATAAATAAGGTATGCACACGTACGAAGGAACAAAATGTATATTTCAGTTTTTCGAGTTATGCGATAGGAGCGCTATAGTAGAAAGTATGGCATCAAACCCGCTGTGGCGTCTAACAACCACTCTATGAAAAAAACAAAAAGTCGATTAAAAAAAGAAATTCAATGCTACCTTAATTTTCTCAGTTTCCGCAGAATGACCCAAATCTCAATATTTTTGCAGACTGATAGTGGTACGTTCAGTCTACTAGGGGAGAGCGTAATTTCATACCGAACTATAGCTCATGAAGGATAGGAAGGGAATAAATAAGGTAGCGACGGAATTCTATGTTAACTTATATTTTGATGAAAATCCTATCAATGTGGAACAGAACGGGAGGAATGAGGAGGGTATAGAAGCGGAACCGAGGGTAATACAATTCGAGGTTGAACAGGCAATACTAGGAACAAGGAACAACAAAGCATCCGGAGTTGATAGAATCATAAACGAACAATTAAAAAGTGGAGGAGAGAAACTTTTCAAAATAATAACAGCCTTTTTAAATAAAATTATTGAGGAAAATAGGATACCCCTAGCATGGAAAATGTCTATAATAATTCTGATCTATAAAAAGGGAGAGAAACATCAGATAAAAAACTATAGACCGATAAGCTTAACGTCCAATCTAGCCAAGATATACGCAAAAATCATAAAAAATCGAATCAAGAAACACTACGAATACACACAACCAGAGGAACAGGCGGGATTTAGATCGGGAGCATCCACAATAACGAACCTACATATAATCAACCAGCTAATAGAAAAGAGTCAGGAATACAACAAAGAACTCCATTTGGCCTTTATAGATTACAAAAAAGCTTTCGATACAGTCAAGTACCCCTTCCTCTTTCAGGCAATGGCAAATCAAGGCTATTCGAAAGGTTACATTAGGGTGATAAAAGAAATGTATAAAGAAGCAGGAGCATACATTAGAACAGATGTGGAGGGGGAAGAATTCAAAATTAAAAGGGGAGTTAAACAAGGGGACCCTCTATCAGCAATGTTATTTAATATAGTAATACATGAAATGTTCAAGGAATTAAAATGGGAAAATAAAGGAATAGATATAAATGGGAAAAAACTAAGTAATATAAGATTTGCAGACGATTTATTTTTAATAGCCGGCACAAGAGAAGAACTAGAAGAAATGATTCGAGAATTAAGCGAGGAGGGGTAAAGGCTGGGCTGGAAATTAGCATGGAAAAAACAAAGATTATTGCAAACGTAGGATATAAAGAAGATATAAAAATAGAGGGAAAACGCATAGAAAAGGTGGAGGACGTTATTTATTTGGGGCAGATAATCAGCTTTGTGGACAGAAGAGGGAAGGAAGTAAAAAGAAGAATTAGCCTAAGCTGGAGAAAATTTTGGAGTCTAAAGAAAATATTCAAAAGTAAGTTAAACGCTAAAATAAAAAGCAAAGTCTTCAATTCATGCGTGGTACCAGTCCTCTGCTATGGATCGCAGACCTGGGCTTTAAAAGAAAAAGATAAAGATCGGATACAAGTAACCCAGAATAAAATGGAAAAATCCATGCTTAAGATTAAACAAAATGAAAGAACTAGAATTAGGAACATCAAAAAATGGCTAGGGGGAAATCATAATATGGTGGAAACATGCCTAAATCGGAAATGGGACTGGGCAGGACACTTGGCAAGGGGAGGAGAAAAATGGGGAAGAAAATGTACATTTTGGTATCTACGGCAGGAAAAAAGGAATAGGGGGGGGGGGCAAAGAATCAGGTGGGCGGACGATTTTAGTAAAATGCTAGGACACAAAATGTTCCACAGGGTGGCCACAGATAGGTTGGAATGGCAAAGGCTGAGAGCAGCTTTCTCCCGATATGGGAATAAATACTCCTAGTGTCACAGTAGGAGTGATGCAGTGGTATTTATATTATGTACTATGTAAACATAGAGTAAGAATTGTGGAATATTATTACTATTAAGTTGTACATCAGAAAGCAATAATAATAATAATAATAATAGCTCATACCGGATTTTCGTAAATTCCACTACGTAATTTGCCTCGATTGCCAGGTACTTATTCGAGAGCCTCTGTATAAGTAAGGGAACAAGCAGTGGCGTGCGGTGATTTTTTCTAGAAGGTAAGCGATAGGCGTAGAGGGTGAAGTAAAAATCAGAATGAAAGTATGAAACAGCATGCTACTACAAAATGGCATTGATGAAATTATTCGAATTGTCGTATCTCGGTGTATGGTCATTCCATAATATGCATTTATTCTTTTTTGTAATTTTGTAACGAATAACAGACACAGGGACGTACCACCGAAGAATTTTTCCTGGGGGGGGGGGGAATTATGAAAGTCTCAACTGACTCAACTCAAAATTACGCAGTATCAAAAAAAATTTTTTAACTTGTTGGATTTTTTCAACTAACTCAACTCAAAATTCCCAAATACCTTTGACTTGTTGGATTTTCCCAACTTCACAACTCAATTCCCAAGTATCCAAGCAAAAAAAAACAAAAACTTTTTGACTTGTTGGATTTTCCCAACTCCACCTGATTGAAAGTTTGAAATTGCAAATTTTCCCAACTGCTGAGTGAAACATTTTACGGTGATGGGGGGGGGGGTGTTAATACCCCCCCCCCCCCCCCCCCAATCGGTACGTCCCTGAATAGACATGGTCAACAAAACAGTTTTCCACCATCTTCATAACCAGTTAACCACAAAATGTTTTCATATTGCAATACGTGGCAATTTCTAGTAAAACCCGAACCACCCCTCTTTTGCTCAGTTTTTAAAAATGGTGATTCTGGTTTAGGCTTCCCACCATTAATAATTTCTAATTGTTCATTAAGAGTGTGTCGCAAAAACGGTTTTTCAATAAGATCTTAAATACGCATTTTGTGGACAAAAAAACACGGTGCATCCAAACATAACGCGTTGACTAGTAGAAAAACATAATCACGTTTCAGTGTCAACTTTGACGTTCATGTGTAGCCAAGTCGAGCCAAGCCTGACTCAAAGCGCTTCCAGAACACAACCAAACGCACAGGTTTCGTTGCGTTGAACATGCTAGTGTGTTTTTGTGTTGGTAATCAACACAAAGGTGGAGTGTAAGGGTCGTAAGCATCAATACAGTCGCTGTTTTGCCCAATGTTTCATTATCTTATATTTGTAACAAGTTGAAGTTGATATTGTATATTATGAAAACTTATTTTCTTGGGAATTTCCAGGGTAAGCGACGCTTACCTTGCTTGCCTGGAATGCACGCCACTGGGAACAAGTCCAGTGCCGTAAGAGTTGTATACAAACAAGACGAGAGGATCATCAGTTATGGCAATCCTAGCAGAAAGAGGTAGCAAGTAACGCCCCTTGAGAAATTGTTACTGAATATATAGAAAATTTGTAGAAATAGGTGAATACAGTTTGAGGAGAACATTTTGAAGGATTTGAATAACTTGAAAAAATTGAAAATTGAGAGAGAAGAGAAACGGTTACAGAATAATATTGGAATGAAATTCATAATAACAAAAATACTACCTTCTTAGAATTTCGGTCCTGAAACTTTTTCAACACTTTTCATCGAAATTTCCCCATCCCGATTTTTCACTATTGATAAACGAAGCGTGAACGCAAATACGATGAAAAATGTATTCATTGTCTCACGAACGGGTGTTTGTATATATCGACCTTCTCTTTGACTTGAAAATGTTCAACCACCTCCAGCGGTATGCTGGTATTAATAACGTCTTCGCACTTTTAAAATAGCTAGAGATAAAAGTTCATTGGCGAGCGCTTTCGAGTATTTGTAAATAAAACAAACCATTTCGAGGTACATACAGACCCTATGTAATTATAGAATTTTAATTTCGAAGTTTGTGTTATATCCACACATGTTCTTTCGTTCATTTTATATGTAAGTGCACCGACTTCGCTACATCGTTTGTATAATTACTATCATTTTACGAGTCTTAAGGTACTGGCTATGTAATTGATAGCGAGGTAATTAATTACGTTATACAGTAAACGACGGGTAAAAAAGAGCGAACAGACTGTAAAGTTTCAAAAGTCACTTTAATACTTGAATCGGTGAGAACCAAAAGGGGGAAAGCCCAAAATTATCGTTTTTGACTCGTTAACAGAGATCGGGGTACTGATGAAGTATCGCGGGACGACTGGTGTGGTTGAAATTTCGCGAAACCGCCGGGAAAGTGCTTTTTGGCAACGTCGCACTATCGTGTTGGGAACCAAAAGGGGTCAGGTCCAACGCATTTCTACCAACGTTCATCTGTGCCTGTATTTCTTACTGGTATGAGCTAGTAAACATACCGAATTGCAAAATGCGTGCTTTTAAAAATTCGCTATCTTGAAAAGCGACTTAATAAAAATGTTATAACTCTCAGGGACTCTGGTCAATTTAAGCGAGATCAACGCTAAAGTGATGCACTTAAGTGTAGGAACAAGTTCCATGCGATTCCCAGCGAAAAGAGAAAAAACTTTTCAGATTGGGAACCAAAAGGGGCAAAACCCACTTTCTTTCAGGAGGCATACCTCCGGTGCACCTGAATTTTTTTCTTTTCTTTGTAATTGCCTGAAAAGTCGTATCTTGTGGTCCTCTTTCAATGCCCTAAAACACGTTTCCCACTATTTTTGGGTTTTCGTATAAATCAGTTTTTTGTGTCTCTTGAAAAATGCAAAAAATGGACTTTTCCTCTTTTGGTTCTCATCAATTGACTTTAAGGGTCCTATACGTGTACAGGATCAGAAACCAGAATGTATAGAAGTTTCTCGAAATTTCTGCAGTTTTTATGGCATTTTAAGGGATTGGATTAAAAAACTAATTCTAAAATTGAATTTGGTGACCTCAGACATCTATGAATCAACCAATCAAATCAGGTGCTGTACCCGTTGCCGGATGTCAGCGATGGCGATTTCTGACGCGCGACTTTCCTGGGTAGGTTAGTCGGGGTAGTTTGCCGTTGCTTTCCCCACAATCAACTAATAATTCGAATGATTTCTCATCATCCCTCCCATATTTTTAAACTACACTACGAAAAGTCGAAAAGGTCCAACGACTTTTTATGCTTTGCGTTGATAGTTGAGCTAAATTAGTACTATCAGAGTTTGATTTCTTTTTTACTTTCAATTTTCTCAAATTTGAGCCCACTCGTGTAAACAGGCGTGGCAACTTGGGATTTTCCCATGTAATGCTCGAAGTTTTTCCTGAACTCAAAGGTATAGAAAATTCAAAAAAAAAAGGCTGAAGGGAGGGAGGGGAGGAGGTTAGACATTCAAACAGCAAAAAAATTATATTTTCCTATTCAAAATGGCAAACACAACATGTGTTATAATTACGATAAAGTGATAATTATTTCATGTAGTGCTGAAGCACTCATGTAGAGCTCCGGCCTGTGAGCACCACCAAACTTGCAGCCACTGCATAGAGTGGCCAGTTTTTTCTCAAGAAAAAGTTCCCTGACTTTTACAAATTTCAGCTTTTTCCAGCCCATTTTCCAACTTTTTCATAACAAACAAATTATTAAAAACAAAAAGTTCAAGTAAGTCTGACAAAGAAAATTGTACAATACTTTCACATCATAAAGTTTTGTTCAAAATTCCCTGACTTCTCTAGGTGCGCTCACATTTCCTGACTTTTCCCGGCTTTTCAGAAACTGGTTACTCTGCTGCATGTAAATTACGTGCTAAACACCCCTTTATGGTAGCAACTCTAAAAATGCAATAAAAATCTGAAGAATTTCAACAGGGATTGTTTTTCTGTCCCGAAAATCAAATTAGGGGTGGCCCGAAAAGGATTCCTACTATGTGAAAGTAAGAACTACTTTAACAAATGAGTACACAGACTTCTGTACTGATCAATATACACGAATTCTTCATCAGCCTGAGAGGTCTCTTATCTCTCGAGGATCGAATATCGACTAAAACTTCAGTTTATGCTTCTTACAAATGTTTCCCTCATCAGATTTGATGAAAAACTACTAATAGACACAATGTTGGACACATTTGATAAAAAAGAGCCAAATATAGTTTTAAAAAAAGAGAGTCCGGCCGCTGTATGGAAGGATATTCAGGGTGTCTAACAAAATCGAATTTTGAAAATAAACGACCTTCCCGCTGCGCAAAATCCACCAGTTACCAGGATAACTAAATTGGAACAAGGCGAATGAAGGGGTAACAAGGGTAATCTGAGGGTAACCGAGGGTAACAAATGGGTAACTTTTCTGCCGCGGGTAACTTGAGGGTAACTAATGGCGTAATATTCCGCCAGTAGCCCGGGTAACTAAAGGGGAACAAGGGTAATCCGAGGGTAACCCTTCGAGGGTAACAAATGGGTAACTTTTCCGCGGGTAACTGGGTAGCTAGAAGGTAATTGGGTTCAAATGACCTTTTCCCCCCAATTTGCTATGAATGTGAATGCGCTAAATGGTAAATGAATGCCAAAATATGCGAGATATGCAGAATAAAAGGCTGCTCATTTTACTCAGAATTGTGTGATTCATGAAGATCTTTCGAAATCTCAGGAATATAAGCCAGAGATAAAAATATGCATTCGCATAAAATTGCAGTTATGGTCAATTTTCTAATTCTAAAAATGACCATGATTGAGAATAAATGACTTTTAAATGATTTAAATGACCTTCTTCCAAAATAAATGACGTTAAATGACTGTTAGACCCGCTGACATTGTTACACGGATATGTCGTCCAGCCGACCGCATTGGCGCGCATACTCACATTCCTACGCTGTCTCTATTCCTTCACTCTCGGGGACGCTCGGCATTCTCCGTGCCGGCGGGTCGAAACGTGATAGTACGAATGACCGCGTAAAGAGGAATACGCAACTACATCACGATGGTAAGCGACAATGGTAACGTTTTTCTGCGGAACGTTTCTTCTGGACCGTTTTTTGCGGAGCGTATTCTGAGGAATTTTTCTCTTTCGCCTGCCGAGCTATTAGACATATCCGTGTCAAAATTATTTTTTGGATATTATTTTGTCCTTAGGACTCTGGGGGATTCGGAAAGGCAAAACTTTAAAAAATATTGATCGGTGTAGTTTAACGTGACCATACCAATTTTCAGCCCGACCGATTGTAATCAATCTTCAAAACACTTTTTACTTCATGTGGAAAATATTACCCGTGTCAGTGTTCGAAAAGAATTATTGGCAAGATATTTGACCATAATCAGTGAAAAATTACGTGGCATCTAATTTTAAGGTAATGTGCCAAATGTTGAACTAGGTATCGAATATTGATTGTTTTTCAAGGTTCAAAAAACTTTCGGTAGAGCGTTCCAGGCGAACATTTTGGGGAGGAAGATTGTGAAAGGATGAAATGTTTTGTTGCCCCTTCCCCACAGAGGAACAAGGTCTCGAACAAGTTTGAAAAAAGTCCCAAAAATGATCTGAAACGGGTTTAAAAACTACTGAGCGGGTCTGGAAGTCCCAAAACTGGTGTCTGAAAAAGCTTTAAGTTTGAATCAGACTGTGAAGTATTCTTGAACGAGTTCGTATAAAAGTTGTAAACAGTTTTTAGCTTCTGGAATGGAACCCTTAGCGGCGAACGTCATTCTCACTTTTCGAACTTAAATGATACTTTCCAGTTTGGGTCATCACCATGTTCTCTTCTCACGAAGCTTCACGAGGTTGTTGCACATACTTTGGCAGCTCTTAAAAAGGCTAGGTATCTGCGAACTTATTAACCGGGTAGGAAGCTAGTGTGTATTTCACATTATTAGGCCCATATTAGGCCGAACCCCGCTTTTCTAATTTTGCTCTCAACCCGAGCCCTGAAATTCACTCTTTCGAGCACTACCTCAGGGACATCGGGGAGGCTGCTACGGCTGTCTTAGCCCTCTTCTCTTCTTGCCGGAAAACCGGCCTCGGCCGAAATGTAGCGAGTTGTTACATGGGCTCGAACCCGGGGTCTCCAGATTCCAAGACCAGTGCGCTATCCACTCGGCCAATCAGACCCCTAGGTCTAACCCCTGTGCGAAACCTAATATGCATTTCCTTATGCGAGGGCTCAGTTTAGCTACCGGTAACGCCGCCTCGAGACAGCACCACTATCATGTCACTCTACTTATATATAGCGCTACATTTCTCGGTTTCACTCGAAAAATACATATCAGTTTTCACGAGGAACTTAAGATACCTAATTTTATTCATTGCGAAAAGTTCACTTCCGATGGGTACAAATAAATCAGAACATCACTGTAGTTCTCATCAGTGTTGTATGATTTCTGAAATCTGCAATCTGCAACTACAGCATTCAAAAAATTGGCTGGTATGTTCCTAGACCAAAAGGAACAAGTTTAATCACTGGGAGCAGAACATTTCAAAAATTGCCAAATTTTGAATTACCCCAGAAAACATGCCAAGTTCTGGACTTCACGTTTTCCATATCAAAATCAAAGTCAGCCAGCTTTTATTTCGGAGTACTGGTCGTCAACTCCCTCATCTGGCGTCCCAATTTTCACAAGTGAGTTCAGTGACTTCTAGAAAAAATTTTTATCGCAGTTAATTCCTGTATTTGTCAACTTTCGTCGTAATTTCACTGTCCAGTATATTCTACAAAGGTGAAGCTTCCATCCATCTTTCGTTGAAAATTCCGTGAAAGCTTTCGCATTCAGTTCACGCGGATGCAAAATTGAGAGCAGGAAGCTTCCATCTCAGGGCCATCGTACCCCACTTTTGTGCCCGGCTGCATTCAATTTTGGTTCATACGGTCTCCCGCATTTGCCGAACTACGATACCAACTGTATTTCATTTTAGCCTACTTCTATCAGGAAAATATACGCCAAGACCGATATTTTCGGCTGGAGAGTGGAGACTGCGTGTCTCAATGGATTTTTCCTTAATGGGCTTAGGTACATATTTATGTACAATCTCGCGAACATCCATCCTGGTCACGCTAATCCTCTCATAAATAATTCAAGATGGCATTCGTCCTCGTATTTACACAAACAGAAGAATGGAGAATAGTCGCTCACGTTAACGTTCACTTGTTTTGAGGGGGGAGGGGGAGAGATTCCGGCTCCCGCTCGCAGTTTCGAAACTGAAAACGCATTTGTCGCCGCAAAATTTAGACGCGATTTTTACGCTCGAATTCGACCAAGAGCTTCTATATCGCTTTTGTTTTTGATTTTTCAAATGAATGCTCTCTCAAAATAAGTTGTCCGGATTACATTTTCACGAATGTCGAAACAAGGCGAGGCACCGGTGCGTTCGTGCCAGTAATTTCATTTTTCAGCCGCTCCGGCTAAAGTCCGGAGAACAAAACCAGCACGGGCGTAAAATAAAAATCCTACATAACAAAATATTTTTTTCTAATTTCGTGCCACGAAAGATCAAATAAAACGTGTTTCGGGTAAACACTTGACGTATAGCCCACGCGAAAATACTTTTAAATTATGAACGTAATTCGCGAGGATATTTCCAGAGATAACTTTTCAACGAATGTGCAGTTGCTGGGTAATTGTCAAAATGTCGACTTATATTTGAAAAAATAGCGAATTATTGAATTTATAGCAAGAAAATGGCTCCTCACGGCCAGACTCTAGACCTACGCAACTCGGTGAAACAACCCAATGTTGTACAACATCTACAATAATAAAATTTCAATGTAAAATACAGGCTGTCTCTTTGGCAATGACCCTCTTCCACTTGATAAATAGGCAACCAACCCCGATAATATGTGGACATGTTTGCATCTAAATCTAAATACCTATACTACTTGATCAGAAAGGCAATGTTTACGTTGGTGTTTTACAGACGACAAGAAGCGCCTATCATTCATGCGTCAAGAGCTAACGAAACCTGCATGTAAAGTAAACGTCCCTCAATGTAAAGTGTTTTTACATGAAAAAATTGCTGGCCAGTAATTTCGTATCGGGGAATCGAAACCGCGTCCATTGAAACATTTAAATGAAATGCAGCGATCGTCTCTAACCACTCGGCCATGGAGCGAATTATGAAATAGCGACTTAAGAACGCATTTAAATATTCACGATATAGTACAGCTGTTACCGTTCATTGTTAACCATCGTTACATTTTGACTGGCCACTACCTGTGTAAGCTGTTTGTGCACGTGAACAAACTGAAGACAAGACTGTGATACTGTACTTTGTAGTAATTAACGGAGCAAATTAAATTTTTGAATTAATTACGCACACAAAAATCACCTGTCTATAATTTAAATAAATAAATAGATTTAAAAAAAATACAGACCATGTCAGCAAAAAACATTGCCGATTCTGATCAAGTAATATAAAAAATATCTTCCACAACAAGAGCCAAAAGTGAGTTTAAATGACTCGGGAATTGCTCACTCGCTACGCTTGTTCGCAAATTTTCCCTGGCCATGTAAACACTCATTTTTGACTCTTGATACTATTTTTGGGATTCTCAACGCTACATTTATTTTATTTTTTAATTATGAGTCGCCCCCAAAGTAGGGCTCACTAGTTCCTAGGCCCGTATTGAGCAAAGGTTTCAAGTAAGCGCTCCCACCCTTTCCAGTGTTTTGCTATTGTTTAAAATTTTTTTAGTTTTTTTAATTTATTCATGTCGTCCTTCCATCTTGTAATTTGTTTGCACCTCCTTTTTCCGTCCCACCCACGGCGGCCAAAATGTTGCTCTATAGGTCCATCGGTCGTCCACGAGGCGGGAGATGTTCCATTTGTAATTTCTGATATATCTAATTGTACGGATGTTATTTTTTCAGTTTTGTTTTTATCGTTGCTGTATTTATATGGTCTCTTCTGCTTACGTTCAACATTGACCTTTCCATCGCATTCTGCGTGACTCTACCTTTTTTTTTTTCTTCTTTTTTTTTAGAAAATCGTGAAAATTGTGGAAACTTTGCCAGTAGAAGTGATTTTTGGCCAGCAAAAATATGCATTTTTATGCATTTATGGCCTGAATATGCAAAAATATGCGCTATAAACTTTTGCATACGGATTCAGAATTTCATGATTCGCAAGGATAACGTGGATATGCGCTATCTAGTATTACGAGAACAAATAATATGCATTTACATAAAAATCCTAGCCTTAATTATGGTCCACTGTTGAGAAGGATCTTCGGAAACCCGCCTGTTCTATTGGTTGCCGTGAGATTAGTATTTTTCTAACTCTGTTTTCTAGCACGTTTGAAAATATTTTGGAAATTATCGGGGTAAGGGTGATTGGTCTGTGATTTTCTACTTTAGGTTTATCTCCTTTTTAGGGTCGGCTGGACCCTATTGCGATCGTTTTTTTTTTTAATTCTTCAAGTTGTTAGTGCTCAGACGTTATCAAGTGGTAATATGGATGGCGATTCTGTCGTAGTTCGTAGTTTCGTAGGATGTTTATTATTGATGAATATAGAGAGCGTTAGTGAATGCGGGTATGTTCCGAAAAATTTATTCGCGTCAGGTATTACTGTGAATAGTATTGAAAAGTATTCGAATTCGAGCTATCTAAAGGTGTGTTCAAATTTACCATCTGATGAAATCGGTAAACTGTAAATTTTTACATCTGCTGTAAGGTAGCGCTCGAACAAGTTTTCGGTAACTAAACAAATGACAGCCGTTTAGATGTGTTAGAAAGCTCAAAAAAAAAAATCAAGAATTCCCTCAATTTTCCAAGAAAGAAATTACAAGTTTTTTCCATGTGTTTTCTAGTGGTTTTTTCGTAGTTTTGTAGATTATTTTTATTAAAGTATGAATAATTCAACAATATGGACGATCTAGATCGATATATAAGCGAGGAGGAGGTAGATGACCCAAATTGGACTGGAACTGGTAAGTTGTAACTGTTATGTCTACCAACTGTCAATTCATCATCTTTTCATCTAATTATTCTGCACGACCACGGGTGTCTCCTAATTGCATTTTTGTTTTGTGTTTATTTACACAAGAATTAGATTAGATGACAGCCGCGCGATGATTATCGGAGGCATCAAAATGATTGATGCACGAATATGCCGCTAATCGCAAGGCAATTGGCCCTGGGAAGAGGTTCAAAACCAAAAAACATTTGTGGCCGGTTCTAGCTTCCAAGCTACGAGAAAAAGGGCATTTATATACCGTGAAACAAGTGAGAAATAAAGTCGGAGCGGTAGAACGGCAGTATAAAAAGGCGAGAGACAGCAATAAAAAAACTGGTGAACACCGTCACAATTGTGAATTCCAGCAGGGAGTACGTCTACATATGACCATGAGTTGTAATAGTGGAAATGCCTAAATACAATCATTTATCAAATGATATTTAATTTTCAGATTATTAGATGATATATATCTTGATCGACCTAATGTGAACCCAGTGTTCACTTTAGAGAGTGCAAGTGGCCAGGTCAGTCCTAGGGAATTGAATGTTGACGTTCATACATCACAAGGAAGTTCCAATCCACCAGCATCTGTTCCTAGATCAACTAATACAGATTTGTTGACTACACATACATGTGCGTCACTATCCAGTTCGACATGTGTATGTGTTAAGTGTGCACGTGTGCACGTTCAGTTTTGTATAGACAAGTATTAGATACTCACTCTCTCATATGTTTTTTGTCGTCTGATTAGTTACTGCTTACTCCTGTAGGAGTTATTTATTATTCTTCAAGTTGTTCAGTACTCAGACGTTATCAAAAATGGTAATATGGATGGCGATTCTGTCGTAGTTCGTAGTTTTGCAGGATGTTTATTATTGATGAATATGGAGTGCGTTAATGTTTAGCAGAATTCAGACGATGGGAATTGCAGCAGTTGCCGACCCTAGTCATGCAGCATTGCTGCTTGTTTAAAGAGTATTATTATGTCCAAAAATTTCCAATCCTGTGGGATCTTTCCTGTTTCCAACATTTTATTGAATAATTTTGTTAGTATTTTTACTAGTTCTCTTCCTCCCATCTTTATGTGTGCGTTGGTTATGTTGTCGTAACCGGGATTTTTATTTGGATTTAATTGATTTACTATTGCTTTGGTTTCGCTTTCCAAGAAAGAGGGTTCGTTTTCCTCCTTTTTCGCCAATAGATTTTCAATATCATCTTTATTGCTGTCATTGTAAAATTCTGTGTAGTATTTCGTTATTATTTGGTTTATACCATTTCGGTCGTAGGCCTTGCCACCATCACTGTTTACGAAGTATGTGGACCATTGTGTACCTGGATTTAGTTTCCTTCTCATTTTCCTAAAGTTCTTATTGCCTTCTAAAGTTTTCCTTATTATTTCGTTTTTAGTTCTACAGTTTTTTGTCTTATTTTGTTCCGAATTAGTCTGGAGACCACGTGTAACTCTATTTTTTCTATTTTTGTAAGGTCCTTAGCAATTTTCTTGTGTCTGGATTAGAACTGCTCAAAATGGAGTTTAGGATATCCCCGGAATTATTACTTTTTAACACAGATGCACAGACCTTATGAAGCTAGTAATCATCTTCTTCAGCTACTTTATCACGTCACAGAGTTACATCGTTTATAGGGCTCATTAATCTCCTTTCCTTCAACTATTTACCCTATCTTTGAAATTGAGGCTCATGCGGGGGGGGGGGGGTCTAGGATTTTGTAAAATTTAATATGGTTATCTAATAATTGGTTCCAAAGGTCACTTAAGCTTACACGTACCAATCCTACCAACACCGGGACCTCGACGCGGTCCAAAAGTCGCTAAATTCAGTTTTGGTAACATTTTTGCATGGCCATATTCCCCGAACTGTGGCACATACCAATGGGAAGAAGGTGCAAGATGACAGTTGTGGTAACCACACAGAAAAAATTTAAAGATCATGGACAGTGATTGAACACAATTTTCATAAAATAAATTTCACTTAGTACAAAATTATTGATACCTATATATTTTTTTTATTGCCCAAAAAACTTGCTTTTTCAATATGCTAAATTTTAATTAGCAATAAATTCTTGTTGCACCTTCTTCCCCACCCTAATATCTCACTCAGCGGTTTGGGAAATTCTTATCCAGTTGATTTCTCACAATAACTCCCAAGTGCGCCTGGGCACCATTGTGCTGGAAGAACATATCCCTCCTACTCCCTAATGGTACTTGTTCTGCTACTAGGTCAGATAGCTGAAGAAGATGTATCATCTTCATAAGGTCTGTGCATCTAAGTTAAAAAGTAATAATTCTTAGCAAGGATATCCTGAACTCCATTTTGAGCAGTTCTAATCCAGATACAAGAAAATTGCTAATGACTTTTTGTATGGGAAAATAAATGTGCAATCTATTGTAAATAAAAGCAGTAATTTATGAGAGCATGTTCTACGGGAAATTGAGAAAATGTGAAAATTGTCTGATACAATTTGTACTAAAATTGATTTTATGAACACCCTATTGAACCGATTCCGACCATATATTCTTCTCTAGCTACCACAACTGCCCTCTACTATTACCTACTAGTTCCCTTTTTCTGTCTGTCTCTTGTCATGAGAAGAAGAAAAATCTCAAAGATAGAAAACTTTTCAAAATTTGACCATAACTCAGCCTCTACAAAAGTACGAGTATGCCAACATATCTACATATTATTAGGGTAGGCTGCCTACTTACTAGGCGGAACGGGGTTATTGCAAAAGAGACACCCCGTATATGCGAAGGTTATTTCTATCCGGAAATATCAGAAAAGAATTACTCAAATCCATAATCAAAGGCTTAGATACCACGGGTAGCTCAGGTAGGACAATGCCCTGTTTGCCTGAGTGGATGTCAATACTCAAGTGTTTCCAGATGCTCTAGTATAACTTGACCGTGGTCGCTTTCACCGAGTCGTGAAGTAATCTGAAAGGGCGCAAAAACTACCCTCCGCAGGACTGCCGACTACGAGCCGGGTTCTCCTCTGAACCACCACGCGTGCGTAACAGTGTTGTCGTGTATAGTCGTGTCTGATCTGCAATGTACAAAACTATGGAGAGATTTACTTGGGTTACAATTCGCTTTTAATTATTCAGTAACGCGAGCGTAAATCGTTCTCGCATTTAATTCGATTAAATGGGCGCAGCGTAATTATTGTTTAAATTGTAGTTTTCAGCTCTCCGGAGACTTTGAAAAGGAGTTGCTTTCAACCGTGAGATTTTCGCTTCGAAATTCGTGCTCGAACCTTGTATTAAGCATTTAAAACCTATTCTTTGAGGAATTCGAGTTGGATACGGATCGAAGATCGTATCGCTTAGTTCCGCAGCGCTTGTCTCAGAACAGAAAATCCCAATTCATTAGATCGTACAGTCGTAGGTGAGTTGGCTACATAACGATGTGAATTGGTTGGTGGTCATGTTTCATTTCAAGTGAGTCCATCCATCGAATATGGTACGGTCTTTCGATTATGTTTCTTTTTTTTCATTTTCTTCTTCTTCTTCTTCAGGTGCCACATCCGATGAGAGATGTTGGTAATCTTTCCTTCTCTATGTCGGAGAGTATGCAGCCGCAGTTCGCTTACTAGCCACGTGTTTTCACGACGTTCAGTAAGCTGTCCACGATGTGCACACGACAGTCTCAATCTTTCAGATCTGGTGGTAACACGCCTTGTGATAGTAATGCCTTGTTCGTTCGAATTGATGGGGTTACAGAACGCATTATCTTTCCCCCTTGACTGATACTGTAGTCCTGTTTTCGCTAGGATGTTAGGTAGGGTATTCAAATATCACTAGCTTTCTGGCGTCGGTATTAGGACTCGAACCAGAGACGCAAGGATTGCGAAACGCGTACGTTACGACTCTGCCACAGAGGTTTGATTTTTGTATTTTTTCTTTTTTTATTCTTTTTGGCAAGGCACTTGGAGCGGAAGCCTCTTCTTCATCGTCACTGGATCTTTATTATATTATTATTTATAATTATAAAGTTCAGGTGTTGGTATATCTGTATATTTCTAGGAGTGTTACGGCCAGATAGGCATGGGAGGTTGTAATTTATTATTTTTTGTGTTAGTTTTGAGTCATGTATCCTGAAACAATCTTGTTTTTCAAATTTTGTACGAGAAGGGACTGAAGACTCGAGTTACCAGTTTTTTTTTGTTTTTTTTTTTTAATATTACATTTGTTACCCCATGTGTTATTGTTTTGACTTCAAGCATACGTCCGGGAAGTAAATGAACTGTATTCTTTTCTAATTTTACTCTCAACCCGAGCCCTGGAATCCGCCCTTTCAAGCATTGCCTCAGAGACGTCGGGGAGGCTGTTAGGGCTGTCTAGGCCCTCTTCTCTTCTTGCCGAAAAACCGGTCTAATAGGGTCGAGATATAGCGAGTTGCTACGTGAGCTCGAACCCGGAACCTCCAGGTTTCGAGACCAGCGCGCTATCCATTCGGACAACAGACCCCAAATGAACTGTACTACTCATTCTATTTACAAGAAGGAAACAAAATTGAACGCATCAGAATGATTCTCGCTTAGAGTGACCACATTACCCTTCGGTACAAGGTTGCCAATAGAAATTTTTTTGCTGTGCTACATTGAAGTAAAATCTGGGCTAAATTATGCCAGAACCCCCCCCCCCCCGCCCCTGAAAAAATGGTAAATTCTTTATCCGAGATTTTTCTTCAATCTTTGCTAGTCTAGGTTGCAATAAAACTGTTTTCAAGGACCGCACGGGTATTTTCTGTTCTGCAGAACTTCTAGGCGAAAAATTGTACTAAATTATGCCAAAACGTGGAAAAATTAAACTAAACTTTTCTTTTGGCCACCAAAAAGACTCAGCTACAGTAGTTTCTGTCATTCTTAATGTTCATTTTCTCAGCACTAAAATAACTACAGACTCTTCTTGAAAAAATATAGGCCTTCATTTTTCTTTTAAATCAAAAAGGACCTTAGTTTCGTACATTTTGCACACTCTTTAAGTTGATTTTTCTTAGAATTCGTCAATTTGTGCATGTTAATATTCCTTAAAATGTACATATTTATATCCGCTAGCCCCGAAAAGAAGGCCTTAATAACAATGACTTTTAGGCCTTTTTTCCTAGGCATTTCGGGTGGCACTGATCGATGATATAATTCATGATAGTGATGAATGGTGAACAGGGTCATTGTATAGACTTCGGGTATACCTTTGACTCTATGGTCAAAGTCATATACAGATTATGCCAAGTAATTAATGGTTCGAAGTTCAATCGTTTGTGATATGAAGCCCTGACTGCAGATTATTAAAAAAAAGAATTATGCCAAAATTGAAACTGATCATACTAGCAATTATGCTGAAATCATGGCGTTCTTAAATGCACTTCGAATTATGCTAAATTTGGCATAATTATATTAAATTGGCGACACTTCCGGTACCTTATACAGGGTGTCCATTCTTGTTCGGAAATGATCTTCCCTGACTTTTCCAGGTTATCCAGGCCAATGTTTCCAGTTTTCCAGACCCTTCAAATACAAATTACACACCCGGTTCCAGTATCTATATGTGGCAGTTTCTATAAAAAGGAGTAACTTTGTCGATTGATCGAAGTCTCAGAAAACGCGAAAAAAGAAAAACAAAATTTTTTGGTCGAAAAAATTAATTTTAAGATTTTGGTTGATTTCTATAGATGAAACATCGCAATAACAAAGAGACAAAATTTACGCGCATGAGAGAAAAGAGAGAGAGAGAGAGAAGAGAATCATGAAAGAGAATGAGAAAGGAATGCGAATGTCTGCGTTCGCTTCTTTGTGTTTTTTCGGAGCTCACGAATAAATCCGATGTTCTGAACTGTTACCACGTAAAAGAGCGAAAAATTACCTTTCCAACAAGCCTTTACCGAGGCTGGTAACGTGATTCCGCGGCGAGTTACAACCGCTTGACGGAGTGGGAGAAAAAGGTGTGTCTAACTTTGAACGCGTTTTTCCCGAAAACGTGTTTTTGCGCGTTCTCCTTACATTCATCTCTGACCCCTTGTATCTCTGGAACGAAAAACGCTACAAATCTCACAGATAGCTCGTTGGAATGGGCATTCATTCCTCTATTACGTACTGTCTGTAAGTCAAAATTCGTCGGATCGACAAAGTTATCCCTTTTTATAGAAACTGCCACATATATATTAGATCTATACACGTGATTTTTTTTACATGCGTATTTGAGCTGGCTGCGGATACATTTCTATACACATTTAGTTTTTCAAAGCTGGCTACACTGAGAGTAAATTTTAACATTCCCTTGCCTATACAAAAAAAATCCGTATTATGAACAAAAAAGCGGACAAATCTGTGTTTATCAGAAGAAAAATGTTCAAATTAGCATTTTTGAGAATCTGGTAACATTGATTTAGTATCTGATGCTCCAATGATGAGCACCCTAGCGATGCTCAGATCTCCAACTTGGCAAGTGGGAGTGCATGACCCCGGCATCGTGGTAAAGCCGCCCCGTGCCTCTCTCCGGTCGTTGTGTTCATACTACCCCACGGCAGAAGTCATAATACACACATTTCTTATTTCTACCCTCGGCGGTTGTAAATCTGTGGCGGTGATGTGTTCCTCACTTTTTATGACTTAGAATCCTCCCAAGCGTAACAACACACAATAATTACTTAAAATTTAGGATGCCACGTGCTGAATATAATTCTGCGGTGAAAAAATTACGAGTAAACTTATCGCTTCGCAATCTAGCTCAAAAGAGAAAAACAAACCAAATGTAAACCGTATTGTATCGATACGAAGTTAACCATCTGACGATACAGAAAATTTTACCAAAGGGCTGCCCAGCTGAAACGTTAAAATCCTGATTTTCTTTTATAGTTCAATTGCCCTTGAAACAGGAGCCAAAGTCGCGCCTTTCTTACCAACATTGACGGACATTGCTTCCAATTTGGCGAACAGCGAGTGTGTTAGTTTTACAGCTGACTGAAAAGCAAACAAACTAGGAAAAAAAAACTCGTCTTCGCAATTCTCTTCGAATTTCCCTCGGTGCTACACGAATACACCAAGTGACGTTTCCAAGTTTTTACAATCTCCGATCTCCAGCACTCGAAAAGCACACAAGATGGCACACGGACGAATAAGCTGAACTTTGACAGTCTGTCATTTCATAATTTCCCCTTACACCAAGTAACGAGAAATTCACTTTATTATTCGAGATCGCTTCATGAAAAATTCAAGCAGGTCGAAAAAGTATACCTAGATTTACGCGACTTCGGATTTCAAAATTCGATAATTTAATAACTTTTCGGGCTGAAATATCGTAAAATATTTACATTTGTTTTTCAGGAATCTAGTTTTCAGATTCACTGAAGCCTAAAGCCACTATAATTTATTTTTCGCCCACCGGCGGCTCAGACTTATTTCCACATTCCACATTCTTGTCATACCTTTTTCAACTTTGGCGAACAGCGTGACCTATTTGTACTTGGATGTACTTTATGATTCTGATTTGACCTTGCGATTTCCTCTTTTAATTTATATATGTACTTTCAACGTTTTCATTCCCGTCTCGCAAAGTGCAAGTGGTCATGTGCCCACCACCGAGCTCGACTGTTGTACTGAGAAATCCCGAAGCAATAAAAGTAGCCCAGTCGTGAAAATTTAAATCGTAAACAACAAATGTAAATTCGAAACGACTTTTCTTTCTATTTTATTTTTTAACCGTGGCCGCTTGGCTCAGTGCTCAAAAGCCATTTTTTTCTTCGCCATTTTCGTCTGCAACAAATTTACAGCAATAGAAGTCGGCGATGTTATTAGTGTAATGTGAAACTATATTTTAGGATTTATGTATTGATGAAACCTACATTATTTATAAATTACAAGTACGCCTGAGTGACATAAGGAAGCTACTGTAACGGCTTGGCTTACCCCACACGAGTCTATGTAATATTCTTATCGCGTATTTTGAATCACGAACTTGAAATTTTTGAATTTTTATAGATATAAATAGGGGGGTATTAGTGAATTGTCTCTTTGATAAAAGGAGAAAATATAAGAGAAACTGGAGCAACCTGTCACAAATCGACATTGAGCACGGCAATGAACTCGACGTTTTAATTTAGCAATTTTTGTAACATTTTTTCACGCCATTGCTTACACATCATTATTTGGCGTCGCACTAGCCTGGAATTATCTCATGTCGAATTAATTATGCGATACTCCCACCACGATTGACTTTTCAACGTTGCCAACCTTTTCTACACAAACGAGAAAACATATCCTTTTGATGTCGTAATGTACATAATTTTACTATATTTACCCCTATTTGTATGTATACAATCAAAGGCGCAACCAAGGAGGGGGTTAGGGGGCAATAGCCTCCTCCAAAATTCTTTAAACTTTTTTCAAAATCAATTTTGAACGGGAAAAAATTGATGCCGATGGCCTGATGCGGTTACGTTATGTCGTAGGTTCATACAAATTAACAGCTCATAAAAATAAGTCGGTACCAAACCAGGTAGGTCCCAAATTGAGCTTTCTCCCCTACCTAAGTTTTTTTTTCTAAATTCTAGCCCCCACCAAAAAAAAGTTCTCGTTGCGTCCCTGTATACAATTGACGTCTCACTGATGCTGAAAGGTCGTGAGTTGAAAACATTTTCCATTTTTATTCTATTTATTTGAATAGGCATAATTTTTATTTATTTATTTATTTATTTTTTGAAATGGCATTACTAGAAAAAGTTTGCTATTGACTGGTACCTTCGTTATAATTGCTCCAAAATTATCAAAAACGAGATTTTTGAATTTAAAGTATGTGTTTTCATTGATTGTTATTATTGCTCCCCCCCCTTCCCCGTATTGTGTTCAACATTCTCACAAGGCAGATTCGTATGCTGCATTGAAATTTGCGACTGGCGTAATGGTAAGTACAAATGACATTAAACATATTCATCTGTACAATTGGAGGGGGAGAGGGGCAATGTGACCTTAGTCCTCGACTTTCGTTCACATTGACGTGTATATCTCAACACTATGTAACGATGACAATTTCACTTTTGCAGGGTTGTATCATTGAAGGACCAGTGTAGCCAGATCCAAAATCTCATTCTCCTAGCACAAACAGTTCACATGTGACAGGTATTTTTTTCGACTTCCCAAAATTTTGATTTTTGGTCTCGGAGTCGTTTGAAATGGGGTCTCTAAATTATACTCGTAACGGAAATGAGAGTGAACAAATATACACAGGATAGAACTCAGCTAATGTTAAAATTCTTTAAGTTCCGAATTTTATTTTTTGAGCTTAACTGCTTACTTGATTTATTTTACCTTTTACATCTTACCCCTACTGGGCCCTTTTATCCTTTAAGAACGCTGTTCTTTTGTTCTTTAAAAGTGTGTTTTTTTCAAAAAAAAAAAAAAAAAAAATTAAAATTAAAAAAAAAACATGTTTTTCCAAACTCTGTTTTAGATAATCGTTGGATAAAATGTCGTAACTCAGGAATGAATCTTAATCGTAACGACTTTCTCATCTTAATGAATCGGGAGGTCTTTGAAATAGTCTGTAGTAATTGAATTTTATTGTTGACCTTGGTCTCATAATTTGAACGAAGATTTTTATTTGTAATCGTTATTATTTGTATATTATTCTAATAATTCGAAATTCCGTACTTTTTACTCCAGTGAGTTTTTAGAAACAAACTGAGTTTTGTTGTTGATCTTAATCTCACAATCATATCAACAAAAATTATGATTTTTAATCGTTATTTTTTTTTAAATTTAATTTTATTGAGTCACACAAATTTTCTTAATTATTTTTTCTAATAGACATTGTCATGTCAATAAGAAATGTCAACTGTATTAGTTCTTTACCGCCTTTAACTCTAATTACGAACCAGTCACGAGGGCGATGACATCCTGTGGAACGTCGCCTTCAACGGGTTGCTGCGGCTGGCGGTCCCACCAGGCGTGAAACTCATCTGTTATGCCGATGACACGCTGGTGGTGTGCCAGGCCGCGACAACAGCGGAGGTCGCGACCAAAGTCAACCGGGCGTTGGAGTTGCTGACCGGATGGATCGAGTCGGCGGGATTGTGCTTGGCGGTGCAGAAGACGGAGGCAGTTCTCTTCACGACGCGCCGCAAGTACGAACAACCGACGTTCGTGCTGAAAGGCGAGAGGATCGCGCCACGCCCGGCGCTGAAGTACCTGGGGCTGTGGTTCGACGGGAAGCTGTCGTTCCGCGAGCACTTCCGGAGAGCGGCGGAGAAGGCGGACCGGGTCGCCGGGCAGCTATCGCGACTGATGGCGAACCTGGGCGGCCCGCGGGAGCAGAAACGGAGGCTGTACGCGAACGTCGTGCTGTCGGTCCTGACGTACGGCGCACCGGTATTAGCGGACGCCGTCCAGATTCCGGACCGGAGAGTGGAGCTGGAGAAGGTTCAGCGGAGAGTCGCGCTAAGGTGCGTCAGCGCGTATCGCACCGTGTCAACGGAGGCGGTAGGCGTGCTGGCGCGCCTTCCACCCATCGAGCTGAAGGTCGACGAGTTGGCGCAGTCCTACAAGGCGCAGAAGAAGGCGAGGACGCGGCAGGAGGCACGCCGGGCGATGCGTGGCATTCAGCTGACCACGCTTCAGCGATGGACGGAGAGGCTCGCCCAGTCTTCGAAAGGCGAGTGTACCCGGGAGCTGATCGGTGAGCTCGACCTGTGGTTAGGCAGGAAGCACGGAAGCCTGAACTTCCACCTGACCCAGGTCTTGAGCGGACACGGTTGTTTCGGCTCGTACCTGCACCGGATGGGTTTGGCGGGGAGCGCCGAGTGCACCCATTGTGCAAGCGGAGAGGAGGACACGCCGTGGCATATGCTGTTCGAGTGCGACGCCTGGGATGAGGAGAGGCGCGGGGCGGTCACGATCGATCCCGGAGACGGCGTGATCGACCGTCTTGCGTCGGACACCCTGGTCCCGGAGCTGTTGAGGAGCCGAAGCGGTTGGAACCGGGTGTCGGGTTTCGTTTCGGCCATCATGCGACGGAAGATGGAGGCTGAGTGGTCGAGACAAAGGACGCAAGGAGGAGAAGCGGATGTTGCTGCTGCTACTGCGGCGGCGGATACCATCCAGCGAAGCTCGCCCGTTGCACCAGGGCTGGAGCAGAGCTCGCCCGCAGTGCAAGGGCTGGAGCTTCAATCGGGAGAGTCTCACACGATGAGTGAGTGAAGAGGAAGAGGCAGCGCGTCCGGCTGCGGGGACCTGAAATTTCCAGGCGAGTGCTCTGGGAGCGCGGACCTCGGTCAGTAGGGATCCCCGTGGTGGCCCTGGCAGGACGCGCGCACCGTTCCGGCCAGGAGAAATGGGGGCTCGGGCCCGGCCCCAAAGCGTTCCCCTCGGTACTGATGCGATGCCCGAAAGGGTAGTTTCCGGTGCCGGGGGTGCGGTGTCTCAGGGGCCACTTTGGCATGCGTGCAGGGACGAAACTATGGGGGGGGGGGTGTGACACCCCCCCCCCCGTCATCGTCAAATTTAGAAAATAGTCGGCAAATTTAGATTTGTAGAATTCAGTCGGCAAATCGGCAATATGCAGACTCAAAAACTCAAAATTTTACAAATGCTGAACTAAGAAATTAAATGTATTCGCAATTGAACATTTTGCCGACTGAATGATATTAAAAATAACAAAAGTTGTGATTTATCTCACTAAATCACGTAATAAGTTATGAATTCGTCGCAGGCGCCACTTTGTCGAGACGACAACAGATGGTTTTCGATTTTTTTTAATATCCCTTGGTCCACATCAACCAATTTTGAATCAGTATCCAATTAATGATTCGATACCGCGAAATAAACAACATTCCTTTACTTCGAAGTGGTATAATGATTACAAACACTTGGAATATAGTTTAGAAAAAGACGCTGTGTTTTGTTTTGCATGCAGTCTATTTCCAAGTGGACCAGGGCGAGAAAAAAAAGAAACTGCCTGGACAGTTGATGGGGTAAGGCAATGGAATAAAATGAAAAGTCGAGGACAAAAAAAAGCTGGCAAATTAAAAGAACATTTTTCTTCAGAGTGTCACAAAGCAGCTCTTTCCGACTACTGTCACTTCATTAATAAAAGTAAGAGTAACCATGTTGATTTCCTAATATCACAGCGCGAAAAAGAAGAAATTGTTCGCCAGCATCATTTAGAATCGTTTAATCAGGAAGCAATAAAAATTTTGTTCGATGTTACTCGTTTTCTCAGTAGACAAGGACTAGCATTTCGTGGGAAGGATGATGATAAGGATGGGAATTTTCGTCAGCTGGTTGAGTTGTTAGGTCGTCACAACCCTGTCATGGAAAAATGGTTGTGCGACAGCCGTCTTAAACCGTATAAAACCGCGTATTTATCCTCAAAATGTCAGAACGAATTCATTGATATTTTATCTTCAAAAGTTCATGAAATTATTGTTCAAGATGTGCAGAAAGCTCAGTTATTTTCGGTAATGGCTGATACTACTCCCGATTTATCGCATGATGATCAACTGTCTGTAGTGGTGCGTTATGTTGACAGTGATGGGCAACCAGTAGAACACATCCTTGATCTATTAAAAGTGACCGATAAAACTGGAGCTGGACTGGCAGCAACCTTAGTCAACTGTTTGAGTGAACATAATTTGATGTTAGATAATTTTGTGTTTCAATCGTACGATTATGCTAATTCTATGTCTGGCATAAATAAAGGGACACAAAAAATAGTCAGTGATATGCTACATCGCGAAGTACACCATACATTCCTTGTCAAGCTCATAGGTTGAACACTATCATGGAGCATAGTTGTGATGCCAGCTTAATTGTGCGTAATATGTTTGACACCTTAGAACTTTTATATACTTTCTTCACAGCAAGCACTCGACGACACCACTTGCTTACTGATGGTTATAAAAAAATTGAAAACTGCCTACAACTTGTAAATTTGTCCAAAACTCGTTGGATAGCAAGAGCGAAGTCGATTAAAAGCGTGTGGGCCTCGTTTAACATGATCATTGAAGTGTTGGATGAAATAATGGAACATGATTCTTTTGACAAAAAAACTAAAAGTTCTGCCTTGACTCTTAGAAAAGCTGTTTTGAACTTTGATTTCATTGGTTGCTTGATGTTTATGAAAAATGTCATGTATAAATGCGAAAACTTGACTGAAAATCTCGAATCTACTAGCTTAAACGTAGTTGATGCTGCTTCATTGATAAAAAGTACAATAATTTCGTTGGAAATAATTTTAAATGACGATAGCGAAATAGAGAACTTGTTGCAAAGTGTAGTGGCATTTGCCCAACAAGTAAATGTCAATGCCGAAGAAGATTTCTCGAAGCACCACCGGCAAAGAAAAAAACCGAAACGTATCGATGACAATCCTGAAAACGCTACCGTCTTCAACTTGAATTTATTTTATAAAAAATAATTTAAAGAGGTGCTAAATCGATTAATAAGTGAATCTAACGAAAACTTGAATGCGTTTATAGATGTCATCAGGCCAATTATGGATATTTTTGGAGAGCCTTTTACAAGAGAGTCGTGTACTGTGGACAATGTGAAAAAGATCCAACAACTGGTACCTAACTGCCCAATCACTGACGAAGATGCGATTCAATCTGAGTTAGAAATACTCTCAGATAACTGTAAAACGTCAAATTTGAATGACATCATGAAAACAAGTCAAAATCTGAAATCAGCTCTTCCCTCCGCAAATTATTTTTGTCGTTTAGCATGCACAGCACCAGTATCAGTAGCGTCCAATGAAAGAAGTTTCAGCATCTTAAAGCTAATAAAAAATTATTCACGGACAAAAATGGCTGATGGGCGATTAAAATCGCTTCTAATTTTATTTATAGAAAAAGAAGCACTCGATCTTGTGAATCTCGATAAAATCGTAATTCGGTGGTACCTATACTTTGAAAAATCGTCGCATAACGTTGTAGATTATTATTTTTACTAAGTTTAATATGTACCTGTGCCAAAACTACCTATCCAAATCTAATAAATTTTCACTTGACAATTTTCATTTTTCTCTCATTTTACTTTTAAAACTCCATAGGTATTTTAGTCGGCAAAATCAGTCATGTCAGTCGACAAATTCTTGATCTTCACCCCCCTCAAAAAATACCCTAGTTTCGTCTCTGCATGCGTGCATCGCCATACGTCCCACAACACCAACTCTAATGACGAATAAAGAAAAATGAAAATTGAAAAGACTGATGAAATGTAACCCAGCTTGTTTTTGCCATTAGTATAAGATTTCGTACCGTCTACAATTCTACAATCAGAATCAAGGTTTTTAGGGTTACTTAGGCATTCGTAAGTGTCTGGTTGGCCGAGCGGATAGCGCGTTGGTCTCAGAATACGGAGGTCCCGGATTCGAGCCCATGTAGCAAATCACCAGAATTTTCGACCTAGGCTGGGTTTTCGGCCAGAAGGGAAGAGGGCTAAGACAGCCCTAACAGCCTCCCCGACGTCTCTGAAGTAATGCTCGGAAGGGCCGATTCCAGGACTCGGGTGGAGAGCAAATTAGAAATAGAACGTCATTAAAAACTGTTTCTAACAATCACATCCACATTTCGTTCAAAAAATCCAAAAACAAATGTTTCTTATGTTTCCTATAACATCTATGACTTTTTTATGACCCTTTAGCATTAGAGACGATAATTTGGAACTTCTTCCGAAATTTATCGACTTAGCACTCGTTTTTGAAATTCCGAAGTGACCTTCTCATCTTCCCGAGACTGTATCAGCTTAATCACCTGTTACTCAACGTCTTTTTCGACGATCGAGTTACTTTTTAAGTATTCGTTTTCCTCGTACCTGTGTTATCCCCTTAGGCATACTTAGGAGGAAAGCGGGCGATATTCGAATTCGTCAATGACTCCGGTAAAACAGTACAGTTTTCCTCCTCGTGTGTGCTACATTTGGGATAAAGATAGACACGACAAGTGCCTCTCGAGATTTGGTCGCATCAAGGTTGAGCGACGAAACTAGTATCCCGACAAATTTCGTTTCGTTATTTGGGTCTGGGTTACCTCGCGAAAAGATTCGACTTTATTTTACGATTCCAGCTTGAATGATGTTCGTTACATTACACGTTTCGTTCCCATCGTAATTTCTGTTTCGTTGCATTACCCGTTACGTTAGGTTCAATTTCAATTTGAAGAGACTGACACGTTTCCTATATAGGTGTACTAGCTGAATTACCCGTCCTTCGGACGGGCTCAAACATACGCATCAGTACATATGAAACGAAATAACGTGTAGATTCCCATACAGAAAAAAAAACAGGCGTTTGGAAAAAAATAAAGAAAATGAAACATGACATTGTTTTTTCCTAAAATGGATAAGCTTTGTAATCTTTGGAAATCAAATAGAATTGCCTAATCTTCTTTATCTCTAAAATGAGATATGATCGAATTATCCTGTACATTTCACGTTCTCAATAGAAGTACTGAGCGGTACTTTTGCCCAAACATATGCAATAGTATGAAACGAAATTACATGTAAATTCCCATATAGAAATAAACAGGCTTATACTTACGTTTTGATAATTTTCTTTAATAAAGAACTTATTACTACTTGTGACAGTTACTTTTGAGTTTTAGGCATTCTTGGATTTTTGGTGAATTTTTTCCCAAAAGTTCTCAAAACCCAAGATTGAGTGCTGCTCCCAATTATGGGTATTTTCTGATTCTCCAGCAATTCACTATAATATATCCTCGCAAATGACACTGAGGCCTTCTAAGTTGTTCAAAATTCCAGGGGGAATTTTCTCGATCCGAACAACTTTTGAAAATACCAATTATGGGTCGACCCATATTAATTGGCAACGACCCACAATTGATACGAAATTTTTTGATATACCCACAATTGGTAAGTGTAATAAATTAAATGAAAAATGATGTAGTTTACTTAAGGAAGCATTTCAAATTTATTTTAAAAACACGTTGACTCGTCTTATTTGACTTCTAAGTATTTTAAAAACACATTAAAGTCGATTAAATTCACAGTACCAATAATGGGTCTGAAAAAAGGTAGCACCAATTGTGGGTCGGGCTAAAGTTTGATTAGAAAAAGTAACTGAAAAAACGTGAAATTTGGTTTTATAAGTTAAAGTATCACTTATACTACACTTTTCATTCGATTACCCAATCATTCACTTTGATTTTTCGCGATTTTTGCAAACTTTTCCCCCCATTTTTTGAATTTCTTTATTCTTTCCGCACACACATCTATATGGACCGAAATCGAAAACTCAAGCGGAAAAACGATCCCTAGACTCTCCTCTACACAACATAATACGTTGAGAAAATATTAATTTAAAGTACTTATCGATCGTTTTTCACAGAATTGATATTTCACACACATGAAAAAAAATAAGGCATGTTTTGACAACAACTTTGAAAAAAAAAATTCCATCACAACAAACACATTGAGTTATGAACTTGAAACCAACATGGATAGTATAAAACATGTTGGTTCTTGGAATGGAAGAGGTTTCACGGTTGTCCAATGCCTCGATCTAGCGAGAAAATGCGTTTTCAAAAAAGGGACTCACAATCGATGCTAGGATCAGAATAGGTAGCTTACCTTACTATTATTATCTATTATATATAGCGTACGTTTTGATCGATGATCTCTGTGCAGACTGAACGGATTGCCTTCAACAATGTTTCAAATGAAAGTCTGAGTTCCCGAGAAGGTTTATGACAAACAATATTGCGGAAAAGTTCATTCCTTCAGCTGTAATAAAAGCTTTAAAGTTGTTTTGTCTCTGTGTGTATGTGTGAGTGTTCCGCGCGCTTACCCCGGCATTGTAAACGCGTGTTAGTGTGATCAGTGTGACCAGTAAGAAGTATTTTATATAACACATCGTGAATATAGAACGATCAGGGGTTCTTTCATCTAAAAGCGTCTCAGTGTACATACTGCGGTTGATCAGTCCATGTTGCGTTATTATATATAGCGTACGTTTTGATCGATGATCTCTGTGCAGACTGAACGGATTGCCTTCAACAATGTTTCAAATGAAAGTCTGAGTTCCCGAGAAGGTTTATGACAAACAATATTGCGGAAAAGTTCATTCCTTCAGCTGTAATAAAAGCTTTAAAGTTGTTTTGTCTCTGTGTGTATGTGTGAGTGTTCCGCGCGCTTACCCCGGCATTGTAAACGCGTGTTAGTGTGATCAGTGTGACCAGTAAGAAGTATTTTATATAACACATCGTGAATATAGAACGATCAGGGTTTCTTTCATCTAAAAGCGTCTCAGTGTACATACTGCGGTTGATCAGGCCATGTTGCGTTTGTTTATTATTGAACTTTTACTTCACAAGTCCTTTTGTAGGGCTTTATGTGTTCAAAACTTAAGCCATGTGTCGTTTTTTTACTATCGAATTTTCATTTTACAAATACTTTTTTGCTTCATTTTTCATTCACTAGAGAGATTAATGTAATATATATTACAAAGACAAGTCTCGATTTTTCCTCACCTGTGTTCTCAGGTATTACTGAAGGAAATCTTTTTAAAAATGTCTCATCTAGAAGTAAGTATTCCCTAGCAGCTTATGGCGTGAAAATTTTTTGATAACTGTGACGTAAAACGTACTAACTTTCCGATGCGCAGAATCCCGCCAGTTACCCAAGTAACTGAAAGGAACCAAAGGTAACTGACAGGTTTCTGAGTAATCTGAGGGTAACTGGACGCTGTGAAGCATAAGGGAACCAACCAGTAAAATCTGTTTTTTGAGAACACGTGATTCGAAGTTCACGAGCCATGTAGAAACTATATGTGACATAGCGTTTACGGATAAGATTTTTTCAACGTGAGTGCACATTTTTGAATTGGGGGGCCAATTTTGAAAAATTATGCTTTTTATGCACTTACCAATAACGATACTAATATATCATTCTGCTTACAAATGTCAGTAGGTTCCCTTGCGCTTAAACAGCGTCCAACTAACGGTTGCAAATGGGTGACTTTTCCGCAGGTAACTAGGGTAACTGATTGCGCATCCAGTTGGGAGACAGATATACCAAGTTCAAAACTCACTTCATGTTGCGTTTTTCTAATATAGATCTTTCATTTTACATACATTTTTTTGCTTCATTTTTCATTTATTGAGAAGATGTAAGTAGATGTTTCATGTTGCGTTTTTTTACTATCAAACTTTTATATTTTACAAATAATACTTTTTTTTTTATTTCATCTGACTGGGACTGGGCAAATTGTAGAAGCGCTAGCTTCGTATCTTTTAGTGCGTTTGTTATTATACAATGATAAGGAGAACATACGTATTATAGCGGTATACCTGTGACATAAACGTACAAACTGTTATCAAAGCCGACATCTTTAATATTTTTGAGAGCCTCTGACTGGGACTGTGCAAACTGTAGAAGCACTATAGCGTCGAATCTTTTAGTGCGTTTTTTTTTACTATCAAACTTTTATTTTACAAATACTTTTTTGCTTCATTTTTCATTTATTGAAGAGATTAAAGAGATTTAGATGATGAGTATACCGGCTAGGAATTTTCAAAGTGCGAAATTACAATCGTACTGCATACAATGATAAAGAAGAACATATATATAGCGCGACCTGTGACACAAACATACAAACTGTTATCAAAGTTGTTATCTATAATTAATGTTTTTGAAAGCCTTTGACTGGGACTGTGCAAATTATAGAAGCGCCAGCGTCGAATAGGTTATAATGTAAACCATCACCATTCGAACTTTTATCCTCTGAGGTCTATTCTGAAATATTTTATTAAAAACTAGCTGAATTACCCGTCCTTCGGACGGGCTCAAACATACGCATCAGTACATATGAAACGAAATAACGTGTAGATTCCCATACAGAAAAAAAAACAGGCGTTTGGAAAAAAATAAAGAAAATGAAACATGACATTGTTTTTTCCTAAAATGGATAAGCTTTGTAATCTTTGGAAATCAAATAGAATTGCCTAATCTTCTTTATCTCTAAAATGAGATATGATCGAATTATCCTGTACATTTCACGTTCTCAATAGAAGTACTGAGCGGTACTTTTGCCCAAACATATGCAATAGTATGAAACGAAATTACATGTAAATTCCCATATAGAAATAAACAGGCTTATACTTACGTTTTGATAATTTTCTTTAATAAAGAACTTATTACTACTTGTGACAGTTACTTTTGAGTTTTAGGCATATTTTTTCCCAAAAGTTCTCAAAACCCAAGATTGAGTGCTGCTCCCAATTATGGGTATTTTCTGATTCTCCAGCAATTCACTATAATATATCCTCGCAAATGACACTGAGGCCTTCTAAGTTGTTCAAAATTCCAGGGGGAATTTTCTCGATCCGAACAACTTGAAAATACCAATTATGGGTCGACCCATATTAATTGGAAACGACCCACAATTGATACGAAATTTTTTGATATACCCACAATTGGTAAGTATATCTATTATATATAGCGTACGTTTTGATCGATGATCTCTGTGCAGACTGAACGGATTGCCTTCAACAATGTTTCAAATGAAAGTCTGAGTTCCCGAGAAGGTTTATGACAAACAATATTGCGGAAAAGTTCATTCCTTCAGCTGTAATAAAAGCTTTAAAGTTGTTTTGTCTCTGTGTGTATGTGTGAGTGTTCCGCGCGCTTACCCCGGCATTGTAAACGCGTGTTAGTGTGATCAGTGTGACCAGTAAGAAGTATTTTATATAACACATCGTGAATATAGAACGATCAGGGGTTCTTTCATCTAAAAGCGTCTCAGTGTACATACTGCGGTTGATCAGTCCATGTTGCGTTATTATATATAGCGTACGTTTTGATCGATGATCTCTGTGCAGACTGAACGGATTGCCTTCAACAATGTTTCAAATGAAAGTCTGAGTTCCCGAGAAGGTTTATGACAAACAATATTGCGGAAAAGTTCATTCCTTCAGCTGTAATAAAAGCTTTAAAGTTGTTTTGTCTCTGTGTGTATGTGTGAGTGTTCCGCGCGCTTACCCCGGCATTGTAAACGCGTGTTAGTGTGATCAGTGTGACCAGTAAGAAGTATTTTATATAACACATCGTGAATATAGAACGATCATGGTTTCTTTCATCTAAAAGCGTCTCAGTGTACATACTGCGGTTGATCAGGCCATGTTGCGTTTGTTTATTATTGAACTTTTACTTCACAAGTCCTTTTGTAGGGCTTTATGTGTTCAAAACTTAAGCCATGTGTCGTTTTTTTACTATCGAATTTTCATTTTACAAATACTTTTTTGCTTCATTTTTCATTCACTAGAGAGATTAATGTAATATATATTACAAAGACAAGTCTCGATTTTTCCTCACCTGTGTTCTCAGGTATTACTGAAGGAAATCTTTTTAAAAATGTCTCATCTAGAAGTAAGTATTCCCTAGCAGCTTATGGCGTGAAAATTTTTTGATAACTGTGACGTAAAACGTACTAACTTTCCGATGCGCAGAATCCCGCCAGTTACCCAAGTAACTGAAAGGAACCAAAGGTAACTGACAGGTTTCTGAGTAATCTGAGGGTAACTGGACGCTGTGAAGCATAAGGGAACCAACCAGTAAAATCTGTTTTTTGAGAACACGTGATTCGAAGTTCACGAGCCATGTAGAAACTATATGTGACATAGCGTTTACGGATAAGATTTTTTCAACGTGAGTGCACATTTTTGAATTGGGGGGCCAATTTTGAAAAATTATGCTTTTTATGCACTTACCAATAACGATACTAATATATCATTCTGCTTACAAATGTCAGTAGGTTCCCTTGCGCTTAAACAGCGTCCAACTAACGGTTGCAAATGGGTGACTTTTCCGCAGGTAACTAGGGTAACTGATTGCGCATCCAGTTGGGAGACAGATATACCAAGTTCAAAACTCACTTCATGTTGCGTTTTTCTAATATAGATCTTTCATTTTACATACATTTTTTTGCTTCATTTTTCATTTATTGAGAAGATGTAAGTAGATGTTTCATGTTGCGTTTTTTTACTATCAAACTTTTATATTTTACAAATAATACTTTTTTTTTTATTTCATCTGACTGGGACTGGGCAAATTGTAGAAGCGCTAGCTTCGTATCTTTTAGTGCGTTTGTTATTATACAATGATAAGGAGAACATACGTATTATAGCGGTATACCTGTGACATAAACGTACAAACTGTTATCAAAGCCGACATCTTTAATATTTTTGAGAGCCTCTGACTGGGACTGTGCAAACTGTAGAAGCACTATAGCGTCGAATCTTTTAGTGCGTTTTTTTTTACTATCAAACTTTTATTTTACAAATACTTTTTTGCTTCATTTTTCATTTATTGAAGAGATTAAAGAGATTTAGATGATGAGTATACCGGCTAGGAATTTTCAAAGTGCGAAATTACAATCGTACTGCATACAATGATAAAGAAGAACATATATATAGCGCGACCTGTGACACAAACATACAAACTGTTATCAAAGTTGTTATCTATAATTAATGTTTTTGAAAGCCTTTGACTGGGACTGTGCAAATTATAGAAGCGCCAGCGTCGAATAGGTTATAATGTAAACCATCACCATTCGAACTTTTATCCTCTGAGGTCTATTCTGAAATATTTTATTAAAAATAATAATAGTAAGGTAAGCTACCTATTCTGATCCTAGCATCGATTGTGAGTCCCTTTTTTGAAAACGCATTTTCTCGCTAGATCGAGGCATTGGACAACCGTGAAACCTCTTCCATTCCAAGAACCAACATGTTTTATACTATCCATGTTGGTTTCAAGTTCATAACTCAATGTGTTTGTTGTGATGGAATTTTTTTTTTCAAAGTTGTTGTCAAAACATGCCTTATTTTTTTTTCATGTGTGTGAAATATCAATTCTGTGAAAAACGATCGATAAGTACTTTAAATTAATATTTTCTCAACGTATTATGTTGTGTAGAGGAGAGTCTAGGGATCGTTTTTCCGCTTGAGTTTTCGATTTCGGTCCATATAGATGTGTGTGCGGAAAGAATAAAAAAATTCAAAAAATGGGGGGAAAAGTTTGCAAAAATTGCGAAAAATCAAAGTGAATGATTGGGTAATCGAATGAAAAGTGTAGTATAAGTGATACTTTAACTTATAAAACCAAATTTCACGTTTTTTCAGTTACTTTTTCTAATCAAACTTTAGCCCGACCCACAATTGGTGCTACCTTTTTTCAGACCCATTATTGGTAAACTGTGAATTTAATCGACTTTAATGTGTTTTTAAAATACTTAGAAGTCAAATAAGACGAGTCAACGTGTTTTTAAAATAAATTTGAAATGCTTCCTTAAGTAAACTACATCATTTTTCATTTAATTTATTATACTTACCAATTGTGGGTATATCAAAAAATTTCGTATCAATTGTGGGTCGTTTCCAATTAATATGGGTCGACCCATAATTGGTATTTTCAAGTTGTTCGGATCGAGAAAATTCCCCCTGGAATTTTGAACAACTTAGAAGGCCTCAGTGTCATTTGCGAGGATATATTATAGTGAATTGCTGGAGAATCAGAAAATACCCATAATTGGGAGCAGCACTCAATCTTGGGTTTTGAGAACTTTTGGGAAAAAATATGCCTAAAACTCAAAAGTAACTGTCACAAGTAGTAATAAGTTCTTTATTAAAGAAAATTATCAAAACGTAAGTATAAGCCTGTTTATTTCTATATGGGAATTTACATGTAATTTCGTTTCATACTATTGCATATGTTTGGGCAAAAGTACCGCTCAGTACTTCTATTGAGAACGTGAAATGTACAGGATAATTCGATCATATCTCATTTTAGAGATAAAGAAGATTAGGCAATTCTATTTGATTTCCAAAGATTACAAAGCTTATCCATTTTAGGAAAAAACAATGTCATGTTTCATTTTCTTTATTTTTTTCCAAACGCCTGTTTTTTTTTCTGTATGGGAATCTACACGTTATTTCGTTTCATATGTACTGATGCGTATGTTTGAGCCCGTCCGAAGGACGGGTAATTCAGCTAGTTTTTAATAAAATATTTCAGAATAGACCTCAGAGGATAAAAGTTCGAATGGTGATGGTTTACATTATAACCTATTCGACGCTGGCGCTTCTATAATTTGCACAGTCCCAGTCAAAGGCTTTCAAAAACATTAATTATAGATAACAACTTTGATAACAGTTTGTATGTTTGTGTCACAGGTCGCGCTATATATATGTTCTTCTTTATCATTGTATGCAGTACGATTGTAATTTCGCACTTTGAAAATTCCTAGCCGGTATACTCATCATCTAAATCTCTTTAATCTCTTCAATAAATGAAAAATGAAGCAAAAAAGTATTTGTAAAATAAAAGTTTGATAGTAAAAAAAAACGCACTAAAAGATTCGACGCTATAGTGCTTCTACAGTTTGCACAGTCCCAGTCAGAGGCTCTCAAAAATATTAAAGATGTCGGCTTTGATAACAGTTTGTACGTTTATGTCACAGGTATACCGCTATAATACGTATGTTCTCCTTATCATTGTATAATAACAAACGCACTAAAAGATACGAAGCTAGCGCTTCTACAATTTGCCCAGTCCCAGTCAGATGAAATAAAAAAAAAAGTATTATTTGTAAAATATAAAAGTTTGATAGTAAAAAAACGCAACATGAAACATCTACTTACATCTTCTCAATAAATGAAAAATGAAGCAAAAAAATGTATGTAAAATGAAAGATCTATATTAGAAAAACGCAACATGAAGTGAGTTTTGAACTTGGTATATCTGTCTCCCAACTGGATGCGCAATCAGTTACCCTAGTTACCTGCGGAAAAGTCACCCATTTGCAACCGTTAGTTGGACGCTGTTTAAGCGCAAGGGAACCTACTGACATTTGTAAGCAGAATGATATATTAGTATCGTTATTGGTAAGTGCATAAAAAGCATAATTTTTCAAAATTGGCCCCCCAATTCAAAAATGTGCACTCACGTTGAAAAAATCTTATCCGTAAACGCTATGTCACATAGTTTCTACATGGCTCGTGAACTTCGAATCACGTGTTCTCAAAAAACAGATTTTACTGGTTGGTTCCCTTATGCTTCACAGCGTCCAGTTACCCTCAGATTACTCAGAAACCTGTCAGTTACCTTTGGTTCCTTTCAGTTACTTGGGTAACTGGCGGGATTCTGCGCATCGGAAAGTTAGTACGTTTTACGTCACAGTTATCAAAAAATTTTCACGCCATAAGCTGCTAGGGAATACTTACTTCTAGATGAGACATTTTTAAAAAGATTTCCTTCAGTAATACCTGAGAACACAGGTGAGGAAAAATCGAGACTTGTCTTTGTAATATATATTACATTAATCTCTCTAGTGAATGAAAAATGAAGCAAAAAAGTATTTGTAAAATGAAAATTCGATAGTAAAAAAACGACACATGGCTTAAGTTTTGAACACATAAAGCCCTACAAAAGGACTTGTGAAGTAAAAGTTCAATAATAAACAAACGCAACATGGCCTGATCAACCGCAGTATGTACACTGAGACGCTTTTAGATGAAAGAAACCCTGATCGTTCTATATTCACGATGTGTTATATAAAATACTTCTTACTGGTCACACTGATCACACTAACACGCGTTTACAATGCCGGGGTAAGCGCGCGGAACACTCACACATACACACAGAGACAAAACAACTTTAAAGCTTTTATTACAGCTGAAGGAATGAACTTTTCCGCAATATTGTTTGTCATAAACCTTCTCGGGAACTCAGACTTTCATTTGAAACATTGTTGAAGGCAATCCGTTCAGTCTGCACAGAGATCATCGATCAAAACGTACGCTATATATAATAGATGTATATCCAGCTCCAACCCCGCCAGCTTACGTATTTCGGAATCGATCAACTTCTCGAGCCGTGATACACATTTGATTTTCACTTCGCTTTCACGCGATTTTCGAGTTACTTTCATCACGCAGTTTTCGTAATTCGATTTTTCAAATTCGCCGCCGATGTCATCAGCGAAATCGGCATTTCAAGAAACAACAACTCGCTGATAGTTTGGAGCATTGCATTATTCATCCAGCTCGTCGAGTGAGATGAGCGTTTCGAGTATAGAACTTTTCGAGGTCGACCTCATCCACTCTCTCATTCAGTCTGCCCCCGTGCTGGTTGTGGCAGCAGAATCAACTGTTCAAATTTTCAGCAGCAACTTCCTCTCACTCAATTTTTCCTACATACCTGCGAGTACTTTCGGATGTACCTATATATATCACAATCAGACGTTCGTGGTCATCATTTCGATCTCCTGCGTCTGCATCAAATTGGTAAGAATCTTTGGCTTGAACAGCTGTCCGAAGGTCTGGCGAAACTGCTTGCTCATCGTGCAGTACAGAATGAAGTCGACGGCGCCGTTGAACAGGGCCAAGATGTCCATGAGATCGCCCAAAGACGCGTAGCAGGTTTTGAAGAACCTCTGCCCGAAGACGACGCTGAGAAGGCCGAGAATGCCCTGCGGCAACTCGGTGATGATGAACAGCGTCAAAACCGCGATCAAGATGTTCGTGGTTCGATCTATTCGGCGGGCTTTCTTGTTCTTGGCCATTTGCAGGGTCACGCACAGCGAGGCGCTCTCCGAATTGTAGCTCTGCATATTCAGCTCTTCTCGCTTTTCCGAAGCACGCTTCAGCTTCTGGATGAGCCAGCACGTGATGACGGTCAGTATGATGCAGGGTATAAGCTTAATTATCACGAAATATATCCAGAAATAAAGGTAGAAAAACAGTTCGTTATTTTTAAGCGCTAGCCGGCTGAAGTCGAGAACGTACATCTTCTCGGATACGCCGTTATCGACAACCGTGATTTCGTTGACGCTGAAAATCAGGTACGCTGGAAGGCAGAATAGGAACGGCACTACGTACGCCATTGTGATACACCTGTTACACTTTTTTTTGTCTGCCGAAGACATACTAATGTTCTTCTGGGGGTATCTGCAACAGAATATAAAAATAACTTTTTCAATAATGGGTTTAAAAAAGAAAGGCGGCGACGTGCTCCGTAACGCATCATCGGTGCGAGAAAGTCGATATCGGTAACCCTCATTTGCATGATTTTTTTTTACCCGTACACGTGATTGAGGAGACCTGTGTGCTTGACACCGAGTGCCAGACGCACGAGAATCGATTTCAGTGAAAAGTTCAGCTCAGTTAGCCGGACACGACTACATCGAACTTAATCTGAGGTTTCACAAGCTCGATAGCATATGGTAAACGTTATAAGCCACTGGAGCGGTTCGACCTGCTTCAGCTTAAAATTGTCACTCGCGTCAAGTACACACACGGATTAACGAACGTCCGACCGAAGGATGTGTAAATGTTTAACATGAATTATCCTGAGCACGTTGTGGCTGGTAATGGGATTTTAACGACGAGTATTAGCACGTAATACTCTCTGTTATTTATTAGTCGACTGCTCGAGCTTCTCTCATAACTGACTAATGGCTCCGGACGCAGTCACATTTGATAGCCGGTGGCCGGTGCTCGTGCTCGTGATGAGCGCCTACAGTGCGCCGGGTATTTCTATGTATAAGGGCCCGTTCGTGTTGATCTCACATCACTCCTCCTAGTGCTTGCAGTCTTTAAGCGTTTATTTTACGAATATTTGACCCAATATGGCACGTGGATACCCTAAGGCAAATAGTCCACAACGTACTGCCACCCGCTTCGAGGGGAGGGAATACTGGGGAAAAAGATACATATAAGGGTATCTAAGGAAATTAAGGGAGGGGTTTCGGGTCCGAGAGGAAGGGTAATCGAAAACACCTAATACTAAATGTGATGCGGAATGAGGAAACTGAGCTTATGTAAGAAAATGAGATTTCGAGAAAAACGCGTTCAAAGATATTATGCTACGTTCCTGCCAACGTTGTGTCTGTACGAACTCCAGTGCTAGAGCTATCTAGTGTCACTTCTATGAAGTAGTAACGGTCTTATAAATATGAAAGAGTAATGCAGTCTCAGCAAATGGTCATAAACCCGAAATTGAATTTTCTGACGTAAGGTCGGTTTCTCATTCCACATCCACATCACAAATATTGGAAAATGGAACTGCCAAGCGTTAGCAAATGAAGAAAGATTTTGTGAGCTCGCATACGCGCTGAAATTTTTTTTCCTGAAAGAATGTATTCGTACTGTGTACAAGGTACACGGTTTAGAATTATAGATCTGATGGGAGGAGGGGTACGCGACGGCCTAATCGTAAACGAGAAGAAGGGCACAACCAATGGAAGGAATTCTTCGAAATTTTTTCAAAATCAATTTTGAAATGAAAAAAAAATTGATGCTGATGGCCTAATGTGGTTACGTTGCGTCGTAGGTTTGTACAAATTTACAACTCATGAAAACAGGTAGGCACAAAATTAGATAGGTTCCAAATCAAGCTTTCACCCCTGTTCACGCTTTTTTTTTCTTTTTACATTTTCATGTCTTTGCTTTTTGGCACGTAAAGAAAATTTTGCTTTAGCACATAAACGAAAAAAACGTTACTTTCTGAACGTTACTTTGGAGCATCACGAAAAAAAGCAGCTGATCGAGAGCTTTGGCACATAAACGAAAAAAGTGTTTCTTTTTGTGCATTACTTTAGAGGCGCGAATCGAAATCAAGGCACTTCATGGTGACAATTCAGTTCAGTGGTTGACATTTTCATGGAAATTTATTTTTCTTCCAGCCATGGATATATCTGAGCGAAAACCGTTACGCACCCCCCCCCCCCCCGACACGAAGCCAGTCCGTATGATTTACTCTTCAGGGTGACAATTCAGTTCAGTGGTTGAAAGTTTCATGGAAATTTCTATTAACACACAACACGGCTGCAGACTGCAGTCGCGCAGCAACAACACCAACACGGCTGCAGACTATAGTCGCGTCGATATGAAAATCAAGGTATGAAAAAATGCTCTCCGCCCGTAGTTGCAGATCAGTCAGCGACATGTTTTCAAGGTACTAGTTATTTTGATCACTTTTAGTTCAACTTAGTAGTTTTCGTTGGTCAATTTTGGACACATATAGACAGTTTTTCTTTATGTAAGATTCTATGTAGTTGTTTTCCATCATTTTAGTCAACTTCCTCCCTATTTTTCTTTATATTCTTTCAGTGCCCCCGGCCCCGCCAAATTCTATGGTTATGGGTCGTTGTTGCTCTCATTTGATCTGATCTCTATTTACTGATTCGATTTCGAACTATTTCAAAATTGTTTCAACAATTTTTATAAGGAGTTAACGAAAATTTTCAGTGTAGATGCGAGTAGTTTCCTTCCGTTTTCATTCTCCTCCTAATGGACCCTATCGTAGGTTTTTTTAATTCTGAAATTTCAAGTGTTTATGTTTTGTTACGTGCGCAGAATCCTGTTTTTTTAAGAGGATAACAAAGTCAAAATATTCGACTCAAGACTGTTTTTTAAAATAATTTTCGCATCAAAAATGAAAACTTGGGGAAATTTTTATGACTTTTCAGCCAAGTGTCGTAATTTTTCCTCATATAACAGGGCCTAGAAATAATTTGCCTTCCACATTTTGAAAAGTAGTAGATTGATTTTTCGTCCTTCTTCCTTCCTCCCTCCTCCGCCTTCTATCGTTTTTATGCTATCATTTGTGGTTGATAGTATAAATCAGTCCAACCTATCTTTTACGGGGTGAGGGGAAAGGGATTCTCCTTGGTCTTTTAGTTCGAAACCACTCTCGTTTTACTTCGGACTATGGGTTAATCTTCAGAAACTGAGAATATAATAGCAGTGACATTTTGGTTAGTTTTTTGTTATTTTCTTCCAACCCCGCCTCCCTTCACTACCCAATAATATTTAGTTAATACGTAGTAAAGAATATTCAAAAAAAGTTTACAAAGCAAGAGCATCAAAATTTGAGAAAATACAATTTTTCTCAATTCTAGTCCCCCCCCCCCCCAAGAAAAAAGTTCTGGTTGCGCCTCTGAATGAGAGGGAACTGGAGGTACAACTATCTACTGAGAAATAAGAACAAATAGGAACATCTAGGGTGCAGAAAATAAGAAAATTAGGAAGTTAAAATAAAACAATAAGTTACAAGTTGAAAAGCTAGTGGGGTGTATTATGATGGAAGGTCTCGAGGGTGGAAGCGGTGAAGGCGACGCGGTGTCTGCGATTATCTAAGAGTTCGACCGCATAAGCGCGCTAAGTGTGAAGCTGCTTGGCGGGAAATGACTTCGTCGATAGTCTCTATGCGGAGGTCCACCACCCAATTTCAAGTACCTAATAATAAAGTTGTAATATTTACATGCAGCCAGTTTTCCTTTCTTCTAACTGAATCGATTTGAAAAGCTTTTTTCCAAAGAGGCCTAAGTCAATTTTTGGCGGTCCTGAGATAGTAGCGCAATCTGGTAGAGAATATGATAAAGTATAATCTAGTCGTGGTCTGAACTGTGGGCTCTTTTGGGTAGGCAACCCGCTACAATTCTTCCAGTCTCATCCGTGCCGAAATTCACTTCATAAGAAAGTAATGGGAAAATTGAATATTTTTGTCGTAGAGGACTCTTTTCCTTCCTAACGGTAGCTAACTGAATGTTGTATGTGGCAAAATAATAGAAAAATATGTTTAGGGCATCAGTTACGGGCGAAGATCGAAAAAAGCGTATTCCCATGTGTAAGTCAAAGGCAGAGTCCTACTCCAGTGACGTCACTGGCGTTGTTGCGCCTACCGGAAACCGGAGTGAGCCCACTTCCCTTTAAAATCACCTTGATCTGAACCTCTATCTATGTTAGGTTAGATTTTTTATGCGTCTTTCATTGAAGACTGTTTTCAAAGTGGCCTAAAAATCTAAAAATGTTATTATTTTTGTTGCATTAGTGCAGCATTTTCAAGCAGCGACAGATCGAAGAAAAAAATCACGAACGAAAGCAGCTTGGCGAAGAAGATGATTCAATCGAGATTGTTCAACAGACCTACGTCCGCTAAAACACCCAAAAAATGAAAATGTAAGCCAACTTCAACCTCGGGCCCAGTTAAGTCTGGTCATCTAGGGCCTTCAAGACCACCCCCACTCATCAACCTCAAATAAATCACAACCCCAACTACACTCAACACACTCGTCACAATCACACCTTTCAGCAAAGCAACCTTATCATCCAAAAAATTCAAATCAATCAAAATCTGACTTCTACTCAAAACTTTAAAAAATCAAAAAATCGCCAACAAAACAAATCAACCAAAAAAACAAAATCAATTCAAATTTCCACCCTCAACGTTCGTACTTTTAAAAAATATGAAAATTTAGCCGAACTAGAATTAGCCTTCCGAAACTCAAAATTGGATGTTATCGGCCTTGCGGAAATCAGGAGGAATGGCGAAAGCATGATCCTCACAAAAGAAAAAAATACTTTTTGCTATATAGGCTCTCAAAGTGCGGTCAGAGAGGTAGGCTTCTTAATAAAAAATAATATAAGTCACAATATCACTGAATTCAAAGGAATCTCAGACAGAATAGCCATAATAAAATTCCAACTTGAAAAACAATCATTAACAATAATCCAAATATATGCACCAACAGCCACTACTGAAGAGAAAACTTGTGACGAATTTTATTCACAATCACCTATTGAAGGAAATTCTGAACAAGCAAAAACAAAACATTAAAAACCACTTGCTAATACTAGGCGATTTTAATAGCCAAGTAGGTCTCCAAAAAACAGACGAACAAGAAACTGTAGGAAAATTCAACTATGGAAAAAGAAATCCAAGGAGAGCTAAACTGGTTCTCTTTTGCCAGGAAAACAATTTTAAACTAGTAATCACATTTTTCAAGAAGAGAGAAGGCAAGAGATGGACTTGGTTAGCCCCAAATCAAACGTTCAAATCACAAATCGACTATATACTAGCCCCCCCCCCCAATAACTTTTATTAATATAACAAATTGTGATACCCTAGCTCACTTTCCATTCCACTCCGACCACAGACCTATATTTTGTAAACTAGCCATAAAGAATAAAAGATACCGTCCAAATACTCAAAAACTACCTCCTAGAATCTCCTCAGAAACCCAAGAAGATTATCAATTAACTTTAGACAGAAACTTGCCAGAGGTGGGAAGCTGTGGAGAACTACCTAGCTGGGAGCAAATTCAAAAAATGATTCTAGAGGCAGCGATTCTATAAGGCTACCTCCCACGGAAGGAAAGTCTGAGTTGAAACTCCCTCAAAAAATTTTGGATTTAATAAAAAAAAAGGGAATCTCTAAAAAAACAGCCGAAAACAACAAAAAATAAAATTGAATTCAACCTAACTTGCAAACTGGTAAGAAAACTTTTATGAAAATTTAAACAAGATATATTAGATAATTTGATTCATCAAATTATGGAGTCTACAAAAAGTACAAAAACAATAAAAAAAGAAAGAATTTTGGGAAAAACATTTATGACATGTTTAAAAAACAAAAAAGGTGAAAAGTATACAATCGTACACAAATAAATAAAATTGCTACCGATTTCTATTCAGAGCTATACTCAGACGATTCCGTACCTTTTAGTATTAAAACATCAAGCAGTGACGATTGCGAACCGGACTTTTTGGAATGCGAAGTGAAGAGGGCAGTCGAAAGACTGAAGCCAGGAAAAGCAGCGGGTCATGATGGCATCAACAACGAACATGTCAAGCACGGAGGACCAAAATTAATAAAAGTTCTTACAGCTATGAACAACACTATTCTTAAAACAAAAACCATTCCAGCTGATTGGAAACTACCAAATATCATTTTATTATTTAAAAATGGATCAAAAGACGACATCAAAAACTTCCGACCGAGAAGCCTAATTCCAATCTTAGCCAAAATCTTCTCGTCCATGCTAGACTATCGTTTGAGAGCGAAGTTTGACCTGATACAATCGCCTTGCCAGGCAGGCTTCAGAAAGGGGTACTCCACGGCTGACCACCTCCATACGGTAAATACACTCATTCAAAAATCATCCGAATATCAGATTCCCGTCCACCTAGCCTTCATCGACTTCACCAAGGCTTTCGATCTTATCAATCACAACTACATGATTCAAGCTCTTCAAAACCAGGGGATTAACAGGGACTTCATTCAATTAATCCAGGAAATATACAAGGGGCTAAAAGCAGGAATAGTCACTGACATAGAGGGAAATATTTTTGAAATTAAAAGGGGAGTAAGGCAAGGAGATCCGATTTCACCGCTACTCTTCAACTGCGCCTTAGAAGAAATTTTCAGAAACCTGGATTGGGATTAAAAAAAAAGGGCTAAAAATTAACGGGGTATTTCTGAACAATTTAAGGTTTGCAGATGACGTGGTTGTAGTAGCGGGAAGTGCATCCGAGCTCCAGGAAATGCTGGAAGAACTCAACAGAGAAAGTGTAAAAGCAGGGATGGAAATAAATTTGGCAAAAACAAAAATTCTAAACAACTCAGGGCAAACAAATATAATAAAAATTGGTACAGAAACAATTGATACAGTTGAAGATATAATATATCTTGGACAATTAATTTCACTCAAAAATCAAACAGAAAAATAAATTGACAGAAGAATTATTATATTAGCATGGAGCAAATTTTGGTCTTTAAAATTGGAAAAGTAACCTTTTGAAGTGGTTTTAAAAAGTTCAAATGAAGCATGTTAATGTCATGAAAAATGTTCTACAGTCACCCTACGTACGAAATTCAAAAACAAATATCCTATTTCTTTCAAAAGTCAATTATTTAATAGTTGTGTCCTCCCGGCATTATCTTATGGCTGCCAAACATGGTCTCTGACCAAACATTTGGAAAAAAAACTTCGAACTGCACAAAACTCTATGGAGAGGGCAATGCTTGGCATTAAACTGAAAGATAAAGTAAATCTGACAAAAATTCAGAACAAATTAAAATCCTACAAAAATATCATTCACTTTGTTAGAAGGTTAAAATGGGACTGGGCAGGGCAGGTGTGCAGAATGAAGGATGACAGATAGACTATAAAAACATTTTGGTTTCTAAAAAAAGGGAGAGAGGCCGGGAAGCAGAGGGCTAGGTGGTCGGACAATATCACCAACTTTATCAGAAACCGTCTATATCACAGGGTTGCAGCAGACCGGAGGACCGAATGGGAGAGGTTGAAGGAGGCATTTGCCCAGAATAAGGGCTTTCGTAGATTTGTAACAAACCTATCATAGATAACTTAAATGTAACATATCTACCCCGAATAAATGCTTATATGAATAGTGCAGCATTTTATGCCTAAGTGGCCTAAGTCAGGTGGGTTATTAATTCTGACCGCCTCTCTAATATTTTGAAAGGTGGTAGGATGATAATTTTGTTCACACTCGATTGGTTCTATCCTTGACTATCAATTTATATTATTTCGGCCTTCTTTGTGCGGCGTATAAACTGTTTTTATCGATTTTCTCAGAACGGCAAAAACTGGCTTAGGCCGCTTTGGAAAAAAGCTCTTCATTTCTACTATCACGTTTTAATCAATTGTGATGCCCAAAAATCGATTATCATTAAAAATTGATTATTCGGTTTTCCATTATGACAAAACAATCAAGTCGATTTTTGTAGAAAAAAATCGATTATTTTGGTATGTTGCTGTAATGAAAAAATTGAAAATATAAAATGAAAGACGAAATTAGTCAACTTATAGGTACTTTTTCTTCAAAGGAGAAAGGAGTACGTAGGTACTAGGTAGTAGGTATGCCTTGCAAGTATATAAATTGATTAAAGTTGTAAGTAAGAGTGAATGATGCGATGATAAATGCACAATACAGCCCAAGACTGCTATAGGTAGCTACACCTTTTTAGTATTAGTTTTTCAGTAGGTATTCAGCTATTCACAGTTGTTATACCATTATTGGACACATTACACTTCGTTAAAAATATGATAAGTAGAAACATTTCTAAATGAACGAGTATGTAATTATGCAAATTATAATTCCTGTGCAAAAAACTAATGCTCATAAATGTTGAAAGAGGACAATCGATTTCTACGTGCTGTTATCGGCGGACTCGGACGATTTTTAGTTCTCACTCAAGTCACCTTAGCGCTAGTAGCGCACCGCGCTCTGGTACTCCTGAAGCCCGGCTACACACATGCGGCATTCGCCAAATGACGAACATTCGGCATACTTCCCAAATGTTCGCAATGCACCTCTACACACTATGCGTGAATTCGGCAAACGTCGAATGTTTTGGGATTGTTTCCTTTGACTCGTGTCAATTTACCGACAACGGATGGAAAATGTTCGGGATTCGGCGAACGTGCCTCTCACACTCACCAAATGTCGAATATTGCTCATACACACCACTAGATATTCGGCATATGACGAACATTCGTGATTCGAAGTTCGGCAAATGCCGCATGTGTGTAGCCGGCTTAATACTCCTAGAATGACTAGATCCATGCTCAGTACTGTTACTCCAGGTTCGAGCACTGTCAGAAGCGTGCAATTCTGTATTCTCACCCCCCCCCCCCTTCACCAATATTAAGAGAACATTCAAACACGCAACGATTAAAAAAAAAAACGATTAACCGATTATTTTGCGTGTTGTGTCAAAATCGATTTTTAATCGATTTCTGTCAGTGAAAATCTATTAATCGGGCATTACTATTAATTAACTGCCGACAGAAGTTGTTTTTCTCTTCGCAATTTTCGAAAACATACGTTAGAAATGTAGTAATTTGATATTTGTGAGTTGGCGGAGGCCTTACATCGTCATATCTCCGTAAATAACCTAGGTCAAGTTTATGCCGATTGTCTTATCAAAAAATCAAAAGAAAAAGGACTTCCTTCGATTCCCTAGGCTACTTCTTGAAAAGTGTAATTTCGCTCGAGTGTAAAATACCACCGACGAATTTCTGAAATAAGTTTTCATTTTCGACTGCTCTCGTTGGTTTCGACGTGATTATTTCCTCTCGAATACCTAAGGAAATTAGATTCCCGTACTCGAAATATCGTAGTAGAACACTGAAAACATAAGATTCGGTTGCGTGATCACCGGGTCATCTCGTGTTGTTATATATACTCACAAAATAGCGTTCCCAGCGTTGAAACACGGAAAGTTATTTTCTAAGTTATTGGCAGTAGTGACATTCCCGAAAATTATTTCGCCTTCGCAAATATTCATAAAACTAATCCAACTTACGGTATTTCAAAATATGGAGAAGAAAAAAATAATACAGCTTGAACCCGAATAATGTTTTACTTAGATATGCTAGAAGAATAAACATCAGGAATTGGATCGCATTCAAATGAGACCGTTCATGGAAAATAGAGCTCGCCTCCCTTTTATTAGACAAGACTTAATTTATATGTATTTAGCTAAGAAACCGAGCCATCAAACAAGGGTATATTGGAATTTCTTGAACAGTAACAGGCACTCGTATTTATAAATATAGAGCGATGAGGCTAAATATCCCTTCTCAATAAAGAATTTGACTCGCACAATTAAGCCCTTGGAAGCGCAAGTTTTCGAGAAAAAAACACTTTTTTTACGATTCTACGCCTAGTAGTTACACTACCATTATTTGAATTTTGAGAAAATTTTCTCGGATTCATTTCTACGTTTCCTGTCAGTAGACATATCGCATTTTATAAAAATTTCATTCCTTTTCTCGCGGTGGTTTTTGCTCACCTTCATACCTATTGCCACTGGCATCGGGAATATCGTGAACCTTAGATGTCTCATAAATAATTTAGTTTAGTAGTTCTCAACGGGGACGATAAAACCCCCTGGGGAGGCGTAGAAGTCCCGAAGAGCATCAAGCCTATTTTGGGTGGTAGGAGAGCGATGAATATGTTTCGGGCGGTCGGGATGAGGCGGTGGGCATGTTTTTGTGTACAAGCGTGACTTCGAAGCACTCCACTCGCTTATCACAAAACTGAATGGAATCAATTTGCAACTTCAAAGCGATGAAGTCAATTTGGAAACAGCAATATTTGTTATTTCTGCTTTCCATAAAAAAAGCTCACTTTGTGGAAGCAGAATTTTGACACAACGAGTTCAGCCAGTTTCCGATCTTGTTGGATCTTCATAAGCCTGAGGTCAGTGAAATATCATTTCGTGATACACAAGTTCATTATCAACAATTGGAGTCTTTGCACAAGGACTCTTCTGAACGTTTTGATGATATTTTATGCCTCGAAATTCCTCAGTGGATCGTGAATCCTTGGGTCAATATTGAGACAGTAGCGGTTGAGGTTCAGGGAGAACTGACTAAGCTTCCAACAAATGAGCCACTGAAAGTCAGTTTCCAAGTTACTAATAGGTTCACGGAATTTTAGCTTCAAGCAAGTATCGCTCACCTCTAGCCTGGAAAGTGAAACGCCGTGAAAAAGTTTTTGATTGCCTTCTCTTCCTTCAGTTTCGTCGAGTGGATCTTGTTCCCTTGATTTGGTACGTATACAACACATAATAATGAGATTCTCTTCGCCTCTAACATGCTTCATAAGTCATTCTAATTCTTCATATACTTCCTCAATCTCTTTGTCTTTGTCAGTATTAGTAGCAGTGGCATAGCGTGGGGGCACGTGCCCCCCAATATTTTTACATAGTCCTCTAATATCGACGATTTAAAAACATATTTCAATTTTCGACTTTTTCTCCCTTAAAAACCTTATTGTGCCCCCCCCCCCCTTGGGAAACCCCTAGCTAGGCCACTGATTAGTAGGCATATAGGCATAGGTACATTTGTATATAAACAACAGAGTGAAAGGTTAATCTTGATAAAGATCAGTACCATACCAGTACATACAACAATGATATAAGTGTACCAAGTGTACCTATGCCTATATGCCTACTAATCAGTGGCCTAGCTAGGGGTTTCCCAAGGGGGGGGGCACAATAAGGTTTTCAAGGGAGAAAAAGTCGAAAATTGAAATATTTTTTTAAATCGTCGATATTAGAGGACTATGTAAAAATATTGGGGGCACGACTTGATTACCTGTTTGTTTATTCATAACGTTTTTATTATTTGCTAGGCAAAATTTCGGAAGCTACCAAAAAATTGTGTGAGAAAAGGAATCTTTTGACAAGAAAAAAGAACAAAAATTCGCGAGAATTAATAGAATTGGTGGAACTTAGAAAAACAGTGAAAAAGAAAATACGTGAGGATATTCGGAAGGTCGATACCGAAAGGTTATACAATCTTATTAAAGATTCGGGAGCAGTGAAAAAAGCTAAAAAAAGAAATTTTTCGGGTTATAAATCTTACCCCGAAGATCGCGAACAAATCTGGCGAAATGAAATACGACAGGAACAGGATAGTTCAGGTATCAGGAGCTATACGAAGGAGAGGGGAAAGAGTATACAAATTCAGAGTTGGAGTCAAGACCTGTAGAAGAAATGATAATTCAGCTACCAAAAAATTGTGTGAGAAAAGGAATCTTTTGACAAGAAAAAAGAACAAAAATTCGCGAGAATTAATAGAATTTGTGGAACTTAGAAAAACAGTGAAAAAGAAAATACGTGAGGATATTCGGAAGGTCGATACCGAAAGGTTATACAATCTTATTAAAGATTCGGGAGCAGTGAAAAAAGCTAAAAAAAGAAATTTTTCGGGTTATAAATCTTACCCCGAAGATCGCGAACAAATCTGGCGAAATGAAATACGACAGGAACAGGATAGTTCAGGTATCAGGAGCTATACGAAGGAGAGGGGAAAGAGTATACAAATTCAGAGTTGGAGTCAAGACCTGTAGAAGAAATGATAATTCCTCCATTCCTGGAAGACGAAATCCTCTCCACTCTCAGTTAATTACAGGTGGGGAAATCTGTAGGGCCAGACGGTATAAGAAAAAAGGAACTAGGTGCTTTGCCGTAGAGCTGACCCCTGCACTCACAAACATTTTTAATTTAATACTTGTAAAAGAAAAAATCCCTATCCAATGGAAAATATCGGAAATAGTGTTACTATTCAAAAAATGTGACAAATCAGATGTTAAGAACTATAGGCCCATAAATTTAACTTCGAACATAAGGAAAATCTTTGCAAAACTCATTGAAAACCGTCTACACCCCATTTCGGACTACAAACAAGGCTCTGAACAGGTGGGCTCCAGAAAAAGATATTCAACAGTTGATCAGATCTTTGTTATAAACCAAATAATTGAAAAATCGAACGAATTTAATCAAGATTTAAACACACTGCTGATTGACTTTCAGAAAATTTTTGATTCGCATTCGCTCCCAGCGCTGTGGGAAGCCCTCTGGAGACAAGGAGTACCGAGGAAGTGGATGAGAATAATAAAAGAAATGTGCAAAAATTCAAGAAGGAGAGTACGCCTTGATAAAATATATCATTACTTCGAAATCAACGGAGTGAAGCAGGGGGACCATTATCCCCAAATCTGTTCAACTGTCTTTTGGAGAAAGTATTCCACAATTTAAATTGGGAGGGAAGAAGGAGGGTAGAAGGCTGAATAGAGATGGGGACGGGCTCAGCAATCTGAGGTTTGCCGACGGCGTCGCCTTAATAGCTCAGGATTGGGAGGAACTGCAACTAATGGCCAACGAGAGTTGGAACATAAAGGTCGAAAAGTAAAGCTAAAAATCAATGCAACTAAAACGGTATTGATTACAAACAAGCCAAAACCCACAGAAATCAAAGTGAGAGCAGAGGTAATCAAAGTAGAGAAGAGTGCAGTTTACTTAGGATAGTTGATATCATTTGAGGATAATATGGAGAAGGAATTGAATAGAAGGAGAGCACAGGCCTGGAGAAATTTCTGGTTGTTAAGACAGATATTCAAAAATGAAATGCCACTTAAAACTAAAAAAATAAAAATCCTGGAAGGGTGTACACTACCAGTTTTGACTTATAGGGCGCAGACGTAGGCAACCACTGAAGCACAAAACCTAAAAAGGGCAAGAACTCGAATTGCAATGGAAAGATCAATTCTAGGTATAAAATAGTCGGAATTCCCGAGAACGAGACAGGGATTTGGAAAAACTATAAAATTCGCGCGTGTAGTCGGAAACGCCGAGTACGAAACGGGACTTGGAAAAATTTTTAAAAAATGTCCGATAAAATTTTTTTCTACGTGATTCTATTACTATAGATAACTTAAGCCAAGCCTTAAGACCATGAAAAGTCAAAATTACTTATTTGGAGTAAAAGTTTTACTCCCTTGAAAATGATAGAAAGATTAAACCAGCCATCTTCAGTATTTAATAGAAAATCTCTATGGAAGATTTTTTTATTAGGGTGAGATCAGATCGAATTATTTATTAATTCTTTCATGGATTTTTTTTTGTTTAAATTTTCATGTCTTTGCTTTAGCACACGAACGAAAAATATGTACAGAGACACATAGTGTAACATTTTTGTATGCTTTCGTACTGCGCAATAAAAAAAAAAAAAAAATGCCACGGCACTTTCTATTAACAACACGGCTGCAGACTGTAGTCGCGCAGGGCGCAGCAAACATCAAAATCAATGAGCACATGGCTGGAAGAAAAATAAATTTCCATGGAAGTGTCAACCACTGAACTTAATTGTCACCATGAAGAGCTACATCATACGGACTGGTTTCGTATCTGGGAGGGAGGGGGCTCCGAGGGACATGGAAATGTCTATTAACAACAGGGCTGCAGACTGCAGTCGCGCAGAGAGCAGCAAATGTCAACCTCTGAATTCGTGCTGGGGGAGCGTTACGGTTTTCGCTCAACTATACCCAGTAGTAAAAACATATTATAAAATGCTACAATAAATTTCCATGGAAATGTCAACGACTGAATTTGTGTCGGGGGTGTGTTGATGGACCGTTACGGGGGAAGCGTTCGGTTTTCGCTCAAGTATACCTAGTAGTAAAAGCATATAAAATGCTAAAATAAATTTTCATGGAAATTTCAACTACTGAATTCGCGTCGGGGGAGCGTGTTGGGGGAGCATTACGGTTTTTGTTACTTTTGACAGGCACACAACGGAAAAAAACGTTACTTTGGAGCATTACGAAAAGAGGGTTACGAAAATAATAATAATGATAGTAATAAATAAAAATAATGATAAATGACTGATTGACTAGACTGACTGGACTGACTGACACGATGGCACTCTCATGTCGGCACAGTCCGCAAAGCAAAGACGTGAAAATGCTTTCCTGTGGTTGCAGACTCATCTGCAAGATAACGCACTAGCAGAGCATAATACTCGCAGGTCTGACTGACTGATGACTGACTGTTTCGTTATTACAGTTTTGCTCGAGTATACCCAATAGTAAAAGCCCGTAAAACGCAAAAGGAAAGACAGACTGAGGAATACTAAGGTAAGAACGAGTACCGGAGCAAAAGACTGTAGGTATACCATGAAAAATCTCAAATTCGATTATGCGGAACATGCAGCCAGGGAAGGGAGGGAAAGATGGGTAAGAAGGGTGATGGACTGGCACCCATGGGAAGGGGTGAGATAACCAGGGAGACACCGGACAATGTGGCACGATGAACTCGAAAAGATAGGGGAAAGGCTCTGAGTTAGGGGAGCTAGGGATAGGGACCGATGGAGAAGGGTCGGGGAAACCTATGCCCGCTCTAGGGTGCTGTAATCTAATGTTAGATAAGTAAAAGTTGAAAATAAAAATAATTAAATCAAAATTATTCGCAACAACTTCGACGCCTGCTTGCCCTTTTCCTCCCTTTGTATTTATTATTTTAAAGTCTCCTGACCAAAAATCATCACTTTACTTCACTTATTCCAACTATTCCTAGGTCAAGCCTTTTCACTGCTTTCTCAAGATTCTCTAATCTTGCAACTCCATTTAAGTTTCTCACATTCCAAGTTCCTATCTTAATTGAGTCTTTGTTTTTAAAACTTTCCGATGATCGATGATGCTACCCCAAGTAACTCGCTCCCGAACATCCGAATTGGTAGCGTTTCACGTCCGGAAAGATTATGTACCTGTAGGAACGCCATCAGTAATTAATACTTGGAAAAGATACATTTCCTGGAAAAAGATACCTTTGTAGGTTTTCATTGCTTTCAACAGGGTTTATCCGTCGGAATTTACCTTCTTCTATGTGCTTTTTGTCGTGATTTTAACGATATTTAACCTTATAGAGAGTCTTTTTTGAATATTTTACTATTTTATTATTATTATTATTATTATTATTATTAATTTTTATTTATTTTTTCGTTTAAGCCTCCTCACCACGACAAGGTAACACCCAAACGGAGGAAACTTGATGAATAAAGAAAATTTTAATAAATTATCAAAACATTCAGCCACCAGTATTAAAAATGTTATAGAAGTACGTAATCGTATTTTTCTCGGTGTTCAATATTCCGAGATTCGACGTAGTTTATAACTTTCTTCAACTTTCGCGTTCTCGATATCCGTCGAATTAGAAATGCTCTTTCGTACGAACATAAGTATTCAGTATCTACCCACCTAAATTGTTAGGCAAAACTTGAAACTTTAAAAGAATATTGAACCAGGTGCTACGAAAATTAATCCCTTTTACAACTACGTAGATTCGGAGGTACCTAATACCGAACTCGTAAAAATAGAATTTACTTATCTTTCGGAGTGTATTACCAGCTCAATATGCTGCGAGCTTTACCAGAATATAATATAGGTCCTCGTATTCACGATAAAATCGCGAGAGTACATATTTCGCTTAAATACAATAATCTCATTAACACGTGTAGGCTGTAATGCACGATTTCGAAACAATAAGAGCACAAGCCTACGAGAAAATATTTAAACGGCGAGCTATGTATATTCTGATTGGAGAAAAGCAAACCGAAAAGGAAGACTTGATGTGTTGCCCCATCGAGTTCCTAATTTCCGTTAGCTCCATAGATAAGACTGTAGAGTGTAGAACGCTCGAGAGCCCTTGAATTGCGAAAAAATCGAAGTTATTGCGCACAGATATCCCGGCATTTAATTTATTCTCAACACGATTGGCTGGTCGCGTCGATGCTTAATCGAATTCGAAATTCGTCCTACGTGTTTTATTCGTGAATGGAGACTTTTCACATTCACGTCATCATAAAAGGAGCTTAAAAATACGGAATGAATTAACGGGAATGATACAGCTCGACAGGCGCACACGGCGTTCCACGGATCGAGCAATGAATCGCCGCCATCAATCGATGCGCGGAAATTTCAATGAGCCGGCGAGCATTTTGTTTTTTCTAAATTACCCCAAACTCAGAAATACAAGGGCCACAGCGCAGTCTAAATTCGACTTGAAACATTAATTAACTTCGTTGTAGTCGTTAACATCAACACCCAGGTAGCCCGTTAACATCAATTTTCGTGGCAAGAAAAATACGGCAAATTTTCCCGTTGTCGACAACGACTTACTACGTGGTTCTGTTTAAGCTTCTGACCCTTCCGGTGTGTTTTGGAAGAAAAAGTTTTCGACACTCACCAATACTGATACCGTGCAGGGGTCAGTTTTGCTCAATATCAGACGAAAAATCTGAGGTTAAAAATTACGTAATTAATAGGGGATTCGTTCCGTTAAAAATTGTAAGTTAAAATTAACCCTTTCAGTGGCGAGAATGTTCCATCCATAGGGGAATGTTTGCTTTCATTGATTATGATAACGACTACTATTCCAACAGACATGATGCATAAATTGCCTAACTAACTCCTCAATTCTAGTAGGAAATGGGAAAAGAAAATTTAAAATTGCCTACTTCAGTTTTGAAAGGAATCGATTGGGACATGCACTGATTATTGTAGAACAGAGGAGATTCAAGTTAAATATGAAAATTTCTTGAGAGGAAAAATGGAGAAACTGAAGAGGGAAAAATTACTACTTTTGATTGAAAATAAAACTTCTCCGTTCGGCACTCAAGCCACAAACTGTTTCACCGTTACGACGATCGAATTTTCATAAATTAGTAATTGACACAAAAGAAACTATAGCGGGCCGAATCTTGGCTCTTATGATTCCCTGAGTACTGTACGTAGTAGGAAAACTGTGTTTTGTATGACGATGACAGAATAACCCTATGCCGAAGAATGATTTTCAAAACTATGAATTATTCCTCCTGATGACGATTTTGAAATTTTTGGAAAATTTCTTCATTGACATGACTGTCAGGTGCTCTACATTGAAATAATTAGAAAAGTATTCTGTGAAAGCGAATTCTGAAGTAGGAAACCCAGAACTTGATATCTTTCTATTTTTAAGAAGCATTATTTTAGAGCACTCCCATTTCTTCCTAGAATTTACGAAATTCGGAAAATATTTCCTTACAGACATACATGAGAGAAGCACTGCATTAGAATCATCAGGAATGTATCCGTTCAACCTCAGTTTTGTAATGATTCACAAAGAGGTGCCTATTTTCATCTTGGAAAAACATTCTGGCACCAAAATTTCACTTCCTACATGCAACGCACTGTAGAATTTTAGAAAAAATTGTTTGCGGAGATAACCCACTGTCTTCTACAATGGACTTGGTTCCGGAAAAATGTTTATAAGGGCCGTATATGATACGACACTCAGATATAAGATCATTATGAAAATTAATTCCTCAACTTGTGACTTGTAGTAAGAACCCTTGAATAATGTACATTCATGTCTACTGAAAGATTACTATTGGAGAGGTCTCGCTTCCTACTACAATAAAACTTTAGAAAAATTTTCTCGAGAACGTACAAGTTTGCCACTCAGCTATGAGATCAGCATAAAATTATTTTCTCAACTTGACTCCTCTAGCAGTGGTCTCAGGGACATATACACTTACATCTTTGAAATACATCAGATTTTGGAGAAAACCCACTTCCCACTACAACACACAGTGAACCGAATACATTTTTCCAAGGACGTACCAACTAGTTATTCAGCTTTAGGATTTGAATAAAATTATTTCCTCAAGATGGTTTCTGTAGTAGGACTACTTCCGACATTCACAAACTTATCTTTTATGAGGGGGGGGGGGGTCTTACTCTCTTCTACACATTTTGGAATATTGAAAAATTTTTATGGAGAACGTACAGGATCGTCACTCAGCCTCAAGCCCGATGTGTAAAATCCCACAAGTTACCCGGGTAACTAAAGGGGAACAAGGGTAATCTGATAGTAATTCGAGGGTAACAAATGGGTAACTTTTCCGCGAGTAACTGGGTAATCAGAGGGTAACTGATTGCGCATCAGGAGATGAGCAGAAAATTGTTTCCTCCACTTGACACTTGTATCTTTTAATAGAATACTGTTGCAGAAGTCTTACTTCCTACTCTACAACAAAGAATCTTTGAAAAGTTTTCTCGAGAACGTACAAGTTCGTCACCTAGCTTTGAGACCAGTGTAAAATTATTTCTTTAATTCTAGTCAAGTAGTAAGAAATTTAGAAGCCTATACACTTACATCTTCCAAATCCGTTGACTATGAAAATACTAATTTCCTACTACAATATACCGAGATGAAGAGCAATTTTTTTCAAGGACTTACATGTTGGTCACTAACTTTCGAGATCTGCACTAAATTATTTCCTTAACTGGAGTTCTCTGGTAGGAATTTTAGGGGCATATACAACTAACATCATCCAAATGGATTCGGTTGGAGAACTCGCACTTCTAACTGTAATATGCCGAGATCCAGAAAAATTTTCCCAAGAACATATGTGTTAGTCCCTCAGCTGTAAAATGAGGTATACGATACACGCTTAGCTTCCAAATCACCATGAAATTATTCCTCAGTTTATGTACTGTAGTAGGAATCCTTACTGCATGTACACTCGTATCTTTCAAAAGAATTCTGCTGGATAAGTCCTACTTCTTATGAACATCGTAGAATTTTGGAAACATTTTCTCAAGAACATACATGTTCGCCCCTCAGCTTTGAGATCAACAGAAGATTACTTGTATTTCCTCAACATGAGTCTTGCAGTAGGAATACCTAAGGTATGTACACTTACATTTTTTGAAAAATACTATCAGAAAACTTCCTTTTTCTTCTACACTTTATAGAACTTTCATAATGATCTCACAGCTGACTGTCTATCATATACAATTCTTGCAAACATTTTTCCAAAACCAGGTACATTGTAGAAGGAAGTGGGTTATCTCCGCAAACAATTTCTTCTAAAATTCTATAGTTCGTAGTAGGAAGTGGCATTTCGGTGTCAGAATGTTTTTCCAAGATGTAAGTAGGCACCTTTCTGTAAATCTTATTACAAAACTGAGGTTGAGCGGATACTTTTATGATGATTCTAATGCAGTTTTTCTCTCATGTATGGAGTGCTTTAAAATAATGCTTCTTAGAAATAGAAATATATCAAGTTCTGGGTTTCCTACTTCAAAATTCGCTTTCACAGAATACTTTTCTAATTATATCAATGAAGAGCACCTGACAGTCATGTCAATGAAAAAGTTTTCCAAAAATTTCAAAATCGTCGTCAGGAGGAATAATTCATAGTTTTGAAAATCATTCTTTGGCATTGGGTTATTCTGTCATCGTCATACAAAACACAGTTTTCCTACTACAGTACTCAGGAAATTGTAAGAGCCAAGATTCGGCCCGCTATACTTTCTTTTGTGTCAATTACTAATTTATGAAAATTCGATCGTCGTAACGGTGAAACAGTTCGTGGCTTGAGTGCCGAACGGAGAAGTTTTATTTTCAATCAAAAGTAGTAATTTTCCCCTCTTCAGTTTCTCCATTTTTCCTCTCAAGAAATTTTCATATTTACTTGAATCTCCTCTGTTCTACGATAATCAGTGCATGTCCCAATCGATTCCTTTCAAAACTGAAGTAGGCAATTTGAAATTTTCTTTTCCCATTTCCTACTAGAATTGAGGAGTTAGTTAGGCAATTTATGCATCACGTCTGTTGGAATAGTAGTCGTTATCATAATCAATGAAAGCAAACATTCCCCTATGGATGGAACATTCTCGCCACTGAAAGGGTTGAAACGTTCTGGTTTGAAGTAGGAGCATTAGAAAATTGAGTCAATAGCTTGATACTCAACAGTCTTTAATAAAAGTAGAAATAAACTGAAAGCTGAAAGGATGAAACTACCAAAGATTCCATTAGGACCGGATTTAGGGTTTTTGAGCCTCGGGACATGAATCTGATAGTGACGGCCCCCCTCCCCCATACCAAAGAAAACTTGAGCGTCGAGGCTAAAACACTATTTTGGACTTGCTTAAAGACTATTTCAGGCCTGTTGAAGTATTTTCTATCTGGAAATCCTTGGAACTTCTTTCTGACTTGTTCTGATATTTGTTTTAGCATTTTATGCGCTCTTACTACTGGGTATATTCGAGCAAAAAGCGTAACGCTCCTCACCAACACGAAGCCAGTCTGTATAATTTAACTCTTCATGGTGACACTTCAGTTCAGTTGTTGACATTTCCATAGAAATTTTCTTCCAGCTATGTGCTCATTGATCTAGATATTTGCAGCACCCTACACGGCTACAGTCTGCAACCGTGTGGTTGCTGCGCGACTGCTGTCTGCAGCCTGTTGTAATAGAAATTTCCATGGGCATTTTTTATTAATAGAGCGGCAGTTAAGGACCATATTGAAGGTGAACCGTGCATTTTGTGATACAAGTATGAGATTTAGTACAGTTGTTTTCAAGACTCCATCTAACAATTCTAGATGTGGGGCACGATTTCCATCCCTTGCGGAGACCCATTTTGGTTTTTTTAAAACGCCCTAAAATTCGTTTTTCTTGAAATATCTCCTAACAGTGGAACTTAAGAGAAAAAAGTTTTAAATAAAAGTTGTTCTCCATCAAATTCGCTACAAAATGATACATAAATATGCCCCTATAGGCTTCATAAAAGATCCGAAAACGTAATTTGAAAATGAGTGGTTTTTTTCAATTGAAATTTATATATTTTTTCTAACCACTATTTATTTTGATATTTGGCTTCGGGAGGGAATTTTGGACGAAAAATGTTTCGGAACAAAACTAGTTTCTTGTGCAGCTTTCAGTAAAATTAGTGTATGCGCTTTCTAGACAATGCAGTCGTCCAATAGACAACTTATAGCTTTATGCGGAATGCGGACCGAATTGATGTTGTGTTGGATTGTTACCAAGAGGACAGTCTGAAAAATGCAACTTGAAATAAACGTGGTACTGGATTTCGGATAAAGGTTACACCTGGCACAAAAATCCCAAAGAATTGGGTTGACTTCCTGAAAAACTCGAAAAACAAGAAAGAGCGGTTTCATTTTTCGGCAACCAAAATTTCGAGCATGGAGGTTCCTGAAGGAAAAGAAACCTACAGAACTCATGGGGAAATTGTGCTATTCTTAAATGAACGTTAAGATCTGGGCACCATTTCGTAACCGGCCTTCCCCTCCTTCTTTTTAGGTCATATGGCACCCAGCTTGTAGTGGCTATACTACACTTTTTGCTCTACTCCCTAGTCAAATGCCCCACGTATTTGAATTTCAATTTTTTTGTTTTGTAGCCAATCATTTCCGCTCCTGTTTTCCTGATGATGTCAATTTTGCTAATTTTATTTTTAATCTTGATCCCCGAGATTCTCATGAGCATCCCGAAATATATGGTTTCTAGTGAGCTTTTTTGCTTTTTGGTTAACGACCAAGTTTGGGCACCATATGGTAGTACCGGCAGGACCGCGCTGTCAAGTATTCTGACTTTGTTTTTGAACCTCATTTTACTTTTGAATATACATTTTAATGACCAAAACGCTTTCCATGCTTTTGTGACTCTTTGTTTCAAGTTAATTATCCATGTAGTTCCCAAAGGAGATTGACTGTCTTAAGTATGTGTATTTATCAGTTTTTTCAATAGACAGCTTCCCGAAGTCAATTTTACCTGACCCTCCGTCTTTCGTTAATACATAGTATCATTTCATAATTCTTCTTATTTCTATTCTTGGTTGAGGTCAAGATAGGTCACAAGCACTCCCCATATTTCACGCTTTGACAGGCTGTGACACTACAAGCTCTTTTGCGGGAAAATGCAAGAATTCCTGCTTCAATGCATGAGAGAAACTGGACTCAGCAACTGCCACTTTCTTGTCATTTGTGGGGAAGACTTTGACGGGGTTGAGGCCTTTGTAATGGTTCTGTACGTCTCATCATTACCCTCAAAGATTGTGTCAGCGAACGAGTGTAAAATATACCTCTTTACAAAGAAGAGGAAATCCTTGAAGGCCATTCCCCCTATACAAGTAACGCATTGTTACTGCATACTAAGAGAGCCGCGTTTCAAGGAGGTAAAATTTGGGAACGTTGTCTCGAAGCCCAACCAGTTCTCCACAGCCCAACTGATTGGGGTTGGACCATGATCGAGGAGAAGAGATGGAGGCCGCAGTGGATATCACTTCCAACTGCCGTAGAGTGCTGCAACGGATTCCCCAACTGTTCCTACAAGGAATGCGGAAAACGATGCAGCTGTGCCAAGAGAGGTTTACCATATACAGAATTGTGCAGGTGTGATGGCCAATGTAAAAGTTCGGATGAGAACTCTGATTTTTGATGAATGAAATTTCATTCAATAATTTCTTCTTTGCTCTTTCATTTCAAAACATTTCTTCTAAAATTGTCTCCTGAAGTGAAATTTCAAAGTACAGTAGTTAGAAAATACGTAAATCTGCAATTTAAAAAAAAACCTACTCATTCTCAAATGACGTTTTTGGATCGTTTAACAGGCTTATAGTGACATATTTATGCATCATTTTGTAGAGAATTTGACGCAGAACAACTTTTATTTGAAACTTTTTTCTCTAAAGTTCCACTGTTGAAAGGTATTTCAAGAAAAATGAATTTTAGGGGGTTAACGAACCCCAAAAGGGGTCTCTGCAAGGGATGAAAACCGTGCCCCACATCTAGTATTATTAGATGGAGTCTCGAAAACGATGACTGTACCAAGTTTCATACTTGTATCACAAGATGCACGGTACTGGTCCTTGACCGCCGCACGCATTCAAAATGTTACACTAGAGACACGTATTTCTAGTGACTATGAGGAGCTCTATATTTTTTTATAGCCTGAAACCTATTCAGAGTTCATACGAACACATCGAAAAAGTATGAAACTCCCAGCTCTTACGGTTCACTCGCCAATCTCGAACAAACACACAAACAAACAAAACACTTTTATATACATACATCACACTAAAACCTAAAGGGTTATTGTGATGTATGTTATTTATTATTATTTTTTGCAACATTTTAGTTGAGAATCAGTCCCCAGCGTCAAAGGAACAATGAGGCATTACCTTCCTCAGCTGACTGGTTGACTTTCAAAATTTTATATCCTCATTTTTTAGTGTCCATTTCTGAGTGTGAACGCTTTCGGCTGTTATGCCATCATCAGTGAAGTACCCCGAATGAGACCTGTCTCTTGTGGTCCTGTAGTTATAGTCGAGACTAGTACCGTACGGGTTTACCATACGGTACTACTCTCGACTATAATTACAGGACCACAAGAGACAAGTCTCATACAGGGTACTCCACTGATGATGACATAACAGCCGAAAGCGCTCTGGAATACAGAAAAAGAAAAAGTGAATTGGCACACCCTACACACGGAATTTATATCCTAAATTCAGACACAAAAATTAAACTGACGTTTTCTTCTTCTTTTTTTTTTCTGCTCGTCCACTGAACTTCGTTGTAAGAAATAGTCATCCTGACCCTCCTGGGATCTGAAATACCATCCTGGAAATGTGGTAACGCTACGGAGCAGTCAGGCGTATTAATATTTTGTTTGAAATATTTTCGGTCTGCTAAAAGTTCATCGACTTAGTATCCAAAGTTCAATTTTATTAGGCTATTTGACCTCGTAAATGGGGAGGTTCTCCGTGGATTATATAGAATTTCTAGCAGGTTAACACCTGCAGTTAAGCATCTACGCCGAATTTCAAATTTTTGAAAAATTTCTCGCATATTTTTCATAATTCGGCTGGACTACGAAGCGATTCCTAAGTTTCGGGGTTGACAAGTAAAGCATAAGAAGTCTATGATTTTTGGATTTTGATAACGCTACTTCTTTTGGGATCAACGAACAGAATAAAGGAAGAATGAATGAACAAGGTTTTCGGTTTTTGCAACAGATAACGTTTCCGTCGGGATGCCTCCAGTCGGGCTCCCCCGCGACACTTTTCCTTTTCATGATCGAAAGTAAAATTGAATTTTGCCGATAGGAAGACGCTCGAATTCCAAGAGCATTTTAGATGTCTCGTTTATTAAATATAATTTACTGGTCGTGATACGTTGTTTTTCATAAACTTCGTTTCTTTCCTGAGCGTCTCAAGCGGCAGACGCTGGAGGGTCTAAACAACAAAATGAATTATATTCGATGAAATTTCCATTTACTTACGAACTCGACGGCGAGCAAAAGAGAAATCATTTTTATTGAAAAAAAAAAAAAAAGGCTTGAAAATCTGAATGGAGCTGCCAATGAGCTTATTTTTCATTCGTTCTCATTTATAAATTTGTCGAATTGCGAAGAAAATTGTTCCTATACAATATAGTATTATTCTCTGACGCGTTATGAAAATTGAAAAGTAATAGAAAATCGCGAAAAATTCGTTAATTAAGATTTCCTACAAAGGGACAAGAAAATATACAGACATTCTGCGAAGCGACGTATCTTTAGAAGGACGTTAGCACATCGCCAGCAAAATTGTCACCCAAAAATTGAATATTGGGTGTTGAAAAGACTTGCATTAAAGAAATTCATAAAATTGTAGGTAGGGTGCTAAGCTTTTTGAAGTTAGGTATGTTAAATCATAAGGCGGTTGTCCTGTGAAATAGACTACAGCAGCACTCAGCAATTCTACACATGAAGAAGAAGAAAAAAAGAACGCTAACTAGAGTGGCAAAAGAGTTTGCAATTTCCGATACGTTTTTCTCCAAAGCGCTAAATTTAGAAGAGTTAAAATGATAGGTCATAATGTCAGACATCCAGAGATATTGTTATTACTGCTAGAGGGAATGGTTGACGGAAAGAACTGGAAAGGAAGTCAAAGAATGAGCTGCTATGAAGAGCAGATGAAGAATACAAAGTCCAAATACTTTTCAGAAATGAAAAGGTTAGCACAGTAGAGAGAAAAAAAAAGCGGAGAGAGGCAACCTACTAGTCGAGAGACTAAGGAATGTAACAACAAAATGTATTTTACATGTAAGATCCCAACCCTGCAAAAAACCAAATTGGCTTATGGGAATACTCCTCTTCATAGGCTCCTTACAACCTACCGCAACCGAATAAAAATTTGAAAAAGTTCTCAGTCCAGAGGCCCTAAAGAGCTACAGATTATAGATAGTTTCTTATGTTGCATTAAAAATAAGATTTCTGCAGCCACCGCATTCATTTTTGAGGTTTTTACCAACTTGAAACTCATTTTAAGAATCGGTATTAGCAGAAAATCTTATCAGTCAAGAATTAATGAACTACGCAAAAACGAGTAAGTTTCGGGTCTATCTCTGTTCATTAGGGATAGAAATGCGTCTCCGGCCAACATCCATATTTTCGGGAAATTATTTCTGATGGTTCGTTCACCTTTTCAGAACGTGTTAGGAATAATCAATTTTCGTTTCTAGAATTTTTCAATTAAAAAAATGCTATCGATGTGATTCAACCCGTCATGAAATAAGAGAGAATCGAAACTATCATTTTGTCTGATACAATGTAATCCGTCGTCAGCGTCATCTGTCTTTCGAATGTTACACCGTGATATAAGTTAATTAATTTGTTTCTTGTCAACGCCTTTTTGGTGATGACAGAAAAACGCGGATCCGCTTCTCTTCCGCGAATTGCGTAGCCCCCTGAGTCGGCAAATTTTACTGAAATAATCGATCACTTACGAATACGCCAACTGTTACAAATAATACAAAGTATTCTCATATTTAAGTCGGCAGAAATACAATGACAGAACAGCGAAATTTAGTACGATTATGTCAACCGAGAGAAACATTATTTTTCAGCGTAACGATTTTTTCCCCTAGCATCAAAAAGAGGCATTAAGGCGCCGGATTTCAAAATAAATTTCCTCTTCAGCGATATATCGAGGCTGTGAAATTCATTTATAAGGCACGGTGTACGCATATGATGCACTAGAATTTTTGATCAGTTTGATAGCGGCTTCTGAATACCTTTCATAACGAAGAACATAAAGCATTTTTGAAGTCTACTCAATTTATAAACGTATGAAAGTTCTAAAAGATTCGTCCAACTTCTGAAGTTCGTATGAACGTGATTTGTTCTTCAATTCATTCTCAAAGCTATAAGTTCAGTGATGATACACTGGAAATTCGTTTTAATTTGGTGAATTTTATGAAATCAAACCCAGCTGAAAAGTAAGCCTTTATCACATGCAAGACTGAACCTCTCTACAAAAAATTTCCAAAAGAACCAAAAGATAAAGGATATATCAAATTGTACCAGGCCACAGTATGTGTGATACACCATTTACGATCCCAGGAGAGTTAGCTGAGCACGAAAAGTTGTCTATGAGTAAATTGAAGGGGCTACACCATTTTAAAGATTACAAAAAACACAGGTATCTGGTGCTCCGGAGCCAAACCGAAGGGGGTCGCATCCTGCTTCGATATACTCCTCTACATGCTGCATCCAAATGTCTGATGCACCGTCACGAATATTCGAGCGGGGAATCTCCGATACTCTCCCGTCGCAGCATCCAGGTGTCTGGTGCTCCAGGACAGAACCGTCACGACGCCTACGGAATTCTTTCCGAGACATCCCCCCTCCCAATCGATATTAATAAAGTAAAGTAAGAATATCTGCAATGTTTTACGCCAAGCGGATAAGAGGAAGACGTGCCTCATGCTCCTTCCGTTTGTTATGGGAAAGTACACCAAATTTTGATATTTTTAATGCATTCTTTCGTCTCATCCCTTAACTGCGTTAAAAATTCACTTTCTCAGATCTCCAGTGGCGTCGCGTGGTGCTCTTTCCCAGGTGTTCAACTGGCGGGTCTGCGCCTCCCCCTCCCCTCCACAAAAAATCAGTAGTTTCAGAACACATAGCACATGCGCATGCGCTTCCGGACCGTTCATTTTTGCTGGTGAACACCCTGCCATTTAAATTAACAAAGTCTCCACTTCACTCTTCGTGGTCTTTGTTGCAAACGCCACTGCAACAAGGCCGACGAGAGTGTGCAATGTTGCTAGTGAACATCCTACGCGAGTCCCATAGTGTGACAAAAATAACACCACTGCATTAAGACCGACAAGAGTGTGCAATGTTGCTAGTGAACATCCTACGCGAGTCCCATAGTAAGTGTGACAAAAATAACACCACTGCATTAAGACCGACAAGAGTGTGCAATGTTGCTAGTGAACATCCTACGCGAGTCCCATAGTAAGTGTGACAGAAATAACACTACTGCATTAAGACCGACAAGAGTGTGCAATGTTGCTAGTGAACATCCTACGCAATTACCGTAGTATGTGACAGAGATAACGCCACTGCGACAAGACCAACAAGAGTGTGCATTATGATGCTGAATTATCCAAGACCAGTGACAATTGTATATAAATTATGCTCATGTCTCAGAACAGCTCTCTGATAAGGTGCCTGATATTAGTGAAATTGAAGATGACGATTCTGTTTTGGTCAGAGTACCGGCGTCGTTTATTTTTAAGAATTTTTCCCCCTGCATCGTGACGATAAGTCAACATGAGGTATAGGAATTTTCACGTATGCAGTAACTAAGTAGAAGAAGACAAGGGTACACTTTCGAGCTTTTCGACAGTGATGAAGAAAAGCCTGAGGACGTCGATGAGATGTCAAATACAGAAACGCCGCCTGTGATGGCGATCGATCAGTTAAAAGCAGAGTTGGTGTTATGAATTTCAAGATCACACGTCATTTTGCGATATAAGTGGTCTCTGTTGAACCTTCTCAAACTAACGAATTATGAATAGTGTATTCGCTCATCTATCGAAGGATCCATTTATTTTTTCAGCCGAGCCCCAGGAGCATCACTGGAATTTGGTTTATATTTAGGTTACTGTAATTTTACTTTTCTGCTTGGGATAGAGTGGGTACCAGACGTTGGGCCGATGATGCTCTACCAGAACTTAGTTTATTTTTAAGTTACCTCAGGATAATATTTTTCTTTTCAGCTTGATTTGCAATTGATTCTGCAATAAGTTAGTGTTACGTTTCAGCTGATTTTAATTTGCTCCAACGATTATTATGCTATTTTTAGTATGGTGGGTACCATCAGATGACTTGAAGGGTACAGGGGAAAAGGTTCAATATCACATTTTTTTGAAAATGAAGATATGGGCATCGCTGGATTCAGGATGAGGTGTAGAATCATCCTAAGCACTCATTCGCCGAAAAAACTCTATTTAATAGGTTGAAAATAGCCGGAGAAAAAAGTATAGCACAGGGAAATAAAGGTGAGTGTCAAACTTTAAAATGATTTTTCTCTAAAACACAAAATTGTGACATCCCGATCTGCGAATTTTTCAGAAAAAGTGCTCAAATGTGACATGATAATTTCAGCACTTTTTTGTACAATTTGTGACAATTAATTCCACCAATCAGAGACGAGAACGGGTTTTTGTCAGTCTGCTGCCCCCAGTGTCACAACTGGGCAGTTTTTAATACCATTTGTGACAGAAATGTGCTCATTTGTGACAGAAATGTGCTCATTTGTGTCAATTAAAAAAATGTCACGTTTAAGCAGTTTTTTGCTTACTGGGCAGTTTTTAATGCCACTTGTGACAGAAATGTGCTCATTTGTGCCATTTTAATAAGTGTCACATTTACGCAGTTTTTTGCTCGCCTCTGCAGGCGCTGGTTATAGCCCCCGCTGCACCCTCAATTGTGAGCATCGCATAGGTATATTACATATATTACAGAAATATATTTCTGCCATAAGAATAAATAAATACACGATACCGCAAAGCGAGTGTGGTAGGAGCGCGATAACAATGTAAATAATGTAGTCAATATTTACACAAAGCACGTAGAAAATGTATATTTTACATACATACAACAAAATAATAATTATAGATAGGTACTAAAAATAAAGTACAGGACTAAAAACAACCCCTGACTAAGTTGTTCAACTTAATTGGACGCTATATTCAGCGTCAAAAGGAACCAACCAACATTTGTAAACAAAATGAGTTATTAGTATGTTTGGAAAGAGCGTAAAAAGTAGAATTTTTCAAAATTGGGCTGCCGATTCAAAAATGTGTACTCACATTGAAAAATGCTTATCAGTAAACGCTATGTCATATAGTTTCTACCAAAATATTGAGTTCTTATTTATATGCACTTTTGGTTTTGGTTGATGTTGGAGCGCTCCTTCTCCGAATACAAACTGCCAGCAATTCCAAAATGCACGGATATTATTCTCTCAGCGCAGTGCAATCACAAAATACAGGTATCATGCAGCTATGTTGATTCCAGCTTATCTATCAGGTCCAGGTGCACAAGCGTAGATACTTATAAAGGATGTTATTCTACAGAAAAATTCCGCCAGCAAAGATCATCCGGAGGAAGATTATTATATACTTATCCTGTGTATTTTTTCCTCTTTCAGCCTGTTCTGTTATTTGGAGAGCTTCATCGTCTATATACGATCGAGTATATTTTGAAATCACTGGTGAACAGCGTGAGGAACATACACGCGCTGTTTACCAGTGATTTTGAAATATATACTCGTATATATATACTAAGAAGCTCCAAATAACAGAACAGACTGAAAGAGGAAAAATACACAGGATAATAATTATAATTAGGTAACTTACTCGTTTTCATTGTAGCCATGTATTTCATTCGCACACGTGGTGGTCAAGGAGCACAGCAACACACGAACGAAATATATTTAAATATAAAATCATAAATTATAAGTAGTCGTCAAATTTCAAATTAAAACAAAGAAATGAGAGCACAATCACAATCCCAGTTAGTACAAGACAATATATGTTCAAAGTTGAATTTAAGTATAACGATTAATTATTTAATTTCTAGGTTCTCTCAAATTGCCACAAATAAGCAGTTTTCTGCTTAAATATGACAACATAAACTGTCACACATAAGCATATTTGTGACACTTTAATGTCACGGAGGCCGTGTGACATATTTCCAGTGATAAAAGGGGCGGATCTAAATATTTGCCACACTTTTACCACAAATTTGCGAAATTTACAGACTTGAGCACTTTTTTTTGCCACAGATAGTGTCACAAGCTTAAAAACGCAGATCGGGATTGAACCTTTTTTCCCTGTGCCCTTCACTTGATGCCGATGATGCTGCAACAGAATTTATAGTTATTCATTTTCAGGTTACTTTGAAATAATTTTTAGTCATCAGTTTGATCTGTAGTTGATTCTGCACTAGGTTAGTGTCATTTTTCAGCTGATTTTAGTTCGCACCAACGATTGTGCTATTTTTGGTATGGTGGGAACCGCAGACTTGAAACGCAATTTACTTTTAGGTCATATATTCAGCGTTTGTGAGTGAATGCTGTGGCTCTCTGGGGCCACCCCCTCCGCCCATTTTCGGGCATACGCCTACATGTAGCTTTTCCATTGTCATTTATTAGTAAGTGGTCATTCTCATTTTAGTTTTACGTCTGGCAATATCCATGTCCATTTCCTTTTGACTTTTTTTTTTTTTGTAAAAAGTGTTTGCAGTACGCAAGTTTAATTTTTGGGCCATTTCTACTAATCTTTCCCCCCTGTCGTTTCTCTCCCCCAGACCAAATGGGCCGCAGTGTTTTGAGTTTGCCTCCCCTCCTACTTTTGCGTTGAAGTCCCCATTATCACCTGATAGTATTCCTTCTCTTTTTGAATTGTTCCCTCCTGCTTGTCATAAAATTTATCTACATCTACCTTCTCTGCTTCGGCTGTAGGTGCATCCACTTGCAAGATTAGAATTTTTGTATTCTCATCTATTTTCAGTTTCATTGGGCATATTCTTTCAGATATTTTAATTTCCACAACATTATTTTCGATATTTTTGTTAATATGTAACCTTTTGTGGAACCAAAGTAGTATAGATAATTGCCTCTCCTCCTTTCTCCCAGTCTTTCCCCATATTTTCTAACTGCTGACAGTCCAACATTGCCCCACTTAATTTTTCTATTTCCTTTTCAAATAGGTATAATGTGTCATTATATAGTAATTTCCAACAGGGATTTCTAACTTTGTATTTCATCATTCCAGATTATGCTGTAGCGAAACCGTTTTCAGCTCAGGGCAAACATATTGTCCTGGAGTGGATTCGGAATTCGCATAGCACGAGAGAAAGATTCCATGAGCACGAAGCCAAAATGAGTTGTGGGAATTGCTCAAAGGAAATTGTAAAAAATAATATTATGTTCAAAAATGATGCTGATAATAATAGTAATAACTATACAAGTAATAATTGTATATGTGAATGATAATAACATGTAGATACAGTAGTCATATGCTATTGAATTTTTATTTTTCTGCGTTTTTGTCCAATTTGCAATAAATTGCCTTAATTTAGTATGATTATGAAGGTTCTCTTAGAGAAAATAGTGTTTCTGTATCCCAGAAGCCCCAGAAGGCATGTGTGGCCGATGAGTGGAATGATATTCACAACCAAGTGAAAAAATGTACACGCAGTTTTGTTGCAGCACTATGGTTACGCAACTACGCAACAAATACGCGAAGTCCCTTCGCAACCCAGTGGAAAAACGTATACGCAGTATTGTTGCAGCGCTGTGGTGACGCAACAACGCAACGAATACGCAAAGTCCCTAAAAAGCCCCTCGAGCGGAGTGGAGAAGTAGTGGAGCTGCAGCTACTTCGCCCCTACATAAATTTACACCGCTGTGGTGAGATCTACGCACAGGCAGTTCGTAACTCTGCGCAGCCACTATTTTTACATGTGTTTTTAGTGGAGACTTCCACAGCGTTACCACAGTTTTCGAGTGGTGGGTGCCGCAACTATTTTCCCGTTTTAGTGGTGGAATGTTCAGCGGGTTGTTGCTAGTGAACATTGTACATTATTTCCATAGTATGTGAGAAAGATAAGAACTGCGCGAAGCGCAAAGAGAAATATTCCGGCTATTTTTCAAATTTTTCGAAGTTATATTTTGTATTTTAATCAAAATTTAAATCTTTCCTTGTTTCTGGGATTTTTGTTGTAAGACAAAAATTAAGTGGGTGTGCAGTGAACAACTTGAACACCCAGACACGACGCCACTGCAGATCTCAAAAGGTCAAAGAAAATATATTCTCATTTTGCAATGAAGGTTAATAACCCCTGGGTAGTGGGCTCAAAACCGGGGGAGTGTAATGGAAAATTAAAATTTGGGGTGTAGGTCAACTTATACTTAGGTTTTCAAGGTCGGCAAATCCAATTCTGGGGTTCATTTTTACATTCGACTCTCTCGGGTACTACTGGAGGGGATGAAAGTAAAATATTAGTCACATTTCCAAAATGGTACTCGATAATTTTGCGATGAAAAACCGAGCTGGATTTATTCGAAGCCAGTTCAAGGAATATAATGTGTTTCAATTTCAAGTCCGTGAAAAACCATGTAAAGAAGTGTCCAAAGGGTCATGATTTCCATGTCTATATATCTGAATTATGTCACATTGTGGCATTGCGGAAATAAGGACCCGAGTTATGAGCACCGGCATATACTGGCTAACATTTCTGATAAAATGAGACCTTGCTGTGCTCTCTAGCTCCAAAATCCACCGAGATATGGCTGTGCGGTGCTCTCCACCGCGATCGACTTTTTTAAGGTTCGCGAATTCTTTTGTAAATAGTTTTTTTATTGTATATTTGTCACCTGTCCTGCCAAGCCAGTTTTCTTACGAACACCTATGCCTTTTTACCTGTGCAACATCTCTACACCGAATCGCTTCTTTCTTTCTTTTCCTCAGGCTATTCTTCCACCCTCGTATTTTTTAAAACCTCGTTTTCCGGCTAGGCAGTGACTCGATGTTCGTGGATCAGTCGTCTTTGGGAGTTGTCTCATACTTTCGCTCTCGCTAATTTTCAGTTCGATACATTTTCTCTGCTCGCTCTCTCGAAATTCAGTGTAAATATACTTCTGAACACGCCGACTGGAACTTCTTTTTTTAATGGTGATAACGCGCTCGTGTTGTAGCCCCAAACGCGTTACAGCTGCTTAAAATTGAGATTCCGATTTTGAGAATAAAGCAATTGAAAAAGGGTTCGAAAAACGTAAAGTTACAAATTCAAAGTGACGTATCTCTGAGACAAATGACGCTAAAGAACTTCGCGAGGTCTCATTTTACCAGAAATTTTATAGAGAATTACATCGACAAAGTGGGACCTTTCAGAAAGTCAATACGAAATGAAAGAGTTTAATTAGTGGTAAGAAAATTAAGTAGGGTGGCGTACAATAAAGAGGAGGCGCGTTCACATTTTTGTTTGTAATGGACGAACAAAGACAGCCAATGAAAACCAGATACCACCATTCGAAAGAGGAAGATTTATTCTAGGTACCTAAATGGTCACGAATCCCGATTTCGACAGTTTGACGTTGATTCACAAAAATTGCCGTATCTCGAAAACTAGGATCGACGAAGTGGGACCTTATTTCATGCACTGCCACATAGGTTCTTTTCGCAGACGATACGAATAATGAATACCAACAGGGATTATTCAAGGCTGAAGCGAACTCAGTTTAGGTTGGTTTACTCGCATTGACTCTTCTCATGGTTTCTCAGGCCTGATAATTATTTTATCACTGAAATTACGAGAGATACAGAGCGTATTCAAAGTACCTTTTTTACAACTTAGAGGTGAAATTCCTATCACTCTGAACATTCTACTTACAGGTTTTCGAGGTCGCTGAATTCAATTTTGGGCTACTTCTTACGTTCGACTCCACTGGAGTGCGTGGATCAAACATGAATCATTATTCTTTCAAGATACTAATATTCAATTGGCAGGTTGTGGTCATTTTATTAGAATTCAATAACTCATGTTGGGCAAGTTTGAAAACCATTAAGTCTAATATTGTCTTGGAAAAATGACAGATTTTCTACCCCCGCGTCTGTAGTATATTTGCAGAACGAAACCAGCTTACTCACAGATTTAATGCCAGTAAACAAATAGCGCGCGAATTCCGTAAACAGAATGGGTTATCTCTATGAGTATGAGGAATGATTGAGCAGCAAGGGCAACTGTTTTCAATCGTGTACAAGCGAACAAATTTTTTACAAATTTGAAGCAAGACTCCGAGATAAGTATAAATTTACAACGACGAGGACATATCTAATATGGATGAAATGGGAAGGTCAACCTCGCCAAACAAAATACCGAAAATAATAAATGAGAAGGGAATGAAAGAAATGTATAAGATTCCATGAGCAGAAAGGGGACAAAGGGATAACAATTACAGCCGTCTGTTGCATTCGTGCCTCAGGATTGTGCGTACATACTGCCGACGATGATCGTCCGCAAGCCCTACTTTCCTTGCCATTTTAAGTCAAAAGTACCTCGGAAAACACTTTCAGTGTGCTCAGAATCAGGCTACATGAATGGAGAATTATTCATCAAGTGACTGCAGCATTGCAAGGATAAAATTCATCCCATGAAGAATCCGCCACCCTCCAGGAGGATGAAAAATAATTCTCACGTTATTCTTTTATTTCATTTTATTAATAATTTTTTATCACCCGATGAAATAAACTGACGTTCTTCTCGTGTTTTCAAAGTTTTTTAGTAGTGCCTACATACAGGAAGATGACTGCGTACTGTTAAGATACCCTTATTGACAATGTCTACAGTTCTCAATCTTTTCAGGTGAGGAGGGAGGTAAATGGCGAAATAAGACCATGGTTGTAAGTTTGTAACTTTTCAGCATGTTTTGTTGTAATTTCATTACTTTCGATACACTTGTTCATGAGTAAGAAGTGTTAGATTGTGCGTCGTTATAGGCAGGTTTACCTCAATCTGAGCTGCAGTGCAGCACTGGCAATTGCCCCATTCGTGTAGGTACGGAGGTAGTTACATAATTTCCAGTTTGAACCAAGGAAACAGTACGAATGAGAACTCACAACTAGGAATGGGTAATTTCGCAAAATCAAATCATACATTATCATGATACAAATAATATAATTTTGAAAATTTGCTAGTATTGTTATACTCATCTTGTGTTCATCGAATTTGAATAAAATGTATATGTACGTATTATCGTGATATAAAATACTCGTCGCATTATTTACTTATGTCACTCTACATAAATGTATACCTAATGATAATATTTTTGCAAATGTATTATCTCAAATTGAATTTTCCTCTCATAAATTGAATGAGCAAGCCAGAAAATTAAAGGAGAGAGAGAAAAACTCCCGCAGCTATGATTTATTTTGAACAAGTTTAGAAGAAATGTGAAAACATCTGAAACAGTGGAAGAATCTTAAAGAGCCTCAACTAAGTCGGCAGGAATGTTAATTCTAGTAGAATTGTTATACATCTAATTTGATTCAACTAATGTTCGCAAAATCAGGTTTTGTTCAAACATGCAAATGTTTTCATATTTTGATACTTTTTCATAAAAGTGTCCCTCCTGAATAAGCGATTTTTTCTACAGAAAACGCGTTCCTCATGCATATTCTTCACAAATATCTTGCCCTTGGTTTCCTCTTTTTTTTTTCAGTAAAAGATGTTGAAAAAGAAAAAATAGAGTTACGAGAGTTGTCCCAGAAGTAAGGCCCTATCTATTTCCGTTGCATGCGTGGAAATGTTGCGCAGGCTTATCTGATAACACTGTAAAAATATCAAGCACGCATGTTGAGAAACAATGGTGAAACAGCACGTGAAACATGGATCTCAGGAACGAATGTCCATCCAAGTTTGTAGTGCGGGATGACCTTCGCGTGACAGATCATGTACCTCGCACGGACCACTACAAAATGCGCAACACCACACATGTGTTATACTGTAATTACATCTGGATCAAACACTTCGAACAACTGCCAATGGATGGCGCTAGGTGGTTCACATTTTTCACTGTTAAGAATACACGCACTACACACTCCGATGGACATTTGCGCGTGGGATCCATGTTTCCTGTACTAGCTTGCTGTTGCTTCTCAGCATGCACACTTGATATTTTTACAGTGTTGTCAGATAAGCCTGCGCAACATTTCCCCATTCACCGCATCACTCTACAATGCATGCAACGGAAATACAAAGATAGGGTACCTTACTTCTAGGACAACCTACATATTAAGGTATGTGTTGCGATTTTTCTTCTAAAATGGGTAAAAATTCATTCGATAAACAGACATTGAACAGAATCTGATAATTTCTATAAACGATAGTTGTCAGTTTCTTTTACCAACAGATGATTCCACTATGCTGTCTACCTCCAATCAGGGCGAGAAGAGAAAAGGAACAACAGTTGGGGAATTAGATATGGGGTACGGGGAAGGTATAATAGCACAGGGAGGTAAAAAATTGGCCCAGGAAAAATGTACGCAGGAAAATAAGTAGAAATCCCACACATTTAAAATGAAAATCACAAGATCTGTCACACACAGCATTTACAGGTGTATGAACCAAGGTTACTACAAAAGGTTCGCGCATTCAGTCAGGCGCTACGTTCAGTGACGTCATTGCGCGCCCGCGGGTATTCTTATGTACATAAACTCAATGGGAATAAATTGTATTCGGCTGTTTTTTTCTTCTTCTTGAAATCATTTCTTTCTTATTTCAGAATTTTATGTATAACTGAATTTATGTAGGTCTAGTACAGTACTACATGAATGTCGACAAGTGTAATGGTACCAAAAAACCATAAAAAAAATTTATTATGACGTGATGTACAGTAAATACAGTACAGGAGTAGGCCTATTAATATTACAAGCTTGTTTTCCTCAATTTATTAGCGTCAGTAAGATCAGCCTTTCTTTTTCTATTAAGTAAATCTGTTTGTTGTTTTTTTTTGACAAATATGATATTCTTATGAATATTCTTTGTTTTACGTACATTTCAATTATAACAGGATCTAAATCAGAAACGCTGGAACTAATTTTAGACGTTGTCGTCTTTACAATACCTTTTTCTTTAGGTACCTATAGAATCAGGGTCTCCTACAAATTCCAGGAATAACTTCTCGACCCTCTTCAAAGTGTTCACAAAAACCACCACAGTAAGATACCTGACTTATCCAAGTTGATGAGGGACGTTCGTAATAATTATGTTCGTAATTTTGAAGTTCCTTGAGCTGATATCCTAATTTTGAAACTTCGAATTTAGCCTTCTTCTTATTTAACTTTTTAATAATATATCCAGCGAGCTATCTTAATCCATCTTCCTCTAATTCAACTGTTGAAGTAGAACTACACGTAGTATCACCGTTGGATGAAATGGCTTCATTTTCTACCTCCGGATATCCTGGGTCATCTTCACACTCTGTCGTCTAGTGTACCGAGATCCTGGGTCGTGAATTTCATTCTTTTGAGAGTACTTGGTAGAAGAAAGTCCTCATCATCGCTCTCGTGAATTTCAGTATTCGTATTCCTTGAAATTCTACCAGGACTTATACTCAGCATAATACTTCTTAAACGATACAGGACTAACAGCGGCGACGGATGATCATATAATCCACCGCGGATACGAATTCTACTGAACAGATTTTCCAGGCAGTCTAGATTCAGGCGAAAAGTTAAAATGTAATGAACATCAGTAGGGGAGCATGGGGAGAACTGAGACACTTTTTGGAAAACCGTTGTAAAATGACGTAGAACCACTATGGAAAGCTTTGAATAATTGCAACCTATAGTTACATGACTAAACTACAAACCCTCAGAAATTCAACTTCCTCGGGCCATTTCTAAAAATTCTACAGCCCTTCAAAAATTTTGTCTCATATCACCCCACGAGAATTTCAAAGGGAGCATTGACACAGTGCATGGGGAACAATGAGACAACACATGAAATACAGAAAATTCAATCAAATGATCATGTTACATAGTACAAAAAAGTATAAATTTATTTTATATGGACATTACAATTATTAAATTAAACTTGATATTCTGAAATTGAAGAGGGGAAAAAAAGTTGGGAAAATTGTAAATAGGGACCAATGAGACAAAAACTGGGCAACTGATAAGGCCTCTCTGCGGGATGGTTTTCAAGTTTGGTTCAAAAAAATTTCCTGTAGGTGTTCAATGTATAGTAGTCAACACATTTATTCAGTTTCGGTGGGTAAGATATTCATACATCGCAAAAATGCTGCATCGACGAAAATTTCCGATATTTTATCTAAAAAATCGTCTTATTGCTCCCTAATGCGGCAAAAATGTTCAATCGCTTATAACTCGAAGACAACTTCCTGAAAAAAAAAACGGTTTTGGTACAGTTTGGTTACTAAATAGATCATATTTTAAAAAAGATATGATTTACTTCGCAAATACAAATTTTCTTTCTTGTGAACGTTTTTTCGTGAATGCTGAAAACTAAAAAATTGACCAAATTTCGATCACGTTGTCAATATCACAGCTACTAATCGATAGAACTGAAAATTTTTCTACAATAGTGTTAGCTTACTGGATAGTGACGAATATGTGATGCAGTGTTGCCATTTATAGTTTGTAGTGTCGGCTAAATCAGCACTGTCTCATTGCTCCCTTGTCTCAGTTCTCCCCATGCTCCCCTACACAATTCACTCATCAAAGCCAGTAACAAAGGTAATGCTTTTACTACCATCAAAACAGCTTTCTTATTAACTCAGATATTAACTAATAAAAATAATGATAAACGACCAAACAAGAATCTTGAAGGATAATCACGCAGAATATATCCAGTCGGAGCGAGTCAATGTACATGCATCTTATACGTTTTCAAGTCTCAACACCTCGCCGATAACGCGCAATGACGTCAGCTATTGCGGGTTGCGTTCTGAATGCGCGAACCTTTTGTAGTAACCTTGTGTATGAACGAGATTTTTTTATCATAAGAGAATAATGAAATACCTATTTATGTAAATATTCGTTCTTTGGTACTGTCCACTTTCTTATGGAAACAAGGGAAGTGGCGCACATTCGACGACTTTCAGAAGGAGACATCTTGTATATTATGGCATGTAATCATTAATTCTAATGTATTGAGCGAATCCACGAGTACCTGCCCTACCTTCATGACGGAAATGCAATGTAAACACACACTCGGCATGCAGCTTCGACTTCAATAATTAGTGACGGTACCGGCTGGGGCTAAAAATGTGCCGCTTGGCCAAAAAAGCGGAAGCGTGGTCGTCCAAGTAAAGCTAAACGCGCTCTTCTCACACAGTGACGAGACCTTGTATATTCATAAGTATTCCGAATAATTTTTTATTTTTCAAGAACATTAAATTCCTGACAATTCACGGGCGTTTTAAATATGGTTCATGATTTTCATACTGATATGTCGTGATTTGTTTTGTTTTTTTCTCGGGATTATTAGTCTTTCTACAGTTCATTCGTCACTTTTCTTATTCATGTTTTTCTTTTACCGGGAAATGTTTTTTTTTCTTGTTGTACATAAATTTTTCCTGTGGAAAGAGTTTATTGTTACTGTGGATATCATTTTTAATTCCTGTGGTGATAAATGCATGCCATTAGATATTGTAAATAAACTTTAATTAACCATATTATCTCAGCCCCTTTTAAAATAGGACTGGTAAACATAGCTACTTTTTATCAGGATAAGTTGCCTGCTTAACCGACTGAAGGAGAATTATTCAAGCTGATACACCTTGTATACAACTCATTCAACGCAAACGATCATTCCGTTCCTCAAATTTCAGTAAACCGAGTATTTTATAGTGCTGTATAACTTTTGCAATCACAAAGCGCTTCTTCCTACACGAAATGACCTCATATAAAAAACGTATATGAACGCTTACTCTCAGCTTCCCTGTTCTCAATAATGTAAGAAAAGAGGCGAACAAGACTGAAAAGTCGCACAGCAAACCGACATAACTCAGAAAACCAATATGCCCGACAACATACCATCTGGCTAAGAGACGCAAAACAAACATTCGAAACAATATCAAGAATTTCCTTTGAATTTTGTACACTAAAAATTCTAGCGGATTTCGTGAACATGTCTCAGAGTAGATACGACGCGACGGGGGAAAAATAAGCGAAAGAACAACAGCTGCTGACGACGGAAAATGTAAGCTTTAAGCTGTACGTTGAAATGAACACCAAACGAGCCCAAAATATACGTTTTTTTGTGCGTGTTTTAATGCAAATATTTTACATGCCCAGAGCCCAGACTCTGCGAATTTTACCGAAGTGGTACTAGCCGGAATAAACCGAGACCACATGGTATTACGACTGTGTCGCAAATGACAGGCCACAATTACGTAGTCGTTAGGAAGCCGCATTTCATCAACGATAAATGATCATCGGAAATTGTGTGTATAGTATCATGGTATGCATTTTACACAGAAATACCCGACACATTTCGGCTTTAACATATAGTAATTACCTTGTCTATCGCAAATTTCAACGAGGGTACAAAGAAAATTCTGCGTATTGTACGATTATTAATGGTACCGCTTGATCTCTGTTCCTGCAAAAACATTGTTCGATTCCAGGGTATGGACTGCGGGCGCCACGTTATAACACCATAATAAGGCAGATGTGCTACATGTGGCTATTTGGAGCTGATTTCCTAACTGAGGTAGTGAATGGAAAACAGTCGTGACCCGAAAAGCACACTCTCAGAGACACGCTTCCAGAAATTTTATTTCACGCATCGCTTTGAAACTTGCACCAATAGCCCCATCAGTAAGAATAACGTGGATAAAAATACCATAATAGTATCCAGTAGAAGTGAAGTAATAATCGTTTTTTTTTTTTGAACCACAAAATAAGGTTGCTTTTTTGATTATCAGTGTTACGGCTCCTTTTCAATGTTTAAATAACGGAACATATAACATTGTTAGTAAACGAAATAACACAAATATAAACTGTAGTTTACATTATAAAGCATTTAAAATGCAGGGTGTCAACCAGAATTTAGTTTTGTAGTTCCGGGACTTTTAAGACACTTCCGGGAAAAATTTGGGTGCAAAAAAATACCATGTCTTGCTCAATATATACAACAGTGTTACCTGTATTCTTCTACTGTATAGTGCGGGTGTGTATTTGAAGGGTGACAGTTATCGATCTGGACTGTGCCCAAAGCAGTCTCCATGTATCGGGGAAACAGTCCAAGCTTTGGGGAAAAAATTGGGTCCAACATTTGTAAAAAAATTCCGGGACCTTTGGCGATAGTTGAGTGAATTCCGGGACTTTCCGGGGATTCCGAGACCTTTTTTCAAAATCCGGGGCTTTTCCGGGGTTCCGGGGTTTTCCGGGCCTAGTAGACACCCTGAATTTGACAGAGAGGGAAAAAAGATGCTGAATTCCGGTTTTGTTTACCTACAACAGTGACCCTCTCCTCTCCAATATACATTTTTGTATGAATCGTCCTGCCTGGCTACTCTGGCTACTTCCTACGTAGTACGATACGAGCGTCTAACAAACGTCTTTTGTCTCCTGCATTCCTGCAGTTCCAGTACGTAATCCCTCGTATTAAGACTTAATTTTACTATCGACCAATACACGCACTTTTTCCACTCTCTCGTTTCTTTCTCATACAATTTCCGACAAGCCCACAATTCTAAATAAGACGATTATAGCTCGTATTCGTCGAATATGAATCGGATTGACTTGGGTCACCGATGAAGTATAGTCTACAAGAATTTAGAAAAGTTGATAATTAGAAACGGGCTGTTATTTCGATAAGACTGTTTTTCCATCAACTACCTCAATTTCAAATACGAGTCAAAGTTCAGTACATCTTCAAGCAAGACCGTTTACATTTGTATGTTATTCGGTTCCGCGAGTTTTGCAGATTTTAAAAATATTAGCGTGTTGCCAACTTCCGGATGGGAATTAAAAAATTAAAAAATCGTTCGAAAAATGGAATAAATTCCTAATCTGGTCACTGGTGGTCTAATGTGACTGCTCGCACAGTTCTAACATGCTACTTAATTTCTCAATGTATGTACAATGTACTACAAGGAGGTAAGGGGATGTGCCTAATACGGCTACTTTCGATCCCAATATGGCCATCTCAGTTTTCATCATACAATTCTCAATCAGATTTTCTATTTTCGTATTTCACCCAATTCTTCAATGTTATTAGTGCACCGTACTGCACAGTGTACATTTTCTTCCGGAATAAAATCCAGTTGAAGCAAACGTTACACTTGCTGACAATCGCACGTTTCTTTTTTTCACACCCTTGGGGTGCAAATTTCTTCCACGCTTCCCTCTCTTTCATGACACGTTGATTAAATTTAGTTATTAATTTTAATTATTTCCTAGCAAGAATTAATATTTTTGAATGAAATCGACAAGTATGACCAACAGCCAGGGGCATAACCCGGGGGAGGGGTCTGAGTCAGTTGTCAAGTAGTGGTTTTTCCCATTTCAGCACCCTCTTTAACACCTCCTTCCATTTTGGTCTAAACCTCCTCCCTTCCAGAACACTAGGCTGGCTACGCTACTGTCAACCGCCATATAATGTGATATACCTAAAAGTAGAGTAACTTAACAGTGGCGCTGTCTAACGGAATAAATTAGCTTTAAAATTTTATTGGTTCCATAGCGAGTCGACTCACTTGGTGTATATAACTCTTTGATTGCATCAATCAGAAAAAAAATTCAAAAATAAGGACCACATCAATGTACATTAGTGTGGCCCTTGTTTACTCTTGGTTTAAAAAAATAATTAATTTTTCTCGATCGAACCTTCCCCGGGTCGGTCTCAAGTATTGAAAAAAAAAAAGTTTGAGCAAAATCGGAAAAATTAACCCGTGCCGCAACACACAAGAAGTTCTTATGAGAATTAGAATTGATTTTTGGAATTGAGCTTTAATCACTGAGAGAGCCACCCCATATGAACCTCTTCTTCTTTTCTAATTTACTCTCCAACCGAGCCCTGGAATCCGTCCTTTTGAGAATTACCTCAGAAACGTCGGAGAGGCTGTTAGGGCTGTCTTAGCCCTCTTCCCTTCTGGCCTAGGTCGAAATCTGACGAGTTGCTACGTGGGCTCGAACCCGGGACCTCCGGATTCCGAGACCAACGTGCTATCCACTTGGTCAACCAGACCCTAACCCCAGACGAACCTAAGAATTATTTTATTTCTCAAATGACGACTTCAAGAATCGCTGAATTCATTGCAGGGACCATCTCTCTCCCCTAATACATTCAAGCTCCACGGAGGGGTTGCTTGGCATTGGCGGTCACCCCGATTTCTTTCAATTTCCGAGCTCTTTACAATAGTAATAGGATTTCCTAGATCGCTAAACCCTTATCACAGGAGTTTTACTCCCCCCCCCCCAATCTCAAACCTTGAGTCTCCACAGGAGGCGAATTTCCATGTCCCCGATTTCTAAGTTCTCTACGTCGATAGTTCAGTTTTCCAGGTCACTGAATATATTTAAGGAAACCTATCCCCTCCCTTCCACTCAGCTCCACAGGGGTCTAATATTCAATTACTCCCATTTCTTCTATTTCCAAGTTCCTAAAGTGGATGGTATATTTTTTTGAGCTGCTGAACCTGTTTCAGGGGTTTATTCCTTAAAGTGGAATAATCTCCAGTTATTCCGATTTTCCCAAAGTTGAAGTTCATCGTGTGGCTAGTAGAGTTTTTTCTCAGTCCTTAAATCAGTTTCTGAGTTCAATTTTTTCCTCCCGTCAACCCTTCCTTGTGGCTCCAGGTTGTATCACTCAATAGACTTGGAAGTGCCCAATTTTTTCAAAACTGAAGGTAATGCGATTTAGGAAGTGGTACGAGATCAGCAACGCTTCCCTAAACTTGTGCACCAAATTGGAAGTTTTGTGTACAGTCAAACAACTGATTTTTTTTCTACGTGTGCGCAGTGGCGTACCTAGCCAGTCTAGGATTCAGGGAGGGGTCTGATCTTGCCAAAGAGATAGAAAAAGAGTTTTAGAGGGGACGCTAAAATTATTAAAAAAAAAAAAAAAAAAAAAAAAACTATTTAACGAAGTCGCAAAAGAGTCCAGACCCCCTGGGCACCCCTGCTGAGTGCCTTGATTAATCTGCAGTTTATCTCTTCATTGTTGAGTTGTTCAAATGCAGATGTTGATGTTTTTAAAAATTCAATCGAATAATTAGAATAAATAAACACAGTTTCCAAAAACTGAAATTTCAGGGATACGGAGCTGAAAATGGGCCATGTGGTACATAAATGAGTACCAAACAATATCCCAGTATGTTATGATCGTGTTGAATCAGATGTTAATATAACAGTAGCGCATTTTGAGCTCGTTTTGGAAATTTCAGATTTTCAACTGAAGAAAAAACAAACCTAGCCTGGAGATATTACTGGGGTCTACGTGTTATATACAAAGGTAAAATGGCCACTAAAACAAAGGTAAAAATATTGGAGAGTTGTACATTTCCAGTACTAACATATGCAGCACAAACATGGACCCTAACTAAAAAAAAAAAACCAAAAAACGGAAAAACTACAAGTGACGGTAAGAAGTATGGAGAAGAGCTTACTGGGAGTTAAAAAGAAAGAAAGGATGAAAACACAAAACTGAGAGAAACAACTGGTGTGAAGGATATTGGCAAAAATATTACAAAAACATGAAATGGGCATACGTGGGACATGTTGCAAGGAAAGAGAACGGTAGATGGAGTAAGATAATCAACAAGTGGATACCGAGGAACAGAAAGAGAAACAGAGGTAGGCCAGCAATGAGATGGAGGGATGATATAATTAAAATAACAGGGACTATGCAGGAAAGAACAGCGCACAACAGGGAAACTTGGAGAAGGGCGGGGGAGGCCAATGCTGAAAGGGGTTACGTAGTTCAGTTTACATCTCGGAAAATATTAGTCGATAGAGACTGTTAATTGTTGTAACTAAACTACATAATACGGGCTGTTTATTATTTATTATTAATATTTTCTGAAGGGAGACAGTTACAGCCATTAAATTTCAACATAATGTGAAGAAATTCAATAGAAGATTAGGTTGAAAAAAAATTAGGGGCCCAGAGGGAACAGAATTTTGTGGCCCCCTCCTAATAACGGTACCAACATTTTTTATCGCCTAAAAACTATTCAGGGTGTATACGAACACGTCCAGAAAGTACTGTAAACTCTCCAGTTTTTACAGTTCACCCGCCAACCTCGGACAAACACGTTTATATTATTAGAGATAGTGAGTCTGAAAAGAAAGAGTTCGAAAGGAAGCTTTCTCAAAGATAGATTCAGTGACGTAAAGAATGCAGCAACCCATAACACTCTATTTTCAGTACAAATAATGTGAAAATTGGAGTAAGAGATGATGGGAGGTAAGACAGGAACCCAGAAACGGATTCAGCGATTCAGGAAACCCTACTAATAACGTAAAGAACTCGGAAATTCGGGAATTTTGAGTAATTGCGGATTAGACCCCTGCAGAGTCTCAGGGGTGGAGGGGAGGAGAAATAATCCCTGAAACGGATTCAGCTACTTGAAAAAACCGTACTATCGACGTATAGAACTTGGAAATCGGGAACAATGGAGAAATTGGGGATTAGGCCACTGTAGAGCCTCAAGGGTAGAGAGAAGGGGAGAAGGAAAACCTAAAATGGATTCTACACTTTGCGATGTTCACCACTTTGCTCTCTTCTAAGTTCTGTCCAAAGAAATCTGTCACAGCTTTACATTCTTACGTTATCCCTGCCAACATCATAATGCTTCGAACTTGTTCTTTTCTCTTCGTCTTCCTTCCGTGTACAAAAAACGCATCTTCGGTTTTCTACTCCACCTCTTTCTCTCTTTCTTTTTCATTTCATTCCATCTTACCCAGCCTTCCCTAAAGTCTGGTTGCTCGAGTGGATAGCGCGCTGGTCCCGGGTTCGAGCCCACGTAGCAACTCGCTACATTTCGACCTGAAGTCGAATTTTCGGAAGAAGAGAAGAGGGCTACGACAGCCCTAAGAGGCTCCCCGATGTCTCCGAGGTAATGCTCGAAAGGGCGGATTCCAGGGTTCGGGTTGAGAATAAAATGAAATAGAAACCTCGCCTTCCCTTCCGTTGTAGCTAGGCAGGACATGGTCGATTTGTGGTCGCTTTAGCGCGATTCCTTTTTGTTAAAAAAAAAAAGTCCATTGTTCGCAACCGATGTGAATTAGTGAATTATAATTTTCAATTGTGACCAACCGCTCCGGAATCGATACCTGAATTTTAATTTTCGGTGATGACCACCCCTCAGATGTTGACGGGAATTGGAGAAATTGGAAATTAGCTTCCATTGGGATTTAAACTTAAGAGTTTCAAGTGTTGGCGGCCCTGCGATATGTCTGAGTGATCGCGTATGATTTATCATAAGCGTGTAGCAAACTTCAACCATCATTAAGTCGATTAGAAATTCACTTTCAAAGAAAATTTGTCCTAAATTCGACTCCATCATCGCCAAAAAATTAAATTATAATCAGTTCTACTGGTAGAATAATTTTGACTCGGGTTTTTACCCTACTGAAGATAGCAGTGTTTCTATTTGAAAGTACACATAATCACTCACTGTTGGACGTAAGTGTGTAACGATCGGGTTAACTCACTGTAGTCGTGAGAATCTATTATATGTTGTAATGTGTTGGGCGGGCCCATCGACCGGCAGCACGAGACAGTGTTGCCAGATTGGATTTTCCGAAATCCGTACATCTGAAGGGCGCGTACGGATTTTGTACGGATTTTTTCCGAGAACTTTTCCTTTAGGACAGAATCATTTTCAAACCGCTAAAATGTAGTTTTTCATGTATTTTCACTCACGTTTCAGTATTAATATTCAACAAGAATTTGATAACTAGTTACACTAGGTTAACAGTCAGAGGAGTGAAATACAGTTTCGTCCCACTTCCTATCTTTGGTTTAACTTAGAGAAGCTGATATTAGTCTCGCGCTTTAGTACTAGCGATGGGCGGTGGGAATATTCCCCCCCCCCCCCAAAAAAAAAAAACCAACTGGGAAGGGAAGAAATTTTCGCTGGGATGTTATTTTCAGGGAAGATTAGATTGGGAATTCACTCTGAATAAAAATAAATTCCCAGCTTCCGCGATGCGCCCAGCATTTCACTAGTTGGTACTTGGTACGCTCTATTTCAGCTATTCGCGAGAGGATACCTCATCAGGAGCACTAGTGTCAAGGACGAAAATATGATCAAATTAATGTAGTGCACTTATGGGAGAATTTCGTAAAATCCAAAATATCTCGATAAATATAATTTTTTTTTTTTTTAAATTAAAGAGAACTGAATTTGTTCCCGAGCAAATTTCGAATGTAATGCCCTCGCATCAAGACGCGTTCATGGAAATGACAGTCAATATTCAGTAATTTACTCTCTCAAATTCGACTTGACAGTTGACACTATGTACTTTTCAAGTTTTCATACACCCTTATTCGTGTCAGGACACGAAGGGTGCGTTGCAGATAGCAAAATTAGGATACTGGACGAAAGTATGATCCGTCATCGGTCCTGATAAGGGCGTATGAAAGGTACAGTGTCAAGTCGAATTTGAGAGAATAGATTAATTATTACTGAATATTGACTGTGATTTCCATGAACGCGTCTTGATGTGAGCACGTTATATTCGAAATTTACTGTGAAATAAATTAAGTTCTCTTCAATTTTCAAAAAAAATAAATTATATTTACCTAAGGAGATATTCTAGATTTTACGAAATTCTCCCAAAAGCGCAATACATGTGATGATATTTTCGTCCAGTTTCCTAATTTTGCCACCTGCAGCGCATCCTTCGTGTCCCGTCGCGAATATTTTTCGATAGATTTTCGATTTGATGACGTGATGATCATTCAGTCCTCCGAAAAATTTGCTTCAAAAAGAAATTAACACAAAGATGAAGACGCGATAGCATAGTTGGAGTGTAATCTTCTTTTTTAAAGTTTATTTTACTCTATACAACTTATTGTGATAAATTAATTCATTTTACATTAATTAATAATTGTAGATATAATTGCAAATTATTAAGTCACTCTCCATAGCCCCTGATGAGCTGTTGTATTGCATTTATAAAATTAAATCTCTATTTGGCATAAATATGTTGACTGAATCCGAATCAAATTAGAAGTGACATGTTTGGATTTCTTATCACAATTTATATAAAGAGGAATCACGAGTTAGAATTCATGGTCTTGGAGATGGGTTTCTAAGAAGAGCGGTTTCATTTTCTGGAAGATTCATGTTATACTTAGAGAGACAAAAAGATAAAAAAAGTGTTTCCATGACGGAGCTATGCAGAGCTGCGTACCGCAACTTATACCAACTACAGCTTTGACCAACAGTAACCACCCAGTATGTTTAGAAAGAATGGACAGCACTTTTATTTGTTTATTGTTTGATGTTCGTTTCTGACTTTGTTGAAACAGAAGTGGGGAAAGGCGTAATTTGGGTCAAAAATCCGTACTTTTTCGGATTTCAGTACAGAAATCCGTACGAGCTCAAATTTCAGTACATGTACTGATAAATCCGTACGTCTGGCAACACTGACGAGAGTGCAGGACAACACTGACTCGGTCACTCGGTGTCGAGTCAAGAGAGAGGTCGAGCGTAGCGGGAGCGCCGTGTGTAGCCCAAAAGTGGAGGGGCAAGGCTGACATAATACCATTACTTCCAACACTCACTCATTTTCACCCGCTAACACCCGCGCAGGTAGTTTTGCAGCGCACTCTAGTGCAGGTTTAAATCCCAATGCAGCTGAATTGTTTCGAGAGGCGAGGGCATAACCCCTAAAACGAATTCAACGACCGTTAAAACTTAAAACCTTCATTTGAGGAAGAAAATAATTTTAGGCTCATACAGGAAGAGGCTTGCCTCCAGTGACTGAAACTCTCCGTTTCAAAAATCAAAGTTAATTCAAATAAGAACTTCTCCCCTTTGCTGCACAGCTTAACCTATTCCGATTTTGCTAGAACTTAATTTAAAATAATAATAATAATACTGGAATCGATCTGAGGGGAGGGGTCGGCCCCTTCAAAAAATCGCAAATAAGGACCACCCTAATGTTCACATAATTTATCGCCTTCTTCCGATGTACGATTTATGAATAATTCCGTCAGCAGCTTGTGCACTGCGTTCCACAATTTCGATTTGTCCCAAAATTCATCTCCGCAAAGGGTGAAGTGTTTTCACGTCGTGCTTTTACAACGAGATAATAATTTATTTTGTTTGCATTCAGCCGCTGTTTTTCCATCAATATTCCTATAGTATTTTGTCTTCTTCACTTGGTAAGCATAAATCCCATTTTCTATCTCGATTGGAAACGTTCTCACTCAGTACAGGCTTTTTCTTCAAAAATTCATTCTTATGCGAGCGTTTCTACGCACGCAAACCATTTTATTGTTTTATTTCCCATAATGTCGCGCAGTTTTATTCATCTGTTTTCAGGTAGTATTCAGTTCACTGATATTGTGATATAAATGGCGCGAAATACGCGCACACGGTTTCGTATTCCCGGATCCTCACTACCGAATTTTAGTGAATGTTCAAATAATATAGCCGATAAATTACAAAGAATATTCCCCTTCGTAATTTATTCCCGCATTTTTCGTTTCACGGACACGCGTCCATAATCTTTATAGGAAACTTTACCGGCGATATGAACCTCTTTTGCTGGAAAAATATAATATTAAATAAATGTAAATATTCGTAGTTAGGCGGTTTGAAAAAGTTTTTTCATTTATGCAACGCGACTATTAATTTTACTAATATTAGACGGTTTTTATCGAACTCGATATAGTCGATAAGCCCATGCAGAGGAACCCGGGAGCAATTTAACTTCGGCAATATAATACGAATAATAACTCGACAATGCCCCACAGCAATCGCAGTTAGAAATGATGAAGTGCGATATTGCGATTTTCACTGACCGTGTATTAGCCATTTTCATCGTCGAAATTTTCTAGCCGAGAATCTCGTTCAATATTCGGCGAAATTATTAAATTAGAGTGGGCTATACTCGCGATATGATGGGCGTATTTAAATTAGCATACCATGGAGGAAGCAGGGTTGCCTACTGGCAGTTAATTTATTTGCATACAGATTATTTTCAGAAATTTAAAGGCGGTGCCGGTTATAAATGATTTAAAAAAATAACTGTGATTAAAAAGTGATACTATTTTGACAACTGCAAGGAAAAAGTCTTGTTAAGAACTCCTCTTATTTTATTTATTAATTTCATTTTTAACTGAGAAAAATGAGGCATTTCTAATTGAGTAGCTATATTTCAAAAAGCTATTCCCAGAAATCAAATTTTTCAGGAAACAAATTAATTGTTCTGGGGAAGCCAGGTTATGAGATGGATAAACGATTCTTGGTTTACAATGTTGGTTGTACTGTCACTCACAAGGTTGCGAAATAAAAGACTTTAAAGAAGTACCTCATCAGGAAAAATTTCCCAGCAGAGGCATCGCTGGAACTTTTTTTTTGGTGGGGGGGGGGGTCATTTTTCAGTAGTGTTGACCTACATTCATCGTCATCGGTGGATTTTTTAGTGGAGAGGGGAGGGAGGACTTTTTTTTTGATAATATTGACTCACATTCACTGAAATATTTTAGGAAGAGCAGAATATTTTCCTAAATTTTTTGTAGATAATTATTTATTAATTATATTAAGTACATCTAAAGATTATAATGGTAATTTCACCATTTCTTCACAAATATTATTAATCTATGTTCATTCCCACTGATGAACTCCTTAATAATCCTTTCTTCGGGTACTACGAATATAAATTTATATAATAATTAGCATTTGAATTCGGAGGAGTATGTAATTTTGATCATTTATACCCCCCCCCTCAGCGACTCCCATGTTTCTCAGTAAAGGGGGAAAATGATGAGAATAGCTTAGTTTGGAAAACGGACCATTTTGTAAACGAACTTGGACTGCTTAGAACACATGAACTATATTAGATACGACATTCGAGCATACTATGATTATCAGTGCAGCCATATATGGAGTATCATAAAATACAGTAAATTCTTGCTAATTTAATCTCGAAGGGGACAGCAAATAAATACAAATTACAGAGGTTAAAAAATTCAAATAGAGTTTTATTTATTTATTTTTTTTTTACACTCACTGTACACTTTGATATAGGAATACAGGTTTGTAAGGCCGTAACCGAATTGAGTCCCATGCGCGGAGGTACCTGTTATCAGTACCCGAATTGAGTCCCGCAGTAGCGGAGGTACACATCCGAGTTGAGTCCCGGGTTCGCGACTTATTTTCATTCATTCGGGATAACTTGCCTCAATCGTGTCGAGTCATTAGGGTGGCAACAGTCGCTTCTTTTTTCAGTGCCATGGAACGTTTTGTCAGATCTCGAATATGGCTTATTTTCGCGCCAGTATCGCACTGAACTTCTAGTAACGTAGTTTTATAAGGACATAAATAATAGGATGCGCCACGTAGAATAAACTGTTTAAATCGGAGTGAAAGACTCACACACATTCGTTGTTCGAGTGGTGGCCAAGGAATATTCTGCCCACATAGCGAGGGAAAACTGATAGTCGGAATAGACGTAATTGTCGAGCACGTAGTCGCTAAATTTTTGCACCCTCTAATCGTCAGGAAGAAGTGGCATTAGGTCCGCCAAGATTCTTCAACATCGGCAGCATGTAGAAATGGTAGACCGAAGAAAAGTTTCAAGAACTGCCCTCTTTCGCTGTCAACGTCTTTATACTCGTCCGGCAAGGACAGGTTCTGGATTCGACGCCACCAGCTTTGCCCCAGATGGAGGCGACACCTTTTCGAGGAAATAGCCGGCCATACGTTGCGCGCTGCACTGTGGATGGCTTTCTCGAAATCAGCGAGAAATTCTGAAAGTTCCAAGATGAGCCAAGGTAAATGATCTCATTCACAACATTTCGGAGAACTATTTCGTAGGCGCCAACTGTTTTCCTCAGAAGATGAGGAAATACAAGAGGGACGTACGTATTGTATTTTAACCCATGTATGGTGAAAAGCTGTGTGAACAAAGTTGAAACACTTCGAAGAATTCAATCTATGTAGACTGTTGAACACGAGCTCAGAAATTCGAGATTACGCCTCGTCGCAAAATTTGTGCGACTACTACGAACGATTTTACCCGTCCTTTAAGCATACCCTACCCCGCCAGTACGGGACTCAATTCGGACATTTCTTATTCTTATCTCCGCTGCTTCGGGACTCAATTCGGCTAAAAATGACGTTCTGGGACTCAACTCGGAACCGCCCGTTTGTAGGTGGGAAAATAATACCGTACAATAGGGCTATTTTTAAAAATAATCAGTAATTTTCTTTTTGGTAAAGTTTTCCTCGCGCAGGAAATCGATCTTATTTTCAATTTTCACCAAAAAGCAGTGAATGTGTCATCACCAGTATCACTATGTTGTTGGAAGTACCTCATATATTATAAGCACCGCTTATGAGACTGCCGAGTTTATTTTTTTGTTACTGTCGGTACATGCTCGATTTCTTCATCATTATTTAAGTCAGAGCCTCTAGGGATTCATCTTCATTATACTTTCGCGAAGACTGCATAATTATTCAGTTTCACATTAAAATCTGAACTAGGTAGAATAAGCTGCAGAGTGTGACGTGTCGAAAACAGGAAAAAATCGAGAATACAGAACATAAGATATACATATTCAAATTATATGTAGAGATACTGCGACGACAAAGTTCAAAATATGGAGTGATATTCGCCTGATATTTGTTTAATTTACGGCGAGCTCCGGCGTCGGCGCTGGGCCTAATTACTCAATTTTTATAGACGAATTCAAATCCGTCTCAAAATTGAGCTAAAGTCATTTTTTGACAAATTTCGAGAACACTTTCCAGTGTATCATGGGAACGGAGCGTCGCCGCCAATTTTGAACGCTGAATTTGAACTCGGCATGAAAAATGAGTCGAAAACAGCCTTTAAATCAAATTTTTTAAATTTCTCCATACACATCAGGTCTTTTTTCGGACAAAAAAATTTCGGTGAGTTTCGACGTCGGCGCTGGGGCTAATTAATTACTCAATTTTTCGAGACGAATTCAAATCCGTCGCCAAAATTGAGCTAAAATCATTTTTTGACAAATTTCGCCAACACTTTCGAGTGTATCATGGAAACGGAGCGTCGCCGCCAATTTTGAACACCGAATTCGAACTCGGCGTGAAAAATTGAGTCGAAAACGCGGCCTTCAAATCAAAATTTTTGATTTTTTTCAAATTTTGAAAATCTTTCCATACTATACTTCAGGTCTTCTTTCAGGCAAAACAATTTTCGGTGAGCTCCGGCGTCGCGGAGCGGGCGCTAATTACTCAATTTTTCGAAACGAATTAAAATCCGTCGTCAAAACTGAACTAAAGTCATTTTTTGACCCACTTGGATCACATTTTCTGGTGTAACTTGGGAACGGAGCGTCGCCGCCAATTTTGAACACTGAATTTGAACTCGGCGTGAAAAATTGAGTCGAAAACAGCCTTTAAATCAAAATTTTTTATTTTTCGAATTTTTTTAATTTCTCCATACACATCAGATCTTTTTTCGGGCAAAAAAATTTTCGGTGAGTTTCGGCGTCGGCGCTGGGGCTAATTACTCAATTTTTCGAGACGAATTCAAATCCGTCGTCAAAATTGAGCTAAAAAGTCATTTATTAATAAATTTCGCCAACATTTTCGAGTGTATCTTGGGAACGGAGCGTCGCCGCCAGTCTTGAACACCGAATTTGAACTCGGCGTGAAAAATTGAGTCGAAAACAGCCTTTAAATCAAAATTTTTGATTTGTTCGAATTTTGAAAATTTGTCCATACTAGATCAGGTCTTTTTTCGGGTGAAGGGGACCAAAATGCATGCTGTTTTGCCAAACTGTCGAGGTTTTCTGAAGGGACCAGCCGATTTGTTCAAATTACAGAAGAGGTATATTCAAATTAAAGACGTTCAAATTAGCCAGAGTTTATTGTACATGAAAAAGTGAAAATTCGTTTTCTGGGGAATAGCTTATAGTTTGGAATATGGCTCCTCAATTTAATTAATACATGGTAAAACTGTAAGAGTAAAAAAACTGGCATTCCATTTCTGAGGTGACTGTATCAATCATCAATAACCCAGATGAGTAACGAAGAATTCTGGGTCAACTATTTTTGTGTAAATACCGAATAAAAATATTTGAAAATAATAATTATAAGAAAACACGTCTTTCATTAACAACGGGTAATGCATATTCAGAAACTACACTGCCAGACTAAAGTCTTTATCTACCCGCCAAAAATATACGTTATTTTTATGTTCTGATGACAAATAAACACGGATCTAATATTCTCATACGTCTGTTCCGCAAAACATTCACGTCAGCCATACAGAAAATCGGTGGGGGGGGGGGGGAATTAAGTTCCCGAAAGTGGAGAAACATCGACATATCGATGGTCTCATGGACAATTGCGCTAAATGACATTTTGACGAAAAATGAGTTTAATATATATTCTTATAGATCTCGATGCCCTCTATCAGGCTACACTCGCAAATGACGAATTACTTCCTTTTTAGCCCGCCAGATGACGTAAACCATCTGAGCTACGTGATAACACAACATTTTCTATCGGGCATAATTTCTCGAAGTGAAAAACTTTGAGGCTTTTTCCCCCTCTTGGTGAGGGGCCAAGGCCCCGATCGTACTTAGCCCATTTTGCGTGATAAATTTATCAGCTGGAGATCAGTTGGAACACTTTGTCTGTCACTTATCCTATTTTGCGTGAAATGCAGGAAAGACTCCAGGTGGTAAGCTCATCATTTTGCACAATCTTCTTTTTCTTCTACCTGTTTTGTTGCATGTTTTATTGATGAGAAATGAATAGAGGATCCATGTTAGCGGGATTAACTGCGAAGCAGCACATTTACAGCGTACTTGAAAATAAGACGAACCAGTTGGTAAGTTGAATTCTGATGGTTCTTAGGTGAAGATCAGTTTGAATTCAGAAAAGATACAGGAACTAGAAAAGCCATTTTATATTTCAGGTTTTTATTATAGAGGATGAAGAGAGAGGAGCGTAAATTCAAAATTGAGTGAGACAAGGTTGCAGTTCGTTACCAGTACTGTTTAACCTATTTATAGAAAAAGTACTTAATTGAAGGATGTCTGGTTGGCCGAGTGGATAGCGCGTTGGTCTTAGAATCCGGAGGTCCCGGGTTCGAGCCCACGTAGCAACTCGCCAGAATTTTCAACCTAGGCTAGTTTTTCGGCCAGAAGAGAAGAGGGCTAAGACAGCCCTAACAGCCTCCCCGACATCTCTGAAGTAATGCTCGATAGGGCGGATTCCAGGACTCGAGTGGAGAGCAAATTAGGAAAAAAGATAATTGAAGGATGGCTTGAAAATAAATCAGGTATGAAAATACAAGGGGAGGCGGGTAGAGTGGTAAGGTTTACAGATGACATTGCAACCGTGTAACGAATTAAAGAACTAAAGGAAACGTTGAAAAACTTGGATGAAAAATTGAAAATAAAATGTAAAAATGAAGATGAATAAGGATAAAAGAAAAGTGATAGTATTCAGTAGATGGGAACAAAATCCAATACATAATATGGACATGGAGGTGAAAAAATAACGGAAGTAAAAGAATTTAGACACTTAGATAGTCTGATAACGCAAGATGGAAGAAGTAAAACAGAAATAAAGAGCAGAATAGAACAAGCTAAAAGACATATATTTTAAAAAGGAGACATATTCGGGGCAAACATAGATTAAAAATAAGACTGAGATTTCTTCAAACATATATTTGGGATAGAGCATTGTATGTATTTGAGGTCTGGATAATAGGAATACAAGAAAAAAGAAGGATGGCAGCTTTCAAAATGTGTGGTGTTATCAGAGAATGTCGAAAATGAAACGGATAGAAAATATCAAGAATGAGGACGAAGTAACGAGGAGAATAGGCAGGGAAAGAGCAATGTAAAATATAATTGTAAAGAAAAGAGTTAAAACGATAGGTCATAATATAAGACATCCAGAGATATTGTTATTACTGCTAGAGAGAATGGTTGAGGAAAGAACTGGAAAGGAAAGCAAAGAATGAGCAACAAAAAGCAGATGGAGAATACAAAGTCCAAATCCTTCATAGAAATGAAAAGATAAGCACAAGTGAGAGAAAAGTAGAGGGACGCAAACTACTAATCGAGAAACTAAAAAATATAATATCATCATCATCATCAGTATCTAGCATGTGGTTTGTATTTTTACAGCCTTTAAAGCCAAGTTTCAGTAAATACGTACTACATTAATATTTAAAAAATTCGCGCACGATGTGGCTTACTATACGATTGAAATTCGTTGATGTAAAGCACTGTTTTCTCTGACAAGGAGGAGAGGGTTAGTCCTGTGGCACCCAGACCACCATCACCAAGGGATGGCCCGCAGGAATACCTCAGGGCCAAGCAACGGACTTCTTACAGCACAACCACGAAGGTGTTTAAAACATGTTGATAAATTTTTGGAGGTGACGATCATTTTCATTTAAATGAATTGGTAACCCTGGGGGAAGGCGATATTATTATTCGTAATACTGACACGGTATAGGAACTGCCCTTATTCAAAAGCTTGAAAAAGCGATGCTATAATCGTATCGGTGATTCTGACCATGAAAAATTCAGTACCGTAATTTCATTTGGGAACTAATTTTCCTGACGAAAAATGATTAATTAACGCGGTGTGTAGTTGATCGAAAAAGTGGATATGGAACCCAAAACCGCGTATGGTGCGGGGGCTCTTATTAATTTTGTTTTTTTGTTACGGCAAAGTTTTCGAAGCTGGCGGATACAATTATTAGGTTGATGGTTCCGACCCTTTAATTCGATATACGTATCGTACGAAACTTGAGAAAATTTTCAGACGTCAAATACGAACTCGATTTTCAGTTAGAGAACAAAATTAGTCGAAAATGCGGGATGTAGGTACTTAACATCATCTGGGTTTGTACGTTCGTCTCTTCAACACTGAAGGGCACTGCTGAAAATTTCACCAGGATTCCTAATCTCGGCAAATAAGGAAATTCAAAGGGAAAATTGGTTGAAAAACGGAAGTTTGGTGAAAATTGTTCATGAAGGTGGTGTCCTAAATACATACGTAACATACTGAAGGTCTTCAAACCTGTACCTTTGGCTATTTTTATTTTTATTTTTTTTATTTTGGAATGTTCGAACATGAAAATCGTTCTTTAGGCAAACTGAAGTGTAATCTTGTACGCAATGATCGTCTTATTCCTTTTTATTATTATTTCTTGTTTTTATTGGATCCACCAAGTTATGTTCAACGATGGCGAGAGTTGTAACAGAGTTGGGAAGCTGAAATGTCGATATGTTACCCACAAAATAAAATTAAGGCTGAGCCCGTAAACGGGTTTAATAGGCCATTTCTGGAGGGGAGAGGGGGACCAAAATGTGTATGTTTCAGAAAGTGTGTAAAGACGATTTTCCACGGAAAATTTTATTTCTGAACCGTAAGCCTTATCAACCTTTTGAAGAGTAATAATATTTTTTGGAGATCTATAAATTTGGTCATAATTATTTTTTTCATAGAATCAACGGTCCATGAAATTTTTGACGCTTATGGGCCCATAAGGCTCACTCAATATTTTTGTTCAGTGAAAGTACATCAGTATGGATAGCAATATGCTACAAAAATAACTTCCGTTCCAATATTTAGGTCATACAATAATATGTCCATTCTTCATCAGTTTGGTTCACACTGGAGGAGGGGGCACAATAGTTATACAAACTAAATTTATTTCCAGTTAATCAAATGTAATGGTGTATGTATAGCAAATACAAGAGGGGTTCAGCTTGGTATGCCAAACCGGTGAGAGGTGGTAATATTCGGCGTGAGCAATAAACAATGGTATATACTAGTATGGCCTGGACCCAAAACTGAAGGAGTTACAAGTCTTAAGAGTTTGAAAATAGCGAACTATTAATAATTTTGATTCAGATGTTAAAGGGACTCTGAAAGTTTCAAAATTGTAATCATAATATCTGAATGAAATCGTAGAGGTGCACAACTTTTAATTTTTGAAGCGCACCTTCAATTTTCGAGATAGAGGCAATAATCAATGATAGTAATTTGTGTTTCTCTTTCAAAGTAGCTGCGAATGTTGAAGAAGAATATTTAGACTACCGGAGGACTCCCATTCAAAAAATTTTTAATTTCCTATAATTTTATGGAATTTTCAAAATCTTGGAATTGATGCGAATTTCACCCGTGAGCACTTCTTTGCGACCTGTTTTAAATGATGGCAGAGTAGGGTGCTGATAATCAACTGAAAATTATGATCACTATGTATTGTCTATCTTGCAAATTAAGAGGCCGACAAAACTTGAAATTCGTGCACTGCAAAAATTACACTCAAATTTTATTACTAGAATTCTAAAACTAGTTTAGCCCTTTCAGGATTAAAGGCAGGCAGTTCAGCAATGTTTTACCCACTGATTATTTCAGCAATAAAATTCTTAACAGAAATTAGTAATCAGACTGAAAATGAAAGCTTACTATTTTTCAAACTTTGAAGACTTGTAGCCCCTTCTATCTTGTGTATATGCTATTCTAGTGCACTGCGATTCTTAGTGCTGTTTCAGAAATTTTTGGTACCTATTAATTATTTACTCGATATTATTAAATTCAGATAGAGTAAAATGCGCCATACGAGTGACCCTCGTTATTCAATTTGTATGCCACTTAGACGCTTGCCTTTCTTTTTTTTTCTTTTGTTTTTTAATAAGATGTAGCGTCCAACTCAAATTTTTTGCGAGCGAATTCCACTTTTTAAGTGACTTTAACACGCAAATTTTCTATTTTTTATTTATTTATTTTTTTTTTAATATCAATCTCAAACATTACGAATCATAAAAGATTCTCAACCAAAGTTGTGCTGTTCTACACCGAATCATTTATAAAATGGCCTGTCATACTTTTTTTGTATCTACCACAAAAATTTTGCACACCGCAGTTTAACGCATGGGTAGAAAAGCAGTTTTTTGTTTTTTGAGCTTTTTGCTCATTTCATGGAATTTTGAAGGTAGAATGAGTTCAAATTTTTCTATACTCGATTTTATACTTACGTAAATTTTTGTCCCTCCTCATCCTCAGGGAGACGTGGGGCTTCACCCCCTGCAGGAATTCTTTACTCAACAGTTGGGAAAATTTACCATTTCAGTCAGCTGGAGTTGGAAAATTTCGGTATAGAGTTGGGAAAATCTAACAGGTCAAATGTTTTTCTTTTTTTACTTTGATACTTGGGAATTTTGAGTTGAATCAGTTGGGACTTTCACCCCCCCCCCTCATCCAATAAAAACTCTTCGGTACGTTTCTGCTTGTCCTTACCCTTCAAATATCACACATGTGAGTCCTGGTGTTTTCATGTTTCAATGGTTCGAACAGGCAGTATATTGCGGAATTTGAGGTGATGAAAGGCACAGGAATTCCATCGGGAATAAAATACAATACACAAGGTGTCAAATATACAGTTTCTAAGGTGGCTGAATCCATTGTTTACACTATTTTGACTCTATTTTCAAATAACTGAGGTATCCGAGGAGAGGGGAGCAGGAATATACATCGAGAATAATTCCGTGGAAAGGAAACAACTTTATCAGGAGTTCGAGAATTTATTGTCAATTGAAATTGGAAAAAAGTTTGAAAAGTTCTTGTCATTTTTATTCTGTAAATCAGAAAGAATGGCTTGGACAACTGATACAAAATGTAACTAAAGAATTCAGACTTTACCACTATGAAGAACATTATGATACTTCGTTTAAAAACTGGCCTCTTTCCTACTCAAGATGAAATTTTGCGACGTTCAATTTTTCAGTACAAGTCAATGTTACTCATATTATAAATAAAATGTTCAGTTCGTGGTCCAAGTCGGAGCCAGATCAAAAATCGGACGCGATATTTGAAATCAGTCACCCACAGAAAATCCAATATCCATAATTTATTCGATTTTTCAAGCAGAATTTACATTTTATTCGGAAATTTGAATGTTTAGGCTCAACTCGAAACCGGATTAGAAATCTGAATCAGCGATAGAAAATACTTTTCTTCGATTACGGTTCAATTTCTCAAGCCAATTCAATTTTGACTTTTTTTCGGACCCGAAATTTTCATTTTTGAGTCTAAATAGAGGCCGCGGCCAAAATCTGATGCGACATTCGAAATAAGCAACCCCAACAAACAATACATCTGAACTCTGCTAAATTCCTCAAACCAATTTTTTGGATCCAAAATCTATAGATTTTTGAGCTTAAGTCGGTAGGATCAAAATTCTGACGCGGTATTCGAAATCAATGACTTGAAGCAAACCCTAGGCTATTTGGATATTTAATTCGATACCTTTTCATTGAAGAGACCAAAATTGGTAGTATGTTCGAACCATTAGATCTTGTCACTTGTGAATCCATTTCTACATCGTGAAAATTCGGTTTAGACGTGAAAGAAAAAGGGGGCCAATTCGTTAAATACCCGGAATAAAATAGTTTGGATCCGCAACAAAGGTCGATGACTTGGATGGGCTCAAAAAGGGAGACCGAGGTAATTGGAAATAATAAAATTTGTGCTGTTAGTCTGTAGGTTTTCGAGGTCATTGAATCTGAATTTAAAGGCATTTCTTGCATCTGACCACTTGAGAGTGACCAACAGGGGTTGAGACTAATCATTTTCATTATTTCGAGATGGTATTCGAGTTATAGCCGCTCATCAGGTGGTGGCTTCTATTTTCCGGAACTGACTTGTAAGGGTGCTACTAAGGAATCTTAAAAGTGTCTTCTAAAAAATTAAAATCAAATACGGGGAGCACGACATAATATATTGTGGTTACTTTGAAAACAGACGTATATGATAACCGAAAATCGATAAGAATTTGGTTAATTGCTTTTTAGCTTAATACTTCTGATTTATTGGACATTTCAAGGGCAAGGATATATTAAATTTAATGCCAGGAAGAAAACAAATATAGAAAGTTTAAAAATTACAACATTGTTAAAAGTGAGAAAATTACGATTTTCAGAAAAATCATAAAATATTGGGCATATACAAAACATCTCTGGGTAATATTCGTTTCAAAAAAAGAAAGTAAATGGATTTTTTGTGGGAAAATTAATGAATAGTAAACGTCTTGTAGTTACAGTACCCATAAATGTATTACGATACATGTGAATCGATGTCTTTTTGTTTTAAATTCGCTAAGCATTTGTTAATACCAAGTCAGGCTAAATTGACTGTTATTTGGCTATAGTCCCACTTTATGGCATGTTGAGGAGATGGATGCAAAAAATACCCCCAAATTCGGATTCAACAAATTCGAAAATCAATAAATTGAATCTCATTAGGATTATAAACTAAATGTTACACAATAGGAAAAAATCTCATTTACTGTCTTTAGCTAAAACGTTAGTCATCAACAATACTGACTTTGAATATTCATCGATACCATTTCTACATTCGCAACTAGGATTAGCAACGTTTTTTTCAAAGGATGGAGCCGAGAGAGTAGATATGAAAAATGCCAATTAAATTAAAGAAAATTTCAGCTGAAACTCCCGAAAAATGTCTTTAGTTTTTTAATTTTGCTGCCTAGCTACTGAAATTTGCGAATGCGTTGACTCTTCAAACACCATTGGAGGAAGGGTGAAAAAGCCTCCCCATCGCTACCGCCCGGTCTATATTACGAGGCACTTTCCTTTGTATGTATAATAATAATAATAAACAGCTTTTATTTCTTGAGTGTAACACATTACTATGAATTAATAATTTAAATATTATAATTGGCCCACCTTAGGGCATAAGCCCTTCCTATCCGCTCCCAACGGATTCTGTCTTTCGCATCTCTTTGCCACGCACTTCCCGCATACTTTTTTATTTCGTCTTCCCATCTTAATCTTGGTCTTCCCTCCTTTCTCGTGCGGTCGTATGGGGTCCAGTCCAGAAGTATTTTTTCCCATCTATTATTTGTCTTTCTGCTTACATGGCCTGCGTATTTAAATTTCAACTTTTTTACTTAGTATCTTATATATATTACCCCTGTTTTCTTTCTTATGTTTACGTTTCTAATTCTATCTCTCCTTTTTACTCCTGGTATACTGCGCTCCATTGCGAGTTGCGTTTTTCTTAGCTTGTCGAGCTGTGCGCTAGTAAGCGACCAGGTCTGAGAGCCGTAGGTTATTGACGGTAATGTACAACTTTCTAATATTTTAATCTTTGACTTTGTCGACATTCTGCTTTTGTAGATGTATTATAGCGCCCAAAAATTTTTCCACCCTTGTGACGTTCTTCTTGCGATTTCTTTGTTCAGACGATTCTCCATAGACACTGTTTGCCCCAGATATATGGTCTCTTCGATGGTTTTCACCTCTTTTCCTCCTATATAAATTTTTCCTTGGCTTTTCGTGTTCGATAGTAACGTCGTTTTTTCAGCATTTATTTTTAGCCCCGCCTTCTGACTTTCTTTTCTGAATTCATCTATCATTGTTTGTAGTTCTTCCTTGGTTTCCGAAATTATCGCTGTGTCGTCGGCGAACCTTATATTATTTAGCCACTCCCCGTTTATTTTTATTCTTTTGTCTTCCCAGCCCATTTCCCAGAAGATCTCCTCTAAAACACAATTGAATAGATTTGGAGCCAAGGGATCTCCTTGTTTGACTCCCTTTTCCAGATTAAATTCGGGTCCTTTCTTGTCTAGCTTTATATAGCCTCTTGCGCCTGTATACATTTCGCGAATTATCCTTGCCATTTTTGCATAATTATTCCTTGTCTACTTAGCGCTTTCCATAAGTACTGTAGGTCGACCGAGTCGAACGCTTTGTAAAAATCAACAAAAAGGATGTTTATTTCTATATTATACTCGTATTCGTTAGCCTTTTCAATCAACTGATTAAGTATGAATATTTGATCGATTGTCGAATATCCCCTTCTAAATCCCGCCTGCTCTCTTCCCTGGTATGAGTCTAATTGTTGGTAGCACCTGTCTTTTATTATTTTTGAGAACATCTTGTATTTACTTGAGTTCAAACTTATTGGTCTATAGTTACCTATGTTTGATCTATCGCCTTTTTTTGGTATTAAGATTATTTCCGCGATTTTCCATTGTTCGGGGACCTGCTCTTTTTCTATTATTAGATTGTAGAGATCTGTAATAACTGGTGTTAGTTCCTCCGCGAATATTTTTATTATTTCGTTGCTTATCTTATCCGGCCCTGGTGCTCTTTCCCTTTTTAGTTTTTTCATTATCGCTTCAATTTCCTGTTTAATTATGGGGGGAATCTCGTCTTCTTCCGTCTTCAAGCCTTCCACCCCTCTTGCGTGGCTTGGTGGAAGTATTTGATTCCGGGCAGATAATTGGTTTGTTTGGTTTGTTTGGTTTGTTTCTTTTGAATACAAATCTGCGTAAAATTCTGTTGCTGCTTGTACTATCTCCTTCCTATCTTTCACTATCTTTCCAGTCCTGTCCTTCACATTATACATTAAAGTTTGGCTCGGGTACATAATTTTTCTCGTTTTTTTAATGGACCAAGAGTCCTCCAAAATTTCTTACACTGCATTTTCGTTGTACGTGAAAAGACAAACCACAGGGAAAAGGGAAAATTACTGTCTTCGTGTCTTCGCACAGAACTGTGTCGTTTCTTATTTGGTCGATATTCATTCTCCTCATTACGAACACCGAGTCATGTTTCCTGGATAAAAAAGATGTCATCTAATTTTACGGACAGAAAATTTTTCGTACGTTAACGGTAGCTATATCTATAAAAATGTAAGTTGACTATATGGGCTAGCGTCCCTTGTGCCCATAATTAGAGGCACACCTATAAATTTCTGCGAGCTCTATAAGTGCCTTGAATTATTCTAATTTCAAGGTACACCGTACAAAAGGGTAAATACGGCAAAATGTCCAAAAAATTTTAGTGCACGAGGGAATACAGTACAAAAGTGTGCGTTGGAAATAATGATATTCGTTAAGGTAAGCCGGACTAAAAATAAAAAAATAAAAAAACGGAGACAAATAATGCATGTTCACATTTACATTTTCAAAAAAGGATCGTTTCGGACGGTGTGATAATTCCACTTCGAGCCATTCCAGCACTTTAGAAAAGGTTTTACTAGCTGGCTATTGCCGGCGACATTTTGAAATTTGATTTTTTCTTTCCCTTGTTATCTGTGTTGGATAAAGGATAACCCACATTGTCGATCGTATTATTTCCCATTCGGACGAGTGCGGTTGCTTATAGTCGCCCTTCAAAATTTGGATTTCAAATGCCTTGACAATAGAACTCGCCTAGCTTTGAAAAGCTCGAATAATACTTTCGTGGTCGTAAGTTTCTTTGTATCGGTCTTTCAGCGGTGATTAATACTCGAAGAGTTGCGAAGTCGTAACGATGTGGTTATTCGTACTCATCAAAAATGTTATAATAAGTACTGAATAAGCTGGTGCCTCCAATCGAATTCCAACTAATGGCAGACGATGAACCACATAAATAACATGTTTTTTCACAAATCAGCAAACTCGAGTTTCAAGTCGTAAACCTCACTAGACGCCTGTCAATTCGATTTCGCTCGAGGTAGACAAGGGAAGCGAAATAAACTCTAATGAGGTAGGAGCGGTGTTTCATCAAGGTGAGGAGGTTGTTCCCCTGTTCATTTGCATTAAAAAATATATTTATAGAGAACGAAAAGAAGCCTCAGAAATGACAGACTACGGCTTATATGTCAGGTATTTCCCGATTGAAGAACAATATGTTAATTACATAATATGTACCAAGGTAGGTATCATACAACCTGCGGTCCAAAGACCCTGCGGCGATTCTCCCCTAGCTAATGTATATTTTTGTATAAATATTGTTAAATCGTCCTCCTGATCACTTCCTGTGTTGCTTGATGCAAACGCTTTTGCTTCTGCATTTCTATACCTTCAGCGGGTGCGTGACCTTTTCAATACCACATTCTCCTTCTTACCCGTTGTACTTCCTTTCGTTGTCCTCCTTTTCTTCCTTCCTTCGATGGTCAGGCTGGACTCAAGATTCTTGTACATAAAACGAGGTTAGCTCATTTAGCAAGGCGCAAAGACGTCAGTGACGTCACTGAGGTGCCAATCACACAGGACGCTTACGAGAATACAGCTTTTTTTATCTTCTCTTTAATTGATGCCTGCAACGGGCCACTTCGGCATGCACGTATCGCCATACGTCCCAACACACCATTACCGCATACAAAATTCATGGCTACAGTTTAAGAAAAAAAAGGAAGAGAAAGCCCTCTACGGCAAAAGTTTAGTTTTCCCATTACTTTCTTATGGAGTGAATTTCGGCGTGGATAAGACGGGAAGACTGTTGCGGGTTACCTACCAGAATGAGCTAACCCTCTCAAATTATAAGAACCTAGGGCAGGACCATTACTTTTTAGTAATATGCAGTTCGATTTCGGCCCTGTCGCAGTTTCATACGTTTCAGTTCTCGCATAAAATTCTGCTTTTTTTACACGCTCTCGTCTCTTTTTTTATTTCGTATGCCTTTACTGCGGCCCCCCGAAATAGCCTCAACCCTAATAATGCAACAATTTATAAAAGAAAAGACTAACGCCTTCAGTTCAGTATTGGTCATCTTTGTGAGGTATGGGTGCATCCTCAAGTGAAAAATTCTTTCTTTGGTTATTAAAACCAGATGCTACTAGTGTTCATAAATCTGCAGACAATATTGTTTTCAGTATGGTCTGATAAACTTCATGCTAAACAATTCTGAATTTACAAAAAATACGTCAGGGACAAATCACTGCGAGAAACAGTTCCTCCCTTCCTTCCTGAAAACAGCTGTCTCACTTCGTTTTTCTTCATGTCTAATGCTTTTCACCTCGTCCTTGTTTAATGCATCTTTTTTGACAAAGAAAATATTTTCGCTCTTCCCTAAGACTATTTTCTATCAACCTTTCAAGGAATATTTTTTTCTTATTCCTTTACAGGATGTCTACTAGAATTGATTAGAAAAAAAAAAAAAACTTTAAATGATCTTTGTCCGATTTATCAGTAGCCTTAAAATTTTTTTTGCTCAATCCCATTGCTTTCTTATTGCTTTTCTCATAAATTTAAGCTGTATTTAAAATATCAATTATATTTTATCTTTCTATTTCATTCTTAGGTATTTTAAAGCTACATTGCAATTGTTACCTGGAATCATGAAATGTGCTTCTCATGCGGAAACAGTTTTTCGAGATAAACGAGTGTAAAGATGGGATGGTGGTAGTGGTGCGCACAGATGTACACAGCGTGTGCATCTGTGGTGGTGCCTTTACGCGTTGCTATGACAACCGCTTTTCGAATTCTTGTTCACTGTCATTCCTATAGGCTCGTTTCACACAATGCCATGTAAATGGGTGTTTTTAAACTTCTGACGTAATTTTTAAATGCAATTTGTGGAAAAAATAATGACAATAAGAAGCCACGATTTCTTGTATTCAAAAGAGCGTGATTTTTTTGATAAGAATTGTCAAGAAAATGAAAAATGATTTTTTGACACCAGAGGCACATTTTATGATTCCAGGTCACATATATTAAAACTGACGTCTGCAGTCACGTCAAGCGCAACTAGTGTATACATTACAGTGAAAATCGATAATTAGGTATTATTGATAATCACTAGTCATTATCGATGATACCTACAAGAGGTTGTTTAAGTTGATAATTTAAATATTTTTATGAACATTGACTAGGTATTGTGTACATTAACTAGTAATTATCGAAAATCGCTAGCAGCTTGTAGTGGAAGTTGATAATGAATGTACTCGAAAATTTATTGCTTTTATTACCACGACTATCAGATAATATCAGATACACGAGTTGAATGAGTATCACTGAAATGTCTAAATTAGTTTTTGTTTTTGCAATTTAGGACCCCTAAGATGAGTATTGCGAGCCCGTGAAAAAAGTTATGGGAAGGTCATGAATTTCACAAATTTGTATTTGGTAGACACCCTGTATTGTATTTTCGTTAAATGAATTCCTGCTCCACTTAGAATTTTGTGACTTGAAGTCCTTAACTTGATTGTTCTATAAAAAGAGAAATTTGAGCTCTAAAAAGGGATGAGTAGGAAAAATATGGAACATCGCAGAATTTCACTCAAATTCACCTGAACAATTGTCTAGGGAAGGTTTATCCATCTCCTCCTCTCTCAGCGCTATCCCTTGCAAATGCAGTAACGATTAGGCATGTGATGCATTTATTTTATTCATCAAGTAGTGTTTTATCAGACGAAATGATCCTTCCAACGACACTGGGATCAAGTTCTACCAACTAACAAACTAAAATCCATAAAAACTACAGTTCACTCCCTGAAAATATCCTACCAAAAGTCCAGAAAATACGAAGTATAGTACTCTTCAGACTAAGAATTGGAAGCTCCGCTCTCACTCATAGTTATATCCTGAACAAACTACCCCAACCAACCTCCGATACATGTAATAATCCTGTCTTCATTAACTATGTAATTACCCAGTGCCCAAAATTCCAATCCCAGCGAAACTCACGTATCCCAAACTCAATACTAGAATCCTGCTCTTCGACAATCACACCTAAAACGTCTAAATCTACATCAGGTTCTGAATTGGTTTATTATCTAAAATCGAGTGAGTAAGTATTTACTTCACTCAACATTTTGATGAACTCTATTTCCAACATTTCTAGATCAATATGATATTTGGATTTCACCTACAGATCTTGAACTTATTTTAAAAAACGGGAGACTTTGAAATGAGATATCCAAATTTTGAATGTGCGCATCAGTTCGCAGAGGCTGGAAGTGCCACTAGCTATTTGACAGACTAGAGGAATCGAATTTCGTAAACAAACAAAAATTGGAAAAGTTAAACATTAAGGTGTCTTCATTTCAGTGAATCTAACGTATATTTCTCGGTCCATTAATTGGCGACGCATCGTTAGTAAAGCGAAAGCCATCAAAAACTCAAGCCATTCATGTTTCCTTCGTTCTTAAAATTTCTGAAATCCTTTTCCTCTTTGCATAATGTGTAAGTAGAGTTTCGAGATAGAAATTCATTACCAAATAAAATATTCAACTGATATCGATATCCTGTTAAGAAAATGCGTGTTCAGATATTTCTCTTGTAAATAACTGAATGTATAATTTATTCAAAACTAGGCAGAGGAAATTTCAGCGGAAAAGTCGATTAGCTGAAAGCTTCATCATTCATTCGGGAAATCATCGAACAGCAGGCCGCGACGAAGACTGTCACGAAAAAAGTACGCTGGGCCACTTTTTAGAAATACAAAACTGATGCTTTGTACTCACTACCTCCATAATGTAATGGAAAAAATAAGTGACGTTTAAATTCGGAAGACTTTTTGGTATTGCGATTTTCACTTCCTTAATATTGGCTTCATTCACTTTCTTCGTGTTTACAGAAAAGTAAAGCAAGCGCATTCCGAGTCGAAACGTTGTTACTTCCGCGAAGGAAAATGAGAAGTTTATATACAGAAAAGCGAACGGGATGAATTTTATTAGAACTTACATTGGTCGAAATCTTTCACGTCACTATGTCTATACGTGGGCTAAATGACAAATAATAAAAGGTTCCGAAGAAATGAATCACCTAAGCCGATTGAATTTCACAATCCACCTCTGCACATTCTTGCGTGATTTAAGCTGTAAAAAAATTGTCCTATTTTCCTCGCAAGTTGTTTTCGAACTTATACAAGTTTCGCAGACATACGCAGCGTTCAATCAACACCCACCCGCAGACATTAAATCTGTTAAACAATTTGCTATGGTTGTGTGTCCTGATGACCTCACAGCAGGCTTATATTTTTGAACGATCTGTGAATTTTTTCTCAGCTATATTGGTAAAATACTCATCATAACTGAAGGGGGAGGCTTCGACTACGTGGTGGCAACTTATGTTTTTATTTTCCTTATTCTAACACAAGACCTCTAGATCCGTATGCAACCTACCTGACACTTTTTCTAGCGATCGAGTATAAGCAGCCTTTGCTCTCTGTAACACATGTTTAGTAGAGTAAGCCAAATTAGAATTTAAAAACGCCATCGAGGAGAAATGTGTAGATTATTATATCGAATAATAAAATACTCACATTCTATATGATTTTTCATATCAATTTTTGTGTCTTCTACTGAACTTTCAATTTCTCTAAAAATACCGTAATTATTTTCAAAAATTTTAAATAAAAATTTTGAAACTGAAGTATCGAGTAATAACAGTTAAGGTAAAGTGTCAAATTTTAATCTGGGTATCGAATGTTGATCCTTTTTTCAAAGTTCAATAAATCTTCGTTGGAACGCTAGCAATTTTTTTTTGGGGGGGGGGGGTGTGAATCATATGGAGTGAACTTTCACCTACCATTCTACATAGGTTTCAGTTGGGAAGACGTGATCTGTGTGTGTTCTCGCGTGATAATTTTGAAGTTCCTGTGTTGAAAAATGTGCCAAAATTCAATGATTTCCGAATTTACGAAACAGTACTTTGGATGGAAATATGAAAATGGTAAATACTTCAATTCATTTTTCGACGTACGTGGATGTTTATATGTACTGATACGGGTTCAAATGAAGTACTTTGAGAAGATTTTGAAATATATTTACTTCGGACCGGCTCTTTGCGGGTCACATGAATCCGAGTGGGGAAAACATGAAAATGTTTCAGTTCGATATAGTTTTCATGAGCTAACATACCAATGTTATTGATATAATTCATGTTTCCGGTATCAAAGTTCGATATTTCGAGGTTTGAAAAAGGATCAACATTTGACACCGATCAACATTCGGAAAAATTTCATACTTGAGGTAAGTATCAAATGTTAATCTAGGTATCGAATGTTCACAAAATCAATATCAAAAATTTTCTTAATGTGTCTGGAAATGAAACTATTGTACATTTGACTATCCAAACCGAAATGCATCAAATGTTTCAGTAGGTAAGTAAATGTAATGAGCCTGAGATTGAAATCCATCAAAGGATCAACATTTGACACCGGGTGTCAAATACTGCTTTTAGGACCCTTTTGAAGTCTCTATGGGTCAACACTGGCTGAAATTTGAAAAAGTTTAATTGAGAAAAGTGAAAGTAGAAAGTATTTATATCAATCGCGATTTCGACTCATTACTGATATGGGGGGAGCAGCAGCGGTGATTTAAAAAAAAGAGATCAACATTTGGTACTTTATTATATTATTTCAGACCAAGTTTTATACCAAGTCGTGAGTGCTCTACCAGATTCTCAATTTTTTCTTGTAAACGTGACATTTTTGGAGAAAAGAGCCTTTACCAAGTCAACATCCCCCCTCCTATATATACATTTAAGATACGCTCTAGTGAGAATTAAGGATAGTGGTGTCTTAGCTATAGTTTTAAGAATTGCTCCCTTTCTCCCTCATAAGAGAAAAAATTGGATGGTATTGTGACATACCTGAAAAATTCACCTAATCAAAATTTAGTGAGTTGAAAAAATTGGACTCACGTTGACTTTGGAAGCATTTTTATCTTCAACGGCAACAGGAAAACAGTCAGTGATACAAACTGAAACGCTCGTATTTCTCTTTTATCTCTCTTTCAATTAGCATCGTGACGGCAGAAAGACGGTGCACGCGTGCAAGTACTTAGGAGAGAGGAGGTAAAGTATACTTTACTTACACCTTTTCAATTGATCTCCCCTCTCCAGGATAGCCCCGTAGATTCGCTTTAAATCAAGGTCTTGAAACCGTAACATACAGACGTATTTATTATGTCTCATTAATTGCCTTCGAGAAAAAAAAAGAAGAAAAAACACTTGATGTTCTCCCATCTACCCCTTCGAAAATGAAAACTTCCAGATCTTAAGACACACAGATATATTTAGAGCTCTTTATGTAAGAGGATTTCATAATTTGAAAATGTTTACTATGAACAGGTATTATGAAAAAGTATATGATGATATCAAGAGCAACTTTTTGATCTTTCCCTTATTCAGCGATCCCGTTCGAAAATGAAGACCTCCAGAGGTTAAGACATGGCTATTCAGAGGCCAGTGGCGTGCGGTGATTTTTCCTATAGAAGGTAAGCGATAAGCGTAGAGGTGAAGTAAAAATCAGAATGAAAGTATCAATATTGTTGTATCCCTGTGTAGGGTCATTCCATATGCATTTATTCTTTTCTGTGACGAATGATAGACACAGGGACGTACCAACGAAGATTTTTCCTGGGGAGGGGGGGGGGGTGGAAACTGTGAAAATCCCAACTGACTCAACTCAAAATTACCAAAAAAAGAAAAAAAAGAAAAAACCTTTTGACTAGTTGGATTTTCCGAAATCCACCTGATTGAAATTGTAAATTTTTCCAACTACTGAGTGAAAAATTCTCATGAAAGGGGAGAAGTGCCCCCCTTTATCAGTACGTCCCTGAATAGACATGGCCAACAAACCAGTTTTCCACCATATTCACAATCGTTTAGTCACAAAATGTTTTCATATTGCGATATGTGGCAGTGTCTTGTAAAACTCGAACCACCTTTCTTTTGCTCAGTTTTTCAAAATGGTGTAATTCTGGTTCAGGCTTCCCGCCATTAATAATTTCTAATTGTTCATTAAGAGTAAGTTGTGAAAACGGTTTTTCAATAAGATCTCAAATACGCATTTTGGAGGCAAAAAAACACAGAGTATTCAAACATAACGCGTTGACTAGTAGAAGAATATAATCACATCTCGTTGTCAACTTCGACGTTTGCCTGACTCAAAGCGCTTCCAGAACGCAACCAAACGCACAGGTTTTATAGCGTTGAACATGCTAGTGTGTTTTTGTGTTGGTAATTAACATGGAGGCGGAGTGTAAGTCGTGCAGTGTTAGGTGCAGTATGGAAAAGAAGCATTAGATCAGATGCACACCTCACTGGCCTATACAAATGTGTATACATGTACGAGGATTGCCGAACGCTAAACAGTATACATCTCCTGTGAACTTATCGTATACTTAAGCGTAAGGACTGTAAGTGTCAATACAGTCGCTGTTTTGCCAGTGTTTCATTATCTCTTATTTGTTACAGGTTGAAGTTGATACTGTACATGAAAACTTATTTTCTCAGTAATTTTCAGAGTAAGCGGCGCTTACCTTGCTTGCCTGGAGTGCACGCCACTGTCAGAGGTCTTCTTATGTGAGAAGATTTCGTAATCTGAAACTGTTACGAATAATACAAGGCGAGGCTTCGAAAGAAAGTAGGACAATTAAAGAATGAGTTGACAGAAAAGAAAGAAAATAGCGCAAATACCGAAAAAATATGTAGAACCGTCCACGATTGACAACGACTAAATTAGTAAAAAGGGCAGTTATCGATTTCGAATTTTTCTGATTTTCTCCTATTTTCGTTGCGTAAATGGGTTTGCAAGATGGAAGCATTCAACTCTGATCTCTGAAAACACAATGAAAACTAAGATGAAGACCCTCCTCTAACTTTGAATTTTGATTCTTATTTACAGATTTACATCTTCATTGGTTTTTAAAATGTTGCATTTTGCTTAGTTTTATATTTATGTATCACCTCCGAAGTCCAAACTCAATTAAAGATTACAAAACAAAACTATCAGTAGGAATGCGGATTAATTTTAGTAATGTTCAGTCCAACTGCAAAATTCAGAACTCATTAAATTATTGGAAACAAGAAACAAAATAACAAAATAAATAATAATAGGATTGTACATTCTAGATTTTAGTAACTTTCAGAACTATTAGTGGACGTTCAAAATTAAAACTCACTTAATTGTTAGAAGAAAGAAAAAACTCGAACAAGATGCAATTACATGAAAGTAAGGACTCATAGTTTAAAGTACTTTTTAGGGCATTTCTCATTTCCCAATGATAGCCAATGATAATTTAAGAATAACTGATAACCCATGAATTTTTTCAAAGTTAATTGTTAATGTTATGGTTATGTTATTTGATTCATGCGGTTCACAGTTACGGTTATGTTATGGTTCAAGAACATCATTCGGCTGAAGTTTACAGTTAGACAACTCGTCTCCTTTTTCCCCTGTCACATCGAGGTATTCTTTTTTTTACTGCGATGGCGATAGAACGTTTTTGCTTTTATTATTAGGACCAGTATTACAAAACTCGGCTAAAAATTAACCTATGGTTAACATATGCGAATCCTGATAACGGATTGGCGGATTTGCATTCTAACCACCAGTTACCTTTTACCCAACTTTTATGATATTGGGCTTTTTAGGTTTTTATGTCTAATTATGTCTCTATACGTCGCTCTGTCACCAAGTGGTAACGTGCCCGCTTCGCAATTCCTGCGTCTTGGGTTCGAGCCCCACCAACGCCGGAAAGCTAGTGATAATCGAATACCACAGAGTCGCGCGTTAAAAACTGCGGCCGCCAAAGTCCGGCATCGGATATGCCGCCTGACGAAGATGTCTCTATACAATTTTACCGGGGTTGAGTCGCGAAGCGGCCAAGGAGCGAATCTCTCCCAGTTCTAATTATTATTAAGCTAATCAACACAGATCAAAATGTAGGTCAACATATTCAAAGGCTCCTTATGTTACGGTACATCTAGAATGCGGAATAAAAAACCACTCACTTGATTGCGCTGTACCTCCAGCAAGCCAACGCCAACGTCATGAACACCGATATCGTGTGGATGATTTGCAGGAAGTTCACATGCAGCCATATAAAAATAGTACCCGGGTACGAGTGCACCAAATCCGGAAAGAGTCTAAAATAGTAAAAAAATATAAATGGTATGTACTCGATCATCAATACGACGTCTGTGAACGCGAGTCCGCACAGAATACGATTTATCGGCCGCACCGACATTTCACGTCTAGTCAGCACTATAATATTCAGAATATTCGATATGACGCCGACAATGCAGACGAAGAAGCTCAGGTAACCGTGGATCTGCCGATACGCGATTGAGAAATTACGCAGCTGGCTGCAGTAGCAACTCACTGACTCGTTTTCATAGTAGCTATTGCGGAAAAGTTTCGAGACCTCCTTGCCGGTCAGATTGTAGATCAAGTCATAATCCGCTTCAGTGATGTTGTGCCGGCTGAACACGTCCCTGATGATATATTCATTGATGCACTTCTGGCTCAGCTTTTCAGCATGTCCCATCGCCGAGTTCTCGCGCAGGATATCGTCGACGATATTCATCTAACTCCGGCGGCGAGGATGTTCATGCGATCGAAAAAGTGACACCTCGAAGCGTTTATTTTGTGGCAATAGGAATGAGTCAGCACATGCGACATTGCCCAGCATCGGTGGAACCATTTGTCGTCGCCATAGCTCCGATGTATAGTCGGCTTTACGATCACCTGCAACAATAATAATTAGCCCCGGGTAGCAGGTTATTGATTTCGGATAGATTTATATCTATGCACAGACCACAGAATAATAGTGGCTCTGTGGCGTAGCGATAAGAACTCGGCTTTCTAACCCGAAGGCACCGGGTTCCATTCCCAACGCAGGCATCGTTATCAGTAATGCAAGAAAGAACTCGTCACACATTCTAACACCGCATTCTGATAACGCACACAGAGTCACAACCACTTACAGCAGAGGCTTCCGAGAAGTGTGTAATTGGTCGCCAGTATCTGAAAGCTGTAAATGGGTAAGGCACTACCTGCCGGTGCTCGTTGAACTCACCGTCATAAACCACGGGGCTAGTGATACGGGTATTCGACAGGAAGATAGCGCAGTTAACCTAAGCCGATTCCCGGCAAGAAGAGAAGAGGGCTAAGGCAGCCCTAAGAGGCTCCCCGATGTCCCTAAGGTAATGCTCGAAGGGGCGGTTCCAGGGCTCGGGTGAGAGCAAATGAAAAAAGGAAACCACAGAATATGAGGGAATTTGAAACAAAAGTAAGGATCAGCCACGCGGGTCTTAATGTCAATAAGATATAATGGAGTACACATAGTTTCTCTGGATTATTCGCCCATATGAATTCCTTATAAATTTTTCTATATCATTTGAGGAACTTCAAAATTATAAAGGGGAATGAAATAATGTGGTACTCTTGTGTATACCATGTATGTACCACCAGCGACACTTAGGTTACCTAATAGAACACCCACCTGAATATTAGTACGTTGACTGTGTGGGAACATGTGTGCATGTATCTTCTACCAGATGACGCTATAGTTTCGAAAAAAAATTGACATAGGTAGGCCGTTTTGGTATATCGCTCTTCATTTACTTTTATGATTTTCCTAATCAATTTTCCTTCATGCATTCATGTACTCTTTTTTCCTGTTTCTTTTTTTCAGTTTAGAACTTGCTTAATTTTACTTCTCTCTTGAAAATAACGCAAATTTTGCGAATGCAATGTTCCATCTCGCTATCTCTCATCATCCAGAACTCGTTTATAAGAAGAACATGATCAGCATTTCAACTCTGATTTCCAATTTTCGTGAATATTTGACTCCTGTTCACAATACCGGATAACCAGGCTGTAGGAGTGCAGACTACCAGGCTTCAATTAAGATAAATAGGGACTTTGTAGAACGTAGCTTGCAAAATTATTGAATTATCGATTTAAATTGATGTATCTAAATCGATAAGAAAAGATAATACAAATCTATTTAAATCAATAAGAAACATTTTCTATTTTTAACAGCCCTAATCGAAAGTCAAACTTATCGACTTTTATACTACATTCACCCTCTTACCCGATGCGCAAAATCCCACCAGTTACTCGAGTAACTAAAGGGAAACAATGGTAATCTAAGGATAACCGAGGGTAACAAACAGGTAACTTGTCTGCCGATGGTAACTTAGAGGGTAACTAACTGCGCAGCATCCCGCCAGTTACCCGGGTAACTAAAGGGAAACGAGGGTAACTGAAGGGGAACAAGGGTAATCTGAGAGTAACCCGAGGGTAACAAATGGGTAATTTTTCCGCGGATAAATGGGTAACTAGAGGGTAACTGATTAAATGCGCATCGGGTACATCAATATTATGTAGCAACATCTTTTCTTTCCATTCCTTTCTTTTCTTTTCTTTTTCTTTATATTTAGCTATATTATGTATTAAGAAAACTTTTTGTATATGCCCCCCCCCTGTAATTGGCCATCAGGCTGTTGTGGAGGTCTAATTATCAATAAATAAATAAATAAATAAACACATGAAGTGCAACACTGTGCCTGTTGTTTTTTGTGTGACAGAACCTTTTCTGTGTTCGAACTCGTGTTACTCGCTGAACTTTTATGATACGATTAAATTTTTTTGTGTTGGAGCACGAAATAGGTACTTTCCACTCGTAGTAGTAGTCCTACAGGTTTAAATAATTATTCACTTCATCAAACCGTAACAAAATATGAGAAAATATCTCACCATACATCCAAAAGGGAAAAAAAGATACAGAGGTTCTTGGTTAAATTTGACGAGTTCACCTGAAAATTTGGCCTACAAGAACCATCCCATTCCCTCTTCTGCACAGTGCATCGTGTTGTCTCTGCCCATGTTTATCGACCAACTTGTTCGACAAAATGAATAACAGAGGGTTCCTGAACTGTAGGTTTACTATCTGAAAGAAATATCCACATAATTTTTTTTTCTCATTGAGAACACTATGCCAGGTAAGTATCACTTCACCAGTGCTCTCCTATTTCTAATTTGCTCTCAACCGAAGCCCTGAAATCCGCCCTTTCGAGCATTACTTCAGAGACGTCGGGGAGGCTGTTAAAGCTGTCTCAGTCCTCTTTCCTTCTGGCCGAAAAACCGGCCTAGGTCGAAATCTGGCGAGTTGATACGTGGGTTCGAAACCGGGACCTTCGGATTCCGAGACCAACGCGCTATCCACTCGGCCAACCAGACTTCCTCGCTCCTCATCATTGAGAATCGTTCTCTTTCGTTTCGTGAATTCTTTTCATAAGATCGTAAATTTTGTATTCAACGGAAATTAAATTAGTAACTTGAAAATGAAAGTAAAGAAAATATAGGCTGGTGAAATCGATTTAATGCTTTCCAGCATCTACACAAAGCGGTTTTAAAACCCATTTATACGAATTTTCCATCACTTAATTGATGTAGACAAGCGGAAGAAACATTTCCAAGACGAGCATGAGCGACTGGCATGTTCTCAATTATCAGTAACCGCGTTTTCGGAGGTGAAATGTCTGAAATTTTTTTAAATTCCGGAACTTTGATGGTTTTTACCAAGCGTGAAAAATCACTTCTTCCAGCGTATCGTGCCTGTACGGTCTCGTTTTCGGTTTTGTGTTTCTATACGCGAACATCTTTGAGAAAGGGTATTTTTCTTCCGACTGTGTCTGCCGGAAATCATTCTGTAACCTTCCTATTACACGGTGTGAAAAGTGAATAAGCATTTGATAAGCATCAACTTTTTTTTTTTTTCGCTGATAATTTCCTGTTAAGCAACCGAGCTGAAAACGGAACAATTGGGGTACACATTTTGTAAGGATTTCAATTCATGTTGAAAGAGTTGCCAATTTTCACGTAGGAGTTTATTCAACGATCGTTCGGACATTTTCGATGATTAAAATTCTCTGACAACAACATGCCGTCTTGTCATATCGTCTCAGTCGTCATCTTCGTCGTAGTTTTCATTTCAACATCCAGCTCCTGGAGCTAAGTCCAGGCGAGTTCGTGAATGTCCTTCAGGTCCCCTTCGTATACCCAGTTTAGGTACTGCTGCACGATGTATTGGATGGTTTGACATGGGTGGCCGCAGTCACAAGACAGGCCGCCGGTCATAACTCGGTCTGCCTGGGAGTGCCCACACTTCCCCTTTTCCGTTCGGATTCGATTCAGCTGCAGCCATTCTTTGTGGTATCGAGTAAATCCTTGGACCTCTATAAAACTAGCCACTGCAGACCCCAGCAAGGTTCACCCCGCCATCACCACCTTCTTGTGTCGCCACACGTACCAAAACGAGGAGGTAAAGGGTGAAGAAAGGAAGGGTAGGCCGGCTGTGAGCCACCCGAGTTCCAGGTTAACGCTAGATGAGCGTTGCCTCGGTCAGCAAGGTGTCCCATTATGGCCCTGGCAGGACAGCGCAAATCCGAAGCTAAGGCAGGTGAAATGGAGGTCTGAGCTAGACTCAAGACGACCCTTTGGTACTAACGCGATACTCAAAAGGGCAGTTTCCGGGACCATCAGGGATGCGGTGTCTGGGGAGCCAATTAGGCATGCGTGCTCTCCGCAAGCTCTCCATTTCTGACGGTTGACGGCCATTCTCCTTCACCCGGTCACCATTACCTTCACGAATTCGTCTCCCCATCTTGTCGTCGGTCTGCCACGCGATCTTTTTCTCTCGTACGGCGTCCAAGCCTCTACTTTTATTTTCCAAATCTTTTCCTCCTGTCTTAAAACATGTCCGGCGTACTTCCATTTCAGTTTTTTCAGAAAATATCCTATGCCGTCATATTAGATTTTTTCTTAACACTTGGTTGTTAACTTTGTCCCGTCCTGCAGCTCTTTGCGTTCTCTGAAGCTTCTGCGTACATAAGGTCGAAATATGGACCATAAAGGGAAAATTAAGGTACGACGACTTTTGAGGATCCTATGGACGGTGAAACGGGCGCACAATTCCATTATTACAGCGTTAGATACACACACCAGACTATCCACTACGGCAGTAGGAGGATCCTGGATTTTTTTGGACACATCATCTGCCGACCTTCTGGCAATCTGGAGAAACTGGTGGTCCAGGAAAAAGTCGTGGGTAAAAGATTGAGGGGCTGCTCATTACACCGTTGGATAGACCAGGCCAAGGAGATCTCCGAACAGCCATTAGAACAGGCGGAGTGGTGACTGATGGTAGAGGAGATTGATTGATATATCCCCGAGGCTTCAACTATAGAGCATAAGGACCGACGATGATGGTGGATGCGATGTCCGCCAAGCGTGACTGTGAAGTACATTGGGTGGTAGGTTGCCGTTGAAGGGCATTCTCAGTTTCATTTTTTCCAGCTGTGTGGTCGAGTGGAAGCACGATCTCACGTTTTTGTGGAGTGTATGATCAGTCTCCATTTGCGGAACTGTTCGATCGTAAGAATTTGGGATATGTCGCCAGACCCTCACATTGGAATTTTGGGTAAAATTTGTTGCCATAATTTTGTATTAATTTTTTTTTTTTTTTTTTACAATTTTTTACTGTCAATCCGGAAATTCGCACTCCCTTCTTAACCGCGATATTAGCAAATATTGATTGGGAGAGAAGAATGGAGAACTACTACCCCATCCTAATTGTAATTTCCAAATCAAATTTGACACTAGATCTAGTACTCGCTATGTACCATTCGATACTAACAAACTGAAATTCTATATATTTCGCTCCCCAACGAGATATTAGCAAATATTAGTGAGGAGAGAGATCTGAAGAACTGATACCCCTTCCCCGGTTGGAATTTCCAAATCAGGTTTGGCACTATAATTTTGTAATCACTTTGTATCATTTTATACCGCCAAACTGAAATGCTGTACTTTACTCTCAAACGAGATATTAGGCAATTTTTATTGGAGGCTGGAGACATGCTACCCTCCGAGTTGACATTTCGGGTAAAATAGAGAACAATATTATTTTGTACTCATGTACTAACATTTTGTACAAGAATTCCGACATTTTGCACCCCAGCCCCTATCGAACAAGTACATTTTGATTGGGGAACTGGAGACATCTACCTCCAAGTTGCAATTTCAAATCGAATTTAGTACCATAAATTTGTATTGATTTTATGCCATTTTGTACCATCGTGCACAAATCTTTGCTCCACCGCTCCACGTCCATCTAAGATATTGTCTAACTCCACTGAGTGAGCTGAAGACACGCTGCTTCAACAAGCTGGAATTTCACAGTACACGTTAGTTACTGCTAATCAAACGTATTATTTGGTGCACAATTTCCTTCACATTTGGTTTCCACACTTGGGACCGGCTACGTATTATTTAAGCAGTATGTTTAGAAATGTGCAGAAGAAAAAAGACTTTAATGAAAGAAAAGGAAGAAGAAAAAGAAGACTCCGCATGAGCATATTATACACATGATGATGTAAATTCGCTAGGAGCCTGTCATTTTCTCTCGCTCTTCTTTTGCCTTCATTTTATTACCTTATTATTCGGTTAAGAAGTGACTCGATGTTCGAATTCTATTGATATTTTCGTTAAAGCTATAGTTCTCAATTCGACCTTTAAACATACATCTCAATACCTATCTTCGATATTTTTCCCTGAAAGATAGTAACAGGATCCTGAAGCCACCTTAAACACTGGTACCCAAATGTCTTTCGTGTAGATACCTACTTAATAATAGGTAGATACATGTTTTTTTTTGGGGATGGGTAGGTAAATCGAATTGGAAATTTGATTAGTAATAATATGTGTGTACTTTTGCAAGTGAATACTATTTGTAGCTGCAATTATTTCATATTTTGGAACATAAAACACATGACACATTTTTAGTGCAGTCAGACAATAACAAATGATTTCTGTTCTATGTATGCATATGTTGGTGGATAGGTGGCGGTGTAGCGTGTATCGCTTTATATTTGTCTTATTTGGACGAAGATGTTGGTGTTTTAAGAAATTCACTTGGATCATTCAAAGAAATACTGATCATAGTTTCCAAAAACTGAAATTCAAAAGATACTTTTCGTCACAAATTTCTGCAATCCAGTGTAAATATTTGAAATCCACTAGATGGTCTTGAATACCAAATTCGGGAATGCTATTATAAGAGATACAAAATGAGTACAAAATTAGAACACCAATTTTAATTTAGAATTGGCAGTATTTTTCCGACCTGTGACTTGAATTTATGAATTTCTTGGTAGGAGTTTGAATACAAAATTCGGGAAAAACGGTTCCAAATTAAACAAACCAATCTTGAGTGTATAATTTCTCACCCCCCCCCCCGACTGAAATCAGTGTATACTTCGGGAAGGGGCTGAGTACAACATTCAGGAATAACGGTAGCAGTGAAACGAAATAAGTGCACGATGATGAGACCAATTTCGAGCTGAAATGCGCACTTGGTGTTACAAGTTTCTCCAGCCACCTGCTTAAATTTTTGAACTTTCGGAGGAGTTGAGTAAAAAAAACTTGGAAAAATGAATTCAGACGGAATGAAAGGAATACCAAGTGATGTCACCGATTTTGAGCTGAAACTTACTTTTGAAGGTATGTTCCGATTGAAATAGCGGATAGCTTTAGAGAGGGTTGAGCAGAAAATTCGACCACAGCGGTTCAAAATTATGAAACAGAATTTGCCCCGAAATTTCAACTTGTAAATGAAGCCATGTCTTCAGCTCTCCCCATCCAATGGAATTAGTCAATGCCTCTGGAGTGAGTTGAGCACATCCACTGTTGGCGACGGAACAGAATTGTAGAAAATGAGTGTACAATTGTAGTACAAGTTCGACCCGAAATTCTAATTAGAGGAAGAGGGTGGCAGTCAGCTCCCAAACCAAGATTTGCTATAATTTCGGTTAGAGGTGATGTACAAAATTTCGGATTGACGACACAAAATGGTTCTACATGAGTATAACATTACAGTATCATATTCAAACTTGGGGGGTTGACGGCATGAACCTTATAAGAATTCTCAATTATTTTTTATACTTTGTACACGGCTCTTGCATATTGCTGCAATCCATATTATTTTCCAAACAGTTGACGTGTACTTTTAGCAAATAACCAATACTCGTACCCTGCATTAGCTCTATCGTTCACAATAAGTACCTTCGTATTCCGCTTTTCGTAATGAAAGTTTAATTTTTGATGCTTTATCTTGGCATTGTTTCGAAGACTCGTTTTCGCGGAAGCGATCGCTGTAAATCGGTCTACTCCTCATTAATGAGTTCAAATTGAACGTCTCGTCGAGGAATCGCAGAATAAAACGCGAGAGGCGGAAGAAGTTATTCTTTACTTTTCCACCGAGCACTCGCGGAAAGATTTTCCAGGTTATAATGTCCTTAATTTTAAAACTGAGAAACGTCTAAAGGGTACTTCTAACTAAAAGATGCTTCACTTGTTCTTTTGACTGCTATTTTATCAAATTCGTTTCTGCGGTAGGTATCTTGACAAATGAATCTTTTCAGTACTTCTTAAATATCACCCATTTCTGGCTGTAGATTACAATTATTCTTAAAAGTTACCAACGACGAGTCGAGAAAAAGAATATTCGTAATCCGGATGAATGACAAAAGAAAAAGGTTCCGATTTATCAACTTATTCATCAAAGTTGTTACCATCATAAATCGAGAACGAGTTCAACCACTCCTGATGAAATTCATAAAAGAAGTTAAATCGCACCAAATTTGAACGCAGTTATACCTTTGAATCATGATCAAACCGCAGGGTTCAGGAGGGGGTGTTCAACCGTTGACCACATTTTCGCATTAAACCAAATTCTGGAGAAAAATAGGGAATTTAATAAGCCTTTAAGACTCATATTCATTGACTATGTGTATAACAGAGCATTCAACTCGGTACACCACTGGGCAGTGTGGGAAACTTTGGTCAAACAGGGAGTAGGAAGGGACATAGTGGGGGGTATTGAAGGATATGTACGAAAAAACTTGACAGAACAGAGGAGACTTTTGGCATTAAAAAAGTGGTAAAACAGGGAGACCCATTCTCCTCGAATCTGTTTAATGCTGATGGAGATTTTTAGAAAACTAAATTGGGAAAACGAGGGGGAGGGGTGAAAATTAATGGTCAGTGGCTGAACACTGCGTTTTGTCGATTATATAGTGTTGTTGAGGAGGAGCTTAGCATAGCAAGTGAGACAGTGGGCCTGACAGTGAACACCTCCAAGACCAAAATAATCTATCTATATAAAAATGAATGTATGTGTATCTGTGTGTCTGTCTGTCCTTAATATTTCCATGGAAATTTCTATTAATGTATGCCTGTCTTGTCTATCCCTCATATTTCCATGGCAATTTCTATTAACAACATGGCTGCAGACTGCAGGTGTCTCCTACAGAGACACGTATTGTAACATTTTATATGCTTCCATACCATAATAAAAAAATTTCCACGGAAATTTCTATTAACAACACGGCTGCAGATTGTAATCGCGCAGAGCGCAGAAAGATCAAGATCTGTTAGCTGCAGACTGCAATCACGCAAGGCGCCGCAAATGTCAACCACTGAATTCGTGTCTGGGAGTGAGGCGGAGGGGGGGGGGCGTTACGATTTTCGCTCAAGTACACCCATGGCTGGGAGAAAATGGAAATATCAACCCCTGAATTGAATTTTCACCATGAAGAAATAAAGAACTGTGAGATAAACTGAGCTATGGAAATGAGAAGAGAAAAGAAAAAGAACTGTAGTCGCGCAGGGCGCAGCAAAGATCAAGATTAATGAGCACATGGCTGGAGTTACGGTTTTCGCTCAAGTATACCCACGGCTGGAAGAAAAATAAATTCCCATGGAAATGTCAACCTCTGAATTCGTGTCCGGGGGACCTCACGACTGTCGCTGTTGTGCTTATTTTCGCCTATCCGTGGAAATGGAGAGCGGGTGCACCTCACAACTGTCGCTGTTGTGAAAGCTCATAATGTTTACAATGCCGCAAGCCATAAGATCTAATCTTTCACAACGAAGCCGTCATGCAATTAGACTTCCCAATATTGCGAATCAATCCAACCAATTTTCAAAATTTTGGGACTCATGTTCTTTCTGAACTATGTAGTTCAATTGTAGATGGTAGACTTAAAAAGTGGTAGGATACATGTATGGCATTCGTTGATACTGAAAAATCTTTTGACAATGTTAATTGGGATAGAATGTTTGATATTCTAAAAAGGATAGGAATAAAGAAAACAGTCAGTTTATTTTAAACTCATATAACAGACATAAAGCTACATTAAGAATATAAGGAGAGAAAGGGGAGGGAAATATGGAAAAATGTGCAAGGTAGGGGTGCTCATTACCTCCAGTATTTTTTAATTTGTACATAGAGAGTGGTCTACAAAAGAAAAAAAAAAAAATTTGAAGCAGGTGTAACTATACCTACATGGAGAGCGAGTAAAGATGTAAAGATGCTCAGGTTTGCGGATGTTACTGCCTTATTAACACTGAAAGAAGTACCGATCTGGAAAATATTTTAAATGGAATGGAGGAGATTTTGACTTAGAATATTGTATAAAAATTAAAAATACCAAAACAAAAAACCCCTAAAATGATGGTGCGTAATCGATGTGAATGATGAGATTGAAATAAAAATTGGTCAGGGAAAAATTGAGGATGTAAGCGAAGTTTGCTATATCAGGAGTAAAAAAACAAAAGGTGGAAGGTGTAAAAGGGATACTAGTAGTAGAATAGCACAAGCTACACTAGAATTTTATCGCAAAAGTAATTTATTCAAATCAAAAACAAATCTGGAAATCAAAGAATTATTTTTGGAAACCATGCATGTTTGGAGTGTAGAGTGTTGTATGGATGTGAAACTTGGACCATAGGAAAACCAGAGAAGAGAAGGATCGAAGCTTTTGAAATATGCTGCTATAAGCGGATACTTAATGTCAAATGGACGGATAAGGTAAGAAATGAGGAAATACTTAACAGAGTAGCAGGTAAAATAGATACTTGGAATTGTTTAAGGATAAGGATAGATAAACTAATAGGGCATAACCTGAAGCACCTAGGAATAATATCACTCCTGCTAGAAGGAAGAGTGGAAGGAAAGAATTGAGTAGGTCGGCAAAGATTTCAGTTTGTCCAACAGATAATCGAGGATGTCAATTATAAGGGTTACATTTGTAAATGAAACAACTTGCACAAGATAGGAAGCATCAAGCCGGTCGTAAAACTGATAACCTTGTCATCATCATATCATACTAAATATGTTCTGATTTTCTTTTGAATTTGTAGAAAGATCCATGGTCATGATTACGTAAAATGTAAGGAGCAAAATATGGATTTTCATAGGTGTTTTCTTTTGACTAATGCTTTGGAAAAAAGGTTCTCAAACAGCTTTGGATTTTGCACTTTACTTACTTTGGGCACTCACACACATTTACCTTGGTCTTTTTCGTTATAAGTAGGATCACGATCAGGCTCTTCTACACGCTTTATCCCTCGAAATTAGAGGCTGATGGTATCGAACTCACTTACACCAACTCACTTAAGCCCACGGTCCAGATGACCCGCGAAGCGGTTCAGCTAGTGATTAATATAAAGAGGGATGGAAACAAGGTCAGGAGGGAAAAAAATAAAAATAGTCAAAGAGTGAACTTCCCCATTAAAACAACAGCTAAAATCCTGGAGCAATGTGTGATATCCACCCTCACCTATGGCATCCAAACGTGGTCGCTCAAAAACGCTCAGAACGAAAACATGAGAGTAACGTTTTACAATATGTTACGAAGTTTCACGAAAATTAGGGTTAAAGACAAAGTACAGCTCGAAAACTTAGCGAACATCATGGATGCGATAGATATCGGATGGAGAATCAAAAAACGAAAGTTGAAGTACTCCGGACACATGGTTATCAGGGGCGGTGAGAAATGGGGAAAATTAGCTGAGGAATCGTCACCAAGAGAGAGGAACCGGAAAGGGAGAGACCCTCGACAAGATGGCGATATGAATTGGTAAAATAATACGGAATACTTTGGTGTTGAATAGGAAGGGATAGGGGGATGGTGGGGAAGGACGGTGGATGCTTATGCCTGAATGTAGGTGCGTTCGGCGACATGACCCACCTACCGAGGTCAACTGAAAAATTCCTTGCTCTTTCAATAATCGAAATCCACCTTAATTAAAACGGTATCTGCGGAATCTGCATACAAAAGAATGTCCTTTCGGGTTCAACAGAATTTACTTTTCCAGACATCATGAGTAATACTAGCTGCCCTTCTTTGTAGGTCATCACGTTGAGAAAGGTTTATCCAACCCCTCATTCCCAACGCCTAGACCAATAGCTGATTTCAACAAAAATGAGTAAAAAATGATCACCTCAGGTTTAAATGTTAATTTATAAGCACACAAGCTAACTTGTAAATTGAGGGTAGATTTACGAATCTCCCAATTCGCCACAATTGCAACTATAAGAGCGTCCTAGTCAGAACTGAAAAAATAAGTACAATCAGTGATTATTAAAAAGAAAATGTCGCTAGAAGTCATTGACATTTGGAAATTCGAACCAAAAATGGAAATGCAGGAAGTAGACGCACGTCAACTAACAATTAACACGTAATCACCATGAAAATGGAAAATTATACTAATCGGACAGCTATAGTATATCCGAAATATGTGGATTTACGTCCTATATATTTATATTTGATGTCACTAGCGTGTGCAAAGATCAAAAGCGTTAATAAACGAACTCGTGTACGTATACGTTAATCACGTCTTTTGATACTTGAAATATTTCAAAAGATTCGTAATTACAAGAAAGTATTTGCCTTTAAAACAGCAACTCATCAATTGAGGTAAAATTTTATATTATTATGTAGAAGCACGTGCTGTGTATACTATACTTGGCATTAATGGGAAAGTTAGATTAATGATACCCACCGAATATGCATATATACAAGATAACAATGGGAAAAGTACTCCTTGTTCTGTTGAAACAAGTAGAATTCGAAATTTCGGAAAGAAAAGTTAGTTTCCGAGAATTTCGCTAACATTTCGAGGTGTAGGTATATTGCAGACTACTCGAGTTGAGGGAGTTATATAAGAGACAACCTGCAGAATTGCACTCCGTAAATCAGCCGCGGACTGGCTTGTCTGGGCGCGACTAGCAATGGTAACACTACCCAACAGCCAAAAAACCGCAAGAACGAGAGTAGCCGATTCTAGAAGTATTTTTCACGCTGAATTCAATGCCGCTTTTTGTTTTTCTTAATTAGCTCTCCTTTTCTCGTAAATTCATTCTGAATTATTTCCCGTAATTTCCCTCTTGTGTTAGAAATATTAGTGAATGTGGCCACACTGCATGTATCACAAAACAAACTCGCCAACACAGTGATGCGTGTGAACGTGTTTTGACGTTTTGATATCGGAACGATCTAAACAGTTTCAACTGATTCTAAGATTTTATCATTAACGATGAAGTGATGGAACAACAATTTTGAGGAAGGCGATCTCTTCAGTGAAAAAATAACGCCTTTTCATTCCGGTATTACAGTTTATTGTTTCTTTTACGAAATGTAAGTGAACTAGATAAATGTGTTCCGACAATAAATTTGATGAATATGTGTTCAATGCCCGAATATTCATGATAATCACAACGCTCGTTGTTGAATTGGAATAATACTTACGGAACACAAAGGAACAGAGAACAACACGGAACGGAAGTCTTCTTATTCAGTACCGTCGTAGACGAAGCTTATCGGTAATATCAGTTTAATACAACATCAGTGTCGCCACATAAAATAGAACAATTTCTCATAATACACTATTAAATTTCCCAGCAAACGTAAAAAATGATTAGCTAACTCAGCATTTTTAATATCATATTTAAATTCAGCGTGAAAAATACATTAAGAATCATCTATTTTCCTTCATGCGGTTTCCAAAAAATCTCAGTTTGTTGTGTAGTGTAATGCAAGGGCGCCAAAGTCCACAACTGCCATTAAGGACCCCCACCCCTCACAAAATCTAAAGAAGAAAGATTCCTACAAAGTTTGAAAATACATTATAGTAAATTTTATTTAAAATTATGTACGTAAAAATGAAAATTCTTAATAAGAATAAATTAATGTTAAAATTTAAAATCATAATCTTTTTAGTTTTCCCTGGGAGAGCGAGGCAAAAATCAACTCCAAATTCCCAAGTGTAAAATTTTTTTGTATTGCCTAAGAGAAGAAAACAACAACAACAACTCGAAATCTCTTTTGACTGGTTGAATTTTTCCAACTTTTGATCCATCTACTAAAATTTCTCAACTCAGGCGGAGCTGCCCTCCCGTGCCCCCCTTAGTTTCGTCCCAGTTCTCACTGTGGTAATTAACCTCTTTAAACTGCTTCTTTGTAGGGCCCACGTTTCGGCTCGATAGGTGAGGACTGGTAGAGTGCATCTTTTCAATATTTTCGTCTTATTTCAATCTTCATTTTACCTTTATACATGTTTTTAAAACCCAGAAGCTTGCCCATGTTTTTTTTATTCTTTTAGTTATCTCTCTTTTTGTTCTGTCTTCAAACAATTGTATCTGTCCCAAATAGTCGAATTCCGAAATTTTTTATATTGCAGTTTCTTGCATTATGGTATACATTCTTATTCCATATTGGATAATAGTTTTGTTTTACTTGTATTCATTTCTGACCCCGCCTCTGCACTTACCTCTGTCAATTTTTCTCCCATTTCCTATAGGATCTTTATATCCACGTTTATCAGTTCAACATCGTCCGCGAAGCTTAGCTGGTTCAGTTTTTCACAATTTATCTGTATCCTTATATTTTCCATAGCAGTTTTCTAAATATTTCTTCTAATATGCAATTAAATACATAGACGGCATTTTGAGCTCATTTTGGAAATTTCAGATTTTCAATTCGCTAATAATCTCTGAAGGGAGACAGTTACCGCCACCCAATTTTAACATAGTGTGAAGAAGTTCAATGTATAACAACTTCAAAAAGTTCCAGTCGAAAAAAAAGTTAGGGGGCCCATAGGGGGAAAATTTTTGTAGCCCCCTCTGTGGCGTGGAAACACGCGAGTACATGTCAAAATTTAACCCGAACCCTCCAGCTCTTACAATTCACCTGCCAACATCGAACAAACATACAGACAAACCAACACTTTTATGTATTAGAATTGCGTACTCAACTCCCTTTGCAGGTATCCACTAAACATTAGTCAGCGAACTGAAGTAATGGTACACCCAAGAACAGCCTCGGAGAGAGATAAATAGGGCCTGGGGGGCATTTCCACGGCCCCCTCCTTCCAGTTCTTTTTTTCTTTTGTCAGATGGGAAAAAATTATAAGCTACGGGATAAGAGGTTTCATTCATCAGGCAAGCAAGGTAAGCCCCGCTTACCCTGAAAATTCCCGAGAAAATAAGTTTTCATATATGTACAATATCAACTTCAACTTGTAACAAATACAAGAATGAAGCATTGGGCAAAATAGAGACTGTATTCACGCTTATCCGACGCTGATGCTTAAGTATGTATACCTATAATAAATTCACGGGAGGTGTGTGAGGAGACAGTTGAAACAAAAGCGTATACGGTTTGACGTTCGGCAATCCTCGTACATGTATATTCGTATAGGCCAACGAAGTATGTGTCGGATCTAACGCTTCCTTTCTTTACTGCACATAACATTGCACGACTTACGCCCCCCCCCGTGTTAATTAGCAACACAAAAACACACTAACATGTTCAACGCGATGAAACCGCGTGCATTTGGTTGCGTTCTGGAAGCGCTTTGAGTCTGGCTTAGCTCGGTTTAGCGACACACTAACATATCAAAGTTGACACACACGTGATTATGTTCTTCTACTAGTCAACGCGTTATGTTTGAATACTCCGTTTTTTTTTTTTGTTTTTTTTTCCCCCCCTCAAAATGCGTATTTGAGATCTTATTGAAAACCCATTTTCGCGACTTTTAATAAACAACTATAAATTATTAATGGTGGTAAGCCGAAACCAGAATTACCATTTTTAAAAACTGGGCAAAAGAAAGGGGGTTCGATTTTTACTAGACCTTTTAACGTATCGCAATATGAAAACATTTTGTGGTTAACCTGTTGTGAAGGATGGTCGAAAACTGTTTTGTTGGCCATGTCTATTATTCGTCACAGAAAAGGATAAACACATACAACAACTTGAGTAATTTGATCAATGCACTTTTGTAGTAGCATGTTTCATACATTTATTCTAATTTATACTTTACCTCTACGCTCAGAGACGTGCCACTAGGGGGTGGAGGGGAGCAACTTACCCCCCGTAGGAATTTTTAACTCAGCAGTTGAGAAAATTTACCATTTCAGTCAGGCGGAGTTGGAAAAATCCAACAAGTCAAAGGTGTTTTTGTTTGTTTTTTTTGTTTTGCTTTATTACTTGGGAATTGAGTTGAGAAATTGGAAAAATCAAATTAGTCAAAAAGGTTTTATTTCTTTTCTTTGATGTTTCGGAATTTTTAGTTGAGTTAGTTGGAAAAATGCAACAAGTTGAAAGGTGTTTTTTTTTTTGGATACTTGGGAATTTTAAGCTGAGTCAGTTGGAACTTTCACAACCCCCCCCCCCCCCCCAACAGGAAAACTCTTTGGCACATCCCTGTCTACGCTTATCGCTTACCTCCTAAAAAAACTCACCGCACGCCACTGCTGTCGTTTAAGCTACTCAGTTCGATTACCTGGTCTCTCACTATTGGTTTGATCAAAAAGTCTACCTCCCTTTGGCTTTTTGTACTTCCTGAGTGATATAGTACATTGTTATTCTTAGTCGCCACTAAGCATTTCCTAGGACGGCGATAGTTTCAGATACTCCTAAAATTTACCTTTTTAAACTATCAAACGCATTTTCTAGTTCTGCTAATTTGTCATCTGTTTTCAGTGTTTTTACATTCAGCGTTCCAATATTTAAATAGTCTTTCTGAGAGTTTTCCCAAACATTTTCGTCTGAATTTTTTCAAAAATTATTATTTGGATTCTTGCGGAACATTTTATCTGAATTTTTACAACAATTTTTTGTGCTACTAACAATACTTTTTCACAGGGAAGGAGATTGGTTGCATCTGATCCCCCCCCCCTGACAAAAAATGTTTCTCATCTCTGTACGGAAGGACATTGTTACATGGATATATTGTCCAGGCGACCGAGTTGACCCGCATGCCTACATACCAATGCCTTCTGTAGTCGTCTATTCTCGTCGTTGCTCGGCATTCTACGTGTCGGTCAGCCGAAACGTGATGGAATGAATGACCGCGTAAAGAGGAATACGCAACTACATCACGATGGTAACGTTTTTCTGTGGAACGTTTTCGGCCTAATTTTTCTCTTTCACATGCCAAGCCATTAGACGTATTCATGTCAAACGAGTTCCAACCATCCATCTTTGAATGCAGGATTCTGAGCGAACGAATGTACTTGGATGGATTCCCAGTCACCTTTGCCATTTTCAGTCTCAAGGAAGAGTAATTCACGCAGGAGGCAGAAAATATTACTGCTAGGCTGACACGAAGCGAACCTTTTATGTCTACGTCGTTTTTGCTCCTCCGTAAGGTAATAATTTCATTCTTCTCGCGGTCTCGCTGCGGGTTATTCTATGCGAGCACGATCGTCGGATTGTCTGACAGAACGTTTTCCGATGATAATGTACTTACAAAGCCATTTGAAGGATTTCCCTTGTGAAAGCCTATATCCGATGTGTACGCTGTCGTTATACTTTTCAGGAAGTGAAAGATATACCAGGTATGGAATCGCGACAAGATTGTTTGAATATATTTGCTACTCAATTTACCGCATTTCAAGTTTCGGTAACTGAAACAACCAACGCCGCCGTATCGACGAGAATCTTATTTCGTATATATCTGATTTGCGAGAAGATATTTATATACAAAATGGTGGCACTCTGGGGATTCATGAAAGTATTTTTCTATTTCTCCGCTTTCCGATAAGACCGCACGCGCGGCTGTTATACTCTGCTGATCATTGAGAATGAGTTATCTTAATGGAGGCTTTTCCTCAGTCAGAAATTATTACCGTACCAACGGGGGATGATCGCGTATTTTTCTGCGCAGATTTAAATACGCAGTGACGTCGCAGTAACCGCCACAAAAAGCTATCAACTTATCGAACTTGGAATTGCTACCGGCGAAAAGCGGAGCACGTGTGAAGTTTTTGATGATGCGTATCCGCAAATACATCGCACTCTTTCCTCACGATCTTAATCTGCATTAACGTCGCAAGTCGGAATTTTTATTTAATGGCGATAGATTCGGTTGTCCCGAGTACCTCACAGACAGTTGATTTTTATTTACCCTTTCGAAACGAATCATCTCGTGTACAGTAAAAGGCACTTAGGTGAAAGAGTTACTCGGGCACAAGCAGCGAATTCAGTGTATTGTCTGGTGAAACAATTCGTGTATTCAGGGTACACAATACAGCTACCTCCAACCTGTTTATCAAGAAACGATTGCCAAACTGTGACAGCAGACAGCATACATTCAGGCTATGAAAGAAGGGTAATACACGGTTGCATTAGGGATCCTGAGGCTCCTGAGTGACATTTAGCAAATACTTTTACCAAAAAAAAAAAAGTATTATATGACGCGTTTCTTTCTTGAACAGTTACAAGACAAAAAGTACGCGATAGACGCGAGGTTCTCAGGTGTGCGTTGAATTCTATGTGAATAATAAATGAATGGCACGCCTTTAAAACGTTGTTGTGTATCAACCATGTGGATACATCCCGTAAGAATATGAATCATAAGCCACTCTAGACAGGAAAATTACGCGAGTAATACGTCCAAACCGACTATAATACGTCGTCGTGTCGCGTTTCTGTGCAGACCTACGATAAAACGCTCCTCTTTACTTTACTCAAAATGAAGATTTTCAAAATTCCTAGTACTGCAAAAATGTTTATTTATAATAAGTTGGACATCGGATGTTTTGTTTCTTTGTGCTGACATCCTCCTCCCCCTCGAATGAGCCTTTAGGTGTATGCAACCTTATGCCAAATATTATGATTGTCTCCTCCACTCCATCCCGAAGGATAGACTGGAGCGAGGAGAAACGCCTAGATATCTCATCCCCTTTTTGACGTACCAGAATTTTTGTATTTTGTTAGATAAATATTGACACAGAAGGAGAAGACATTTTTTTGGATTATGATGATCCCCTTCCTGATGAAAAAAGAAAGAAGAATTAAAAATAAAAGAGAAAAAAAACACTAAAACTTGATCCTTCCTTTCCCCGCCACTTCGAACTTACAGATGTTAAGACATAGAAATATTTATTTTATGTAGGTCTCAAGGTGAGACGATTTTGTAATTCAAAAAGGGTTTCTATTAATATAAGGAAATGAAGAATGAGGTAACAACAAGCCAGGTCGCTTTGCGACCTGGTAATAGGGTCGGCCTTTCAGTTGAAGTCTGTGCGGCTATTCCACTAACCAACTTCGAACAAAAAGTACAATCGCACTTGGAACATGTTAAGCGTAAGGGAACCAACCAGCAAAATCTGTTTTTTGAGAACACGTGATTTTAAGTTCAAAAGCCATGTAGAAACTATATGACATAGCGTTTACTGATAAGCTTTGATCAATGTGAGTACACATTTTTGAATCGGCAGTCCAATTCCGAAAAATTCTACTTTTTACGCTTTTTCCAACGATACTAATAACTCATTTTGTTTACAAATGTCGGTTGGTTCACACCAACCCTATTTTCAGCATGAATCATACACAATAATATTACAAACCTCACAAAATGAACTCCTTTCATCGATTCCTTATATTGATACCTCGAGTCACTTTTGCGGAGACTGTAAACACGATGTAAAACCATCTTCCTATCTATTTCTTTTTCACACAATTACGTTCACTTTTACATTTGAAACCACAAGCACCACTGTCAAAAGCAAATAACGCGATTCATTCTCGTGTATCTTGTTAGTTTGTCCACATATTTACATTTGATTTGTCCACATATTTACATTTGAAACCGCAAGCGCCACTGTTGCGCCGAATAGAACTTTATCATTATTACTACTATTATTTCCATTTTGTATAAGGGTCGACGCAGGAAGAATCCGGCCGCTGCACTGAAGAACATTGTTACATGGATTTGTCGTCCAGGCGACCGCATTAACGCGCGCATAGCATACCAAGTACCCACATTCCAATACATTGTCTAGTCTTTGGTTCTCGGCTTCGCTCAGTATTCTCTGTGTTGGATGATCGAAACGTGATGGAACGAACGACTGCATAAAGAGGAATACGCGATTGCATCACGATGGTAACGTTTTTTTGCGGAATGTTTTCTGCGGAACGTTTTTTGAGGAATTTTGACATGGATATGTCTTTAGGCTGGGGGTCATTCTGAAATTTGTGAAACGAAAATGAAACGCGTTTTGGTGAGGTAATTGCTTGCGCGGTAAGATGAGGTATATTTTCGTTACAAATGGAGTGCTTCAAAATTGTGATCAGCGTTACCATGAAGATAGGTTTGATCGACATTTTCGGTTATACATATGCTTATTGAATTTTTCGACACCAACTCTCATGCAGCCTGAAAGGATCTGAAAAGAGTTGTTTAGCAGATGTTTAAGAAAACCTTATAAATGTTCATCACCAAGGAGCTGTATGAGGTGTTACAAGAAAAGGGCCTCAATGGTAATCAGACACTGAGGTCCTTTTCTGTGCTACATCACATTATGATTCTTTTGGCACATTTTATTACAAATTTTCATCATTTTCTTTCAGTGCTCTACTTAAAAAATCTGAAATGAGTAATAAAATGTGCCAAAAGAATCATAATACGATGTGGCACAGAAAAGAGCCTCAGTGTCTTATTGCCATTGAGGCCCTTTTCTTGTGTCAAGTCACATACCTCATTGATGATAATTCTACATTGAGACAAGAAATCATGTAAACAAACCCGCCGATGAAAAGCCCTACATCGACATATAAAATCATGAAGGAATATACACATATACATTTACAAATATTATTTGTTTTCAGTTTTCATTACCCGATTAAAGTAGTCCCACACAAAGGGCGGGTAGTGGTGTTAAGAAATTTCAAAATTATGAAAGAATGACATATCCATGATTTAATGTTTTTTCTGGTAAGGGAAAAATTTTGGACTTGCGTTCTCTGTGGCGTGGCGAGCCATTAGACCGGTCCATGAAAATTGTCCGCGGCAAATATACAGCAAGAGAATTGGGCCGTAACCGAATTGAGTCCCATGCGCGGAGGTACCTGTTATCAGTATCCGAATTGAGTCCCGAAGTAGCGGAGGTACACATCCGAGTTGAGTCTCGGGTTCGCGACTGATTCTCATTCATTCGGGATAACTTGCCTCAGTCGCGTCGAGTCATTAGGGTGGCAACAGTCGCTTCTTTTTTCAGTGCCATGGAACGTTTTGTTAGATCTCGAATATGGCTTATTTTCGCGCCAGTATCGCACTGACCTTCTAGTAACGTTTCTATAAGGACCTAAATAATAGGATGCGCCACGTAGAATAAACTGTTTAAATCGGAGTGAAAGACTCACACACATTCGTTGTTCGAGTGGTGGCCAAGGAATATTCTGCCCACATAGCGAGGGAAAACTGATAGTCGGAATAGACGTAATTGTCGAGCACGTAGTCGCTAAATGTTTGCACCCTCTAATCGTCAGGAAGAAGTGGCATTAGGTCCGCCAAGATTCTTCAACATCGGCAGCATGTAGAAATGGTAGACCGAAGAAAAGTTTCAAGAACTGCCCTCTTTCGCTATCAACGTCTTTATACTCCTCCGGCAAGGACAGGTTCTGGATTCGACGCCACCAGCTTTACCCCAGATGGAGGCGTCACCTTTTCGAGGAAATAGCCGGCCATACACGTTGCGCGCTGCACTGTGGATGGCTTTCTCGAAATCAGCGAGAAATTCTGAAAGTTCCAAGATGAGCCAAGGTCAGTGATCTCATTCACAACATTTCGGAGAACTATTTCGTAGGCGCCAACTGTTTTCCTCAGAAGATGAGAAAATACAAGAGGGACGTAAGTATTGTATTTTAACCCACGTATGGTGAAAAGCTGTGTGAACAAAGCTGAAACACTTCGAAGAGTTCAAATCTATGTAGACTGTTGAACACGAGCTCAGAAATTCGAGATTACGCCTCATCGCAAAATTTGTGCGACTACTACGAACGATTTTACCCGTCTTTTAAGCATACCCTACTCTGCCAGTACGGGACTCAATTCGGACATTTCTTATTCTTATCTCCGCTGCTTCGGGACTCAATTCGGCTAAAAATGACGTTCTGGGACTCAACTCGGAACCGCCCGAGAATTGACCGTCGGTAAATTGAGCGCCTAGTAGAATTGTTCGTTAGAAAATTGACCGTTTATGAGCAGTGTGAATAAGGGAACCTTCAAAATGATGTTCATTTGTATTTTTCGAATTCTCCAAATTTTAGCTTCAGTTCCCAACCAGATGACTCAGTGCTCAGAATCGAGTCAAGTTGTTGTCAAAATTGAGTCGAGCGACCTTCGAAACCTATAAAATGATATCCGTATTATATTTACCGCTAAATTTATTCTGCGACCCCCTCTCCTTACCTCTATAACCACCAGGTTTCAAGGCGGGTAAAACTAATTTTAAAATTAAATTTGGCGAACCTAAATAGCTATGAAACGCCCATGAAAAAACATCCGTTATGTATTTTGTGAAAATTTTGAACCTCGCTCCCTCACATGCATCACAATTTGCAAATTAGAGGCAAATCGTTACCTGAAATGAATTCAGTGACCTCTTGAACGTATAAAACGACATACATTTTGCATTATGTGAAAATTTTGATCTCCTGCCCCAGTCTGGTAGCACAGTTTCCTAATTAGGGGTTAATGGTCGAAAATTAAACAAAAAATCTGTACCGTCCCACGCAAGGCCTGTGGTGTAATAATACATATTACAAGGAAAAATAAAGGGTCATTTCCAACGATCTATTTAAGGCTTCTGGAGCGCAACCACCTATTTACAGCATCTGGAGGGTAATTTCGAAAAAATAACCGAGATTACTTTATGCGTTATGGCATCCCAATGTCTGATGCGCGCTACATCATGTGAACAACATTTCAATGTAGAGAGACAGTCAATTCTTTATTTTAGGACGGTCATTTTTATCACGACCAATTTTCATAAGCTGCCTATTTTCCATTGGTCAATTTTCTTACGGTGAATTCTTCGCGGTCAATTTTCCTAATCCCCCATTAGACGTACCCATGTAGAAAAACAAAAGTCACCTACAGAAGATTCTGAATCAAAGATCTAAGACCCTTGTAGACATATATGGACACATCACGGTACTTGAGAGTTTTCAACAGTGCAGGCTAAGAAAAATACTGAACATTGAGTGGCAAGACTAGAATACATACTTCGAGGTATTTACCCGTGCCACTTGCAAAAACTTCGAGCACCACCTATCAACATCTCAGCTACACTGGAGAAAAAGATAGACGCTGCAAGTAACTGTTACATGGTGAAATGAATAGGGGCTCAAGATCAAGCGGTGGGCAGAAGCTGAGACTTAAGGATGTAGTAAAGAAATCCCTCTCACAATGTAAAATCGACCGTGTAAGCTGAAGTCACATTGCACAAGATAGAACCTTACGGAGAAATACAGAGCAAAAGGGTGCTCAAAGCTTTAAAATGCAATGAGCTCTAGCTATTGAAGGGAAGCGATTGAGAAGAAAGGGAGGGCAGGCTGGACTACCTCTTCTGGACTCTAGTTTCCTCTGCAACACCTGTGGGCGAATGTGTAAAGAATTGACTGACTCAGTCACAGGAAGGCCCACTAAAAACCAACACAATAGAGATATTCAAGGCACTAACCCTCGGATACGGAGAAGGAGTAACGACGACGAGAACACTGTGCGCAACTAATTTTAACTTTTCATAGAGCCGATCAGCAAGACGTAACTTTTGTGAAACAATTTATCAAACTGATTCTGAATTTTTTACCCGATTTTCCCTTCATTTTTACTTTCACCACAAAATGGCCTTTGAAATGACCAAAAATACTGTTTTTGGGTCAATTTATGACAAGCTGGAATCCAGTTGTGGAACCGTTGGAAACCTCAGTCCTATCATTATGTTTTCTGATTTCAGTAAGTTAGGCAGCCCATTAAAGAGTTGCAGAACATATGGCAACGATGACATTCGATGCACATTTTTATTTTTTGCTAATGATTGGCTATTGTTTTCTTCATCTTGTTATCAGTCTGCCGAATGAAATGACGAGGACCCTTTTTGGCATTTCTGCGATGTTTCTATTTTACTTTGATTACAATAAATAAATTGAATTTTGCTTCCTTCTTTTCATTCTGCCAATTTCAGATAATTATTTTTCAGATTCCGCCAAACATTGGTCGACTAACATCAATTGGCAAATTTCAAAATATTTTCAAAAATTCACAGAAAATAGCACTTAAGCTTGACATAGGCGCGTGTAAGTGAAACTCATTCCTGATGGCGTACACTGCTACCATATGCTATGATTAAAATGGAAAATTCTGCATGCAGACTACTGCCAAACTTTGGTTTTTGGACCCTTCGTTGGATGCATGTAGATTATTAATCCACGGGGTGATAGCAGCGCTATCTTGTCATAAATATATTGTACAAGAAGGATGAAAGTATCCATCGATTCTAGCATCAATTCCCTCGTGTAATTAGAGCTTGAGATATAACCATCCAAAAACATGATCAATAAATGGCACTTAAGGTGTTTTTTTTGACTGAATTTGTCTTCATGACAAGTCAATGTTATAGTTTTGACTTTTGACAACTATCAGAAAAATAGTACGTTCCTACCCCTATTTTTTGGACCGAACCCGAATCAATATTACAAATCTCTACCCTTCTAACGCGTGTTAACCCCATAATCGTGAAAAACGAGGATTTTGTTGCATTATATTGTTAATATCTCAGCAACTGTGCCTTATTTAAAAAAATTGTTCAAATAAAATATGTTCATAAAATTTTCTATAGAAATGGGTATCTTATTGTTTTCCCCATAGAAGCCGTTTCAATGCCACTATGAGCTTGCAAAGTCGGTCCTCTTCGATAAAATGTTATTTGTTGGCATATAGCTTTCGGGCGTTACAGCATAACACACCGTTAGTCACTCCCAAAATTTACTCGCATGTCTACACATGTAATAACTAAGTCGTAAATGTATACTAATGTAGATCCTTTATCTAGTCGCATACCTACTATGGCAGACATTTGCACAACCGATTTTCCAAGTCCAACCCCAACATACTTAGCTGAAATTCGATAAATTTTGACCTTATTAGCGCTACAATATTGTGCGCCCAGTACAGAGTACATTGGTGCAAAACAAGACGGATCTGATCGGAAATCCGTTTGAATGAAACTGGAGAAGACCATGGGAAATATTGAAGGAGTGAATACTAGATCTGAGGGTTTTAAACCCTTAGTGTCGAGGGATTACCGAAGAGATCTGCAGGAGAAGGTATTAGGAAAAATTTCGCCCACATCTTGACTTCATAAGGAGAGAACAGTTCATGTCTTAAATTTTATCCATCATTTTTACCTAACAAATTAAAAAACTCTTTCTTCCTGGGGGAGAAAAGGGTCTCTGTTTACAAAATATTATCTACAGAGACTCGCGAATAAAACCGGAGCTTCTCATATCTTCTCAAACGATTTGATCAGTAAATAAATGAATAATTAAATTTTTTTCAGAAAAAAAGAGCCTGTTACTCGTTCAGGGTGGCTACTTTTCTTCAATTATAAATTTCTCTCACTTTTCTCTAACGTTTCTCTGATTTTTTCGGATCCACTTCTCAATATTTTCTCAATGAGTAAGCCTACTGTTGGAAGTTCTTTAATGAGTGTTGTCACTCAATTTTTTTTTCCAAGTTCTGGTACTGTAATTTTCGACCAATAGGCAGTTAACAGAAATCTTACATAGAACTAAACATAGGTATGAACCATCAGGAGGAAAAAATACTTTTTATTCAGTTTTGTATAGATAACAATCGAACAAAAAAGTATATTCGGAAAGTGCAATTTCATTTTCTGCGTCTGACTGCGGCTACCTATTGTAAACGGTAGTATATAGTGTTACATTGTTCAAGTGTAGCCGTAGAATTTCTCCGTGACTCAAGTTACAAAGACAACAGAACCATAATACTTCTAAACCACGCAATTTTATTAAGAATTCATTTTTTGAAAATTCTCTGACTTTTCCATGACTTTTCCCTGACTGAAGATTCCCTGACTTCTCCCAGATTTCCAGTTTTTCCAAGAAAGCGGCCACTCTGTGGTTTGAGTTCCGCTGCTATTGCATCCCTGCGTTTAATAAGTCGTTCTATCGAAAAACAGCTTTTTCTGAGTATGCAGTCACCTAAATTTCACCCATAAAGAATCGTTTTTTTGGTCCACCGTATACCAAGGGATGGGAGCACGACTTCCTAGTCACTTTCACAAACTAGCAATTTGGCTTGAAACTAGGTTTTCAAAGTCGTTGAGTCCAGGAAGAAAAAATTTTAGCCATTGTTTGACATAGTGTACGGTTGTTATGCATGGTGAATTCGATGCCGACATTGTTTATGGATCTGACTTCCCGAGATGGTATCCGAGGAAGGCTGGAACCAAATTTGGCTACTTTTTTGATACTATACCTGATGTAAAGGTTTTCAAGGTTATTGAATCCGATTTTGAGGGTAATTTTTACATCTAACCTCATAAGGCGTTTCTTGACGGTGACTGAAAGAAGATTTGAGTGATTCTTGTCGTATGGTATACAACTTGTATGTATGTTTTAAAGATGACTAATTCAAACTTGGAAGATAAATTGTCAAACTTGACTGTATTGGAACTTTGGAAGTGGTCCTAGACCTAATTCAACCAACCAGTGTGGAAATTTTAGCTCCATGGCTCTTGATCGTCAACATTTAAAAAATAAAGGTACACTTTTAAAATAATTTCAGCAAACCTACTGAGAACAAATAACCAAAATTTACTCCCAGCCCTCCATAAGTGCCAAACAATGTCAAAATCAGATTTAGCAACCCAGGAAACCTTAAATCGAGTATTGTGTCGAGAAATTGATTACCAATTTTTTTGACTTTTTTTGAAGCTGCCTTGTAGTACTATCGAAAATCGTTATGATCCAGTTTTATAATTTTAAAATAACGCCTTAGAGCTACAGATATAAGAAGACTACTCGTCTTCTTAATTTTGATAGGACCCCGCCCCCCCCCCCCCGACACACACATACTTACGTTCGATATTAAAATGTCTAAATCTCGTGTACTTGTATTGAGGAGGAGACGAACTCTCGATAATGAGGTCCTAATTAAAATATTATTTTACAGTCTCCTCGAAGTCAAGTTCTTCAATTTGCAGTCGGGCTCACCCAACATTCTGCAGCCTTTCACGACTAGTATTGGAAATTCATCTGCAGACAATTACGATTTCATGTTGGCCTGAGGAACAAAATGAATCAGTTAGAACCCTTTACTGAAATTTGAAAATCAGAAAGCCTGTCTCGCTCCCCTTTTCAGTTGCTAAAATTCACATGGATATTTCAGCAAAGGATATTCCCGAAAGTCTTCTAGTTTTTAAACGTCCGATATGGCCATTAAGTATTTTTACTCGGAGACGAAAAAATTTCCATTCAAAATCGAAAAGTAACTCCCTCGAGCAACTATATGTGACAATAGAGATGGCTCTGCGGGAGACATAAAGACTGAACGAAATTCCGCCCCGGTCTTTCCGAAAGAGAAACGGCTTTCGTTCCAGACTATATGGTGTTTTGTTTCCATTAGTCCACGATTCGGGTTACAGTACTCGCAAAACTTACACGTTGGTTTATTTTAACCACAGCACGGCACGTCTTCATTTGTTGCGGTGAAAATGCGTGAGCGGGTGAACTGCGAACATTTGTTAACCCTCGAGCAATCGCCGCTTCCAACGCTGTACATGTTAATCTGGTTTCGAGTGAAATTAATGCTCTAACGGCAATTCGACTTTCGCTGGATTCAGTATAGCGATAATTTTTACTGGATTTGCGAAACATTTGCAGTATTGTGGTGCCAAAGTCACAAGGCATGGCTGCAAATGCGGTCAGGGGCGAATGGAGCCGCGTGGGAAGATGGAACAATTCGACCGAACTGGGAAGGAGCAGCTAGCTCCGGCAGAAATTTATGAACTCGATTTGACAAAGGTGGTAAGGCGATAATTCAGTCGTATTAGGACTGTGAAATTCAGGTGGTTTTAGAAAATTCGAACGATGGTACAGAGTCCAGTCAGTAAAGAGTCAAAAATGAACTGAAACGGGGAAAACAGGCAAGCTGAAATTTGGATTACACCTCTGGACACTACCCTGGTTATTACTTTAAGACCCCGACGAATTTCCCCGGAACGTTCTTTCCGATTTATTGTGAATTAAAGTGAGAAAGATGAGTTTCTTTGACCAAAAAGTCGTTGATTATGACTGTGAATGTAAAATGAGTAATCATGAAAGTTAAAGTCCTTCGAATTTCCTATAAGAAAGGTCCTATACCTCCTAAAATGCCACACATTGCAGAAGAGTGAAAACGGGAAACTACATTAAAAATAAAATAAAAATGTTTCCCCCACTAAAGAAAAAGAGGCAATAAGTTATGTAGTTTAGGCAATCGAAAAATTACACCTCACATGAAGGGACACCCAATCCACATACAATATTTTGGAGAGTCTAATAAAAAACACCACGAGCAAATACGGAATATAGAGTTGGAGAAAATCAGGACAAATGATAAAATTACGAAAGAGACCAAAAGTCTGATACACAAAATGGAGGAATTAAAACGTAAAGGGAGGAAATCAAAAGAGCAGGTAATTGAGCTGAGCGAACTGCAAAAACTGGTGAGAAGGGAGATAAGAAAGAACATACAAGCATATGAGGAAAAAACTGCAAAAGAGAAGATAATAGAATGCTCCGGGTCAACAAGAAAAAATAAAAGAAAGGAACTATCTAAAGGTCAAAACTTAATGTTGGGACTGCGCAACAAGACAGGGAGCAATGAAAGCAATCGTAGCAAAATAATTGGCACTATTTTTTTTTTTTTTTTTCTAATTTGCTCTCCACTTGAGTCCTGGAATCCGCCCTTTCGAGCATTACTTCAGAGACGTCGGGGAAGCTGTTAGGGCTGTCTTAGCTCTCTTCCCTTCTGGCCAAAAAACCGGCCTAGGTCGAAAATTCTGGCGAGTCGCTACGTGGGTTCGAACCCGGGACCCCTGGATTCTGAGACCAACGCGCTATCCACTCGGCCAACCAGACCTCCTAAAAACTGGCACTGTATTCTACCAGGAATTCTACGCCAATAAATCCGGCGACCCGGAAATGGAGGATGGAGAAATAGTAGATGGAGAGGAAGAGGAAATTCCCCCAGTCCTTGTGGACAAGGTGAGAAATATCCTAGGAAAACTAAAAACAGAAACAGCCCCTGGACCCGACAAAATTGATAACGAAATTTTAAAAATCCTTTCACACGCAATTGTAGAACCAATTACCATGATATTTAACAAAATTCTTGCAAAAGATATAACCCAGGCACAATAGAAAACAGCAGAAATAAACCTTCTTCACAAAAAAGGGGACCGGAAAACATAGAAAATTATAGACCAATTAGCCTAACGTCCACCCTATACAAATAAATGTTTATGAAAATAATCAAAAATAGAATTTACAACCTTCTAGACGCCAACCAAGCACGAGAACAGGCAGGGTTCAGGAAAAACCAGTCGACAATAGACCATATTCATACCATGAACCAGATCCTTGGAAAAGCCAGAGAATATAATGTTAATGCTCATCTCCTCTTCATAGACTTTACTAAAGCCTTCGACACGGTGGAACATAGGAAAGTGTGGGAGGGGTTAAAAATCCAGCGAATTCCCATCAAAATCATCCGACTGCTGGAAAATATATACAGAAATGCAAATGCATACATAAAAACAGACAAGAAAGGTGATAAATTCCAAATAGAGAGAGGAGTAAAGCAGGGCGGCCCCTCTCCCCATACCTGTTCAATGTGGTTTCATAAGAAGTCTTTAGGAAAATAAACTGGGAAGAGAAAGGGATCAGGGTGGATGAGGAATACCTGAGCCATCTCAGATCCGCAGATGATATAGTCTTGTTCAGCTCGAGCCATGAACAATTAAAGGAGACGGAGGAAGAATTGAAAGAGAACAGTGAAAAAGTGGGCTTAAAAATGAATACGTCGAAAACAAAATAATATGCCTAACAATTCCGTCGAGGACAACGAACAAGAGCTGTATATTAAGGGGGAGCGAATCGAGAAGATAGAGGAGTACAAATATGTAGGACAAATAGTAGCCTTCGAGTCTAGGCAAGAGAAAGAACTAAGGGAGAGAAAACGAAAAGCGGGGGAGGAAACTTCTGGGCGCTGAAGAATATAAATAGGAACAAAAAAGTATCGCTGAACACAAAAATCAAAACATGGAAGATGTGTACCATCCCAGTGTTATCCTATGGGGCGCAATCATGGTCCCTAACAAAAATCCAAATAACAGGTATGCAAGAAACACAAAGAGCGACGGAGAGAAGAACAGAAAACTGTCGTAAGGCAGAATTTCGTAAATACTCTCTTCCTACCTACGACATCAAATAGCTCCTCGTGCAGCCTCGGAATAGCGGTACCTCCGTGTTCGCAAGTAACCGAACTGCATTTTCCCAACTCCGCCTGACTGAAATTGTAAATCTTCCCAACCGCCGAGTAAAGAGTTCCTATGGGAGAGGTGGATGGGGTTAGTTGCCCCCATCGCTACGTCCCTGAATAGATGTGACCAACAAAACAGTTTTCCACCATCTTCATAACAATTAACCACAAAATGTTTTCGTATTACAATATGTGGAAATGTCCTGTAAAAATCGAATCACCTTTCTTTTGTTCAGTTTACAAAAACGGTAATTCTGGTTTCGGCATACCATCATTAATAAATTCTAATGGTTCATTAAAAGTAAATCGCGAAAAAGGTTTACAATAAGATCCCGAATACGCATTTTGTGGGCAACAACACATCGGAGCATTTAAACGTAAACGTGTTGACTAGTAGAACACTAATCACGTTTCACTGCCAACTTCGACTAGCGTAGCTATAAGCGATTTTAAAACAGCTTATGAAACGCCCAGTTTTCGTCGCGTTAAACATGCTAGTGTGTTTTTGTGTTGGTCATCAACACGGAGGTGGAGCGTAAGTCGTGTATAAGTTTAGTTGCAATATGAAAAATAAGTGATACTCCGATCGCTGCCCGGATATACCAGCTGATTGCCGAACAATGAACGCTTCTGTTTCTACTGTCTCCTGGACCACCGGCAACAAGACGGCGCCATTTGTTCAACGTTAATCTATAAATGTAATAAGCGGAAGTACGATCGCTTCTTTCTTCGTTCAATGTTTCATATCCTTTATTTGTTACAAGTTGATATATTATATGAAAACTTATTTTCTCGGGATTTTTTAGCGTAAGCGGCGCTTACCTTGCTTACTGAATTGCACGTCACTGTGGAAGGACGAAATAGTTGGCAGAGTTGGTACCCCCTGGCACAAACAAACCCACAATAAGGCAGTATGGCGGAGGATCGGAGAGGCCTATACCCAAGAATGGGCCGATAAGCAATAACACCTAAATAAAGAAGCTATTATATTATTAATAGCTTAGTTCAGGAGCTACCGCCTCTCAATCACTATAAAAGCGTACTTATAGGAAGGTTTGTCCTACAAGTAAGGAAGAAATATTGAGTTCGCTATCTGTAAAATGAACACTGAGTCATCATACCATTGTTGGGTGTTTTGGATTTAACTCGGCAAACGCCCTGAATCAATCCCCCTCAGGGAGAAATCCAGTAATAGGAGCACGTATTGGGGGTTCTTATCATAGACTTCGAATGAATGAGAAACGGGATAATGAGAAAGGGCGTTCAAACTGATATTAAAACGTCGATTTGACGGCAATTTTTGCCTTCGAGTCAGCGTTGTGATGCTTCAACAAAGAAACTTTCAAGAGAACTGATTGCGAGAAACGAGCATAGTAACGCAGTTTTGACCGGACCTTGGGAATGGAAGAGAACCGACGACAACAAGCCCATTTACCAACATCGAAAAACAATAACAGTTCGGCGATTGTATAACCTCGACGAGTCACCGCAATATCTGGGGAAAGCGAGGCAAATGTCTACATTTAAACCCCGTGGAGAAGGAGCTACATTTAAACGCCACGAAGAAAGAGAGAAGACCTTTTGCGACGAGAATTCGCAATAGCGTTGTACACTTCGGGATGGTCATCTATCGCGCGAAAATATTAATAATTCTCGATTGAGTAATTTTGCTATCCGCGAATCGATATTTCGAAAACGATATCATCGTCGAAATGTGTAAACACGCAGCGTCGAGTCAAATTTTTCAAAATGCTGCACAGCATTCGAAATGTCGTTTCGACCAATGTTGTGTGGTCGAGGCTGGTGTCATAATCTGGCGATGAACATTCTCCGAACATCGTTTCTATTTGTATTCACGTACTCGCATTTCCTTACTCGCTCTCGCCAGTTATTTGTAAAGTCGTTCGGGTACAAGAAAAGCGTCATTTAGAATATCCGTCGCCATTTTCTGCAGAATAACGGGCCCTCATTCGCGCACGCATATAAATAACTGGCACCCACAGTTGGGTACCTCTATTGCGTACAAATATTGTTTTATATATCATAAGGGTGTTAAATTCTCCGGATAAGTTAGTTTTTTTGTTGTTTTTTTCAGCCCTAGGCAAGCTCAATGCGTGTACTTATTTTGTTTATTCTCGCGTACACAAACGAGAGACGATTATCCGAAAAGGAAAGAAAAAGAAATTGTTACCGCCGCAGTCGAGATATTAGAAAAATGACTCACGAGGTACGAGTAGATTTATAATACCATCACCAACGGTACGCGCATCCGACTGGAAACCATGCGTGAACGATATAGTTGTGTGAAACTTTTTTGACAGTAAACGGTGATAAATTTGAAAAATCTACTTTCTTTTAATCCGTCGATGTTTCGATTACTTGATAAATGTGATGTACGCGGCCTTGCTTCGTGTAGAACTAAGCTCAGTCAGATTAAAAACGAGGAGAGTCTTCCTCTCCAGAAGAATGCGATCATAGCAGTCCTTCACTTTCCCAGACAATAAAAGCTTGCCTCGTAGTGAAACTCTCGATGTCCGTTGGGTATTCATTCATTTACTATACTTCCAGAAATCTCTCAAGCCAGCGTTTTCGAAACTCTTCTATACGCCCACCGTGTACTACCTCCAGCTAATTAGCTCAACATCCGCTGTATTGACCAGTAGCACTGTGATGCTGGCAACCGACAGCGACCTACAACTGGGCTTACGGATCGAAATATCGATGACGTCCGTGGCATGGGTACGAAAAGTTCAAAGTAGGAGGAGGCGTGAAACAGGGAGATCTTCTTTCTCCCAATTTATTTGTGTTTTCGAATCAGTATTCAGAGAATTAGAATGGGAAGGGAGAGGAATCAGAGTTAATGGTTGCTGAATCAACAACCTCCGGTTCGCAGATGATGTGCTAATTGGCAAAAGCATCGGTGAATTGAAAGAAATGGCGCTCGAACTATACGAGGCTAGTTTAGAGTTGGCTTATACCCATGAACTTTGCCAAGACAAATATCGTCAGAAAAAAAAGAAATAACCGTTCTGGAAGGTCACGAAATCGAATTGGTACCTAGACGAATATAAATATTTGGGCCCAATTATGTCCTTGAAAGAAAGGTCGGAAATAGATATTAACGCTATATTTTAAAAAGTAACATGTTGGTAGCAACAAGAAGCAGAATTCTGGAATCTTGTGTTGTACCTACGCTGTTATACGGAGCACAGACCTGGGCCTTAATTAGTCGACAGACAAAAAGACTCGAGACGACATTCAACCAGAATGTTGGGGAGTATTCTGAATATTACACTACGTGACAAAATTAGTTTAGTAAAAATCAGGAAGAAAGAACAAGAGTCGAGAGAATAATGGCCTTTTCGTGGTCCGACTTAGGCTGGGGTACGCGGGGCACTTGGTGAGGGGCTGTAACGACTAGACAAAGAGCCTAATGAATTGGGCTCCTTGGGACCCGAAACGGAGAAAGGGCGTCCCTTTATTAGAAGGAGGGATCTCATGTGTAAATACTTCGGATCCCTGCGGTCTAGAGCCGCAGAGTCCAGACTAAGTTGGAGGCGTGCGGTGGAAGCCGATGCCCGGAGATGGACGGACAGGGAAGGTTAGCGGCTTATCTGACTAAATACAGTTTAGTTCACACCTAAAATTCATATTTTTCTTCCCATTCGTTATGTCTTATCTTGTTTTGTTTCAACTGAAAGATTTTTTTTTTCTTTATTGTAAACATTGGTCGAGCGAAATCCACCCACGATTCCTGAGCATTCTCTACAACCATCCCAACAGTTTATCCACATTCCAAAGTCGTCCTCGTTTAAGCCACTTCGTCCCTTCCATCCCTCCTTTGAGTTCTTTTCCGAAACATCCCTCACCGTTCTCCCTCGTCCGCTCGCTCGCGCGGCATACTCTCCAGCCTTTCACCGTGTATATTTTTTGCCTTTCGATCGTCCGTTTTAGTTGTTTTGATTGAATAAATGCGTTTCTAAGCATTTCGGCTGTGTTCTTAATATCGGATATTATGGCCAACCAAAAACTTTTATCACGTCGGTGGTCGTAGTATTAACTCGCCCTTGTGGCTTTAACACACCTTCGCGGCATCAAACGCCCTCTTGGCATCATACGCCCTCGTGGCATCAACGATAACGCCTTTTGAGGCAAAAGCAATCTACGTATATGCACTTCAAGTATACCAGCATACCAGCATAATAGTGACCATCCACCGTACAACACAGCACGCCTGCACCACACTACCCAGCCAACGCATCGAGCCATCGACCAATTCATCCGCATTGTAAAAAATGGAAGCATTACAGAAAAAACGAGCTATAGTCAAGGGTAAGCTAACAAGAACCTCGAAAGTCTCTGACGAATTCCTATCCAGCCAGGTAGCAGTCAACGCATGGTCTGATGAAAAACTCGACCGGATCGAAAACGAATTCGAAACCATTGAAGAGCATACAGAACTTTTAATGGGAGAACCAGAAGATGGTCAACCCGACATCAACGAACTCGAAAGAGAACAATGCGACAACACTGTAGTTAGAGCTTTGCGGCAGAGCAGCCGAACTCCGCGCGAACTAGTCCCCAACCATTGGCAATTCAACGTCAAACTCGAGTTGCAGATCAAATCAGTCAGTCGAGCCGCAAGTAAAATTACCACATATCAATTTGCCGACGTTTTTCAGTGACTAAGAGGAGTGGCCGGCTTTCTCCCAATTATTTAAAAAGCTGGTGCACAAAAACGACAAATACACGCTGATCGGAAAATGTTATTATTTAAAACTGTATTTACCTGGCGAAGGGGCGTCGGTGTATAACAATGTTAGAGCTGACCAACAAAAACTACAAGGAGGTCGTCGTTTATCAATCGCCATCTTGAAATGATCTTCAAATTCCTCAGTGTCACTTAAGATATACAGCTACGGCCATTTGTCGACCAATTCACTAAAGCGCTACAAGCATTAGCAGCACAAGGTTTACCTACCCATTACTGGGACGCAATACTTGTACACCAACTAATGATGAAACTCGGTCCAGGCATTCGTCACCAATGGGAGATTACTATCAAAGACTCCACAAAAATGCTCGAATTGAAAGAATTAATCGCGTTCATAGAATAGCTTTCCATTGCGGCAGAAGTCATTGGGAACTCCACTCCATTAAAAATAGAAAAAACTAGCTCTGGAATTGAAAAGGGCGACAAGTCTATCAACTCTAGAAAGCCGAAATCTAACAACAAGTTTTCACACCTAGCATCTGACAACCAGAACCCATCAACGTCGTTCAGTTGCCCGATTTGCACTGGGGAATATTTTGCATTTCAATGCAAAACATAATTATGTATTTACAAGCAAACGTGACAGGTTAGGAGAAACTAGTTGTGGAACATCACTTCTGCATCAGTTGTCCTAATCCAAGGCATGCTACCGCGAATTGCTGCTCATCGAAGTGCAAGAAGTGCCAGAAGTCGCATCATACATCGCTGCACAAGGAACTTCACCCATATGCGCCTGCATTTTCCGGTCTAGCCCAGTCATAATGGCAAGCGTGTCTACCAACTGGGTGTGTATTTGTTACACACCCAGTTAAACACGTCGCTCAACTGATCAAATGATTATTGATTCTGGTTTGCAGTACACATTCATCACCAAAAACTTCGCCCATTGTTTACATATCAGCCAAATTTGTATATCATCTACTCGCAGTAGCATCGAAGGTGTTGGTAGTGTCAGCACAACTCCAATTGTATTTGCTGCTGGACTTACAGTTACTTCACGTCATTTGCCATATCAGCTTGCTATATATGCCCGAATTTTACCAGCAATAACAAAATATACGCCAGAGCTTAGCAACGCCATTAGTGACCTAAAAGGCATATACCGCTAGCCGAAGATTTGTCGATTGACATTTTACTCGGTGCAGAATACTGGGCAATTATTATGCAACCTAGTAAGCGCAATCCAACAATGAAACTACCGCCGTTACTAGATTCGAGCTTTGGCTGGTTTGTCTCTGGTACCATCAACGTTACTCCGTCTACGTCACTATTTAATAGGGTATGCTGTTTTACTATATCAAAGATCAGCTTCCCCAGTTTTGGAAAATTGAAAATGCTGTGGTTGCGATGCCTCTTCCTCACCAGTGTGGAATGACGCCTGATGACCTTAAGTGCGAGCAGTTGTATCTCAAAACAACTACACGTAATGAAACGGGTCGCTACATTATCATGATACTATTCAACAAAAATCAAACTAAGTTCAGCAAATCCTATCAAATTGCCAAACAATAGTTTTACCAGACTGAACACCAAATGCAACAAGATCCTGAATATTGCGTTAAATATCACGCATTTATGCGCAAATACGAACAACTTAGGCACATAACACGTGTCACAAACTCCTCGGGCCCGCAGTATTTTCTCCCTCATTATGCTGTCGCACATCCAGACAACCCATTGAAGTTTTGCGTCATTTTCAACGGTTCCCAGAAAATGATTACTGGTATATCTACCGAGTCAAAATGACATATATTGTCCTTCTACTGATTGGTTTTTGTGAACACCCTATTGGAATAACTTGCGACGCTGAGAAAATGTATGGACAAGTAATGGTACATCCGTCACATCAACCGTGTCAACAAATTCTCTACCATTACTCGCCACAAGAACAGCTATCTACTTTTCAGTTGAACACGGTCACATACAGCACTGGTCCAGCACTGTATCTAGCAATGCGCACCATGAAGCAACTCGTCCTCAATGAAGGCACCAATTACCCGGTCACTGCCCCAGTCTTTTTGAATGAAGATTACATATGGACGATTTTTCAACAGGTTTAGCTTTACTTAACAACGCTCACAAGCTGATCAGTGAACTCATGCAGTTAGCATCACATGGTCATTTCTATCTTTGAAAATGGTGTTCTAACGAACCTCAAGCTCTTGTCAATATATGCGATTGCGCCACGTCAGTGACCTCACCACAGATGCATTCCTAGCAGCACTCATATGTTTCATCTCAAGGCATGGGCTGCCTGAGCGCATCTACTATGATAATGGAACCAATTTCATCAGCGCGCAGAGAAAATTAAGTAAAATCGAACAGATTCTGCATCAATCCAAAAATAACATCACATAAAATTTAGCAGATCAGAAAATTGAGTGGCATTTCATCCCATCTTACGCTCCCAACTTCAGTGCGGATTATGGTAAGCCGGAATATGAAATCTGCTAGACGATTATTGCCAAAGTCGTGTTCAACTCTCGCACTCTCACACCGCTATCAAGTGATCAATACAAAACGCTGACTCCGGGACATTTTTTAATTGGAGCGCCGTTCCGCATATCGCCTGTTTCCACTGTTGCTGGCGAGCAGCTTACTGTTAGCATGTGATGGCGTATGGTACAGGAGGTTTCACAGGCGTTTTGGACAGCCTAAAAGCGTGACTATGTTCTTGAATTTCAACAACGAGTAAATTCTATCACACCGACTCCCGTGACCATCGGCGAATTTGTTCTGCTCTGAGACGAGCACTCTCTACCATTGACTTGGCCAATGGCTCGAATCGAGCCCCTGCATCCTGGTGACGAAGGAATTGTTCGAGTGGTTACTCTGAAGACAGCAAACGGGAGTACAAAGTGAGCTGTTTTCAAGTTAGGTCGTTTACTACTTGACACTCTATAATGTGTCAATGGGAGGGGGGGGGGAGAGCACGTTTGAGCGAAATCCATCAACGATTCCCGAGCATCTTCCCGTTACAATCTCACCTCTGGAGCATCCTCTGCAACCATTCCAACAGTTCATCCACATTCCAATGTCATCCTCTTTTAAGCCACTTTGTCCCTTCCGTCCCTTCTTTGGGTTATTTCCAAAATATCCCTTACCGCTCTCCCTCATCCGCTCACTCGCTCGGCATGCTCTCCAACCTTTCACCGTGTATATTTTTTGCCTTTACATGTTTCAGTTAATGTGATTGAATACAGGCGTTTTGTCACAAATTCAGCGTTTTCTTTCCAACAAACATATTCAAATTTGATGTCTGTACTTCATTCTCCGCCGCGCATCACTGTCAGGCGAGAATAAAATCGTCGTCGCCGTCGTAGTCGCTTCTCCTTGGCAGGAAGATTTCATGAATCTTGTTTTTGTCTATATTGTAACAATATTCGCACCAAAAAACGCACGAAAACACGTAATAACGACTTTAATTCCACACTATACATAACATAACACAAAACAGTAGCTAAATCGCTTTGAAAACGCACAATTTATCGCATACCAAACTAGACCGTACGGCGACGGCCAGCGGCCTTCATACACCCCTGCGTTATCGGCAAAACTTTTTATCGCTCTCGTTATTGATCTTCTATTCGTTGCTTGAAATGTGTCGATCATTCTTCACTTATCACGAGTGTTTGGGAGCGTTCGCCACAACCTTATTTGGTTTCTAGCGTATGTATTTGATGGTGTCTTTCAGGGTCTTGCAAGGTGAGTTGTTTGTAATCGGTTCTAAGCGTTGCCTTCCTCTTGATGTTTACCTTGTATCTGTACCTCTGTGCCGCTAGCATGAAAATATCGTTTCCTGGTATTTTAGGCGCTGAATATTTCATTTTCCTGTTCTTAATCATCCTCGACTATGATTTCCCGTTATTCTCCAGTTCTTGCAAAGACTGTTTTGTTGTTTACGAAGTCTTTCCATGAGATCCTTAATAGTCTTTGGTAACACCACATCTCGAAGGCAGTTATTTTCTTTTCGCATTCCGCATTTACGGTCCATGTTTCGCAAGAATATTTGAGAATTGTCCATGCGTGACAGCGCATCATTTTTTTCGGAGGTTTAGGTTCATCGTTCGATTTCCAAGCACTTTGCTGAGGTTGCTGAATGCAGCTTTAGACATGCCAATTCGCGTCTTTATTTCTTTTCGATATCTGTCATCGTTGTTTATAATAAAATAGTGACAAAAAGTCAACTTCCTACACGCGCCTAGACGGACCACTTGAAGGGCACTATATGAACGAAATGTGTGTTCTACAGGAAGCCTGAGTTGTCTGCAATAAATTGATCTAGTCAACTGAAATTTTAACGATGAATTTTCATAACCCTTATAAGGTTTCAGTTTATAGATAAGACTAATTAGCTCGTTGGGTTCGGAACTAGGAGTACCCAACGTGTGTAAAGTCCATTTTCTTTCAAATATTTTCTCTCTCGATCAGTAAGTCCTATCCAATTTCTGAAGGCTATATTATTATTTATTTATTATTTTACAGCCTTACAGAGTTGAAAATAGTTCTTTATAATAACTCAATGCGTCCATTGATGGGCGTAGGCCTCCCCCACCTTTCTCCAACGGTCCTGTATCCTTGCATTTCTTCCCCACGCAATCCCTGCATATCGGCATATTTCCCCTTCCCATCTGGTTTTCGGTCTGTCTTTTCTTCTTTTATTTTCTCTCGGGTCCCACTTCATAAATGATCTTTCCCACCGTTCCTCCCCTCCTCTTACAAAATGTCCCGCATATACGAATTTTAGTTTTTTAACAATATATCGCTACAGTCCTTGGTTCCCTTTTTTCTTTTTTTTTTGCTCTAATCGTACAGTTTTTGATTTTACCTATTCTTCTTACTTCCGACGGTGACCTTTCCATAACTCTCTGCGTCTTGACTAGGCTGCTGGACGTGCCTCCGTTAGTACCCACGTATGGGCACGATACGTAAGTACCGGCACAGTGCAACTTTCGAAAATTTTCTTTTTTGTTTTCATAGACATTTTGCTTTTAAATACGTCCCTAAGGGACCAGAAATTTTTCCATGCATTTGCTCTTCTCCTGGTTTATTCTTTGTCCAAGTTGTTAACGAATGATATCAGTTGCCCTAAATACACCGAACTATCTTCGGTACTTATTTTATTTTCGCCGATTGTAATAGCGGGCTTAATTACCTGATTAGATAAAAGCACAGTTTTATTTGTATTTATGTTGAGGCCTACTTTTTGGCATTCATTCTCTAGATCCCTTGCCTTTCTTTGAAGTTCGTCACCATTCTGGGAACTTATAGAGCCGCACCATCAGCAAATTTTAGATTATTTAGAAACCTCTCGTATATATTTTAATACCCTTTTCCTCCCAATCTAATTTTTGAAATACTTCCTCTAGAAGACAGATGAAGAGGTTGGGAGATAACGGGTCTCCATATTTTACGCCGCGATTTATCTTAAAAGTTGGTCCTGTTTTGTCTAAACGTACCCTACCCTCAGCGTTTTTGTACATTTCTTTTATAATTCTTACTATTTTCTCTGGAACTCCTTGTCTAAGTAATGCATGCATCCCATAATTCATAAATAGACTGAGTCAAAGGCTTTTTGAAAATCAGTGAATAGCCAATTTAGCGGTACGTTATATTCCCCAGTTTCCTCGATTAGCTGATTTATAATAAATAATTGATCAACTGTTGAGTGGCCTTTCCTGAAACCTGCCTGTTCGGGGCTTTGGTTAAAGTCTAGCATATAGTAGATACGATTTTTGATAAGTTTAGCGAAAATTTTTCCCAAGATAGAGGTAAGGCTAATATTGGCCTATAGTTATTGATATAAGTTTTGTCCCCTTTTTTAAAATAATAAAATAATTTTTGAATTTTCCCATTGCGAGGGGACTTTTCCTTTACTAAGATTAAGTTTAAAAATTTCGTTGGGTGGCTGTAAATTCCTCTGTAAACAATTTCAGCTCGCTATTACGAATTTCATCAGGTCCCGACGACTTATTTGGTTTCAGGTTTCTCAGGATAGCTCGAACTTCTTCTGCTAGAAATGATGGTACCTCTTCCTTATTGCTTTGTACTATTCGGTTCTTACTAAGGGGCTCATCTGAGTCCTTTTCGTATAACTTTTCATAAAAGTCTGTAGCTACCTTCACAATCTTGTCTTTGTCGTGTTGAAATTCCCCTCTTCTCTCCTTAACTTTTGGAATTAGGCCTTGTTCTTTGAACTTTTCCCTTCTGGCTTTCTTAATCGCCCCAGAGCTTTTAATGATTTCAAGCATCCTATCAGTATCGAGTTTTTGTATATCGTTTCATATTTGTTTTCTTACCAGCTTTCTAAGCTCAGCCAGTTCTATTTATTTTTCTCTAAGAGTTCTGTTTTTTTATTTTTGCCAGCGCATTCCTTCTTTCATGATTTTTTTTTTCAGGAATTTTGTTTGCTGGTTTTGTCTGGTTGTTTTTTCTGGAGAATTCAGCATGAATTGTTTTCAGAATTTTTTCCGATTTTGTCGTACATTAATTGTACGTCCTCCTGTTTTTCCTTGTCGGTTTTCCAGTTCAATTTTTAGTTTTTGTTTTGCTGACACACAATTGTAAACCGGAATTACTGTGTTACCTCGGACTTTCCTTTTTTTAAACTGGCAATCCTGAATCTTTTGGGTATTTTTAATTTCAAATGGAACTCCGTGTTCCGAGGGAAAGCCAAAAGAATCTACACGAGCAACGTGTCTGCCAATTCTCATGTTATCTATTGTAAAAAAGTCGATGTCGTTTCTGGTTCTGCCGCCCGGTGATAGCCAGGTCCACTTTTTACTTTTACGTTTTTTGAAGAATGAGTTCGCAATTTTGATAGAGTTGTTTTCTGTAAAGTTTAGCATAGCTTCGCCATTGCAGTTGGTAGTATCATCATCAGAACAAAATTTCGCGATACCGATGTAACTTTTCATTTTACTTTTCCCTCCTATTTTAGCATTGAAGTCGCCCATGATTATATTAAAATACTCGCTTTCTTCGTCGAGGGTTTTTTGTAAACTTCCGTAGAATAATTCCTCTATTTTCCTTTCCTTAGATTGAAGAGTCGGCGCCTAAACTTGAATAATTAGAATTTTCGCTTTTTGTTGTCTAACGATAGCTTCATCTGACTGATCCTCTCCGAAATACCTTTCAATTCGCTAATTTTTCCAGCCCATTTTCTGTTAACGTAAAATTCAGTTTCTTTAAAGTCATTGGTTTGCCCGGAGTAAAAGAGATAGTTCCCGTTTGCCCTTTTTTGATGAAGTATTTCCCAGTTTTTTTTTAAATTTCTGTTAGCCCGAAAACATCGAATTTAGATTTTTCTGCCAGTATTTCGAATTTCGTGAACAGTTCAATACTTGCTAACCCCTGAGTGTTAAGAGTGAAAATATTTAAGTAAATATCGTGATTACCTTTTATTTTTTGTTTTTTGATGGTGGAGGAAGATACATGACCAGTGGAGTTAAGGTGGGGGTTACACAGCAATTCAGTCCCACGGTTGCTGCCGTCCGGTTTGGGATCTGAAGTCTATAGTATTATTTTTTGAGACACAAAATTTGATAATTAATATTGTTTTATAAGTGCCTTGAGTTTCAGTTTGCCACGATGAAAGGGGAGTCTATCGTATCATTCAAGATTACAGTGCTGAGGTAACACAAATGCGAAAGAAAATACTCAAACAAAACTATACGACATTTTAACAACACGCACAATTTACGTTAATTTTTCAAATCACATCAGTAGTGCAGAGTACCTGAATCCTGAATTTTAAATCAAGGTTGAGGAAAAGCTTGTACAAGGATGCACAGTCAGGCACTTTGCCGCGGCCTATTCAAAATTTTTGCGAACTTTTTATTATGCAAAGCGTAGGGCTGGTTAAAACGTTTCCACCCACTTAGAAGTGTAAACGTTATTTAATGAAAAACAGAAGTTTCAGAAAATAAGTATTCACCACGCGTTACATGAAATGGATTTCAGAATGGAATTAAAAGCTTTAAGACGGGTTTGTATGCGAGAAACGGTTAATTATTAATTCAATCGGTATAAACGGTCGCGGTATGGTGAGGAAGTATATTCGACAGAAGAAAAAAGTTAAAAGTAGGAAAGACGCGATTTTCTCAAGCATCCGTCGAAAACTTTTAAACAAGAATTGGATACGAATTCTAAAACAATGCTTTTGCTGAAATCAGCGTTCAAGGAAAATACTTCAGAACAAAGACGTGAATTATGAAACCGCTAAAGCACGCGTGTTTATAAGATTCCACCTGTTTCTTGGTTTTAAAAAGGGCAACTTCGAAGCGTGGTAAGAGTAATTATTTAATAACTTCTTTCAGCTTGAGCTAAGTGATAATATAGCCAACCACTAAAGCAGATAATGGGGTTATTTATTTATCAATTTTTGAACGCTGGGCTCGTTTTCCGTACCTACGTTCTTTCATAACGTGTAAAGCTAAGTAATCTTACAACGAAGGATTAACTCTAGAGTTAACTAAATTTGTTTGATTGTAACTTTGGTTTAGCTTCGCCGGCAGTTGTACCACAATAATGGATAGCTCACGAGTTACTTAAGCCAGGCGTGAGTGTGCGTGATCATAAAAAACGAAGGCGAATTACTGGAAGTGCAAAAACAACCAAACAGAAATACCGCCATTATGCTATGAACAATTTCTGTTTCATGCACGTTCCATTAAAGGATTTATAAATTTATGGATTAATAAATACAGCCTTGAAACAGATGTTTCGGTCCACCCACTGGGATATAGGCCTCCTTGATCAATTATTTTGATACAAGGGTTATAGTCTAATTCCCCTTAGTGACAAGCCATTACTGGGGAATGGTTATGAAAGAGTTTTCCTTCTCTATAAGGGACATGCAACCTGCATGGCACACCAGACTAGTCAGGTGTTAGTAGTCTATAGGTGTGGCTAACCCAATTGTAGTATTTTTTAATTCCTACGGAACAATTAAATTGAACTCCACCTCTTGCTACAATTGGTGTGGCTTGGTCAGATGTTAAAGTTCTTCATATATTCTTGTATTTTTCTTTTATTATTTTCTTATTATCATATTTGAATCTTAAAAATTCGCCGTCCGTACTCGGATTCGAACCCGCGTTCCGTGGTTTAGGAGCCAGCGTTCAAATCCACTGGGCCACCAAGCCGCTAAATTTATGGATTATTAATTATTATTTGTGAATTATCAATTCTTATTTTATTTATTTATTTATTTATTTATCAGCCTTTATTTCGAGAAACTTACATTTTACAAAGGAGCCGCGACACTCCTGCGTCACGCGTCATTTTCTTAAATCTACCTTTGAAATTACGCGTTCCTTCACGCGGCGTTCAGGCATCGCGGTGTCCCTGCCCATCATGCGCCCAACCTAGGGCATAGGCCTCCCCCACCCTATTCCAGCGTTTTCTGTCCCTGGCATCTCTGCTCCAGGCAATCCCGCCCTTCCTTATGATTTCATCTTCCCACCTTTTTCTCGGTCTTCCTACCTTCCTCTTTTTGCCCCTTGGGAGCCAAAATAGCACTTTATTTTCCCATCTCCATTCCTCCCTTCTTGCTACGTGGCCGGCATAGTCGAATTTGAGTTTTTTAATTTTACATCTACAGTCCACAATTCCACTCTTCCTCCTGACTGCCATATTACTGACTTTATCTTTCCTCTTGATACCCGTCATCGACCTCTCCATAGCGATCTGGGTCCTCGCAAGTCCTAGAAGCTGTCCTTCCGTGAGCGCCCAAGTCTGGGCTCCGTAGGTTAATACCAGCATCACGCAACTCTCAAAAAAATTTTTCTTTAATGTTTGCGAAAATTTTCCTTTGAATATATATGAGAGCTTCCAATAGCTGTTCCACGCCCTGGCTTTCCTTCTCTTTAATTCTCTATTCAGGTTGTCCGAGAAAGCTATCGTCTGGCCTAAGTATATTGCCTCTTCACTGCTCTTTATCTTCTCGCCGTTGAGACTAATTTCCATCATCTCCGAACAGTTTGAGAGTAACACTGTTTTTTTTGTATTTATACTTAGACCAGCTTCGCTTCCTGCTCTTCTCAGTTCCTCTGCCATCACTTGGAGATCCTCTCCACTCTGAGCAATGAGGGCCACATCGTCGGCGAATCTCAGGTTGTTCAGCTTTGTTCCTTCCACCTCTATTCCCCTGTCAGCCCAATCTAGTCTTCTGAACATTTCCTCCAAGATACCGTTAAATAAGTTGGGCGATAGATGATCACCTTGTTCCACACCTCTCTTGATTTTGAATTTTTCACCCACCTTATCCGTTTTTACCTTCCCTTCCGCGATACTGTATATGTTTTTTAAAATTCTTATAAATTTGGCCTGAATCCCCTGGTTGTTGAGTGTTCTCCATAAGTAGTTGAGGTGGACTGAATCAAAGGCTTTCTGAAAATCGATTAGTAGGACATAAAGCGGTATGCTAAATTCATTACACTTCTCTATTAATTGGTTAATAATGAAAATCTGATCTAACGTCGATCCCCCTTTTCTGAACCCCGCCTGTTCTTGACTTTGATTTTCGTCTAAACATTTATACATTCTGTTTTTCAGTAATTTTGCAAATAATTTTGAAATATTCGAAGTAAGGCTTATCGGACGATAGTTGCCGATGTCTTTTCTATCCCCCTTCTTAAACAACAAGACGATTTCGGATAACCCTCATTGCTCCGGTATTCTCTCCGTCTCGAGAATTCCGTTGAAAATCTGAGTTAGTGGACCAACTATTATCTCACAAAATAGTTTTAGATACCGATTTTCAATCCCGTCCGGACCAGTCGCTTTGCCAATTTTCAAGCTCTCTAGAACTGCTACGATTTCCCTTTCGAGGAAGAGTGGAATGTCCTCTGTGTTTCTATACACCAACTCCTTTTCGACGGTAACGTCTCCCTCCTCGTCATACAAGTTAGCGTAAAATTTCATGGCTTCCGTTGTTATTCCCACTCTGTCCGTCATTATTAAACCTCTTGCGTTTTTCAATCCCGGGAGTAGGCATTTTCCTTCCGCTATTTCTTTCTTTACCTGTTTGATCGATCCCGTCAACTCTAGGACTTCGGAAATAATTCTTTCCTCATTCCTCCTCATATCAGACTTGATCATCCTCTTTGCTACTTTTCTTATTTCCGTTAGTTCGATTTTTTGTCTTATTGTTTTCTTCTCTAGTTTTGCAAGTCTGTTCCTTTCTTCACATATCTTGCGCGTCTCTGAAGACATAATTTGATTAGTTCTGTTGTTATTTTGCGGCGTTATTTTTTCGAATTTTTTTATTGCTTCCATAAAAATTTCAACAAATTTGTCGTATGATTTTTGTAGGTTATGACAACGGAATACCCAGTTTTCCAACTTGTTACCCAAATAATGTTTTGCTTCGTTCATTTGGTCGATCGGAATAGACTTGTTTTTTGAGGATTTACTTTTCCTCGAGTTGTGAACTGATGGTCTCTTGGGGAATTCTAAATTGATTTGCACTGGACGGTGGTCAGAGGAAAATTCAAGGGTTTTAAGGACTTTAACATCTTTAACTATACGGTTATCGTTTGTTAGCCAAAAGTCTATTTCGTTTTTCGTTTTGTGGTCCGGAGAAAGCCACGTCCATTTGTCTTTTTTCCTTTTTTCGAAGAAAGTGTTCATAATTTTTAAATTATCGTTACATGCCAAGTTAATTAACTTTTTCCCATTTGAATTAGAAGATTTGTTCGAGCAAAACTGCCCTAGACAACCACAATTGGCCATTGCATCTTCTTTGCCCAATTTGGCGTTGAAGTCACCGCACACTACGGTATAATACTCTTTCTCGTTTTTTATCGTCTCCGAAAGTTGATTGTAGAACTCATCCACTACTTCTTCCTCAGCCAGCATCGTCGGTGCATACACCTGTATTACTACTAGGTCGACGTTACCCTCGAACCTCAATTTCACCAGACATATTCTATCCGAAATACTTTTGACTTCTTTGATTCTGTTTGTCCATTTTTTATGGATATATAACCCCACGCCGCCGTAGCCTTTTCTTAGACCGTTATAGTACAAATAATTCCCGTTGTTTCTGACCCACAATTTTTCCCCGGCAATTCTGCTTTCTGCGATGCCCACGATATCAAAGTCAACCTCCTCCCAGGCTTTTTCAAATTCAAATAGCCTTTCGCCCTTGACAATTAAAAGTAAACATTTTTAATTTTTTAGTCATTTTTAATTTTTTCCCCTTTCTATTTCTTGTACATGCTTTTGGACGTGGTTCCCGTTTTGCCCCTTGCGCCGGAATTGGGTGGGGGATGTGCAGCTATAGTACCCCTCGGGTGCTGCAGCCCGTGCTGGGGACGTTATTCTCTTACCTGACAATTTTCCTGTTTTGGTGGGGGAGTTTCGCTCTCAGATGCGCGATGCCTGCCCGCTCAATTCTTATTGCTAACTGTTAATTATTATTTATTTTGTAGTATCTTATTCCTTCCGATGTTTGCGTTTTTGTTATTAGAAAAATGATTCCTCGACGTGTTCATATCTCTTCGAATTGGCAGAGAAATATCGAAATGTTTTCGAGAAAAAACCGGACAGACGCTGTAATTAATAAGCAATCATGATAATTTATGATTCATTGTTTGCTTCATAGCACAGAACAAATAACATGAGGCGACCCCCTCTTCTAGCGAATGTACATTTTTGTATAACTGCTTGACTACCTATTTTCTGTGTAACACGATTAAACATCTCACAAACGTCTTTTGTCTCCTGCATTTTTAAACCAACATTCGGTGCATGACCTAGTCAATACCCCATTCTTCTTACCCATTGTCCTTTTTTCCTCCCTTGATCGGCCATGCCGCATTAGTTTAGTAAGTTTTTATCCAGTTTTAGTTCAGTAAGAGTTGAGTTCCAGTTCAGTTACAGCTCTATCACATTTGATTGGTTTTAGCTTTCGTATTAAGATATGTTTTTTCTGTGGATCAGTACGAAGGCGCTTTTTCTAAAAATTCGTTCTGTGATTTTGTATGCCCTCGCTGGGATTCAAACAAAACACTTATTTTTCTCGTACAACCATAAAAAATCGGTAAACACGTATTCGTTGTCACACTGTTAATCGTTTGACAGCTGAACAACCCGTAACAATAATTATGCCAAAAATCATCAGTTTTTCAACGCTAATTGATCTGCGATACGTTCAGACTGTATTCTATTTTGAAGAAAAGAAATCTCATACATGGACGGGAGAGTGGAACCAGGAATAAAAATTGACAAATCCTCACCACTCGTACCATATAACTTTCGCAAATCTCTGCGTCAAAACTGACCCGCTTTCTTCGAAATTTTGTGCTTGCAATCTTAAAGTTTACGACTTTACACTTTTAGGCCGCCAATTTATCGTGTACATGAAGATTGGCTGAATGATTGACAAATTAATTTGAAAATTATAAACTTGAAATAGATCAAATTATTTTGCTTTCGAAATTTGAGAAATTTTGATGACAAAATGGCCTTGAAAATGTTGGTTCATCTATTTTTTGTCTGCAGGGTTGCAGTTGAGGGAATAATTGATACTTTTTTTTTTTTTTTTAATTCCAAACATTTTAGAGACATTTCACCATTTTACCCTCAATTAGGAATAATAATACAGCCTTTATGCAAATATATACTCCACTTATTACAGCATTACATGTTATCAGCCCATTCTCAAGAATAGGACTCTCCGATCCTCCTCCCTCCTCCACTGGGTTCTGTCGCAGGTCTTATTTTTCCAGGTACATCCTATTCTGTTCCTCATCTCATCTCTCCATCTGGTTTTTGGTCTGCCTTTACCTCTTAATATGTTTTCATACGGTGTCCAACCCGCCCCCCATTCTGACGTAGGCCCATTCGGGGCGTTTCCGGGATAGGAGGTGCGGTGTCCCGGGGCCAATTTGGCATGCGTGTATTGCCATACACCCCTTTACAATCGAAACCGGGTCCAGTCTGTTACTATCCGACTGCGTATATTTAAATTTTAATAACTTTATTGTCGCTCATAATACAAACATGTCTTTACTCTGGGTTCTGTCCCTTATTTTCTTATTACTGAACTTGTCCCCTAATTTTAGCCCCAAGATTCTCCTGTCCGTGGTCCTCTGCGTGCTTTGTAGTTTTACTGGTTGATCTCTTGTGAGGGACCATATTTGGCATCCATATTTCAGCACTGGCATTACACCGCTGTCCATAATTTTTATTTTCGATTTTAAACCTATTTTCTTGTTATGAAATATTGTTAGAGACTATAATTTTCCCCAACCTCTATTTTTCGTAATTCTGAGTTCCTTCGCAGATCTCAGGTTATTTAGATCCATCTATTCTAATTCCTCTGCGTTTTCCCATTCATATAATTTCTTCTATTATCGCGTTAAACAGATTGGGTAACAAGGGGCCCCCTCTCTTCTTACTTCAGTCTTATGTAAGCCTGTGACACACCTTCCAAACCTGAGAAATGTTGAAGAAAAAGTCGTCGTCTTTTGCCTTTGAAAATTTCGATTTTCTCATTTACCATTTAAATGTACATATAGCTTGAATAAACGATTTTCGAAAATTTCAAACTTCTAACTAATCTTATCATTTTGCTCTAAAATAACGCCACATATTGACTTTACAATTTTGAATAAATTATTTACATGCACACCACGCCCAGGCTAATTAATTTTTTTTTTTTTTTTTTTAAATAATGGAAAATCTTAAACGTTAGATCCATTTAGTCATTCTATTCTCCATTAGGAAGGTATCTTCCAACTCTTTTGAAGAAAAATAGCTTCTGCTTTTGACTTGAATATGTTGAATGGCGTCGCTTTTTGTCTTTGAAAATTTTTGGATTTCTCATTTAATATCTAAATGTGATGGTGTTGACACAATTATGTGCATATTTCTTTAATTTCCAAACATTTCAGCGGCATTTCATCATTCAGCCCTCAATTAGGAATATACTCTCTACATTTGAGATATTTGGAAAGAAAAACGTCGTCGTCTATGGCGTTTGAAAATTTTGGATCTTTCATTTACCATTTAAATGCCTAGTTTGACTAAATGACAGTTATATTTTCTTTCGAAAATTCTAAAATTTAGACGAATACTACCATTTTGCTTTCAATTGGGAATGTACCCACCTAATTTGAGAAATTTTAAAGAAAAAATGGTGTTATACTATAACTTTAAAATTTAAATCAACCATTTACATGCGTGCATGCGGGTCGACTAAAAGAAAGGTGCCATTTTCTTCTAGAGAATTTTGAACTTCAGATCCTTTTAACCATTTGCCCTCGATAGGAAGGCATTTTCCAGCTTTGAGAAATTTCGGAGAACATGACTATACCGTTTTTGACTTGAACTTTTTGAATGGCGTCGCTATATATGTCTGAAAGTTTTGTATCTCCCATTAAACATGTAAATGAGAAAGTTGGCTCACTTATGGTTTTATATATATTGTTTTATTTTCAAATGGACGCATTTTATCATTTTGCTCTCAATCAGGAATTAGGCGCGGATCCAGATGACCATTTTGGGGAGGGAAATGGCAGAAGTAAAAGCGATTTTTTGTTGCCCCCTTCTCCCACAGAATTCCCCCTCTCCCGTAGATTTTTTGGGGAGGGGTTCCTTTCTCCCAGTGGATTCGCGCCTGTTAAGAATACACGCTCCAAGTTTAAAACGTTTTGAAAGAATCGCCTTCTGTCTCTGAAAATTTTGGGTCTCCCACTGACTATGTGAATGTCCAGTTTGACTGCATGACTGACACATTTTCTTTTAAGAAATTTTTAATTTAGACGCATCTTATCATTTTACTCTCAATTTGAAACGTACCCGCCAAATTTGAAAATTTTTAAAGAAAGAATGGTGTTGCATTTTGACTTAAAAATAAATTTTAAATCAACCGTTTACAAACGCACGTTAACTGAACAAAAGGTACCTTTGATTATTTTCATTTTTTTAATTTATTTATTTGAAGATTCCACACGTTAAATCAATTGAATCATTTTGCCCTCTATTAGGAAAGTAATCTACAAATTCAAGAAATTTTGAATTCTAAACTCTAGTCAAAAAATACCTGTATGATCATCGTTCGTTGAAATTTCAGAAGATCTCTCTAAACCGATCCGTCCAATATGACAACACGACCTCACCATCACGTCACACCTCATGGTTGCACATTTCAAGGCCCACAGATCTTCTGAAAGTTCAAACTTCGTGTACGTAAAATAAAAACATCTACTCACAACCTACAAAACCTGCATTTACAAACCTAACGAATAAACACGTTTAGGTACCTGTTCTAGAACATTTTCAATAGCATTTTTGGCCATAAACTTTCTCCAGTACTACGACTACCTTCATCTACGTTGTCAACTTCCGGTCAGCCGTTAGCTCCTGCATCGCGAACAAAAAATAAAATCTATTTTATATTACGTATAGAAGAAGAAGGAAATAGAAAAAGAATGCTAGAGGAAGATAAATACTTTCTAGACTTCTCGAATTGTGCTGGTGAACCGCGAAACCCGTAAAACTCAAGTAAAAAAGTAAGCTGAATCGACCTTTTGTAAAGTACCGTTTCAGATTTTCAATTTCCCGCATAATTCTGATATTTTCTTTTGAACTTTCTTTTGTAAAAATTTCACGACGCGTTTCACAACGCAGAATAGCTCGTCAGTTTGGGGCCAGCGATGACAGACAATGAAGTCCACTTTCGTAAACCATAACCAATTTCCCGTCTAAGGTTCAACGGAAAACGAACGTCATAAACACGTGTGTTGTCCAGCGTACATTCTAACCGGAGGCGGGAGCGAGAGCCCCTTGTTATGGCACCTGAAAACGGAAGCATTAAACTTGCCTCCAAGACTAACATCGATCACTTAGTAAGTTGCTCTCTCTGTTAACAAAGTCTTAAAACTTTTCAGCTACAGTCTGTTTTTTATTTCCTTCGTTTTTCGCGGACAGCATGTCCTTTCATCCCTCCTACACTCTTTCTCACTCACTTTTACTCAGTCAAAATTACAAAGAACTTCATTCATTTTCATCTTCTGCTATGTGGGCTTCTTTTTAACTCGATTATCGGACTGCGTTTGAAGTGAATTTTTTATTTCGAAGATATTCCTATTGTGACCCATGTGAAAGAGCAACTCGAAATGTAGTTTCTATCTAAATCCATCGACCAACATTCCTCTAGCACATTGAGAAAAATGGGGGGGGGGGGGTAAAAATTTGCTTGAGAAAAAAAAATTGGAGGAAACTGATTTTTGGCAGTACGGTATGATGGGCTTTATTAAAATGTTAAAAGTCACCACCTCTACACCTTCTGCAACTTTTTTTAGAGTAGTTCGACCCCCAAAATGGTTTTTATCAAAAATCTCGGGACCTATAGAAAATCCAAGAAAAGTCTTCAAGAAAAATTATTCTGTCTACGCCTGATTTTCCACAAAAGTGGGCTCTTGTACTTTTTCCTGTATAACTCAGAGAAATCTTAAATGGGGAGGGGAGGAGGCTCAAAATAACCCTTTCGAGTAGAATAGTTTAAAACACATGGAAACACATTGGGTCTCTTTCTCGTTTTCCTGAATTTAAAGGGGTCTACAGTTTACATTCGACAGATTCCTTACCTCCATACCTTCGGATTCCTGGAAATATATTTATCCCCCATGCTCCGCCTCTTATAAATTACCAATTGTTCAAATTGTGCTTTTTGGTGTTTCACCATTTTGGAAAGGGACTGAGATGGAAGGTTATGAGTTTAACAACGTAGAAAAATGACAACCGCGTATCGAATATACAATATTCTAGGTTCCAGAATTCAGTTTTGACATAATTTTCACCATTAGCTGAAAATTGTGGTAATCGGGGTGAAGGAAGGAGCAAAATTAAGTACAAGGCGATATGGATATCAACTACTAGGTTCTCACGGTTGTTATCTTCCTTTTTAACATCCGTTTGATCCCAGATTACATCTGTGGGGCCTCGAGGAGGAAACAGAGGCTTAAAATTCAACGAAACAAAAAATGAGATATGAATATCCAGCAGTAGGTTTTCATAATCTCTGATTTCATTTCGGACAACAGCTTTGCCCTGAGCTCAACACTACGGCGCTGGAAGGGAGAAGGATAATATGGATTTTTCATTTCCTTCAGATTAATCTACTGTTCCCTCATCCATGAAGCTACAGTGCTGTCAACAGTCAAGATGACACGAAAATCGAATTAGAAACGAACTACCTGATATTCATACAGCATTTTTCTTTTATTCAATTTTGAGACACCTTCCCCACGCTCACTTCTCAAATGTTCAAACATATAGGGATCAAATAGCTATTCAAAACGAATTCAATGACCCCGAACCTGTGATTCGATATCCATAATGCATTTCACTTCAGTCTGCTCCTTCCTTTCCCCGCTACCACAGCTTAAGGCTTTTTTGGGTAGGTATATACGAAAGAAGTACAAGCGACCATTTCTACGCCAAATTCGGTATGGAACAATTTTTGTTTGAAGACTATTTTTATATTTTCTGTAGATTCCGAGATTGCTGATGAAAACCATTTTTGGGGGTCTGAATCCCGTATAAAAATTGTAGAAGGGGTAGGGGTGGTAACTTTTAGTATCATTAAGACTATTATACCTTTTGTGTCAAAAATCAGCTTACTCTAATTTTTTTCTTCAATAAAAATTGCACTAGGGGTAGAGGTGGTAACATTTAGTACGTGCATTAAGACCATTCTACATGTACCTTACAGTCAAAAATCAGCCAATTTTTTTTTTAAATAATTTTTCTAGACTGTGTCTTGCAATATCACGCATGGGGGACATGAATCAGTTCGTCACATGGCGGGGAAATGCAACCTTCTTATAATTCGCCTGAAAAAAAACGACAAATTCAAAAAAAATCCATTCTTCAGGATGCGAATTGACAATTGACGTTTTCAATTTTATGAGAAATGAGCAGCTCGAAATATTTTTAGCTAATTTGAAAAATATGATACTTATGATTTTATTCCAATAATTGATGACTCTGAACGGTGAGGAACATCCACTGCTGCAAATATTTGTTGACTGTTGAGGTTGGTAATTTCTCCTCAAAAAAGCACACTTAGAATGGATTTCATCCCTGATTATAACTTACGACACATTTCTTCTTGAACTTTTTGTTGTTGTTTTTCCAGTTATCTTATGCATGCTCTAATTTTTTTTATCAAGTTCGTCCTGAGCAGTTATTTTACTTCCAGGTATGTTGTAATCATAAAGAGTAATTATCGCATAAAAAATTTTATTTCTAATAGCAATAGATATCAACCTAATAATCTATATGTACTAATATAAGGTAAGATAGTACTGAACCTCGTTCAGGAGGTCATTTTATGATGTCATGTCTGAACGCGTCTACGTTTATATTGAGTTGCCAGGACTTGATCGTAAGAAATAAGAAAATATTCTGAGAAATATGATAACCTCCTGCTCGAAGGGGTTTCTGGGGCCGGGGGTGCGGTTTCTCAGAGGCCACTTTGTCATGCGTGCATCGCCATACGTCTCACCACACCATACCTCCCAAGAAGTCAAAATATGGATCTTACGCTTTCATAAATTTAAATTCGTATACCTACGTAATATCAAAACATGATGTAATAATTACGGTTCATTCTTTTGCATGAGTATCAAAAGAGCAGACTGGCACCCGAAGTGTTACCGAAGGAAAGCCGCCTATGTATCAAACTTCTCAACTTTTTTTAACTTTCCATTACGCCTTCCCTAGTTCCGCTCACCTCTCAACTATTGACATCAACCCAAACACAAATATTTGAATCTATTCTTAGAAATTTCACCGGACGGCTGGAAATTTTTTGGTAACGTATTACTCGTAGGACCCATCCATCCCTGCTGGGCATTCTACGATTTGTAAAATTATAACCTAGTGATATTTTTAATGAATTGCTGGATTATGAAAAAACATGTGAGAGAGAAAAGGAGTGACGAAACACACTCATGATCTCATGTAAAAGTAATTTTTCTGATGAATAAGTCAGCTTTTTGATCGGATGTCGATTCCATTTAATTATTAATAACATTTCTCTTAAGACCACTTTTCTCCCACACACCTCTAGGAATGCAACAATAGCAAATGTCCCAAATAAATTTCAGTTTTCAAACTGAAGTGTCGGGAAAAGTGAAGAGAATTTCCTTCCGGATTTCAAAACGTTTTTGTTAAGAAGAATGAACTTCTTTCGAACTTTCCGCCGAAATCAGGGGAATTTTGTAAAAGTTATGAAAGTTTTTCATAAGGTTACAGGCTATTTCTGTTATTTTTACTGAGTAACATTCTTGGACTTATTTAGGGTACAAAGTTTTTACGTGACGATTCACTAATTCGTATCTGCCTTTGTTAACCAAAATACATACCCGGCGCTAGTGCGTTGTTCTTATTTCGCAATACTTGAACTGCGAGAAAAATAAATCTGAGGACCATAACAGCTAAGTGACCAGAGACAAAAAATGTGAAAATGGAACACTGAAAAGGTTTCTATGTTAAACCAATGAGAAAAGTGAAACGGAAATAGGGAAAAAAAGAGGACAAAAAGAGATTATGAAGGATATTGCAAACGTCGAGACGCAGGCTACTAGGAAACGGAAATTAAACTTCTTTCTTCTGTAGTGACGTAACTGTATTATAAATTAATTTTTTTTCCAGATGCAACGATCGGATTTTATTCCTTACTGACTTTTTCATTATGTTTCTGTAAAACGGTAGGTGAGATTTTCCAAGCCAAGAAATTTTCAACCTGCCCGCGGCATAAAAGGAAGTATACACAGCTTCGTAGATCGTTTATTGCCTCTCTTTTCTAATTTACTCTCAACCCAAGCCCTGGAATCCGTCCTTTCGAGCATTACCTCAGAAACTTCAAGGAGGCGGTTAGGGTTGTCTTAGTCATCTTCTCATCTTGCCGAAAAACCGGCCTAGGTCGAAACGTAGCGAGTTGCTACGTGGGCTCGAAGCCGGGACCTCTAGATTTCGAGACCAGCGCGCTATCCACTCGGCCAACCAGATCCCCCCCATTTTTTGTAGCTAAAAAAAAGGTCTAGAATTTCTTCTGTGAATTTTTCAATGCCCAAAACGCAGGGAAAAATTTTTCGTTATTTTTCTTAGAACCGAAATCACACAGCAAAGTAAAACTGATCAAAGTACCACAAATGTAGCGTCGTCACCCCCTTTTTTTTTTCTTCAATTAATGAGATCTATTGGTGGAGTATATGGCTCCCCGGGCACCATCATCGTAGTTCAGATCAGTATATTGCACCGAAAAATTCAGCTTCAGCTTTTGGCTTAAGATACGGCTTAAACTGCTTTTCGCTTTCGTCTCTTAGCTGTTGCCATACATTTTTTCTGGATTACGAAAAGCTGACTTTTGGCTTTCTGATAAAAAATTTGGTTGAATACGGCTTCCAGATTTCGGTTGGCTGCAATACACTGGTTTAGGTAGGTGTTATTTTTTAACTGCCTGAAAGAATATCAATAGTTTGCGCTCGAAGCTTTCAAGGAAGCAAATAAAATGAAGATGTTTAATCTCAGCTCGATGTTCAAAGCCACTCCTCCCTCTCCTCTTCATATTCTATCATCTATCAATATGTATATTGAATAGAACAAATTCCACGTTCTGAATGACAAACAAACAAATTGTTGGCTGCACAAATCTATAACAGCAAATCGTTTTATGGCGCCGATCTCATATAGATGCGGTTAACTATTTTATAAAGGGGTGCGTGTACTTTTACGAGATGAAATAAAGAAAGAGCTTCTCGATCTCTAGTCGGTCATTTTACTACCCGGACATCAGGGCGGCTTTAGAGGCCACCGAATATAAAATGCGGAGCTGCGTTCGTAAAAATATTGCCAATTTCGGTAGTTCAACGACGATGCGACCTCTATAAAAACATTATAACCCGTCGAAATGGGTTTATAACGTGGCTAGAAAATTTCATTCGCTTTCGCCTCAATTAAGACGGAAGTACGTCCGTTTACGATGCGACACCATCATCGCTTCTGTAGTATTCAATTTCATAACTCGAATTTGAATCCCAATTCGATACTGACCAGCTTCGTTTTCAGAGTCAGTTGTAAGCAAAGTAGTATCCGGCACTATTGCGCATTGTGCTGCTTAAACTCACAGAGGCGATCTAGTTTGTGGTGGAGGAATAGACATGGGCAGGTTCGCGAACGTCAAAAGAAAAGTTTACCAAAATGACTAATACGTACATGTTGCTACGTACTACTACTATTGTCAAATATACTCAAGGTGTCTACAAGAATGGAAAAATATAATTTCCTGACTTTTTCCAAACTTTTTTTTTCTCTTCTTTAAACCTTTACAGCCTAGACAGTATATATTTTTATGTTTATACTACTAGACGCTATGGTTAAAATGGACTAAAATTTGAAATTGATTTTTGGGTGAATGCATTAGGAAGGTGTTCACAGATAAAAGAATATGACTCCAGGGAGTGCTGAAGTAAGATTAAACGACGAAAAAATTTCCTGTGAGTTCATTCTTTGTTTTTTTTCCAAACTTCTTAAAAATATTGTTGAACTTCCTGACTATTGACAAACTTGCTGACCTACTTTTCAAATTCCTGACTTTTTCCAAACTTTCCAAATTTTCCAAACCTGTAGACACCTTGATACTTGATGTGAACGACAAAAAACGTCTACGTTCCAAAAAGAGAAGTTCAAGTTCGATACATCAGGAATTTTTTTCGGGCAGCTTCCGGACCAGGACCTGGTGGAAATTACTCAACATTCCGGGACGAATTCAAATCCGTCGTCAATACTGATCCACACTCAATTCTCGATATCCAGTATGTCCTCCCCCCCCCCAATTTATGAAATTTTTTATCGCATCTCGGCTACGGGGGGTTAGCGCCAAATTTGGACGACGAATTTGAACTCAGCGAGAAAACTTGACTGGGAATAGGTGGTTATCTAAATTTTTTTGAATTTCGAAAATATTAAACATTTCTCCACACACATCACAGGAATCTTTCTGGGCAAATCATTTTTCGGATAGCTATCAGTCGACAATATCAACGCATGAAAATCAGGCAACAGGTATCGTTTTAACACGAAAGATGTATCCAAGAAACCATCTTCAGAGAAGCAATTCAATATATGTAAGAATGGGTATAATTTTACCATCCCCTCCCTTTCCTCCTATCAACTTAGATGTTCTTTCACCCTCCGGATAGTAACTGAATTGGCTGATAAGAGAGAAGTACTTGAAATTTTGAACGATATGTATCATTGACGATTTTCTTCTTGTTGTCGAAAATGAAAATTGCTTACGACGCGCAATGGCCTATTTTAGGGAGCACGTGATATGTTCCCTTTGCATTAAAATTTACATTAGATAAGATACCGAAAATTTTTCAAAAGAGAAAATCGAAAAAGGGCAACTCTCGATTAATTTTTTGATTCAAATCAGCACATTTTCCGCCGAAGATAATTGTTAAAAAATTCTTATAGATATTATTATTTATGAAGTTTGAGGTTGGGAACCTTTGAGTCTAGCCCTTCTTTGCCGCTTTCAGAATTCGCTACCGTCAAAATATGATGTTAAATTCTTTCAACTCAGTGGATTCATGATTAGGTCACAATTTTTGCAGAATTATTAATATTCTTCAGACTGCCATCAAATTTTTCCCTCGAGAAAGAAAAAAGGGCACTTCTCGAGACTGGTGAAGATTATTCAATCATCAAAGCTCATCAGAATCTCGTAGATTTTTCATACTCTTCAAGGTTTTTCATATTTTATTTAATACTTCCTAAAACTTTCAAAACTCATTTCTGACTCCCCATGATTTTTGGAGACTTCTATGGTTTTCCAAGAAATTATCAAGAATTTTTCGGAATCTAACCTCTGTTTAAAACTCGCTTAAATATTTAAAAGACCCGGCAAAAGTGATTAAAACTCTTCAGGGTTCATATAAGACTCACAAAATTGTTTAAAACTCTTAGAACTATTATATAAGTCTCATTGACCGTTCAAGATTCATTAAAAACCACTTACGATGCTTCACAACTGAGTCAAGGACCTTATGACAAATAAAAATTCTTCCATACTTTTTGAAATCAAGCTGTCGTGTGTATTTTTGTACCTTTTTATCTTACTGGTCAAGCAATGACCAGCCAGACGACTCTCTTATCTAGTACCTCCGATTGTGTACTCGTACCGAGTTGATTTTACCCATTTTTATCGACACGTATTGTTTCTGTACCATCAGTTCGCAAATATATTCCGTCGTCAAATGTACTATAATTTCGTCCGTATTTTTCGATGCTATTTTTGCATTAAACTCTCGAAACACTATGGTCCTCCGCGCCGGTTAAATTTTTGGCCAGCAATTAACATTTTCCATTAATTTTTTCAAACTGTTTTTGCATTTTTATGGTTCATGTTCGCGATGTGCAGTGCTGTGAAGTGGCATTGTGCGGGCAGTGACCTTGGCAGTTCGCGCTTGTGCGTGTCTCCCTAATCTTGAATTTCGTTAACCATCCGTGACCCCCTCCCTCTCGTCCAGTATGGCTAGCAGGGAGAGTCTTGAAAGGAACCGCCGGCTCCTTAAGAGAGACTACAATCGCATCATGGAAGAGATTAATAAATTGATCAAAGCCAATCCATCGCTCGAAGTGATCGAGCAGCTCGATACATTGCGTATTTCCATTACGGGTACCAAAGACCGACTCGACGAGATGTACTACAAGTACGTAGAACTTCTCGACCTAAACCAAGACGCCGAGGTAAGGCTCGAAGAAGAGCTGATGAAAGACCGTGATACCCAATTGCTGAATATTGATCGAGCTGTTAGCACGTGCAACGTTGCCAAGCGAAAGTTCGAAGGCCTATGCAAGCGAGACTCCTTAAATGCCTCCATCGTCACCGAATCATCGAGTTCTTCATCTGCCAGATTGCCCAAAATCAATGTGCCTACCTTCAACGGTGATTTTTGTAAGTTTTTAGACTTCAAAGCCGTGTATGAAAATCTCGTCCATAACGATGATAGCATACCTCCGGTCAGAAAAATGCACTACCTTAAGGAGAGCTTGGTAGGGGAAGCCGCATGTACTTTAGCTAATCTGGCCGTGTCCGAAGACGGGTACAAAGAAGCCTGGAGTAGGGTTATTACGAAGTATGATAACAAACGCCTGATTATTCATACGCATTTCAACGATCTTTTTAGTGCCGAAAAATTGAAAAGCGATGCTAATTTACGCCTATTAGTTGATCGATTCGATAGTGCCGTTCGCGGTTTCCGTATTTGTAATTTGGTACCTGATAATTGGGCACCGATATTAGCCTATATGCTATATACTAGGCTAGACCCAAAAACTCGTAGTGATTTCGATAATCAAATTTCCGATAACGTGAATTACATTTCGTTTAAAGCTTTATTTAAATTTTGTGAATCGCGTTCCCATAATATCGAGGCGCGCAAATTCGAAGAAATGCCTCAATCACCATCCAAATCCGTAACACCCGCGAAAGTGTCCGAACCAAAACGCTCCTTTTTAACCGCAAAAGGGAGTTGCATTGCGTGTAAGGAGCAACACCTATTAATTGACTGTGCCGTGTTTAAATCTAAATCTCCATCCGAGAGACTCCAATTAATTCGTGCGAACAAAATGTGTGTAAACTGTTTTTCGCGTGCTCATAATACAGGCGCTTGCACATCAAGTAAGAGGTGCAAGATGTGCGCAAAGGTGCATCATACCTTGTTGCATTTGCCTGATGGGCAGAAACCGTCTCCAGGTGTAGCACTGCCAGTGAGTGATGTTGCTACTCCAGCTACCCCTAGCGCAACCAGCGCAGTGAGCGCTGACAGCAAATTTTCGTCGAATGTTGCGACACCGTCCAGTCGTAAATTCATCCTATTACCTAGTGCGGTCGTCCGGTTCCAGTGCGGTGTTAAAACGGGATTAGTGCGTATCCTACTGGACGATTGCTCCCAACCAACGCTCGTTTCCGATGCGTTTATTCGGAAGTTTCGATTGCCGGTCCAAAAGAATCCAGATGGCGACCCAGTGCGAGGTGTTGGATTTGACAATTTGACTGCGCCGCATTTATGTCAAATCAAGCTAGCGTCGAGACTCAATACCTTTGAGATCGACATCAAAGCCGAAGTGATACCTGCAGCCGCGATACGATATGCGGTCAACTCGATCTCTTGGGAGGAGTGCGCCAACAACTTCAACGAGATCAAGAACTACCAGTTAGCGGACCCTGTGTTTTATGCGCAACATCCAGCGATCAATCACGTCGATATTCTGCTTGGTGCAGAATTTTCCGAATTGTGCAAAGTGAACGAGACGGTACTCATCGAGCAACTCACGCTGCGCAATACCCAATTTGGCTGGACGTTGGTTGGAAAATTTCCCACGACGTCACCTAACCCACGGGCATGTTTTCTAGCGACGAAGGATTCTACCTTCGAAGTCAGCGACCAACTGCTGAAATTTTGGGAGCTATAAAACGTCCAACCTACCACTGCGTCATTTCCAGACGCTGACCAATGCGAAGAACATTTCGTGTCTACAACCCAGAGAGCTGATAATGGTCAGTTTATTGTCAGATTGCCTTTCAGAGAGCCGCCATCGTCATTAGCTCCAAACTACATCTGCGCCACCAAGCTATTCATGTATGCAGAAAGACGCAGAAACAACAAAGTCACCGCCCCATATCCTGAATTCATGGATGAATACGAGAAATTGGGACACATGACAAAAGTGGAAAATTCGTCGAAAGGGTATTTTATCCCTCACCACGCAGTTTTGAAGCCCAGCAGCACCACGACTAAACTGCGCGTCGTCTTCAATGCATCGTTCAAAACGACGTCCAATAAATCGCTCAACGATCTATTACTTGTCGGGCCTCAACTCCAGCCTGATTTGTTCAGCACACTGGTCCGATTCCGCAGCTATGTAATAGCCTTTACCGCTGATATTTCAAAGATGTACCGACAGGTGTGGGTACATCCCGAAGACAGAATTTACCAGAAAATACTTTGGCGCCAATCGCCAGACCTTCCACTTGCCGAGTATGAGTTAAACACCGTGACATACGGCACTGCATCAGCGTCATATCTTGTTACCCGTTGTCTTGTGGCTGTAGCAGACACCATTGGCGCAGATAATCCAGCAGCCGCTGACGCCATCAAATCCCATTTTTATATGGACGACTTGCTTACAGGCGCCAACTCCATCGAAGAAGCCAACTCCCTGCGTCAAATCATCCACTACAGTCTGGCTGCGGCAGGGTTCGAACTACGCAAATACCAATCCAACGTTGCTGAGGTATTGGATACTATTCCTAGGGAATTCATCGAATCGAAGTCCGCCTACGAATTTGGCGACTCATGGGCTATCTCTATTCTAGGCTTGGTTTGGGAGCCAGAATCCGACACACTACGTGTTCGAACATCCGTACTCAGATATACAGCGACGATGACCAAGCGGTACCTGCTGTCAGAGATTGCCAAGATCTTCGACCCCCTCGGAGTTGCATCGCCATTCACCGTACGTGCCAAAACTTTCCTCCAGAAAGTATGGCGGGAAGGAATCCAGTGGGACGACATCGTATCCGAAGCACTTGCCCAAGAAGTGCGCCGGTATTTTGCCGATATGCCAGATTTGTCGCAATTCTCCATCCCACGTCCGTTTTTATCTGCGCCTGCAGGCACCAAGCAGATCATTGGCTTCTGCGATTCATCTGACAAAGCTTATTGCGCCACTCTGTATCTGCGCCAAATCACCGAGCATCAGGATATTAGCTGTCACCTTATCTGCGCTAAGACTCGTGTCGCACCAATCAAGGCGCTGACCATACCAAGGTTGGAGTTGCAAGGCGCACTACTTCTCACCGAACTTGCGCAGAGAGTATCCAGTATCCTGCGTATCCAGCACAACGAGATATTTTTATTCTGTGATTCTGAAGTGGTACTAGCCTGGATGGCGAAACCCACCAACCAATGGGACGTTTTCGTCAAAAATCGAGTCCAAAAAATCACCGCCATCTACCCATACGAACACTGGTCGTATGTTCGAACCAAGGATAACCCAGCGGATCTGGGGACGAGGGGCATATCTGCCAAGGCCCTTGTTAATTCCAATCTTTGGTCCTCTGGCCCCACCTTTTTAGGCTCTATTAATTTTTTTAGACGTTCAGATACGCATTTCAGTACTACCGTAGAGTCACGCTGTCACGAGAACGTTTCGCTCCAAGTCACGAATCAGGTGGAATGTTCAATCGTTAGCCGTTTTTCTGATTATAAACGCCTTATTGCCGTAATCGGCCGAGTTATCCTTTGGGTGCGCAGGTGGCGCTGAACTCGGCCGCCCAAAGATGAGTGTACTTTTAGCACTTCCTTATCCGATTGTTTATGTAGCGCACGTACTGCCGTTATACGTATTTCTCAGAGTTATGCCTACCAACAAGAATTGGATGCACTGCGCCAGTCCAAGCCATTACCAAGGGGAAGCAGTCTCCGATCACTCGATCCATTCATCGACGAGGAAGGGATCCTGCGTGTCACAGGACGAATCCAAAATTCCAGCTTCTCGTATGCCAAGAAACACCCTATCGCATTGCCTAAAAGCTGTCATTTTCTTGCGATCTACGTAGACTACATTCACCGTAGCTTGTGTCACGCCAACAAGGAGTTCGTCATCCAGTTCATACTAGCCGAATTTTTCCCAGTCGGCGGACTCACCAAATTAGTGAAGGCGCGACTCCGTAAATGCGTCATTTGCATCCGTTTCAAGGCTACGGCATACAACCAAATCATTGGCCGTTTACCCAGCGCTCGCGTCAACATCAGCCGCCCTTTCACCCATGCCGGAGTGGATTTTTGCGGCCCGTTCAATTGTAAATGTTTGGCGCACCGATCTACGAAGTTTACCAAAATTTACGCCTGCGTTTTTGTATGCATGGTGACGAGAGCAGTCCACATAGAAACGGCATCGGATCTCTCGTCAACCGTGTTCCTAATGGCGCTGCATCGATTCATCGCCCGCCGTGGCCTACCTGCTGCGCTTTACTCAGATCGAGGAACAAACTTCGTCGGAACAAAGAACTACCTCGACCTCACCGAAGATTCGATCCAACAATTTGCGGGAGTGCAACAAATCAAGTGGCACTTCAATCCACCCAGAACGCCTCATCGAGGCGGATTGTGGGAGGCCGCTGTCAAGGCCGCAAAAACCCACCTAAAAAAGGTGATCCTCGACCAAGCGTTAAATTTTGAAGAATATGTCACCATATTCAGTCGAATTGAAGCCACCCTCAATTCACGGCCGCTGTGCTATCGACGTGCGACTGCAACATCCGAAGAATTCGTGCTCACGCCTAATCATTTCCTTATTGGTCAAAACGCATATACTCTGCCTGAACCAGAGTCACCCACGACCAAATTGCCATTATTAGCACGATACAATTTTGTGCGCTCCATATTGTCTGGTTTCTGGAAGCTGTGGCGAGCCGATTATTTAAATATGCTTCAGCGAAAGGAAAAATGGCAAACTCGTCGTGAAAACATTCAAGTGGGTCAAATCATGCTGTTGAAGTTACCTACGCCGCCTATGGAGTGGCCCCTTGCAAAGGTCGAGGCTGTACATCCGGATCCAGATGGTCGAGTTCGTACGGCCACTGTGAAATGCCGTGGAAAATCGTCTTGCGCAGATATTCGGTCCTTAATTAAGTTACCTATTAATGATGAATTGTAATTCATCGGGGGGAGTAATGTCGTGTGTATTTTTGTACCTTTTTATCTTACTGGTCAAGCAATGACCAGCCAGACGACTCTCTTATCTAGTACCTCCGATTGTGTACTCGTACCGAGTTGATTTTACCCATTTTTATCGACACGTATTGTTTCTGTACCATCAGTTCGCAAATATATTCCGTCGTCAAATGTACTATAATTTCGTCCGTATTTTTCGATGCTATTTTTGCGTGAAACTCTCGAAACACAAGCAGATGTTCGTTAACGCTTTCCATACCGCTAAGATCGTCCAAGACTAATTTAAGACTTATTACGATACTTCCAGATTTGCTAAAAACTTTTGGACACTTCAACATCTAACCGCCGAGACTCCACAAAACTTGACCATGGGTTTTTGAGATTCCTGAAGGCCTTTTCAAAACTTTTTTCAAGACTCGTTTACTTGAAGACTGAGTCAGACGTTTAAAACATAGGCTCTTTAAGACATTTCCAAACTTTTTCAAAATTTGTAAAGATTTGTTTAAGACACTTTCCAGTTGAAGACTGTTTCGAAACTCTATTATTAGTATTATTAGCACTATACAATAAACATTTTACAATTATATTTGGTGAATACAATATTGTGGCCCTAGAAAGGGCAAAGGCCTCCCTCAATCTTGCCCATTCGCTTCGTTCGAGGGCATTTCTTTGGAAATCCTTATGGTGCAACGTGTAATCAAAGCCATCCGTCCACCTCCTGGGTTGTTGCCCTTATTTCCGTTTTTAGTATGGCTGCCTAAAATGTTAGCTTATATGTCCAAACCGAATGGGAACGATTGCGTGAAGCTTTCGCCCAAAAAAAACGGGCCTAGCAGGATTACTTGCGAATGTGTATCATCTGTATACGTATTCGGCTAATAACGCTTTATTATTATTATTATTTTTATTATTATTATTATTATTATTATTATTATTATTATTGAATTGAATTGAATAGTGTTTTATTTGACATAATAGCTACAATTTCAAAATGCATGCGAGACCCTTATGCGCCTATGGCGCGAGCAGGGTCTGGAATAATAATAATTATGACGAACACAGTAAATACAATTTTTTGGCTTTGAAATAATGGAGATCTAGACAGAAAATCAATTCAAGCCTGTAACAGGCAGAGATGACCGAAAAAAATAAACATAAATACAGGTAACATTCAGGAGGTACAAAAAATTTAGTGCCTAGCTAAGTTAATAAATTAGTACTGGACGGCTCACATACATAGAAAAAATAAATAAATAAATAAATAATACGCCGTAATAAAGAACAATAATAATATAGTAAATATAATTTTGGACTATGAGATACAGGAAGTCTACACAGAGAATCAAACTGTAACGGAGTACGTACAAATATGGACTAGGTAAGCAGGAAAATATTAGGCTAAGTTTAAGGAACAAAGATCAGACATCAGCACAGCAACACACAGCACATACAGACACAGCAGAAAATTGTGCTCAAAAATAGTAACGCGCAACGAGGCCGCAACAAATAGACAGAAAGGTAGTGAGATAAACAATAAATACATAAACCGACACATAGATAAACCATACATAGACAAACAGATAACTCACAGACAAGCAAAAGCGCCAACAAAAATATAAAAAATATATAAATAAAATAAAACATAAATAAATATAAAGAACACAACAAACAAATCACAGACAACTGCAGAGAAATTTAACAAACAGGGACAACAGAAAACTGTAGGTCAGGAAAAGTCAGGGACATGGGGACACCCCGTCGGACCACTTCCATGAGCCTCTGGGTAGCCAACACGCATGAATCCGGCTCTGCGCTCGCTGCCGCCGCACCCAACCAACCGGTGCCCAAAGTAAAAGCACTTAAGGGCCCCGCCGGCCAGCACACGACGGCAACCGCGCACGGCGTCGTCGCTGTGTCTACCAGCCTGTTCAATGTGACGCCGCCCGCGCCGGCTTTCATCCCTCAGCCCGCAGCCTAACTTCAATAGAAGATAAGACGCTGCTGTCTGATTATTATTATTATTATTATATGTCCAACGATTGTCTGACATTCTAGCTAAATGTCCTTCTCAGTCCCATTTTTTTCTTCTTTCAGTATATCGATATTAGTTCGGAAAAGATTTTTTATTTTTGTAATTTTAATTCTATCATTATTTTTTCTTAACATTAAGAATAGATACTTCCATACTACTTTGTGTAACTTTGATTTTTTTCTTCATATTTTTTAATTCAAAGTCCAAGTTTGGGCACCATAATTTAAGACCTAATTAATTTTCCACAATATTCCATAAAAATGTTCAAGACTCGTTGCTGATCCTCTATAACTAGTGTAAGACTCTTCTAGATGAGTTTAAAACTCGCCGCAACACTCTTTTAAGCTCAGTAACGACATTCGAGACTCTTTCATATTTGTTCAGGATTCCTTGAAACTATTCAGAAGATTAACAGATTCGTTTGTGAAACGTTGTCTTTTTGTGAAGCATTTTTGATTTCAATATTACTCCTTGCGTGGGCGGTTGTTTGGATTGCCTCCCCCATGTATCCCTATTTGATAGCGATTTTTCTTTATACGATAATGTACGGTTTCAAACTTATCTCTAACACCATAGGCTCCCCTTCCTGAAAAAATTCACAAGCTGGTGTAATCTTCCTTCTCCAACTATTAATAATCCCGAACTCCTAACTACGGCTTATTCGCATTAATAAAGTTTAATATGTAGAAAGCAAAGGAGCAACCGTAAACTGAATAATTCATCACTTCATATCCGTCTACCCGAGTAGGAAAATATAATCTTTGAATCGTTGCTCGACCACTGCCAGTTATTGCCACTCGTGATCATAACGCATCAAAAGACGCAGAAGCCGAAATTCGATCCATCATCGTCAAACAATATTTTCATGACTCTAGTTCTCGAATTTCATTATAAAATTTATCGAGCGAATGATTTCCTTTTTTTGGCCGGCGAATTTATTTCCGAAAACATTTTACACACGGCTTTCATCTCTTTCGGGCATTCCAACAGCTTCGTGTTAACGGTGAAGTTTCTAGAATTAATACGTGACAAGTACAAATGGCTCTACAGATGAAGAAAAAAAAAGAGACTATGAGGAAAAAAGAAAAGATAAAGTTGACGTGAAAATTAAATGATACTTGGAACTGGCAATGTCTATCGAATGTATTAAGCTGGGTTTACATGATGTTTAGGAGGAATATAAATGCCGGGTTTGAAGGTTCTACTTACCCCGAAAAAAGATGACCTAGAAGTTTTGCCACGTTCTGCCATTTCTATATAATATTATCCCGATCTTGGTACTTTCTCTAAATCTAATTCTGTCTAGTTGTTTGGACGACTAAACTGTACAGTATTTACCATATAAACTATCTACAGAACTAGGCATACGAAGTCTTGAATTAGCCTCGGCGCGAGGCACAGGCAAACCAAGCAGTTGCCTGGGGCGGCAATTAAGCGATATGCGACGAAAAAATATGAAAATGTTGACGAAAAAGAATTAATTCTAATTTACAATTTTTCACACATTGTGGTCATTACCTATCCCAATAAAAAAATTACGTTCAACGCAATCTGAAGAAATTTTCTGGCTAAAATGACACATATTGGCGGTATCAAATGAAAGGGGTATCTACAACCTATTAGTCGTCACCGAGGAACGCGCAAGACTTCGAAAGAAGAGGCAAAGTAGTTTAGCATAATTGAGAGTATTATTTATGACTTTTTATGCTGTTCAACTCGTCGTTGGAGGATTCTAACGAAATTCGTGGAAAAAAGTTGTAAAATGATTAAGTAGTACAAGGTGGTCCAGCAGAATAGGTGCTACCCGCCTATTTCGTAATGACCTTAAAGAAATATACGACGCTTTAGTTGAAATTAGCGAAGATGCGACTTTCCCAAAAAAATGCTAACATTTTCATTTTATTGTGGCACCATTTTATGGAATTCAGTTTTAAACTAAATCAACTTGATAAGCCAAGCATTGCACAATATCAGTATGAATACTTCTGAGGCTGTAGTAATGCTTAAAAATGCTGACATTTTTAGAAAACTATCGATCTAATCAAAAATATGAATAAATTATTTGTGAAGCCGAATTATTAGCCGAAAGTTCGAATATTGAAAAAGCATTTCCTGCGGCCGTGACTACTATAGGTGACCAAAAAAGAAGAAAATGTTTTCATATGAAGCTACCGATGAGCTTATTGTAGATCCAAAACAGAAATTTAAAATTGAGTCTACTATCGTGGATGCTGTTACCCTATTTGTTAATGAACGATTTGAACAACTTCGTGATCATGAAAATATTTTCAGATTCTTACATGACATTGGCTCGTTGACTAATTTTTCCAATGAGGAATTACGGAAATATTGCGATGACTTATGTGCGGCTTTAACTGAATACGAGAAGACTCTGTGATATTGATAAAACCAGTCGAAGGGGGAGGGAGACGGGGTGAAATATCCCAGGCCGGGACTTTCAGGGGGTTCGGTATTTTTAAAAGGCCTGAATGTCAACGCTTATAGCTACATCATACTGTACATCGAATCAGCAATCACTCCTTACACCATGAAAGAAACCTCTTATCCCGTGGCTTATAATTTTTTCCCATCTGACAAAAGAACAAAATGAACTGGAAGGAGAGGGGGCCGTGGATATTTCCTTACGCCCTCTTTTTCTCTCTACGGGGCTGATATTGATATAGTGTACAACTACCTGACGAATTATTAAAACAACTTTGATTGAACCCAATACTTCATCTGTCAAAGTATTAACCTTCGTAACAAGGAACGATTTTTTCCCTCCGAATATGACAATCGCGTTAAGAATACTTCTAATACTAGGTACCAGTTACAGTGGCTAATGGTGAACGTAGTCTTTCCAAACTAAAGCGGATTAGGACATACCTCCGATCGACTATTGGACAGGGGCCTCTTTCTGATCTTTCCCTTGTAGCTATTGAAAACGAAATACCGAAGGAAATAGACCTAGTAGACCTAAAAAACATTATCCGTAAATTTGCTCAAATAAAAGCTCGGAAAGCTATGATACGTTAATTTTACAACTGATTAATACCGTGTTTCATTTCATATTTAAATATAACAAATTATTGTGAAAAAACTTGAGTTCGTATTCCTGTAATTAACGAACGGGTGGCAAAATTATGTGTTGCCTGGGGCGCTGAAAAATCTCGATATTTTAAACGAGTGAAAAACTTTTTTTTTCTCTTGTATATGTAGTCCGAAAAGGACAGACTGTATACAAAGCTCAATCATAAATATCTCGTCAATATAGATGATTGATGAGAAGTAACTCATATTTAAGATTTTTATCTATACAAACTAGAGTGGCTGTAGTTTTTTAAATATGAAATAATTTTCACGTACCCTCTTCAATTTTCTCCAGTTGATCTAAAAAGTGTCAGTTCATTTGTCACAAAAATGTACCAAGCTTTTACATTTCAATGTAAAATGAATTTCAAACAGTTGATTTCATCTTTTTTGGTGTTTTTATAGCATATTTTGAATATTGTGTAAAAGGAAGCTATATTCGATATCAATTTACTCAAAAACAATTGATTCTACAAGAAAAAGTAAGTCAACTTTTTTTATAGAGGTTTCCATGTTCTACAACTCTTATAATACCTCAATCTCTGAAAAAATGGAATTTAAAAGAGTTATAGACAAAAAACATTCAACTTCAGCCTATTTTTATTCATACTGGAAAAAACTCCACGCTGAAGCATGAGACTTTTAGTATTTTTTGTTTTACACAACACGCAGATCATTTATATCAAATTTCACTTTGTTGCACCCTTTTCCTGCATTAAAATCTAATATTAATATGTACACCTAGTCTTTAACGTATTGTCTTTGACAGCCTGTTTACTTAGGGTCGTATATGAGGCCACCTGGTCTTTAAGCAACTAAAAAAGTAAACGAAATAACCAACATTTGTATGAATATGAGGGAAACTGCGAACAAAATAATTAGGTTATTTTATAATTACTAATCAGATGAAGTGTGGCGCAACTAAATTATTCCATTATTACTTTTATCGACTTCATTTTTGCCGACTCACCGGGTCTGCTAATTATTCACAATAATAAATAGAAATTATTACTCACGTTCATTCTGCATGAAATTCAGTAAAATCAATACGATTTAATCAAACTCACCTGAAACACAGCAAGGAAGGAAAAATTTTAAATCAAATCAAAATAATACTCCAATTTGTATTAAATAAGCACGTGAGTTACGATCGGATGAGCAGTGAGGCCTGAAATATTGAAACATCGAGACTAATCATGAGCCTCTGGTGCCGATTTTAACCTCCAAATTTTTAGACGATTTGTCTTCTCGATTATCGATTTCAGAGTTTGCGAATGTAACTTCTGTATTTCAGTTTTGATGCATCGCATACGCCACTTAAATATTTGTCTGCCGCTGATCTGCTATCGAGAAAACCAATAAGCTCTCCACAAAACAGCAATAAGTTCCTCTAGCATGAACTTGAATCAGCCGCAGTAGGTGCCGTCAAACTTCTCCCAGCTTCAACTCAAATGGTGGGCAATATTCGAGACGCCCAGCGCCAAAGCAGTGTTGGTCAACAGCTTTTAAAATTCAGTGACGAAGGTTGGCCAAAATCTGTTCCAGATGAGCTCATAGAATACTCCTGGCACCAAACCTCACTCAGCAGCAGGCGTTAAAGATGCTGAGATCCACGTAATTGAGTTAGCAGGGCTGTGCTTGGTAGTACAGAAGACTGAGGCGGTACTATTCACGACGCAAATACAGACCACCCACATTTGTCCTAAAAAATGTGGAGATTAGGCTCTGTACAGCCCTAAAACACCTGAGGCTGTGGTCCGATGGGAAGTTGCTGTTCCGAGAGCACCATAAGCGGTAGCTGTCTCTTCTAATGTCGAACCTAGCTGGACCGAGAGAGAAGAAAAGAGAGATGTACAAGAACGTCATCATGTCAGTTCTCCTATACAGGGCGCCAGTATTTGCCAACACTATCAAGATACCCTACATGAGAGAGAAGATGGAGAGGATTCAGCGAAAAGTCATAATGAGGTGTGTCAGGGCGTACCGCACTGTTTCTTCAAAAGCAATAGGCGTGTTAGATCGAACTCAAGGCCGGAGGGCAATCGCGGAGGTATACGATGCAAAGAAGAGAGCAAGGGTAGAAGACAACCCCTGGCACAATTTGTTCGAGTGTGAGGCTTAGAGGGCAGGAGAGGCGCGGGACGGTAATAGCTATCGCTGTCGGTGACAACACAAGCGACAGCAACGGCGTGATCGACCGTCTCCCACCAGACACCTCGGTTCTGGAAATATTTAAAAATGTAAGCGGATTGAACGGGGTGTCGGCCTTGTCCCAACCATCATGAAGAAGTAGCGCCGACGTGCCATCTTACGCAAATGCTCACCGGGTATGGGTGCATCAATGGTTATCTTAACCGTTGGAACAAGGTACCCAGCCAGTGCTCGCATTTTCTCGATGACGCGCAGCATACCTTCTTTGGCTACACTGCGTGGAACGACGCACAAGCAGCGCTCGAGGCGTCTGTCTGCAGCCACATCACTCCCAAAACGATGGTTAAAGTAATGCTGGCTAGCCCGTAGGACTGGTCAGTGATGATCCAATTCGCCGGAACAGTAATGCGGGCCAAGGAGGAAACAAAGCGTGGGAGACAGCGAACAGTATTCGTGCAGCTCACGCAGTCCATGTAGTAGGTCTTAATCGATGACTCCCCATAAGTAGGGAAGGCTCCATTACCGGACGGTCGGCTCTGTAGCTAAGGCCCGTCGCCGTGTCCGAGAAGAATACTGAAAGGTGATACCAGGGTACGGCGGCAGTAAGGGCGAGGATAGACGCGACAACGATAGTGGAACTGCGATTAGGGAAACATGCGTTGTTAAGGGTAATTAAAAAAAAAAATGCAGACAGAGAGGTCGAGACAGAGGACCGACGAACAAAGCTCGGTCCACACTGGACACAACGCCTTTGTACCATCCTACAGCCCCGTTGACTTGGAACATGGTCAGGTGTACTTTGCGACCCATGAGATTTTCATGTTTCCCTTCTCACTTTACCAGAATTAAGTGAGCCCATAGCGAATCATGCCTGATGGGACGGGCTTCGGAATATTGGATGATGTTGCAGGCTGCTTAGATGTCGGAGGACTCTTGGCTGGTGATATGCAGCTACTGCCGACCACCCGGCCGGTTTCACTCTGCCATCACCACCTTTCTGTGTCGCTACACGTACTAAGACAAGGAGGTGAGGGATGAAGGAATGAAGCGCGTGCGGCTGTGAGGCACACGTCCTAAGGTGAGCGTTGCCTTGGTCAGTAGGTTGTCCCATAGTGGCCCTCACAGGAGAATGCAAATCCGAAACGGAGAAGCGAAATGGGGGCCCGGGAAAGGGTAGTTTCCGGGGCCAGGGATGCGGTGTCTGGGGAACCAGTCTGAGATGCGTACATCGCCATACGCTCCACCAATGGAAGTCTCACTGAGCATATTCAAAGGGCTCATTCTATATTTTTTTGCCACATCCTTGGATCCGCCTAAGAGACCTCTCCTATGTCTATGTAGCTTACATCACCAGCCAAGAGTCCTTCTACATCTAAGCAGCCTGTATCACCATCCAAAATCCCAAAGCCAGTCCCATCAGGCATCACTCGCTATAGGCTCACATAAGTCTGGTAAAGTGGGAAGGGAAATATGTAAATCTCAAGGATCGCAAAGTACTTCTTCGGGCCGCAATCCGAACTATGTTCCAAGTCAACGGACCGCAAAGTGCCAAAACTGTAGAATCGTACTACCGTCAATATTAGGTTTCGTACCATGAAATTTATTCAGTCGTTCTTGGGGCATTATATTTAAGCTAAACGAGCACGCACAATTCAATTTTTATTACGATTGCTTTACTCAGGGCTTTGATTTACTCATTGATATTCGAGTCTGCGTAGGTCATTCCTAAGACAAATGAATTAACCACGGTCGTTCCACGAGCAATGTAACCGAGAATTTCGAAAACGATTGCCAAAATCGAATTATGAAGATACAATAGCGCCGCTACCGCTCGCGGTCGACGCTGCAATGCTGCGAATTTTTCAAAAGTTCGTAAGATGAAGTTGAGAAACGACGGGGAATTTACATAACATTAAATCGACGTATTTGCGCTCGCGAATACAACCCTGTCGGAATAAAAGGGTTTTTGAAAAATTAGAAAGTAATTGGATGTTTTGCTACAAAAAAGCGAACGAGGCCAATTTACGGTTATCAAAGAAATTACGTAGCATTTAAAATGTTTGTTTACCGTGTATTTTCCTGTGGCGTATAAAATTTTAATTAAAAAACTTTCTATATTCTTTGCGCGAATAATGTATCTTCGGAGAAGAAAAAGAGTCGATGCGATATTGAAATTCCGTTTCGATTTCAGCTCCAATTAACTTCGGCGGATCGTTTTAATTAGTCACAGACCTAGTGGAGAGCGAATGTTTCCGCGTAGAATTCCGATAAAAGGCTCTGTTTTTCGCGATAAAGATGAGTTCCGTCGCAATTTCGTGAGGAAAGGACGAAAGCAGACCCACTTATATTGTCTGTAGCCATCACTCCGAGCAGCTCGCTGGGGGCTTCTGCCCTCCGAATGGTGGATTCGCTTCGAACGGTGCCGAAGTTTAACGCTGTGCTCCGTAAGCGCCATTACGAGAGAGATCGTCAGAAAACGCGATTAATTTGCGCGGATCAGAATTAAAAGCAATATCGTAATTAAATTGTTCCGCAGGTAGCGAACGTTATTGTTTCACAGCACCTTGGGAGATGAAAGACGGTTGAGCCGAAGAGCCGAGCACACCCGATGTTATTTTCGAAGTGGCATTAGGATACACGTTCGAGCCTTTTAACAATTTCGGCGCCCAAATCACATCGACAAGGATAAATCATTGAAGGCATCGCGAACTAAGCGGGAGAGTAGATAGATATACCGAGACTCGAAGTTCAAACTTATAGAACTTTCCTTCCGATGTAACTTCCATCTTCGCTACCTAACTTAAAACCGAAAATTCGGCACTCGATACAACGCGCCTAAAAGAAAGGATGGGTCATTAGCGCGAAATGAAAAGCAACGTTTTCCTTTTTATCTCTTAACCAAATATGAAAACGAAGACTGAAATTACGAGCCTTTCAAAGTGAACCAGTGCGATTATGAAGGAACAATACCTGTGCACCTCAGATTTTTTATAATTGGTTTTAAACTGTCTGGTAGAGGAGATAATTTAAAACCCAGTACACATCCATACGCTTAACCATAGATTACCGAGAGAGAATATCAACTAGAACTGCACTTAGTATTTGTAGACTTTCGTAAAGCTTTTAATAAGATCGATCATAACCAACTGTAGCAAGCACTAAGAGAGCAATGAATTCACTCAAAAGTAATAAGGATTTTGAAAGATATGTATCAACAATCTCGGACATACATTAAAACTAACAGAGCAGAAACGAAGTTCGAGATTGGCTGAGGAGTAAAACAAAATGCTCAGCTTTCGCCGAACTTGTTCAACGCAATCCAGAAGGAGATTTCCAGTGAGAAAAATAAGGGCTCAAAGTTCATGGAAAATCGTTAAACCATTGGAAATTCGCCGACGATATAGTTCTAGTGAGCGAAAAAAAGAGAAGAATTGTAAATCATGATCTCGGAATTAGTTACGACAAGTGCACAAGTCGGACTCCAAATGAACACCAAAAAGATAAAATATACAGGGTGTCTTTTTTGAAATGACCCCCTTTCCACATGGTAAGTAGGCAACCTACCCCGACATATGTACATATGTTTGCATACTCTTACTTTTGAAGGGGTTGAGCTATGATCAAATTTTGAGACTTTTTCTATACTTGAAATTTCTTTTTCTACTCACGACTGGAAATCGATAGAAAAATGGTACCAGTATGTAATAGTAGAGGGCAGTTGTAACCACAAAAAAATTGTAGGAATTGGTTCAATAGGGTGTTCATAAAATCAAGTTCAGTATAAATTATATTAGAAAATGTTCGCATTTTTTCAATTTTCCGTGAAACTTGCCCTCTTAAGCTACAGTTTTTTTTATTCGCAATATATTGTACATTAAATTTCCCATAGAAAAGGTCATTAGCAATTTTATTGTACGTATATCTGGATTAGAACTGCTCAGAATGGAAAAATAAAAAAGAAGTGATGAAAAAAAATCAAAAATTGACACGACACACTGTTTTTTATTGTAATTTGAGAAACTGACCTATCAACACCATGATATTTTAAGCTAAACAATAGCAGAAGGTTGCGGTCTTTCAAAACAGCTCAGTACTTCTAGTCTCTAAGTCGCTTCGTTTCAGAGTTCTTCGCAAAGAAAGTAAAAGGCTGAATTTCCATCACCTGATTTTAACAAAGTAAAACCAATGTACACTTTCTTTCATAAAATCTCTAGAAATGAAATACATTCACAAAATCTAATTTCTAATTGAAGAGAAGATTCTACCGAGTAAATTAGGACTGTAATGAGCTATTCTCCTAAATTGTAAGGACTGAGGAACATAAAATGGTGATGAAAACAATGAATTTTCAACGTAACATTTTAAAATGATGGACAAAATAATTCTGCATTTGGACCACCGTTTACAGCCTATGTTAGCTTTATTTTCAGTGACCAAAACTTTCTCAATCCTGCTCATGCGGCTCATCCTTCAAATAACGCACAACTGCGATCTTCCCAGTTTCTCTGAAATTTGTCGCATCTACATGTTAAATTTTCTTTCCTTAGCAATGTAAGAGGGGGGAAAAAAAACTGATGTAATGCACTGCACAATAAATATGCTCTCAAAGTAAACGGAAATGAAGACGTGAACGTTTGTGAAAAATCGAAACGGGAATTTCAACGAGTGGCCACACTAGTAATAGGTAGAGGCTTCACCCTGGGAGCCAATTCGAACACATTCGTAATAATTCTGTCATACCCATAAATACGTGATAATCATAAATTTTTGTATTTATTTTTTTCAAAAGTCATGTGCATCCATGTAGAAACAGGCTGTATTATCGCTTCTTTTTAATTTTTCTTGATTCCTAATGAACGAAAACTCTAAATTTGTCCGCGGAAATCTCCTCTTTAAATTGATACCACATTTGATGGATTTTCTCTGGATTCTAAATTTTAATAAATTGAAATGTTTTACATTGCGTTCGATTTTTGGATGAAATTTTCGAAATCCTAATTTCTTTCTTTGTAAATAACTCTAAAACGAAGCGACTTAGAGACTAGAAGTACTGAGCTGTTTTGAAAGAGCGCAACCTTCTGCTATTGTTTAGCTTAAAATATCATGGTGTTGATTGGTCAGTTTCTCAAATTACAATGAAAAACAGTGTTTCGCGTCAATTTTCGATTTTTTTTTCATCACTTCTTTTTTATTTTACTTGGTCCCAGATGAGTAAAAATTGTTCGTTATAGTCTTAATGTGTCCGCTGGGATCTCTTCTTTAATTTGATACCAAATATGATAGGTTATCTCTTAATTCAGAATTTTCATAAACCAAAATTCATCATATTTTATTCGATTTTTCGATACACGAGAATTAAAATTTATTTTTCAACACCGCAGCGCCTCCAAGTTGCGGAGCGATGCAACCCTTATAACATCAATGTACTAAGTCTGGTATATAACCAGGCAAAGTTTTATCGTCCACTCCCGGAATACCCTGTATAATAAAAAACAGTACGCAGGGCATCTGGCAAGGGAAAGAGACCAAAAATGGAACCTCCTGCGTACACTGCGATATCTTTTGGATAGAAAGCGTATAAGAGAGGGCGCCCTCCGACCCAACTGGCAAACGAAATTCTGAAACACTTGCGACTCTGCTGAATGGCAACTGCAAAGTGTAGAAAAGGTAGGATAGGGTGTCAAAGGTTTATTATGCCTCACGGTGGCAATTTTGGTGGTGACTTTCATAGTGGTAACCGTAAAATTAGTATATAGATTTTTAAGTTAATGTAAAATCACATAAATAAAGCTGATATTTGGATGCTATTCAGCAAAAGGGAACCAACCAACATTTGTAAACAAAATGAGTTATTAATATCGTTGGAAAGAGCGTAAAAAGTAGAATTATTCAAAATTGGGCCCCCGATTCAAAAATGTGTCCTCACGTTGAAAAAAGCTTATCAGTAAACGCTATGCCATATATAGTTTCTACATGGCTCTTGAACTTCGAATCACATGTTCTCAGAAAGCGGATTTTGCTAGTTGGTTCCCTTTTGCTGAATAGCGTCCAATTGTTCATTTATTTCTTCTTGTAGGTAAAGAAATTAACATTCTAACAGGCAGGGGAGGGGGTTGAAACATGTAATCAACTTTAGAATTTCCAATGGGAAGATCTTTTGAGAGACCTGATGCCATTTAAGTTACAAAAACAGGGAGGGGAAATTAAAATTCTCCTCCATCCGTACAGTAGGTATGATGTATCCAGTCAAACATTCAAATTGAGTATCAAAGAAGGAATTTTTGATTTGATGATTTTGGGTGTCACATCTAATATAATAAGTCCTGCAGAGATCCTCTCTTCGCGAATGTACATTTTTTTTTTTTTGTACAAATCATCCTGCCTGGCTATTTTCTGTGTAACACGACGTAAATGTTTCGTAAACGTCTTTTGTCTCCTGCATTTCTACACCTACATCCGGTGCGTGACTTTTTCAATACCGCATTCTTTTTCCTCTTATTCTGTTGACCCATTCTCCTTTTTCTTCTCTTTCTTTCTTTCTTTTTTTCTTCGTAGATCAGTCATACAGTCATAGTTGCAGTCATAGTTCAGTTACAGCTTTGACACAGTTTATACGTAGCTTTCGCATAAAGATCTGCTTTTGCTAGAGGATCGTTCAATACACGCGCCTTCTAAGCACTTTCGTTTTTTGATTTGGCATGCTCTCGCCGTGGTCCGGACTTGAAACTTCTATTTCTCATACTAACCTCGAAGAATCCGCCGTTCCAAAGTTTAAATTTGATATTAGGACACTGCAATTTTCTCATTTCAACGTTCCAACTTTCTAATAAGGTAATCTTCCCGCAAATCATTTGGAAACTTCGTCGCATAAAATTACGAATTTGCTTTGAACTATTGGTAACTATATTTCCCCTCTACAGAAAGGTCACTGCTTTCACAGAAATGCGAGCCCCCCCCCCTCTCGATGTATGATAAACCGATGTTGCCATACCAATTTTCCCCTTAATACGGCATATAAAATTATAAGTAAATATAAGAATACATTTGCAGCAAAAGTTACATCCAGAACGATGAGATTCTCACTATTTTTTCAAATTTGTAAAGCTTTACTCAAACTTTAGGACACTATTCAATGTTGCATTAGGTAGAGTAGAATTGTGCATAGACGTTTTGGTGGTAGCATAAACTTATAGGCTAGTACCAGGAATCAGTGGTGTTGAAAGGTTTTTTAAGGGGGTACAAACATTAAAAAAATTCAAGTGGGCAAACAAAACGAGAAGTTTTTCTTGTCTTTCAGCAGTAAAAGTGACAAGCAAAAAATCTTGTAAATCTGCAAAAATTCTCATATCTGAAATCTCTCAAGGTACCGTTTTGCAATTCGTTCAATAATTTGTAAATTTTTGTACCCACTTTTGGACCCTCCGGCCACTGATGCGATACTCGAAAAGGTAGTTTCCGGGACCGGGGGTGCTGTGTCTCAGGGGCCACTTTAGCATGCGTGCATCCCCATACGTCCCACCACACGACCCACTTTTGGAGAAGGAGTTGAAATGATAGTTACTCTGTACCGCCCAAATTTTTTATGGGGTACAATGTACCCTGTACACTCACACCGTTCTAACGCCACTGCCAGAAATATTGAACACATTTTGTACAGAAATAAATGTAAAATAACTACTTTATAGCAAACTAAGTGTAGTATCCTAATACTTTAGTGAAAATGAGTACTGGCACTGTCTCGATAAACATAAATATGAATAGACATATTGCGAATGTGATACCTACATGGTTTCAAAATTGAGTGTCGCTTGGTGAATATTATATGTATGTCGCGTGACTCGACGACAAGAATAAAATATGGAGTTTCTCTGCATTTTTCGCTTCATTAAATATGACTCTACGACAGGCGCTGTTGATTCATTTGAAAAATTATTGGGCTTAGGTTACCTTTCTTAAAGAGGTTAAGATAAAATGACATCCTCGCGGTATAAAATTCCATATCAAATAATCTATGGGTTCCGGAAGTGATATGAAAATTCGGATTACTGCGTTTAGAAAACGAAACGAAAGATTTTTTTTTAATTTGAAGCAACGTTGCGTTATGCTGTTTCGAGCCAATACATTTCCGTTTTTAATTAGCGAATATTTTGAGTAATGCTAAAACGAAGACTAGTTTAGGAATATTTTAATTTGTAATATCAGTCGGAATAGCTTCAGACAATCCATCAACCGAACTGAGATGTTATTGAAATCGACGGAGCAATTTAGGATCTTACGAGTATTTAGTAGGAGTTCAATTTGCGAAAATGTTTACTAATACTGGGCGACAGCAGCGACCGATGGCGTAGCTTTGTTTAATTAAAATCTCATAATGCTCAGCGACTTCAAATTAACCCCTTTTCACGACTAAGGCAGAATTTCAATATTCAATATTACGATAAAAGGTTCGAATTTCCTATATTTTCTTTAATTTTCCGTTAATATCGCATACAATTTACGTTAGCTCTGTATTATTAAAGAATGTAGACAGATATAGTCATTTGTAGCTCATCATTCAATTCAATGTCAACTCTTTTTTTTTCCGCATTTTCCGTACGATGCCATCCAAAATTTCTCACACCGTCTGCGCATTATTTTTCTCAATTTGCTACTTTTACATAATATGGTAACCGTGATTGATGACCGCATTGAAATGAGTACGGCGATGCGTACGTTCCTGGTGGAGGATCTCAAGTATAAATCGAAGAATAAATCAATCGGTTTTCTGATTTACTCGGCAAAAATATTTCTCGAGAATTTTTTATACTTCGATGTTGAAGTATTTTTACTACTGTTTGCATTTTTTAAAACACATTTTGAAAAAAGAACGTGTCATTATGCAGTGAAGACATATGCGTCACTTGAGGTAAAATAGGACATTACACATCTGGATTCCCAGAAAGTGTTTTATTCTAACAAAACGGTTGTTTTTCTTCTAAAAATGTGGGTTACCCGCTCCCTTATGGAAAAAAATTGGCGAAGAATTGGCGATACACTAAAACAAATACTGTTTAATTAGATAGGAAAGGGCAACAGCAGGACTCAAAATCAACGTAGACAAAATCAAGGTGTTGACCAATAAGCCAGGCGACCAAATTTTGGTAGGAGAGGTTGTGAAGTTATGTCCTTCAAAGGAAAAATCAGAAAGGAAGTGGAAAAACGGATAAGTCAAGCCTGGCAAGGGTATTGGGTTAGGTCGGTTGTTAAGGGCAACCTAAAAACATCCTCGCAGGCAAATATGCTCGAATCTTGCGTTATCCAAATCCTGACATACGGGTCCCAGACGTGGTCATCAGGGGCGAAACTATAGGGGGTCCTCCCCCCCCATTAATTTGGCAGTCGGCAAATTTTAAGACAGTTCATTTGAATTTTTCATTTTGTATGAATGTTTCATTTATTTGCTTTTTTTTTTTCAATTAAAAAATATTTCGATTAAAAAATCGGCAAATGTTTAATGTTTAAAAGATTTTGTCGGCGGATTTTTGGTTTTCAAAAAATATTTGTAGACAAATTTTTCTTTTTCACTTCCCCAAACTGATAGTCCAATTTCGTTTCTGAAAATGGACTACCCGAGACTCCTGTTAGAGACTAGTCAGTCAGAAACCGAAAAGGTTTGAAGCTGAGTATCGAACGTTATCTGAAAGGTTGAAACAAAGCTGAGATGTGGAAGACATTTCGAAAATCTGAAAGTCGGTAGCAAACGTTGAATATCGAATTTCAATGACTATTCTGTTCTTACTAGATTCTCTGTTTGACCTAGAGCCTAAAATTTAAGAAAGTTGAACATTTTATTAAAATCTAAAAGCAGGCCCGTAGCCAGCCGTCTGCGGTAGGTGGTGCTGACTGTTTACCGGGGGGGGGGCTTGAGGATACAAATAGTACATAATGTGAAGAGTTATCCAAGGCAGTCGTACAGCCAGGGGGGCAAAGAGGGCGAATGCCTCCCCCCCCCCCCGAGGCACCTGAAAAATAATGTAAATAATGCAGAAATGAGCAATTTTTTGCTTTAAAACACGTTTTTTGAGAAATTTTTGCTCGAGTAGTAATTTTACCTTCATTCCCATACAATAGTCCTCTGATATCAGCAATTTTTAAGAAATACTTCAATTTTCGACTTTGTCTTCCTTGAAAATCTTACTTCCCCCCCCCCCCCCGGAAAATCATGGTTACGCCACTGATTGAATTTAGTCTCAAAATTCATAATCAAAACTAATGATTCAACTTATCGACAACCTATTGGGGAAAATAATTGAATAGATCATATGAAAAAAGATTAACACTTAGAACGATCAAATTTTCAAACTTTTGAAAGTAAAAAAAAAAAAAAAAAACCTTTACCAAGTTATCAATTTTTAAAAAAACAGCAACATGAAAAAATTAAGATTTAAGAATATAAAAATAAGTAATAACAACCACATCTTTAGTTGATTTGTTGGGTAATTAGGGCAGGGGCATGTAGGCATGTAGATGGTTGGAAAAGGTAAAAAAGATAAAAGGCTCTATAAAACTATTTTTTTAAAATCTGTAACATACGTTCATCATTCAAGATACGTGCTAATAACTGAACTTCACCGTTCTTAAATTATTAAAATTTGCAGTCGCTGATATCAAATAATAAAGACCGTTTATGGCAGATTGAAAAAGCATCGACGTGTAGTGAAAACCAGCGGAATGACCTACAATATTAAATAGAACAATAACAGTTTTGATGAATCACATATTTTGATTTATGTAAACTGAATGAAAATCAGCGAAGTTAGGTAACTGTGTAATTTATCCACGCTGTTACAGAAGATGTTTCCATATTCAACGTTTGTGGAAATCGTAGCTTAGAATTCTGCATAACAATAAGGTTGCAAGGCAAAACGTTTACACACGTTTTCTTACATTGTTTGTATAACGAATTGGAGGACTATTGACAAAGTAATTATGTTAATCCTTAAACGTAAATGTGAATAATTGGTTATTTCCTTTAACTACTGCAGAGATTCACGAGTAGCGTAAAATCTGTATGAAGTTTTCGGTGGTAGGTATACCACTTTTCAGGTACAGAAGACTCACAATTTAAGAATTTATTGAATACATTTGCACTGACTATAAAATAAGATCTATCACTGCGTAGGTACGTTCAAAAGTTTTGTCCGATGACAAGGATAGAGGTTTTTATTCTTGATACACGATTTTCTTCGGGGTCAGATTTATAGGTGAGACATAATTGATATTTACTAACGAGTATTTCTGAAATTGTACCTTTGGAGTTATGCACACGAGTAAAACTAAATCAAAAGCTGAAGTATTTCTGAAATAAGTGCGGTATCTTCTCGTATATAACTAGGTGAGTCACTTCAGTCCCCTCTTGTATAAAAAGTATAATAAGTGAATTCTCTATGGGTACCTTGGCAACAGGGGCCGAGAGGAATCACAAGTGGGGAATGAGGATGAGCACAGTTTAAAGGACTAGCTTGTTTTTTTTTGTTTTTTTTTTTTCGGCTAGATACCCAGTCCTAATTAGGGTAGATGGGGGGAACGAGTTAAGAATTTAGTGGAATAATTGAATTTTCAGAACAAACGGAGATAACATTATTCTGTAACGATACCCCGTCTTTTTTTAATGTAAGTACTAAACAGTAGGATGACAATTGAAACAATGGAAAAAAAATTTCTCAGATTCTTGATCTCATCCCACAACAATATTCGTTTGCATGTAAATATGAAATTCATAAAATTTTAGCAAAAGCTATTAATATCATTGACACGTGCCGCAAAGCCTTAGAAGTTGGCGGCATTAGTTATTTTGTTATGAGTGCGTCGTTACCACTTACAAGCCGTGACGCGTAGCGGTGAGAATTCGCTCGTTTCAAAAATATAATTACGCTACAGAAATGAGTGTTTTTCGGGGAAGGGTATCTATTGAAAGGAAATACATTATAAACATTCGTAAATATAAAAAATTTAAAAAAAATTAAGATAATTCCTGTTTATCAATATGGAAGGGAGCTCACACCGAGCATTGACGATTTCCAGAAAATCATCGTAATTTCCTGCAAAAATTGAGCTGCTGTGATCCAAGTCCCCCATCGTGTAATGACCAACTCCGGAGGTAGCCCCCCCAAGATATTAAAAGAACGTCAGCTTGATTTTCAAACACTTGTCCTTTAGGGAAATGATTTGACGAATGCCAGAGCATTCACGCTCTAGTCATTACTGAAGAATGGACTACAGTGATTTTGCAACTAGGATAGCGTATTAATAAATTCTCCAAGATGTACATTATATGTCATAGCCAATATATTTGGACTTCCACCTAAACTCGGAACAGGCAGTCAATCGGACTGCTTTACTAAACGACTTCATTGGGGAGATATGGAAGATATGCTTGGCGTCTCTCCTCAATACGTCTTTTGCGAAACCTACAGCTGGCCTTTTTGGTCAGTTCACTACCTGAAGTCACAGTAGGACTATAAGGTCAAGTTTAACCTGGTCTAGCGAGTCAGGTCAATTCGGTCACTTAACAGAACATGCAAGCTCATTGCACGTTGATGTCAGTCATTATATGTATATCAAGCTCTTTGCTCAAAGGCGCCAGGGGCAGAAAACACTTTCGTTTTATCATTATTGTGAACACTATGAGCACGGACGTCGCGAGTCCTGTTGGAATGGGAAGGGGTTGGCGTATAAACACGAAGCAAAAATTTCGACTCGGCGACAAACTTGTATGCAAGCAGAAAAAAAGAAAAAGAAAAAAAAAACTCATAGTTTGCCGACTGATGTCTGTAATGCCAACTAAATGACTGAAATCGAACAAAAATTTAGCGGAAAATGCGGATTCGGCGAAAAAAAGTTTCATACAAACAAAGAAAAACCCAAAAAAAAAAAAACAATGATTTTTAGGCCTTATATTTTTCCGACTGATTTTAAAAATGCCGTGACTAGATGGCTGAAACCAAAGAGATTACCACAAAAAGAAAACTACTCGTCAATGACATAAGAATTTTTATTTTTCATCCAAACAAAAGAAAAACAGAATTTGCCGACAACCGCCCACTTCGAAGATTCTCACTCTCTCCTAACCGCCTCTCTGATAGCAGACTAGGCAGAGGAAGACTCACTGGCCACTGCACATGCTGAGGTCGGTGATGCCAAAAACATTGTTTGCTCATTTTATAACTGTGTTATTACTGCAGAGGCAGTCGTGGTCATAGTTGAATCTGGTATCTTGTTGAGAGTTGAGACTTCAGAGACAGTGATTAGTGATAGTATGACAGTAGGATACATCAGCACCTAAAGCTGTGGAAAGAGTTGCAAGCCCTGAGTTGCAGTAGTTTTAAGAGTTGTGATGTTCTGAAACCTGAAGCAGTTGAAGTTTTGTTAATTGGAAGTGAATACATATTAAGTTTATCTTTTAGGAGACGCGGTTCAAGAGATTTGGGCCTAGTTTAGCTTAGCGTTTGCCTAGTTTTAGAAATTAGGCAATGGTGATATTCGCTCGATTTTTAAAAACCTCTTTATAAAACGTGCTATGCTGTCCATTTGACAACTGGTCAAAGGACCAGATGAAATTACTATTCAATCACTTTTTGGTACACTTTCAAGTAAGATCTTCTGGAATCAACAGAATAACACTTTTCGAAGCCCAGTTAACACGAAAGCCTCCGAAGAAGCTTCACTTCTGCATTCTAGCACTCGAGTCTCAGTTTCATACCCGATACTCCTTTCCAGAACGCAAACCAAGCTGCGAATTCTGCCATTTTAAATCTGGTTGCAGCGTTATTACAGAATTACCGTTAGATTCCAGATTACATCGCGCTGTTCTCTGGGAAAATTTAATAGTTTGAAACTTAGCTCATTACACGAGCACTGATGGCGTTGCTCAAAACATTAGAATAGTTCATTATAATGAACTCCCTTTTAAACTCGACTTCATTTTAACATGCTTTCGTAAAAGGGAAATGTAATATATGACGATTCCTGCTTTACACCTATTCATCTCTTCTACGGCCTAGTCTAAAATTTGTCCGAGTCCAGAGAAGCACACGGCTATCGTGGGATACTGCGGTGGGATGCTTTTTGTAAATATATTCGACAGTTTAGTTATATGAACTGCTCTCAATTAGGAATCTCATTTTAGACGGAATATCTCCCCAAGCGTAATAAAAAGACACTTATACCGTCTCTGACCATCCTCGTTCTCTAAATTTACAATTAGTTTTCGCGGTTAGGTATGGTACATAATGAAATGTAGCACGCCAGAGGTGTACGTCTGTGCACGCTATCTCCAAATTTCACATTCACAATTTCATTTCACCGAACCATAAAATCAATTTTTAAACGATTCAAAGAGACAGTTTATTACGTCGAAAAGAGCGATGCAGAATACTGATGAACTTCTTTAATCGTCAAGTATTACTAAGTACCATAAACTGTTTATAATGACCGGGTTTTGTTTATTTTTCACGCATCTATAATATACATAAATTTAAATACCATATAGAAAGCATAATAATTGGATTGTAAAAGATTAATTTTCCGTTCATATCTGAGCAAAGACCTTTGACGTTAGCTAGAAGACGTTCTCTCGATTATAAAAGTGACATACCCGCGTAGATGTAACTCGTATAAATATTTATGAAGGGAGGATAATACCGCTCCATTGATATAAGTATAAATTTGAAATTGAGTTCACTGTTTTTCATTTTCAAATAGCGATATCGCTTGGAAAAGAAATTCAAGATTAAGGTAAGAAGTTTAAGATGACATAATGTCAAAACATATTCTACTACGGATGAGCTTGCTAAATGTTCCAATACTTAGGCTATACGAATCATCTGGGAGTCACTTCCTTTGTAGTAAGAGTAAAGAATAGCGTAAATGAAATTCCTTATTTTCAAAAGAATTCCGGGGCAGTGTTTCGACCAAATTTGAAAAGAAACTTGGAGACGGGGTTTCACAAACTTACCCTATTCATTTGATTCGAAATTAAAGACGATAGAGGTCGGCTACCGGGTGAGTAATCTCATTCAGTAAGAATGTTTGGGTGGATTTTTCTTTCGAACATACTAGTATCATGCCAGCGAACAGTGTTCTGTTCATTATTACGAGTAATTTCGGGATGTAGGAAAGTCGTAACTCAGTCCATTCAATCTTGTCTATATGAATAAGTAGAGGAAGTGGTACAGGACCCCGCTTTCTAATTTGAGGAAGTCAACTTCAAGATTCTCTACATACGTCCCATTTCTTAAATTCTTAAAAAGTTACTTGCGATGCGATTAAAAAATTTTAAATCGACCTCTGACCAGAGTATGTGGGTAATTTGGATCCTCTACAGTGAAAATTCTTAAAAAAAAAAAAAAAAAAAAAAAAAAAAAGTCTTTAACCGATTCAATAGTGAAAAATGCATTCAACCGTTGGGAAAAATATTCCGCTGTTAAAAAATAAAAAATATATTATTCATCACGATAGAAAATGCAAATTTATGCGTCATTTTCGCAGTCAAAGCAATCAACGGTGTCTACCGTTTCAGACACTGCAGATTCCAGTTGGGAAGCAGTTTAAAGCACAATATCTGCAAAATTTTCTTCCAACTCAAAAGGGATCCAAATGACCTGTATATGGCAGTCAACATAAATTCGATCCTAATTCTATGAAAAACAATGAATTTAAAGTACACCTCCGTAATGCAAAACAAAACACACCTAATTTCACTAACCAAGTATTCAATATATTATGTGATCAGCAACTTACTGATTAGTACCGGAAAAAACTTTACAGAGTGTTCGAAAACAAAAACACCGAATATTTCCTAATAACATCTTGGGAATATTGAAAATGTCACACACGCTTGTTTGGGTGGATAATGGATACATTGTACAGTCACTCTATTTCTGCCAGAGCGCGTTCAATACAAATCGAAATTTAGGAGAGGTCCAAATTACTTTCAGGGGTTCAAATTTGTACCACTTCCTCGGACTAATGACAAATATTGACTACAGAGCCGAGATTACCCCCACCCCCAATCATTCTCGAGACACCAAATTTTGAGTTTTCCCTTAGCAGTCGATAATCCTCTGACTTTTGCTACCCCTTACATCACTAGCAAATGTACCAAAAATAAATTAATGAATAAACGAATACAAAATCCTCCGAATATTTTTTCATAATCAAAAGTTACAAAATTGATATTCAGCAATGAGGGCGAGGGCAGATTCAAAGAGCAATTCTGTGACCGTCAATTCAGAATATGTAAGAATTATGCTTCTCCCCCTTCTCTTATATCGCGTCCTCCACACTTGGATCGTTTCTTTACTCTCACGATGAACACTGAGTGAGTAAATGATAAGAAATAGGTACTTGGAATTCTGAACAAGTTGTATGGCTGACTCTTTTCTTGATGACGTTGAAAATAAAAACATCTTCCATAGTCAGTGTGACAAATTTTTGAGTTGCGTGAATTTCATCATAGTACCATCCAATTTCTTCCCTCGAGATGGAAGGGGGAATAGTTCTTGAGACTAGCTAAAATTTTTCAATCTTCAACGCTCAAGTAAGAATACGAATATTTTAGATTCTTCCGGATATTTTCTGTACTCTTCAAGGCTCTTTCAAACCGTTTAATTCAAGACCCACTAAAACTGTTCAAAATTCATTTACAATAGTGTCATAAGGTTTTGCGAGGAGGGAGAGGCGGTACAAGTACTCGTATTTAAGTCGACATTCGAAAAATAAAGTGAAAATTTAAAAGTATTCTTGTCTCTGAAATTTAAATTGAAAAGCGAAGATTTCATACATCTCTGTGACATCTCTTAAGGCACTTTTTTTAATCAATTCGCTGAACATGCTGAACAGTTTTCAATTTTTTTTAGTTTCTAGGGGATACAAATGATTACTGTATACTCCAACTTGTTCAAAGTGGGGTTATAATATACCCCTGCATTCCGATACCCCCTCTCTGATTCCAGTCTCACTGCTCATTCATGACTCGCTAAATAAATAAATAAAGGTGCTGGGACTTACAAGAGGGCGAAGACTAGCAGAAAGTGATTCGCTTATTATTACAAGGATTATAATTTTTCGTTTATAATTTTCATTTTCATTTATTCTATTTTTTCTAATTCGTATTTTACATATTCGTTTCGTTTGTATTTTTATTCACTTTATTTTATATTATCTTATTCATTGTAATCTTTGAGCCTTGCACCGAAGACGAGCAATGGCTCCGCTGGCGTAGAAACAAAGTAAAATAAAAATGAATAACATATCCAGGATTCATTATAGGTTTCAAAAATGGGTCAAAACTTCTTAGAACCATTTCAGCTTTCTGACACTCCCAAATTTCTTACTCGTTTACAACTTCTGATTCCCTCGAACAGTGGCGTAGGTAGGGGTTTCCCAAAGAGGAGGCACAATATGGTTTTCAAGGGGAAAGAAGTCAAAAATTGAGGTATTTTTTTAGAAATCGTCGATATTAGAGGACTATGTAAAAATATTGGGAGAGGCAAACGTCCCCCCGTGCCCCCCCCCGACGCTCCGCCACTGCCTTCGAATTTATTTAAGATACTGTGAAATTCTTGGAGACTGATGCATTCGCTTCTCACTCGGGGTAGGACATGGTCATTCTTTAAGCGTTTTTGATTTTCACCTCAAATTAGGTATGGTCCAAATAGCCTGAGCATCCAAATTGCTAGGATGACTTCTAAGAACTTAAATCCTTCCAAAGGATAGACATGTAAGTAAAAGTATTCGAGAGTTGAGCATCATCGAACAATAGGGTCGATTTTTCCGCTATATAGATAATCATCACAAAGTATGTCAAATTAGTGTTTCAAAACTGCCATTTTGTTAAAATTTCAAACTGATTACGGAATTTGCTTTTTTTCGCATTTGCTGAAATATCTGAATAAATGATACGAGTAATTTTTGTCAATTAAAGTTACTTACATGAGCAGAAACGCGCATAAGAAAATAATTTCTAAACTGAGTTCAACAGTCTGCGAGAGATACCCAGCAACGCTTGATAACCAGCTAGAGGAAGGAAATTTACTTTTAAAAACGAAAAAAGAAAAAGGTCACATGCTTGAATAAGAATAGAAATAAGAGCCATGATCATGGGGGAAATGAGAGAACACCGCCAACTAACTGCGATTTTCGGGACTGAATAAAAAAAAAAAGATCAATGACACATCCACTGATGTCAAAATGATCGTCGCCTCTATCAGGACTCATTCAATCTTGTAAATAGTAACTTACGAGTATAATATGTATGAGCCCATTCACGTGTCAAAGTAAAAGGCTAGATTTTGTTGTGACTTCATAACTACAGTTTTGAAAAATCAAAAATCTCCTATTTCCTAATCTCTGGTTACTATATTATTCACTGATGATTGAGGGGCTGGAATAAAAAAACTTGAAACTCACTTACGAATTTAAGATACATAAGGTTTTAAAATTAAAAACATTTTTATTCAATATAGTGAAAATATTTTTTCAAACTGTTCGCATAGAACAATTTCTTTTTAGCAATTTGTTGTGTAAAAATATGTTTGCTATCTAGTATAGAATGACTGAAGTCTCAATTAATCAGTCTAGTGCGAACACTCTGTGAGAATTATCCTCGTTAGTATTATGACACAAAAACGCATTCGCAGTCTAACTCAAGTTTCACCCCTTCAGACTGGTCATCAGTCAGAACCAAAAGGGTACAAATTTTGAACTTTGTCCTAAGGATCTAAGAATGGAAACATTAAGACCCGCCCAAGGCCGTAGCAAAGCAAATTTGTTCAGGGGGTCGATAATCATACATTTTTCAACTGTTGAAGTGAGAAAATCCACATTTTTTAACGACTAAGCAAAAAAATTTTAAATGCGTGAATCTGTCAACTACAACTGAGCATGCCATTCCCGTGCCCTTCTCCCATGTCTATTGGCTCTAAACTGGTCTAAAATAATTATTTATTGGTTATAATTTTGAAGCCACCAATCACCAATTCAGCCATCATTCTACCATTTTACCCTAGGGCTAGCGAATGAGACGTTGCTCAATTAGATAGATTATATCTGATGCCCCTATGGCCATATCCTAGAATTTCGATAAATTATGCACATCATTTTGGGTGCTTATCTATACTTTCAGTACACGAGGGTAGACTTTCTGTAATACCGAGGGGTACCGTCTAATCGAAAAATGAAATCAGCAAGGTTTCAGAAAAGAGTTCAATTTTTCTATCCATGATTAAAAGAAAGAAAATTGCACAATGAATGATCCGCTACAAAGTTAGAAAAAGAGTGAGTCAAATTCGATAGTTTAGTCGTAGGTCAGTTAGATTTGAGTGGGTAGGTTTATTACAGACCCGCTCGATTAAAATTTGAATTATCTAATTTACAACAAGAATTCATGAATGCCACAAGATTTTCATTTTATCCTTTAACATTCAACTCGATGATAATCTGTAGGTACTTCCCAGAGATACAATTTGCAATCCGATTATATTCCTATATAAGTCGCAGTGCTGCAAAAGCAATTAATACCAGCGGTAAATTAAGTACAAATATTGCATCAGATTATTCGGATTACTTCCGGAAACCTTGATCGGAATTGGTGTTCTGGCATTTGCGGATTTCGAAAATGCTTTAGATCCGTCAGAAACGATTAACTACTGGTACATTTTGGATACAATTCACTATACACATGAGCGCTTGCTAATGCTTATTTTGGAGACGGCGTAACTGATGTAGGAAGGTATTACGTTTCATGATTTTACAATTCAACGTTGTTCTAATACTTAAGCGTGACTTCAATAAGTATTTCTGATAGATTCAAATTAACCGCTTTATAATAACAAATTATTCACATTTTCTGTGGGGTAGTACACTTAATACCGGCATACTCGTATTTACCTATACAGCCACTAGAATTCCATTGCATTATAATTTAGGCTACAAATATAAGATTTTCATCGGCAGGCCTCTTCTAAATAAAAAATTTTAACTCAACATCACACGTCCTCTTGACAACTACTTTCTCCTTTTCTGGGGGGGGGGGGGGGGGGTAGAATCTACAAAAATCATCTCTCCCCTTAAATTTTGATGTTCTTGCTTTGTAAACTTGTTGAATATTTTTTACTACACATTAACTAAATATTATTGGGTGGTAAAGGGGGGGGGGGGTGGAAGAAGAAAACAAAAAGTAACAAAGAATGTCACTTGAATATTTTCAGTTTCTGGAGATTGACCCATAGTCCGAAGTAAAACGAGAGTGGTTCCGAACTAAGAAACGAAGGAGAATCCCTTTCCCCCACTCCGCAAAAAATAGGTCTGAATCGATTTATACCATCAACCATAAACGATAGCATAAAAACCATAGATGGCGGAGGAAGGGGGAAGGGAAAAGAACGAAAAATCAATTTACTCCTTTTCAAAACGTGGAAGGGAAATTAATTTGTTATATTAAGAAAAATTACGCCACCTGGCTGAAAAAGTCATACAAATTTCCCCATGTTTCCATTTTTGATACGAAAATTATTTTAAAAAACAGTCTCCGTGAGTCGAATATTTTGACTTACAGGATTCTGCGCACGTAACCATAAAAATCTGAAGTTATTTCAAAATTAAGGTTACGGTTTTCGCTCGTGTCGGGGGGAGCATAACGGTTTTCGCTTAAGTATACCCATGGCTGGAAGGAAAATAAATTTCCATGGAAATGTTAACCACTGAACTGAATTGTCACCATGAAGAGCCTTGATTTCGATTCTCACCTCAGAAGTAACGCTCAAAAAGAAACACTTTTTTCGTTTATGTGCCAAAGCTCTCGATCAGCTGTTTTTTTCGTGATGGTTCACAGCAACGCTCCAAAAAGTAACGCTTTTTTCGTTGATGTGCTAAAGCGAAATTTTGCTTGTGTGCCAAAGCAAGGACATGAAAATGTCAGGGAAAAAAAAACTTGAACAAGAGTGAAAGCTCGACTTGGTACCTACCTAATTTGGTACCTACCTGTTTTCATGAGTAGTAAACTTGTACAAATCTACAACGTAACGTAACCACATCCGACTATCGGCATCCATTTTCTTTTTTTCGTTTCAAAATTGATTTTGAGAAAATTTCAAAGAATTTTTTTTAGGGGGGGGGGGGGGCGGCCTCTGGTTGACTGTGCCCTTGTACTCATAATTACAGTCAGATGACTTCGTGAATCTTTATACTCGTATTAAAAACGTTCTGTCACGAAAAATAACGAAACGTCTGTCGTGTATTTTGAAAGTAACTATTCATGAAAAACACTGAAAATCCGAGATGAAATGAATGTTTTCCCAAACACTGGAATACACTGTAACCCTCCCAGCCAGTTGGCTCAGGATTGAAGGGATTGAGAAACAAAAAGTCATTTTTCGGTCATAATGACTTCTCTTGGTGGACCGTATAACGATGCACGCATGCCAAAGTGGCTCCCCAGACACCGCACCCTGGCTCTGGAAACTACCCTTTCGAGTATCGCATCAGAGACGAGAGAGTCGCCGGTCAAAATGACTCGGAATATTCCTCAAGGCTAACTTCGTTTATCTACCTAAAAAGCAAAAACCAATACGCATCGAAAACGGCCGGAAATTTTTTCACTCATTTCATTCACAATTATTTATACACTCAGGTAAATAAAGAGATCTTTCAATTCTTGAATTATTAACCTTCTAAATTTTCTGAAACTGCTGGTGATCACACACATGGGCAACAGAGTGGTTTTATTACCGACTTTTCGAAGAATTCGAAAGGAGGTATTGTTTTTGTTCATAGGGTGGGGGTTTGAGGTCAGAGTGAATTTTCTTTACGTTTTGAGGTGTGAGGAGTTCGAAAATATCATTCATTCTATTTCAGGTATCCTTATATATATATATATATATATATATATATATATATATATATATATATATATATATATATGTATATGTACAAAATTTTGAAACTGGAATAGCTCGAAGAGTGTAGGATCGAATTTTATGAAAATCAGATATGTTATAGAACAGCACTTGAAGTTGTGCATGTGAAATTTTGGTGAGGATTCGCCGAAAGGGGGCTGTGGGGGAGAGGGTCAAACTTTTCTTTCGATTATTTCTCATCATCTCAGCTTGGGGACGAAAAAATATACTGGAACTCATTTGAAGAAAATTTCATTTTACATATTTTTAGTTATTATCATTTTTCGCAGCACCCCAAAGGGGAGGGAGATAACCGGGGTAGAAAATTGGGATTTAGTGTTAAAAATGTGGTCAATTTTTCTACGTGTCGAAAATGTCGAGATATCGACCTTTCGATATAATGCGTTTATTCAGATTCATTCCCAACAATAGTTGTTTGTCGTCGGTACTGCTATTGTTAGCAAGATAAGCAGTTACTGGTATCAGTTCTTTTATTTGAACTCTGTCCATGTAAATTCGTGTTGCCTGCATTTGAACTACCACGCGTCTAAATTCGTGCTGTGTGTATTTGAACTAGTTGTGTTTGTTTTGAAGTGCGTCGCTTGTTTTCCTTTAACGTTATCCCATTTTTGCTGTTTTGTTGAGTTTTTGTTTTATTTTTCGAGATCTCTGTTATGGTTGTTTTTATGGTTAAAAGTTCCTCTTAGTTATTTTTTTCGGTTTTTCTTCTGTTTCTATTCTGTTGAATTTATTGCATACAGCTTTCATTTTTCCTAGTCATCGCCTCCTTTTTTCTATTATTATTATTATTATTATTATTATTATTATTATTACTAATATTATTATTTTGCTGATTTGGAGTTTTTCTTTTATTTTTCAGGATTTTTTTAATGTAAGATACTAAATTTGAAAAGTCGGTACTGCTGTCGCTGCTGCGACAGCGTTTTTTTTTTAAATGTTTGAAATTGGGGTGACAAGTCTCCTAAATATTTTTCTTATAAACTAAAAGCGCCATCACAAAATTTTTCAGTTTTTTGAAAAATATAAACCCTTGTCTCTAGACCCTGTCATTTAATGATCTGTTCATGGCGCGGAACGCTTTTACCACAAGAAATAGGATCGTCTTAATTAACATGTCCTGAAAGTATATAAAATTGTGTACATTTTCAAAATAATTAAATAAATGAATAGGCCATCAAATTTGATTTTGAAGGTAGTTTTTAGATCCAACCCCCTTAAAGCCCATCAAAGCGGGTTCCAATTAAATTACTATTGTATAGACATTCTATAAATTAGAATCGCTTTTGGTTGGGCCACAAAGAATCCAATCAAAAAATTACTCTTAAAATTGAGTTAAGAAATCCGAAAAACGTATAGTTTATTTGGAATCTTCCACCTCGAAACGAAGTGGTTTTCAGGATGGCCGAATGTAAGAAATATTTTGCTTACACCCGTATTTTAATATTTCAGGCACTCCTCATTTTCTCGCGAGCTGGTCTTGTTGACATTACAAACGAGTAGGTCAAAAAGAGCAAAACTGCCGGAAGAAACGCCGCTTCAATACAATCAAATACATGGCCTTTATTTAGCATGAAATCCGTTTCGTGAACCCCAAAAGGATCGCCAAAAAATACTTTCTACATCAAACTCAGCGACCTCAAAAATTCGTAAACTGATTACCACACTGAATGACAAAAGAAAAATGACTAAAATTGCAGTTTTTGCGATGCTGTAGACTATCTACAGGGGCACGGGTTAGTATTTTTCGAAAAATCTGAAATTTGGTTTGGTACTTTCAAGTTACAAGGAGAAGATTCAGAGGAGTCATCTATTGTAAAATTTAAAATTTCATCGGAAGCAGCACTGCCTGCAGAACTTACCAGTCGTTTCTGTGTTAATATTTTCAGACCACCATAATTTTGTTTTCGTTGAAACATCCCACTCTCATCACCAACTGTTGTGACTTTGTTTTACAGACTTTAGATGACCGAAACAGCTCAAGTGCGAGTGCATGAGCACGATAAAAACATTTGGTCCTTTGGCACAGCCGTTTCGAAGTTGGGCACGTGTAATACATCGTGAAGTTGGATTCAGGATGCACACTCAAAAATCACATCCACCAATTCAGAATAACAGCAGTAAAAGCTGATACTTCAGCATACCCACACTATTCATACCCACCTGCACCAGCGTTGTACAAGGGATCGGAGGTGAAGCCACAGCAAAAGCCAGTTCAAGAGACCAGTCGTTCGTTTCCCATAAGCCGCTTTAACTAATTATTGTATCGTTTTTATTGCCCCCCCCCCATTTTCCATTTTTACACATAATTTTACTTTTCAATTTTCATATTATTTTTTCTCGCAAAAGCTGAAATTCTTTGAGGGGGAGATTGTTATAGTATAATTTTGTTATTCGTTGAAGCATCTCAGTTTGTTTCTGTCATCTAAAAGTCGGTAAAATAAAGTCATAACATCATCCAAATAAATTTTTTTCTAAATAACCACCCTAATGAGCCCAATTTTGAGAAGGAGTTTCTTGTTCAACTACTCGATCCTGCCGAAGATGAATTAATGAGCTTAATTTGATAAATGGTTCCAAAGCATGTTAATGGATTTCAGAAAACATACTGAAACGACCAAAGACGTATCTGAGTCATGCTGATTAGAAAAACGGAAGAAGAAAGATCAGAATAGCAACAGGATGGATGGACTAAGATGAATGCCCGGATGGGTAATTGTAAAACACTTTTAGTTAATGATCCGGCAATTTAGCTGTACCTCTATTGCTTCGCTCGGGAAATTAGGACGGCATTACAAATTACCAACTTCGAATTTGTGTCAGTTTTAACGTTATACTTTTGCGTCTCGATAATGTACATCGCGATTGATGAACTCAACATAGTTGAATTTGATGTGAGACTCCTTCTACAAAGCAATTTTATTCTGGAGTCTATAGCTAAAAATAATTACCAGGCTAAAAGCTAACGGACCCATCTTCAATGCTCAAGTTCCACATACACTCTACTTGTCACCAGAATCGTTAAAAAAATACATTTTCGACCGTTCCGACCCTACGTACAAAATCATCATTCGGTATAGATGCTGAAGAAAATACATGCCAGCGGGTATCAACGCATCGTTATTTTTCATTTAAAAAAATCAACCCGCCTTCTAGTCTGAAGTCTTGATTTCGTGTCCTGTTACAGCCCCAATGACGAAAATATAATGAAAAGTAACTTGTCAGCTGTAAGGTGAACCGAACCCAGCTCGATCAGGCTATCATTTATCAACTACACCCGAATTTCGTACGATACATTTATTCGAAACGGAAAACCGTGCTATCGAACGTCCTACAGCGAAATTTGTAATTCTTTGAAGAGCTTTACAATTTCCGTTCGCGGACAGTAACCTGATGATATTACAGAATACGACACTGACAATTTTAAATCGCATTCTCCTCCGATAAAAATACCTAAACTTCTGAAGAATTCTCTTATATATGAAGTATGTTTAGGTATAAAATTCTTTCCTCGAGCACATTGCAGAAGACGAATCAAACTGTGCATATCGACGATGAAATAAAATATTTACCGTGTTCTCTTTTCCGCTTTCATTTGAAAATAGATTTTCGGCTTACGTTCTTCGACTCCACGACCATCGGGAAATTTTCTAACGCTGTTTGCAGGGATTATGACTGTAGTGTGATGACACTCAAGTTAATTAATGCCCGCGAAAGGTGGATAAACTTGCACGGCTTTATCGGCAAACAGAATGCCGCTGTGTTTGCACGTGTCGAAAACGATGAAATATTATGTAGGTACTCCTCCACACGGACACAGTGATAACAGCAATATGAACCATCTCCCATTTCGAACCTATAAACGGAGACTCTCATCTAATCTAGCAACACACAAACTATAACTTTAGAAAATGTGTACGATTAATAATTATTCTACGAGTTCGATAACATGAGGCAACTACAAGGTCACTGATCTTTTGGAAAAGCCGGAGAATAGTTTAAATAGCTACATCTAAATCCCTCCTCCCACAGTCAGACTACAACATGAACAGAGCTGTGATTGTGACGACCGTTCACTATTGAACGAAATATCGAACTACTCGAGTGGATGGCAGGGTTGATTGGATCAATACATACATTTTTCGAGGAATTTTCCAGATACTACTGTTCAAGCACCAGTTATCTTTTCTGTTTTTTCCTACTCCTCGAAAATATAATTCAATAATGTTACTTTTCGACAGGTGAACTTCTAAAATTGGTCATATCTGTGAAACGCTTCAATGAACTAGCTGTAGAGAAAGGGTGCTAAGTATAAAGGACCGCTGTATTCTCATCGCTATTAGCACCATCTAGCGGGAAAAACTGAAGCGAAGACTCTTAACACCGCGTAACTACCTTTAGGAATCACCGAATTTACAATAATATAGATAGCTCAGAGTCATGAAATTATGAAGAAAATATGATTTTTTTCATGTTTCAAATCTTACAAGTAAGAAGATCGCAGATTTTATTTTTGAAATTAATATTCGCACATAAATCAAAAGAAAGATAGAACCAATGGGCAACATCGCAAATTAAATGTTATAGATGATTCTTCTACTGAAGATGATATGACTGAGGATGACAATTCCTCGCAACCTAAAATGTACGAGCCGCCGCCAATATTTGTCAGTAAGAACAACACAAACGTCTTACTGATGAAAGAAATCATAAATCAACTGGACCTTGAGTCCGGTCCAGATTTCAAAACAATGACAGATAAAACCTTGAAAATTCAGGCTAAAAATGAAACCAGCTATAGAAAGGTACGTGATCTACTTAATAAAAAGAGTCTAGCTTATTACACTCACCAACTTAAAAGTGAAAAACCCTACCGAGTTGTTATTCGTGGTTTACACCCTCATACAAAAAAAAAGTGAAATAATTACTGCATTAGCCGAGATGCATCACAAAGCTCTTGAAGTGGTCAATGCTTCTTTCTATTCGTAAAAAAACAGATTCCAGTAATAGAAACAGTGACAAAGTACTGGTTAACTTGCCTCTGTTTTTCGTCTCACTTGAGCCTATAATCTGAATAATAAGCAGATATACGAAATTAAGACCTTACTGTACCAACGTATTACAATTGAAGCTCCACATAAGAGAAGCGAAACCCCTCAGTGTAAGAACTGCCAGCAGTTCGGACACACACGCACCTACTGCAAAAGAACACCCAAGTGCGTGAAATGTGGAGAAAATCACCGTACATAAATGTCAAAAGACCAAAAAAACAAAAGCCAAATGTGCTAACTATTCTGGCAACCATACTGCTAATTGGAAAGGTTGTAAAACTTACCAACAAGGCTCAAAGAGAATTTAGTCCTAAAACAATCACAGCAGTTGACAGAATCCGTGAAAATGTTGTACCAGAAACACCCACCTCAGGAAAATCTTTTGCAGCAATAACCAAAGCCACTCATTCATCAAATCAGGATGGACAATCGAACACTTTCCAGCCTTCTCCACCGCATGATATGATTCTAAACCTACTCCACAGCATCCAGCAAAGTGTTGCAAATCTAGATCTCCGCCTGATGAAGTTCGAAGCAGCACAACACCCTTATTCCAGGTAAATGGCTACCTCCCTTAGAGTGGCCACCTGGAACGCAAATGGACTCATCCAAAATAAGCTTGAACTTGAAAACTTTTTTCATCAGGAGAAAATCGATGTGATGCTTGTTTCTGAAACCCACTTCACCAACAAAACAGTTCTTCGAATTCGCAGTTACAGACTTTACTCTACTCAACATCCCTCCGACAAAGCTCGTGGTGGAGCAGATGTACTAATTTGGCACAATATCAAGCATTTTGAAGCCGACAAATGTTCAAAATAGTATCTGCAGGCTGCAACTGTGACAATTTCTCTCCCCTGGCGCCAACTGAATCTATCTGCAGTCTACTGTCTATCAACCAGCAACAATTTGCTGACTTCAATTCTCTTGGCAGTCATTATATTGTGGGAGGTGACTTCAACTCAAAACATACCTACTGGGGATCGCGACTAACCTCACCCAAAGGTCGACAGCTGTTTCAAGCACTCAATATTACTCAGTGTACTCCAATCTCAACTGGGAAGCCTACTTATTGGCTTTCCTATCACACACGGCGGCCAGATCTACTTGATTTTTTCCTGGTCAAAGGTATCCTTACAGACCAACTATCTACTGAAGATCTTGCAGATTTATCATCCGACCACATTCCAGTATTACTGACAGTAGCTTCTGGTCCAATTTTCTCTAAACTTAAAACCAACCCAGCGTCCAAGTATACTGACTGGAACCTCTATCGACAGATCTTGAATGATAATATCAACTTAGAGGTTCTGCTACACACAGAATCAGAAATCGAAGAAGCAGCTGAACGATTTGATGCTCTTCTTATATCATCAACACAATCAGCAACCCCAAAATTTGGGCCTGCAAAATCAACGCTAACTTATCCTTTAGAAATTCGGGAACTTGTTAGAGAAAAAAAAGAAAAGCTCGTCGTAGTTGGCAAAAAAATAGAACTCCAGCCAACAAAAGTATCTTCAATAGCCTCTGTAAAAAAACTGCATTCAAAAATCCAGGAAATTTGTAACAGTTCTTTTCAACAGTACATTATCACCAACAGAAACCTCCGATTATTCTCTCTGGAAGGCTACAAGAAGAATCAAGCGCCCCATACAACACATCTCACCACTTCGCACTTCCTCTGGGCCCGCAGTGATGAAGAAAAAGCTACAGTTTTCGCTGAATACTTAGCCCAAAGTTTCAACTAAATCCTACTACATCTGCAGTTGATTTAACCCTACCACCTCCAGACTACTCTGACTCCACTTCTATACAATCAATTAAACCAATAGAAATAGCTCGCGAAATCATTCACCTCAAATCTAAGAAAGCTCCTGGATACGACAATATCACCGCTCCCATACTTAAAGAACTACCTAAGAAAGGTCTTGTTCTTCTCACATTATATTCAATGCTGCTCTGCGCCTACATTACATATCATCATCGCGGGAAAAAACTGAAGTCATACTAGTATTAAGACCAGGGAAGCCTTCAGATCTGGCTGCTTCATACCGGCCAATTTCGTTATTACCTATCATATCCAAGCTATTAGAGAAACTGTTTCTTAAAAGATTGAAACCTGTACTCGAAGAATTTCACCTATTCCTAATGAACAATATGGTTTTAGAGAACGTCATTCAAATATAGAACAAGTTCACCGTATCACTGCGGTAATTGGAAAAGCCTTGGAATCCAAAGAATACCTACACTGTTCTGCAGCATTTCTGGACTTAGCACAAGCTTTTGATTGGGTTTGGCATCCTGGACTTTTATACAAACTCCAGCTTCACCTACCAGCCGCTTACTCAACCCTACTGCACTCCTACCGCTCAGATCGAGTATTTAGAGTCCGATACGCATCAGCGATTACAACTTGGTACCTCATATACTAGCGGGAGTTCCTCAGGGCAGCGTCTTAGGACCAGTTCTCTACCTTATCTACGTTCACGACCTACCTCAGCTGCCCGGTAATACCACAGCCCTCTTCGCCGATGATACAGCTATCTTGTCTACTACCCCTTCTCAAGATCAGGCTACAACTAACTTGCAGACCTCACTTGATTCTGTTTTTCAGTGGACCCAGAAATTGAGAATTCGCCTCAATTCCGACAAATCTATGCATGTGAACTTTACTCTCCGTCAAATTACTCCCATACCAGTTTACCTGGAGAGTAAAATTATTCCTCGAACTGACTCTGCCAAATAGCTGGGTATGTACCTAAATAGTCGATTAAGCTGGACAGTGCATGTAAAAATGAAAAGGCAACAAATGAAAGATCGTATGCGCTCCCTATACTGGCTACTTGGAAAAAACTCACAACTAGATCTCTCCTCCAAACGATTACTACAAATATATCTGACTATTGTGAAACTAATCTGGACCTATGGCTGCTCCCTCTGGGGCTGTGCCAGCCAGTCTAACATCGCTATCATTGAAAGAGGCCAGAATATAGCCCTGAGAACAATAGTCCACGCTTATCGTTTTGAAAGAAACGAGGATATCCGCCGCGATCTACAGATGCCAACAGTTGAACAAGAAATTTACCGCTTTGCTGCAAAATATGAAGCTAGGCTGCTCAATCATTCTAATATTACTGCTCTTTCCTTACTTGACAATAATGAGGCACTTAAGACGATTAAAAGATCTAAGCCATTTGATTTAGTTACAAGATTTTCATGATTCTTGATTACTTCTATTTTTTTTTATTGTTATTGTTTCTCAAATAGTTCTATTTAGTGTTTGTTTACTTAATTTCCTTACTTCCTTACCTTATTGTTTATCTTTGTTTTTCTTTCTTCACCCTCACTATTGTTTCTTTTTTCAAACGACTAAGAAATTTAATTGTAAATCTTCTTTAGTTTTCTCGTGCTCACCATAAGAAAAATGTTTGTAAATGCCCAATGGCAGCTTCAAATAAAAAAAGTTATATAAAAAAAAATAGTATCATGATATAGATTTCATTTGAAAATTGGTTCGTATAGCAATTCTTTTTAATATTGTGTATATGAAGTGCGTGCCATGTGCTGGCACTCCTGAATCGCATCCCCTTCCCAAGGTAGGAGGATCTTCATCGGTGTATCACGTGGAAATTCCAGGAGCATGGACGACTCCTGTAGCAACATGTTCGACGCTCGGTCGAGCCGTCGTGGCGTGCTCTTCGAAGGTCCGCGAGCCTCCGTATGCCTTACCCAAGGGGTTTTAAAGGCATTTGCAGAAAAATGTAACCGCTTCCTTCGTCGTCACCATCAGCGGAGGGGACGAAACAACGGATGGGCGGGAGAATCCTCGCAGCAGTACCAGCAGGCTCGTCGTACGCTCAAGACAGCCATACGATAGAGTAAGAAGGCAGTCTGGGAGGAACTGCGGCAGGAAGCGGACAACGATCCATTCGGCAAGCCGTACAGAGTGGCGAAGAAGAAAGCTGGGGGGCCGTCGGTCACGAGCCGTACGGAGCCAGGAGTGTTGCAGCAGGTCGTGGAGGAACTGTTTCCGCAGCGCTCACCACTACCGGCATCGTCTGACGAGGTGCCGGGGGAGTTCCGTCTACTGAGCACTGGAGAAGTGGACAACGTTATCGACCGGATCCGGATGAAGAAGAGGAAGGCGCCAAGCCCGGACATGATCCCGAACGTCGTGTGGGAGGCAGTTCATCAAGCGGATCCGTCCCTTCTGACCGACGTGTTCAACCGAGTGTTACAGGAGGGGACATTTCCGAGCCGATGGAAGACGGCGCGGTTGGCCATCATCAAGAAGCCGGGGAAAGCAGGTGCGTCATGCGTACTGAATCGTTTCGTCAAAAGCGGTAGGCGTGCTTGCGCGCTTACCACCGATTGAGCTGAAGGTCGACGAGATGGCGCCGAGGTTTACAACGCGCAGAAGACGGCGAGGACGCGACATCCGCGCGAAGCGTGGCATTCAGTTGACCACGCTCCAGAAATGGAAAGACAGGCTCGCTCATTCTTCCAAAGGCAAATGGACCAGAGGGCTGATTCGTGACATCGACCAGTGGATGGGTAGGAAGCACGACAATCTGAACTTCCACCTGACCCAAGTCTTGAGCGGTCACGGGTGATTTGGCACGTACCGGCATCTGATGGGGATAACGCCGAGCGCACACACTGCGGACGAGGAGCGGAGGATACACCATGGCACACCCTATTCAAGTGCGAGGCCTGGGAGCAAGAACAGCATGAGGCTGTACCGATTGATCCCGGAGAAGAGGAGGAGGACGACGACGGCGTGATCGGCCGCCTTGAGCCGGACACTCTGGTCCCGGGGATGCTGAGGAGCCGAAGCGGATGAAACCGGGTGTCGGCCATCATGAGAAAGAAGACGGAGACAGCATGGTCGAGAGCTCGCCCGTAGGCAAGAGCTGGAGCGGAGAGTGAAGAGGCACTGCGTTCGGCTGTGGAGGACCTGAATTCCAGGCGAGCGCTTAGGGAGCGCGGACCTCGGTCAGTAGGGAACTCTACGGTGGCCTTGGCAGGACGCGCGCACCGTTGCGGCACGGGGAAATGGGGGCTCGAGCCCGGCCCTAAAGCGTCCCTCCGGCTACTGATGCGACACTTGAAAGGGTGATTTCCAGGGCCGGGGTGTGGTGTCATAGGGGCCACAATGGCATGCGTGCATCGCCATACGTCCCACCACATCATATGAATCGTATATTTCAGAAACCACGAAGTCCAAAAAGCTCAACTTCTCGGGAACAAAATAAAACAGTTTACAGCCTTCTAACGAGGTCTCTGCGGAAAAAATTGCACGACACTCAATGCATTAGTATTGAGTAGACATTGTCACAAAAATTTCGGCACATTTACGCAATATCTGCCTGTCGTTGTGGGCAGATTTTCAATGTGCTGGACTTATGTGGTTCCTGCACTACATGATTGATTCGCATCGTAGCTAATACTGTTCACCGCCTAGACTTGCGTTAATTTGTTTGTATCTCGCGTAAATGCGTGTTTTATTTCATAATAACTCAGAGTTCCGGGCTCTAGAAGCCTTAAAAAGGAACTAATTGTTAATGATTTAATGAAATCGTAATAAATTTATTTCAACTCCAGCGGCGAAATTTGATTTTCAGTTCGGGGGAAGGGGGAAGGAAAATTTGCCGACAATATTTTTTAATAATTCGCTGACAAAATTTTTTTTTTTTTTAAATTTGCCGATTTTTTTCACAAAAATATTTTTTAGTTGAAAAAGAAATAAATAAACAAACAAACAAACAAACGTTCTTAGAAAACGAAAAATTCAAATGAACAGTTTCAAAATTTGCCAACTGCCAAATTATTCGGGGCGTTTCACCCCCTCCCCCCCATAGTTTCGTACTTACAGATGCAGATTGAAACCTTATCCCCCAAGCAATCACATTTGCGCACATGAATGACAACAATGATTACAATATGATACAATCGTACAATGTGCTTGGTTGAAAATCTGAAATTCAAGTAATTCTTCACTAGTATCGTTATTCTGCATAATATAGTATGTAGAGTAAATGTAAAAAAACTTTATTATTGTACACAAGTTATTCTACGTTATTCTACGTAAGTATTATTTTACCGTAGATAGACTTGTGTAAATTTAGTACAATCCTGCCCAAAAGTCCAGAACTTTTTAACTACTGTAAAGTGGTGTTGAAAAGGGTGATGTAGAACATTCACAACTTTGCACAGTTAGAGCTGCTATTTGAAATTATTTTGATGACAACGCACACATTACGTGCAATACCTCTTCGAGATCTGCATTTACTTTAAATGTGGACCCAAGAAATGAGTAAATTCCCGAATTTAATTTTTCATGTAATTTTTCTTTTAGGATGGAGGCGCAATATCCCAAATTTAAATTTATAACCAATTCTGGCAACACAGAGGCATTATGTGGTAATGTAGGTAGTAGGTACTACCTCATAATAAGTAGGTAGTCGATTATTATGCAGGTAAGTACTTCGGCCTTTCATGTTATATATTTCAAGCGCGTCTTCTTTTAGGCTGACAAATTCCAAAATCACTTTAAAGACATCTACTCTAAATTCATGGGCATATCGGGTATAAAGGTCTCCTTCGAAATTCCGCAGTATTTCAAGTCGAAATTCCGCCGCCGTCGAATTTCACCACGTTCTAATATTACCACGTCTCCCGATTTAGTGCGTTAAAGGTTTCGCAGTAGGCGTAGTGGTTACTCAGTACCTTCTAAATGAAATAAAAAAGAAACAGTTTATCATACCTTACGTTCGTAAATAGCAATTAAGATTGAAAGAAAGCTGAAAAAAAATAAATAAATAAAAAGGGAAAAACGCTAAAAACTTAAGGGATTATCCATCACTCCTGTCGGATCGACAAATGTATCGCTGACTAAAAAAAAATTGCTAATGAAGCTTTACTGCTTTTAAAAGATAATTACTTAGTTCGCAAATAAAGGAAATATTTTCGACGAATTTGGTTACGACTGTGGCAGTTCTTTTTTGGATTTGTAAGCAAAATAATTTCGCGACGTAAATACATAATATTTGAATGCAAATTAGGGGGCAAAAGGGTACCTTTTAGTCCTGACGTTTGAATTTTTTAAATCATAGCGCGAATAATATCACTCCTGAGTGTTATATTTCGGTTCAGTTTGGTTATACCGCCATGATGATATTATAGTCATGCACGAACGCATACACTCAGAATAAATTGCCTAGTTAATGTGTACAGGAGCTTGTATAATATGCACAACAGCGTGTTATTTTCCACAGTCGAATACCTCATGCTTAAGGTGACTCGAAATTTTTCATTCTTGAATTTTTATTGCAGCGATTGTAATACATACAGAAACAGCTGAAGAATCATAACAGATCAATCGGATTAAAGATGTACGAGTCAGTAGCTGTTAGAATCTGATTTTCAAAATTCATTCTCTAGTCGAACAGATTTTTAGCAGCGCCATATCTAACTTCATTCAGCACTTCTAAAATTTTCATCGATTTACATAAGTAGACTGAAAAAACACTTCTCCAAATGTTGCATTTGAAGTGCACCATCTTGTGATGTCAATTGGGGTGACTTAGTCCATTAACATGTACGGGAAATTTTCGATCCCCACGACTGGAGGGACAAAGATACAATACACTGAAGTTATACTTCCTGCCCACCGGCTTGATAGAGCTGGAAAATTTTTATTAAAAGAAAATAAATAAATACAAACGCGCCGTTTGCATTAAGAAATTATGAAACTGATAAATAGTATTGGGAGTCGAAAGAACTGGATCTTCCTGTGGGATTACCAGACAGATATAATCAAATAAGAGCCCGAATCTGGAGTCAAAAATGGCAATTATTTAAATTTTTTCCAATAACTTTTGAAGAAGCTATAACAAGAACTATCATTGGATATGGCAATTTATGAGGGGAGTGTGCTCTAGAGTACGGTATAAAGAAATACTCGCGAAATGGCTTAGTAACCGAAGAAGAAAATTTTGAATTTATCATTTCCCCATATACTAGCTTTCAGATGTTTTAAGAAAATGAACTCCAACGACAGAACCCCATAATTTGCATGAAAAACTTACGGGTATGTTTCGGTATAACTGTAAATAAAAACGTGATCCATTTAAATGGAGTGGTGAAGGCCGCGGATTTATTCAGTAATAATAACATCAAAATTATAAGTTTAGAACACAAAATTCTTCCAATTGTTTTCTATTTGTAAAATAACTTTTGAAAAACTTTAAATAATGATAATTTCAAATATTTGTATTTATTAGCTATATGCTCCTGACTACATGATACGAGGAGACACTTGTAAAAGTGCTTCATTCATACGAACAATTCTTTAGATAGAAAAAAAAAATTTCATTGTTGTTTCTCCTAGACGTGAAGTTTCTGATTTTTCAGAAGGATAACTAATTGATAGAAACGGGTAGTTGGCACCCAATTATACTTGATATTACGTGATACCTTCTTGAGTAGCCGATTCTGAAACCTATCAGATTCTGGACTCGTCCCCTATTAGGGCTTCGCAATCCAAATTTCACTCTTGAAATAAGTCAGAAATTGGGGCAAGAAGAATCGAATTGATTTAGAAAATCGCATAAAGCATCAAACTAAGCCTTCTTCTGTGAATCACTGATTTCGAATACTGTATTAAATTCCCAATTGGGCAACGACTTTAGCTCTCAAAATTAACATCAGAATATTTCTTTTAAAAGGGAGTAATATCAACTCGACTTGGAAAATAGAACAAAACAGGTTTTCTTGTTGAAAGAGGAGTCGCTGATTTTAAATCTCTGTTTAGTGCACACTCACACCGGTATCAACATTCAAACTGTTCAACGACGACAAAAAAAAAACAAAAAAAAACAACGCAGAATTTTTACTTTGAGATTAAAATTATTTTAGGGCCATTATTCGAAAAATCGGGTCAAGTATATTACACATGAACTAAAAGGAATCGAAAGAACTTCGCCCTTTTACCCAAGGGTTGACGTTATACGAGTATTTTCAGATTAGCATGTAGATTGAGTCGGGAAAAATCGAACAAACTATCAAGAAATGGTGTTCCTTGGTTGGTGATTCGGTATATTGAACTCTTTTATTTGAATTCAGGCTTGGGGTTATGGGAAAATTTTCAATATTTTTAACGACATTGTGGATTTATTACTCTTTTGCTAAAATACAAGCCTCTAAACTGTATTCTACAAAATAATAATTAAAATAGAAAGCATTCACCAATTATTATCGTTCTATTCTATTGAACTCGAGTATGGTGACTGCTCTTTGTTGAGAAATGGGGGAAAAAACAATATTGAAGATGACTTAATACAAAATGTATCAAGTGCTGAGTTAGAACTTCCGTTCACAATCCCTCGTCATCCGGAATTATTCGGCTAATAAACATTCCGGGTTTGTTTTAGAATCTTCAACAATTTTTTAACTAAGAGTAAATTAAGACTATTGAGACAGCTACAGACTTGCTTATAATATATTATCCAGACATGTAGTTTACGTCACTTGCATACTCTAAAACGTGTTTAAAAGAGTTAATACTTTTCTAACCATGCATGTTTAAAAGTCTATAAGCTGCCTTAAAACTGAGTAAAATCTTGTTAGCCATTCTTCTGACTTCGTTTAAGTATGATTAGAACTCATGAAGACTATTCCACAACTACTTGAGAAATTTTAAAGCTCTTCCAAACACAAATAAGACTTACTTTCCAATAGAGCTTCAGAGCTTTTTTTCTGACAAGCAGGGATTTTGCTCGATTGGAATGTGACCAAGACGAAAGTGACCCCTTTATGTCTGGCTACAAAAGGGGCAAGCAATTTTGAGCCGTAAAACTGCAAAAAAAAAATCGTTCAGAACAAAAGGGGTTACGTCCAAAAACTTTGAGCTCCCAAGCTTCGGACTATCAAAATTTTATTCGACGGGATCGGAGTTATAAGTTGTTCCTTGTGACCCTCTACCACCACCTTGAAGGACGTATTCCACGATTTTCAAATTTTCGAATAAAACAGTTTTTTTTCGTTTCGGACTTAATCCCTTTTGGTTCTAACCGATTCATTTAAAAACTCTCCCATACTGATGATTTTTAATACACTTTCACATGCCTGACTGGCTGACTTTCAAATTTGTTGTCGACTTGCGGTAGTAAGCAAATGCGTTGCAAGCAGTGGTGTTGAAAGGTTTTTTTGGGGGATGACAGAAATGTCTGTTAACCCCTTTATGTGTACGAATATCGTAAAAACCTTATTACACATAGTTTCTGGGAGTTGTAGAAGAACATCATCGCCTGAACATTCATAAATACATCGGCGGAGTTGAATGATTAATGTCGCGATAAACGTTCACATGTCACGCTTCATTGGTAAATAAAAAACCTGATTCTATTTTCTTTTACTGGAATGGAAATAAAAAAAATCCGTAACTCGAAATATTGGAAAAACGCGAGAGGAATGCAATTTTCGCAGCACAGACCCCCACAGATACACTGAATAGCGTTCATAAATTCGTGGATCAAAGCTCGCGTCTGTTTTAATCCGCTTAGCATGTCAGACATGTAGTAACTTGGACCGAAATTTTACTGCTTCGACTTCTCGTCTGAACATTTAACGTAACCTACGACGTACATGTGCATGTAGCGAAAATCTTTCGAGAAAATAATCTCGCTTCTAAAGAAGCAATCGTCCCACGACCTCTGCTGGGTAATCCCTAACTCGAACATTGTCAGAGGCGCCGGAAGAAAATTATGGGGGGGGGGGGTGAGGGCAGATCAAATATCTGATTATTGACCTCTTTATCGTCCTTTCTTTTCGTTTCAGTTAATAACTCAAGCTAATAGGGTGGGGGAGGGGGGAGAAGTATTAAAGCATTAGAAATAAGCGAAATTTCAGAACACTTATTAGGATAACCATATTCTGCAAAGGTACGCTAGACATTTTTAAATGTAAGCAACTGAAAAGGAAATTTTAAAAAATCCTGTACGTAAAATCTTGTTTCTTAAAGGATGAAAATATTCGGTTTTCCTAGCAAAAGAGCTGCGAGTCCATAAAGTTGAAACTTTCTAAGGAAAAGTTTTCAAAAAATCAGTTGAAATTGTTAATTGTTCGCTTCACTGAATTCGAATAATCATATCAGCTGGAGATGTTGAACTCACTCCCAATTCAGGCCCCAAAATGAAAACTTCATCCTTCAAATGGGCGAAACTGGTTTGGCTTGAAAATAAATCGAACAAAACACAGAAATAGACATGTATTTTGGGTTGCCGATACGGTACTGCAATTAATTTCTGATCAAATCCTGATTCAAGCCCTAAAATTTTGAATTTCGCTTTTTAGAAGAGGCAAGCCCCTTTGACATGGGAAAGCAAAGTGTTAAAATAAGGGTTTGTAGAATCATTCAGTTAAAACATCCCATCATAATGATAGGCGCTAATAATGGGTGAGGGGGGGAAAATGCGGAGGACTTGAAAAAAATGAAAAATTGTAAGAGTGAAAGCATTTTCTGTATTATTTGGATACCTGTCAGCCCCCTCCGGGTCAGCTATTTCCGCTACGCCCATCAATCATATTTCGCCTTCAGGAGGCCAAAAGATACACATTTCCATGGAAAATTACACTTTATTTTCAAAATATTCAAATTTCTTTTTGTGCACATTGTCGGGAAGTTAATGTCAAAGTAATACAAATCAATAAATTTCCTTTCCCGCTGTCACACAGTGGGTTCAAAGGAGAATTAAAATGGGCAAAGCTGATTTGATCTGAGAAAACGATGAAAAATTCTGAATTGAGACTTTAGTCACTGATTTCATCCACGGCTTTGCTGTGAACAACTTGGATCCACAATAACTAACTTTGATTTTAAAAATTTTCATTTTAAATGGAAAATTTTCTCTTAACGTATATCGTTAGTAAGCTTGTGTACACTTGAAATGGGCAAAATTAACTCAACTCAGAAAACTGGGGAAATAACTTTCGAAAATCACCGATCTTGGTCGTAGATTTCCAATATTATGGTATCAAATTCCTATTCGATTTCGAATTAAGACCTTTAGATCCAAATTTTGCCACAAAAAATTGAATTTTATTTAGAATTGTTTCATTTTATGTATCAGGCATATTTTGTCTACCTTGTGAGAAAAACAAACTGGAATAGCAATTTCACGTCAAATGCATCTTCTCCAGATCCATTAAAACGTTTCGTGTAAATTGAAATCTACACGAATAAGAAAAGAATACCCCGTTGAAGATAGAAACCTTCCAAGGGGTGGTTAAACCACAGCAAACTGAATTACGTAAATTTCTAGTTTATAAAGTTGAAAAATGTATGAAGTGTTTTCATGGTCGCTGATTTCGAATAGCGAACTCATCTTTTTTACCTGGCTTCATTTAAGACATTGCAATTGAAGCGCTGCGTGGAAGAAGGGCTTTCGATCAATGTATTTCTCATGAGACGAAGGCCCTTCTTCCACGCAGCACTTAAATTTAATAAAACGCTGTTTTCTTCATACTAAAATGAATTTTTAGAAGCTAGGATCCAACATTTGATGCAATTTTGGTAGTTTTTTGATTTTTCAATAAATTTAAATTTTGGCAATTTAAATTGTATTCTCTGCGACCCTCTGTGTGATTCAAGATGAGAAATGATTTTCCCCCAAACAATTCTGTGATTTCAAGTCACAGAAGCTTTACAACAGTTTCGTGAAGGTAACTCATGCAAAAATTGGAAAATCGTAACTTTATCAAGAAATTCGGATTTTAGGTGCTCAGGTTGGAGCCATATGAAGAATCTGATGCAATATTCCGAAATTTTCCGAAAAACTAGGTATTTTAGAACCGTTCTTAATTTTTTCGACCAAGTAGACTTCGCCCATTACAATTTCTCTTTTATCTTATTGTCTCATAGTACAGATTTTCGAAAAGTATTATTTTGTATTCTAGTTGGAGCAAATTTTTCAATAATGTGATCTGTTACTTTGTTTGATTTTTCAAATCAGCTTCGCCCTTTCAAAATGTGAAATTTTATGTTTTTGAAATTAATGATTGTTACGTTTGGCCGGTGCTGCTATACGAGGCTGAAACCTGGTCGTCGAAAGTCAAGTCTATAAATTGACTGGAGGCTTGCGAAATGTGGTTATTGCGGAGAACGTTGCGCATACCATGGCTAGAAAAGGTCTCAAATTCGGAAGTACTGAAATGCGTGGGCGTAGAACGAGAAATCCTGGAAAATATCGAAACCAGGAAAGCCACCTATTAAGGACATATTCTTCGAGGAGAGAAATATGTGATTCCGAGACTAATGATAACCGACAGAATAGAAGGGAAACGAGGAATCGGCCGGAAACAGCACTCATGGCTCAGAAATCCAGATGCCAATGGACCGGAATTCAGGACGCGGAGACGCTTTTCCGATTAGCGGAGACCGGTGAACTTCGTGAACAAATGAGGGATGGTGACCGCCAATGCACTTTGTAGCATAAGGCACGCGAAGAAGAAGAAAAAACAAGCTTTAAGGGTCAAGAGCTACATATGTACAGTGGAATGCTTCAGATGAAAGACATTTTAAGCCGCCAGGAAACATAAGCGCAACTTTCATACTAACCCTTGCAGTTAATACCAATATCGGGGGTGGAGGTCCTACTGTGCGGTCCTTGAAGATCAAGCCTGTTCTGAGTACAACTAAACGCCTTACATAAACTATATGAAAAATTTCCGTACAACCCAAAGATATGTGTAATTCACATAGACGATATTGTATGGTGAAAGCTCAAATGGAAATTGGCTCAAAATTGCAGGCACCTTACTAGTACTCCTTGTTTTGCCTTCCATGCATCTTGACTGTGGTGGTAATTGGAGTATTTTTTAAGAACATTCCTATCGCCTACATACAGAAAGGAAAAACCTTCCGGAGAGTAGAATTTTCTCACAAAAGATTATACGATAGTACTAATTAACGTGCTAAACATGAGCAAGAGTCTAAATGTTCGTAAGCCTTCTAGAGGTCTAAACATCCTTCCAAAATGGGTTTCTTCCAAGAATTTTAGGAAATACCAACTATAGGTAAAGACTTTTTGAAAAAAACTTGTTGGCCATTGAATTCTACATAAAGAAGGTCTTTTATACTTTTTTCGTAACTGCCTCCCGAAGTGTTACAAATAGGGATTCAGTATCACCCTTTATTATGCCAACGCAATCCTTACGGATGAAACGGTGACATTTTCATTTTTTTAGTCTCATCGATTTTGGTAAACAAAGGGGATACAAACCACCACACAGAACCGTTTTTCTACACCTCAATTTAACGCTCGCTAAAATTACCTCCCCCCACCCCTCATCCTTAGGTAACACCGTGCGAAATCTGTGTGTTTCAGTATCAAGAATGACATTCTTTCTACACTCTTACAACTTGCAATAGCATGCCGAGTCGTCGAATCGAGATACGGTCTGGAAGAGGGGCTTCTGTAAGTCACGTAATTTGATTTTCATATTTGTTTCGTGAAATACCAAAATTGTACATAGAACCTGTGAGGGGCATAGGCGCCGACAAATGGAAAATATTGGGGGGGGGGCAGAATTAAAGTTATCACGGTTCTTAGGAGCGGTCAAAAATCTCTCTCTTTGAAAATTCGAATGGTCGTCTTCCACCTATTCTGGTGCAAAATTATACCCTTCTCATTATCACTTATCATATTTTACTTTCTTTTTTGTTAAATTTAAAAACTGATGGTAAAATTTGTTGTACTTTTTCCATTTTTAAGTTAAAAATATTGGGGGGAGGCGTCACCCCTCCAAAAAATGCCAAGTCGGCGCCTATGGTGAGGAGGTGGAGGCTCAAAATTTTCAAAAATGCAATACGGTATATGGTCCAAGAGATTTTAACTATGTACTGTTAACATTGTAATTCTGAGACCCGTTCTCCACTGTATACTCATAATATTCATTCAGGGCTACTATCAATGTCCAAAATGAATTCAGTGGTTTTAAAAACCGGCTACTGCTGTTCGTGTTACATTACTCTTCAGTTTCGGTTCCCTAGTTCCCTGGATGCCGACAAAATTTTGAAGCAAAAGGGTCACATTGCTATATAAAATAAGTTCAGAGACACTAGAACCGTGTGAAATTACACTCATATAGCTTTATGCGCATTTTCAAGCTCCTATCCCACCAAATGATACAATTTTGAAATCGGGGAGGGGGATCATTGGCATTATTATAAATGAATTCAGCGAGACTTAGAATCTATAAAAAGATAATTATATCTGTAGGGCTTTTTTCTTTTTTTCTTTTGAGCCCACGCCAGTACTACAATTTTGAGTGTACAGCGAAACAAATATCAAATCAATTCTGTGACCTTGAATCTCACACCAGGCGGTATCTTGATTCGACAATTTTCTGAGGATAGAAGAAGGGGATGAACAGTTTCAGGAAATAGTAGACAGGAGGGTAAGAAAACGTTTCCGGGGGTGGTTTGCATCTCTACTGTCTGCTGAAGTCGGTGAGACCAGACGAGGCCTGTGTTAACGTATGTCAAAATAAAGGGTAATATTGAACCCCTCGACGTGCCATTTTGGAGCAGTTACGAAAATAATTATGAAAAACTTTTTTAAATAGAATTCTATAAGGAATAAGTTCTTCTTGAAAAGTATTTTCCTATAGTAGGTATTTCCTGAGATTTTCAGGAGGAACTGATTTTGAGGTATCTTCAGTCACTATTTGTTCAACTGCATTCTGAAGGAGGTTATGAGACATTTGAATTAGGACAGGGGTATATTAATGGGCATCAAGGGCGCAACCAAGGAGGGGGCTAGGAGGCTATTTATTTATTTATTTATTTCAGCGATGACAGCGTTTTCTTACTCTATTTACAGTGCGTTTATGACAATGAACTGAGGGGAGTCTCCTCCCCATCGCTGTCATGAGCCCATTTTAGGGCATATGCCTCCCCGCGTCTTTTCCATTCAGCTTTGTTGGCGGCTACTCTTCTCCATTTTGGCCCCTTTTCCTTCCTAAATTCGTCCCGCCAACGCGTCAGCGGCCTACCTTTATGCCTTTTCTCATTGTACGGTACCCAAGCCTCTACTGTTTCTGTCCACCTCCCTTCTTGTCTTAAGATATGACCCGCATACATCCATTTTTGTTTTTTGATTATTTCTCTTATGTCTTTTGCTTTTTGTATCCTTCTGCTCAGTTCTTTTCCCCTTTTATTTTTGAACGAAATTAATTGCCCCAAGTATTCCACTTCCCCTACCCCCTCAATTTCTACCCCACTTATTTCGAATTTTTCTATTTTATTTTTTGCCAGCGCTTTGGATTTTGCTCCGTTTATAATTAAATCCGCTTCTCTACTCTTGACAATAAATTCTTCTCCCATTTCCTTTAACTCTCTTAGTGAATTGGCAATTATTACTACGTCATCCGCGAATCTCAAGTTACTTAATAGCCCCCTCCAAAATTCTTCAAACTTTTCTCAAAATCCATTTTGAAACGAAAGAGAAAAAAAAACTGATGCAGAAGGCCTGATGCGGTTACGTTGCGTCGCAGGTTCGTACAAATTTACAGCTCATGAAAATAGGCGGGTACCAAGTCAGGTAGGAACCAAATCGAGATTTCATCCCTGCCCAAGTTTTTCCCCCCTAAATTCTAGTCCCCACAAAAAAAAGTTTTGGTTGCGTCCCTGATGGAGAGATTATATGAATAACTTCAAGTTTGCCGACGATGTCATTCTAATGGCTAATGATCTGACCGAACTCATCCAAAACGCGGAAGTGTATTTCGATGCATGTGAGGAAACTGGTTCAAGTATAAACACCAGTACAGCAAAATTTTTGTCAAATGTCCCATAAAATAAAGTTGAGGAACGAGTTAAAACGAGGTATGTTATAACATGATCAAGTAATCTCCTTTGAAAGTACCAGAGATAAGGAAAACACATTTGATAGGCACTCTCCGAAGCCAATCAGGAGCTAGAATACGCTAATAGATATAACACAGAGCTGGAGAGGGATAACATTCGGAAGAAGAAAAAAAAAACGCTGTCGCAGCAGCGACAGCAGTACCGACTTTTCAAATTTAGTATCTTACATAAAAAAAATCCTGAAAAATAAAAGAAAAACTCCAAATCAGCAAAATAATAATATTAGTAATAATAATAATAATAATAATAATAGAAAAAAGGAGGCGATGACTAGGAAAAATGAAAGCTGTATGCAAAAAATTCAACAGAATAGAAACAGAAGAAAAAACCGAAAAAAATAACTAAGAGGAACTTTTAACCATAAAAACAACCATAACAGAGATCTCGAAAAATAAAACAAAAACTCAACAAAACAGCAAAAAGGAAAACAAGCGACGCACTTCAAAACAAACACAAATAGTTCAAATACACACAGCACGAATTTAGACGCGTGGTAGTTCAAATGCAGGCAACACGAATTTACATGGACAGAGTTCAAATAAAAGAACTGATACCAGTAACTGCTTATCTTGCTAACAATAGCAGTACCGACGACTAACAACTATTGTTGGGAATGAATCTGAATAAACGCATTATATCGAAAGGTCGATATCTCGACATTTTCGACACGTAGAAAAATTGACCACATTTTTAACACTAAATCCCAATTTTCTACCCCGGTTATCTCCCTCCCCTTTGGGGTGCTGCGAAAAATGATAATAACTAAAAATATGTAAAATGAAATTTTCTTCAAATGAGTTCCAGTATATTTTTTCGTCCCCAAGCTGAGATGATGAGAAATAATCGAAAGAAATGTTTGACCCTCTCCCCCACAGCCCCCTTTCGGCGAATCCTCACCAAAATTTCACATGCACAACTTCAAGTGCTGTTCTATAACATATCTGATTTTCATAAAATTCGATCCTACACTCTTCGAGCTATTCCAGTTTCAAAATTTTGTACATATACCTATATATATATATATATATATATATATATATATATATATATAAGGATACCTGAAATTGAATGAATGATATTTTCGAACTCCTCACACCTCAAAACGTAAAGAAAATTCACTCTGACCTCAAACCCCCACCCTATGAACAAAAACAATACCTCCTTTCGAATTCTTCGAAAAGTCGGTAAAAAACAGTCTGGAAACAATTAGAATTCCTTTCTTTTGCAGCAAAATGAGGAAAACTCCAAGAAATTTCTAAAAGGAAACCTCGAATCGCATCCAAAGTGGGTGAAGAAAGTACTGGAATTTGAATAAAGCCTTCGAAAGTAGGTTTCCAATTTCAACTAAGGCGCGAAGGTTTGGCGAAGATGTGTTCAACCTGTGTTGACATATGGGGCCCAAACATGGGCGCTCTTTTTTATTTTATATATATATTTCTTTTTTGCCCTCAACCCGAGCCCTGGAATCCGCCCTTTCGAGCGTTACCTCAGAGACGTTGGGGAGGTTGTTAGGGCTGTCTTAGCCCTCTTTTCTTCTTGACGAAAAACTAGCCTAGGTCGAGATGTAGCGAGTTGCTACGTGGGCTCGAACCCGAGACTTCTGGATTTCGAGACCAGTGGGCTATCCACTCGGCCAACCAGACCAGGCAAAAGTTATATGAATTGGAAACATTGGCGCTAACCAAAGCTAATGTGAGGAGATTACGAGTGATGCAAATATCAGTGGAACGCAGTATGTTAAATTAATGTCAAAAAGCTAGACAAAGCCCACGGGTGTTGGTTAAGGGCAAAAGTGCAGCTGGAAGACATAGGAAGGGTAATCAAGAAGAATGAATGTAGGTACGGGAGGCATATCGTGAGACGGGGGAGGAAAATGAAAACAGCTAACAGAGAGATGGACATCATACGATCTTAACAAGGGACAGAGGGAGGCCAACTACCCAGTGGAGGAATGAATTCCAAAAGACGCTTGACCATGCCCAGAAAATGAGCCGGTGAAACAACATGAGGAGAGCTGGAACTCCTCACCTTCCGCAACACGCAGTGCAGAGGCATTAGAATTTTATTGTTCACTTTTCACGTTATAATGGTTCTGGAGCCTAATTCGCCAGGTCCCTGTCGTAAGATGTCCGTTGATACCCAATAAACTGCAGTTATTATTATTAGCCCTCCCGAGGGGGGACTTGGGGACGCTCAGATTCTTGGGTACTTTCAGTACGTTAATCACTAATATCATCCAATCCTCGGTGCGAAAATTCAGCTCTCTGGAAATGTTTTCCTCTGTTGGCCGTTTTTTGTCCAATTGTACTGGTCTAAGACCACTGAGAATCAATGAGATCTCATTCATACAAGCGAGGGGGCAAGTGAAGCTCCGACGCCATCGAAAGTTATACACATTTGCGAACACCTTTATCTAATCCTGTCATCGGTTAGGAGAAAGGTCTACCCACTGAAAGTACTACAAGCACGGTAAGGAAGACGATCCTGACAAAGCGCTAAGACACGACTTCCATTAAAGACGAACACCGAGAGCACAATTAAACAGCGGAAACTAGCATTCGCGTAGATGGAAGAGCAAAGTAGAGAGTACGTTGAACGAATAAATATAAACGCCGGCCTGGGACTTCTCATCGATCTTTTCAGTTTTCACATTCGCTTATTTGCTAAATTACTGGACGTATTTCACGATCGTTAAGCCTCTTAAACATTTAAAAAGAAGGGGCCTTCTGTCTCTCGCAGGCTGATTTCCAGGTAACGAGCTGGTCAGCATGCTGAGGGAAAATCGCTGTACGGCGATATTGACAACCAAAATAACGAACGGAGGAAACGTGAAACGTGTGTGTTCAAATAAACCCACCTCATCCGGTATCCGCTTCGAAGATAAAGTCTTCCTTTAATGACCGAAATTCGTTTTTCAGTAAACATGAAAATACATGTCTCTGGGAGCAGTTACGGGCACCGGACGTTCTCTTATTTACAGTACACGACCTTTAGGTCACGATTTTACGCGAACTTATGTTCGAATGAGTACCCCAAGTAGATATCCACCATTTCCAAGTAGGCCACAGATACTCGGCATTACACCTCTTTTTACAAATATCTGAACTCCAGATATTCGGGTGAATTCGACAAGATATATTGTTTGCATAGACGGCGATTTCGAGGACGAAAACAATTGAATTTTATACGCAATTTGCCAACTTCCGAAGGATAAAGGAATACGAATTTGGTATCCCGTTTAAGCTATGTAAATGTTCGCTTACGTTTACATCGTGGCAGTCTCCCCACAGAAAGTTTGGGGTTTCCAAAAAGGCGCGTTAATGCGTTTCGACGCTCCGACTCGTTACCCGTTTATGGGCGCTTAGCGCGAGATGAGCGATATACGAGCTTATCGAGATGTATAAATACTTACAGGTCTATTTCCTAAACTGTACGACAAAGATAAGAACACGTAGCTCCTCTTTTGTTCGGGAGCTTTTCCCCTGCGCGAGTTCAAGGGATGATGTCGAAACTTTCAGAAAATACGACATCTGACGTTCAAATTTCGATTTTTCTTCGGATTTTCTGTCAGAAAAAGACGATACATATATTTCAGATACCGTTTAACAAAAATAGTTTTCTAACTCCGGTCGAATACGATAATGTAATAGCAAGCAGGTTTTCGCTATCTAGTGACAAGTTTTCCGACCAGCTATAAGCTTATCAGTGGAAAAACACGAGGGGTTTGAACCTGATGAACGATATAATGGCGTAATTTGAGGGAAAAAATAAGGTAAGCTTTTCCCCGTTTCAGACTTTTTTCCTTTTTAAAATTCTCCTTAATGAAATACTCGTATACGTATGTACATTAAAGTGTTCGTTATGTTCCGCAGTTTTGAAAACTGGGTCGGCTACCCCCTGATCTTGTTCCTTATCATGAGGTAGTATTGCTGCAACATTTTCAGCCATTTGAAATAAGTTTTATACAAGATATACTCGTATATACGGATTTTGCTTGTATCACGAAATAGTTGAATACACTTGAAAAACTGGAATCAACTGTCAGGAGTACGATATAGGATAAAAGTTGGAATTGTGAGGAGGGGCATCGCCCAACTGCGTCCGGGTCAGTAAGGGCAGATAACTTATTGGAGAAAATGAATAATTTCATTGCGGCCCGATGTAGAGTTTGATTGCGTCCAGGCTCATAGTTTCATTGCGTCCAGGCTCATAGTTTCATTGGGTCCCAGTCTATTTAGCGTCATCCAGGGTGCACCATAAGGAGGCGGACCGAACTACAGTCAAGACTTTCTATATACATCCAGATAACTATTCTTCCAAATCTGAATAAACCGCGGAACTGTAAACGTGGAGGTGAGTGCACAACTTGCCCTGTTCAGAAATGCAAAAGAAAAAGCGCCTAGGTATGTAGATTCAGGTCTTATTTTAGAAAGCTAACAGAAATTTTTGACCAGAATGCAGCTTTAACCCTTTCGCTCCCAATTTTTTTTTTCAATTTGAATTATTTTTTTACTAGAAATTGTTGAATATACTCGGCCCATAATACGAATTCAGTGTCGGAGAATTATTCACTCCCCCTTGGGCCCCAAAAGGATCTGGAACAGCGTATGTTCCACTGGTAAAGTAATAAGAGTCAAAAAAATTATTTCCGAAACAACCACGCCATCTACCGAGACGTGAGTGAGCTAAGATATGCTTCTGTAGGCACTCTACCAGTGGGATACAACTAGCGCTGTTTTCAACGAATATTTGACCTTGTAGAATTTTTCAAAAACCGTTGGGATAAACGGTGTCTTGTTGGGAGCGGAAGGGTTAAGACCACTCACACTCTAAAAGACGCATTCAGATTGCGTTTCCTCCTTTTCGTAAAGCCTATCAGATTCCGATAGAGCTCAATCAGACTCCTTCAGACTTGTTCTCAAGACGGAGAAGTATGTTGGAATTTCGAAAAGATTCACATTCTCTTCTGCTTGCTTAAAATAGGACGAGTTGTGATTTTTCATGATTCCTGTACAGTGTACATGACCGAACTGCCAAACAACATGGCTGCCCTTTGTAGCCAATAAATAGCCAGAAATGGTGGCATACGTGAGTATAACAATACTTCAGATTGGAATGGCTAAGGGTCAAAACGAGTCATCACGGGATATTTTCGCATTAGTTATAGTTAGGGCAAGTTTTTTTTTTTATACATTTGGGTGTTATCCTATTTATTATTTCTGCGCGTATTCACATTATTTTTACCATTCATAAAATTCCAAGTAAGATGAGCACAACTTGGTTGCGCATATTTCTGCATTATTTAAAGAAATATGCACATTGTATCATAAAATCGTAGCTATATTTTAGCGCATTATGAGTGCATATTTGGCGATTTTTCGTATTTTACCGCATATTGACTGAAATAAATGCTCATGCTGGAAGCTTTTGAAACAAGATCTGATTTATGGAAGTTAGCGCTGTTGGTGCCTTAGCACTGCTAGCTCCAACTAGCAGCAGTAGCGTAACTAGCTTTCTTTTTTTGCACGGGCACGGAAGGTCCAGCACAGAGTTGGGGCAAGTTGCTAAAGACCAAATCAATTTTATGAATACGGCTCGAGGGAGAGAGGAGGGAGCGGGGGAGGTGTTGAAAAATAACGTCGGCATGTAAAATTTTGAATAAACGCATACTTAAATGAATACTGCTATTCAATAAGATGTAATTATGCGGGCATTCGTGACGTGATTTGCATTATGCAAATAGGATATAACATTTACCGTAAACCGGGGTGACTTTGCCGAAAATTTTGGGGTTTCAAACTTGAATAGCAGCTGTAGCGCGTGATCTATTGGAGATACAGGAAATCTAAAAACTGTTCCGGGTTGGTTTAAGCCTTGGAAATAAGATTAGCTATAAGAGAATCAGAATTTCCCTCTCCCTTCCCCTTCCCAGAAAGGCCTAAAGATGAATCGGCAAAGTTACCTGCGCACGGGGAGACATTTCTGGTACATAAGAAATGCATAGAAAATTAGTGAAAATGCTTAACATTTATTACAAAAGGCCGTAAAAACGAAAGAAAAACGGCAGTTTAAGGTAAATTACGTCTTCCAGGAAATTAAATATTCCTCGGGATTCAATGGGCTCAGGTAAAACTCTTGATGGCAACAAATTTCACGTAATCAAAATCATCCTTCAGAAGAGAGTGAAATTCGTTTTTTCTATATTGATATTGCTCATTCTCCCGGATTCCGATGGATATCATAATCTGTTTTGGGAAGATAATTATACATTGTTTCAACTGGTATCTTGTTTATGTGGCTGAAGCTTCAGGTCTGGTCATATCACCATTTCGAATTTTCTGTTAGACACACTCCAAATGTTTCTCGGGTATAATCAGAATAGGTGCGACACCCTACTTGTCTTTTATTAATGTTCTCGCTATCTCAAAACAACGTTGAATGATATCTAGGTAAATTCAAAACTCAAAACAACCTCGCGAATGTAGCGAAAGCTCGCAAATTCGTCGCGAATTGCAATTTTTCAAACTGATAACAACAGAAATTGCCATGCAGCAAAGTCACATCAAAAATGCCTAGACCTACATATCCTTGGAAAGCTGAGAGTTCAGGCTTTAAAATGACACCACAATAATTTTTCTGTGAGTGCCTGGCTGGATCCCATAGCCCTTATTTATCAGGTTACTATTTCGGAACTTTTTCTGTGCTTGAAAAACAGTCTACCTTTGCCATCTATTTCGGCCTATGATACGTCTCACTAGTTTTTAAAGTGTAGTATTTATGTCCCTTCATCAATCTATGCTCTTAGAAGTGTCAGGAATAAATTTTTTGTATTCGTCACAGAGCCAGTTATATGGTCAAAAATGAAAATCGTCAAAGTCATCTCCCGTCGGCGACGTCACCCGGATTTACGGTGCTTTTTTTTGAGAAAAAATCTAATCTTTTGAAAAAATTGACGAGCCGAGGAATTTTTTGGGCGGGCCTGGGCCACCCCGACCCGCTCCTAGTGACGCCGCTGACTAGCAAAGTCCTAAACTGTGTTTTTTGTTGTTGTTTTTTTTAAGTTTTATTTAGACTATTCAGTTTACCGACTTTTCGGAGAAAAGGGAGGTATTTTGAGTTAGGTCTATGTTTCATTCGATTTAGCTGAAAATATTCTGCGTTTTGATATTCATGTTGCCTTGTTTTGGAAAGGAATATTTTTGCATATTTTTGAAGTTTTCAGCGCATATTTTATGCGCTTATTTCGCGATTTTCACCATATAAAAAACTTGCCCCAAAGTAGACCTTGATCGGTGCACATTTGAAAATAAAACTGGTCTCCGCCCTGCGGTAGTTGTATTTTAATCAAAGAGAAATTAGATTTCTTAACAACAAATTATCAAAAACAGTTATTTTCCCCGCTCTTCTCTCAACCGCCAGCTAATATTATGAATATAAGAGGCGTACCATCAGTTTTGCCAGACTAATTTTTTGGGGATCAGATGAGCCTACCTCTGCTACTAGAGATGTTATTAACACACAAATTCAGAAAAACGCTCTAGGAAAGAAGCAGTAATGTGAAAAATAAAAGGGGTAAATTTACCTTGAAAAATCAAATATACAGTAAAAGAGGTAATTCAACGTGCATGAAACACAATACAGGGAAATTTATTTACCGTGTTTTCGCGACGTCTTATTCATCATGAGAACTGTAAAGTGGAAACATGTTGAGCATTTTCGCAATCTGTTTTCATTTTTGGGCTTTTGTATTGCTCTTCGTGCGGTAATTTGTTCACCTTTTCGCGAATAATAAATAAGATTTCCCCATAATCGACGAAAAACTCATTAGCCTAATACGCGTTTAAAGACTCAGATGAGGGACTGGGATTCTCTTTCCCGCCGGCTTCTAGACAGAAATTAATAAAGAAAGAAAAAAAAAAAAAGAAAGAAACGTACGCGCAAAGACAATGAGGCACCTTCTAAAAATATTATTAATGAAAGTTGATATGATGAATGTTCTTGATGCGACATTGAGTTGGAGACTCGTTATTGCCAACTTCGCATGGGTATGTCCAACAACAAACAAGAAATACAAATATTTGTCGCCCGCCCCCTGGATTACCACAACCTGGGAAGAAGGACACCACATAACGGTGAGATTGAACATCTCTGGGCCCTGTACTTTAATGCGCCCCAAAAGCCTCGAATGCAACCTACTTGGTTCCTTGCAGCGATTCAGTAATAATATACTTCGATCACTGTGATGTATTTTTAGTTTTTGATTAGCATGCATTAATTTTTGAAGGTCTAGTGTACATTAGAATGCCACCCACACGAAATTATGGAAATGTTTCGCGGAGCAAAATCATAAGATACCTAAAAAAATACTGTCAGATTCTTAAATAAAAAGACCTTTTTCTCCGATAAAATATTGAAGAAACGCGGATTACTGGACTCGCTTTAACAAGGTAAACAAGAAAATAAAGTAAAATGTACTAACACTAATAATTAAGATGATGAAAATAAACCTAATAGAGTATTTTCCAGGTAAAAACACTGAAAAACGAGGTCGAAGTGGTGACGAAATAGGCTCATAAATTGGATGGAACCGTGAAGGGGGAATGAGCCCTGTTAGCTCGAGAGGACAGAAATAAACGGAACTTGCTCCGACTCGGTGCAAAAATCTTCTGCAAAAAAAAAAACCATCTTGACCGACGTATTAGAAATGCCTACTTAATGATATTTACATTTTTCATTTTTCATCCCAGCAAAAAAATCAATAAATCAATGAAATAATATTTTTTTAATGCCGACTTAAGTCCAATATACCCGACTAAATGGTCGAGATACTTGAAATCAGTGGTCCAACAAACCTTCTTTCAATAATTCCGTTAGATGTTTCGAGCCCACTCACCACACTGACAATTCAAAGAGGGGAGAGGGGGTTGCAAAATAATTTTAGATTCGATGGTGTCAAAATTTTTGGGGGAAAATATTTAAAATTCAAGTCAACCAGCAAATAAAATGAAAAAATGAAAAAAAATGTTTATCCGTCAGAAAATGTATCAGGCAATAAGCAAAAAATCTCGAACGTCTCGAAATCTCGTAAGTCTCCTTTCTGAAATCTCTCAAGGCAACTTTTTATCAACTTGCTAAAGGGTGTTACAATTTTTTGGGGGAGGGAGATTATACTCTGTACTCCGTTCCGACGCCACTGGATGGATTATAAAGTACCACATCATAATCTGATCATCGACATTTTGATGAAAAATTAAAAATAAATAGCCTAAGCAACCCTAAATTTGCTACTATTTTTAACCGATTTTGCTTCATCTGATGGGTGAAATTTCGATTTTGAAAGCACTACCTTGATAATCTGCCCCAAAATTTGTTTGAAAAAATGATAGGGACATTTCGTTGTATTATAATCAGTATGTTTCTAGGTTTTGAGCATCAGCGTTGAAACGGAGGAAAGGGAATATTAAACCTATTAAAAGAAGGTACAGAGTATCATTTTTACCCCCCCCCCCCCCCCCCCGATGAAAAATTGAAAACGTACTCAGTAAATTGATAAAAATGCACAGTGGGAGAGTTTAGAGATAAGATTCAAGATATTTTTGAAGAATTAGGTGTACGATTTTTTGTTTTTTCCACCTTTTATTTTTTAAAAACAGATCTTTTTCTTTTTTGTTTGTCGATTTAAATTTCAAATTTTTGTATCCCCCTTTAAAAATGTTTCAGAAGCCGCTGTTTTCGAGCATGTTCCGACGTCCACCTTCTTTTTTTCTATATAGTATAATACTTCAAGATATACTGTACATGTGGGTATAATTAGTTTTGTGGTATCTCGTCAATTTTTTAATTTTTGAAGATTTCAAAATGATATTTTACCACAAACTAACAAGTCCATAATTCGAAACAATATCTATGAGTTATTTATAACACCCAGATTTATTTTTCAATATCATTTCAGTTGTTCGTCTTAATTTTATATCGGAAGGAACCCATGCAATAATGTCAAACAGTTTTGAATTTTTTACTCGAAGTATACGATACCTAGGAGTCTAGCTAAAACTGGGGATAAGTAAAGCTTATACCGAGGAGTATATTTGGTGAGAATTTCTTAGTCGTCCATGCTCAGACTCATATTGACGCACAGTTCGAGCAACTCTACCTAAATATGGGCTCTCAGTGTGAAAAAAAATGAGATATTAATAAAATTATTTTGATCGGTAATCATTATAATAGAGACCCACCATAATTGATCTCTAATTTGATTATAAGTGGGCGATAAATAAAAGTAGATTCATGAGGTATACGATTTTCGAAATTCAAATAAGAGATCAAAAGTCCTCCATCAGCTAAACAAGATAATCGTTAACTGTTAATTCATTGACTTTTTTTCTTCTAATATAAAACATTTTTGTAGCACTTAATTGACATGAACGACGAACGAGTAAGAACGACATCAATTTATCTGTGAATTCTATGTCTCAAAAGATTTGAATTAATATCAAAAAGGTACCATTTAATCGCCCATCAGGAAAAAGACTAATTCACAGTAAAAAAATTTCAGCACGCATGAAGAATATTTTGCACATCAATTTTATAAAATCCCATTATTATCAGAAAATCACATCACATTAAGAAGATTGCACGGCTGACATAATAAATTTACGGCATAATTAAATTATCACGGCATAATTAAATTATCACGGCATGAAATAATTTTTTGCACATATGATAAATGAACCTAAAAATAATAAACGTGATGCCCAGATTTAATTAAAACCTCAATGTACTGCTGTTTGACTTTCAAAAAGCTTTTGATTCGATCTCGTGCCCAGCTCTATGGGAGGCTCTCGGAAACAAGATGTTCCGAGGAAGTAGATGAGAAAATAATAGATGAAATGTATAGAAATTCAAAGGGGAAGGTACGTCTGGATCAAATGGGACAATACTTCGAAATCAAAAGAGGTGTAAAACAGGGAGACCCTCTATTCCAAAGTCTTCTCAACTACCTACTGGAGGAAATCTTCCATAACCTAAACTGGGAGGGGATGGAGTTGAAAATAGACGGGATCTGGCGCAACGACTTAAGGTTCGCGCATGAACTCGCCTTAATAGCACAGGATAGAGAGGAACTCCAATCAATGGCCAAAGAACAGGATCAAACGGGGCCACATCAAACTGGAGACGGGCTCATCAACATATTATGACGTGTACATTGATAAAACAGATGTACGCGTATTGATGTGCAAATTAATTTTATTTAATGTTCTCCGGGATTATATATTTGCAGATAATTTGACATGCAAGTTCTTTTTTCCTGATGGGCGATTATATATTCCTCCTATTAAAATCAACGGACTGTCAAACTACCAACGTAAAATCGACTTCAATTCAGTATCATTAGACGTCGATTTTATGTGTCGGAATGGTTTTGTAGGAAGGAATAAAAATCCCTCAGAATTCAAGTAGCAATTTCTCAACCTAGATGTCTTGGAATTCACAAACGAGACAGGTGGCCGAATTCTCGTAGAGAACAGAATTTCAAAATGATACATCGTTGAAAGTTTTTCTCGTAAATGAACTTCACAAGAGATCTGCAATGCTAGAAGGATTGAAAATTGCTGTTGCATATGACATAAACGCACAGAGACACCGATAAACATTTTGCTGTAATTCGTATTCATTGTACTGAAAAGAATAATTTCGCGTAGGTATCACCGTCGAACTTTTCTCATGTTCAACACGTGTCCCTCTCATGGCAGAATCTTATTTCCAGTTTCACACGCAGCGTACTAAAAAATATACACCCCTGTAATTTACAGAAATTCTTCGAAGCAGTCTACCAGGTACACTGAGCGAATATCTCACTTTTTGTCATCTCAGATTTATTTGAACTGGAAGCTCGAAAAACTAAACTTGACAGACGAATTTTATTTATTTTTCAAAACAGCGACGCATTTGTTTTACGCGAGCAGAGAAAATGCTTTCCTGTTCACCCGTTCTAGAGATAAGAGAGTAGAAAGACAATTCAAATTCTGAAGTAAGCTTGCAATTTTATTCGTGTGTAACTTTATCGTAGTCTCGGTCGATTTGAATAATGAATTCCTGTATCGAAATGAGCTAACTATCAACATAAAACGCGGTTCGATAAAATTCTAACCGTCGGTCGCTGAATATTTGATGAGCCTCAAATAATTCGGAAATCAAAAAGAATTTTATATTTTCTCATTTCGAATTTGAGTAGCTCTAAAACCTTGCCTCAGTATGAGCGTTCAGAACAGACATAAAATGTTCGAGATGCGGCGAAGAGTGGAGAAAAACAGAAGATTTTAAAAGTGGACATCAGAGAAGCATCGTGGATCACATCCTTGGCTATAATTTAAGCCAGTTTTAGTCTCCGGGAAAATTAAAACTGGTCTTTGAGGACATTTCTGAGAATCGAATGCATGAAAACGCCAATTATCTGTAGAATTCGGTGGAATGTAATGAAATTCTTTTTCTATTAAAATTCTTTTGTCCATAGTGTGTAAGAAGTAAGTACAAGTTGTATGGGCAAGCTAATGATAGGAAAATTTGGGCTCGGGGTAAAAGTTTGGACGCTCCACCAGAAAATCAGTTTTAGTTTGCAAAGTATCTAAAAACCTACACACTCATTCTGAAGATATCAAAATCAATCATTCATTTTTAGGCATCAAAATAAGCTTCTTATTCTATACGAATCTCAAAATTAACTCCCAGACACTTTGAAAAATTCTTCATTGACCCTCCGTACTTGGCCAATTCCAAAATCACTACTTCATTTGTAAGCATAGAAATCTCCTCAGTTTACTAATCTCAAAATCAACCTCCATATACCTACTGCATATTATAAAATTAACCTCCGCAGTTTGCGAGTATCGAATGTGACTTTCCTTCATATTTTAAAAAATTTCCAAACCGATACAATCCTGTTGCAAATTGTAAATGAACGTCCTGATTCTCACGTCTTCGAAACTATTCTCATGTTTTTTCAAATGTCAGATTAAGTCTCCATCTTCCAAACTTCAAAAGTACCTTTTTTGTTTATACATATATGCGTCAATATCATCCCTCATTTTGTAAATCTCAAAATCAACATCCAGATCGCGTAAATTTAAAAATGAGTTTACTCGTTTTATAAACGTCAGTGGCTTCCTTTCTTCATTTTGAAGATTTCCAACTGGCCTTACATTCTGCTATTGTTGAATTGAGCTCTCTTTACGCGGACCTATTGGGCAATCTCAAAATGAGATACCTCATTTAATCGGATTTTGAAATTGAAGCCTCTCGTATTAGAAATTTTAAATCACCGCTCTTCATTAGGAAAGCATCAAAACCAACGCCTCATTCGGGAATCTCAAAATGAACCTTGTTAATTTGCAATCATAATAACTGACCTTTCAGTTTTCGATTTTTACCCAGACTTTAACTTTTTGGAATTTTCAGATCATAATCTCTTCCATACTTGGGAATCATGGAAAATCAACCTTTCACTCTGCGCAACTGAAAATGAACCTCCTTGTCTTAACAGACCTGAAAAAGAACCTCTTTATTTTGAAGTTATTAAAACTAATCTCTCATTTTTAAGGTCTCAAAATTGATTCGCTATTTTATGCAACTCTCAAAATGAAAACCCTGATCTTCCAAGTTTTAAAATTTGTCCTATCATTTTTGCAAATCGCTTCGGAAATTTCAAAATTGATACCTCATTTTGCAAATATGAAAATGAACATCCTCTCATTTTGCAAATTTTCAAGACTGACCGCCCTCTTATCTTGTCCATTTAGATGGCTCGAAAAATGAACTTCAAAATGAATTAAGACCTATAAACCAACTGCTACATCTAATTTTATTTTTTGAACCTTCCGTCCCCTCATCTAAAGCTATCCCCTGAAATTATCATCTTGGGCTGTGGAATTATTCTATTTTGGGTTGAATCACCGTTATTATGATCAGTCGAATACTTGCAGGACAAATTCTTGACGTATTTTAGTGACTGAGAAAAACAATTTTTGTTTGAAGAGTTACACCTTTATGTATTTTCTCCATTGGAAGGGATGGTAGCTTCCAAACTGAGACTTGGCACGATTTTTTTGATTACATGGGAATATATTTGAAGGGGGGGGGGTGAAGCAATTTCGACTATCGAAAATAACAGCCACACTTCTGTCGCTTTCAAGGTAACAATCGAGATATACATTTTTTGAATTCGAAGATTCCCATCGTTCATCAGGATAATGTATGTTTTTTAGTAATTTTTCATATCTTCTAAAAAAAATCTTGATTTTTTAGGTATAACCGTTGTTGGAAAATTATTTTTCAAGTACAAAACTAAATCCAGAGAAAGGTATGGTTATCTCCAAATCACATATCACTTATTTTAATGAAATGATTATGATTATAGTAATTACTCATCGGATACCATTTCACATTTCTAATATTTCGATGAGAAGAAATCCGACTCGGGTTCCTTTATGAAGGCTAACCCTGGCCCGAAAATCTGTAGCTGCCTCTCTTTTCCTCCTCTTAGGCCTATGTATGAGGTATTCCAATCATAAGGCATCGGGCAATGAAACTTACTGGGAGAGAAACCCATTTTTATAGTAACAAAAAATTTTTAAGATATTCAGGAATTGAATCCTTAAAACTCCCGCCAACATTAATTTATAGGAACATTTTTGGGGTAGCATGGCCTCTTCAATATTTTTACTGAAGGGAGGGGACGGGTAAAATGTATTGTGCCCTCAGATTCTGATGCCTATGGTTTCAGTTGAATTTCAAACATCTCTTAGACAAAACGCTGTTACGTGTTTTCATAATTCTATAAAATGAATGAAAATACATACATACAGCAGTTGATCATACTGCAGGCCAGTGGCGTGCGGTGATTTTCCTAGGAGGTAAGCGATAAGCGTAGAGATGAAGTAAAAATCAGAATGAAAGTAGGTATGAAACATGCTACTACAAAACGGCATTGATGAAATTATTCAAATTGTAGTATCCCTGTTTCGGGTCATTCCATATGTATTTATTCTTTTCTGTGACGAATAATAGACACAGGGACGTACCACCGAATAGTTTTCCCTAGGGGGTGGGGGGGGGGCAAAAATTGTGAAAGTCTCAACTAACTCCATTCAAAATTACCATATATCAAAGCAAAATAAAAAACCTTTTGACTTGTTGTTTCCCAACTGCTGAGTGAAAAATTCTTACAGGGGGAGTTGCCCCACCCCCAATTGGTATATCCCTGAATAGACATGGCCAACAAAACAGTTTTCCACCGTCTTCATAATCAGTTAACCACAAAATGTTTTCATATAGCGATGTGTGACAATGTCTAGTAGAACTCAACCCACCTCTACTTTGTTCACTTTTTAAAAATGTTAATTCTGATTTTTCCCGCAACATTAATAATTTCTAACTGTTCATTAAGAATGAGTCGCGAAAACGGGTTTCAGTAAGATCTCGAATACGCATTGTGGGCAAAAAAACACAGAGCATTCAAACATAACGCGTTAACTAGTAGAAGAACATACTTATCACGTTTCACTGTCAACTGTGACATTCATGTGTAACCAAGCCAAGCCGGAGGCGCTTCCAGAATGCAACCAAATGCACAGGTTTCATCGTGTTGAACATGCTAGTGTGTTTTTATTTTGGTAATGAACACGGAGGCGAAGCCTAAGTCGTGCAATGTTAGTGCAGTATGGAAAAGAAGCGTTAGATCCGACGCACAACTCGCTGGCTTATACAAATATACATGTAGGAGGATTGCCGAACGCTGAACAGTGTACATCCCCCGTGAATTTATTAGGTATATATTTAAACGTAAGCTTCGTAAGCGTCAATACAGTCTCTGTTTTGCCCAATATTTGATTATCTTTTATTTGTTACAAGTTGAAGTTGATATTGTATATGAAAACTTATTTTCTTGGGAATTTTCAGGGTAAGCGGCGCTTACTTTGCTTGCCGAAAATGCACGCCACTGCTGCAGGCGTAGAATTTAAAACATATTCCTAAACATACTCCTGGGCCTCCCTCCCCTTCATAAGAAAATCAGGGGCAATGAGATACTATTCAGTAAGCTAACAAAAAGGTGCCTTGAGATGTTTCTGAGTGAGATTCACAATATTATTGGGAACGTACAAGATTGTTGGTACTTAACTCGCCTGCCTCCATCACTTCTAAAAGATTAAACTTTTTTTTGCTTGGTGATTTGAGTTTTAAATTTGTGTGTCCCCCTGAGAAAAAACCTTCCGCCACCACCGGAAAAGAGCCATCTTTCACATTGAAATATTAAGTTAGTATTCAGTTAAACTGGCAGGTTTTATACGACTGCGAACAAAATCCCCATGTCACCAACCGTACTGACTAATTCATCAGATTCATCTGACAATGAACATTAAGAAAACAAAAATACTAGTAAGGGAAGGTCAGGAAAGAAATAATGAAGGAAACGTTGAAACAGCAGAACAAGCGACATACTTAGGACAACAAATAGCCTTCAGCAGTCGCACAGAAAGAGAAGTAAATGCAAGAATAACAAAAACACGGAATAAATATTGGTCGTTATAAAAGAAATATTCAAGGGTCCTTATAATAACCACCACAAGAGTGAGATCTTCAACATGTGTATAATGCCCATCTTGACAAACGGATGCCAAACATGGACATTAACTTCAAAAATTATTAACAAATTACACACAACGCGGAACTCAATAGACGGTCAATGCTAAACGTAAAAAAGAGGGACGACGTCAGAACAACGTTTCTAAAACAAAAATTAAAACCCAACATGGACAACATATTATATTAGGAAACAGAAACGGAGATGAGCGGGCCATGTAGCTAGGCTAACAGACGATAGATGGACTTACAAGACAACCTTTAGGTTCCTATGCCACGACAAAAAAAAGAAAGGGGGCCAAATAGCAAGATGGGAGGACGGATTAAGAGCATTTTTGGGGGAAAGAAATTTCAGAAGAATTGCACAAAACAGGATAGAATCGGAAAAGTTGCAGGAGACTTTTGCTCACTCTGGGACGAAGATATGGAAACACTAAATTAAGAGAGATACGATTGTAAAAACCGATTATCTTCCATAAAAGTTATTATTATTATTTATTTTCATTTTCAAATTTTGAGATGGTTCTCTAGATTACCGCTACACAATTTAACTGGCGTACGGAGGTATGCTGATCAGTTTATTTCAGAAACGCCCTATTTCTGGAATGGTACAATTTTTATAATCGTATAAAAAGCAATTGCTAAAACACATTTGGTAGGTATAAGAAGAGTTTTGTTAAAGACCGTGAAAAGGCGGTCTCAATACGTCCAAAACTGACACGTAACGACGCGATAATTGGATTTCTAAAATAAGAACTTGAAACCAATTATTATGAAGATATGAAATGACCTTGAAATTGACAGAATCTCAGAACTAATTTTGAAGTACTTAGGGGCTTTTCCTAAGAACGTGTCACAAATAACAACCAATTTGGCCGCGATAATTATTTTCGGGGCAGTGTCAGAGTGCGATCACGAGAGTTTGCGAAGCACGTAATACCATTCGACGGGTTTCAAAATTTTTTTCTCTGCGTGTGTCTCGTGTCTGTACACGAGTATGGGTACAGGAATATATTTTAAATTCTACGAGTATGATTATCTGCTGTTTATATTTTCATTTATTTTATAGAATGAAGAAAACACACAACCGCCTTTTGTCTAAGATGTTTGGAATTCAATAATTGAAACCTAACCACCAGAATCCGAGGGCACAATACATTTTACCCCATGAGAGGGAAGAGGAAAAGGGCAAATTCCTCCCAGGCCCGGACTAATTTAGTGAACACGGATTTTCCATCGTCTCATCCGTTTTTGGATCTTCGAGGGCAGAACCGTAATTTCCGAGAAGGGCTCGAGAAAAATCAGAAGTTTTTGTCTTTCCCCGGTCCCGGATTCTCTCTCGATGAGCCTGTGTACCCCGTTCCTCATTCCAGTGCTACTATTCTCTTCTCTTCATTCAGCCCTAAAATTGAAACCAGAAATTTGAGTTTCATTTTCCGCCTTTTTCTTTCTTTATTAAAAAGGTGAGAAAATTAATAGCGACAATTTTTATCGCACGTTTTTGACGATAAATCTATTGAAAAGGTAAAACATAACTCGGCTTCTTTCACAGCTAATTGAACGCACCGAGGGCGTAAGCTGAATGCCGGAACTATAAAATCATTCGGAATATTCTCTTATGTTCTTACTTGAATGTGGCATGTTCAGAATGTCTCCGGCAAACATGCAGTATCTATTCGAAAATATAAAGCTCATCGTGCATTCTACAGATAGTAAACTCGGTTTACGTCTGGAGGCTCTTTAAATTAAAAGGAGCTTTGAAAATGCACATCATGGGATCTCTCAGAATAGAGGCTGAAAGCAGCGAGCTATAATATCCATTCACATCTACAGGGAACACGATAAATCGTAGATAAAAGTGAGAAAATGCACACCAACACGAGAACGTCTGCGTTAGGAAATTAATTAAAAAAAAGAAGAACGCTTATCCGTATTTTGGGAGATAAAAACGCAACAACTCATTTCGCTGATCTTCGCACATCTCAAGAAAATAAATGTCGTAAAACGTCGTGAACCGCTGCGGGGCCAATCAAAAGGTAAACGAACGGAGCATGACCAATTTCTAAATTTCTTGGTTCACCTCTAGAGACACCGATGATATGAAATTTGGGGAAGAGTCACGAGGCGTAATGGTCGTCAGGTTACAGCTGAAGCGCCGCGCCGTAACACTGAGCGGATTCGTATCTCTTCTGTGGTCATTCCTCTTCGTTTCACTACAATTAATTTCTATGGCTCTGTACAATATCAGTACTCAGCTTGTCCGAATCCGGCACTGCCAAAAGGAGTTAAACAATTTTTCTCTTGTAACCACTTCGTGAGATTGCGTGAAGCAGTGACGAACGGAAAACAAGAAATAATGGATTTAGGATTTTTGGGCCCCGGGATCCAAGTTCGGTGGAGCCCCCTTCCCACTTTTTAGAATTGATCATTTTCCTGGAGAGCGTGTTTTCAAAGTCGGCATTTTTCGTGCGTATGGATAACCGATAAGCAATCGGTCAAAAATTAGCATTTTTACCTCTTCTTTCTTTTTTTAAATTTTCCTTAATTTGGGGAAGGCTCTTCGTTGGAGGAGGAGGTCCCATGGGTGCGCCCCTAAATCCCAACGGAAAGGTCCCAGGCATAGATGGAATCGCCGTTGAGTTGCCAAAGCATGGTAATCCACTCTTGGAAGAAGTATTATTGCAGTATATTTTGAAAATCGGGGATAGTGGGACAGTTCCAGAAGACTTCAGACCAGCTAACATTGTCAAGATACAAAAAAAGAAAGGTGATGCACATGACTATGGAAACTATCGTCGTGTTCATTATTAGTTCCTGCTGGAAAACTAATAGACAAAATACTCAATAACCGTCTCCCTCAGATTGTTGAACGTGTAACTCCACCATCTTAAGCTGGCTTTCGACAGAACAGAAGGACTGCTGATTTATGATCTTTACACTGCGCTAATTGAAGGAAAAGGCTCATGAGAAGAAAGTAGACCTCTTTATTACATTTGTATACATGGAAAAAGCATCCAATACTGTAGACAAAAACGTTTTATGGAGCGTGCTGGAGAAAATTGGCTGCCTGCAGAAAATGTTGCAGTGATTAAGGATCTACATGTTGACAACACATCCAGAGTAGTACTTGGTCAAGGTCCCAGTTCTCCTTTCCAAGTATGTTGCGTATTTGCCCCACACTATTCACAGCATTCACAAATGTAGTGCTGCACCTGGTTGACCCAAAACTAACAGCCAAACAAGTGTGTATCAGGTCGAGGAGTGATGGAGATATACATATATGACTTATTATGACGCTTAAAGGCAACCACTAAATGTAAAAGAACATATATCTTGGAGCTTCAGTACGCCGAGGACTGTGCACTAATGGCGGTCTCCCAAGCACAACTTCAGGAAACAACCACGTGCTTCAACAATACCTACACTGCACTCGGGATAAGAGTAAATGCTAGCAAGACCAAAATTCTGATGCTATTAGAAACAGAAACACTTTGAAAAATGTACCCTCCTTCTCCTACCTTGGAAACACTGTAATAAATCAGCTAAATGTGGACATAGAAACTCAGAGAAGAACCCAGACCGATTAAAAGCCATTTACAGACAGGGGCAAAGCGTCTTCTGCAATCATGATAAATCCATCTCAGCCAAGGTCGCGGTATACATACCTGTTCCTACCCCAACTCTCCTCTATGGCAGTGAAACGTGGACTCTATACCAAAAACAAATTAAGCAGCTAGAGAAAATGCACCAGTGAAAACAAAAGAATATTGAGAATAAGATAATACAACTTTATTTCAAACAGAGAAGTTTTGGGACGTGCCAAACTTGAACCAAACGGAGTTGTCACCGAAAAAAATCAGCTGAGATTGTTTGGACATGTTTGCCATATAGATGATACAGAGCTCCCTAGATTGCTCTGCTCAAGAAATCAAATCTAACATCTTGCTGGCAATTCATAATCATAATCATAAAGCAAGTGTTCTATTTGCTACACCCTGTTGACAAATCCAAGACCTCCACAGAGCGCTTCAAATCGTCAAAACAGACCGGCATACTGTTTCAAACGACAATTTAGGAGAAGAAAAGTCATTTTATCAACTACTTCAAGATTAACTTTCCAAAGTGCCGTAAGTTCATTTTCATAGTTTTCGAGTTAAGAACTGCATCTGGTGGTGGAGGTGAGCATACATACGTCTAGTAAGGCGGAATGTCTGGAAACCACACGCATCAGACCTAAAAACTGAGTCATCCAGTTCCGAAAAAATAATACGTTTTTTCCCAAATTGCGTTAAGTGTATAAGTGTGTTTACATACAAATACCTGTCTAACCTAGGAAGGATATTTTTTTATTTGGACTGATTCCCATAGAAAATTTTTTATGGGATTCTGTAATGAAAGAGACCCTTACTAACATACTAAAAGTCTCACCCTGTACCCTGCATGTGTCGCGCGCTATAGCGTGAAATGTGTTTGGCCGCGTGGTTTTTTGGAATTATCTCGCGAAATATCGAATTTTTTTGGAAAGTAATCGTTGGATAAAATGTTCCCTATAAAATTCCCAATTGAAATGGTCATCATGATTTTTTTCCAAAAACTTGTTTTAACCCCATAAAATTACGATTTTTAATTTCGATCTCCACCTCTCTTATTTGGTAGCACCCTCACCAATGAGTGATCTTGAAAAACATCATTTCAAATGCTTGTTTTCAAACTGGAGTTTTAAAATGGAACACACATATAACGTATAACATGGTCATTGCAGTCTAAATAATCGAATATTGCGGTTCATGAAATATTACTTCATAAAAATCGTAGATTTTATGGAGTTACAACAAATCTTTTGAAAGACGTATCCTGACCACTTCTTCGATAGGTAATTTTATAAGGAACATTTTCTGTAATAACTAGTTTCTCAAAAAACACAATATTTCGCGAAATTATTAGAAAAAACGCCGCGGTGGAACACACGTCACGCTATAGCACGCGACGCACACGGAGTACTGAGTGAGACTTTTAGTATGTTAATAAGAACCCCGTTCATTACAGAATCCTGCAAAAACTTTTTCCATAGGAATTAGTCGAAGAAAATGTCCTTTTTTGACATATATCTCGTAGACTATTAAGTTCAGGAATGGCGCACTTTAAGACCTTACGAGTATAACCGGCTATAGAATAGCACTACACCATTTGTGTGAATGCATCTGCATTACTGAAGCCCTGCTTAGATTAATGCCCGAAATATGAACCATCTACCTTAAATCCTTTAATTTGGTAGTAATGCCTGATTAATCGATGTTCACTGAAAGAAATCGATTGAAAAATCGATTTTTTAAATCATTGTGTGTTTGAGGATTCTCTTATCATCGATGTGTGGGGGGGGGGGGGTGAGAATACAGAATTGCAGTCTTCAGACAGTGCTCAAACCTGGAATAACAGTACTACGCATGGGTCTAGCATCTTTAGGAGTACCAGAGCGCGGTGCGCTATTAGCGCTAAGGTGAGTTGAGTGAGAACTAAAAATAGGTTTCGCGGAAAATCGTTCGAGTCCGCCATCTATTCCTGAACATATATGTTTACCTTATATCTATGGTTCGTTCAAGATATTTAATTGTAAGGCATACCTCTACTACCTAGTACCTACGTACTTCTTTCTCCTTTAAGGAAAAAGTACTTATAAGTTGACTTATTTTGTCTTTTATTTTATATTTTCAACGTTTTTGTTACAGCAACATACCAAAATAATCGATTTCTTCCCTACCAAAAAATCGAGTAGATGTTTTGTCACAATGAAAAAATTAGATAATCGATTTTTGGGCATCACTATAACTTGGTGAACTTTTTTGGTTCCTTCTGAAAATTTAGATTTTTGTATTTCATGCACTTTTGAAAGTTAATCTTAATTTGTTTATTTGTTATTTTCTTTACGTGCAACAATGTGAATGTGATTTCAATGCTCCAAACAAGAAAAGATAAGCTCAGCCATCAGCCTTAGCTTTAGGCAATTAGCTGAGCAATTTTGGTCAAGATTAGCTAGCTGTTAGCTTAGATATTGAAGAAGGATGTGAACAGTACCAAATCTGTTAGTTTTTACTGAATCGCTAATGAAAAGTTAATGCGACCCTGTTGTGGTTGGCGTTTCATATCATTCTTGAATTCTGAACTTCTGAACCTGATCCATTTTTGCTCATTTAGTTTTGTGTTTATCGCACTTAGCAGGAAAGAAATTAGCCTTTAACTTTTAGCCACTAGCTGTTTGAATTTCAGCCCTTAAGCATTAGTCGTTGTCTAGCCATTCACTATGGCTTCAACTGTTAGTTTTATCCCTTAGCCTTATCAGTCAAAGGCATTAGTTTTTGGCTTAAGCCTTAGCCTTTTCAAATAGCTTATAACCTCTACTTCGAACAGCATGGCAATGCGTCACAAAAGTACAGTTGGCGCATGCCCTCCATAAAAATGTAACCTAAATGGAACGGTTGCTAAGCAACCACAGATGTCAGAAGACAATAACGCATCCTCCAAAGTTAATTATGCGGTTGTACTTGTGGTTTCCAGTCATGTTTCAACGCGAACATAGAAAATAATAATCAAGTTGCATACAGTTTTCAGATTTTTAACTGAATGACATCGATATGGTGAATCTTCAAAGCTACAAAATTTTTAATGTGGTTATGGAAACTCTGGTTTTAATGGGATACTCTGCTACATTTTAAAAATTCAATTTGTTAGGAATCAATACAGCATTTTTCTAAATACCTCCTGTTAAAGTGTTACTCTACCCACGCAAAACTGTGGGTAAAGTTGCGTTTTAACAGCACTTGTCTTATAGTGTGTATAGTAAAGATGGCGAAGAGTCGAGTAGCTTTTTCTTATCCGCGACTGTTGGAAATAATGTCAGAAAGAAAGACAATCTGTTATCGATATTCATTTCAAATCCATCATCCTAAGTCTGCCAGCTATTCGTTTGTACGTGAATTTATCATACCGAATTATAAAATTGACTATCGTTTACAGCTGGCTTTGAAGTTCGTGTTACTTTTCGTGAATTCGCGCATTCGAGTGCAGGCAATTTTTGGGGGAAAAACTTGGCACATACGTATGAAGTTGCATGTTTGCAATGGCTGTGAACTGTTCCTAAACGTATAAAAAATATTAGCGATTTGTTCAAGCTGATAGGATTAATTTCGCGTTTTTCAGGCCCTGTTTACAACTTTATAATGTTTCGTGCGTGTCGGATATATATTCGGAGGTTCGCGTAAATTTGATCTCTATTCTTCTCTTTTCGTCTTTTTTCATTTAAAATTTATTTTAAATGAACGTAATCAACGTCAAAAAGTTTCTGTTCTTTTACTTTACGCTTTTGATGTACTTTTTTCATAACACAAGGGTACAGGAATACAGGAATAATTCTATGTAAACTCACTAAAACGGAATAAAAATTAGATTAACTTAATGTTATACAAAGTTTCAGCGAATGCTGCCTGTCATTTCGTCGGGATTATGACTTCTTTCTTTTTGTTTTTGAGCTCTCCGGTAGAAAAAGAAAAAAAAAAGTTCTATTGAGTCACGACAGGGCAGGAAATTTAGAATTAACTTTATTTCTGTATTATTTAACTGAATGTCGAGATGCCATACTTTTCATTTACAACCTGCGAAAGTTCTCTCTGCCGATGTTCTTTCTTATGCTTCGCTAAGAGGTATCTCAGTTCAAGGTGAATTTATCGATAACATAGTAAAATTGTAAAAAAATAAGGGGTGATGTCATAAAACACGTCTAGGGCAGGTCTCTAGAGGTCTTGGAGACCAGAGAACTATTGTAAGACGGATATGGCGCGGAAAACCGTCTTTATTAATACGCATCCTTAAATAAATTCTTTCGAGATTATTTTGGAAACGGAAGTGGCGATACCATACACCCTGTACCGTACGGTACTAGCAAATGGCAAACCGACCTTAATTCACATTAGTGAATCCAATAGCAATCCTAGGAGAGACAGTTTAGAATGTACAAGAATTAAATACGTTTTACCGAGGGCGGATAGGAGGATTTCACCCTGGGTGAATATTTTTGATCGGTTCCTTTTAATTAGCATAAATTAGGGGTACTCTGATTGATGAACCACCAGCCCTGGCGCAGGTCGTTCCTTTTCAGCCTCGTTTAGTGGATCTATTCGAGTAAAAGTTCCCCTGTCTCCAGTTCTATCTGGTTCTTATCCCCTACTATATAGAATATCTTTGTGCTCTCAAAATAGTAGCTGAGTGAGTACATAAACAATACCTACGTATTTTTGAAAACTCTTAATGATCAAGGCTGTTTTTTTTATTGACACTGAAAAATAAAATACCTTTTGAAGTGTGCCATCAAACTCTTCCAACTCAGTGAAACATTGACTGAGCCACATTTTTTGAAGGATTCCTGACATTCATCTCATACTATTCAATTTTTTTATCCCGGAGAAAGAGCCCGCAAGGCCAGTAGGACTCTTCAGTGCTCTTGTGCGAATATGTAACACTCCCTGAGAGTTGCGTGAGAACTTTTAAGACCTGCATTCTAGAAGGGTTCTTAATTCTAAACAAGATCACGTGACCTTAGTTCAATCAATCGCAGCTCTTTGTTTTTACCTCAAGAAACCTCAGAAAGTCTCTTAAAAGGAATATGGAATATCTATTTATATGAGCCTAAGGTTTCATCAAATTTATCTAAAACTCGTAAAGATTGGTCGAAACCCATTCAAGATTACATGAATTGTCCCACACTCGATTGGAACCATTTAAAATTTGATCTACATATTTGGAGACTCTTCCTGTAACTTTTCAAGACCTCGTAAGACTTCAGATTATTCTTCATAGAAGTAACTAAGATAGTTCAAGGCTCATTTTAGACTCTCAGAGATTGTTTAGTAATCTTATTTAAGACTTAGTGTCCATGTTGGAGTGTGAGTGAACTTGGTAAATTTTATTTATGGGGTGTGCTAATTCACAATTTCTTCCTTCTGTAGTCCAGAGCTCTTTCGGCTGTTATGCCATCTTCAGTATAGACTGAATAGATAGAATTCTTTAAGACTTGCTGACTGTTCATAGCTCATTTAAGACATTTTATGACTCTGCCAGATCTTACTAAAACTCTTTATTATTTGATCAATACGTTCGACGACTCTGTTCTGCTGCTCAAGATTCGTCTAGACTGATCCATATACTACAAGTCCCCAACTCCTTCGGAGGCTTGGAGAGCAAGCTGTCTCCGTGGCCTCTTTTTTCGTTCCTGGGAAAGGGGTGACCAGTCATTAGCCAGAGGGTGAAATATGAGCCCATATGACACTGTTTCTAAGCGAAATTATATATCTGGATGGCTTTTCAAAAATTATGTTCTTCAGGATTTTTCGAGTTTAACAGACTCTTCAAAATTATTCCACAAGCGTTAAAACTAACTAAACCTCTTTTTAAGACTTTTCCAAACTTGTGTAAGACTGTTTTAGTCTCTTTTAGACATTTTCCGGACTATCTCTCAAATCCTTCCGAATTTATTTGAAAATATTTCAGGAATAAAGAAGACCTTCTGAGACTCTTCTAGACTTTATAAAGTGTATTTGAGACTCGCTATGGCTTTCAAGGATTTCCAAACCTTTTTAGTATTGGAAAACTTCATTGAGGATCTTTTGGACTCGTAAAAGATCATTACACGTCTGAATAAGACTATTTAAAACCCTTCCAGGTTTCCTTTGAAATTCTTAAGCAGTATAATACGTTATAACTTTTAAGAGCTTTTTCCTAAGTTGCTCAGAAGACACAGCATGTTAAAATTCTCCAAGAATCTTACAGACATATTTCAGACTATCTTCAAAGGATTTTCACACTCATTACAGGCTTGATTAAGACTTTTTCAGCATTTCTAAGCATGTTCCGAACTCTACTGCTCTTTAAAACTTCTTTAAGGCTCGCTAAGACACTTTCAAAGCTTTTCCAAAATCCAGACCTGTTAAAATCGTCTCAAAACTCATTTAAGACAGCACAAGGCATGTTTAAGACGCTTCCAAATTTGTTTGAGATTATTTCAGGTTTAATAGAATCCCTTTGAGACTTCCAGAATTGTTTGAAGATTTACAACTGGCTGAAACACCTCTAGTTATTTTACTCGTATGTACTTTTCTTTAATTTGCTTAAAACCCTCTTAACAGGGTTTTTACGACTTTTTCGCAGAGAGATTAAGCAAGCTTAGAAAAAGTCTTCAGATGTATTAACCAGGGTTGGAAACGTCTTAAACGGGTATGGAAGGGTGTTGAAGAGTCTTTAACATAACTAGAAGTATCTTAAAAAGCCTATAACATGCTTGTAAGTATCTTAAAGACGTTTTGGAAAAGCTTACAAATTTCTAATTAAGCATGGAAAATTGTTGAAGAGTAGGGGAGAGTGGGGAGCAATCGGACACGGGAGGATTCGAACGACCCCATTTGGGGCTTCAATATTTTCAAAAATCGCCAATTTCCAGAATGAAACTTCATTATATTGATATCTATTCATTTATGTGAAAAAAAATTAGACTTTTATCATTTTCGAGGATTTATAACAAAAAATGTATACCTACTTTCTTACTGTTTTTTTTTGCGCTCAGACACCAATTTTTAAAAACGAAATATTTTTGGATTTTTGAAGAGATATCAATTTCAATTGATTCTTGTTAGGTAAGTTGGACATTCGAAAATAAGTAGGTAAGCAATTTTTGTCGTTACGGCTGAGTGTCGCTTCATGTAAAAAAAGTTCATGAAAATGATAGGTTGGGAGCATATTCGGACAAACGGTGTTCTCACTGATTTTTTTGTGATCTCGATGTGATAAGAAGTGCCAGTGTGTGTTTTTTTTTGTGTTTTTTTTTTTTTTTCCGTGGGTGCCTAATCACTTTTATTTCTCGGACGTACCGGATACTTCGTTTGTGCCTTTTTATGATATTATTGAAAAACTTAACAAGGTTCATGATGAAAAAAAGACTCAGCGACAAAATCGATATCAAACGGTATTTTGTTGATAATTAATCGTTTGAATAGTTTTTATGTTTTTTACGAAGTTTCATTTTCGTAATTAAATAATAAATTTGCGTTTGTGCATATTTTCTTCAATTTTTATAGAATTTTATGTCGTGTCCGAATCCTCTCCATAACTTGTCCGAATGGTCACCCCCCTGTCAGGTTTCGGACAAAAAAAATCAATCGTGAAAATTAATTATCATGGTGATAATGAAGATAAAAATGGGAAACAAAAGTCGTTGTAGATGTAAAAAAGTCCAAAATTTACGATGGTGGGATGCAATTGCTACAAAATCTCATAGTTTCCACGTAAAACGTCAAAATGCAAAAACTGTCCGAATCCTCCTCACTCTCTCCTACTTGAATTCCAGTTTCGTGCCCCACATGTTCCGTCAGTAAAACTTGAATATTGATATTTTTCAATAACATTTTGTGGGTGTCAGATCAGAATGTAACTTTCTAGTCACGACCATCCAGTTTCGAATTTTTTTTCGGTTCCCCCTTATCACTGGCCCACTAATGTTTCAAGTAAATACAAAGTACGTACAATCGTATATCGCGGTTTTGGCTTGGTTCCTAGGCTCTGCTTACTCAAAATGTATTCGGATTTCAACAGTTCCCTTCTTTAATCTTGATTTCCTGCATGGTGCTCTGTGCATTGCTCAGACCCCCACAAAAAATCTAGTACATGTATATCGTCGCCAACAAATAAAAGAAACTACACGTGTAGAATACCATGTATTTAAAAATCGTAACGTCAAGTGTTGGCGTTCGATAAGAATATAGGGCATTCTATATATCCGCCATTAGCTCACTTGCTTATCGGTTGAGGCATTCGAAGAAATATTCAAATTTCACCAGCTTGTCCGATTTCTGTGATCGACTTTACGGTTATAAGGAATCGATAAGACGTACCTACCTACCTACAAATAAGTGTAACAGAGACATTTATTACTACGTTACTAGCCAACTACAAGCATACAAGCAGAAAACTCCGCTGGCATCGTCGTGAAATATATAATCAGTTTCTTGCACTAAATCCCCCCCCCCTCGTAATTTAGTTGAAAGCATACTGTAACTCTAATGAAATGTAATAAAGGAGGTTCTCTGCAGATACCTCTGCTGTGCGATAAACGTATGAGAATTCCTGATTGACATGGTCTTGATTCGAATAGACGAGAACATAGTTTGGTTAAATTGTCTGTCTGAAATTCAATTGGAGGCTTTCAGGTCAGTTTTTTTTAGCTATATATACAAGTCCGCCTCATCACTTGTCAAATTGCGAATGAGAGACAATGGACAAGTACCTAAGGAAAATCCAAACTATATTGATTTTCAAGTCTTTCGAATGAGGGTGTTATAGAAGGGCGGAGAACAAGTAAACAAAAGCAGGTATATCTAGATGTATAGAATATTTTTCAAATTTGGTTGCAGCATATAACAAAGAAGAAATGAATGCCGCGCTTATACTATGAGCTTTATTTGGTGAATCTTAGCTAAGCATTAATAGAGATCTAAAAGGGTATTTCATAGTCTTACTGTGTCCGAAAAATTTTCAACTGGACCTAAAATCGGTCTCAACTGGAGTTATTATAAACCTTGATCATTTCTGATAAGCCTGAATTAGTTTGTACAGAGTGTGACGTATACAGATTTAATTAGTCTTAATAGTCTTATTGAGTTTCGAAAACAGTATATGCAGACAGATGTGACTCCTCCCCTGTCCCCGACGAATCATCAGAGTCGATATTTTTCGCCCAATTCAACCCCATTTAGCTTATATTCTGGACCACTAGTGGCCAGCGAAGTGCAGGCCGTGGGAGACCTGAATTCCAGGCTGGTGCTCCTGGGGAGCGCGAACCTTGGTCAGTAGGGAACCCCATAGTGGCTCGGGCCGGCCTCAAAGCGTCCCTCCGGCCACTGATGCGATACTCGAAAGGGTAGTTTCCGGGGCCGGAGTGCGGTGTCATAGGGGCCACTTTGGCATGCGTGCGTTGCCACACGTCCTACCACACCACATCATTAGTGGGCAGAACAAGAGAAAAATCGTTAATTCGTTGCCTTTTTTAATCTTTCTTTTCTTTTCTTTTATATGTATTATTGAGTATTCGCAAAATGTAAAAATTGCAGCTTTTTCTTCGTGTGCGATCAATCTTGGCACCAATTTGGAAATTTTCAAGTTTTCATTCTTTCGTTCGGGTTCGGTCCATTTAGTCAGAATTTTGAACATGAGTCGACCAAAGTCAAGTAGAAATAGTTGTGTTTTTCTTTTCCTCGTTTCGTTACTTGTACGAAAAATGTTTGCACCGAGTTGACGTCTTCGACCTATTTCCGACCCTCTCCCCCACGCCTTTAGGGCTGATATCAATGTGTTTATAAAAGTAACGTTTTACGTCTTACGAGAGAAATGTCAATAAAATAGACTAGGATTCACGTCGAGATCTGTCGCGCAATTGCTCCTTCTTGAGAAAAAATTCTAATTGAAAGGAACAAATCAGTGAATTATAACGATTCCACTGGTAGCAGTGTAGTTTGTATTAGCTTTCTATGTAATAAAAAGATGGCCTCCACAGCCCAACGCTAATTAAAAACGTCGGACAGGCTGTTTGAAATTAGAAAAACTCCGAGCCTGAAAGAGTCTTGAACAAGTTTTCCTTGGAAACAAACGTCGACACGTAAATATCCGTCATTTTTTCAACACTACATTGGGATTATGGAAATTCGATGGAGAAGTTGAGTTACCTGTCATTATCGATTTTCAGATCGAATTGTGCATCGACGTCGATGTAGTATTCTATTTAAAAGTCGATGTTGGTATGGTAACTCGACTTTGTGCCAAACTCTATAACACATTCGACCATAACATCGAGTCTGAAAACTGATAAATTTTGAATGTTGACAGAAAATTCGATTTCTTATGCTATTCACAATCTTCAAAATGGTAATGTTATGTTTTACATCTACGACGAAAAGCAGGCGAAAAAAGGCTCAGATGATATTTGTTCATTCTGATATAACACTACATTAGTGAAGAAATTGCCCCGAATTCAAAGGTCAAGAATTTTATTCTGCTGTTTAACAACGGTGGCCGGCAAAATAAAAAAATTTTAAATTGTGTTTTGTTCAGCCTTGAAAGATAATGTTTTCAGTTCATGGTCACAGCCATAATCTGTGCGATAGAGATTTTGGCACTGCCAAGCGATTTATACGACGTACAGATAGAATCTACACTGCGAAGTAATACGTTGAATGAATTAATCATCAAAACCAAGAATGATAAGTTTCAAGTGACAATTGTTGACTCAGAAATAGTGATGGATTTTAAAACGTGGGTGGATAAACATTCGAGGAAATAAGTCTGCTCTTTAGAAACTAGCATAGGCGCCGACTTGGCATGGGGAAGGGGGCTACGCCCCTCCAATAAAAACTTGGGGATGCCCCCAATATTTTCAATTTTACCATCAATTTTTTAATTTAACAAAAAATAAAAAAAAAAGAGAAACGAACAAGAATAAAATTGATAATACCGAAATATCAGATGCGTGAGAAGGGTTTAATTTTCGCACCAAAATAGATGGAAGACGACCATTCGAATTTTCAAAGAGAGGGTTTTTCGATCGCTCCTACGAACCGTGATAACTTTGATTCTGCCCCCCCCAATATTTTCCATAAGTCGGTGCCTATGGAAACTAGGAAGTACCAGAAAGATGACCATGTATACATATTTTCAAGTACAAAAGGGTTGATACCTCTTAATGGAATATTAAACAAGCAGTGCCGTATCCAGGAAAATGGCGAGGGGGGGGGTTTAACCTAACATATGGGGTTTCTAATGTTTCTGAGATCCGCATTTTCCTAAATTTTTAAGCGCACGGCCATATCCAGGGGGCAGACCCCTAATCCCCCCGTTATATACGGCCTTGCAAACAAGTTAAAGGATCTTATAGAGTCCGAAACAAGTTTTCAAGAGTCCCAGAGAGTCTTGAAGGCTATAACAGCATCAAACGAGTATATTGAAAAACTTGAGTAAGCTTTGGAAAGACTTGGCGAGTATTTTTAATAAATTTGGAAGAGTCTTTTGGAATCTTGAATAAATCTGCAAGAGTCCTGAAGGAACTTGATTGAGTCTTACACCAAAAGTTGGAAAAATCCAAGTTAAAAAAAAATTATTTATTTATTTATTTATTTTTATTTTTTTAGCCAATACCGACAAGGCTTGATACTTGGGAATTTTTAGTTGAGTCAGTTGGGAACTTAAGAATTTTTTCCCTTTCAGAAAAAACTCTTCACTACGTCCCTATCCTTTCCCATTTAAGTACAATATTTTATGAGCTTATTTTACATTTCGTAATAAGCACAGATTTTCATTTCCCAAGTTCATTTTCATATTTTTACTCAAATTCAACAAGAAAGTTTGTTTTCAAAACTTTTCTTTGAAGCTGGGTTTTGGGCGTTTTGTGGCCTATCAGGCTTCTTCTTACACTGGTGAAAGCCAGTCTGACAAGTTGTCAGCACGATACTACCTGGAAGAGTCTTGACCCCCCAAAGCAAACTGTATAATTATTCTCACCATAGTAAATTTCAAAAATACTCTAATCACACTACGACAGCACAAAGTATCAAGAAAAGCGACTTTAGTTAGGAGAAAGTAGAGAATGATCACGGAGATAACTGAGTATGCTAAATGTTTTTCGCTCTCATAAATTTTCTCTTATTCTCAGCCTCCGCCTCCGTTCTATGTCCCACAATTCTCGTGATAGTTGAAAATCAACGACAGAAATGGATTCTACGACCCCGAATACCTGAGAAATGATACCCGTATTGCATTCAATGAATTTCGGGTTCCTCGCCCTCTACTGGAGGCTCCAAATTTCAAGTTCGGGACAAACAGATACGAAAAACTAATTCAATGACCTTGAAAATCTAGTTATCAGTGTCTCACTGATCTTTTTCGCGCTTGACTAAATTCAGACATCCTTCAATGGAAGTCTTCATAAATTTGGTAAGACATGAAAAACACAATGTTAACAAAGGTGAAATCAAGGAGGGGGAAGCTATCTGGAAATGATCCGAGGATGGGTTGGCAGGACGCTCCAGAAAAGTGTCAGATGTAAATTTTCGCTCTATCTAGTCACAGAAATTGATGACACCCCTCTTTTCTAATTTTACTCTCAACCCGAGCACTGGAATCCGTCCTTTCGAGCATTAACTCAGAGACGTCGGGGAGGCTGTTAGGACTGTTTAGCCCTCTTCTTGCTTGCTGAAAAACCGGCTAGGTCGAAATGCAGCGAGTTGCTACAAGAGCTCGAACCCGGGACCTCCGTATTCCAAGACCAGCGAGCTATCCATTCGGCCAACCCGACCCCGGCAAATGATGAAACGGAAGATGACCAAAATCATACGTTTTCCACCAGAAGTTCTGTGTTAGTATACAGCAGAAAGAGGGATCATTTTCATCTCACCTCCCTTCTGAGAATTTTGAAGTAGCTACAAAAAAACTAAATGTGACATTTTTATGTAAAATTGTGAAAGACCTAATTTCTGTATGAAATATTAGTTTCCAAATGTGACACTTCTCAATATTTGGGGGGGGGGAACAATTGGGAAGGAGGGGGGCTTAATCTCCTGCTACAAAAAAAGCTGTTACCCGATTTTATGTGGCTTGTCGTTTAAGACTCAGAGATCCATACGAATAGTTTCCGTCAAACTCCAGCGTATAATCGAAAATTAATGTGTCTCAATTTTTATCATAGTACAGTGAATCCATTTCCCGATTTTTTTTCTGAGTTATCAACATTTTTCTAATTCTTATGTTAATTGGGTACAATGAAATCGAAACGGGGACCCAGGTGGTTGAAGGATATATTGTGCCCCTCCCAAAAAAAGAGAAAAACTGAAAAATGATTCACCAAGTCATCGTAGAAAGTCCCTTTCAGAGATTTCAGAAACAAGATTTACGAGATTTCAGGATATTTACAAGATTTTTGGTATTACTTCTATTTTTGAGAGAAAAAACCTTTTACCTGTTTTTGGGCTTGCCAACTTGAAATTTTACAATTTCTCCCCCCCCCCCCCAAAAAAAAATCTCTTGGTTTGATTTCGGGCAACTCTAAGCACACCCTCACCCGGTGATGAAAAACTACATAGAACTTGTGAAATCAGTTGAAATTTCTGTTGCATTCAGCATAATCCCGTATCACAACAGAATTTTCGATATTCATAAAAATGAATAAAAAAATGATTTAAATTTTGATAATTATTGTCTAAATTTCATAGCTACGAACAGCATACGTGCGCACGATTACCCAACTTAAGCGTACAACTGGCTCATCGTTTCAAACAATTTTATTTTTGTTTTTGTTACTTCATTTTAGCACCTCAGCCACTTGAGATGAAGAATAATCTAAGGAGATATGCAGGATAGATAGACGTAATTATCATTTGCACTAAAAATATTTCCAAAATCAGCCACAGATGACTTGGTCAGAATGCGAGAAGCTTAGCTGAGCTTAATTCGCGGATTAACCCCAACATCATCGAATAAAAATTGCTGAAGGATAAATCTGTATTCTATGTGGTGGCTGTGCAGTGGTTTAAAATGTCTATAGAATTTCATTTTTCAGATTTCTACAATTCTGGACGTTCTTATTCTCTTTCCTTAATTCTTAAGAAAACCTGAACCACTACCAATGGCGTAGCCAGGATTTTCCTAAAGGAAGGAGGGTGCAAAATAAGATTTTTAAGAGAGAAAAAGTCGAAAATTGAGGTATTTTTTAAAAATCGCCGATATTAGAGGACTATTTTATGAAAATGAAGGTAAATTACTGCTCGAGCAAATTTTTTCGAAAAAACGTGTTTTAAAGGCGCAAAATTGCTCATTTTTGCATATTTTACATTCAATTTCAGGTGCCTTGGGAGGGGACACTCGCCCCCTTCGCCCCTCCCCCCCTTGGCTACGCCACTGACCACTCCCACTACATTAAAATAATCCGAGTATTTTACGCCTTTAATAATGGAAAATTTAGAAGTGTCTTCCTGCCGCTAATTATAGCCGAACTTCTGTGCGGTGCAATTTTTTGACCAAACCTTTTAAGGAATATCACTCGCCGTAACTTCCCCTGTGTTTTTTTTTTGTTTAAATAATAAAATAGATTCGCCCTCGTATACTTTATGTCGTTTTAACGCAACCCTACGCTGGTAAGGGATTTCAACGCTTAACGATACCCGAAACTATTTATGCGCTAATTGTGGGCTATTATTCACCGAATGAAATAAAAACGTGTTTGTTAATTACCACAACGAGAATCTAAGCACAGATTTACGGATGGATGGTATTTCGTGACCCAATTTGTATTTTCAATTATTCGTTTTTCGAACTTTCGAGAGCGCCATCGTGGTCGCCGACTCAGTTAATGGAGTCTAAAAATTGCCACCCATTTGTATTCTATTTATCCTGAAACATTAGCAGAATAATGAAGTGAATATCACTGCTAATGCTCGGTAGTTAGGTGCCTGCTCGAGATGACAGTCTGAAAGACAAAGGTCATGTAAGGTCGTCCGTTCTGTTTTCAAATACCGTCAAAATGATTGGAATTTTTTAGGGGGCCGAGTAATAGGATATACGATGAAATTGCTTCAGATCCGTTCGCATCAAACTTTCTGCGTAACATTCAAAGCAGCCTATTTGAGGGTAGCGAGCAAAAAAAAAATTACTGCGTTTACTGTACAAACTAAAATGAAATTTTACTAGTTAAATCTTTTTGTAGACAAGCTGCCTTTTCAGCGCTCCTTTCATCTCTCCAATACATTCACGTTTTTCAGAACAGCATTCAGCTCCGTTGACGTTTTTCGCATTCTTCTAATAACGGGTGGAGGAGGTGTTGTGGAAATCAGAATTTCGGGTATATTGCAGCGACCTTCTTCTCGCTAATGCACATTTTTGTATAAACTGTCTTGCCTGGCAACTTTCTATGTAGCGCAATGCGAGCGTCTAACAACCTTCTTTGTCTCCTGCATACCGCCTGTACTTCCTGTCTTTTCTAAACCACGTTCTTCTTCTTCTTATAGGGCTAGGAGTAATATGCACTTAAAATATCGAAATTTGCGCTTATAATATGCAGTTATCTGACCTCAAATATGCAAAAATATTCTCTAAGAAATCCGAATATGCAAAAATATGCTCTGAAAACTCTCGATAGCGACATGGGTATCAAATTAAAGTACTTTGTAAGCTCGAGTGCTCTCACTGGCTTGGAAGCTTTGAAAATTGAAAACTGTTTACATCAGTTCTGTTTTATGAAGAAAATTAAACTTCCCTCGAAACCAATTTGAAATCTCTTGGTTTTGTTCTTATTTTTCAGTTGTTTTTACGATAATTTTTATTTATTTGTGAAAATATGCCCCAAAACCCTCAAATTGCTCTAAAAATGGCTCAAATATGCAAAATAGGCATTTATAGTCAAAATATGCACTATAAAATTTCAGTATTGTCATCAGAATTTTATGAATCACGAAGAAAACACAAATATGTCCTATAAGCTGCACCCTATAAAAATATGCATTTTCATATTTCCCCTAGCTCTACCCATGACTCATTCTCCTTCTTCTCCCTCGGTCAGCCAGATAGGACATCCGTTCGAATATAGATCAGTTACAGTTTATGTTAGCACTCTGCAGATCTGTTTATTCTATCGGTCAGTTGATACACTCACTTTATTTTTATTACTCTTTCGTTTCTTAAATTTCGAATGCGCTCTCTCTCTCTCTTTCTCTCTCTCTCGCACAAATTTTGAAAAATCCGCAATATCATGTAAGAAACTTCACTCATACTTTTGAATGCATGATTATTAGATCGACGGTAGTCAAATGAGGATCATCAAGTGGCAAAGTCTGCTGGTTTCTTTTCAGGTGATTAAATTTTCTCTTTCCCAAGATGGAATGGAGCTACGGGCTAGGGTGGTACTTACGTTACCTTTTTTTTTTAATTTTCGCTTCTACAAGAAAAAAAAATTGAATTGGGCATTTTAATGAGAAAATCTGACAGTTAAGAAGCCAATGGGCAAAGGGGGGCTAAAGATCAACATGAGAAATCCTCGTTTAAAAAAATACAAATTTTCTTTAAAACATATTAGAAGCAAGGTTTCTCAAAATAATAATAATAATAATAATAAAAATAATAATAATAATAATAATAAAATAATGCTTTGACCCAAAAATTCGTTCTTTCAGCATTATAAAAGATTTGAAAGGAAATTTTATGTAAAAAAAAAAAACCTACTCTATGGAGTGCACTGAGCTCCAAAACGTGCTCTTTGGACAAACCAAAAGACATCTTAGAATCGCACCCAGTTTTAGGGCTCCAAAATTCAGAAACTAATCTAAATTGAAAATTTAAAACACCTTCGAAGTATATTTTAGAGATTACTTTGTTTGAACCGGCCTCAATTTAGCTCCACAAATTTAAATTTTATGCTAGAGATATCAGTAACAGTTTATCTAACATAAAAATTGAAAACACTTTCAAAACAGAAGTTTTTCAGATCTCTTATTCTGAAAATTTCCTCGGCTATCTGATTTTTCATCCAGTCCCAATTTAAGCCCGAAAATTTAAATTTTACTTGAATTTATAAAAGATTAATCAAAAGGTGAAGATTATGAAAAAATACTCTTGAAGTGTGTTTTGTATCACTGATTTGAAATGTATGTACGAGTACATCAAATTTTTAATTTTACCCCAATGTCAGTCCTGAAATTCAAACTTACTCGCAAAATTAGACCCCACTAGTCTAGCTTGAAAACAGAAAATGTAGTGTCAAAATAACGTAAATTTTTTAATAACTGATTTTAACCCATCAAATACGTATTTAATCTGACTTGACTTCAGGGGCACCAGAACCAAATTTTATGCACAGAATTAAGCAAAACCAATCTGACTTGTTCAGAGTGAAGTCTTTCAAATGCAAGTTCTCGAGTCGATAATTAGAATTTATTCCCGTCAGGTCCAGTATTGTTTTTAGTAGCAAGTTATTTTTGATATTAATCAGATGCCTGATAGGTCCTGATCTGTTCAGGCAAAGTTGGTTCGACTTAAAAATCAAACAAAATTTCAAAATATATCAGGTTTTTGACTGATTTTAAGTAATTTTTATCATGCCATCAGGTTTGTGATCCGTTCCAAATTCTGCACCAAAATCCAAATTTCACACTTCCAACAGGGAAAACTGGTTTTCCTTGAAAATTTAACAATTTTTCAGAATAGTGATCTCTTGGGTCATTAATTCTGAAAGCTTCATCAGATGTTCATTCTGGTTCCATTTGGGAAGCCCAAATTCGAATTTTTTCCACGAAAATAGCAAAATTGATTTGATTTAGAAAACTGAACGATGTACCGGAACACATTTTGTTCGAGTTCCTTATATCAAATAATCCATTAGATTTTTGACCCGTCCCCAGTTTGAGTTCATTACTTTTGTGGAAGGGGGGGGGGGGAATTTCACGGAACTTACGAAATTGAACAGAGTATCTGAATCGGGGTTTACTATGTCGTTGATTTCCAAATTTTCATCCTATTCTGTATCCGACTCCATATCGAGTCTTGACAGAATCCGAATGAGTTTTAACGAGCCTTAACATAATTAACGAGAATCGCTCAACATAATCTTAAAAGTGTCCCAACAGAAGCTGAACAAGTCTTCATCGCGTCTTATCAACTTCATGAGTCTTCACATAATTTTACAAGTCCTAACCTGTTTTATTAGAATCCTATAGAGTCTGTGGGTTTTGTTTGGACCAGAGCAAGGGCATTCGAAATCGAAGAAAATGAAAGTATGCAAAAAAAAAAAAAAAGGGCGCGTATTGATTGGCCGATAGCGAAAATAAATCCGACCTCGAGTGCTAAACTTAAACTGTGACTGCGACTAAATGGATGTCCTACCTGGCCGGTCGAGAGAGAAAAAGGAGAATGAGTCATGAGAATAAAAATTAGAAGAACGTGGTGTTTTGAGAAGATCCACGCTAGTGATGTGTCGGTAGTTCATGTACTAGTTCATTTGAACTAAACATCACGTTGAACTAAATGACCGAGACCTAAACGTTTAAAGTACCTAGTTCACAGAATGAACTGAACTACCGAAATTGACCGAAACAAACTGAATGAAGAAAGTAACGAATGAGAACGAAACCGAAATGTGAAATGAACTGCGGAGAAGACCGTATGATCGACATCGATGTTCGGTGATCAGAATGATCAGATTACCGAGATTGAAATAGGATAATGAAGGGTGCGTGCCAACTCTCGCGCATACCTATATTCTTCTACCTTCATCTCCATTCACACGTTCCAGGAGAAATGTTTACGTAGAACAGTATTTAAATTCCATGTTGTATGGGTCCTTTTTCTAGGGCGCGAAACCCATTTTAAGTAACTTTAATACAGATAACTTAAATAATGATCATAAAACCTGTAAATCAATATTAAACAAACAAAACACAAAAGAAATATTAAAAGAGCAAAAGATTACTACTGAAAAAGTTCTACCAAGCGGAAGACAGCACACAACAGGTTAAATCACCGTGTGGTGTAACTACTACTGCTTTGTGAATGTGTTGACAGATTATTCAGTGCGTTTCGGACAGTTTGAACTAAATGACCTAAATGACCTAAATGAACTAAACATTTTACCTAAACATTCTGAAGACCGAGACCGAATGAACTAGACATACTAGATGACCTAAAATTCCCATCACTAATCCACGCACCGGAAGTACAGGGATACAGGAGACAAAAGGCGCTTGTTAGATGCTCGCATCTTGCTACGCAGAAAGTAGCCACCCGTTGAAGATTTTGATGTGCGTATCCAAGTGGAACGCATTCGGAAAACCACTTCCACTACTACATTGATGAGCTCTATATATTAAAACAGGGTTAGATGCAAGAGTGGTAGTAAGCGTTCGTGGACAATCTGCGTTGTGGAATTCCCACTTTAAAATGTACACCAAGGATCTATGTATTGGCGAGCGCATTCAGGTGGATATACATTCGTAAAACCACTACCACTACTACATTGATGAGCTTTATGATGAAAACCGGTTTAGATGTGTGGGTGGTAGTGACAGTGAGCATTCCCGGACAATCTGCGTGGTGGAATTTCAACTTTAAAACCACAACATAACCGCTACCCCACCTTTTCTGCACTTGTACTATGACGACCAATCAAAACGTTTCTGTTGAAAACGGTTGATATTTCAAACAAAACTGAATTACCTAGACCTACTAATGCGCTTGGTACTGATAACGTGATAACTATATCATTCGGTTGTTCGGTGTTACTTTTCAGTTTCGAATAATTATCAGAAAGTTTCGAGTGTTGTTTTCAATTTGCAATTTAAGAGAACTAAGTATTCAGTGTTTTGTCGATTGCATTTCTTAAATACCTATGTCGCATAAAAGATCAAATGTTGGAGAATTCTACAATCCATTCCAACAAAAGTTCGTGGAAAAAAAGCAAACATTCTGCAGCGAGAGGTCTTTTGGTGACCAGGTAAGGTTTGAAAAATGTTGTAATATCCTTGTTATGTAGTAAGTACTAAGCTCGAAATGTACAGATCCGGAATGGTACAAGCATTTTTGTACTGTGCGCGAATCGAACGACCCACTTCTATCTGAACCTGAGATATCAGACTTAATACAATTAATACTGTACCGTTCGCGATTAGTGTACCAACTTGTAGGAAATGATTAACATTGTGGGTACCGAATATATTGTACAAACCCTGGAATAGATTGTATTTGTATGTAAATCCCTTATTGCCCTTTACATGGTTCAACATGACAGTTCTTATAGTGCAGTGGCCAACGTTAGAGGTGTGCATCATTCTCATGCAATCACTTTATTTGAAAGGGGTTGTAATTTAGCATACAGTTTTTGCAGAAGCTAATGCTAGGGGTCAAGTCGACTTAATTGATGTGCAGTCATAGAAACGGCCAGTTTCAATTTATCGTGAATTATCAAGATCACCAGGTTAAATTTTTACACTTATGTGCTCTCAAAAAACGAAGACCGCTGCAGAAGTTGCTTACAATTTAATTGACATTTTTTATGGATTCAGTGCCCCCTCCCTGTTACAATCTAATAATTATCGCGAATTCTTAAATGCCATTATCAGTGATTTGGAACTGTTATGGCCGGGTCTCAAGACTGCATATATAGTAAACCTCGGCATTCTCAAAGTCAGAGAGGTATCAAACAACCAAACCGCGATGTTGAGGAAATGGCGAGAGCTTGGATGATTGACAATGGTTTGACTGCCTGGGCTGATGAATTATGTACGTTTCGTCCAAATTTCAAAAAAATAAGTTACCCCTCAGGAATTAAACAATCCCCTTTGAGGCGCTGTTTGACAGGAAAGCGAAATTAGAAGTATCAGTGTGATGGAAGTTACACGAGAAACTGACCTCAATACAAAAAAAAAAAAAAAAAAAAAAAAAAAAGATAATGTAATGCTGGAAAAGCTATACGTACTTCCATCAAGAGAAATCTAGATGAGGGATACTATAATTACTATAATGGCTGTATATCTCTATTTTCTTCTTTGTCAGCTTTTGGTCTTATTGGTACAAACTTTTCATACATTTCGCAAATGGTACAGCATTATTTGTACCTAGTCCGATATTTCGGGTTCAGTGCAAATAAGTTGGTCGTTCGATTCGCGCATGGTACAAAAATGCTTATACAATTCCCGATCTGTACAATTTCGGGTTTGGTACGTAACATCCTGACCGTTATCTGTGAGAAGATATACCCTTCCTCGTTAAAGAGCATTATTGTTGTAACTATGTATAATATATTGTAGTTTCTGCCTTCTATAATTGATGGACAGGTATTTGGGTGATTCCATATTGAATTTCCAGCTAAGAATTTGTAAAAAATGTAATATCTAATATAAGTAGTTGTATCTAATGTTGGCCCCATTACATTCAGCTACATGTATCAAATATTCTCCGCATATTTACCCAATGGGAAAAGGAAAATGGCAATTTTGTTCTTAAGCGTGGACATAAATAGGTATGTTCAACGTGGACACTCACATATTTCTTGTATCCACGACGAAAGACGTGAATCTTTCGACACTTAGAAGCAGTCTATAGAAACAGCCTCTAAATCTTCTTTGTGCAGAGACTACTTTCCTAGATGAATTGTAGGTACTTTGTAAAACCGTGATCTGTAAGATTGTAACCTATATTGCCGCTGTGTGATCATACAGCCTCATCTTATCGCACTATGTAAACGTGAAAAATTTGTCTTTCAACGTGGACATCAATTTTTTATGACTCTACACCCCCCCCCAAAAAAAAAAATCAAATTTAAGCCCGCCCGTCGACGGAATACGGTTTTCTCAGTGCTCCTAGTATCGATTTCAACGAAAATACATTTGGAAAGTGAACCTCGTTTTTTTGTTTTTGTCCACGTCGAATTGTCTAATTTTCAGAGAATCACCCATTTACTGTCTTGAGCATTATGGTATGCCTTCCCTTAGGAGATAACACAAATTTATTATTTGTCTGTTATTCCATTTATTATCTCCTAATTTGCGCATATTCATTTTGCAGAAATAGCATCAACTATCACCAAAAATGTATCCGAAACCTTGAACATTGTTCAGGAATGGATCAGAAATAAGCGACGGGGCACAAAAATACGAAATGACCAACGAAACAGTGCACAACCACGACCAAGTATAAAAAAGGGTGGACGAATAGTTCAACACAGCCCGGACATTCGTTTCCAAATTTGAATCAAAGTCAAATATCTTCGTTACTGCGCACCCCTCTCACTTCCTCAAAACATCATACCTTGCAAACAATAGTGACATTAGATGGTCCGTCCATCTCATCAAATTCCAGAATAGGATGTATACAATAGGTACTTTAGAATTTTTTTTAAATTTAAATTGTTTTTTAATGAATGATTTTTTTTTATTTTAAATAATATTTCAGGGTGTCTACACCTATTGATAAGCAGTTTGGTTCTCGCACTGAGCTTGTCATACGTTCATGGTTTTGCCCTCTTCACGCTTATTAACTGTTCGGTTTCTTTCAGAACTTCCTCAAACTGATTGTACGAGTCCTACAGGTCCGCCGCCCGTGTTGGTTCTATCCTATTTATGGACGCCATTCCTTTGCAGTTGTAATGTAAAATTTGTAAGTCAGTCTTGCTCTTTCTGCTATCTTATATATATTTTGGGACAAGTGTATTGTAAATTAGCTCAACCATTTCTTTGGAGAGGTGCTCGTCTATGAAAATCAACTGGGGAGCCAGCTCAGATTACCTGGCCATTCAGCTTTTCCTTCTTATAGTTTTCTACCAGGTTTTATTTGACCCCATTCTTACTATTCAGTCTAACAATCATTGTTAAGGTCTGATTTCTTGAAGGCAGCCCTTGTACTGCCCAGAAATAGTAGTCTTGGAGCTCTACCTCAAGGTTTTCTGTCGCCTTATTAAATATTTTCTTCACATCTTCTGACTCCTGGTACAGAATGCCATTAATTATGACATTGTTTTTCTTGCTTTATTGCAGAAATAGACTTAAAAAAAAACTTCTAAATTCGAGTACATGTAACGTTTATCTTTTTTGTTGTTTCAGTTGTATGAGATGTGTAGTGAGTTTATTCTGTCTTGATATTCATTTTTTTTTTAAAACATACATATTTACTTTTTTGATGTACCATGTGCATATGTGTTACCGGAAATGTTGATTGTTCAAAGATTACAAAAACGCCTAGTCCATCACACGAGTTCCTAAAATGACCAGGTCATGACTATAATGACTAGCAGTGGCGCAAATACGGGAAACCTCCCCCCCCCCAACCTCTTATAAGTTTAGTTTTTGTTCATTTAATGAAAATTGAACATAGTGAAAAAATTCACCCCCCCCCCCCAGAAGGAACGATTAGTTACGCTACTGATGACAAGGACGTAATAACGTGTATTTTAATTGTTGTAGGCAATGCGTTGTTGATTTATAAGATTATAAAGCTGGCCTAGGCTGTCTTGTGAGTGCCGGAGAGGTAGTAGGTACTATCAATCTTGAGGACAAAGAATGACTCAGTAGTGAAAATGAACAAAAAAATAGTTTATGCTTTTACATGCTTGTATTACGTTGGTAAGAAAAACCATCTAAAATAATTGTAGAATGAAGTACAATATGACGTTTTATTCTACAGATGAGAGGAAAGCACGAACAAGAAGAAATCTGGAACATCCGAAACGTATAATGAGCTATCACGTTTTCAGTTATCGTTGAGCCGTCAGTGTAGAAACGCGCATGCGCGGGAACATATTATAGAACAGGTGTTTTGTCTAAAATTCCCTAGATATTTAAAATTTCATAAATCCCACTAGTGACGTGTCGAAGAAAAGGGTCTTAGTGGTAAGTGAACATTCAGGCTCTTTTCTTGTGACATGTCACTCTTCTGTTCTTTAAAATCACGTTAAGCAGTCACTTTAGCTCCTAAAAACTGTGATTAAAATCGTACTTTACCATCATCTGTAGAATAAATTTATAAAATTACTCGTAAATTTTCGAAACTTCTGCCATATTTTTAAACTTTAGATTAATTACTGTTAGATCTTTCAAACTTGAATTCGGTAATATGTAGTTTACACGAATGTTATAAAGAAGGTATACTAATTTGGTGCGGTAGGTACACCTATAGTCATTTCAAAATGCAATTACGGGTCGTTCATTAATTACGTACAGCCCCCCCAGGGGAGGGGGGTAAAAATCTCTACATAGCCTTACTGAGAAGGGAAGAGGTAGAAGCCATTCTTACGTAATATTTTATTACGTAATTTTTAGTGTAGCCACCACTCAGGCGACACACATTTTCTACATGCAGCTGCTAAAGATGAGTAAATACACATACAGTGAAACCTGTTGAACCTTTTCAAATGATGTTAATTTATTTTAAAGCTTTTTAGGAAAATTCATGAAAAAATCACGTAATAAGGGGGAGGGGGTTCAGTTAATCTTATGTGTCCTTACATGGGGGTAGGGGGTCAAAAACGGCCAAAATCATCCTTACATAATTAATGAATGACCCCTTAATCCACGTTTGCATGTGTTCAAATGTGCCTAGAAGTTGTGATCAAACGAAACTGTATATGCAAAGTACTAGTGCGCAGAGGTATTAGGAATTAACGAATAGGCCTACTCAATTTTGCGAATTTCAAGATTTCCTAAATTATTACGGAATTCAAGTTATTTAGTTACTATCCCTCGTTCCTAAAACCCAACGACAGTGATGTTATTGCCTGGACATTCTCAAGTTTTCCGTAATTTTCGACACTTCCGGTAACACAAATACAATACTATTTTCTGTACAAGCTCGTTCTCTCCTCTTTGATGCCGAATTCTGTTATGGAAATATTCTGATGTAATAAAGTACTTTTCATTTATAATTAATAAATTTTTTATTATGTCCTGAATTGTCAGGGGCGGATACAGAAAATAATTTCGGGGAGGGGGAGGGGTCCGAATGAAAAATGGTATAGATGAAACATAATAGCTTTAGGTCACTATAGACAGATTTAAATGTTTGGTATTTCATGGGGGCGAACTCCCCCCCCCCCTCTGTATCCGCCACTGTAAATTGTGCATAGTGGCATAACGTGCATAAGAATACTGCCATATGTATATGCGCGAAAATTTTGGCTTGCGTAGTGGTTTCGCACACGTAATGTAATGGTACGGCGTAGTTGGAAACAAGTGATCCGTGAGCGCATTTCCACTACAAAGTACAAATAAATGTGTTCTTGGGGAAGCACCACTGCCAAACGCATTCCATGCGTGTGCGTTTCTTTTGAAAAGACAATAGTTCGTAGTGGCATTACCACTCTGATACGTGCACGCAGAGCAACTACATTTTCATATTTTAATGTGAAAATTTTCAAGGGGGTAGTGGTACGACGTAGTGGGAAACAAGTGGTCCGTGAGCGCAGTTCTACTACGAAGAAATCGACGTAGTGGGAAACAAGTGGTCCGTGAGCACAGTTCCACTACGAAGAGATATGTCGTCGGCGTAGCGCCACTGCCATCCGCATTCCATGCGTGTGCGTTTTCTTTGAAAAGACAATGGGTCATAGTGGCATTTCCACTCTAATACGTGTACGCAGCGCAACTAGATTTTCATGTTTTTAGTGGGAAAATCTTCAACGGGCAGGCAGGACAACTGAGAGGAGAGAGGGTTACTACAAGTCTTACAGAGTCTTGTCTTTGAGGATCATTAAAACTCATTTGACACTTCTAAAATATTCACACTGAATCACTTTCAAAGCTCATTTACAGTGTATTAGTCCCTTCCCTTAAGCTACAAAGTGGGTGGGAACTTCTGGAGAGAATAAGAAAATAAGTCGCGATGAATCATTAATACGTTACGCATAAAGGCATCAGTTCGAAGACAATAGGTATGTTAATGTATTAGACTGTACCGAAGGAAATATGTCAAATAAAGTTTTGAAATAAAAATGCACGGAGTACTTCATTTTTACTACACAATAGAACCGCAATTTAAGAACTAATTTTGATTTTTCGATTTTTAAAAAAATTAGTTATGCGAGTTATTAGAGCGTTTATTTATACTTCTCTAAAATTATGTTTTTTGACTTATGCCATTTCTCTGTGAAGACGTCTATCTACATCCTTCAGTTATGGCCCTGAATACACAACATGAGCTATTCGCAGGTTAAAACGAAAATTAAAATCTTTCAACTTCAAATCAAAGTCACAATTTCAAATAAACACTATTTGCAAAGGGAATCCACAGCGCGCGAAAACGTTCCAATTAATTTCAAGCCACCTTGTATAAGAATGAAATTTTCAACTCATTACTGCAGAAAGAAAAGTGAAACTCAACAAAATACACATATTTTCACTTTAAAGTTACTCGAAGAAAATTAACTTTTGGAATCCCGTGTTTGCGAGAATGGTGAACAATGGAATAGAAAATCTACAACAACAGACTTAAACAGTAATTTTTAGTATTACGAGTCTCGGAAAAGCCAGTCTACTTTTTCAAATATGGGAATATATTCTCACCGAAACCTGACGATATAGTTTTCAGCACCTTTTTTAATAAGATACAATTTTATTCAAATTGTGAAGACTCGGCCACGTTTTCAAGGTTAACAGTTCTCGGTTTCTAAACTCCACGTGTATGATAATAGGCTCCAAAAATGACGCTTGGATCAAGACCGGAAATTCACAAGCTTTTGAATCTTCCGCTCATCTTACCACACGTTCTATATCGATCTGCATGACTTCGACGAAGACCCACATGATTACAGTTTTATCCGGACTAAGGAGACAGGGCTCATATACCGGAAAACAACACAGTCCCGGTGAATATATTCGTGCAGAGGTCACATTAAGGAAGAATAAAAGTTGAACCGAATAGCTTAAGTATGAAAATGAATATGCCTGTAGAAATACGCAAAACAGAGAAGAGACACCATCAACCACTCTACTAATTAAGGGTGCTCGAGTAATTTCGTATACTCGCACTGTCGGTTGTTTTTTGTATCTTTTTAAAATGTGTCAGGTACTAACTGTACCGCTTATTTATTTTGTACATCGAAGCGGGAAATTATTTTTAATGTAACAACGTTTAGTTTGCCGTGTTAAACTTTTTTACACGGGCTTAGACCATTTCAGGCCGTGTTGCACACACATGATAATAAATAAATGGGATCTTGTGCACGCTCACGCAATTTGTCAACGCATAGGTGAGTATAACTTATAACTGTGTACAGCCCTCAGTATTCACAAATGCTCTGTTTACCTGCGCTAAACAATGCAACAGCCAACAGGAATCGAATATATGACGCCCTTGCAAAAGTAACAAGATGTAAAGCTTTTGAAAAGGTAAATAAATGCCGATTTCTGAAATCTCAGCTTTGCGGAGGCGCGATGAAAGTTTTCGTTTTTCATCCGAAATAATCATTATCTGCTCCATTGTGCTACAATCAAGACTTTTTCAGACAGTTGTTTATTTCGAGTTTTACACACCAAAAGTATCGTTGAATTTTAAATTTAGTTCTGCTTTCCATAGTGTGTCCATCTAGATATCATACAGGGTGTGCCAAAATAGTTGACCTTGTTTTTGAAAGCTTACCATGTGGCAACACTGATGCGTAAGTAATTGTTTTCTCATGAAAATATTCGGCTATGTATGCCATTTAGTATGCATGGCTCTGTGATCTGGAAAAAATGCGGTTTTTGTGTAGAAACGTTTATTCTAAAAAACAGTGTTGTGGCGACTCAGCGCGCATTTCAAAAACAGTTTAAACTGAAAAGACACGATCTCATTCCCTCTCCTAAAGGCAATCACGAAATGAACGGAGAATGTCCGACTCAAGGGCATCACCAGTAATGTTCAGAGAGGGGAGAACAAGCGCGGCAGGATTGCCTTTAGAGAGGGAACGAGATCGTGTCTTTTCAGTATAAATTGTTTTTGAAATGCGCGCTGAGTCGCCACAACACTGTTTTTTAAAATAAACGTTTCTACACAGGAACCGCATTTTCTCCAGATCACAGAGCCATGCTTACTAGATGGCATACGTATAGTGCAATGCACTGCAAAGTCTGAGCGCTTGGCGCATACAGCGCCACCTCACACACAAATGAATGAGAGAGGGCAGACATAGCCAAATATTTTTATAGAAAAAAATTGTTTATGCATCAGTGTTGCCACATGGTAAGCGTTTAAAAACAGCTCAACTATTTTGGTACACCCTGTACTATGGAGTTCTTTCTGGTCACGGATGCGATACGTAAAACGGTAGTCCCCGGGGCCAGGAGTGTGGTATCTGGGGAGTCACTTTGGCATGCGTGCATTGCCATATGCTCCACCATACATTATCATAATATGGAGCGGGGAAAGACATGGGAAGAGCGAGTCTTGTCTAGTGTAGGTAGTGCAGGGAAGGGGGAAGTAAAAATTGTCAAAAATTCCGATTTGGTGCAACAGTTTTCCACGTCAGCAAAAAAAAAAAAAAAAATCAACTATGTTTACATTGCGCCCAGTGTCACCACTGTTGAAACTGCGACTTTGCGACATTTGATTATACAAAAGTTTTTCATCCAAGAAAAAAGAAAAAAAAGACAAGAGAAAGAAAGGAAAAGGAAAGGGTTAGCCAGTTTTACATTTTTTCAACTAATGTCCAACGTACCAAGTCAATGCTAGAACAATTTAAAAAATGTTCATCCATGCAACAATTGAAAAATTCACATTTTTGTCGTCAGACGTTCAAAATGCCGATTTATTGTTAAAGTTTTCATCCAAGCCAAAGAACTAATAGGGCAGAATAAGTCTAGGTGGATAAAACCTTATATTGGGCTGAATTGACTCGACATGGTGTACTTAACACAAAGAAAATAGCTGAACTTTTTTTTTTTTTTTTTTTTTTTTCTGAAGTCAAGCCCCCCAAAGATCACCGTGAAGGGTGCCGTTAAATAAGACTACTGTGTCTAAGGTCGCCAAATCCAAATGTCCTAACCATTTATACATGTAACTTTACTCTGAGCGATTTTGGAGTTACTTGAAATTTTGCTGTTTATTTATCTTGATAGGTATGTTGATTCATTCGTACCTATTTCGGATTCCTGAGGCTAAATTTTTCATGTCTCAAGACCGCCTGGGGGCCACAGTTTGAAGGTCACATGAAATTGTATTGTTTATCGGTCATATTATATCGATTAATAGCAAATTTTTTATCCATAGGTATTTTCATGTAAAGGCCATAGGTGGGTAAGAAGGGTAAATTTGCCCTGAGAGCTATTGGATTGACAAATTGGTGGTAGGTGGGTATCACTAAAACCATATATAACAGAAGAGTCGAATCCCTCACCCCGCTAATTTTTGAGAACCCCCCCCCCCTTTTTTTTAAATACAGTTGAATTACTTTATTCTCAAGTGCAAATAGACCGATTTTCTTAATTTTTTAGCATGTTGTAGACACATGCAACGGTCATCTCAGAAAAACATGACAACCCCATTCCTTCATATTTCACCCTCCAATCGACACTTTCTAACATATTGTTCATGTTTTTTACCAACGAAAATACACGAGCACAAAATTGAAACTGGCATTTATAGGTGTATTTTAAACCCCTTAATAACATACATTTTGTTCAAAAAAGTTTCTCAGGTGGGTCATGGTCAACATTGACTAAAACGTAGGATAAGTGAAAATTTTATTATTTATTTCAATACAAGACAATGGACAAAAAGTACTCACTCCCTTGAGCTTTCGTATGGATTCATATTGTACCCCCAACCCCCTAACTTTAAGTAGAAACGAGGTAGTATATGCGATCACCATCTCAGTCTATTAAGTTGGTCAACTTGTATTTGAGAAAAATACATTTAACTACATTTTTTTTAAAAAGGGGGAAAGTTCTCAAAAACCAGCGGGGTAAAGGATTCGACACTTCTGTCACAAAGGTTTCTCAACGGTATATACCTATGTACTTACCACCCAAACATCAATTGAATAGCTTTCGGGGACAAATTCACCCTTCTTATCCACCTACAGCCTTTATTTCGAAAACATCCTCGAGAGCCATAATTCCGGGAAACTTGAAATTTTACCGCTTATTGACTATGATGTATCGATTCAGAGGTACTCCTGGTTACTGAGTTCAAGTAGGAGTCGGTATGTAGGTTTTGAAATCGCTAAATTCGATTTTAAGAGCAATTCTTCGACCCAATCCCCTAGTGTGTTATCAAAGGAGACTGAGACAAAATAGCGATGTTTTTGTTCATTGTATTTGATTTATAAGGTTGTAAAGTCACGTACTTAAGTCGATTTTGACGCTCATTTTTGATTTTGGTCCTCCCTCCTCCTCAAGATGTTACTAAGAGGGATAAATCGAACGCCACCTTACAAAATCTACTATTGTGTTTTACTGGAGGACTCCGTGTAACGGCACCTCAAGCGGTTAGATCCAAAAATGAGCCCCAGAATTAAGTTTAGTGAACCCAAAAGTCTGTAAATCGAATACAATCACGAAACAAAAATTAGTTGGTGTCAAGACTCTTTGATGGTACATGAGGGAACCGGATCAAAAACACCCACAAAATGGAATTCATCGACTTCAACAGCCTATGAATCAACTCCTGTCTCGAATTTTATTTTTTGACTGCCTCCTCCCCCGGGGGGAGCACCATCATCTCAGGCTGTAGAATCATTCTATTTTACATTGAATCACCGTCAGATTATGACCAGTTTAAAGCTTGGAGTATAAATTTTCAAAATATTTTTCGTTAAGAAAGTCAAAACTCTACCTATTTCCTCCATAGAAAGAGACGAGAGCTTGTGCATAGGTTTTTCAAATCTGATCAAACCGAGACTTTACTCAAATTTCTTTAATTTTATGGAAGCCGATTTGGGGAGGGAGGCGAGGGAATTGCGATGGTTGAAAATAAAGGCTACTCTAATCTTAGTTTTGAATATCTTTCCGCATAGACTGTGTAGGCTATCTCGAAATAACAGAAAAAGTGGCAAGATTATTTTATAGCCTTCAAGTGTACCACTCTTCCAACACAAATCCGTAGTTCTTTTTTTTTTTGGGGGGGGGGGCACAGGCTGGCAGACATTTATCCCTCTCTTGTATATCCTCTAATATAGCGACGCGAAGGCTAGTATCCGGGACAAGAAATGCGGTACCTGGAAAGCCACTTGCATGCGTTCATTGCCATAACATTGCTGAAATACAATACCTCGTAAGTACAAAAAGCCAAATTTTACAGAAGGAACAAAAATGTATTGAAAAACTCATTATCAGTAAGCTTGAAGTGTATTGATATTGTCCTGTAGGAGAGCTAGTTGATTTTCCCGACGTATGAGTTTTTTACTATTCGATTTCTCGATTTTTTTTTTTTTTTTTTTTTCTATAACAAACTGTAAGAAAGTGATTCTCTGTGAATATTATACCTACGAGGTATTAGTACATCAACGACGATAAGCTCCACTGAAACATAATTTCCTCTAACATAGATGTGAAGAGAACAATATTACCCAAATCAATGTTTCTGGTGTCGAAGAACAGAGAAAATTTCAAATGAAAAACAGTGCGCTAGAGAACAATATTCAAGGAACTGAATTCAATAAAATTCTATTGCAGCTGACACGTGTTGCAAACATTGTGTTTTTTTTTTTTAATGAATCAATATTTTATCAATTAACCAACTATTTTTGATCAATTTTTTATTGCGATTAATCAATTCCTTTGATTATTTAAGTGTATTCAGCTGTTCGGTTGCGTCTAAACGATCAATTACTTTTCATTTATCGAGAAAGATGAAGGACTGCTGATAATGAGACTTCCTTTCTACATATTGTTTAACGGACATAAATGTATATTTTCGCCCCTGCACCCATCCTATAGTTCTTTTAGGTGTAAAATGTGCTGAATGCTATCTCAATCAAGTTAACCGTACTCATTTTCTCGCGCGCGCCAAATACCCTCTTGGAGGGTGACAGCTAGAAAATATTTCACTCTTAGCGTATTCTTGAATGTTTGCATATTTCATCCCTCGCCCACAATAAATGATCGCTGAACAGTATCCTACGTGTGAAAAAGAGATGTTGAAAATTTACAAAATTTTCAAAACGCTTTCCTAAAAAGTTATACTTTTGCGACTGGGATCAAATGTGCATGAGACCCTCGATAGCTGATTTCAAAAAATCATGAGAATCGGATTCACAGATGGTGAGTTAGGTACTGGAATGGAGCAGTTTTGATTACCGGACCAGTGCAGCATGGCTATGGCTACCCCGCCTGTGTCAACTTTGCCCATTGAAGGAAGGGTTATTTACTCCCTAACACAGGGCAACAGTCGTTTCAAAGGACATCTGAGAACTATTTCAACAAGTTCGATGATCATCAGGGATAGCAGAGAGCTGTCTAACTAAATTCTCATGCTGTCCAACTGTGTGACGTCGATGTGGCAACTAAGACACCATCGATCTGACAGACATTTTTTAAACCATCAAATCGACGTTGATGACGTCTCGATCGCCATCAAAATACGTTTATTTCGACGTTAATTTGTTATGAGCTTTGTTTCCAAGTTGATGGTGTTTCAACGCATAAAATCGACGTCGAAATTAAGGTGGTTGTACCCGTCGAAACCGCGTCGAAATAATTTCGTGGATTGTCATTCTGCGTTCTCGTGAAAATTTGCGCACAATTTTCACGCGGTAGTATTTTTAATTGATTGATTGATTGACTTTTTTTTTTTGCATTATTTTTGATCCCTTTGAGAATGAAAGTCTGCTTCAGTGGTCCGCGCGGCCGCGACTGATTGACGTGGGTTTATATAATATGTCGACGAACTTTAATCCGAAGACACCGTAGTCATGAAAACGGGAAATTCGAAAACAGGAACTTCGGATCTCCGCTTTTGATACGTCAATGGCTCGAACAGCGCGACCTGAAGAGGGATTTATTGTTTGATTCGGGCTCTGTACACGAATAATAAATTAATCATGCTAAGCACAGTGAGAATTTTATATTTGCTCCGTCGTTATACAGTCAAATTTTGTTTCGTTTTCCCACTTGTATGAAATTTGGATTTAGCATTCAAATTCTGCGGTGTGCTTTGTTGACATTCTCTCAACCTACGACCGAGGTATCCAACTTTCGTAAGTGTAGGTATAAGATTATCATATTATGTATAACAAATACATGCAGGCATTTTTTTTGTGCAATTTATCTACGCTTATTGATAAATTACACGCGCCTACAGCAGAAATTAGAGCAGAACTTGGGCACAAGCCGCACGTCAGCATGGAGACGTGAAAGATAATTACCATCGTGCTCGATCATTTTCTTATTAGTTATCAACTCACATGTGAATCAAAATTGGTAATCCTGTTTCCAGTGCCATTCCCTAGAGAAATAAATGAATTGTATTGTTTCTGAATGCAAACTGAGTATAGGTTCAGCAGTTGGCAGCAACTCGGGCGAAAATATGTAAAAAAGAGAGAGAAGAAAGTATCGATATGACCCGTGAATTATTTGTAACAGGAATCATATTGGGTAGCCGTTCCGATAAACAAATTAAAATTTTCCTCCTTTTCTCTAAACTGGCTTTCCAGAACTACAGAGAGAAAAGTTACCTATCCCTGGTTATTGCTGAATTCTCTGTAAAACTTATCATTAATAATTTTCCCATAAGTCCCACAGAGACTACAGGAAGGAAGAGTGAATAACCCACTACATCACCTAAGGCGAGATCATAGTTACACAATAAATAAGACCTACTCTTTATAATATCTCAGGAACTGATGATTTTTATAGTTTCTGGTGAAATAGAATTTTAAGTATCCGTGTTCTCGAACTTCTTAATCCAACCACAGAATAATAGGCGCCGACTTGGTACTTTTTTGGGGGGAAGGGGCTTCGCCCCCCAATATTTTCATTCAAGAATGGAAAAAGTACAACAAATTTTACCATCAATGTTTAAATTTAACAAAAAAGAAAAAAAAGAGAAAACGAATAAGAATAAAATCGATAATACCGAAATATCAGACGCGTCTCAATAAAATAATCAAGGAAAAAACCGCGCTCCGACTGATTCTGCCCTCCTCCACCCCCATTTTTTTTCGTAAGTCGATGCCTACGCACAGGATTGTAATACTTTCGTGTTGCCTGTGAGCGAATTGATGAAACGCTGAAATTCGACGAAAATGAAAGTCTTCATCAATTGGCTAATCTAATTATCGTTATTATCATAGCTATCGGTGACTTGTAGCAGTCTCATTTCATAACAGTTTAGTATGAAATAGGTAGCCTATAAGTAAACCAGTCATTTCTAACAGAACATGAGTTTCATACTTCTTGTCCATGTCAGAAGTGATCAGACAGTCAAGGCCGAGAATGACATCCCCACTCGATCATTCATCAATTCCGCATTTTCGGCAAAATTAAGGCGTCAAGATGGAAGGGCCTTCTTCTAAGCTTGTCAATAAAATTTTTAGGAATTTTAATCTGCATTTTTATCTTTTACACTCCAAAAAATTTTTATCTTCAATACTTGAAAGCATTTCTGTTCGTGTCAATTGAAGAACACGTGTGAGAAAGTACGAGTATCACCCGTTAATAAGGTCCACCATCTTCTTAGAGCCAGAAAACTTACGAGGATCCGCCTTCTCATGAACGTTGTAACATCTACTGAACTAAAATAAGTGATTTGACTTTAAATACGACGTTACATGTAGAAATTCCAGAAAGAACATGTTCTTCAGGATGTAGACAACAGATATTCCGACTGTAATTTCATAAATTTCAGTTGACAAGTAAGAAAGAAAGCTGTTCACGTTCTTAATTTTCCCGACTAGATCCCAAAATTTCCCGCTGGCTGTTTTTGGTAAATAACGACTAATATATACAAAACAGATTTTTTATGAAAATAAAATGAAAAGGAAAAGATCTATCCCCGTTTATTTAATTTTCCTAATTGCGCATTATAATTTCCCAACTGCCGGGTATAATTTCACGACTGAAGAGGGCAGGTGTTGAGACCCCCCCCCCCCCGGCGGTAATACTAATTACATGTAGGAAATTTCAAGTTAAAAATAAGCTTCAAAGTTTGTTATTGGTCTGTGCGGAAGATGAAATTGAAGATTTTTTCACGTCTTGTAAAATTTTGTTACAGCAGAAATGTGTGAAAATTTTATAAATCTGCAATAATTACCTCAGTGACGATGAAATACTCACTTTGTTCTCCATTTGCCAAATCGTAATAATGAACTTCTGAATTTATTTTCAATTTACAAATTTTTGTATGTAATGATGCGGTGGGTCTTAGTAGCGGGTAATAATTATACTTGATAAGAAATTCACGCTCAGTTGGAAATGATTATTTCAAATGGATTACGTGGACTAAAACTAGAGCCAAATAAAAACTATAATGAAATGTATTAAAATCAGTGACCCCCCTCCCTGGGAAAAATGCAAATATCTCTCAAATCGAGTAAAGTTGATAGCCTTTCGCCGAGAATGAAACTTCAGAAAGGCCGTAGCGAAGTGACCTTTAATTAGAAGGAAGGACAAAAGTTCGAACATTTCTAACGGAAACTAAAAACTAAAATTTCAAAATCAATAAGCAAAGAAAAAGTTTGCAACATTTTTAATTTCACTTAATTTAGCCGCCGGATTCATCAAACCTTGAAAAATATCAAATTATGGGGAAACGGGGTCTCCAACTAATATAACATTTCGAAATCATTCAGAAGGGAAACGAAAAGCTTGCAGCATTTTCAATTTCGCCATTTTCAGCTGCTAAATTTGCTAGCCATAGGAAATTTTCAAATAAAGGACAGAGAGAGGGTGGGAGTTTTCAACTGGAATAGAAATTCCAAAATCTTCAAATATTTTTTCAATTTGATAAATTATAGCTGCACAATTTACCAACTCTTAAGAAATTTCAAATTAATGGAAGGAAATTAGGAAAATTCTACTTGACAGCTACGATTTCAAAATCGCCAAGCAGAAAAAGAAGTGGCAACATTCTTTAATTTTGCAAACTACATAATTACTAAATCTATCGACTCTCGAAAATATTCAAATTATGGAGGGGAAAGCGAAATTTTCAACTCGAAACTAAAATTTTAAAATCGTCAAGCAGAGAAAAAGGTTTGCAACACTTTCAATTTTGCCAACTGCTGCTACTAAATATATCAAATCTCGAAAAATTTTCAAGTAAAGGAGGGGCAGGGGGAGAGATGTAGGCGATTTCAACTCGAATTGTCAAGCAGAGAAAAGAGTTACAACATTTTCAGTTTTGCCAATGGTAACTCCTGAGTTTATCAACTCTTAAAAAATTTCAAATAAAGAACAGGGAGGGGGGAGTTTTCTACTGAAAACAAAACACATCAGACAACTAAAAAAAAATGTCTGCAACATTTTCAATTTAGTCAGCTGCAACTACTAAATAAACCAAGTCTTGAATTTCTCTAAATCATCAAGGTGGGGAGAGGGTTGGGGGTTTCATCCGAAAACTAAAATTTTGAAATCATCCAAGAGTGAGAGAGAAAAAAATTGCAGTATGTTCAGTGCAGCCAACTGCATCTGATAACATTACTATTTATTGAAAATTTCCCATTTATAGCGGCGAAAAAAAGGTTCAGCTGAACACTAAAATTTCAAAAAGGAGAGCAGAAGAAAAATGATTGCAACACTTCTGGTTTTGCTAACTGCAGCTATTAAATTCATCAACTGCTGTACAAGGGAAAATTATTATGGTAGATTTTTCTAACCGACGACTCAATATCAAAATCATTGAGTAGAAAACTTGCAACATTTTCAATTTTGCCATCTACAGCTGCTTAATTTACCAACTCTTCACGATTTCAAATTATTGGGGGCAGTCACTTCATTACGTCATGCCGATAGCCGTGGAAATCCCAAAGTTTCGGAATAGAATTAGGAACTACCTAGTTAAAAACCTAATATGATGTTCAAACTCTGTAACCAAAAGCTCCAGTTTTGTTTGATAGTACTTATGGTATTCGACTTTACAAGTCGCGTTGATATTGCACATGTGATATGGAATAGTTTGAATTTTATATCAGAGTCAAATCGTGAATTAGGTTTTATTTCAAATTCAGCAGCTAAAAATTCCCGTATTTCAATGCTTAATTCAATTGCTCAAGTCTGGTTAATGCTACTCGTTCAAATAGTCAAATTAGACTTCTCGGAGGTCTAACTGGAATCGGATCGAAAATCTGATTGGATTCTGGAAATCATAAGGGAACCAAGAAATCCCTGTTTCGATACTTGGTTCGATTTCACTAGTCAGGCCAATTAGACCTACGTAAAGGGATTCAACTTGTATGTACAAGAGCCCAAATTGGAACTGGATCAGAAACCTGACTAAATTTTCAAAATCAGCGACCCGAGAAACCCCTTTTTCGATATTCCGCTCAATTTCTCTATTAAAATCAATGCATCCCTTTTGAGAAAGTTGAATTCAGCGAGTCCAACCAATCCCTATTCCAATAATTTGTTAGAATTTGTTCATTAGGTCACCCTAAAATCTCATATACGTTTTTGGGTTTTTCAACAAAGTAAATTCGGCTTCTTCGGGAAAAAAATTTTGAATTAGGGGCCCAGCGTAGGGTCTGATCAAGAATCTGATTATATAATCAAAATAAACGACTCAAAAAATCCATTTTTCTAAGGTTTTCAGAGACACTTCCGTTTGAAATTCTGAAGTTAGTAAAAAGTTTTAGCCTCACTTCCGGGAGAGGAAAATTTTGCGCTCTTAAATAAACTAGACCTAGCACTTAAAAGTTTTCGTTTCTCTGATGTCAATCCGACTTCACAAAAAATGGCAGTTTTTCGTGTCACACCCTACACAGCTATCGTCTCCTACCGCTGTGCTCAGGTTCGATGGGTCTCTCCGGTTGGTTGGCGTGAAATGGTGAAACAGTGTTGACTACCGTGCAGCAGGAAAATGTTTAATTCTCTCATCAGTTCTTTATGTTACACACTACCTGCTGCACTGTTGTTACTGCGTTGTCAGTGCTGTGACAGTGGTGCACCCGTTGCGCTATTATCGCTTCTGGGATTCATGGGCAGTTTAAATTGACAACTTCATAGCAACTTGCTGAGAATGTGAGGTGATGAATGCCTGGAGATTTCATAGCTTGTAAGAATAAAGTTCACCCTCTATGTAGAAGTTGAGTATCGTTGAGTAATTCATCATTTCAATTTTCTCTTATATTTATCTTGCTTTGACAAAGACGAACAGACGTCACTGGGAAGAATATTCGTGATAATAGATGCGAAATTATGACCTAACTCAACTGTTTATCACTCTATTAATGAAATTTCGCCAACACTGACGGATAAATTGAAGAAATTCCGAAACTCCGACGTGACACCAATTCAATTATAACCATTCGATTGTAAATTCTGCAAAATAAAGTTTCGGGAGATGCTAAGCGGGACATTCAGCTTTCAGAAACAGCCACGAGATGTTAATAAACGCGTATCAGTACCACGAATCTTCCGAAATTTTATCATCCCAGAAGATTTTAGTTTACCGCAGAAACGATTTAAAGAATTCGCATTAAGATTAGTATTAGCTGCAAATATCTCAGGCTACTCAGACGAATTTCTCATCCGTTTTGTATGAGAATATCAAAAGAAAAACGAAAATGAAAGTATTATCAACATTTTAAGAGATGGAATGCACTCTGTGATCTAACATTACGGTTTTGAAACTTTGAATAGCGAAAACGAAGAAAGGATCAAATGAGCCCGCGTAACTTGAGCCACACCTACTGTAAAATTCTCGGCGTGATTCACGCTAGTAACTCGTGAATATCTTTTAAGTAAGATTTATTATTTTTCATCAGGAGTCGATACATATGACATCGCATCGTTGAGCCGTGTGAAGTGAGACTCGATTCGATAAACGGCAAACATCGAACAGAAGACGGGTATAGACAAATGAAAATTTAGAAACTATTTTCTCATTCGCTTTGACGATTGAACAGCCGAACTGAGGACTGCGAAAAAAAATTCGGCGAAGCCGTGAACAAACGGACCCTAAATACTGGGTGTGCTGACGACGAGAGAAGGTAGACATTATTTTCACGCACGTGTATAGCAAGAATAGATCATATTGCAATAAATTTAAAAAGATTCCGGAGCTGATATTTCCCAGAGGTTCGTACAGTTACCCAATTTTCTTCATGTCGAAGACTGACGCTATAGCGAGTTTCTTGACTCTCCAGAGAGCCTCGTCTAATCCTAAATACGGACTGGTGTACCCACAGTTATCCAACCCTGAAATTTCCCATTAACACGGAGAAATATGAGGTATGTGCCAACATAGGGATAAGGCTGATAAATGGCTTCTGAAAATTTCGAAGAAGAAAAATTGCACAAAAATTCTAATCAGTGACACCCTGTGGTTTGCTTTTAGTCGAATTCGAATACGAATCTTAAAGGCAGAAGCTGAAGATGGTAGATTAGAGTACTCGTAGATTACACTCCACTTAATACGTGAGATACGCCGGAGTGCAGGACACTCGACAACCTATACCTATAATAGACCTGATGTCATGGAAGATTGAAATTGAGAGGATACAGTTTGCTTCTCAGTTCCAGCTCTCAAGAAAGATTCAAGACCTTTTACCCAATATGGTCCAGTCGAATTAGAGCTGAACTTGACCATAGTTCGCAGATAATTTTTTTTTCTTATAATTTCTCAAAGCTACGTCTTTGAATAACAGAAAAAATTCCCGCCTCTCCAATGCTAACCCAATTGAGATGCAAATCTTACCAAAATAAGTTTTTCGTATTTGAATCAAAAACTAAAAAAAAAAAACAGTCTTAGTATTATAACAGCTTAGTGCTTAATTATTTTACTTGAAATTACCAACAAAATAATACCACATAAAGCGTATTTTCGTCAACCGTAGCTCCAAAAAAGAGGGGTGGGGAGGACTCAGACAGACTCTGTATATTACCACGTCGTTTAATTTTCAGAAAATCTGAAAATTCTCCTCCTCGTATCCAGGAGTTTGGTCGAAACAAAAACTAAAATGGACGAAATTGACTCGGCCAAAAAAATTAATAACGCTTTTGAAAAAGTTTTCTTTTTTCTAACTTCGAATATTGCATAAAATTTCTGATCTGGCTCAAAATTGAGACCCCAAGATACAAATTTCATGATAAAAGTGATGATAATTTTATATGAGATATTTTCACGAATGTCGTTATGAAGCTTGCGTGAAGGGGAATTACAAAATCCTTGAGGGAAAATTGAGATTTCTTATATTACGATAGATATATTGCATAGAGAATCGCAGAATGCAACTTGAAATGACAAATCTAAATTGACTAAAAAATTGAAAAACTATAGAATTAGGGATTACATTCGTCACTTATTATTTGGATCATTTTATTTTTAAATAATTATCAAGTGTTTAATCAGATTCCGATCTGAGTTTCCAAAATTCAAATTTTATACAAACATAGAATTTTCTTCGATTTCAACTCCTCAGACGGTGCTTGATGAAAAAGATAAATAGAATTTTAAAATCAGCGGGAACGTTAATACCTTGTCATTTTTTTTTAACTTCTTAAGTTCGAAATTTCGATTACCTATCCTGATTTTTTTGTCATTCAACCAACTATCCTTTAGGACATTTCTTTCTTTAATCGTTTTTTTTTTTTTTTTTTTTTTTTTTTTTTTGTAGGTAGATCTAAATTTACACCAAATGTTTTAATGGCTTAGGTGAAAATGCCATCTGAAGCAGGAAATCATTACCAATAACCAATCAGAACACAGAATATAACACGAAAGTACATCATACGGTACTCCATTAACCCATATAGTGTGTTATAGATAACTTTTTGCTTCAGAAACTAAGTCACGAATGATAGTCTACGCCTGGAAACTTTCTGAAAAAAATATGCTGCTCTCAAAATAAAATTAATACAAACTGCATAAACTGTAGCAAGTTTTGACGTTAGCTGCCATTCCAAGAGCTAAAATAAACGATTCCATCCCTTTCTGCAAAAGTGAGGACACAATTTATGAAAAGCTGGAATTCTGGCGGATTACCCCCCCCCCCCCGGAATGCCTTTCTGTTTCCACCACTGCGCTATACTATCAACATTGGTCACGTGACTATGAATCAATGTAATGTATTTGTTTTGAGAAAGATCCTCTTAAAATAATTTCAAAATAGATTTAGTTCAAGCACGAAGTGACAAACTATACACAGATGAACACGATTACAAAAGAAGCTTTGTACTACAGAGACAGACAGGTGAATCTAGGGCTTAATGCAAAATTCCGTCGGATGGCCCCAATTTTACCACTTTCTTCCGAAACTGTCAAGGATTCGTGGATTTTCGACGGTACACCGACTCTTTATACCAACCCAGTCCGGGTGGATTTTTCCATCCTTCCACTCACATCTGACCATCTCTGGTACGCTGCGATCTACTTCAAATGCCATGATTTGCATCCACTAACTGAATAGGCGTCTACGCAAATTTTTAGAAGAAAACGTAAGGCAACACTAAACTAGTCCCTCAAAAGTAAAAATTATAAATGAGCTACCCGCTACACCAAGTCCGTGACTACTTATTCGGCATTAAAGTCTCTATCAGCATTTAAAGGAGTTGTAGGGATCCTTGATAGACCGGAATGTTGAAAAATGTTAACCACACCGAGGAAAGAGCTGCGGCTGGCGCGGAGACATACGCTCCCTGTACAGACTCGATAAATTTCTGACTTCCAAGAAACTACTAAAACTGCGGCTTTGGCGGCGTCGCCCAGATCACAGCTTGCTAATTGCAAACGTCTTCAGACTATTTATGGCGTGATTAATCGTTAACACAGGAACACGGAAAAAGGAATTCTGTATAACTGGATAAGTTCGTATTTAGCAGGGCGCACGATTCTCTTTATCTTACTGGAAGTTTAGTCTGAGTAAATGAATGAAGCTGTTCGAGCGCTTCCAAATACACATGAGATAGCTGGCGATGTTAATAAGGAATCAAAAAGTTTACAATCGAGCTTACGAGCGTATAGTTGAGACTTGAAACCCAACAGGTGCTTTGGCAGTTTTTTCCCCCACTTAACACCAGTGATATTTATACTCGTACACTGCTAGCATCTGTCTTCTTTAATGACAATTTTCATTAGCAACTGACATGATAATTTTTAATTAAAAACGTACAGATAAGAAAAGGTATTTCTAGTAATACGCTCGGCTGGGAACAGGCCCGTAACCAAGGGGATGCAAGGGTGATCTCCGCTCACCCTAGGCACCCCGTGCACCCCCCCCTGGTGAAATACCGAGAAAAAAAATTTTTTACTTAAAAAAAAAGGAGGTTTATCAATGTTGTATCCATCTGGCCTATGTTTTTAAAATCTCTAGACTGCAGGAAAATTACAAAATTTATTCTTAAAATATTCATAAGCGTACTTATACTTATGGACATTATTTGATAGGTACCTACCAACTTATGAAAAATCAACTAAACTTATGGACTATTTACAACTCTAAAACTTGAAGGCAGTTGTGCGGTTGCTATGCGCGATATTAAAATTGCAAAAAATGACAACTAATTGGCCACCAAACACGTCCGCTTTAAAGAGAACCAGGTACATCTATATGTATCACTTCATTGAACTCAATGATCGCGGCTATTTGAAACTAAGACTCAAGCCGCTACAGCTGTCGGTGGAGGTGGGCCCATATCAGGCGGGAGACTATAAGGAATACAACGATTTCGCGATTATCAATGATTGTTTAACTTCCTATGATAACATGAATCCATGAGAACTAAAACCAGTTCAGTCCAAAATGGCCAGATCAGGGTTTCGGGGGAATTCTTTTTATAGGTCTCCGAGCATGCCGGATCACGTCATCACGTGGTGATATCAGAATTGTGTGGAAAAATCAAGAAATACGAGTTTGCTATGGTTTGCTATATAGCCTCCTGTGACGTACACATGTTTTATAATTAAAACCAGTCAAGTCCAGGTTTATAGGATTCATAAGTATGCATCACGACCCATCAGGTGTTGTTGATTTTGGAAAAGGTTAATCCAGCCAAACAATCGCTTATCTTCACCAATATGCATTCGTATACACCATTGTTGCACTTGTTTTTAGCTTCAGAACTAAAACAAGTTACGCACCAAACCTTCTTTGATTGCCACCAGGTAGCGTTGTGCTCCACTTTTCATGTATTTTCGTTTTAGGAATGTTTCTCGGTCTCTCTATACTGTCGGTAAGGCAACGCTCAGCCGCCACAACAGTATTCTGCCCGCTAAACACAATTTTCTTTCATTTCCCAAAATTTTGTTTTTTGGTACTTAACTGGTTTTAATTCGCACGGATTCAATCAGACAAGTGATAGTCAACATAATCGCAACAGGAGTGAATTATGTATCAACCAATATCAATATCCATCTACAGTCTAAGATGAGCTCATGATTTTCGAGAGTAAGAGCTTGAACTGAACACAGAACTTTCGTTACTTCAACTTTTTAGGCAGGGGCACCGAAGATGAGGGGGGGGGGCAAGAGAGGCATTTGCCCCCCCCCCCTCAACTGATCGCATGGCAAAAGTACCAGTTTGCCCCATCGGTCAAACTCAAATTAGGTAATTGAATTAAAGTCCATTGATGATTGCGCAGGTCTTCTGTAATTTTTTTCCAACAAATATTTCAATCGCTATACCTATATACATACTATAATTATTTGCCCTAAAAATTTCTTCATTAGTGCCCCCTCCCCCGAAAAATGTTTCTTCCGGCGCTCTGTCAAAAAAAACGAGGGCTGAAATCAATCATCTGTTTTGGAAGAACCGGTAACAATATCATAACAGAAGCGTGGTATGAGAATCGAAAGACCAATTTAGAGGAAGAAAAACTGCGGATTATCCAATTGGCCAGTGATATAATTCGAGAGGATTTGAGATCTCAAATTCATGAAATGGGATGTGCAGCGACTGCTTAACATTGTTAAAGCGCTATAAACACGAGTGGGGATATACGCTATCTTTTATCCAACCACGCCCGTCGATGCCGAATTAACTACGCGGTACGCTCCGCATAGTCGAATTCGGCATCCACGGGCACTGTATTTCCCCACTTAGGTTTATAGTGCTCTAACATTGTGAAGGAGGAGAGGACGAGGACGACGCAACTGCACACGATGTCGACGAATTGTAAAAATATAATATAAAATAAAGTGATGTACGTATTATATGTGTATCATTATTTGTGTATGAGAGTTGATAAGGAGAGTTTTCATGCACACTGAACACTTAAAATGTTTTACTAACAGTCAATATGAAAATGAATACACGGGTACATTATTCACGTGGACTTATTATGGCCCAAGATATATGTAAGAATTCTCTACTCCGAAGAAAAACTTGCACGTCCCTCAAATTCATCGGCCTATCAGCGAATTTTGTTTTTTGTGAAAAATTACATTACTTTAAAGATCTCTATAGGCTAACGCACCGAATTTAAACTATGTTTTAAAGTACTCATCTTATAGGAAATTTCATGAGGAACACTTTTTGTTTGAAACATTTTTTTCTAGGTCCTCAGGTCCTCAACTTTTCGAAATATGACCGAAAATTGATTTTTGGGGGCTAAAATGTGCCACAGAAAAGTTAGCACAACACCTGAGAAGCGGGACTTTTAGTGGCATGTTTCTGGGACCTTGACTGATACTTTTAAGCAAAGTCCCGCTTTATACCTGAAAATGTTTTGCAAAATTGCAGTTTGCCTGGACTACTAATGCTTGTTCTAAATCTGTTACTGTCCGAACATTATACTTCATACTTTAACTGATTTTTCAAATAATATTAATCGTTTATTCCCTTTTTTACAAAATTCTAATTTAATCTTTGTAAATTCTTTCGCCGATTATATAGCCGTCGCGAAAAATATAGTTTGTTATAAGCGACGTAAAGTAAATAATATAAAAAAATAATACAAAAAAAAAAAACTCTATTGTTTAATTACCTTACATTGATGTACGTTTTACTCAATGATAAAACTGAGGAAGTTTTTCGCAATTCCATCAGATTTTATCACATCGACTGAGAAGAACGAGCTAAAATGAATCCTTGGTTTACTTTTAGACATTAGTTCACTTATTCAGTCGATCTAAATCACTTTGTTATTCAATTTCATTCAATGAAGACGAATGAGGGGAACTAAATCATTGATCAAGTGCCTTCTTAATTCAACTAATTAAGTGAGAATTCGATTTGTAAATAAAACGTCGGATACTGTGATGGATAGCAACAAAATGTCTTGGGTAAACTGAATCCGTTGGATAGTAAGCTTGTCGTGTTTTTTCGAACCCGGACTCGCTATCTAACGCCCATTTTTAAAATCTCACTAAACGAATTCGAATATCGGAGGATTGTGTGTATCATTTGTTTCGCTTCGCCTTTTGATGAACACCGACGACCGACTCTGTTCTACGGACCACGGCAATAAAATCTGCTTAAAAGGTAAATAATTAGAGTCGAAACTGAAACGTTCCCCGCTCAGTGAATTTATGTAGCGCCGATGTGAAACCTGATGGAGAGCTCGAGGGAACATAAAAGGGTCGGCTTTTTTCCGCAGATTGATTAATTACTCGTTTCGTGCCACATGTCGTTCAGTAATATTTACCAAACTACGTAATGAAGCGTTCGAATTTGCAAATAATCCGTCCGTGCATTTCCAAACGATTTTTCCACGATAGTACCATCAAAATTTACTTTGTTCACTTTTTCGTTTCGCCCACGCAGCGTGAAACAGACCTTCGCCCAGAAAAGGGTTCTCAAGCGAAGACATCGTCCACGATGTTCCTCCAATCAACAACATTAAATCGACATTTGCGGGCGCTGATTTACTATGCCCGCTGATTTTTACAAGGAAATTAGGAGAAGAAAAACGTAGAAAGAAAAACGAGAAATAAATTGCCGACGCGAAAATATACATTTACAATTCACGCCCGGTTTACACAAGAAATTCACAATGTAATAAAATAGATTGAAAACACAGTTTTAATTTTCCTTCTTTTTTCTTTCCTTGTTTACCCATGTATTTGGGGTACGTAATACGTGAAGTAAAAAGCACTTTTTTCCTAGAAGTATTATATGCATTCTTGAGTAGTTGTATGTACGGCAAACAGTCGCTTTTCGTGTTTACACTAACAGTAAGCTATAATAGTTCACTTGTTATTCTCTCATACATGGCAAAATGGATTCTCGTAAAGTACATAACTGCTTTAAATTCGCTTACACTACGGACGTAGATTCTTCAGATTTATCGAGTATGACCTGGACGAGACAGCAGTGGCGATCGGTCATTTCGTGTGTACACCATTAGCACTGGGATAGACAGCTTTTGCTCAAACCTTGACAAATATAGCACATTATGAAAAAGGGTTAATCCTTGTGCCACTGGATATTTTATTCAACGAATGCGAAAAAAGGGAACAAATCTAATTAGGATAATGATAAAGACCTCTGTTTCATACGTGTATTACTAATAAAAATTAATGAACGATTAACTTTGCCGACTTGCTTTTAAAACCGATAAAATACAAAATATTCCGCGAAAGTAGTTGTAAAATATTTGAAGGGATTATAGATCCGTGCAAGTTCACGAGTGTAATACAAGTTGCATATGCACACTGCGTAAGGGAATGGAGATAGATGTGACACAAGGGCAAAATATTTTCATTTTATCAATGGCTTGAACCCCCTCTGTGTGCGCTACCTTAGCATGATGAAGGGGTTTAAAGAAAAATTAAAAGCACATAGGAGGAAGAAAACTCCGACAGATAACCCTTGATGGAAGCAGGGGGAAACTACGTGTCTCCACCACCACAATTATAATGGCAACTCACAAAGCAAATAATAATTCCGGAAGTAAAAAATCTCCCATTCATCTAGTGAGAAACTATCAGAGTCGAAAATAGGAACATGGATTATAAGGACACTGAATGAGGTAGGCAAATTAGAGCACTTAAAGAAAGAGATAAAGAGATTAAAATTAGATACAATAGTTATTAGTGAAGTGAGATGTCCAGAAGAAAATGATTTTTGAGCAAGGGAGTACAGAACAATTACGAGTAATACAGCAGAGAAAAGAAGGCAAGCAGGCGTAGGCATTACTATGAATAAGACTGTAGGGAATAGAGTACAAAGTTATACCCAATATTTTTATTTATTTATTTTGACACTGAGTAGGTGTTTCTATGTAGCTTACAATCTTATATTTCTACTTTTCTTTCTATCATCTGTGAGCCACCACCTACTCCGCCCACCGTTGGGCATACGTCTCTGTCACCCTCTTCCAAGCCTTCCTGTTTGTTACTGTCTGTTTCCTGGAGGGCCCTAGCAGTTTTAAGATTTCATCTATTCAGCGCGTGGCTGGTCGGCCTTTGCCTCTGCTATGGTCTAATGGGGTCCAAAGAGTACATTGCAGGTTCCATTTCTCAGGATTCCCTCTCGTCGTGTGACCAGCATATTTAAATTTTAGTTTTTTGATTTTATATCCGATATTATTTTTCTCCCCAGATGTTTTATAATGGATTTTGTTTTTATTTTATCTTCTAAATGCACGCCCAGTATACACTCCCTAGCATAGAGTTTTGAGTTTTTATAAAACGCTCAGCCTGTTTTTTCGTGAGTGACCACGTTTGGGCCCCGTATGTCAACACCGGTAGCATACAACCCACCAAAATTTTTATTTTGAGTTTGTTTTTCATTTTGCTTTTTAAAATTGTTTTGTTTTGCCAAAATGCTTTCCATGCATTAGCAATTCTTTCGTTTATAATCCCTTCCATATTGGAGTCAAATTTTGACATTTGGCTTAAATATTTATATTCTTCCACCCTATCTATTTTTGCCCCGTCTAACCAGAATTCGTTGATTCCCTCCCTGTTCGACATAAATTTTGATTTTGACATATTCATGGATAGTCCGAAATTTTCACTGTGTTGTTTTAGGTCTTTCACCATTTCCAGCATTTCCTCGAAACTCTTTGTTACGAACACTATATCGTCTGCAAATCTTAAGATTTGTCATTTGTTTGCCTAGGTATAGTCCCCAAGTTCGGCAACAAGGGGTCCCCTTGTTTTACCCCCGTTTGGATGGGGAAGCATTTACCCTTTATATCTATTTTGATGTGAGCGTGTGAATTATTGCAGATTTAAGCCAAAATCTCAATAATTTCTAACGAAACTCCTTGGCCTACCATACCTTCCCATAGCTTATTGTGACATATCGAGTCGAATGCCTTATTTGAAATCAATGAACATCAACTAATCTTCAATGTTGAATTCTCTGGATCTGGTTTAGGGTTTGGATATGGTCTATTGTAGTATAATTTTTTCTAAAACCTGCTTGTTCTAGCAGTTGTTCGAAGTATTATGAATACGATTTTTGATAATTTTCATAAATAGTTTTTCCAGGTTTGAGGATAAGCTAATTGGTCTATAGTTGCTGATGTCTGCTCTGTCTTCTTTTCGGAATAGTAGGATTATTTCTGAAATGTACCATTGTTCTGGCGTAATTTTTGTTTCCAAGATTTTGTTATAGATCCTTGGTAACGGGTGTACTATTGCGTCCGCTAGAATTTTTATTATTTCGTTGCCTATTTCATCTGTCCTGGGGCCTTATTTGATTTTAACTCTGCCATGGCTTTCGCCGCACCTCTTCAACCAACAGAGGGGGGTTGGGTCGGTGTTCATGCACTTATTTTTCCAATTTGACGTGTTATTGATAGAGGTTTTTGTAGAAATTAGTTGTAATTTCTGAAATCTCTTCTCGCGGCCATATTTTACTGATCCGTTAGAATCGTTTAACTTAATAAAAATTAAGGTACATTTCTGAGTTGATTTTTTTGCTAATTTTGTAGACCTATTTATATGTTAATTATATTTTCGATTAATGTTGTGTCGAAATTCATGACATCCTGACGTATTTTTCCCTTCACTAATTTTTTTTACCTCGCTGAGTTCTATCTTATCTAAAAAAATCTTTGCTATCATTTACTGTTCATTTCAAAGACTAATTTTCCTGTACTGTAACACTTTAATCCGAGTGAATCCGTACAACATTTTCAATCCAACTGCGCCCGTGGATGCCGAATTGACTACGCGGGTACGCTCCGCGATGTCGGATTCGGCATCCACGGGCGTGGTAGGATTTGATTGTTTTTTGAGACTTCTTATTCAAGTTTTCTCTCAGTGTAAGGAGTTTTTTCGTGTGTTCCGAGAGCTTATCGTCAGTTTTTGTATTATTTTTGCAGGTCCCTACTTTCCTGATTGTATACTGAATTGTCTCCTCTAGTATGTTATACATACTTTAGGTTTGTACAGTATTTCCACAATTTCTGTTCTTTAACTCATCCGCTAAAATTTCATTTGCGGTTTTGTATTTATGCACTGGAATTATTAGTTTTTTCTTTGTTTGTTCGTGGTTACTGAAGTATGGGTTCAGTGGTATTTTGGGAGATGCCCTTCACGCTCTGTGTTCCGAGGAGAAGCCGAAATTATCAATTATTTCCAGGTTTTTTACAATTTGAATTTTGTTTATAGGAAGGTGGTCAATCTAGTTTTTCGTGAGGCCATCCGAGGATTCCCAGGTCCATTTCCGCGAGGGTTTTTTCTTTAAAAACGATGGATGCTATTTTTAGGTCATTCTTATTAGTATTATCTAATGTGAATTATCCTAGGCATACATTCGCTGATTTGTTTTTACCTCCTTTGGCATTAAAATCCCCCATTACTAATCGTGACCCATTCTTCTTCTTTCTGTACTGTTTCGCTTAACTGAGAGTAAAATTTGTCCACTTCTTGTTGCTCTGTATCTAATGTTGGGGCATAAACTTGCACGGGTGTGATTTTTTTTTTGTTAGTTTTCAGTTTCAAGAACTTTAGAGTATACATATAAGATGGAAGGCTTGTATCACAACAATATACCCACGATGTTCTAATGTACACGGTATTTTGTTATGTTTACGACAGTATATGTGCACACTCATTATCTATACGTGTGAGTATGCGCGCACATCCATCCATAAACGACAGTGCACGGGCACACTTGTCACTGCTGTGCCCAATTCCACACACCTGACTGCAATAAGATCTCACCGTACAATAATCATTATTTCACCTGTAAGCCCTCTATCTTAGAGAACCCGGTGTACTAATCATATCGAAATTCGAAAATATTTCGCATGATACTATGCACATTCGCTACAGACTTTATGTGCCAATAGTAAAATGTACATTAGACAATTGGAACCATATTTTTGTTATTTCATATGTCTATTATTAGTATCTTATATACGTCATAGATCTATCAAAAAGGATAAAAGTCCATATAACCTATGTGGCGATAATCAGGACTTTCCAATTCTAGACTATCTAACACAAAAATCTGCCCTTTGGCTATATACTACATTTTTCCCATGCCAACCTGTAACTTTTCTGGCCATTTACAGAATTTCTAGTAATAAAATAGATACAGACAAACTTTTGAAAAACAAATTAAAGACGCGGCTACATAGTTACCATACATAATACTATTGGAAAATCATTCAGTCGACATTATGATGTCATAAATGGATGATTGTGGTAAGTCCATAATGATACAAGCGTTTTTAAAGCATGAAGCACGTAGAAATGTCATCAGCAGTAACCGGCATGCAACCTGAAGACCTAGCACTAAGGGTAAGTTTTTCAGCCGCTAATAAGTCAACACTGTTCTCTCCGTTCTACGCCGACCAACCAAAGAGCCGTCCTCCCACTTCGACAATAGCTATACCTATACGAAACGATGCACTACAGCAAAAGATTCATTCAGTACCCAGCAATCACCGAGGGAGCATTCGAAGCAATATTAGTGTTGAGACAAGCATAAACTGTTTACATAATGTAATTTATATTTGCCAAAATCAGACTCTTATCTTCATATAGTAATTATTTTTGCCATAGAAAAATCTTTCAAATTCCTTCTTGGCTCTATACAGTTCTTAATTCGCATTCGATTTTCATCACTAGTGTGAGTTTTCAAACTCTTCCAACACTCTATTCAACGCACATGTGTCTAAATCCTGTACTATGTGTACGACGAGTTATAGTTTGAAAAAGCTACCATAAGCTCTCGTCATATCACAGCATCATAGACAGGATTCAATGACAAACTGGCCTCGTCAACATCAAATGAATAGTTGGCCGGGGAAATGACTCGACTTGACATTTTTATAATTTTACAAGAGAGCGAAGAAACAAAATCCCAGTGTTACTACAAATGTGCTCACGTTATTTTTCTCATACTCTGGGTTTACACATCATTTCAGTCCCTAAAAAAGTCGACTACTAGATGCAGGAGATCAGGTAGACTACTTTCAACAAGGACTTAGTTGGTCAAAAATATCAGATAAGCCCTCTTTTCTGTCCATCATTCGAATATTTAAATCTAGGTATATTCTTTTCAATACTAGAAGCTATTAAAAGGGTTTTCTTCATCCTCATTTGGTCAATTAAGGTTTATTCTTTCTTATACCTTCATGCGCTCTCCTGCCTGCCTGACTATAAATAACTTGTCGCAGAGTCCAGTACATAAAACTCCGGAAATGAGATTTATAGGAAAACAAATGTCTCTCTTTTTAACCAATCAGAATGTAGAGTCATCTCAAACTGGCAGAAGTTGACACAAGGGTCTAGCTTGAGGCATTTCGTTAATCGGGTGCCTCTAAATCAATTACATACTCAAGATTTCACTTGCGAAGTGCATTAATCCATAAAATGACTCGTAACTTTTGGTTATTATTGAAAACAACTGCTGCCCAAAGTTTCTTCAGTCGTTACCTATCACATTTTTATTAGACTCCAAATTTTATGACGTAAAACGTCTCGATTATTCCAGTGCTCACCGTAAATTTTTCCACATTTTCTCGAATCCGACGACCGCGGATTCCCTGATAGCGCTACATTAGGATTTATTCATTCCAATCCTTTTACTGCCAAACAGCAACAATTCCTAGAATTTACGACCTTATAAAGTTGTAGGAAAAAAAGGAAAATATATTTTATCATGCACGGAATCGGACGTAAAATAATTTCCCAGCGTTTTGTACCGTCTGCTGTCAACGAGAAACGTTTACAATATTTTTATGGTGATTTGGTACAACCATTATGTATCGCCCTGATCGATTCGATTCAAGCGAATAATATCGCAAAAAATAAATCCTATCGGTCGGGTTTCTAAGTGAGACAAACGACACTTTTCCTTTTCCAGCTGAGGACGAAGAGCGAAAATTTCGGCGGAAGTAATAAGTATGATAATGTCTGAGGTTCTAATTAAATGCGACGAACTAATCTCGGTTATTAAGAACGGCTCGCCCTAAACTTTGATTATAACTTTTTTTCGTTCCGGACGAGTTTTACAGTCGCAGAAAAATGGTTCAAATTAATTTTTTCTTGATTATTAATGAGCAAGCGTAAAATGGAATTACAATTTTCGGCTTCAACCGCGGACCGTAGTTGAGACGGCGATCTTGTAGTTTCAATTAGCTCTTTCGAGGTCCGCGGTCGTCCATCTTGAAATTCATTATAACTGGTTACCCGAGCTTCGTGTTCTGCGAAATTTTGAAAATCTAGCGTACATGTCGAAATGACCGGTAGACTGAGCCTCTTTTAGAAATGCGAATATCAAGAGCATAATACAAATAAATGAACATTGTCGACGTTCCAAGAGGTCTTATTTTCCATTCTTAGGTAAAATGTACTACGTGCCTTATTAACGAAGCGAGAAATAAGAATTATTGGACGCTGTTCAGCAAAACAGAACCAAGCGACAAAATCTTTTTTTTGAGAACACATGATTCGAAGTTCAAGAGCCATGTCGAAACTATATGACACAGCGTTCACTGATAAGCTCTTTTCAACGTGGGTACACATTTTTGTACCGGAGACCCAATTTTGAAAAATTCTACTTCTGACGCTCTTTCCAACGATACTCATAACGTAATAACTCATTTTGTCAACATATGTCGCTTATAGTTCTGTTTTGCTTAGCAGCGTTCAGCTGAGGTAGTGGTTGGAAAAACAGCCTTATCGGGATAACGCCTGTTTTCCGATTATCGACTTATCTGAATATTTTGTAATCTATTTCCTCTGTGACAGAAATCAATCCGACTCATATCTAACAGATACAAGTCGTAATCGTGACTAGAATGTTATGCAGAACTAGCTGATCAGCTCCGCGACTCATCTAGACTGAAGGCTAAAGTGAGTTAGATGGTGGAACACTGGTATTCAACTCTGTAACGCAGTACATGTAAGTTATAATCGCAAACGAATTATTTGGTGCTCAATTTCTCTCACATTTATTTTCCAGACTTGGGACTGGCTAAATATTATTTTACGCAGGTATCCCTTGTTGTAACCGCAGGTATACCTACTTAATGTCGGGTAGATACATGTTCCTTTGAAACGGGTAGGTAAACTTGTGCACCAAATTGGAAGTTTGATTAGTAACAAATGCTTGAACTTATAACAATGAATGATATTTTTAGCTATAGTTATTCCAGGTTTTCTTATTTTGATACATGAAACACAAGACACTCTTTTACATACAGACAAACAACAACAACTGGTTTCTATTCTGTGAGCGCCTATGTGTTGAGGTAGCGGTACAGCGCCTGGTAACTAGGAGGACCTGTACTCACGGCGCAGTGTTCCCAGATGAACAGAACGTCTGCTCTTTTGGCAGAATTTAGATTGAGCAGAAAGAAATTTTAGCAGAAGTTAGGAAAATTATAGCAGGATCAGGAGAAGAGCAAAATCTTCAACATTATTATTTAAAATTTGAAAGCGAGGGCGGAACATTGCTCCTATAAATAGTTGTACCGTACTCAGTGACCAATGACTGTACTTTTCATTGATGAATTGTTGACAGTTTTAATTGATTGCTGAAGACTTAATTTACCGATTTCTAAATTAAGGAATCTCATGGTGTGTAGTGCCTGTTGGTCATATAGGTCATACAAGTCATACAAAAGGCATACAATCGGAATAATTCCTCTTCAAGATACCTAGAATACGTGGATTCAAATACAGTCACCTAAATTGTGATAATTCATATTGATAAGGTGGATATAATTTTGAATTTAATAAATTCTCAATATATATGGTTTTTTCTATAAAAAGGGGTAACTTTGTCGATCCGACGAATTTTGAGTTACAGACAGTATGTAATTAGAAAAATGAATGCTCATTCCAACGAGCTATCGGCGAGATTTGTTGTGTTTTTTGTTCTGGAGATACAAGCGGTCAAAAATGAGTCGCGCAAAAACACGTTTTGGGGAAAAACGCGTTTAAAGTTAGACACACCTTCTTCTCCCACTCCGTCAAGCGCCCTAACTCGCCACGGAATCACGTTACCAGCCTCGACAAGGGCTTGTTGGAAAGGTAATTTTTCGCTCTTCTGTGTGGTAACAATTCAGAACATCGGATTTATTCGTGAGCTCCGAAAAACCACGAAGCATTCTTTTCTTATTCTCTTTCATAATATTCTCTTTCTCTCTCATGCGCGTGAATTTTGTCTCTTTGTTATTGCGATGTTTTTTTCTATAGAAATCAACCAAAATCTCAAAATTGACCAAAAAATTTTGTTTTTCTTTCTTTGCATTTTCCGAGACTTTGATTGATCGACAAAGTTACCATTTTTTATAGAAACTGCTGCCACAGTTTTTTTTTTTGGTTTTTTTTTGTTTTGTGTCATTAAAACTAAGATAAGTAATGGAAAATGGTCATACAAAAGTAATACAATTCAAAAACTGGAATCAGGAAGACACACTGAATCTTCGGGATATATCTTTTCCTTGTTTAATTGTATCTTTCAGTCTTGAGCAGCGGCACAGATTCAACTAAAAATTACGTCACGATATACAGCGGTGTACCAAAGACGAAACGAGCAGCAGGAGGTGTTATGATATGCGTCCATATGACACTCAGGGATAATATCAAAGAATATAACATCCACCACGAAAGAATTGGGTCAGTCAAAATAAAGTTTGGAAACGACTACACCACCATAATTGAAGTATACGCCCCGGAAGAAGGCCGAAATGAAATCAGCGAAGAATTCTATACAAATATTTTTAAAAGGCAATTAAAAAAACGAACCCCAACGAAAAGTTGGTTATTGCGGGAGACCTAAACGCCAAGGTTGGTAGCCAGAAAATTGGAAGAACTGTTGGAACTTTTGGTGTGGACAAGACCAACACAAACAGTAAACGTCTAATTGAAACTTGCACTTTCAACACTGAGAATTATGAACACCTTTTTTCCGACATAAGCTATCCCATAAGATCACCTGGAGCGCAAGAGGACAGTACTCGCTATTAGACTACATAATCACAGATGAAAAAGCAGCAAAGGAGTGCTGTGATATTCGAATATACCGCGGCTGACATACATAGAATCTGATCACTATCTAGTCCTGGGAACCTTCCAGTATGGACGCGCCAAAGAAAAAGAAGAACAAAGAAGACTAAAAATAAGATCCTTAGATGACAATACCTCCAGATGGCTGTACCAGAGGTGGATAGATATTGTGGCTGAAAATAGTATTCTCCCTAGCCGCAACATCCAAGAAAAATGGACGAACATAAAACACATCGTTAAAATAGCGGCAGAAGAAAGTTTGGGCACAACACGCTCTAAGATTCCAACAAAATTATTAAGGAACTGGAATAAAAATATCCAAAGGTTAATAAAAGAAACACCGACAACTTTTCGGAAATAGATGGATACAAAGAAAGTGGAAGACAAAGCTGATGATAATAAGAAGGCAGCAATAGTTAAAAGAAAATCCCGAGCATTACAGCGAAGTAGCTGGAGTGATTTTATAGCGCATCTAGAACAGGAAACATACAAACTGAGACGACAGATGTATAAGATCTTAATAAGAAGAATCAATAACGACTTTAATGAACGAATAGGATTACCTAAGCTCAAATTAGAAGACGTACAGGCATATTATGGTAACTTGTGGAAGAGTATAAACAGCTTGATTAAAGAACAAAATGAAGAAATTATTATAACAGACTATATGAAGACATAAAGGAAAATGAACTGAAAGAAGCTCTACAAAAAACAAAGAATGTAAACGTTCCAGAGGAAGATGGAATACCAGCAGAACTCTATAAATACAGTAGCATACACTTTAAGAATAGACTGCGAAGATTCTTCAACCTCATACTACAGAAAGAATCAATACCGGAAGAATTTCAGAAGGCCATCATAATACCAATTTTCAAGAAATGGGATATGCAAAATGCTGAAAATTACCGCGGAATAAGTTTTTTCAACACCTGTTACAAAATCCTGCCCTAATATCCGAGACACACCTCATGGGAAACGCACAGTCGAAAGTCTGAAACTTCAATACATACCATTGCTCTCACCCTAGCAAACAAGCTCGAGGTGGATCAGCCATCTTCATCAGCAATCAGATCAAGCACCATGTCCTCTAAAACTACCAAGCAGAAGGAGTTCAAATCACTTCCATTTGTGTCCAGTTCGGCCGTAAAGACATTACCTTCTCCGCAATCTATTCACCACCTAGATCTGTGCTCAATGTAGAAGACTATGCGGAGATACTAAACTTCCACGAAGAAGTCTCGTTCTTGGTGGAGATTTTAACACCAAAAATACTGCTTTTGGCTCCAGACTAAATACTCTAAAGGGCAAAGCCCTCTATTCTGCAACAGATGAGGCTGGGGCTTCAGTTGTTTCATCTAGGGAGCCTACTTTACTAGTCTAGTGATCTTGATAAGCTACCAGACTTGCTTAATTTCTTCATCATCAGAGGCGTATCACCACTTAACGTGGAGGTAATCAACCTCATCGACCTATCATCGGATCATATTCCTGTGCTACTCACACTAGGAACAAGTTCCCTCCTAAAATCAAAAAGATAATCATTTGTGTGGTTAATTTCACCTTGTGAATTTCGCGTGGTGAATTTTCTCCACCCAGTGGCGTAGCGTCGGGAAAGGGCACAGGGGGATACATGCCCCCCAACATTTTTACATAGTTCTCTAATATCTGTGATTTTTTTTTTAAATACCGCAATTTTCGACTTTTTCTTCCTTGAAAACCTTATTCCCCCCCCCCCCCCCCAAAAAAAAACCAGCTACGCCACTGTCTCCACCCCTACATTTAGATGAACTTTTCAGGTGAATTTCGCGCGGTTAATTATTTTTATGCCTTCATGAGAAAGAGTGTTGTATCTTCTAAATGCCAATAATAATGATAATTATTATTACCTATTATTATTATACCGGCTGTGGGGGACCTGGAAATTCTAGACGAGCGCTCAGGAAGTGCGGACCTCGGTCAGTAGGGAACCCCATGGTGGCCCTGGTAGGACGCGCGCACCGTTCCGGCACGTAGAAATGGGGGCTCGGGTCTGGTCCCAAGGCGTCCCTCCGGTCACTGACGCGATACTCGAAAGGGTAGTTCCCGTGGTCGGGGGTGCGGTGTCATAGGGGCTACTTTGGCATGTGTGCATCGCCATACGTCCCATCACACCATTATTATTATTATTATTATTATTATTATTATTATTATTATAAAAGCGGGTGGAAAAATACGAATGACAGCATAGAATTTTCACTAGTGAGTCCTAATTACTTTTACTCATAGTAAGGGAGCATTGAGTATATTTTGCATTTTTATGAATCGGGCAGAGAGTGACAGATACAAAAAAAAAAAAAAAGGATACAAGATTTATTAAAACTGGACAGAATTTCGGCAGAGTTTAACATTTTGGCAGAACTGAACGCCTTGCTAGCGGAAGAAAGCAGAATTTTTGTTTGTCTACCGTAGAATTTCACTTTTCTCATATGGGAACACTGCTCACTGTTACTGGAACCTGCGGACGTTTATGATACAAAACAGCTTCAACTCGTATTGCATTCATTGTAGGGTCCTGATTTATTTTCAGTTTATAGCTTCACGTTTGTGTTATTCAAAAGAAAATATTGGTGTTCTCAGAAATGTAATCAGATAATTAGAAGAAATGTTGAATATATTTTCCAAAAATTGAAATTTCAGGGCTTTCGGGGATAATAAAAGGCTGAAAATGGGCTGTGTGGTACATAAATGAGCATGAAACGTTAAATCAGATATAAATGTAATAATAAGGTACTTTGAGCTCATTTTGGAAATTTCAGATTTCCAACTTCCTAATAATTTCTAAAGGGATACAGTTATAACCACCAAATTTTAACATAACAAGAAGAAGTTCAATGTACAACATTTCGGAAAAATCCAAGTTGAGAAAAAAATTAGGGAGTCCAGAAGGAGCAAAATTTTATGACTCCCTCCCGATAAGGTCACCTAATTATTTTAGCCTGAAACCTTCCCTATACGAACGCATCCAGAAAATAGGAGCACCCTAATTCTTATGGTTCACCCGCCAACCTCGAACAAACAAACATACCTACTACGCACAGACAAACAAACACTTCTATACACATTAGAGATGTAGGAAAGCAAACCACGAATACTAAATAGGTTTTTCTTTTTTCGCTCAAATGTTTCATAGATATAATAGTGCATACTGCATACCTATACATTCACTATTTTTCAGTATTATCCATGCAAAAGAGAAACAAACATTATATTTCCTCTTATAAGCACTGAAAAAGAGCCGTAACACCGATTGTCTGGAAACCCTTATTTCTTTGGTTGAAAAGACGATTATTACTTCCATTTCACTGGATATTTTCACGATATTCTTGTACCACGTCATATTTTTACTGATGAGACTACAATTGGTATAAGTTTCAAAGAGATACGTGTTATCGTTCACAAGGAGCAACGAAATGAAATGTTTGAACGCGTTTTCCGAGAATGCACTTTTCGGGATAAGGCTGTTTTTCCACCCACTACCTCAATTGGTGACAAATTACCAGTGCAAAGACAAATACTTTACACGGGTGAAACTCATCGGCAAAATGACAGGAAACATTCAAAGAAGACGAAGCGGTATCAATATTCAGGACATGTACCCAGCTTTTCTAGCAAATTTCCTTCCTGACTTCATTTTTCGACACAACTTTCAATGATCGAGAGGAATTTACTATGACTGTCGCCTTCACCGCTGAAATGAAATTTCTATAATTTTGCTGTAGAATCGCTCGTGTTTCATTTTATATTTTCAAACAATAAACGAGAATAGCTCGCTTCCCTCGTGTGTTAAAAGGCAAACGAAGGCGATTCTGGCCGTCCATCCATCAGAGAGCGCTATAATCAAGCACTAGTGATAAGGACGAAAACTGAATCTATGCATTTCCTCCATTAATGTATACATACTCATTAAAATTGAAATATCTCGAAAAGTAAGACTTTTTAAACAGTGGCGTAGCGTCGGGGGGCACGTGCCTCCAATATTTTTACATAGTCCTTTAATATCGGCGAATTTTAAAAAATACCTCATTTTTCGACTTTTTCTCCCTTGAAAACCTTATTGTGCCCCCCCCCCTTTGGGAAACCCCTAGCTACGCCACTGTTTTTAAAGTATGTAAAGAGAAAATAATTTTTCGAACAAAGAATTTTCTTTCGATTAAGACTATTTTTATACCTAGCGTTCCACAGTGGCGGATCCAAGGGGGGGGGGGGGGGGGGGGGCTAAAGGGGCTATAGCCCCCCCCCCAAAAAAAAAAAAATTTCACTCGCTTTTCCACTTATTTTAGCCACCGATGTTTTTAATGACAGTAGCGCTCATACAGCACAGTTCGTGAATACATATCGCGTTATCAATGAATCAACATTATCACTTATCAACAATCATGCATTCATGCTTAAAATTTTGTTTGCTCTTTTTTTCTCCAACATTTAGCCCCCCCCCCCCCCCCAAAGTGTAATCCTGGATCCGCCACTGGCGTTCCAGATAAGAGTATCAAAAACTCTGAGACAGACCACAGACTAATACGGTCACGAGTTCAATTTTGCAACCAATCACGAATCACTTCTTGAGAACGTGCGCTGCGTCTTTAACGCGTTCAGTGTGAATTTCTTACTTCCCTTTTCCCCTGTGATGCCGCCATGTCTATGGGTTTTTGATACTCTTATCTGGAACGGACTATAGCGCTGGACGGCCCGAATCACGACCATTACATAAGGCTACACTTTGTTTGCCTACTAGTACATATATATAGGATAAATTCACAAGGGAGGGCAGGGTAATATTTTATTCCTACAACTGATGGGTTAGGATATGTTAGGAGCAGAACGCAAAAACGGCCACTGAGCAAAAAAAATTACCACAGCGCGTTGTGCCAACTGATGTAGGACAAATCGCGTTCTGGTCAATTCAAAGCAACCAAAATGCGTCGTGGAGGTCATTAAACCTCAAGTACGCGCATATTGCATTGTGGTACAAAAGAAGAGCATAAAAACTAACTTCAACGCGTTGGTGCACGGAAAACCTAGACACTCACAGAGCCAGGATTCGGTGGAACGTTCTAACCAGGATATTCGTGATGTGCGTGTTACATGGATGAGCGACAAACAACAGTTAACATGGTCAGAAGGCCTTCGATTCGTCCACAGTAAGAAAAATTGTGCCTTCATGTGGATGTGGGTACGAGGCCATGTTCGGAAGTGCACAGAGGATAGGACTGGTAGACTTGGCATTGACTGAAGTTATGTACGACTCCAACAGCACTGAAGAAGAACTCTAAGCACTACTGGAAACACACAACGCCGACCGTGATGTGAGTGGTCATGAAGGAGAGCCAGATGAGGTTACTGTAAGAGACGTTCTTTGCATAATCTGTGGGAAAAGTGTGGTCTATCCGAAGGAATGTTCGTCTGGTAGTGAACGCATTCATGCACAGTGTGGCGAATATGTGGAAGAAGTACTCATTTGTAGCCTTTGCAAACGAAAGAATAACATTAACAGTCAGCGTGAAGGCGCCAAGAAAGGACTACAGGAGCAAGCTGAAAGAATGCTCAAGTTATCGAATGCTAAACTCCCACCGATTGTGGTTGGTTAGAATGTTGTGGTCCGCCTTCCAGATGTCGACTGAGGTCGTCTTGTCCCTAGAAGTGTTCTAGCAGTTGTTGTCGACATAAATTCTTCTAGTATGTATAGGTTTCGGGTACCAAGGAAGGCAATATCGATCTTTATGTGCTCGAAATAAAATCACTGCTGCTGACAGCGATTTCATTACTCCCGCTGATATTCCCGCTACGTCAATATCTTTGCGGTCAGCATCCGCACCATCGTCGGGCAGCCAACAAGGTTTCGTACACTGTACTAGTCAAAGACATTGCATCGATAAAAAGTGTAAATGCAGAATAACTGGCGTCCTTTGTGATTCAAAATGCCACAACAATCAGCATGTACCTAAGAATGAATAGTCAGGTTTTTGAATCCCTATGGTTTTTTCTCTCAGAATAAGTTTTTACTGTTTTTCAGATTAGTTTTTATTTTATTTTTTTCTGTACGTCTATCATTTTACATTAAAATAATTATTTGGTTCCCACAACGCATTCTGGCATACTCTCTTTCTACAACCCGCTTCAACGCTTCATTTGTTCTACCACTACGCGTTATACCTTTTTTGACCCAAGAGAACGCGTTCTGACTCATTTTCCTTCAACATAATGCGTTGTGGCTGGTTTCACTGCTATCAAAGGCACAAAACGCGTCGTGGTCAGTTTTTTTGCTCAATGGCCATTTTCGTTTTCTGCTCCTAACAGATATACTGGCATATAGCTGTTCAGGGGGGGGGGGCAACTTTTCCCTCTCGCTTCACTCGAGAAGGTAATTCCGTTCATACGTAATTTTCCAACATTCTGAGAAAGATTTCAATACATACAGGAGTCTAAGCTGCCTCAGACAATCTGTTTGGGCTCATGGGGTAGGGCTAGATCACTTGAGCCCCTCCAAAATGAATCTCCTTTCTGGTATACTAACAGCTTACTAAATGTTTTCTCAAACTGTTAATTTTCATATGTTTGAAAGGAAATGTAAAAACTGAATGGATAGAAAATACATACTCGTAGTCTGCTAATGTCCTGTTCTGTATTCTACATTCATGTAATATATTATAAATCTTCACCCATTCAAAGCTATTATCGTCAAATTCACACGTATCCATAACATCGAGAATAAGCATAAAAATGTTTCCTCCAGATATCCCTAATAGCACCCAAAAAATAAATAAATAAAGACATATGAATTCGCAAAAGACATCCATAAAACAGAATCAAAAGGAATAAAACGTATTCTTGTGAGTACCTACTTCTTAACATCATATACACAGGGAATTTTTAGAGATAAAACCACTCATAAGAGGGAATATAATATCAAAAATCCTATATAGGAAACATCCCGATGTACTTTTCTTTTATTATCATGAGTATCCATGAGTTCATAAAATAAATAAATACTTTATGCGCTTAAGTTTTGGCATGTTCATCATATTCTCGAAACAAAAACACTAACATTACGTATTTATCGAAAATGAGTAAATACGTTCCCTTTTTTATTTTATACTGCCACACATTTTACTTGAACTGTCAGTGCAGTTATCGGGTGCAGTAAAATACAAATACCTAATAATTTACGAAGATAAGTATCATTGTAATTCATGCTACGAGCTACATAGTTGAATTTTTTACGTCAGTCGAAACATTTTAGGAAAAACTGTTTGCTTCGTAAACGTCGTACAATAATTTACCGACTTTTGATAATGTGTTTTATTCGACGCCGAATTCATACATCGACTGCATACAACTTCGAAGATTGGGTTCATTTAAACAAATCTGGAATACTTATTCCATCATTGGGTGACCAGGAAAAAACGGTTTGACCAACAATTTCAAGATACACTGGAGGTGTTCCCTGCAACATTACCCGAGGGGAAAATGTCGACACGCAAAATTCACCTATTCGACACGACCCTGTGGTCAAATTTCATGTAGAATACGATCCAAAAGTCGAGTTACCATGCTAATATCGACTTTTACATCGAATTTTGCATCAACTTTAATGTTAAATTGAGTGCGCCGTGCAAATGAAAGGGGCCTAAGAGCAAGAACGTAGTTTTGAGATAAACGCGTTCAAAGTTTCAGTTTGTTACCACATGAGAATAAACAGAGATAAAAACGTGCGGTAAAAAAGGTACTAAACTAGATGTCTTTAACGTTCCAAATCAGTTGATGTACCTTTGGTAGAAATATGTTCCTATTTTCGGCAATTTTTCAAAGTAGACTCTATGAGTGCCCTTTTTTCATTGGCAGTGAATTTTTGCATCAAAATTGAATATTAATCTATGTTGTTATGGTCTAAAAAGGTATTCTAATGAGAAATTAATTTAACGTTCCAAATCAGTTGATGTACCTTTGGTAGAAATAATCCTATTTTCGGCAATTTTTCAAAGTAGACTCTATGAATGCCCTTTTCATTGGCAGTGAATTTTTGCATCAAACTTGAATATTAATCTATGTTATTATGGTCCAAAAAGGTATTTTAATGCGAAATTAATACAAGAACACAACGAATCCACCAAACCAGTCAAATTTTTTCAGTAGTATTGAAAACTGCTTGAACAGAAAATTTAATAAGACTGATAACTCTGCGACTATTATAGATATCAGCACGCGGTTTTCACTACTCGATAGAGCGCGCTTCAGGGCATCAGAATAGTCGATGTCCGCTAAAGGGCCTAATTGTCACTTAGGCCCCTTTCATTTGCACGCACTCAATTCTATCCAAACTTCAATGGCCCCAATTTGGTGTTGAAAAAGTGACGGACTTCGAATTTTGACAAGAGAATTCATTTTCACATCGACTGTATTCTAAAGATATAAGTACCAACATACTTCTACACCACTCATTTTTTTACAATCTAATTGAAAAATATCAATACATGTAACGCATCTGTTCATTATATTATTCACCCTGCTGGTATAACTTGAATTATTTTCGTTTAGATTTCAGTTGCATTAGCAGTTTCTCACCAAGAGCTCTGAGGTATTTTGGCGAGCTAAAAATCTAAGAAGAACGTGACCCCACTGTTTCGGAAGTAGAGAGATGATGCTGTTGCAATGCGAAAGGAGGAGAAAGGTTTTAAAAAGCCAGAAGAATTCCTGAGAATGAACTATAATTTTACGGCTCACAATAAATTACCCGGTAACGTCCCTTTACCACAGCAGTATCACTTTTTCAGTATAACATAAACTTAGAGCTTTTAATTTGCATAGTCCTGTAACAGGAGCGCTGAATGTAACTTTCAAACTACAAGATGTAGAACTCATTCCGAGTACAAATATGATACAGGGGTAAACCAACTCTTTGACAGAACGAAGATACGTTTTGCAGAATTCAAACTAGAACTGGACAGGTCGTGGTGGTGGTAGTGGTAGTGGTGGTGGCGGTGGCGGCGGCGGCGGATTCTACTAAGCTCTCTCCTCCATCATGAACCCCCTCCCAAGGGTAGACTACCCCTGGAGAAATGAGCAATTAAGGGACAGGACAGGCAATCCGCAGTGGATTTTTTCTCCAATAGGGCGGTGGCGGCGGCGGATTTTACTTTTTTAGTATACATATAGAGAGATAATAATAGTACCCTGCATATATCCTTGAGCTTTATGGTTGCCAAATGAATTCTGATAATAGGTTAAGATTAACACAATTCAATTCAAACTGTCTACCTGCAGTTATTCAGCACAGCCTCTGCGTAAATGGGGTCATACAGAACTGCATACCCAGACACCCACCATGCCTTACACTCCCCAGTACCAATACAATAACCTTTGAAAATCATAGTATAATTTCTAGAGGATAAAACAGGAATTCGACGATAAGAATGAGGACCTTTCATTGTCGAAGTCAGTGAACCAAAGTAACTTTTCTATTGGGCATAGAGGTTGGGCTCGTTTTTCCGCAATAAGTATCAATTTTTCTCTAACTGGAAGAATTTAGCAATCAACAAATAACCAAGAGGTTCCCACCTCGACAAATTTTCAACTGACAGCCGATTTTGGACAGAGAAGGTCCGTCCCTCTCCCGCTACTCCTACGATACTCCCCGCTGATCAATTCATGATTGTGAAGGGAACGGAAGGAAACTACTCAGATTTACTCGATGTAGCTGTAGGCAGTTGGAGGGATAGAAGGGTTCAAAAATCTTTGTAAGTATGTGAAGGACTGCATGATTCACTGAAAGCAGAATGAGTTGAAGTGAAAAAATGTTTATCTTTTGCACTATTTCGATGGAAAATCAGTTAGCTCATTTAGGCTCCACTAAGAGAAATTTTACGATAAATACTGATAGAATTCTGGTAAGTTTGTAACGTCCACCTATTTTATACAGCCTTTAACTGAAAATGCTGGTAATTTTCAAAAAATTCTAGTAACAATCACTATAATTTTACTAAATTCTTAACAGAATCATAGAAATTTTCACCAGCATCTAGTAAAAATTACTAGAATTTTCAAATAAGGAGTTATGAAATCATCAAACGTGAGAGACTTATACCAGAGAATTCTGATAATTCTTACCATAAAATGTCTCTCACTGAGACGAAAGTTGTTCTTGAATCAGGAAACTGAATTCAGTTCTTTTAAATTAGATACTTTAATCATTTCCCTGTGCACTCTGTCAACAATCTCTTGAGTTGATGTGTAAAAACTATTGAGAATGTTGAAGTTTTTCGATTTCCTCTCGTACCCATACACGAACAACTATTAGAAAAGAAGCAGGCAGAGTAGTCTTCCCTCAGTTTCAATGTTTGTGTTTAGCCAGACCACAAGTTGGATAAGATAAGAAAATTGGCTTCGACGTCAACGTTCAAAATTCATTACAAAATACCATGAAAAGGTTTATGATTCCCTTTACTTTCACACGAACTTCAAGAATCTAGAAGTTTTGAAGCTTTGAAAATATTCCACTCCGTTCATCAACATTTTTTGTGAATCAGTTCCTCTGAGTGACAATCTTCCATTTTCATGGATTGCCCGATTTGGCGGGAAAGCAAGATAAGATATAGGCGAAGGACAAACACTTGTAATTTACATGCAACCTTCATTATGTGAATCAGTTACTTAAGGTTAATGAACTCAACTTTTCTTTTAGTTGTACAAGGTTCTTTCACTCAGGTTTGATCATTAAGAAGCACTGAGAACTTAGCTTCCGACACTGAAACGTCTGAATTTCCGAAATATGATGACTTAAGTTTTCAAGGTATATCAGTTTCACCAATAATTTTTAAATTCTGGTTTCCATTAGGCGCCAATACTCATCAGTATTTTGTCCATTAGTAGGAAAATATAGGTATCGACGAGAGAAATTGGCAATTATATTTAGCTGCGAAAATCAACCGCAAACATAACTCACGTTGACTCCTTAAAACTATCAAATTAGATTTTTCTAAAGTTTAACAATTTGAGCGACCACGTACCTCGGCGAAATCAGGAATAAGATAATTTTCCAAATATTTGTCGATTTTGATAATATTAAAACAACGGCATTCAGTACACCAAGCACGAACAGTTGATACTCGAACTTTCAATGAGAACGTAATTTTCTCGAAGGTAAGGCTCCTCGCACAATAAACACACCGACTGAGCTCATTTCACGTTAACTGAGTAGGACACTGAAATTTCGCCACTGTCTCTTTTCCATTTCACTCGGCGCGTACTTGTTGAAATTCGGCGGTATTCTCCTGGCGCATGCTTATCATTCGCCCATTCGATCCTCACGCACACCTGTTGATAACGAAACTCTATCGGAAATTCCGCCTTTTTGACTAGAAATTTTAATGAAATTCCTGAACCGCTAACACTCGACGAGTTCCTTTTTCGAGACTTACATTCCCTCAGCTACGGCGAAAAACAATAAGAAAGATGGGTTTTCTTTTGAAAGCGAATTGTTATTCGTATATTTTGAGGAACGCGGTTGCGGGAAAACATATCAAGTGTAAAATACTAAAGGAAGAAGGCTCTGTTACTAAGCTGGATAGACAAGTCAAACATTTTCGTGTTTTGTGGTGGGAAAACGATGACGGTGCGCGTACTTACTGGATAAACTTTGTTATGACTTCATTCGGAAACATCCTACTCGTCTGGGAATACAAAAACATTCTGCAAAATATCCGAGGAACAGAGGACAGGGAAAAGAAAAATGCGAAAATCTTGCTGTAGTTGTTAATAAAAACGTACAGGAAGGACTATGGGTTTTAAGAATAAAAGCAACCGTTAGAATCAGGCAAGATATGTCCTTTGCATCCTGGAGTATTTATCGGATAAGCAACCTGTCCCATACGCGATAAAAGTTACATATGTCTGCCTTTCTTTATGGCTCTGTCTCCAGGTAGAGATCAGTTATCAGTAATAAATACGTGAGAGATAAATGCCTCAAGTTCCATGTTAATCTCACATCCCACTCTTCATATGTTCATGTCTTATTGACAGTGAACAAGAATCCAGTTGGTCTTCTATATAATACAATGAGAACACCTCGAGAATTCTCAAGATATTACCAGATAATTTTTAGATAGACCAGTGTAACTCATGTCATGGGAAGGAAGACTGATAAAATTTACACTAAAATAAACGACGGAGTACACGAGAAAGTCAGACTTACCCTGAAAAATAGACAAAATTTAGGCGAATCTTGGGGTTTGTATCTAGACTTATATATATCCTGAGGCTTTGAAGACTAAAAGGGAAATCATTTTTAAGAACAAGATGAGAACATTTTTATGGATATATTAAGCGTTACAATTACTCACCTGAATTACCACAACTGTTAATAGCACGTTTTGATCCCATCTTTCCATGACACGAATAGAATCCACAGATAGTTCGATTACGATAAGCAGCCGGGCTTAAATATTCGCGAAAATGCAATAACAAGATTTCAAATTACTTTTTAGTACTTTACAAATGCACGAGAAAATGTGAACGTACGTTCGGAAAAAAGGCTAACAGCTCATGACACTAGATTAATGGAAAAGTTATAATCTTACGAACAATTGTAAATAGCAGGTTAATCCTATCTTTTCAGAACACGAATAGAAATCATAAAGATAGTTTCATTATGATAAGCAGCAGCTGAGCTTAAATATTCGCGAAAATGCAATAACGAGATTTTGTATTACTTCACTACAACAAATGCACCAGAAAATGTGAAACATAAGTTCGGAAAAAGGCTATAACCGCTCATACGATTAACAAAAAAGTTATGAACGATTATTTAAAGATTATCCACTAGAGAACGATTTTTTTCATGGTTGTAACCATTAGCCAAGACATTACTAGGTTTGGGTATTCGATTGTGATGATACTCTCTGTAAGGCTCTGCAAGCTCTCAACAGGCATACTCATCCGCCATGTTGATCCATCCGTACTTTTCCTGATAAAGTGGTGATAACAAGCGAACGCATCATGGTGCATTTACACTGACAAACGAACACATTGCTATCCAACTGCTATCAGCTATCAGTAAAGTTTTGAAAATGACTAATATTATGCAGCATTGCTAGTTGTGTTAGCCAGTATTCAATTCAAATCGGGTAAGTTCCATTGCTGTCAGCATATTTCAACCAGGGATGGCAAACGAAACGAAACGAAATAACGGAACAACGAAATAACGATTGATTTTTGTCTAAAATATTGAAACGAAATAACGAAACGGAAAAAAAAGTTTCGTTTGCCATCCCTAGTTTTCTGATTTGTGATTTTTAGGATCGGCTACTAGTAGTCGAGCCTATTGCAACCACTTTCTAGGGTCGAGTACTAATAGTCGAGCCTACTGTAATCGAAATTTCATTTCTTTTGCCGGGTGAGTTGAGTCAGGGTGAGTTCAGTAAATAGCAGGAATGGCAAACAAACAAAACGAAAAATAACGAAATTACGAAATAACGATTGATTTTTGTCAAAAATATTGAAACGAAAAAAAAAAGGTTTTGTTTGCCATCCCTGGTTTCAACTAACTCCAGTGTGAACAAAAATAACTGACATTCAGCCAAGAGCCAAGTTGGCTACTGCAATGCTGTCATTTTTTAGTATAAATCTCCTGCAGAGATAGAAACTGGATTATTTACATTATACGAGCGTCCAACTGTAGAGCGTGCTATACCTTGTGACACGCTCTGTTATGCGAATGCCCCGTTGTAAACAAACTGATTGCCATAAGCTTTCATTAGCACCAGGCATCTGCATGACAGAAATGCGCACTCTACAGATAAGGCAATAGGAAACATGGTTTCTAATTAGGGTTGCCAAAAAAAAAAAACAGTTTTTTTTTAAAGAACAAAAAACATGTTTTTTTTTGTTTAAAACGTGTGTTTTTCAGAATGTTCAATATTGGTGTTTTAAACGTATTTAAAACAGTTGGTTTTTTTTCTGTAAAGAGTGTTTTAAACGTAAAATCGCACAATTTGCGTGGAATCTAAAGATGTCATCAGTCACAGGAAGTTTCCTGAGATCAGAAGGTCACTGATTTTCAAAATCAGTCTAAATATTATCCAAATTGGAATGGAAGAATGAAGCCGGTCAATACACAAAAAATAGGTCCTAAAGTAAACGTGCAAAAAGTCTTTTTTTTTTTTTTTGCAGGCGAACATTGCAACATTATTTGACAATAGTGTCTATATAGGTGGAAAACTTTGCGGAAAACATTTTTTGGTTTGTAAAAAAGTTGCAGTTGTTCCAGTTTCATCTTCTTAAAAGACAAAAATAGTGCAATATTTGTGGGGGTTGGAAATATTTTGCAAAAATGGTGGAAATTAGCCAAATATCTTAAACATGCTCTCTGAAAAAGCAGAGAACATGCCAAAACATACTACCTATTATACTTTTATACTTATAACCATTTACCCAAAATATTAGTGATGTGTAGTAATTGATAGTATTTTTGATAGTATTGATAGTTTTTAGTAAATTTAGTACTATCAAACCATCGATAGTTACTTCATTGTCTATCAACACTATTGATAGTTCTTAAAAACGATCAAATTAATAAAAACTATCAGATCATCAAAATGAATAATTATGAATTTGTCATTTGTCAACACTGTTTTAAATTTATTTAATTATAGTTACCTAAATAGTGAATAATACTAAATAATTTAGTATTTACTGATTTTGTGAACTGTGATTTCGTCCATTCAGATGAATTTTGGAAGCTGGGAAAGAGACCATAAGCTTGTTAGATTTAGGTTCGTTCTCCCAGTTGTTTCTCGATCCTCAATGTGTATTTGACAGTTTCATTTTTCATTCCATGATTTGATTATTAATTAAACTCTTCTAAAATAGTGATTAAATCTTGTTAGAACTGATAATAAATGAATTATTCATAGATCCTAAAATTTTTAATAAAACTATCAAATAAACTTTGATAGTATTGATAGTATGTAAAAAACTATCAAACCACTATTTGATAGTATTGATAGTACTTTAAGTTACTATCAAAACAATTGATAGTCCAAAACTATTAACAACTACACATCACTACAAAATATGCCAAAATAATATGCTCGATCAAGTGTGGATGTGGCGTGTGGCTCATTCTTCTTCAAATTCTATGAATCACAAACATAACATGGATATTCTCTATCTACTTCAACAGAAAAAAACATGCAAAAACATATTTTTTGGAATCCCTTCTTATCACTCCTGCTTTGTGCTTTCTCCCTTTTTTTAAGCAAAAAATCATTCAAGTTATAAGGTGATTGCTTTCTTCAAGCTTTCATTCTATCTTTCAAGAGAACAAGGATTTTTCTCATTGTTTCAAGGGATAATGTCATATGTCAACAAGTTGACTGAGAAAATAATTATAATTTTGTTCTAGCAAACCAATACTGACAATGTATTATAGATATTCACAATTTTTATCAACATAAGCTGTATCCGCTATTAAAAATTTGCAATATGACTTTGAAAAAAAAAAGAAAAGTTTAAAACGGTTTTAAATGTTTAAAACAGTGAAAATGCTTAAAACGTTTTATTCCAAAATTCCCGTGTTTGAAACATGTTTAAAACAATTAATAAAATAATTTTGTGCAAAACATCTCAACCCTGGTTTCTATTCCTCCAGGAGATTTATACTCACAGGCTGTCATCCTCTGTAAATGCACCATCATGGAACACGTCACAAGCGACAATCAAGGTTGCATGCCGAAGCATTCAGCAAAAGGGAACCAACTAGCAAAATTTGCTTTATGAGAACATGTGATTCAAAGTTCAAGAGCTATGTAGAAAGTCTAGAAACTATATGATATAGCGTTTACTGATAAGCTTTTTTCAATGTGAGTGCACATTTTTGAATTGGAGGCCTAATTTTGAAAAATTCTACTTACTTTTTATGCACTTTCCAAAGATACTAATAACTCATTTTGTTTACAAATGATAGTTTGGTTCCCTTTTGCTGAATAGCACCCGTGTAGGAATGGGCAATTGTTGATAATTGGACGCTGTTCAACAAAAAGGAACTAACCCACATTTGTAAACAAAATGAGTTATTAGTATTGTTGGAAAGTGCGTAAAACATAGACTTTTTCAGAATTGGGCTCCCGATTCAAAAATGTGTACTCACGTTGAAAAAAGCTTATCAGTAAACGCAATGCCATATAGTTTCTACATAGCTCTTGAACTTCGAATCATGTGTTCTCAAAAATCAGATTTTGTGGATTGGTTCCCTGTTGTTGAACAGCGTCCAATTTTCCACTATCAATAGTATTGATAGTTGGCCGCTATCAAGTATTATAACAGAACCAACTGACATTTTTTGACAAAATAAGTTATTAGCATTGTTGTAAATAGTAGAATATTTTAAAATTGGGCCCCCAATTTAGAAATGTGTACTCACATTGAAAAATGTTTATCAGTAAACGCTATATGTCACATAGTTTCTACGTGGCTCTTGAACTTTGAATCACAAATTTATACCAGAAGATGATGATGCTAGTATATTAGTGCCTCTTTAACTGCCAAGCATTTAAGAAATAAGGCTTTCTTCCTTTCCTGCCCATCTGACAAAATTTTGGTCGGCCGACAGTAATGACACTGTCGGGACCATCAAATTTCTGACAAAGGAAGCATGCCCCGCCTACTTTGCCAGTATTTTGTCGGTTTAGAACCATTTTTGCGTCAGAAATTACATCAAAGCGTTCTAATTGGCTGAAGCAATTGTTGTTTGTGTCGTTTTTAATGTCAGAATTAGCCGTTCTGGCACCGTTGGATTTCTATCGACAATTGTCAGGCGGGTGGGTATCATTCAATTTTTTTTTTTTGGAAAAAGGCTACTGGTTTTAAAATACCAGCAGACTGCTTTTGCTTCAGAACAACACGCTTTTGCTTCAGAACGGCACCAATGCCTTCTAAAGAAAAGCATCCATTTGGACAATAGTTTATTTGGACTAAAAATAGCCAAGCATGGTTCGGAGATCAAATATTCTTTAACTTTTTGAAACCTCATTTCACATCTATCATTCCAATCAAAATATGAATTTTTCTTTAATAAATTAGGAAGTGGTGCCAAAACGCCAAAAGTACCGTAGAATTTGGAATATAGGAATGATAGAAATGAACTTTGCCTAAAAATTGTCTAACTTGTTTTTGAGTTGTGGGTCTTGGAAAATCACAAACTGGCAAAACATTATCATAAATGGGATGAGTTACATTATTTTATATTATATGGCCCAAATATTTTACCCAATTCTGAACAAAGTTATACTTAGATAGGCTCAACCTAAAACCTTCTTTAGAGACTGCATTAAGAAGTTTTTTAGATGGTCTAAGTGTTCATCAAATGTTTTCAAAAAGATTGAAATATTGTCGATATAGTAAATGCAAAAGTCCTCTAGGCCATTCCTCTCTAACACATTTCTTAAAATTCTCTGGAAAATGGCTAGGGATGTTCTTAGTCCAAATGGAAGACACTTCCAGTTGTAGTGACCCATCTGAGTCACAAAGGCAGTCTTATATCTATCCTTTTCTTGCAAAGGCACCGACCAAAAGGAGCTATTACTGTCCAACCCACTAAACCATTACAATCCCTAGCCTTCACTATTAGATCCTCTATTAGAGGAAATGGCTGACTCTCTGGGACAATTATCCTTGAACCAGCAAGCAGTCGTAGGATGAAATCTGTCAGTATAGCCTTTAGAGGCACAATAAGAGCAAGGTTTTTTTATTAACAAAATTATTATTATTCTTTTTGTTAGAATTACTCGAATTAAAAATTTTACTTTTAAATTTTGGTGACTCATCTGAACTTTTACTCTGATTAAAATTTTTACCTAAATTTTTTACGTTAGATTTACTTTTAAATTTATTCAAGCTGTCCAAAACGTCAGATTCAAACTTTTTTAATTTTTTATGTAAAATTTCTATAGATATCCCCAAATTTTTATTTAGAGAATTTTGAACATGTGACGGTCACCCTACAATGATCAAATCTAAAATCACAATATCTGGTAATTTCCTGTCAAACTCTAAAAGAATTTTCTCCTTCTTGACACAATAATCAATAAAAGAGCCAGATATATATGTATATAAATAAGCTTAACTTATAGGTTTCCACCTATTATCACCAAAAGTCAAAATCAGCTTTTCTTTCCAGTATTTACAAACAGCAGAGGTGTCTAAACAACATTAATTAACTGAAAACCAATCACTCATGGTAGGGTCCAGGCAGGATTTTAAAACTTCAATTGGTTTATACCCAGTCAGATTGAAACGTTTGGATTATTTTTCAAATAGTCAACGTTCTTATTCTTGTGAAAAAATGTCTCAATCAGAAAATGTTTGAGGATGTGTTTGACAGATTCTTCTGTGGGTTCCAAAATTTTTGACATCCAGGAAACTAGTTCATTCATTTTTGGGTCAGTAGGAGGGGCAGCAGCAAGACGTGATTCAGCCAAAAAGTACTCTTTGAACACAAAATTACCTTCTTCATCAACATAAGGTTTTGACAAAGTCTCAGTCAGGGTAGCATTGATTGTACAGTATTGGTCCCTGGCCTTGAGAACGGAGATAGCTCTTTTGATAGGTGACAGCTCCAGCAAAGGTTTGTGATGAGTCAGTTTTTGGTATTCTTTGGGAAATGTGTACCAGGTTTAATCTTCAAACAAACAAATATGCTTCATGACAACTGAGGTTATTTTATCAGTGCCTTCAGCAATCAGGAAAAATTGAAACTTTGCACTTGTCATGACGAAAAAACACAAATAAAAACGCAAAAGTTTTCAAAAAAATTTTAAAAAGTTCACCTCAAAAATTCTAAGAAATTTCTAACTTGTAAGTGTCGATGTGATTGAAATCTAATTTGCAGAAAATAATTCAACACAAAGCTCAATAAGCAAACTGTATTCAAAAATTAAGTGTGATTATAACTGAAATTAGAAATTTCAGGTTAATATTTACAACTTGACACAAGATCTGATTCTATCCAAGTACAAACAACAAATGACAAAAAAGAATTCGGTCTCTGCGACTAACAGTCTACAATTTAAGCAAGAATGGACAGTGTGAAAAGTAAACAGGAAGTACAAAGAAATGACAAAGTTGGTTGATGAGATATGAGTTTGCCCATGCATGAAAAAAGATGAATGATAGTGAATAATGGTAAGCAGGTTTAAAGTTGAAAAATAACATAAATGGGTCAAGTGCAATGAAGGAAACCAGACGAGTATGAAATATAAAAAATAGAAGAGCTATCTTAAATAATTAAATTATTTACATATGTATATCTGCCAGTTTAGGGACATAGCATTTACTGATAGGTTTTTTTCAACGTGGATGCGTACACATTTTTGTATCAAAGTCCAATTTAAAAAAATTCTACTTTTTATGCTCTTTCCAAAATAATACTCATAACTCATTTTGTCAATAAATGTTGCTCGGGTGGTTTTTGCTTAACAGCCTTCATTTCTGAAAGAAAAAAACTGTAGGTCGTATCCAAAGTTTTACTTCAACATCTCACCTGGGTAGCGCTAACATAGGAAAACGTTTCGCGTATATTGTCATCAGTTTAGGGTGATCTATTTGCGCAAATTCACCCCAAAGTGGTACAAATACAATGAACATACTGACAGTGTTGCCAACACATGCAACTTAGGTTGAAGTCCCACTAAGCTACTGATTTTTGTTTGAATTTCCCTTGAAAATAAATCTCCAATGCATTGGTGACTAAGTAAAAATTGCATTACTGTACCTATTTGAAAGTACAGTGTGGTTCCACAGTACCCTAACATGGGCGCTGTTAAGGAAAAGCTGGCCAAGCAACTCAATCTGTATTTTTGTGAAAATATAATATTAAAAGCCAATCAATAATGCCAGTTTATGGATAGCGTTTACTAATAAGCTTTTTTCAACATGGATACACATTTTTCATCGGGGGCCCAATTTAAAAAAATTCTACTTTTTACCCTCTTTCCAGTTAGTATACTACAATAAGTTGTTTTATCAACAAATGTCACTTAGCTGGTTTTTGCTTAACATTGTCCACATACTGATAAGCATATTACTTTGAGTGCAGTAAGGGCAGGGTTGAAAAAAAAAGTTTTTTCTTAAAGAACAAAACAAGTGTTTTTTTGTTTTAAAACATGTAGTTATCAATGTTCTTTTCTATTGTTTTAAACGTTTAAAACGTGTTTCTTTCATTTCCTTTTTTTTTATTTCTGACTTCTTGTCCTACTTTTTTGTTCCGTTATTATGACCTTTAACTCTGACATCACACAGTGAGTCACTATTATAATAAGAATACCAGTTGTCGGTCCGACACACCAGGGATGTGAAAGAGGCTGGAAGCGGAAGCCGGAAGTTTTTATGTATGAGATCCTGACTCAAATCAAAAAGCTGGTAGCCAGAAGCCAACTCCAGTTGGAAGCCAGAAGCTGGAAGAGAAGTCTTTAGTTTATTGGCTTCTGTTTGGAGTTCCAACACAGAGTCAGCATTTGGCCTAACTTGTCAGTCATTATTTATAAGAAAAGAGCTCTTAAACTCGTTGCCTTAAAGTCTAAATAGATTATTTCATTTAAACTTGTTTTGTGCTTCTTTTTCTTTGGAAGGGGGAGAGGGAGCTTAGAAGATGCTAGAGGTGAAATAAAGTGAAATGTTGGAAGCTAGAATCCAGAAGCTGGAAGTGTTTTAAAATAACAGAAGCCAGAAGCTGGAAGTGTTTTAAAATAACAGAAGCCAGAAGCTTGAAGTTTTTAAATTACAAAATTAAAAGAAGTTGGAAGCTGGAAGCTTTTTAAAATTATAGAAGCCAGAAGCCGGAAGAAAAGTTTTTTTCAATGAGCTTCTCATCCCAGCAACCAACATAAAATGAGGATATGACTCATTTAAGAAAATATCTTTTGTTCTGTTATTATGACCTTAAATTATTTTGGTCCCTGTAAGTTCAGAGTGAAAAAGTTTCAAAGAAAATGAAAAAAAAAAAAAAAGATTAAAAACACATTTTAAACCAAAAAAGTTTTAAAACACTTACCAATTCGTTTTAAAATTTAAAACAATGATTGCATGATTGCTCTTTTTTGTTGTCTTGAAACATGCCAACTCTGAGTGAGGGAAGAAGTCCCGATGCTAGCGCACCACTGGTCTGGGAAGTCCAAACTGCAAATTAATATCACAAAATTTCCCAGGGATGCGAAGCGAATAGTTTTTGGGCTTAGCTTTTGCTGTGGCTTCACACGTTTTTACCAGTTGGCTTCAGCTTAGCTTTGGCTTTTTTGTCTTTGAAACAAAAATGGGCTTTTCGCTTCGGCTTAAGCTCTTATAGGCTTAAGCGGGATGTGAAGCAAATAGTTTTTGGGCTTAGCTTTTGCTTTGGCTTTACAAGTTTTTACCGGTTGGCTTCAGCTTAGCTTTGGCTTTTTTGTCTTGGAACAAAAATGGGCTTTTTGCTTCGGCTTAAGCGGGAAGTGAATAGTTTTTGGGCTTAACTTTTGCTTTGGCTTCACAAGTTTTTACCAGTTGACTTCAGCTTAGCTTTGGCTTTTTTGTCTTTGAAACAAAAATGGGCTTTTCGCTTCAGCTTAAGCTCTTATAGGCTTAAGCGGGATGTGAAGCAAATAGTTTTTGGGCTTAGCTTTTGCTTTGGCTTTACAAGTTTTTACCGGTTGGCTTCAGCTTAGCTTTGGCTTTTTTGTCTTGGAACAAAAATGGGCTTTTTGCTTCGGCTTAAGCTGTTATAGGCTTAAGCGGGAAGTGAATAGTTTTTGGGCTTAACTTTTGCTTTGGCTTCACAAGTTTTTACCAGTTGACTTCAGCTTAGCTTTGGCTTTTTTGTCTTTGAAACAAAAATTGGCTTTTCGCTTCTGCTTAAGCTTTCCATCCCGGCAATTTCCATCAGAAGTAGGCTGCATGGTTTGGCATGTGGTAACACTGACAATTGTACCCTGAATTCCCTAGAAAAAAACTTGCAACTACAATTTTAATTATTTCAATTTAGAATTCAGGTTGTTTGTAAGTAAAGTTGCTTATTATTGTTCACTATCTTCATTATCATTTGTTCAATTTGTTTATTATAATTAAAATGCAATATGGATGTGAAAGTAGATAATTAACTTGTATAAATAGATATTGAAGAATGTTCGATATTATTGCAATGTGAAGTATTCATAGTTCATCTGCTTCTATATATGGACGTCTTCCTGCAAACAGGTATAGAATTTGTTCAGTTTTACAATTTTAGTCAGCGGTATATTGTTCCTTGATGGTTGAAAATGATGAGACCCTTTCTTCTTTGATTGTTAAAATAGTATATTGCGCAGCAGTTTAATTGTAGTTCATAAACACCCCTGCTTTGAAAGGGCTCAATTCAAGAAATTACCAGCATTTGATATGCAAATTGCTGTCAATTACCGGCTACAGGGAGAAGTTATTGATTACCTTATACAAAGAAAAGTCAGTGCTTACCAGTGTTAGGAACCGGAACCAAAACCGAATCTGGAACCCATTCAAATTCAACAGTTTCTAACCAAAACACAAACCAAATGTTTGAAATGTACTTAGGTTTAACTGAAACCAAAACCAACTGCTCATATCTGCGTCAAGACCGTTAACCAATTAAATGAAAAGGTCCCAATTGGTCTTTGGTCAATGCCGTTTTCTGTTATCTGTTCTTCTTTGTTGCCGACCTAGTAAAAGAGTTAGATATTTGAACTGATCTACAGAATAATTCAACCTGCCCATGCCCATTCCCGAGTAAGTCGATGCTACAGTTCATATCTTATGGTAGGTTTCCAATTATGGCTGATTTGACACTATAGAAATGATGAGATTTTTATTTTGTTTGAGAAAGATCTTTTGAGTCCGACTGAAACCAATTCATTATATGAAGTGAAGACCATAACCAAAACCGGCTCAGCAATGAAAGACCGAAATAAGACCCTTTCAGTATTTTAAATCGGTCTCATGACCGAAACTGAAACCAATTGAGAAATTAAATGCTGGAAGTTCCGAATCGAAACCAACCTAAATGGAAGCTACAAAGCCCGAAACCGATCAAAACGAAAAATTGAATCGGTTTCGAACACTGGTGCTCACAGATTTGTTCAATTTTTGTTTCTATAAATACAAATACAATCTAGAGCTGATGTTTCTCATCTGAAATACAGTGTCTGTACACTGTAGGGAGACAGAATGTTGGAAGTTATGAGAGTTCCTGATTCGGAAGCAACACCAGCAAAACAACCAATAGGGCTATTTTATGTAACAGAGATATACTAGGTATCTTTTATTACAGTCCGTCTCCATCAAATATTCAAATTAGGGTTCCTTAAACCCTCTAGATACCTAAGTATAGATATCTATATTCTAGGGTTGACTGGATTGATTTCAAGTTGTGAGGCTGATAACAATTTCTGAATAGAATTATACATTGATATTGTTGCATAATTTGATTCAAAATTTTTAAAGTGATTAAATTTGAGTGTCAGCAGACAAATCAGTTTTTGTCTTTTCTGTGCTTCACGGGTAATAAAACTTGAACAGAATAGTTAGTTTGTTAATTTAGCCTCTGGTAATTTATTTAATTACTAAACAGAATGCTGTTATTGACAAATATTAATCTCAAATGGTTTTATTCAACAATTCAGAAATGTGCGTATTGACCTTTTTACAGCTTTCAAAAGATAGCAGTCTATTACATTGTTAATTTATGGAAGTATATGTTTTATTGTTGGCAGGAACAGAGATTGGAAAAACTGGATTCAACATTACATCTATGAGCTGAGTCTGGAACAAAGATCGATGACTGTGAATGTCCTTCGTGTTCCTGAAAATTAAGGTCTTTAATGACAAGGAAAGATCGAAATTGATTTTATTTGTGACTTGCATTGAACCGAATCTTAAAGTTGGTAATGTGCAGGGGGCGAAGTTTTATTTCCTTCTTTTATGACATCAAATTGAGTGGGTAGCATGTATGAAATTCACTCATCTATTTGAATTCTGATGAAATGGAGTAGGTACATATATATAGTTAGTTTTCATGAAACTTAAAATTTCTTGAAAACTTCCAGAACCTCTTCATTCTGTTTATATTAAAATCTAATGTTGACTTCTTTTGAAATGTTTGGGTTAGGTGATATTCTGAAAACTGATTATCAATTTGGCTCATGAAAGGATGAATGCAACCACTTTATTTCCGCATTGTCCTGCTTCAAGTTTGTTTTAGGTTTCATCCAGTTTTGCTGTTAATCAGTTTCAGGTTTATGACAATTAAAAAATTTTCTCCTTCCATTTCTAAAATGCGATACTACTTATGTTCCTTTTTACTCAGCAGTTGTTTGTTCTTCTTTTATATACTTTCAATTTCGATCATGCCTTCTCTTTTTTAAAATATTTTTTTGAAAAACTGTGCAGTGAAGTGACGTGTTCGCGGTGGCTCATATTGGCCTGTGCTTAGTTTGCGTGCGTTGTTGTGCCCCCTTCATATGTTTTCATTTTTGAATAATATTTTTTGAACATGTCCTTCGCGATTGTAGACTTGTTATCAAAATTTTAGTGTTTGTCCCCTCGCGTTGGGTACTTATACCCGAAGTGTTCCTGTGGTGAGTCCTTTCCAATTTTTTTAGTGTATTGAACAGCGGATATTATAGTATATAAGATTCCCCACTATTAATGGAGCAATAGGTATATAGGTACCATGCATTTGAAATATTTTCAGTAGAATATGCGCCTTATTTTTTAATTTATATTCATGAATCTGTGTATTGAGGCTTCAAGCTATAGTAGAGAGATTTAAATTAAATTGAGTCAAAAGTTCATCATGACTAATATAAAATTTTATTTGTACCTATTCATTATCTGCATTAAAGTTTTGACCTGGTAAAAAATAATAATACCTTCAGAAGGTAAAGTGTATTTCTATAAAATAAAATAATAACTAACTTTAAATCGATTTCAAATTTTAAAATAATTTGTTTCTTTTAGGGCCTTTTATTTTTTAATAAGTATCTAGTAATGATTGATTTTGATTCCAATATGCCAGGAGGTATGGAAATTATATAGATGCTTTTAACAGGCTCATTTCAGTATTACCAAATTATAATGTTCCAGACTCTCGGCCCCTCATCCAGTGTATCCGCTGTTGTAGTTAGTTGGTGTTGGGTTGATGATGTAGAGTGCAAGTACAGATTAATGTTGTACTGTTATCAGTGTTTCCTCGTTTGAATTATTTGTGGTGTATGGTTCCTGTTTGTTTGAATTATTTGTGGGTTATGGTTCCTTTTTGTACCACAATTCCTGCATCTGTCTCAGTATATATTCTCACGGTAAGTAGATACAATAATTAATAATATTGCTCAAAATTATTCATACATCAGTCCGATTTCATAATTTTGTATCTACATTATATGTGAATGCAGTGGAGTAGCAGAAATTCTAGTAGCTGAATTCTTACTCCTTGCAAAGATTCAAAGTTTAAATTATATTTTTTCATCTACAGGTATCAGTCATATTGAACTATGTATGTGGAGATATAGGTACCTATAAATGTTCAAGTGGACTGATCACTGTTCAAAGACTTATTGAATTGCAAATAGTTTGTTGTGTGGACTGTGCTATTGGGAGAAATTGTGCAATAGAAGGTAAGGAATTATGGCAGATTAAATACCATATATTTGACATTGTATATCTGTGGGCGGAACTCCTCTTTGAGTAACAACATGATATAAATGTAGGTTGTGTGATATGAGCATGGAATTGTAGGAGCCGGGGCAGCGACGCCCCCTACTTGAATTTTGGCAAGCGCTGTTACATTTTGATCTTTCATATTTTTTTGCAAATAGGTAAGCGTAAATATGAAAGGAATATTCGAATGTAAACATCTGTTTTTGCTTTGAAATGTCAATGACCCTTTTTTTCTGTTTAGATTTTCTTAATTTTTTCTTTCTCTCTCCTTAACAAAAATGCTTTCTGTCACCATTGGGTATCAGAATCTCAAAAAGTATGTACGGGATCGACTTTCTTATTCCCAGTTCACCAATTTCTCGCATTTTTATTTCATCCTGTCCGGGTTACCCTGTTTGGTATTCAAAAAATGTTTAAGATTGAAGAAGTGTACGTCTTTGCTATGGTGTCGATGTGTTTGAAATTTTGAATCCAAAGATCTTCTTTCTCTGTTCAGAAGCTTAGACAGATGATAGACAGTCATAGAGGGGCAGGAGACAGATGAAAACAAACGGATGGATAGGCGGTGAGAGAAATATGGAAAAGAGAAACTAAAAACTGCAAATGGTTGTAAAATTAAAATGACATGATGCTGGTGTTTTTTCTTTTGTTATTAAAAAATTAAAAATACTGGTAGAAATGTATAAAAAAAAACAGACAAATGAACGAATAGAGGGGCAGGCGACAGACAAAACAAATGGATGCATACGCAGTGAGAAAAATATAGAAAAGAGAAACTAAAAACTGCATATGATTGTAAAATTAAAATGACTCAGTGCTGTAATTTGTATTTTATATGTAATTAAAAAATAGTAATAGAAATGGATGAAAGCATATTTTTAAATTTTACTTTTGTACATTGCTTTTGTTTTTTAACTAGTTTTTTAACCGATAAAAACCGTATTTTAATGAAAGAAAAACATGTTTCAAACAAGATTGTTTTTCTTCAAATAGGTATATTTTTTTCAACGTGATTAATTCTACTATAAAACAATTATTTTAAATTAAAAAAAGTTTTTTTTAAATGTTTAAAACTAATTTACCAAATAATTTTTGTAATTTGTTTCAAGGTTTAAAACTTTGGAAAAATCAAAATCTGTTTTCTTCTGATTTTATTTATATTACTGATATTTTTTAATAAAAGAAAAGAGAAAACACGATAGAAAGTTTATAAAACAATGAAAGCTTTTTTTTTCTTTCTTTTGAACGAATACCGTTTTTATTTTCTAATTAGAAGATTCTTTCTGATGTAAATGCTTTTGTTTTGAAGAATAAAATGTGTTTTTTTAGGGTTTTGTAAAATAGTGATGCTTTATTATGTTCATACAGTTTATTGCTTTTCGAAAGCATAATCAATCGTCGATCTGTATTCTGTTATTTTGTATTATAAGATTATAATGTGTACTGATATTTCTAAATTTTCCAGTATGAACCATCATTTGGTGAGTTATACAAGATGTGAGTATGTGGCTATCAGAGAGGACTTAAAGTTCATTAAAAGTGTAAGGGTCGAATGTTTTTTTTTTTTTTTTTTTTTTCATTTTCATTTTGTTCCCGCCTTAGCGGTTCTGGATGAAGTTATTTATCAAACTGTAAAATGAAAATAGTCTTCGATGGATTGCAGTTAGATTAACCAAGGGTCATTCTTCTTTTGCGTTTGGAGGTTCATTTATAATAGAATGTTTTACCTAGCCTTTGCATTTCAACTTTCAATTTCTGTCTTTAATGGTCGATTATCAACGTAGACTCAATTATATTGCTTTCTAATGTTCTCGTGTCACACTCAAGCGTTTCCACGTATTGCAGTTACGTCTTCGTAGGATAACTTTTTTTTTTAATAATTTGAAAACTAAGTTTATTAAAATGACAGTTTATCAGATGTGTGCTGCTGATAATACTAATTGAGTAGAAGTATACATAGTAAATGAACAAGTGAAAAATTACGAATATCTGACCTCTGCCTCATTTAGTGACACCTCAGGCAGTTGGATGTAAAAATTATTTCCAGAAGTGAATTCAACGACCTCAGAAACCCAAAAATAAGGGAGAAATTACCAAAATTTCAACCCTACCCCTTTGGTAACACATTAAAAGATCAGATGTAAAAAGTTCCACCGGAAGAATCAAATATCGTCTTGTACAAATTATTAAAATGTGAAGCCTGCCCCTTTTACTCTTTAGTGGCACCCCAAGAGGTCGGATGTAAAAACTACGCTCAGAATTGAATTTGAATGTATTGAAAGACCTAAACCCCTGTCTTCTCGAGAAACAAACTGAATTGTAAGCGAAAATACAGGGCTAATCGCTCTATGCGGTTCTTTTTATTACAAGCGAAATGTGAAGAGCAGTCGCTTATGTTGGTGAAAGGGTTGGGCCATGAAACGGCCAGGAAAAGAAGCCTCCTAGTAAGTTTTTAGTAGAACTAAACTGTGTAAACGCCGAAAGCTCGTAGCGTAGCAGAAAAAAAAGAACAGGAAAACGGAAAATTTTTCTACACAGCAGCACGTGACTTGCTGGTATCTTTTCTTACGTATGCTTACAAATTAGATCTACAGATGCGGCATTTCTTGGGAGGAAAAACTCCTTTAGATTCTCACTTTCAGTGAACTTCCCCATTTTCTGAAACACAATTAGTATTTCCTGAAAATTAGTATTTTCGAAGAAAGGCTGGGTATCGAATGCAGTTCCTTTTTCGGGGTTGATGAAACCGCGTTAAGGTACAAAACAGAAAAAGAAAAAGAACTTGGAAAGTCGTTTCCTATAATAAGCTGAAATTGGCGTATGGTACAATGGGGTCACGCATCCACGAATTCGCATGAGTTCGAACTTCGCTGTCGAAATTTTGAAATGTAACCTATTATTTGTTCTGTAGGGTTTACCGAATTATCAGCCGTATTTAATGAATTTTAATATTTCACTGTCGCCGGACATTAGGTGTGGTAGGAGTATTCCTCTTCCTTCTCATAAGAAATTCTGTTTTAAAAAGAAAGAATTATATTTTTAGATAATTTTTTTTTTTATAATTAGCTGTTGATCTTGACCGACCTGTAGGAGTGGGGACATTGTTGGGGGGGGGGGGGGAATTAATTTCGGTAACTGGAAGACTTGCTATTTCACGAAAAAATGTAAAATTTCCTTACCGACTTGGGTTTTTAGTGCAGGGAACGCCGACTCAAAAAGTCTGAAATTTCCCAAATTTTTCCATCGGAAGGCCACTAATTTTCAAACTGAAAACGAACTTCAAGCCTTGCGGAGGTGTTTCCGTCCTCTTTTAGTATGCCTCTGTGCGGTTGTGGTTGTTATTTATGGGTGCACTATGTTTTGTTCGGAGGATAATTTCCCAAAGTTTTTCATCTGAGGACCACTGATTTTCCAAATGAAGCCAACTATAAAAGTAAACCCCTTTCTCTTTCTGATACGCATTTTTGCGGGCTTGAGGATTACTTGTGTATGCACTATTTCACGTCCGGATGATGAGTCGATGGGTGATATACGAACCAAGATGAAATTTAAGTCAGTGATATGACGGCATTGAATGCAGTAACAATCAATTAATCAAAATACTAATTAATATAGAGCAATCGATCAACCAATCACAGTCAATTGATTTAAAAAAAGAATCATGAAAAATCGAATAATCGGAAACAGTTGAATCACAAGCACGTGGTGAATAACTAATCAATTAGGAATACTTGGTTAATTGAAAATAATCGATTAATTAAAAATAACTGATTATTTAAGCAGAAATAAGTAACCAAATAGAAGTACGTATATTAGAGAGTGAATGAAGAATTTGGCTAGAACACTCCTATCTGAGGGTACAGTATGATTACTCGAGAGAAAAAGTGGAAGCATGCGCTTTTATATGACAGCAGTGACTGGTATAGATTGAGTATCGTGTGTGTCGTAAATGTGGATTAGCACAGCTCGTTTGGGTAAAATCTAGACAAGAAATATTCAGGAACGAAGGGAATGGGAGAAAGTTCCTCCGCCTTGTTGAGTCGGGTAATTGAGGAATGTGTTGGGAAAATACTACCCAAAAGCGCGAAAACCTCATGTTTGCCTCTGTTTCTACGACTCAAAACACCGAAAAAATCTCAAACATTCTTTTTCAAGCTTTCAAATGGGGAACACATTTGTACTTCCCACACAATTCACATTCCTGGAAGTGGTTAGGAAGGTACGGACAGTACATACATGAGAGTCTCATCATTCATGTCTAACACTTAGTCCTGAGTTGCTAGCCCCGTTCAAAAGAACCAAGGTGCCTACCAGTGGCTTCAGTGAAGAAAATAATTCAGGTGAGAAAGGGAAACAAAGAATGCATACAAATGGACCTTCATAGGCTCTCCTGCCAATTGTTTCTTGACAGTGACAGATACAGGGGGTCCGCCCCCCACACGCGAAATATCAAAATTTGTCTATAGTGACCGAAAGCTATTATGTTGCGTCTATAACATTTTTCATTAGGATCTTCCCTGAACCCTGAAATGATTTTCTGTATCCACCCCTGTTTTCTTGAAAACAGAATAAATAAATAATAACGTATAACTGGTTAAAAAGTATCTAGCCAATTGAATATAATCAAAAATAATACTACGGAACAATAAATATTTCTGATGTTTATAAATTCATGCGACCCTGCACTAGATTCAAATCTGGTATCAAAAAATGCTTCAACATGCACTTTTTTTTATGCAAAAGGCTTTTAAAAGACAGTGTTTGGTGTTTTCCAGGTTTATTTCAAATGAAAACATGGGGATGATATATCTCGGATCTGACCTTTAGATTTAGATCAATTTCATGTTTCATGAAACTTTTCTCTAAGCATAATATTATAGTAAAAAGCTCATTTTTTTCACCTTTGACATCATTAAAAAAATATAGGATTTCCAAACCATTTTATGTGCTTATTCTAAATTTTATTTTTAATTTTATTTTTAATTGTTCATAAAAACTCTTTTCGTCCTGAAAATAACAGTGTTTAAGAATAGAATTCTTATGCCAATATCAATTTAATCTTAAAATTTGACGTATGTCATTTTTCACCCTGTAAATGACCTTTTTAAAGGCAAAAAGGGAAAAATTCAAATCTTGTGTATCGAAAAATCAAAATAAATCAGTGTACCACAATCGGATTCTGGCACTGATCTCAAAGATCTTAAAATTTGGATGAAAGCCTTTTTTGATCCTGAAAATTACATTTTGAAAGCCAAAAATGTCAAACTTCAAAAAGATAATGCATTTATGCAAATTTTAAGCTCAGATTTGGAGGAATCAACGCTAAACTTTGATTCCGAAATACTATATCGTTTCTTCGATACTCACAAGACCGGAATTTAAATGGAAAAAAATGCGCCTCACTTGGTACTCAGATGCCATTTTAGTGAAAATGAAGTCTGTATCCAAATTCAAAGGTCAGATTTGAAATCTACACTAAAAAAATCTGCTCATGAATACATTTTCTAATTTTTTACCAGTTTGTAGGTATTCTAGAAATGAGCCTGAAGGACACTTAAAATGGCCTTTTTGGCCATTTCAAAGGCCTTCTACAAGGAAACTGTGCCTAACAGAGAAAAATGTGCTCATGGATTCGGATTCAACTTGAAGAGACACACTGAAATCATAATAAAGTAATCTTTTAAAAATATGGAAAATGTTAAAAATTTTTCCTCATAGTAACTGATTATTAAAAATCGATCCATTATTTAAAAACAATAAAATTAATTCATCAGACAAAAACAATCAATTAATCAGAAATAATCGTGTTTTTTTTTTAATGGATTTATAGTTTATTTCATAATTAAGCTCTAGAAATCATTCATGTGCTAAGGTTCAGTATATCAAATATACCTACTTAGAAAGCAAGTTAGAATATTATTTTTTTACACGAGTGATCTCAGAACAGTTCTATGAAAGCGGAATTTTGCCTTTATAAAAATAATAATAATAATAATAATAATATAATATAATAAATTATAATAAAAAACGGCATGCATTTATCACCACAGGAATGAAAAATTATATTCACAGGAACAATAAACTCTTTCCACAGGAAAAATTTATGTACAGCTAGAAAAAAAAACATTTACCGGTAAAAAAAATACAGGGACAGGAAAAAAGTGACGAATGAACTGTAGAAAGACAAATAATCCCGAAAAAATAATCACGACATATCAGTACGAAAATTATGAACCATAAACCATATTTAAAACGCCCGCGAATTATCAGGAATTTAATGTTTATGACAAATGAAAACTTATCTAAATTCACTCCATATTTTCCGGGAAGTAGCATCTTCGGCTTCTTTCGCCGTCTCCATCATTTCGTTTTTCTCACTCTGGATCTACTCAGCGATGGTACTCGCTAATAATGTTTTGAAATGTGTCACGTCTTTGAATACAAAAAAAAAATTAATTAATTAATATTTCATTATTCTTCTGTGAAAAAAATCTCATCCATACACCTATAAATGCTGTGTGTGACAGATCTCGTGATTTTCATTTTAAATGTGTGGGATTTGTACTTATTTTCCTGTGTACTTTTTCCCTGTGAAAATTTTTTACTTTCCTGTGCTATTATATATTCCCCATAAAAAACTCCAAAGAATGAGTAAAATAAGTAGAAATTGAGATGGTAACTGTCAACTCGAAAAATAGGCTATAAAAGTATCTCATCAATATTCGCTTTTAGGAAGAGTTTGGGGTACCTTTTCATTTTTATAAAATAGATAAACCAAATTTATTAATTCTCTTTTATTAAAAATGGTACTGTAAACATGAATTTTCAGTTTAGGGCTTCTGGAAAAACAAATGTTGTGAATTCCAACTGTTTTTTACGAAATCGAGTGCTATAACAATGTAAATTAGATATGCTCAGTTTTGTAAAAAAAAAAAAAAAAAAAAAAAAAAAAACCAGCGGCAATTCAGTTTTTATGTTTAATTTACACAACGTCTGACGCGATGCCGGAAAATCCGGAATATTTTAAATAAACCGACGTAGCATTTTCGTGCTTTTCTTTGCAGCGTATTTGAGCCACGCGGCGCGGCACAATTTTAAATAAAACATAAACTCAGCGGGACACCAGAACCGTCATTTTTCGTTTTAAAGTTTCAATGAGAACGTTTTACAACTTTGCTTTGTAGATCGAAACCGTACATACGAGTGCGGTCACTGAAAACGACAACTTACGCTGAATGTTATTGAAAGGACGCCCAGCATGTGGCAGCTGAAAGGATTAAGTTTCTTTAGACGATCCTTATAGGCTCAAAAAATTCGTGCAGATGATCAAATTGAGTTCTAACCAAAAATTATGTTTTTCTTCTCTTTAAATTTCCACTATATGGGTGCTAGTCGAGGAAGAATTATTAATCGTCGATTAATTACCGCCTAGATTCGTGGTACCGATAATTGGTGCAGCTTTTGCTACTTTTTTTATCCTAATTACTTGCATACTAACGAGCTATTTAAGAATTATTAATGTACAGTGAACGGAGCCGAGATGTAAACTGAGAAATTCAGCCCTCTGAGAAAATGTAAGGAGAAGACGTTTGTACAGTGTACGGTAGTCTAAAAAAGTTCCATTTCTTCGGAACTCGAAAATGTCTTTTGTGGAAAAGTTTCCTTCTAAAAACCTGAAAATAAATGTATTATTAATTTCTTTAAATTGAGAATTTTGCAGGTTGCTAAATTTCTTATAAAATTATTTTTTAATAAATTGCATACCATATTTTTCAAAAGAGAATATTGAAAAGTCATCTTCCTCTCTTCGTTTATCAGTATTAGGTAATAGAATGGATTAAAAAGAAATGGATTACATGTCGTCGGTTGCGCGTTTGACACCTTGTATGTGCAAAATAAAACTTTTACTCATCACTTACACATACGAGGTATTTTGAGCCAGGTTTAGAAACCCATATGCACATAGGGAGGTGTTATACAGCGTCCTCTAGCGGACAACATTGTAACTAAGCACATAGGAGGAATTTTATTCGACACGCCCGCCAGAGACGAATCCAACAATACCAATAAGTGGTTTAGGCCAAAAAATGTCACATACGAGGTGTCAAACGCGCCATCGATCAGGGTTGGCGCGAAGAATATGGCCATGAGGGAGGGAGGAGGTAAACAGATCTGTGCAAATTTCAGTTGACAGGCAAAAAAAAAAAAAAAAAAAGTGGTTTTATTTATTCTTCTCTGACTAGATTCTAATTCATTAACCTAAAACGAGAGTAAATATTTCTTTATTGTGATAAGGGGCTGGTGGGCATAGCTAGAATGTTACATTTTGCAAAAGAACGTGTTCAAAATTTCATTTAAAAATACTGACATTTAGGTTTTGTCTACAAAAATTGAATGGTTGGGAAGATTTAGAGCTTATTGAAGACATTTGAAGCCAAATTTCAGGTTGTTTAAGATTCTTCAAGATATCTTTAAGACTCTTCAACACTCTCCTGGACTTGTTCAAGATTATCCCAGATCTCTGATGAAGGAAAAATTAGTCATAGAGCTTTATTACACAAAAACTCGTGCTACTTACTTCACCCCTCAAAAAAATATTTTTGACTATAACCCCGGGTACTAATTAGAAAGTTGCATTCTGGCTTTACAATAAAGATAACCTTTTATAATTTTCATTGAACATTAACGCTCAATTGTTACTCTGGATACTGAAAGATTAGGTCGATTAAGGAGGCGTAAATATATCGTAATTTGATTGCTAAAGAAATCAATAATTTTTACTTGAGGTAAATTTATCATCTGTTCATACAAATTTTAGTAGGTATGTAGATTCCGAATTAGGCTGTTGAATTGCTATGAGGTGATTTGTTTCTCAGATAATCATGTGTAATCAGGGGAGCAACGAGCGTGTGTGTGCGTGAGAGGATACTCTTACGGACCTGAGAAGTAGAGTGGTTTTTTTCAAGAAAAATTATATTCCTATGGGCTTAATCTGTATTAGTAAAAGTAAAAACACCCCAGCCAAAATTTTTTTCGAAATCAAGAATCATTTAAGAATCGCGCACTTGGGGTGATGTTTTACATAGAATTCCCTATAAAAAAATTCCAACTTCGCTTTAAAAAGTCCAAAACATCAAGTTTAACCAAAAATATTGGTTTGAATTAAAATAATTGTTCTCATAAGTACACTAACTGAGTACTTATTCCCCTTGAATAAAGAAACAATTCTCAGGGCGAATACCTCCGTCCTAAATATTGGTAAGAAGTAAGAAGTGAAGTTTTACCATTATAGGCCATGGCGAGGACATACAAGTTCATAAAAATGTATAAAAATTAATTTTAAAATGATTTCTCAATGCATTGAATTCACTCTTGAGGTTATTTTTTATCCGCTCCCAACCCCCAAGAGTCCATAAGAGAGCAGAATCTAAAAACAGTCTTTAGATACGTCAAATACATACATATATCAAAATTAGGGTTTTCTGAGTCAGGAATTTCATTTTCCGGTTGTTTTGGGTCCAGCTCTAAATCCACTTATCGCCGTAGACCATGATGATGAAAATCCCATTTTATCAAAACTCAAGACGAGGGCACTGACCTTGAAAATTTGTTCTTCATAAAAGTACGGGTAAATACTTCATTGGTATACTAATAAGAACAATTTTCTCAGATTTTCTTAATGTATTTTTTATTTATATTTTTACCAACCTATACTTACGAGGAAGTCGACTCTCTCTATGGCCAATTCGACGATTTAGTCAGAATTCCGAACCATCAGTCGGTAAAACAAAACAAAATCATGTTCTCCTCTGTTTGAATTAAAAATTTTTGTATCATCGAGTTGACACTCTTCAGAAGTTTTCGCGCAGTTTTTTCAGTTTTGTTTAGCATAATGTTTTTTTTTGCTGAATTGATATTTGCCATATATTTCTTCCTCGTCCTCCCTCCATGTCGACAAGGTTCGTAAGACCACTAGGTGTATTCGTGAGCATTACCTTTCTTATTGTTTGATCTAGGTTTGAAAAGTTTCAGTTTAAAAAACGTCAAATCTTTTTCGCTTCACAAGTGGTCAATATATTTTTCAGGTCATGGGAAAACATGAATATTTTTAGAACGACCCTGTGCATGTTAATTGTATCCCAACTTTTAAATCCTATTAGAGATGTATATCAAAAGAAAGGAAAAAAGTCATTTTCTTTAGAGATAAATCCAGCACCAGCGACTGTCTTCAGAAGGGCGAATTTTGATGCGATATCAGCACCGAAATTCTGCTTCATGTTTAGGAGAGTAAAGTACAAATAATAAGTACCCAGCTACTCCTCTCTTTATCATACATTACTAAAACCAAGTAAAAAGAGAAGTTAAAACTGCCGAGTAACATATCTGCAGACTAATTCGTAAATTTACTCAAAGGGGTGCCGCTTTTATAATTTTTATTTCGCTGAAATTACCGTTCATCGTCGTTATACATGTAGCGACCTAAGCCTGTTACAACGATAAATTTCATCGGGGATTTTCACTAAAACCTTTTTCTTAGAAAATGCAAACTAGCTCGCTGCCCTTTCTGTAAGTAAGGTGGATATTATTTAGCGAGTCCTATAATCGAGTTATCAAATTACCACGGTGAATGAAGCGAACCGTTTTTTATATACTGCCCGAAGATTTATCACGGTTTCTGATTTATAAAATAGTTTTTGCGAACTGGCAAAGTTAAATCAAATAAAAATGGCTGCCTACCTTTCTCGGAAGGGCAGGTAAAGTCAATAGAATAGTCCGTCATAACGAAATCGACGAATCGGGGGTTTAAACGACAACAGAGAATAATTCTCCATTCGCGAGGAAGTTTACGTTATATGGAAAACGGATTCTCATTTTGCTACCGACCTTTAACCTGGAGAAAATTGAATGCAAAAAAAAAAAAATAGTGAGTTGGTTTCATTATATCTCAGAAAATATATATTTGGTCTCGATTTCCATTCGATTACAGCGTATGAAAGGAATAAAAAATATGTGTAGGTCCGACTTAGTCGAAACTAGTTTACGAATATAACAACTTTCTAGTAATTGAGGTAGAATCATAGAATTTTTTGGCAGTAAGGTATATATATCAGCATATGGAGTTAATTCAGAGTCGTTCAGTACGCTCGTTCTTGATTTTAGGAGGAGGGGGAGAGGAAAGGATATTAACTTGGCGTCAGATGAGCGTAGCATGCTCATATTCTATGTTTCTCTAAACTAGTCGTACGCGCCATGTACAATAATGTCTAACGTCACGAGTTTTCTACTTAAAGACCTGTAAATTGGGTTTGAGAAAAGGGATTCTGTCTACGTAGTTATTTCATCTTCTACACAGAGGATTTTAGACTATGAAGTGTTTGGTAACGTTAGGTACTTTCATAAGATAAGGAAACGTTCAGGGGTTGCCAGGTCAAGTAAAAGACATTTTAATTCCTAGATTGCATTTAATGCAAATTTTAACCGTCACCGCTTTCCTCCGCCTTGCGGGGACACTAAATTTCAAGTTAGGGGCGAATAGATACGAAGAACGAATCAGTATAACTTCGAAACCTAGTTATTGATGTTTCAATATTCTTCCTCGCCCTTGAACAAATTCGAAAATGATTTAATGAAAGTCTTCGAAGGTTTAATGAAACATAAGAAAGACGATCTTAAATGGTGAAATTCAGGGATTTGGAGGAGCTATGCGGATGAGAATCCAAGGATAGGTGACTGCTGGAATTCGGAAGCATGTTTGATGTTAATTTGCACTGTACCTGGTTGCAAAAATTGACAACACTTGGAAAATTACCAAAATTCCAAGCTCTCTCCTGTGACGTTTGCATTAATGTATAGCCACGACAGGCGTCATTTTTAATCGCCTTTCTGACAAATCTAGGGTAATTACAAAAAAAAAAAAAGTATAACTAACTCTTTCATGTCTAAAATTTTGCGAGGAATAATTTCTGTTTGAAACATTATTTTCTAAATGAGATAATTTTTAATATTTCTTGGGAAAAACCATTAGAGGGGAGGCTTAATTGTCCGCCAAAATGAAAGCTCCATCGCAATTTTATGTTCCTTTTTTTCTATGAGACGCGGAGAACGACTTTCCCCCTGAGAAACAGAGAACCCGCACAAATAATTTCCGCCAAACTCTAGCCAGGGCCGTGTAAAAGTAAATCTATCGAGAGGGCGAGAATCAAAAGTTTTCCACACGTTGAGCAAAGTAAAATGAAAAAAGAAATAAATAAGACTAAAACTTCTAAGATGCGTGAATTTAATGACTGAGCTGAGCACTTGAAATTTATAATTGCCAAAACTTATAAACTTTAAGAAATGACTGGGAGCGAGCCTCTCCCGTACCCCCTCCCCGTGTGGCGTCTGCACTAACTCTAGTTTGTTAATAACTTTTTTTGAATTATCTTTTTGGCTCTCATTTGCTTCGACTACTGATAGAATCTTGTATTCTTTATGGTACCAGATGGGATCTTGCTTCCTTACGTGTAACCTGATGGAAAACTGAATTTCTATGCGGTATTTTAACGAATTCTGTATTTCTATGTAGAGGCAGGTGGGTTTCAGCATTGTTAAGTCGGACCTGATAAACTTTCTCATTTCTGTGTGGCATGTGATAGGATTCTGTATTCCTATATACATAGGATATGATAGGCTTCTCTCTTCTTACACGTACCTGATCACTATTTCTTTTTTTCATATGATGTAATTTTGCATTTCTATCTAATTCCCAATGGAATCCATCTTTCCAAAGAATAACGTGATGTAATTCTGAATTTCTATGAGGTCCTTGTTGGACTTTCATTTTTCACTGAGGAAGCTGATGAATTTCAGCGATGGATCGAATTCAGCATTTTTGTGTCAGATAAGGGTAGAATTATGTACGCATGGAATAGTAGAATCAGAATCAGAAATTATTAACTCAGGGCAGAATCCTGTATATCTATATTGTATGTACCTCGCCGAATTCTCTATATCTACGCGACACTCGATAGAATTTGTAATTTCGGTGTTGAACCTAACAAAATTTTATACTTCCAAGTGACATCTGATAGGATTCCAAAATTCTGTGCGACCTGCAAGAATTCTGCATTTTCGTTACTGATAGAATTATACCTACTTTTGTTTGTGCCTCCTGATAGAATTTGTTTACTTCTGTATGGTGCACATCAGAATCCTGTGACTAAATTCTGCCTTTCTAAGATGAACTTTATAGGACTTAGTATTTCTGTGTGGCACTTGATAAAGTTCTATATTTTTGTTTGAGATTTAATGAAATTCTGTATTCCTACGTGGCACTTGATAAAATTCGATATTTTTGTGTCGGACCATGTAAAATTCTGCACTGATCGAAAGCCTGGACACCAGATCTCCTTTTCTTGTATGCAGTTTCGTCCTGGCTTTACTGCTCCTCAATCATTTTGTAAGATCGCTGGACTCTTTTCGAGATTCTGAAACGCACCTATTTAAATGTTGAGAAATTATCAAACGGCGGACTAGAAATTATTAGACCAACTTAGAAGAGTTCAGTGCGATGAGCTAGAAGCGAAATGCCATTTTCTGTCATCTGCTTTCGTATCAAGTCTACACGTATTACTTTCGAGACAGAGTTCGATACCGGAAGCCAACTAGTCAAAACTTTTCGTTCCACTTGACTGTCTTCCATTCTGAAGAATGAAAAGTTATGTCACGATGTTCAAACCACTTCGAAAGTTACAAAGCCACGGGCCCAAAAACTATACATGGGTACAGGTATATTACCTTGACATTTGAAAGTAACATTAAACTTCGTGCGTAGGTACATTAAAACCGCATAATATTGTCGCAGTACGAAAAGCAAATTCGTCGACCGAGAAGAATCTCCTCTGTGTCTAACATTTTCCAAAGAATCTGTCCTTTCGCCGACAAAAGTAATCCACTTATAATTATTCTGAATCGGAAGGGAAAAAAAAGGATTTTTTAAAATACGAAATAAAACGAAGCTCTCGTAGACCTGGCCCTGAGATTTCATTTGACTCGTTTTAGTTTAAGATATCAGCATCAGAATCCATTTAGCAGTTCTAGTAGTAAAAACAAAACTCAATATTTCAGTAAATATTGGAAATAACGACACGGTGGACCTCGAAGTTTTCGTTAACTTGGTGAAGCGCAATAAAATGAGGAGATAAAGTGAAACTGGTGAGTTGTAAATTCCTTTTTATGGGTTCACCTACTATACGGTAAACTGCGGTATGCTGCAGCAGTCCCATCATTTCATTCGGGGTTGATGATATCAAATTAAAAGACAGATCACAGAAACTCGTCTGTAACAGATTAATTAAATGGTCGCGTAGTATCAAAAACGAAAATGGGAGAGAGGTTATTCTGCAAAAACGATTTCTGCGAAATTGAAGACAGTCAGAACCATCTCGTGCAGCACTCATAATCCCTAATTTGATCTGAATATACTCAACGGAGGTGGAAAGGAGGTGGATTCGGGACGCACCAAGGGTAGTGGCAGGCGAGGATCCAGACGATCATTTTGGGGAGAGAAATGGCAGACGGAAAAGCGCGCGAACATTTTTTTGCTGCCCCCTCTCCCATAGATTTTGCCCCCCCACAAATTTCTCCCTCACCTACAGATTTTCCCCCTTCTCCACAATTTTTTTCTTTTTTTGGTTGGGGGAGATTTTCCCCAGTCCCTTCCCCTCGTGGATCCGCGCTTGGAGTGGTTCTCAAATATGTTCCAGAATTGGCCAGTAGTTCAGAACTAACTTTTAGTTGGCAAGATAAGATCGTAGTCAATACTCAAAAGTGTTGAGCACTTTCTTGCGTGTTGCAAAAATGTTTTGTCAGCGGGCAAAATTTGATTCCTTTAAAAAATTCTGCAGGTCGTCCCTGAATTAGAATATGCGTGTGGTTAGAGAGCTGAAAGTACTTGAGAACTGAGAACAGTTTATTCCGAGTTTTCGTAATTAAGTAATGCTCTAATATACCTGTTCTGGAGCGGATTTTCCTGAAAAGTTTTTGGTGACCTGATCTAATTCAGATGATTTCGTCGAATATACTTATTAGGAAGTTTTGAGTCGATGTGGTGACTGAATTGGATAGAAGGGAAAGAGGAAACAAGATAAAGAGAGTTGAAAATAGTTGGGTAATTCAATATCATGTCCTGGTCAATCTTTTTAGATCCTGGTCCCCTCTCTCAACAAGGACTTTCTTCTCCACCAGGTCCTCTTACTCCCGCCCCACCCAGGGCCTTCATCTTCGTTCACAGCCCGCCAATAGGGGCCCTCCTCCCCTTCAGGAACTCCCTTTTCAACCATGAACCCCCTTCTGAGGGTAGGCTACCCCTGGAAAATTGAACAATTAAGGGGCAGGGTAGGCAACCTGCAGTGAATTGTGATCTTAAAGATTATGGGTAGGTAATTATGTCATTTTATGTCTTTTTATGTCTTATTATGTCGGTTATGTCTTGAAACTTGGAGATCTTTTATGTTAGAACAGATTATGTCCTTGAAAGTAGCTGATCTGTCCTTGCAATTTTTCCAATTTTTAGGTAGGCAACCCGCAGTGCGTTTTTTCCTGGGGGAGGGGAGGAGGAGTTTTGGTTTTTAATATATAGAGAGATTTGCATCCCAGCAAAATCATAAAATAGCAAATACTTTCTACAAAAAAAGACAAGCCAGAAAATTCATGTGGATATCCCCCAATCGAAAAACCAGAAACGAAATAGACTATATTTTACCAAATTATACGAAGATAATAGAAGACTGACTAATTTCAACTTTTCATCGGACCATAGAATATCACTAGCAAAGATAAAATGGAGAAGGAGGATAAAATATGTACAACAATTCTAAGAAAACGGAGAAGTTTGCAATAAAAATTATCCCAGTGCACAGGTACGACAAATAATATAGGGAAAGGGTCAACGAAATTATTAAAAGGAGACAAAAAAATTGGGAACTCAATGCAAGAAAAATATAAGGTCGTAGAAGAAATAATTAAAGAAGGTAACAACGAATATAGGGTGGTTAGAGAAAAAGAAATAGTGGATGATGAACTAACAGAGAACACCAAAAAGATAGCAACTGCAAAAGAAGACATTTTTGGCACCAACGGAGAAAATAAAATTGACAGAATTGAAGAAATTAGTCCGACAACAAATTCGTAATGACATAAGAACATTTGATGCAGCGAAAGTGGAAAGCAGTTTGGGAGACAATGGATCTATAAAAATGGCAGCAAAAGAACTGAGCAAAGGAGGAAGTTGGTATTGAAGGTAGTAAACAAACAAGCGCAGAAAATTGGGGACATGGAGCAAATTGTGGAAGCAGTTACGCAGCTCTATGAAAAACTATACGACAAAGAAAACATAAAGGGATTGAGTGGGATGTTACAGAGTGAATGCCGGAAGATCCATTAGATGGCGGCGCTGGAGTCTACGATGATGGGACCCAGTGTCTAGAATGGAGAGGGCCTGCACATTAGAGGGTGTGTGTAGGCGCTCTTTATGGCGTGTTGATAGGGTTCAAATAACCTCATTAATAGTAGGACTCGTGAGGTCCTGATGTAGAGTATCGTTTCTAATATACCATGGAGTTCCTGCGATTAAACGTAGTACTGTGTTTTGATAGCGTTGGATGATGTGACACAAGGAGTTACATACGTAGCCCCAAACAGGAAGCGCATAAGTCCAGACAGGGCGCAGGATGGCCAGATAAAGCAGTCGCTTATTATCAAGCGAAAGCTGCGATTTATGACACAGTAATCAAATAAGGTTCCGCAGTCGAAGATCGAGTTCCTTTCTCTTGGTGTGCACCTGTACACATGGGCTGAGTATGTGAGTCGTTCATCAAGATGTACTCCTAGATACTTGACTAAAGATCTGTAAGGTACTCGTATGATTGAAGAGTTCAAGGAGACCGAGGTGTAAGGATGTGGCCGAAAACCGAACGTAATATTGGCTGATTTTTCACTGTTGACTGAGATAAATTTTATGAGCCAAGTGGTTTTGCGGAAAGCTGTAACCTTCTCCCCCAGTCAAAGCCGTACTAGCAGAGCGAACTGGAGAGGTATGGGGGAGCCCAAAAAATCCTAGTAATAGTAACAAAATCGAGAACGCAAGAGGACCATTTTTTTCTATTTTTGTTTGTAGGTTTCTGCAGATATTTCCTATACTTTGATCATACCCCACTTATTAGCTACAGTCTTGCCCGGAATAAATTCGATTAATTTTAACAATTTTGCACGGGTTTCGATTTTTTTCATTTTCAGCTTTTTCTCATTTGTAAACATTTGTAATGAAATACCACTCTTATAACTACAACCTTTCAACCAGAAAGAGACGATTCATAAAGTAGACATTTATGTTCACTCCTTGACAAATTTTACCTTTATCGTGCCTCGAAGAGAAAAAGAGAAATTGTAAGGTTTCTCGCAACTTCCCACATTATAGGGGAATAGGGAAAACATCGTGTAGCCATTTTTCGAATTCCTTTCACTGCCGATGTATAATGTATTCATTTATTTATTAGCGTCGCTATTGTCAAGCGTAAAATTACACCAGCCGCCCATCGAAGCAAGAAAAGTGCACAATTTTGTAAACATTTATTTTCACTGGTCTATAATCCTATACCAAATCGTCGTCTGTATCGAGTTCATTTTCCGCGAAATTGCTGATCTGGGACGATGAAGCCACGGGTTCATGAACATCGTTATCATTTTTCTTGGGTTTTTCCGATGGCCGATCATTGGACTCGTTCGCTGTAAAGGTGCGGCGTTCCTTTTCGTCGACATTCTCCGAATTATTTTCCGGTCGGTTTGAAATTTTCAACGTTTCCGCTAACGAACTGCCCATATGAATCAGCTGAAATATAAAAACTGAATGAAAGGTGAGGTATACTAATGTAGGCACTTCGGCAATTTACATTCATAACGTGTCCTATTTCTATTTCTGTCCGAGAATCGTGGAGCGTGCGGTTTTCCGAAAATGCCGGACAGGGCTGAATCTTTTCCATTCATTAAAAAACTGAACAACCACTTGTTCGTGAAAACGGCTGCGTGTTTTGTAAAGTCCAATTAGAGGCCAGGGAATTTCGAATTTCCCACTTCGATTCTGTTCCAGCCCAGTAAAGATATAAGACGTATTTCGGCAACATTTTGAGTTGTTTGTGTCGGTATAGTCGAAACCGTCCATTACATTTATTTATTTATTTTGGAATCTTAAAGTTGGTCTTGTTAAGTAACTGAAATACTAAATAACGATGTTACTTCACTCCATAACACTTACCTTCTGGCTGGAAGAAACTCCTAAGGACAAACCGATGAGTTTTCCTGGGAGGGGGGAGGAAGTGTAAATGTCTCGACTGATACAACTCAAAATTCTCAAGTATCAAAGTAAAAAAAGCGAAAAAACTTTTGACTTTGTTGAATTTTCCCAACTTCTGAACTCAAAATTCTCAAGTATCAAAGCAAAAAAAAGAAAAAAACCTTTTAACTTGTTCGATTTTTCCAACTCTACCGAAATTTTCCAATTCTATCTGACTAAAATGGTAAATTTTCCCAACTGCTGAGTGAAAAAATTTCCTCATGGGGAAGTCCCCCTCCCCCATCGGTACGTCCCTGGAAGCTCTTATCCACATAAAACAACTTCCAACGGTTGTAAGGGTATGGAATCAATAATAGACTATAAGTACTTTCGACTCGCCATTTCGAATCTAAAATCCGTCTATATAATTTACACAGTTTTCTCTGATGTCTTGAATGTTATTGTGATCTCAGCTCAATTAACTCCAACGGAAAATATAATTTTATGTTTTGTGATGATAATGATGATAATGATGGTGATGATATATTTAGTCTCGACTAGTAAATTGCGTCTCTCCATTAATCTTTTCATTTCTGAGAAGGATTTGCACTTTATATACTTCAATAGCTGCTCTTCATAGCTCATTCTTCGCCTTCTTTTTTAGTTTTTCACTTCAATCATTCTCTCTAATAGTAATAACAATATCCGTGGATGTTCTATATATTATGACCTATCATTTTAACACTCCAAAGGGAGAATTGCTTTCCTCAGGGTTTATCTGTCAGAGTTTTCTTTTCCTGGGTACTTTCAGCACTTCTTTAATCCTCCTCACCACGCCAAGGTAGTACACATAGAGGGGGCTGTACTTGGTACGAAATATAGAAATCCTTTCCCAAAATCGGAACATAACCTCGCGCTTTGCTTTCAAAATAGTGGTACGCGTTATCGTGATGAGATGACTGGATTCAGCATGGCGGCTCGAAAGTACCCGTAGTTTCCAGTAGTATTTTTTGTAAGGGGATATTCTAACGGATACTTCCGCCTAATTTGGGTTATGTCAAAATTTATTTGTACGGTTCCGAGATGTTGGGCAACTTTAAAAAATGTCAATAAAATTTCCATTTCTAATTTAAATGTTGTGATTTTACAACTACACAACCTTACAACTTACTCACCGTAAAATATAAATAAAAAGTGGACCATATTAGAGCAGGCGTAGGTTTATGAAACTGGAAATGGATACAACAGCCCTCAGAATATTTATTTAAATTCGAATATTTCAGAAATAGTTCACGAGTCGAAAGTCTCATCGAGTCGTAAGATGAGTCAGTAAGCATCTTGAATAGGCATGGAATAAATCTTGAAAGTTTTAAGCGAGTCTGGAAGAACCATAGCCACGAATCTAAAAGAGCCTTAAACGAGTCTGGCACAGCCTAAGCGAATGATATTGACGTTTGTAAAAATCTTAAAGAATTTTAAACGAAATCTGAAAAAATCTTCAAAGTCTGAGAGTCAATGAACTTTAAACAATCAACAAATCTTGTATAGAGACATCACAGAGAGTCGAGCAAGTCTGCGAAAACCTTTTAGAGTCTTGCATGAATTTGGAAGTCAGTATAAGTAATAAACAGAAGCATCATCTCTCCATCTCTGTTAAATTGAAAATCTAGTCTCCTCCCTCCTCTAGGAAGGAATATTATGCAACTTCAGAATCTTGACATCTTAAACTTCAGACTTGAAACTTGAAGATTTTGAAAATAGAGATTTATGTTATTGGTCTTTCTCAGTCAATTGCTGTCATTGGTCATTTGTTAATGTAGTTGTTGGTCACAAAAATGCTGTTAAATAACTTTCGAAGTGAATTCTTAAATTTACTTCAAAAATATAAAAATGAATAAATAAAAAAGACTATGCTTACCTAATACATAATGATAATAGTAATAAGTAATGTTAATAATAATACAGCTTTATCAATACTTGAAATTCGGGGATATTTCACTGTACAGATGTGGCAATTCCCAACTAAAGTTGCCCACTGCTATGGGTATTGGCCTCTCCAGTTAGCTTCTACCCCTTTCGGCAAGCCCCCGTCCCCTATCCTCTTAACCAATTCATCCTCCCATCTTGTGCTAGACTAACCTTTTTCATTCCATGTCCTGTAAATTTGAATTTGCTTTTTTTTTTATCGAATAAAAAATAATAGCTTTGCTTTCCGTTTTCTTGCGAATTGTCTCGCTAGAAATTTTATCCTTGAGTTTTATGTTCAGAATTAACCTTTCCATCTTCCTCTGAGTACTTCGTAATTTCATAGATTGCTTTTGTGTTAGCGACCATGTCTGCGTAGTGTAGTATAAAGGGGGACAGAGTGCATGTGTCCCAGGGTTTGATTTTTGCTATTTTTTTGGTTTGTAAATATGTTTAAAGTACAAAAAACTAAACTTTATCTTTATATTTTTGTACGTTCTTTGTGAGCTGACTCTGTAGCCTTAAATTCATGTTTTCGTTACTACTCATGTATTTTGTTTCTTGTACGTTTGCTCTCAAGCCTACTTCTTGGCTCAGCCTAAGAAGTTGTTCACCCATTTTTTGGAGTTATTTTACATATTTGCCCTCGGGTACCACATCGGACGCGAAGGGTAGTTCTGTTAAATTTTGCCCATCTATACTAATTCCAAGATTTGTTTCCCCATGTTATTTTTTGAATAGTTCTTCCAATAGGCTATTGAATAGATTCGATGATAAGGGGTCAAAAGGTCTCCTAACCTGATATCTCTGTGAGATTCAAAGGGTATTCTCTCTTTATCCGGTTTGATATACACCTTTGAGTTTGTATATTATATGAGCTGCAAAACCGTAATTATTTTAATCTCTACGCTCTGTTCGAGCTATGCCTCTCACAGGTGGTTGTGACTGACAGTATCGAAGGCTTTGTGGATATCGATAAACAGTAGACAGATCTCAGTTCAGTATTCTTTTGCTTCTTCTATTTTTTGTTAGTTTATTGTCAAAATGTGTTCGACAGTCGAAAAGTTTTTTCCTGAAACCTGCCTGGTCACGAGATTGATTCTATGTCTTGTTGCCTATATACTCTATTATTTTTTAAGAGACGGTCATAAAAATTTTTCCGATGGCAGACGTAATACTTATTGGTCTATAATTTTATTTGGCCCTTTCTCAGTTTTAGAAAAAAAAGACCATCTTTGCTATTATCCTCTAAGTAGGAATGAATGTTTTCAGTTTTAGTTGTTTTGTTGAATAAAAAAGTTAGTGGTTTGCTTGGTTCCCGTGAAAAAATTTTTATGCATTTGTTTTTTTCGGGCTCTGAACATTTTTTGTCTTTTAACTTACCCATCACTTTGGGTACTTCTAATTTCATGGTATGGATCAGAATTTTTGGTGGCAATTTATTCCAGTTCCATTTATTTTGACCATGTTTCTCATCTTTATGTAGGTTATTTTTATTTTGTTCTCTTACTTGGTTTTTTTCATTTTTGCTACTTTTTGTTGACCAAGTGCTTTGCAGAGTACTGCAGATCACCCCCTCGTCAAATAGCTGGACATCTTTTTCGATAACTTTCCTAATTAGTTTATTTAGTTCTGTTAATTCAATTCGGGTCCGAGTATTTTTGATGGTCTCTTGATTTTTCTCTCTAAGTTTTGTTCCCGCAGAAAGTTGGTCTTCTGTTTTAATTTTGTTTTAATTTTTTGAGAAGGTTTCCCCAGTCTGATGTTTTTCTCCAACAATTTGTATTGTTCCTTGGTTCTAATATTAGGATACCTCGCTATTTTTCCGAACTTCTCCCTCAAGAACCGGAGAAGCCCGATTGCGCCCGAAAAGTAGCCCTCCCACCTTTTCCATAGTCTTATTGCGTCCCGTGTTTGCCCCTTGCTTCGAATGGTTCGATTGCGTTCGAAATGTAAACAGTCCGCTTCCCTAATAGTTCGATGGCGTCCATCATAAAATTGTGTTTGACCAAGTGACGTCATAAAATTACCTCATCTAGCATGTCTTTCTCGTTTCTGTTTGCGTCCTACGCTCTAATTGGTTGAAAAATGAGCACTCTTTTGCCTTAAATCCCAGTTTTGGCTTTTTTGTGCGTTGAAAGGCTTCGTGACCCTCTGTTTGTCAATCGGGGATGGAGTCTGGATGAGTCATAGCCCAGCCTCAGTGAGTCTAAATATAGTCAAAAAGTCTGAACGAATCCAAGTGAGTCTCATATGCCCGAAAATGTGGTCTGATAAATCTCTAGGAGTCAGCATGAATCTCATCAGATTCTAACAAGGCTTAGTAAATCTGAAGGAGTCTGACTGAGTTCTGGCGGAATCTGATAGGCGTTACGAAAAGTAGAAAACGCAATCTAAATGCGTCTTTTAGAGTGTAAATGGTCTTAACTCTTTCGCTCCCAACAGGACACTGTTTGTTCCAACGGTTTTTTGAAAAATTCTACTGGGTCAAATATACGTTAGAAACAGTGCTGGTTGTATTCCACTGGTAGAGTACTTACAGAAGCATATCTTAGCTTACTCTCGTCTCTGTAGATGGCGTGGTTGTTTCGGAAATACACGTAAATTTTTGACTCTCATTACTCTATCAGTGGGACATACGCTGTTCCAGGTCCACTAGGGGCCCAAGGGGGAGTGAAAAATTCTCCGACGCCGGACTTGTATTATGGGGAGTCTATTCAACAATTTCCAATAAAAAAAATTCTAAATTGCTGCGGTTTCCTGATATTTAAAAAATCCCTCATAATTACCATCTCATTTAAAAAAAATCATAAACATAAAATAAGATACGCTAAAATATGAAGAACTGTTGTTTTCGATACCTTTTTTTCACTTTTTAAAAGTTTCTCGATGTCTAGGAGATTTTTCAAGGGTGGATTCGTATTTAGAACATCAAAATACATATAGAAATGATATTTTCATTTTTCTGTGTAATTTTAAATAAAGATCTCAAAAAAATTACTCATACAAAATTTTGAAGTTATACATAGAAAGATTTTTGCAGTTTTCTTATTTCTAATTAGCAACACTGCAAGTATTCGAAATGATTTTTTTCGGCGGGGAGGGGGTTGAGAAAAATCACAATTAGAAGTATTTGAAATGTATAGAAAAATCTTTCCCTCTCTGGTCTTGCAGTTTGATCCGCTTGAAGATTCAGTCTGGTTACGGGCCTGGCTGGAAGTGTTCATCCTGTAGCTTTTTCATGAAGTAGATTTTTATAACTTACTCTTTCTAATTTTGCTCTCAGCCCGAGCCCTGGAATCCGCCCTTTTGAGCATTACTTCGGAGATATCGGGGAGGCTTGATTTATTTATAAATAAGCCTTCGATGCGTCCATGTAAAGTTATATCTCCGCTCATGTACCTCATCAATAAAATACTACAGGCCTACACTTCTCTTTTGAAGCTGTGAGCTGCCTTTCGACAAATTGAATTTCCTTGACCCGAGATCTCGTTTTTTCTTTCTTTAAAGCACAAACTTTATAGCTATTCTACTGTAACTACAGAGGCATACTTCACACGTCAGAATTTCTAATCTTCCAACCTCCAACAATTCTGCTGGAACGCGATTTCCAGGTATACCGTCTCTGCCCAACACAACAGACAGGTACCCTTTCTCCTTTAATGTATGATTTATTCGACAGTCGTTCGTTTAGAAGAAAAAAAAATCTGAGTCTTGTCTGTAACTGACTGAAATATACGACTATCGAAAAGCGAACCAAACGAGAATTTTTCCACAACCAATCGCGACTTTATTTACGACTTGAGCGGCGAAATCGACGAAAAGTTTTTCAGAAATTAAATATTCAACTACGGGTATTGTATTTACAAACCGATCGTGGTACGGTATTTTCAAACTTCTTATACTGTCTCTCTTTTTTCCTCATTTTTATTATATTTTCGAAGACGATTATTAACGCCAGCGATAAAGAAAACTGCGAGAACTTTTATTTTCTTCTCTCCGTAGCTCATTAAGTGAAAGCGCGATTTTCGAAAATTCGAGACGCTATTAAGCTGTACGTACGCATTTTTTCCATCTTTTACTGGCCCATAAAAAAAGAGGTACAATTTTTTTTCTTCTTCTTCAAAACTTGCTCGAGCGAATCGGCCTTTGAAATAAGTTAATTAGTTCAGATGTTGTCTAATACAGCAGCTCGTTGTTGCAAACGACCTTTTTTCTCGCGCGAGGTGCCAGAAACACCGAAGTGATACAATCGCATTTGAAGTAGCTCCCTCCCACTCCTCACCTCAAAAAAAAAAAGAGGGAAAGGCCAAGGTAAACTGCATCGGTAACTAGACCTTTTTTAATTTCACTTGGACAAGCGGCCGAAAATAAACGATAATTCTTCGCATATCTCTCACGACCAACGCTACAAAACAGCGTCTATTACCACCAAACAAATCGGGCGATCCGACAAGAATAAAAAGGAGAATCTCATTTGAAGAAAGCTGAAAGAAAGCATTTCGTTCGCAGTCCACGTACAACGAACTCATGTGGTAATGAAAATAGCTATCATTATTTTTATTAAATCAGACAGCGGGAAATGTAATAAGAATGGTGCTAGTTGCCATTGACCCGATTCAAAGCTCGTGTAGTCCCACTGCAACAGGGCAATTATATGACCTTTCCAAAGTCGATTGGTAACACGCTAGAGATACACGTTTTATGACTATGTGTTCAATGCTGTGCTATATTAAGTGATCGCAGTTCCATACAGGGAAGGAGCAGGCGCGAAACTATAGGGGTGTGAGAGGTTTAACCCCCCCCCCCCAATTTTGAAACTGGTCATTTTAATTTTAATTTTTATGCATTTTGTTTGTTTATTTATTTTATTTTTCAATTACAAAATATTTCGATCAAATTTTTAATTTTTTAAACATTTTGTTGGCGAATTTTTAGTTTTCAAAAAATATTTGTCGGCAAATATTTCTTCTCCACCTTTCTAGACTGAAAGTCAAATTTCGTTTATTTCGTTTCTGATAATGGAGTACCCTGGACCCCTGTTAGAGACTAGTCAGTCAAAAGCAGAAGTTTCAAGCTGAGTATCGAACGTTATTTGAAAGGTTGAAACAAAGCTGAAATGTGGAAGACATTTCGAAAATCTGAAAGTCGGTAGCAAACGTTGAATTTCAAATTTCAATGACTATTCGGACTGCCAGCGCGAAAGAGTCGTCCTCCATAATTTTAGGCACGTGGAAAAAAGGAACTATTGAAACCCTACATACTTTAGAAAAATTCATCAGGTTGAAATGAAAATGGTCTCGATGGAAGGAAAATTTTATATACTATAAATTTTGTTCTAATCATTTTTTCGATAAACACTTTCGTTTTCATAATATTTTCAGATTTCTTCGTATGCCCGTAAATGAAATATTCCCCTCGATCAGGGTTACAAAGTAAACGACTGCAGCGCGCCACCGCTTTGAGCAGCCCGAAATCTGTTCCCTTCATCACTCCGTCACTCACTGAGTCAGTGATTCACTCAGTCAATCGCTTACTTATTCCGTTATTCAAACACTTACTCAATCACTTACTGAGTGACTCACTCAGTCACTCGCTTGTTCATTGAGTTATTTACTCTGTTACTCCGTCACTCACTTAATGAGTCAGTGATTCACTCACTCAATCACTTACTCAGTGACTCAGTGATTCACTCAGTAACTCGCATACTCATTTAGTGATTCACTAAGTTACTTACTCACTTACTCAGTAACTCAGTGATTCACTTATATACTCACTTGGTTATTCACTCATTCTGTCACTCACTCACTCATTTTCTTACTTATTTAGTGATTTACTCAGTTACTGATTCACTCACTCATTCTCTAATTTAGTTATTTATCCATTTCCTCACTCCATCACTCACTCAGTAAGTCAGTGATTCACTCACTCACTCAGTCACTCGCTTACTCATTGAGTAATTCACTCAGTTACTCAGTCACTCACTCACTCACTCAGTCATTTATTCATTCTCTAATTCAGTAATTCATTCACTTCGTCACTCACTCTATGAGTCAGAGATTCACTCACTCAATCATTCGTAAACGACTACAGCGCGCCACCCCTTTGAGCATCCCGAAATCTATTGTTACTAGATTCTCTGTTTGACCTAGAGCCTGAAATCTGAGAAAGTTGAACATTTTATTAAAATCTAAAAGTTGAAAGAAAAAGTCTTATCTGCCAATGTCACAAGCTGAATCCGATAGCAAATATTCTATTGTTTAATTTATGGTCTTGGGTCCTGGTGAATATTCGGGCCGTACATCCGAGATTCCAAAATTTTGCCACGTATGTCAAAAACTTCACCTTTTGGTCGCTGATAAGAGTAGTCGATACTAGCGCTGTAGGGCCTGAATAGGAGGGAAATATAGTCTGGAACAAAAGTCAAAGCTCCATGTATTTTTCCCATAAGAACAAAAGGGAACTTCTGGCACGGATTCCTCTAATCCGATCGACAGGAAACTTTGTAATTTTTTTTTTTTTTGATTTGATTTTATTGGAATCAATTTAGGAGAAGAATCAGAGGAAATTCAGAAAAAAATATCACCAAGAGTAAACAACAGTCACCTCAATGTGTAAAGGAAGTTGTTTGTTCCTCTCGAGTATTCCTAACATCCTTCCACCTTACCCTCCCAGAATAGGGTATGCTCATATGCGCAAATGTGAGTGCTTGGGGGATAAAATTCCAATCTGCATTTGCAGGGACGAAACTATGGGGGGGGGGTGAAACACCCTCAATAATTAGGCAGTCAGTCAGCAAATTTTGAAACTGTTATTTGAATTTTTCATTTTCTAAGAACGTTTGTTTGTTTACTATTGTTTTTTTTTTTAATTGAAAAAATATTTTGATTGAAAAATCGGCGAATTTTCAAATTTCTAGAACATTTTGTCGGCAAATTTTTAGTTAAAAGAAATTATTTGTCGGCAAATTTTCCTTCTTCGCCCCCCCCCCTCCCAAACTGAAAGTCAAGTTTCGCCCCTGGGAAGGGGAGAGGTAAACATGACTCAAAATTTACAAGATTAGACCCAGACTTATATAAAGGGCAACAAGAATCGGGACATTGGATAAAATGGGTTATGAATGAGTTAGAGAAGAGTATAAAAATGATATACTTTTTTTATTCAGTGTTCGTTCATCATCGTCCCTAGTGGATATCATCTTTTAGTATGCTTCAGCATAGGAGGGGGAGGGAATCATTAGTTTGGAAGGGGAAATAGATAGGTGAATAATATACTTGGGAAGTAGGGACGAAAATAACTAACCGATTTCTCCATACAGATCTCACTATGAATTTTTTGAAGGGAAGGGGCACTTTTCAGTAACATTGTGGATTATTGAAACTTTTCAAATATACAGAGTGTCTCAAAATACGTGTCCCCCATGGCTATGTTTGCCTTTCTATACATTTGAATGGGCAGAGATACGGATATTTGAATAAATTATGTACAGTATTAATTGGAACCTCAGCATTGCTAATAGACTGATCGAATTTTTTGGTAATGATAGAACACAGGCACTACTACCGAAAATAAATTCAAAAAATGCCACCACCGGGTCAACAGAATACTCACGAAAGGGATTTTGGCTACAAACTAGGCATGTATAAAAATGTTCATATTTTTTTATGTTCTATATAACTTGTCTTCTATATTCTCAAACTTGAAAACTAAAATAAGTAGAGGTGAGGCCAAGTAGTATTTTTAGAAGGTATGATGGAGGGAATCATTTATCGCAAAACAATTGATGGGCCCAGAAAATAATTTTTATAGAAATTGAAAAAAATTTTGTACGTAATTTTTTGTCAGAATTCTTTTTCTGGACGCCGTGTTGATCCGATATTATTTTCAGTCCTTACCTAACGATTTTCTGTTATTACCCTAAAGTTCTAAACCGTCTATTTATTAGTAACTCTGAAAATTTTATTTTATTGATGCTGTAAATAATTTCCAAATTTCCATATCTGTGCCTCTTCGAATGTAATGGCAGACAAACATATCCACACATCGTTAGGATGAGTTGCCTACATACCTAGTTAAAGGGGAAATACACACCTTGGGTCATCTTGTAAATTTACATTCCTTAAGGTCGCCCATATTTTGGCTAAGTTCATATATTCTTTTGTAGTCCCTTTAGGATTGTGTTCTACCACGAAAACAAAATGCGTGCCAAGTTTTAGATTATCAAACAATTTTAATCCGACTCCAAAAGAGGCGAATTTTAACATGTAATTTACCCTAGCGTCTTGAGTCATGTCATTTGAAATTCAATGTTGAAAATGAAAAAGTAGCTAAATACACGAGTTTTGCTCGAAGTTATTTAGAAGGATTTCATTTATCGATTCAGTGCACATAAGACTTTTCTAAATGCCCTCAGCCCTCATAATAAGGCTCTAATCCTTGAGAGGACCACAAAGTTTATCTCGAAAAATAATGCTGTTTATTTTAAAATAATGTATCCAATTAATACATAAGTTTTTAACGTTGCAGAATTTATTTTGAGAATTATTTCCGAATCTAACCTTCCTTCGGCCCTTCCTTTCCCGCCCAGAGGCCTTATTGAAGAAGACATACGCTTATACTATGCAGTATGCTGTATACGTGCTGCGTGCATATTTATTTTGTATATTTTTCCTATAATAAATCAGTAAATTAATATCGTACTTATTAACATAGAATCATCCATTTTATAAAAAATTTACAACCCCCAAATCCTCATTTTCTACAGAGAAGCTTCAGTTTTACGATTAGGTAGAGCAAGTAAAAAATTATTTGACTTGGAAAAACATGCAAAACTTTCTCAAAAAGTCTTGAATTTTTCCAACAGAGGATCACGGATAAACCTTTAGGGGAGGAGACAATTCCATCAAATCGTTTTTCCTAAATTTCATTTGGTTGGGGGTAATTTTATGTAATTTTGGGTCTCTTTATGTCACTTTTGATTATATTTGATCCCGTTTGGTTCATTTGGTAATTTTTGGTAATTTTGGTTGATTTTGATCTTAACTATAGTCATGTCTTGTATAGTTGACATAGGTCGATTTTAATCATGTTTGAATGCTATTGCGTTCTCTTCTTTTAGTCAAGTTTGCTCAGATATGGTTGTTTTCATCGTCCAATGTGGTCGTTTTTTTACCAATTTAGATCACCTTTAGTATATTTTATTTTTTCACTTAATTTTGAGTCATTTTCCATTATTTTTCGTCATATGGTTATTTCACTTCATTTTGGTAACTTCTGAGTCGTATGTTTTTGGCTCAATTTATTTGTTTCATTTTTGTCAAAATTAGTTTCCCTTTTCTAATTTTAATCTCAACCCGAGCCCTGGAATCCGCCCTTTCGAGCATTACCTCAGAGACGTCGGGGAGGCAGTTAGGGCTGTCGTAGCCCTCTTCTCATCTTGCCGGGAAATCGGCCTAGATCGAAATGTAGCGAGTTGCTGCGTGGGTTAGAACCTAGGACCTCCGGATTCCGAAACCAGTGCGCTATCCACTCGGCCCACCAGACCCCCAAATTTATTAGTTTATGGTTATGTTGAGTCATCTTCGATCAATTTTAGCGGACTTGACTGAACTTGATGGAATTAAATCGTTAAGATCTTTTTGTGTGGTGATAACTTTTTTGTTTTAATGGCCAGGTCTATTTATGTTTGATCATTTTTGTGTATGTCCGGTCGGTGGGGGTTGTTTTTGATGCTGATTGATTTAGGTTGTTTTCGATCCATTTCAATCAAAATTGGTCAGACATGCTCATTCTTGATCAGGTTGATCATTTTTGGACACATTTGGTCATTTTTCGTAACTTCTGATCAAATTAGGTTTTTCAATTTAATTTTAGCTATTTATTGTCATTTTTGGTCATTGCGGGTCCTTCTTACTTTGTACTCGTGCTCGATCATTCTGAGCATGGGCGGCAACTTCACGTGCGTGCTCATGGGCACGAGCACCCGTGGCCAGAATTTTGATCACCCCACCAGAAATCACAAAAAGAAACTTTAAGGGCTCAGAAACCCTCCCATTCTACTTCTATCCCTACAAAAAAATTATTCGTTGAATTACAAGTATAACTAATTAGTGACAAAAGAATTAGTGATACTATAGCGCTACGTAGTTCAGAATGGAAACTAAAATCCAAGAAACCATTCTTTGATAAGTAAAAAAATCGACCATTTACCGTCTCTCGATATTGTTTTAGGAATTAAAATTTTATTGAGAATCATTCTAACGATTCCAGTCTCTACATGGATGTACATGTGAAAGGTCTTTTCCAGCAATGAGACGACTTAAAACTTATTTACGATACACTTTAACTGCAAAACGTTTGAATGAAGTAGCTCTTCTCCATATTCATAAGAATAAAACGAATATATTAATTTAGATAAAGTAATGAATAAGTGGATTATAAGAAATAAGCAACGTTTATCAACTTTTTATACACCCAACTAAATAATACCTATGTACATACTTGATATTTACCATTTGCAGAAATGAAAAAATTAATGATGATTAAGTTAAATAAAAATGCTTTCATTTTTTCTGGGACTTATTGACTATTGAGTACGAGCACCGGCCAAAAAATCATAAGTTGCCACTTATGATTCTGAGTCATATTTGGTCGTTTGGTCATGTTTGGTTCGTTTCTGTAGTCTATCTCAGTCGTTTTTCTTCATACCTGGCCAAATGTTGCCATTTTTAGTTGTTCCTGACCCGATTTGGTCGCTTTTAGTCAGTTTTGATCGTTATTGATCTGTAGTTTGGTTTAGATTATTCCTACCTTCATAGACAATTTCATTCAGAGAATTTAGTAAAGCTTAAGTAATCATTTGCAGCTGAGTTTGATTAGATGTGGTTATTTTTACAATTTTTGGTCGTTATTGGTCATCTGTGATCTGTGTTTATTCGTGTAATTCTTCGTTTTTTTATTCAGAATTTCTTTATGTTTAGTCAATTTTGATCGCTTGGTTGGTTTCAGTGACGGATTTAAAAAGGGGGCAACGGATCAATTGCCGAAGGGCTCCCGCCCAGAAAGCCCCTTGCCCCGACAGTCAAAACGACCGTTTTTTAGGGTCCCTGCCCGAATCATTTACACACAAGATGCTTCCACTAAAACCGTCTAGTTTTTTTTTGTTTTTTTTTTTGAATCAGCTGCGGTCCTTTTTAGAGGCTCCTATCAGAGCCACAGCAGTGTTTTTTTACACATAAAAGAAATCATATATTTTGATGTGTGTGTGGGGGGGGAGGGGGTGGCTAATAAAGGCAGTGCTACCTCCTTTTCTAAGTTTAAAAATGGTGGGCTCTTTAGAATATTTGCCGACTCGGTTGTTTGTCTTAAGTCCACCACTAGTTGGTTTGATAATTTCTTACCGGATTTGATCATCTTCGGTAATTGTTGGTTGTTTGGTTTGAGTGGTTTTGTTTTTGATATTTGAATTCGATGGTGCTGAGTCCTTTTTTGGTGAGACATGGTCGTTTCTTGTCAAGACTTGGTCATTTTTAAACTTCAGTTATTTTGTGGTCGTCTTTAGTCAGATTAGTCGCTTTAGTCATCTTTCATAGAAATGTTTGGTCATACTGAGTCTCTTGCTGCAATCTTTGACCACGTTTTTGTGATTTTGAGTAACATTGGATCAATTTTTAACCCTGTTTGGTCAAGGAATTCTCGGCCCGTTTTAGTTGTTTCTAGGAAATCACAGATTTGGTCATTTCTAAATATAATTTTATTATTCTTGGTGTGATCAGATCGTTTTTGGTTAATTTGGTCGTTTTTCATTTAGTCGTTCTTTTGTAATTTTTCTCCATGAGTAGTTTCGGTCAGTTGTATTAGTTCTCAGTCAGATTTAGTTAGATTGAGTTGGCGTAGGACAGGGTTTCATCATGCTGAGCGAATCCTGTCAAGACATGGTTACATTTAGTCAAATTAGTTTTCCATTATTTTTGGTCTGATCAAGTCAGCAGCTTTGAAAGTTCATTTTTTTCGGGGGGAGGGGGGGGGGTACAAACATTTAAGAATGTAGTGAAGGAAATGTGCACGAAATCTTGTAACGTCCAGAAATCTCAAACTGTTTCAAGGCGCCTTTTTATGAACTGTCTGTGAAGTTTTTCAATTTGAAGGCTACAAATAACATCTAATAAATTTTTGAGGGTCCTCTGTGTCCCTCTGGTCACTGATGCGATACTCGAAAAGCTAGTTTCCGAAACCAAGGGTGCGGTGTCTGGAGCACCACTTCGGCATGCGTGCATCGCCGTAGCGTTCCACCAAGATGACCCTTTTTCAATCACCACTGGATTTAGTCATACCTTGTTCTTCCTTTTCTGTAAATTTTTGTCACATTTAGTCAGAGTTGGTAATTTTTGGTCGGATTTCGTCGTACTTCCTCGTGGTTAATCATTTGATAAAGTTAGGTGGGAATTGTTTTGGTCCGTTTTGACCAAGATTAGTCAGATGTGGCACAATTTGACCAGATTTGGTCGTTTCCCATCGTTTTTGGTCATGTATAATGTATCTACATCAGAGGTTGACATCCTTTTAGAATCGAGGTTCGTTTTGGGATACAGATATACACCACAAACTCGACTGTTTCTCACCTCTTTGTCGATGTTAGGAACCAGGTTCAGCAGATGCTGGTAATGCGAGTAATACTTCTGCGACGCCACTTCCTCATTTATGGAGTACAAAAACAGTGCATAGTTGATACAGGCTTCGATGTCGTTTCCATTCCGTTTCAGCGCTTCTTCGAAACAGCGTTTGCAGTTCAAATTGTCGCCCAGCTGCTTCAGTGACACTTAAAACACATAAAACAGGGCGCCCCTATGAGAGTGTCGTATAAATATTTGCGTATAACGCAAAAAATATGGAAGAAATCGCGCCGGTCGGCTCGTAAACGTAAAATAATTTTCACAGTATAATGCAATTTGTGAGAACCATGAGAATGTCACATTGTACGGCTGCTACGGAATTACAGTGTGGCTGGGAAACTATACACAAGAAAATGGGAGGATTGTACAGCACCCTTTTTTTCTTCTTTTTTTCTTTCTTTTTGGAAAACTGTGAAATTATAAAAAGAAGTACAAAATTTAGTCATTTCGATCATTCAGATTCAGTATGAAGTGAATTCACGGGGCACGGGAGACGAACGATATTAAGCAAACGGCGGCAAGTAAATCAAGTCACCCCGTCAGTTCTCGTTCTAAAATGACCCTTCAGTGCTCGAGTCTGGACTCTCGAGAATTAGTCAACTACTGGAGTTCTCCGTGCGGCTGTGTTTGTTTCCGAGATCGGGTAACTACGGCTGGAGACTGAGACGGAACAGAAGTTGAAGAGGAAAAAAATTTCGGAAAATATTTGATTTATGTAGAAATGTACACGGTAAATAAACGCAGTCTGTCATGCTTATCCTCAGTTTTTGTATGCTGCCATCACAATCCTGCTCGTATATCTTTCAGTTTGTAAGCGAACGCAGGTTTCCCTGATGAAATTGTAGCCATGGCTTTTTAGTTGATATTTTTGAAAAAGAAAAAATTAATTTATTGGTCTTGACTCAACTGTGGGAGTGAGATATGGATGCAGAATTGATAGATGATCACGCAGTGCTCGGAAATGAAGGACCAAAAGCGTATTGAATTTCGACAGAATCTATACAATAGTTGCCGAGATTTTCTCAATTTTTCGTTGTAATGGAGTGACCATAGGGAAATCAAATTTTCGTGAATAATTTACAGGGTAGCTCTTATTATACCTTTATCTTTCAATTTTTACTTCCCCAAGAAAAAGTGATGCATTCTAATATAAAAATCTTATAGCCAAAATTTTGTTGAAAAAAAAAAAACAAAACAAAAATGGGTACAGGTTCAAATTTAATAAAATGTAAGATTTCGAACAAGAAAACATGCAATTTTTTAAAAGGAATCATATAAATAGTTTTTCAAAAGAACAAAAAAAAGTGATACGATCAGAAAACTTGTTCAAAAACATAATTCGACAGGAAATTGTTTGAAAAAAAATATCATGAAGGAGGTACATGGGGATCCAAAAATAGGTCTGTTGGAAGTGTACTGATGAAATTATGTTCCCTACTTAAGGTTAATTAACTAAATGTCGTGTGACAACTTACTTTTATGAAAATAAAATTGTTCATGTGACAAGATCGTGATTGTCAAAGAATCGTGATAAATTACCCGAGTCATGTGCAGCCTAGAAACTTGATACATAAATATAACCATTTATGGATCTTTTTTCCTCATACTAAAAAAACAAAACAAAAAAAACCAGCACTATCGAACTTATAATAACTGATTCCCTCCCTCCCCAAGTTTAAGTGGGAACTTCAAATGGCTGGAAATTGTAAATATTTATTAAGCAGATAAACCTCGACAATTATTCAAACTGTACCATCAAAACTTCAAAGTCCTACAAAATGTCATTCATTTTTTATAATTTTTTGAAAATTCCACTTTCCATTGTCAGCCGGCCTACTGTAAGTTAAATTTGCAGCGTTGCGTTTTTAACTTCGCGGCGTGTAACTACATATATACATAGAAGGCTGTGGCTGAACATAAACACATTTTTGAGTTTTTATTTTAAATGCACCCCACCCCCAAAGAAATCGCACGAAGTCAACACATTGAAATTGGGATTAGTAGCTTTCAGTAGATCGATCATAGGGGGTTCCGAGTTTCTGAGTTCATTTTTAAAGTCATATTAACTAAAATTCTCACCTAGATGACCCACAGGGGGCTACAATTTGAAATATTTAAAGTTAAATAAATGTACATCAGTAATGTAAGAAGCAGTATGCGAAAATTAAAGCCCAAAAGCCAATTTTGAATTTTAGTGAAATCGGTCCAATTTTCGTCGTATAATAGGTAGAGTGACAGGATAGAAATAAAATTTTCATGGATAAACAATAGATATGGCATTTTTTTTTACTTTTATCCTTTATCTCTCGATTTTTGCTTCCACAACAAAAAGTGGTGTATTCAGATATAAAAATTCAATACCCAAAATTTTGTTGTTAAAAAAATTATTATCATGTATTATTAAGCCTCTGGGGGGGGGATCAAGTAACAATGTAGGTTTCCGAATTAGAAAAAAAAATGTAATTTTCCTTTTTAATAAATCTGATAAGTAGTTCTTCAGATGCGACCACAAAACTTTTTCAAAAACATATAACTCGACAGGGAATTGTTTGAAAAAAAAATGTCATGTAGCTGGTGCATAGGGATACAAAAATAAGTCTGTTGGAGGTGCTCTAATGAAATTATGTTTTCTACTTAAGGTTAATCAACTAAAAGTCTCCTGACAACCTACTTTTATTAGAATAAAATTGTTCATATGACAAGGTCGTAATTTTCAGAAAATCGTAATAAATTACTCGATCCATGAGCAGCCTGGAAACTTAATATGAACATTTACGGGTCTTTCTTTCTCATACTGAAAAAAAATTTACAGCACTATCTGACATATGAAATAACTGAAAATGGAATTAATGAAGCAACTAAACCTCGAATTAAAGAAACATTCTGTCTAAATATAGCATCCAAATTTCAAAGTCGTATGCATCAATCATTTTTTACAATTTTTTGAAAAATCCATCTTTTTATAAAGGCTTTTGTTAATCAGCCGGCCGACTGTAAACGACATGGTGGCCACTTCCCTGGAAAAACTGGAAATCAAGGAAAAGTTACGGAAAAGTCAGGGAATTTTCAAAAAATAAATTCCTAATAAAATTGCGTGGTTTAGAAGTATCATGGTGGTTGGTACCTATGTTTGGTTCTATATAAGATTTTTGTTAACCGCCTATTGATAGAAAATTACGGTACTAGAAATAGAAAAAAAAAATTAAGTGACTACCCTCATTAATGAACTTTCAATCAGTAGGCTTACTCGTTGAGAAAAAATTGAGAAACGAATCTGGAAAAATCAGGGAAAAGTCAGGGAAATCCATAATTGAAGAAAAGTGGCCACCCTGATGCGAAATTACAGTCTTATCTATTCAAGATCACATCATGTAACTATATAGAAGGTTGTGGCTGAACATGAACACATTTTTTAGATTTTATCTCAAACGCACCCCATCCCCAGAGAACCTGAAGAAATTCAACATACACAAATTGGGAATAGCAGCTTTTATAGTATACCGATCATAGGGAGTTCTGAATCAATTTGCGATATTGAAAGTTGAATAAATGGGTATCAGTGATGTAAAAAATGCGGTTCCTCGATTTGCTGAGGACATTTTTAGGACCCTTTCAGCTGTAACTCCTATCCAGAAAGCTCCACAGGAGGCTATACAGACACTATTAGGAATATGTATTCAGCTTTTTAATTCAAGTGAGTTCTGCCCATTTCATGTGAGCAGTTCAAACTCTGGATTCTGAATATCGAAGTCAAATCAAAAATCTGATATACTCGATATCAGTGACTTGAAAATCCGGTGATGATTCTACCTCCATTTTTGAAAGCGAAGGGGAGAGTTTCCCCTTTTTTACTTCATTACAAGCACCAGTATCATCGTATATCAAGCGAGTTTTATTGTTTCATGCTAATTGAACGAATGGAGATTATTGTCAACTTGTTGTGAAGCAAAATGTGAGATTTTTGACTGACCATTTAACATGCTCTTCGGAATTGATTTCCACCGAATACAACATTTAAAAAAGAGAAATCGTCTTTGTCTCAAATAGACTCGGAGCAACACTCATTTATCAGAAAGTTATTCGAAAACAAGAAAAACAAAACTAGGCGATTGATAACCAGATAAGGGTAAAGACATTTTTAAAATTTGATAGGGATTCCAGGAACCTTTTTTTAAATCATTATCACCTATAAGTCACGTAGATTTTCAAATTAATACTATTCCCCTTCCTTCTCGGGTCTTCGGAAGTTTTACATGAGATTTACACAAGGATTTTTCAAGAGGGCACAGAAGGGAAATGATTAGGAGGGAAGATACCCAATATTTTCAAGTGAAAAGCTTCTGATTTCGCAAGTGGAGCGAACGATAAAATGTTGAGGGTTTTCTTTTTTACTTATTTGAGTTGGAAAAAGGTCTAAAAAGTCTCAAATATCCGAACTGAGGGCCACTGAATCTTTAGCCAGTTCTCAAACCATTGGAAAGAGACTCTCCTATCCTCTTCTTCGGTGCATCTCTGTTAGTAACATCTTCACATAGAGGAAAGTGCGGTCACCACCAACATAATATTCTGAAAGTTTATGAAATTCCGAAATTTTCAAAGTGAAAAATTTGTCCCTAGATTAAAGTGGGATTATTGGGAAGTCCTTGAATTTGAGGTTAAGAAGAAACTAAATGCTGCAAAATTTATTTTTGTTGGATTTTCAAAGATAAACTGAATTTTAGATTTCTGAATCTGTATCTAAATTTCAAACTTAAAAATGGTATTGGTTTTCAATTCACTTCATTCAATCATGGTACAACCAATTTTTATGAAGTAGATAACACAAATTGTTAAATTTTCTGTACATACAAAAATATTGACGGGCAGGAAAGAGTTTTAATTTTTATATATTTCGTAACTCCTTATTGAAATTTTCTAAAAATTCTAAAAGCAGAATTTGGCTCAAATCTGCATTCTTGACGTAATAAAATTCCATCGAGCCGTTTTCCTAAGAATACTCTCTTTCTTCTCAAGTCGGAGTAATCGCAATTTAAGTTGAAGGACAGGGTTTTAAATTTTTCGTACATGTTTTTTATGCCCGTCTCAGGCAAAAATCATTACAAGTACTAGCAACTGTTAAATTTATAACTTTTCGATGAATTATTCGACTCGATGTTGTATGTTTAGACTTTAGATCACCTTCCCGATGTTCCTCTCGAATTACTCGGGTTCAAAATAAGACATTCTGTATTTCGCTGAAAGTTGCACTCTTTGGCTTACTTGATGCTACAAAGGAAGGCTTTCTGTGTTATTAAGAAGGCGCACTAAGAATTTAAAAATTTTGCTGAGGAAAAAATAAACTTATATTTTCCAACGTTTAAAATTGTAGTTTCTTGCAGAATATGGTTTTCTGTATAGTTTACTGAAAATGCGCCCTCTTTTTATTATTTAATACCTCAAAAGCACGACTTCTTGCGTGAAATGATTTTAGACTTATACTTCCTGGTTTTTCAAAACTTATTCAAAACTTATAAAATAATAATATAACGAATCGAGTTAATTATCACGCACGCGATGCCTTCGAACGTATAAATCATCCCGTTAATCGATTGTTTTAAGCCAAGCTGTTAGTCATTCTACTGTACTTGACCCCTTGACCCCCCCCCAGCTTACCAGTAGTCACATTGCTAATAGTGCACTAGGTTGATATTGGTTATTTTTACTGTTTCTAACTTGGACACGTAGGCACTTAGGTATATCAGTCTGATTTTTTATAAGGAGTTTGTTATTTAAAATAAAGATAAGTGAATAAACTTATCATTCATCAATCATCAATCGTGTTGTTTTTTCGCCATTTTACATACGTTTCACATTTTACATTCATTTTATGTAAACTGTAAACTAATTGTTTTACATGTAAAACGCTAACCCTGGTTTTTTCCCTTTGGGATCGGTCTTGTCTTCTCCTGGAAATTGCTTTTCCTTGCCTTTCCCTGTGTCTGCCCCCCCTCTTATATGTTTTAGGTAAATTTTCAAAAAATATAAATGTATCAAGTATTCGATATGTTTGATTTGAGGGGAGAGGGAGGAATGAAAGGATAGGTGAGGTTGAAGGGATCTCTTTTTCTAATTTACTCTCCACCCAAGTCCGGGAAACCGCCCTTTCGAGCATTACCAAAGAGACGTCAGGGAGGCTTTTAGGGCTGCATTAGCCCTCTTCCCTTCTGGCCGAAAAAACCGGCCTAGGTCGAAAATTCTGGCGAGTTGCTACGTGGGCTCGAACCCGGGACCTCCGGATTCTGAGACCAACGCACTATCCACTGGGCCAACCAAAAGGGATAAGAACAAAGTTACTTTTAAAAGATAGCAATATCTATTTCAAAAAGAGGATATATTTTTCACATTCATGCGTTCGTTTTATAAGTAATATATATTTTTAGGAAAATGATAAGGGATAAAATGGCTATATCCCACCCCCTTACGTATTCTCATTCACGTCACATATTTCTACAATTGGACTAAATATTTTTCAAACCTGGAAGGTTGAAAAAAAAAACTGTAGGAAGTTTTTATATTAGATTTTGAATATTTCTCTCATATAAAAAACACCTCAGTAATCACATTTCAGACATAGCAGAGACAATTTTTTCAAACACTGCGAACGAATTAATCACGTACCAGGGTCGAACTAACTTCTTGTATCAAGATGCAAACTAAATTCGCGTTTTTTGTATTGCTATTTAGGATAAACTAAGTTTCCAGCAGGCAATGCCTTATTTGCACACCTTCCCTCTCTAGTAATGGCCTTCTTACTCTCAGGAATTCGGTTGCAAAATGACCGAATTTTACGAGCATCTTCGTTTGGGAACGAACGAACGCTTTTTTGTTTTCTTCTCTTAATCTGTTCGGGGAGAGCAAGAGGTATCATCAAGCTGAGAAATGTCAACTTAGTTTAAATTAAAATTCAGTTTTGAAAAATACGGATCATCGTGAATTTGGTATTAAGAAAGTTTGTACGAATTAGGTAGGTAGTAGGTACGCTCACCTTTGATGAAACAAAGCGAAAAATGTTTTTTAAGTTTTCGGTTGTATAAAAAATGGCGGAAATGTAAAAAAGTTGGATTAGTTTAATCATTTTTAGCGATGACGTCTCGTCGAATTTATTAGTCAAAATTATGTACGAGTATTTCATCCAGCCAGTCAGGTTTTTTTTTTCCTTGGCAAACAATACTTTCCTCCCTTTATATGAGTCATATGAACTTAATTATTTTATTTGGTCCTTGGTTGTTCGCATTTCACTGGGAAAACGAAATTAGAATTGAAAATCATGAATATTCAATCAACGTAGCACATCCTACTTCAGTTATGAATATGGTGATTAAAATTATGACAAATTCTAAATTTGCCAATTTATAATAATTTTGTTCTCTCGTTTCCGCGACGAGTTTTCCAGTTTATAAAATTTAAAATTCTTTCGAGTAGGACGTTTTCTTCGCTTCTCATTTGTGAATTATGCTAATCTTCTCTTTACCGTTTTGTCGGGTTCTTTTTCTTAAACTAATTATGCACTATTCGAAAACGATTGGGACGTATTGCCATTCATCTCAACGTGAGTTAACATAACCGAATCAATTTCGCATTTTGATTCAATTGGAAGACGAATGCGAAAAGAACTTCGTTTTCAGCACGAAATAATCAGGAAGCTTCGAGGGGACTTGATCCAGCCTCCCGGTTAAGAGTACAATTTTAGAAGAATCAATCTTTTCTTTTTTTTTTTCCCAGCTACCTTTTTCTTTTGTTACGAAATAAAAAGCGTGCTAAGTTGAAGACCTTTTAAGTCGTTCATAGGGAAATCTCGACGCAGTTTTTTGAATGCAGCGTGACGCGGATAAAATTACCAAACCGGAAGATCGGCGAATAATTGTACGCCGAGAACAAGTGGCTATGAAATCATAGCTCTAGTGAAAAATTTTTTTCACATTGAAGGTTGACTGTAGGTGAATGATTCTGAGAAAGAGGCTTGTGTTCGTAAGTAGATTCGAGGCCAGAATTGTGATTGAAATTACAATAATTGTGGTTTGAGGTGAAACGAAAACAACTAAAATTAATAATAATAGTAGTAACCTGGATGGCTAAAACTTGGATGCGAGGCTCCAGAGCTATGCCCTACCTTTTCTGGCAGCAGATAAGAGCATCACTTTCTGAGCTCCTGTGAGCCCAGAGCTGTCACCCTCCGGTGGGTGACGATTTTACGTGAGGCGTTAGAAAATAAGTTTACTTATTTTTTCTCGGACATGACTACCCCAGATTGTTAGAAAGGTGTTAGAAGTCTGTAGTACAAATTTCAGTTTGACTAGTGAATTTGCGTTCGTTTTTCAAACATTCAAACATGGCATCGACAATACAGATATCCTCCAAAATCGAATATCGTTCGGCCATCCAGTTTTGGAAATCAAATGTACGGACGTTTATGTAAGATGTATAGTAGGAGTGCTCACATAGGCGCAAATAGGAGGGGCTTGGAGGGCTAACCCCCCCCCCCCAATACTGAAAAATTACCAAAGAAAATGATGTGGGGGTGGTATTGCTTCATAATAAGGGGGCTTTAGCCCCCCCCTCCTGCGAGTTCTGAGCCCTATTTGCGCTTCTGAGTGCTGATATGTCACGACAGATTCATTAGGACTCGGAATTGAAGTAGCTGACACCTAGCGACGAGATTGAAAACCTGTCCAGTTTGAGTAATCAGAAATTCACTCCCATAAGAAAAGTATACAGAGATAATGATTCGATATTTTGAATAAATTTTGAAAAAGTTGAGTTATTTGAGGGTAAGTTTTTATTGAAATCATTTTTCCACAATATTGACTACAAATGAGAATAGTTATCGAAACAGTTTAACTGGTGGAATCCTCATAAGACGAGTTGGATCTTTGCTCCCCATGTTAAAGGATAAGGAATATCGATTTTGATCACTCAACCTCCGTACATGTATTCTTTAGGGTGCGTGCGTGTGTGTAGCGTCACGAGCGTTCTCTACATTTCATCCCACATCGGTGTGAGTGAATACCAGAGATGTTGGCGTAGACAAATCTGCGATGTAGACAACGTAATGTAGATACATGTAAAGTGTGCACAAATGTAAACAAAAAATGTCAGCAAAGTAAAATTAATAGTTTTAAATGTTTTAATATTATTAAAATTAAAATACAAGTAGGTAATAACCATCTGTACAATTTTTATCAATTAATTTTAATGAATAATATCATTGTGAATTAGTGATTAACTGATTACTTTGTTAATCATTTTTGGAACTGTTTACATTTATCTACATTTTTGTACTTTCTGCACATTGTCTACATTTTTTTACATTAAAATGTAGACACGTATTGCCTTCATGTAAACCAACATCCCTGGTGAAAACCCATGTTCACTGAGCGGAGAACAGATGTTACCGATGACAAACGCTCGGGTTGCCTATCAGATTACTTATGGGGTGATGATGGTATGCGCGCGGAATAGAAAATTTGGTCTCGCCCTACGATGAATATTTGCAGAAAGGTGCGATTATGTTGAAAAATGGAAAAAATCCTTCAGCAATGATCTACTTTTCAGTCGAACTGATTCTGTTGATTTTATTAAACTTGGGGATTTTACATGGGCGTCGTTGAGGGCGAGGGGGGGGGGGATTGACAGGTGATACTCCTTCCCAATCTTTTGTATGAGGGAGGGGGTAAAAATGATTAAAATTACCTCCACCCCAATTCAAATACCCATAATTATATTTATGCTTGTAGTTATAAAAAATTTGTAAACGAATTAGTGCCATGTGATACCGCAATTAGTAGTACCGTACCATACACTTGTCTCGCGATACACATACACATACACAAGCCATCTAATAAAATCGAAATCTGAAAATAAATAACCTTTCCCCCTTCCCCCATTGCTATGAATTCGCTAAAATAATAAACTAAAGCTAAATATACTTCTTCGTCTATAATACTACATTTTCACAGGGGGAAAAAAATGTTATTGCATAAGGTAGATGAGCCCAATAAGGCCCGGATTCCCAATATAAGGCCCAATGTACCGAACTTGACTGCTACGTACAGCAAAGTTGTTCCTTCATGATATGGCAACACTGTCCAAATGTTTTTATCAAGATATTAGTCCACTGGTGCGAGATATGCCCGGTTGATGATTTTCCAATAACGTAAAAAGTGCTCCGATATGTTTTTTTTTTTTTTTTTTTTTTTTTTGTGATTTGGAGGATATACGAGTATTATGTTAGTCAAATGGAATTTATCCCGAAATCAAACATTGGATAGTTGTTGTAGTGGTAGTTGGTTAACGATCGACACCAGAAAAGTGAAATTTGAGCAGTTTGGAACCGAGGTATGCGCGATACTCACGAAAAACAATGTTATATGTAACATAATAAGGCCCAACCTGGTAGGATCAATTGATTATCATTTCAGTTATAACTCACTCATAAATTTCTATTTGAACCATGCTTAACTTTTTATTTACCGAATTTCAGGTCAGGCTTATTAGGTATTAGGTTAGGTCTTATTAGGTTTTAGGCCCAGCCTTCTTTGGTGCGCTGGCCTTATCAAGTTTTGAAAAAGGGGTATTTTTATTAGAAGATCTGAGGAACGTGAAGCAGTATAGAAAAATTTAAAGCTAGCCAATTTTTAAGTATTTCAGTCGACGATTATAACAAAAACAAGAAAAAACTTGAAATCACTTAGGTACATGAAAGTCTGGAGAGCCAAGACCTTAAATTAGGGCCTTATTGAACTCACCTACCTTAATACGCGCATGGTGATCACACATTTCACACGACTCACATGAGCATGTCATACATGCGAAGACTCTTGTAAGCGGATATTTCGATTTATCGTCATTATCAGGGCTGCAATTTTTATGCACAAAAAGTAGCGAAATATGAGCATATTTTATGCACTGAATTCAGTCTAAATAATATGCCGAAAATATATGCCAAATTTGTAAAATATGCATAAATATGCAAATACAATATGAGTATATCATGTCAAAGGAAAAATTGAGTTGGATACACTGAGACAATTTTTATCATATTTTAAAATGATCCAGCAAAGCATCTCCTTAAGAGTTCAATCTTCTTTTAATAGGAGATGCACCCAGGAGATGATGCACTTATTCGTAATTTCTTGATGATTGATAAATGTGGTGCGGGCAAGAGGAAGGTTATCTTATGTGCAAAAGAACATATTTTTCTAAAAGCTTTTCTACTGATATTGGAGCAAAATATATGGTAAATGCCAAAATATGCGAAATATGCAGAATGAAGTGCTGCTCATTTGACTCAGAATTCTGTGATTCGTGAAGATCTTTTGAGACTTATATCTATACGCCATAGATAAAAATATGCATTCGTATAAAAATTGCAGCCCTGGTCATTATAATATAATTTTCCGATTCTAAATTCTTTGTTTTCTCTTTCAAGGTATAATTTGCTGATTCTTAAATTTTTAAATGACCATGACTGAAAATGAATGACTGGTAGACACTTTGATACAACATACTACACCCCTTCCCCAACAAATCTACCAACGCCGATGAATGTAGGTCAACACTACTAAAAAAATTTACCCCCCCCCCCTCCCAAAAAAAAAAAAATTTCCAGCGAAGCCTCTAGGATTTTAGTAAACGTAATTTCTGAACGCCCAACGTACAATTTTGAAATTTCGGACTACTATGGCTGCGTAAAAATATCAACAAGTTTTACAAGAAGTGATAATAAAAAACAAAAAACACAGATAGACGTGTATGGACTTGAAATTTGGCCTGGTTACTTTATTGTTTATTCTGGGAATCAGCATATCACGACATCTACCGAAATTTTTTAATGTTTTTGAGCGATATGGCGTTATTACCTACATTGCGTTCGTAGCCGCAGGCACCTTTAAATTACTGAGAGACATGCAGCGACCAATCAAGCGAATTGTCAACACTCAGCATCGATCTCATTAACTTGATTCTAACGCCTTCTCATTTCTATAATTTCTATCATATACCTAATAATTGTAAAATATAATTTCGAGGAACATTCGTTTCTCAGAGAATGAGAACAATTGTAACTTTAATTTTCCGCGTGGTATATAGGCGCGAAATCAGCAGTACTTGCTATCGAATGTGGCCCAGTCGCACTTTCCATACAGACCCTCCTCGAGATTTCGCAACCGCTGAGCCTTGGCCTCGTTATACGTTCGAGTACACTCTCGTTTAAACGTTCTCGGGCTGAGAATCTGTTCGCCTTTGACAGGTGGATCCTGATGGTCCCCTGGTGTATTGTCGTAGGAAGACGCCTCTTCCCATGGCTTGGCGTACGCTGTCGAACGTTTTTTTGAAGCTATCGAGCCAACGGTGTTCGTCGCGAATCTCTGCTCCGGCTCGGCGTTCTCGTACCTGCTTTTTCTGTCACTCTGGTTTCTGGTCGGCTCGGGTGGGTAGTCGTTGGCGTACGGGAGATCGCGGCCGACACGAGACCGATACGTGTATTCGGGCTCTTCACGATCGGATCTACACGCGTACACCGAAGGGGGCGCCGCGTAACTCCTGGCCGAGCAACGGTCCGCCTCGATCGGGCATCGCCATCTCCGGTCGTCTGCGTTGTCGTTCGCGTAGCCGGGATCGTTTCCCGGGAGAGGCGTCGTGAAGCCTTTGAACGCGCTGTCGCGTCCTTTCTCGACCGTACGCACTGGTGAGTACTCGCGCCTCACAGACGGATCCGACACTTTGTCGTAGTCGACGGCTTCCCGGTATCCGCAGTACTTGTTGTGTCTGGATGGTGAGGCGACTCTCTTGTAACTGGGAGCGAGCGTAGCCGCGGGTCGTTTGTAGTGACCATAAGTGGCCGGCGTACTATCCCAGCGCGGATGAGCATCTCTGGTCGGTAGGGTGCGGACCGAAAGCATAGACTCGACGTCGTAGTCGTTTCTGGAACTTTGTGCGATCGACGTATTTCTGTGGCTGTGCAGGCCACCCGGTCTGTATGAAGCTGGATGGTTGGAATCGTATTCGTCTCGATTCATCACTTGTCAAGAGAAAATTTAGTTCATCTTGTTCCTGCATGTGTTGATGTGGCGTATTTGAGTCGTCGTATACGCGTCGAAATCAAAATACGCTTGACGACTGCATTCCCGACCACGTTTGTCTGCCGGATTAAAGAATTACTAAGCAAATGACCAGGGACACAAATTTTGAAAAAAGATCGGATGAGAAATTCGATCAATTTAATTAGTACACAAAGTTTCTTACATGTAGTAGTTGATACTGTGACTGACCGCGTTTTTTCGTATGGGAAGCTGGAGGATTTTAGAGATGCCAATATTTTTCAAAATATCGATAGCTATTGAATAGAAAATATCCATATAGATTTTTAATGTGGAGCTTGTAACTGAGACAATAGATGGAAAAACAACTCGTTATTCTGAAACGTACACTTTCAGGAAAACACGTTAAAACGTTTCATTTCGTTGCTGTTTATAATAAACCATAACCCGTGTCGTTTTGAAACTTGTACCGATTATAGTACAGTGAACTCCCGATCATCCGACCTGATTGATGTTGAAGGTGGATGGGATCAGGGAAAAGTCGGATAATTCGAAATGTCGCAAACTCTGTAGAAGTAGCATTCAAATCAAATGTAATAGGAGTACATGTATTCATGAAAAAATCATTAGGTACCGGCCAAATTTCGGAAAATATAGGATAAGGCCCACTTTCTCAATCTCTGGTTAGTGCTTATCTAGCGGTTAGAGTACCGGATAACTATTCGGTAGATGGAGTACCGAATAAGAATAACTAAAGAGGTTAGCTAACTAGAGGTTTGACTAGAGATTAAGAAAGTGGGCCTAAATGAGAAAAATTTCATATTATTTGTTTAAAAAATTCAGTCTTCTTGAAAAATTTAGGAATGATGTTTGACGTTTTTTTTATTATTCACTCTCTTTCGTGCTGCAAAATTACGCCACTTACGAAGCGTAAGCAGAGATCTTGAAGAGTATAACTTCTGCAATTGCAACTCAGTAAACTAACGACTTCTCTAGTGATATAAATGCATCATGGTAAGATATTTTAACTTTTGGAACAAAATCTATTCCTCTTCTGTTTCATCATCTCTAGCTCGTGTACCCAGAACATATTCAGTGATATCAGCTCCACTGAGTTCCGAGCTCATTATCGTCACCGGTAACCCGCACTTCTGCATCTCCAACGTACACAAACATCTTCGCATTCTGAAATTTTTGTGAAGACTTTTCCTAAAGTTTCATTACTGAAGTACCTAATTGTCGACTTCATCATCTAGAAATTGAGCGTTCCAAATTTTTAACTATGTTTTCCACAGTGTTGATGGTTTTATTTTGTACCATGCTTCAGTGGACCAATAAATCACATCTTTCATATTCATTTTTTTCTGTGAACACAACATCAGGTCAACATCATCAGAACTGAGTAGAATTTCTTGCAAAAGACTTTGACGGTAAAATCGTTTCCAATTCATTATACATGTAATTCCTTGGTCCATCGGTTAGATTACACAATTACACTTGTTGTTTTGAGGACAATGAACTCGACATTCTTTTTTCTTTATTATTATCGAGCCGCGGAGCTACACTCACGAGCTATGGGCTCGGGAAAGGTAGACGAGGGTGTTGTTTATGTGCTCGTGGGAGTCAGAGAGGGCCAAAATTCGACTATGGTAGACGTAGTGAGAGTTACAGAGGCAGGTGAGAGAGGGGCGTGAGAAGAGGTGGTCCACATCAAAAGGGTCTTCATCTTCACAGTGTGGGCAGTTGAGGGGATACAGGTTAGTGAGAAGAAGTGTATGTGTGAGGCGTGTATGTCCAATCTTTATGCGGGTGATGATATCTTCCTCGCGGCGGGAGGAACGTTGGGACGTTGACCAGGAGACAGGTGTAGGCTTGATTTGTGCGAGTTTGTTGTGCCGAGAGGCTCGATGCCGCCACTCTTTGAAACACTTATGCAAAAGGGGCTGACGAATGGCGGAAGTGAGATCTGTTGAAGAGTGATTATGGGAGCTGTGTAGCTTGCTGTGCTGCTTGATCAACTGCCTCATTTCCTGGGATACCAATATGGCTTGGGATCCAGATGAGTGAAATGCTCTTGGTGGTGAAGGGAATGAAATGGAGAATGAGATGGATGCGATGGACCAGAGCGTGCATTGAAAGGCGATCAGAAATAGACCTTAAGGAGGAAAGTGAATGTGAGAGGACCAGATAGTTGGTGGGGGTAGGTGGGTTTCCGAGCGAGGAGATCATGACTAGGCACTGTAGGATAGTATGCAGATCGGCTGTGTAGATGGAAGCTGCGTATTTTTAAGTCGGAAGGGGTCTTCATTCCTATTGATTTCAACATTTTGATTGGCGGGTGGGATGATGTATTATCGACTAATAAACTGCTCTTCCCAGTAGACTATTTTTCTCAAAAAACTTTTCACTCGATGTACAAATTTTTCATAGGACCAATTCTTAAATAATTCCGTATACATCCACGCATTTTTTGGTTTCTGTAGTATACTGGTAATGAACGATGACTGATGCCCTTTAAAGCGCGGGGGGTTAGGCTGATTCACCGATATCATTAGGGGTGATTACAATGTTCCAGATACATTAACGCATGTCATCACAGTTACTCTTTCATTGAATTTTTGAACACCGGGAGCTGATGTGCAGTAGGTTTGAACGCAATTCGGATTATCCAACATGTTGAGGTCGGTTAAGCCGAAAAAGTCGGAGACGAAATTTGAGTCGGTTCGAATGGCGGATAATCGGATGTCGGGTAATCGCAAACATTAGTATGTTATACACACTCCACGTTCATAGGCACAACAAAGATATTCCTGCACCCGTGTACAGTAATTTTGCCGATTTGCGTCCTCGAAGTGAAATGGCAAAAGTGAGTTTCGATTATAGGCTACTCATATGACGATTGAAAATGCTACACAAAATTTTATTACTGGAAATTGTTAAGTAAGATCCTCTAAGTTCAGGGAAAACCAGAATTCTCAACAACTCCGTGTTTTCCCGGTATGGGGAGGAGAGAAAACCCCAAATTACAGTTTCTTGCATTTTTCTCAGAAACGGCGGCGCATGTAATCCAAAACTTCATGGAAATTTTCGAATTTTGGGAATTAAGTTCCTTTCTCGACAGCTTCTTTGTATCTTATTCTAAAAGGTAGCAGAAAGCAGTACTTTGAAAATAGTTATGACATCTGTACTTTCATTGGGAAGGAGGGAAGAGAGAAGAAGATATTTTTGATATTATTCTTCAACATTTCTTCAAGCAAAAACGAACAAAAAATAAATAAATAAAACATCTTAATTGTTAGCTATTGAAATCGGGTGTGGAGGGATAGGCCTTACCACTGTGCATCGCTCCCCCTTCCGAAAGGTGTACTTAATATGGAGGAAAAATCGTATTCAGTAGCAATTTTTTCCAGCGAGGAAAAACCTGCTCCATCTGTTCCCCAGAATCACCACTACGGTTTGAAAATTCAACAGGATCACTGTGTATTTCCGATTTGGATACTGAAAGGGCTACAAACTAACCCCCTCCCTTGTTCTGACTTATACGTCATATTGAAAAAATCATATTCAGCAGCAAATTTTCTCGGGGGCATTTAACCGTTCTGGTACCCAGAAATGCCACGAATGTTTGAAAATGCAGCAGAAACTGGAATGGCAACAACACGGGGTATGTTCATACCGAGTCAATGCTGAGAAGGTTAAAAATTGGTCAGTATTGTTCCTTACAACAAACCCGAGTTCGACTCGGCCTGAATATCTGAGAAAAAGGCAGTTTCTGCCGTCAAAATCAAAATACATTACAAAACCTGCGACGTCCAAATTAGATACGATAGTCACAAAGTTTTTAACTTTAGGTATGTTGATATCATCACTTTTGAATACATCAAACAATGGTTTACGTAGATCATAAGAAAAACAAGGGAATTTCATCCACTTCCAGTTTTTTAAAACCAGAAACGATTATTTAGACCTGTTGGTTGTGAATAGGGAGGGGGGCTCCATGGCATTGCATTTATTCGTACTCCTTCGCAGCACAAATGTTTGTTATAACGATACGTAAGCTTCTACCGAATCAACGACAACCCGTGAAAACTTTCAGCTAGATTGGATAAGGGAAACATATCTGGAGTTTCCTCCTCCTCTTATCAAAAATAACATATGCTTAGTTTTGACACGTTTAATTAAATTTTTTTTCAGATTATGATAACGCTAAAAATATTTTGACTCAAGTTTTGGATAGGGGTTTGGATATACTTTGAGAATCAACCCTGTGGAGAGAGGGGAAGAAAGGGCAAATACCCCGGACCCAAACTTTCAAGGGGACCCGATATTTTTAAAAGGCCTGAATTTCAATCATACTGTACATCAAATCAGCAATCACTCCTTACACCATGAAAGAAACCTCTTATCCCGTAGCTTATAATTTTTTTCCCAAATTGAACTGAAAGAAGAGGGGGCTCGTGGAAATTCCCCCAGGCCCTCTTTTCCTCTACGGGGCTGTCGAGATTAAAATTGTTTAACCCCACGATCTAGGTTGATGACTCTTGAGAGATGCTCCTCAGTGGAAGACGGGAGGAGTAATGGTGCTGATTTCCAGATTTGTAAGGTCACTGATTCCGATTTTGTGGTTCGTTTTTGATCCGATTTTTTGGGTGCCACCAAATGAAGGTTGGATATAAATACGAGTAACAACAATTTTTCAAGATTGCGCTGTATTTGTATGTAAGTTTAATACCTCGAAGAATCTATTATCTCAGGGTTTGAGCTTCACTGATGACACTCGATGAGTCGGGTACCGAAATCACTTGCAGAATCGAGTTCACTGTTCTCGAAAACCTATAAATGGATTGTCATCCCGAGAAAAATGATAAATATTTGGCCTCAACCCCTTTGGCTGCATCATGGAAGTTGTATATTATGTGAACATTAACTTCATAACTGAATTCAGTGACTTTGAAAAGATATAAATCAAGTACAATGTCGAATAATTACCATTATTTGGCCTCAGTTCCGCCTTGGAGACTCCGAAGGGGATCAGATCAAAAATTAACCCCAAGATCATAATAAGCAACCTTGAAACTCTAGAAATCTACACGAGTTTTGATATACTGGAGCCGAAATATCGGTATTTGATAATATTCAAAAAATGAATTAGATATCTACCTCTCTCTCGAAATATCAATAATTCAAATTAATGGATCGATATAAATTTTCGATATATCGAAATATAAATACAATTATTCCAAAATGTATTCGTAATATCGGCAATTGGCATTCCTATTATATAGTAATACTCACGAGCTAACAAAGTGAACGTTGGCCCATGTTGAGCGTTGAGTTTCGCCGCAGTAGAGAGGAAAATGGCCGCCGAAGCATATTGCCTGGTGTTCAAATGTAACAACCCGAGGTTGTAGGAGGTCAGCCAGTTCATCGGATTCAAGTAATACGAACGTTTGAGGCAGGTAATAGCCTGAAATTGTGTCAAAATCTCATGATATTATTCAATGTGATCAATATGCTAGTTTCGATAATCAAATGTTCATCAGCATCAAATTTTGATTCGACCCATAAGTTTTGGGCCCTCGAACTTAAAATGGCAAAATTAACTTGAAAATCAACAAAATTTTATTGAAAGTAATTCTCATTTGGGTTAAACAGTAGCGTAGCCAGTAGTGTCCAAAGAGGGAGTCTGGTCTTGACCAAAGAGGATGGGGTGTTAGAGGAGGTGATAAAATTAGAAAAATCACTATCAGAAGAAGCCGCAAAAAAGGGTCTAGATCCTCTCAAGCGCCCTTGATTATGCATTTGAAGGTAAAAGCTAACGTGTACGCCATTCTCAGAGATGCCCATTCAAAAAGAAAAATGTGAATCTGAAAATGAAATTCAGGGAGAAAGACGGACATTGTACAGAGTAATAATATCAATATTTTGTTTAATTGTTTGTTTCAACTTCAATTTTTCCAGTTTGAAAAAAGAACATACATTTTTCTCTGTAAACTGAAAAATGTGAAATTAAATTTCAAAACGCAATATTAGAATGGACAGAAATTGTGTCGAGTCATAACACCCATATCTTATTATATTTTTCGGTTAAGCTTTAAGCTTTCTATCGGACCTTATATTTCTCCAAATTTCTCAAAAATGTGCCATAAAAAAAATGATAATCTGGTAGAGCACTTACGATTTGATGTAAAAATAAAATGAAATATGGGTGTTATTACTTGTTACAATACCTGTTCTACGCTTACTACATTTCAAGATTCAGATTTCATATTTTTAAACTTTTTTGCATTTTTAGAAAAACTGAAGGTTTAGTAGAGGGCATACGACTTTAATATACAGGATAAAATAAAACTTGAGCGTTCTTATTCGGTATAGCGCGCATTGTTTCTCCTCTATTGCGTTTTCAAATTCGAATTTGACGACTTTTGAACCCACTGAATTAAATAAGCATGAAATTTTGATTTTCGCGGCCGAGTAGAGCAGGATGAAATATGTGAATGACATTTCCAATAAATATCCCTAACAAATGTAAATTTCGATAATTTGTTCGAGTTTGAAACCAAATCAAATTTACTCAATTCAACAGTAAAATTCTGGGCCTAGCGCACGAGTCAGGCTGGATCAATAATGTAATAAAATTTTAGAAATCAGGGATTAACTTTCAAAATTCTTATTCTTTAAATATAATTTTATTATATAAGATTAATAACCAGATTGTAATTATTATAACTATAATTACCTTTTTAATTATTCAATTAATTTACTTAATTATGAACAATAATTTTTAAAATAAAAATTTGACCGAAAATAAAAGTTTGAATCATTCTGTTTTTAAATGCAAGTCAATTCTGCCTACTCTCAAAGAAATTTTGTGAGCCTAAATCTGGGCCGAATGGATTTTGAATTAACTGCTCGAACTTCTTTTCCGTTATACTTATTTCGTTTAATTTTGTGAGTCATTTTAATTTCGCCATTTCCAGTTTTGAAAAACGGAAATTTGAAGGCCTCAGGCAGCGTCACATGAAACATGTAATAGAAAAATTCCAAATCAGCGAGGACTTAAGAAATCTAGATTATTGAGGTTTATTTGGTTTCTTCTCTAAAAAATTCAAAAATGATGGCACAAAATTTTTAGTGGGAAAGAGAGACTAGATCTTGTCACACTAGCTCTTCATATGTACCAAGTCTGTCGACGTCATACATTCAATAATAAAATAATAAAAAAATAATGGAAAAGCAAGGACGTTAATAGAAATTTGCTTCAGAACCTCCACCCCCTCCCCCGGCAAAAAATAAATTTAAAAATAAGTAAAACGAAAGAATGAACGAATGAACGAGCAAACAAACCAAATAACGAGCTAAATAGACAAACCAAAGAAAACAGATGAACAAACAAAGGAACGAATGGATGAATGAACAGACGAACAAACAAACGAATGAAAACCCGGGTGGAGAGACAAACATAAATTAAATGGACCAAATGAACCAACAAACTCAACGAGTAAGGAGACAGAACAGATAAGTCGGGTTTAATGGACATACAGACAAACGGGTGAATGTATAACTGGCTGGATGCATGGACGGACAAACGGCTGGACGGACGGGCAGATGGGTGAATGAACGGACAAATGACGAACTGAGCAAACGTATAAATAAATAAAAGATAATAATTAAATTTGATAGTTATGGCCTTGAATGTGAAAAGGTTTTTTCCAAAGCTTAGGGAATTTTTTTCTACGACTTAGTTTCGTTACATTTCATTTTTGACACACTTTGTACTTCCTCATTTTTAAAAGACAGGTTTTCATTCCTAATACTCCCCAAAGGCTGCTACATAAGATGTGTTCGAATACTAAAATTTAATTTTTTTTCCTTAAGTAGCATCGCATGTATTTCAAACCCTCCAATTTAGTGTTAGTCCTACCGAACACCATGGCGCCAAAAACATTTCGTTATAAGATATAAATATACCAACTTGGACATCTTGAAACAAAAGAAAAGAAAAGTAATAATTACAGCCACATATTTTCGTTTGCCGAAGAAACACATTCCAATATTATTCCACATTTCGGCGCATTCGGGAAGTTTTTGAACAGCAATTTTGTACTTAAAAACGGCGACATCGTACTCGCCATGTCTCTGGGAAAACAAAACACATGAGTTGAAAATGTAGAGGGTAAATATTATATACTGTACGAGGTACACCGCGGAAGCGAAATGCCAACAGAAACACACCTGAATTTCGGCGGCAAAAGTGAATAAAGCGTCTGCATTAGCCGAATCGTGCGCCAGGGCGCTACCCAGCTGATTAAAAGCTTTTCTGTAATCCTCTATTTTCATGTAAATTAATCCTAAGCCAACGGATAGTTCGGTGCTTGACGGATACAGTCTGAAAATAAGAAGAATGAGTTAATTTCCGATTTCAAGATATAACGATTCATATGAGGGAAGTTTTCATTAAAGTTCGCCAAAACTTTTCTACTAACGATAGAGGATAGTATGAAATTACCAGGCTTCATTTCTTTTCCCTTTACAGTCCAACGCATGTACTCAAAACCGTGTGATGGAAAGTATCATCACCGGAATACACGAATAGTTTCATTTCCTGTTTACTCCTCAGTCTCACTAAAACTTTTCCTTTCTTGCACGTACATGTTGGCTACTGAATGGCTGTAAGGAAATGTGTTCCAGTTAGGGGTCACGTGGCCAATTATAGGTCATTCAAATTCCTCAAACGGTCGGTAGAAGTTGCGACAGAGAAAAATACTTGAAAAGAGGCATAATGAATTCTTGTTCTGTATGGGGCATCTTCTGCATATTGTGCTAAAAAATCTCAATCAAATATTGTACTTAAAAGTGGTACACCTAGGTTCACTTTTCACCTCAAGATTGTGTATGTTCGACGTTTACCCCGAGCCACCCTACCTTCAGTTTCAAATGTTGACAGTAGTCAGGACTCATATATGTACAAAAAAGTGACCTGTAGTTGGTATTTTATCTTGCAATATTAGGACTCGCCAAGAAAATGATTGACGTAGAAGGAGCAGATTTTTATGAGCCGTGTACTGTAACCATCGATCTGTGTTTTTTTTACCGACTTTTCGGAGAAAAGGGAGGTATTTTTTTTCAATCACTTACATATACTTACGTGATTGTTGAATAACTTCAGTTTAAAATAGTGATCATATGTATCTGGGTTCTGATTATAGATTATGTCTCAGAATGTCAGCCATTTATAATGATAACTTTTTTATTTATTCATTTATTATTATTATTATTATTATTATTATTATTATTATTATTATTATTATTATTATTATTATTATTATTATTATTATTATTATTATTATTATTATTATTATTATTATTATTATTATTATTATTATTATTATTAAGAGTACCGGTTGGATTATTGCTCCTCTTAATGGAAAAGCAAATCCAGTTTGATTGCATAATATTAACAGATGACTCATTGACCCTTCATCCTTATGGGAGAATGTACATAATAAAAGGAGTTGGCATTTTTTCTAAGGAAAATTTTTTTCTACCCCCAACGGGGTTAAGAGCGTATTAACATACATTTTGATAGGTTGTATGATCCCAATTTAATATAATATGACTGACTCTGCTACACAGGGCCGTGATCTCAGGGCAGGGAAATGGTTCCAAGTGAGAAGGCCATGAAAGTGACATTCTACTTGATAGTCGGCGTACATATTCTTGAAATCGCTGGGTTCGATTTTTAGAATAATTTTCAGATTTGACCCGTTTAGGTTCTACCAACAAGGGTTCAGGTCCTATTAAAAGGTGTTATGGCTGAATAATGGTGATTATATTGAGGTTTTATTTAATTTTTAGATTTTTTAGGTCACTGAATTCAGTTATGAAGGTTTTCGGATCCGACCCTCTGGTGTAACACCTCAGAGGATTGTGACTAAATATTTGTCATCATTTTGAGATTCTACTCTATTCATACCAGTTTATGGAGGCTGAATTCAATTTTCAAGTAAAATATAGATCCGTTCCACTGACATCTAACCGAAGGGGGAGGAAGTTGAAAAATAGTTCAGTTTGTCATATCACAAAATGGCATCAGTTTTTGGCTTTGGCCCCCGTGACTTAGTCCATTTTGAGAAATTCTGTTTGTGTTTTAATACAAAGAGCAGAGGTATGGAAAGGCGGAACTGAGTGTTGATAGCCCTAAGTTTCAGGTGTATAAAATTACAAGTAGAGTGAGAAAACAAAACGCAGCTCAACCCGAATGCTGAAGGATAGGTGGATGCGTTTTCAATTTTGACGAATGGAACAACAGGAAAACTGTTTAATTCTCCAGCACTTTGTCAAGTATCGTTTAGAATGAGACATGCACCAATTGCTCCTCCCATCCCGAAAGCTGTAGTATGTATAGCTAAAATAATTTTAAAGAGTTTTCACAGCTTTTTCCGCCTCCACCTACCTCCCATTATCGAATACGTAGTTTGATTTTCACGAAACGAAAAAATTCTTAAAATAACGAAGTCTAGTTCATTTTCCTGAATGAAGAAAAAATTATCTGCTCTGAAAGGAAGATGGCTAAAACGAAACATTCACGATAAATCACAAGCTGCCTTCAAATTTTTTTTGTGCAAGTGGATAAATATGAATAAGAAATGAATAACCGATTATAACAGAACAGTTTATTTTGCCATCATTTTATAGGTTTTACCTTTTTTTGCTTACGTCTTTATTATTTTTTTCTGCCCCTGTCCCTAACAAAAATACTTTCTGTAGCCTCTGACACCCATTTCGGAATTCTAACTGAGAAAGCATCGAATAACTGCCTAATTGGAGTTTCCTGAGTCTCTGATTTCGAACATCTTGTCCGATTTTTAACCTGACTTTAATTTGGACCAAAACAGCGACATTTCACCTTTGGAAGGGGTAAAAGTGATTTGTCTGGAAAATAATGATCCGTACTGGAAGAAAAGAAACGAATACTGAAACAGTTTAATTCGGATGGCTGGTTCTGAATATTTCATTATGTTTTCGATCCGAGCCAGGTCGGCGTGGGCCCTAAAATAAGAATATTATCTGTCAGAAGAGCGTTAGTTACTTGGCTTCATGAAACAATGCGGCCTATGAGTAGGGATTTTTCGTGTCACTGATTTCTAATACCGCATTATGTTTTGTATCTGGCGCCTCACTCGAAGCACCGAAATATAAATTTCAGAATGAAAAATAACAATTTTCATTTGAATTCGAGATTATGAGCGCACATGTTGGAAAGTTAGCGTCAATCAAAACACAACCTCACTGAAAAAGTTTGAATTTTTTCCTGCACCACGTTCTGGCGCACAAAAGATGGCATTAAATAAGAAAAACAGGATCAACCCGAAAAATCGAACGAACTATCGAAATTTTGGTTTTCTTGTCTACTGGTTTCGAATATCGTGTCGTTCTGGCCCAAATAAGTGTCTTCAAATTTTTCATTTCTCAACTGAAAAATACTATCTTGTCTTTTCCTTAATTGTCATACACAGTTAGAAAGCTTGCATCCAATGAACTAAAATATTAGAATTTTCCCCCACTTCACCAACGGTAACCAATGGAATCGCCACCTCGACTACTCATCAGTTTTACCTATTTTAAGTCGTATTGGCTCACTATGTTACGAAAAAAGTAGAAATTCCGATTTTATCACGACTTTTTCAAATTTTGCTTCGAAAAAGCTTTTCAACTGCATGAAAGTTGCCTTCCAAATAAGAATTTTTAATTTGGTAACCGCATCCCTCTTTTTGACACTCTCCATTTACAAATCTATTTGGCGGAGCAGGGAGAAATTCACATTATATCCAGTAAGATACCGTCTTCTGCAGTATACAAGATTTCCTAAGATTTGTATGTTAATATCTTCAAAATAAAGTAAAAATTATAATTTTCTGGCGTCAAATTTAGTTGTTATAGCACCCTAAATGGCACTGAATACAAAATATAATGGACTATCCAAAGTCGAGACCTTAGAGACAAAAATTTCAACAGAGTTCGATTTTCCAAATTAAATCGATTTTGAATTCTCCTTCCTTAGTACAAATACAACATTCTTACTGTCGGGTAAATAAGACTCAGAATTGGCTTACAAATTAAATGTGTTATTTTCAGTTAGTGACTCAAGAAATCCCTGTTCTGAACTTGTTCATTAAGTGAAGATTCAAATCGGGGTTGGATTGAAATCAGATGAGCTATTCAGAACCATTAACCCAAAAAACCCTTCATTGGACGGTTCGCTCGATATCTTCTCAAATAAATTTCCAAAGTTAGCCTTTTCTTGAAAAAAAAAAAAAAAAATCGTTCAAAAAGAGATTGCAGCTTGCTATTTGAAGATTCTTTTTGCTTTGTGTCGATCCGACCGGAGCGTCGGGGGAACGGGGGGGGGGAATTCGTGAAGCACCCAGGCCCGTGCGCAGAAACTTTACAAGGGGGGAGGGGTTGACCATATATTTCATGTTAGTTAGGTTATAAAGGGCAGTGATCGCCTGATGACCATGAACTATTATATTATCTACATATCAACAAAGGTCAATGGGGGGGGGGGTGAACCCCCACCCCCTGCGCACGGGCCTGAAAGCATCATATAATTATAAATAAGAAACTTGTCTTGATGTATAGTTATGTAAAAAAAAAAAAATCTCAACCATTCCATTACCTCAAAGCGGTCTGATATACGTCCACAGCATGTGCGTAATCTTTTTGATTTTCATACAGCTTAGACAATTCCAAAAATGAATTTTCACTTCGTCCTAAGGATACAGCTCGTGTGAGGTATTCCTTAGCTTTGTCTTCAGCTTTCAATTTCAAGTAGCACGTTCCTGAAATGTAATTGTGGGATATTAATAGAACATTGGCTGAAAATAACCATAAAGCCTAACGAGCACAGAATAAAAATTGAGGCGACACGGATGCTTCCTAGTAACTCTTTCATTGGTATCCAGCTGATGGACTCCATTACCCTACATAGCCCAGGGCTGGACTAAAGTCCTGCAAAGATTTTTTTTTTCTTACTGACCTCTCTAAATCAGCTCTCTAATGAACATGTATCAAAATTCCGCGTGGTAGCGGTGAAAATTTCTTCCCCTGGGGGGCTAAGCGTCGCCCACATTTCAGTTTTTCTACGGAATATCTGTAAATATCGACTCCAGACGAAAACTTTTGAACAGAAATTGTCCCTCATCCTACACGAAAAAGATGTATTAAAACTGAATCGTAGCTGTTCCAAAAACTTTGTAAGTAGGGGGTTCAAAGTGGCCCCCTTCATTCAAACTTATATTAATACAGGCGTTATGGAAGAAAACAGTATTTTTCGACTTTTTTCTCGTCCCACGGACTTCGAAGAATACAAGGGACACGAATCGTTAGCATACTCATTTATTTATACATCCCTATCCACTCGCTTCTGGAATCTTTTTATTCGCCCTCTTCCCTGCCTTTAGAAGCCACAATTTGAAATTTGTGTTTTATCAATATCAAAGAAGATTTTATTACTGTTTATTTTATACTTCCTATAATACGAATCATCATGGATCAGGAATCGAGATACCGGCGAAGTGTTTCAAGGTCACAGAATTCGATTTTTATAATATTTTGGCCATAAATTCAAAATTTTGGTACCAGGGAGGCGGTTGATATAATGAATCTTTACAGATTGCAATATGGGAGTCGTTTCATAGTTTTAAAGAATCGCTAAATTAATTTATGGTCATGATATGCGGCTAAATTACAAATTGTGGCATCTGGAGGGAAAAGTCATCAAAATGAAGATTCTGAAAAGTGCCAATATCATTTCATGAATTTAATTTCTTCTCTTTTTATCTTAATTACTAAGTGTAACACTTAGTAAGTCACTGCCTATTCTGACCACCGTTGAGCATAAGTATCTGTCATCCTTCTTGCTCTTGCTGTGGTTCCCTAACATAGTCCTAGGGTTTTCAGGAACTCGTCTATCCAGCCTGGTTGGGCTGGTCTTCTTTTCCTGTCTACAGGAGTCCATGCTGTCCACGCCAATTTCCATTTTGTAGTTTCCTGATGACCCGCATATTTATATTTCAGTCTCTTCATTTTATATCCCATATTTTTTACATCCGTCTGTTTTCAAATACCTAAAACTCAGAGTGACATGAGTATGAAAGTTAAATTTTGATAACCGTATATACCCGTAATTTGCACACTGTATAATCTAGGGGGGGGGGGGGTGAACATTTCATATAAGGCAATGTGTATGTTGTTGCATAGGTCTAAAGGGACGCTGAACCGACTGCCAGTAACGATTTACCCTTAATTTAAACTGTGGCATCTGCGGAGAGAAAGGGCTGGTGAAATGAAGATGATAGTGAGCTCAATACGTATATCATTCTAAGGTTTCAAGGCCGTTAAAATAATTTTGGAGTTTTTAGGAAGCTCTGCATCGAACCTTCATAACATAGACAGATTGGACCGCTCCCAATAAAGGAGAGGAACAAGAGTATATTGTAAAATGGTGTGCAGTATGGACATTCCAGAGTGTCCTTCATCTTCACATTTGGTTGTGGGAGGCTTAAAATTATGGGAGGAAGCACTTTGCGGCCCGTTCCCTTTTTTTTTTTTTTTTTTTTTTTGTGAAGCGGAAATTGTCCACGTTGCGGCCCCAAAAAAAGAACTACATATCCACTTTGTAGCCCAAAGAAATTGGTTGGACATTTGCATGAGCCGCATTCCAGACATCCCATTCATTTCACTCGGGCCGCCAAGAGGAAGTTACCTTACTTTCTACGGGCCGCAAACTGGTACCCCACCTGTTATTTCAGTGGCCACAAACTGGATACTTTTCAGGGTCTTCGGCCACAAACTGGATTCGACCAAAATTATGGCTGATTTATGTAAAGGAACAGAGCTCCACTGAAATAACTTGTGGTAGAGGGGATGAACTTTAACCGCTCTTCTGTTTTTTTTATTAATGGTCAAGTAACTAGTAAAACTTAAGAAATGGTACCCACAAATTTACTTATTATGATTGTAATTCAAAGCAACTTGCTGTAGACAGCTGAATTTCCGTTTTAAGGTCAAATTGAAGTCAGTAACCAGTTCAGTAATCTCTGAAACTATAGGATTTATAATTATTTTGTACTATCATCTCCACTTTACTCTCCCTTCCCTCTCCTCGGCTGCCCTGATTTGCGAATTAGAGACCAGTTATTATCAAAATGTGATTCAGCAACCCTTTAATCCTACGAAATGATACCTATATTGCATTTTCCCGAAACTTCACTTTGCATGTTTGTATTCTCTTTTTCTCTTTTTAGATGCCACAATTTTTAATTCAGAGACATATCATTACACCACAATGCATTTTGACAGGTGATTCTGAGGTATTTTTTAACGCTGAACACGATACTGCGACCCATTTTTCTCTATCACGTCACAATTTGGAGTTCTGAACGACTGAAATTCGTTTCCATTTTGTTTTTGCATTGGAATAAGCGGTACCACTGACTGATATTATCAGTGTTATCAGACCACAATAACAGAAAACAAACAGACGGAATACACACCACTACACACGACCGCAACACACAACAACACGAATCAGTATGACCACATTCAGTTCCTAAACCTCTTTTTGAACACAGTTAGCTGAATTTTTTATAGTTTTTGACCAGAAAAACTAGACGTGATAGAGAGACACGGCCGACGGCACTGTATTCAGCGTTGAAAAGTACTCAAGAATCACCTCCTTAAATGCGTTGTGCAAACAAAAAATTTCATTTTGTTCAGTAGTGTTATCGAAAAAATGTGTTCAGAGACACTTTCAGTCTGTGAAATGACGCCTGTATTGTATTTTATAAAATTGATGCGTTCCCGCGTCCTTGTGAGTACAAAAATTTTGGATTTACAGCCAAACCAACCTCAACATCGAATTCAATGACCTGGAAATAGCTCCAGTTTGTGTCTGGATTTCATGATGTGTACTATTAGAAGTGAGTCATTTTTGACGCTGAGGAAACGTGAATTTTGAATGGTGATGTCTAAGGACATGGGGGAGGGGCAGGAGAAGGGAAAAAATTCAAGGTATGGGGAGATCAAGATGTATAGAAATAGGTTCGATAGTAATCCGCATTTCTTCGTTCCCTTATATAGTCGGTGAGACTAAAAAATGTGGAAAAATGCGTGGTCCCTCACAATATCTGTGTGAATCTGTAGGAAAATAAAGTCACTTTGAGCCCTCTATCTAGAGCGTTTCGGGGAGAGTTACGATAAAACTGGGTAATAAAAATTCACTTTTTACGAGCTTTCATTTATGGAACATCAACCTTCAACAGCCGTATTCTTTAATCGGTACTGAATCACAGAGACAAAATATGATCAATGAATATTGTTTCATTGTTTTATACATTCTTGAAGGTTCTGTAGTATATTGTTTTTCATTTATGTTATTTTATTAATTTCTAATCATTTTTTTGAAGATGACCTCTGGTTTGTAGCAGTGGAGTTTATGGATATTTTTGGAAGGGAAGAGGGCAAGTAATTGGAATTAAAGTTAACAAGCAAACTGAAAAAAATATATACATATATAATCTTGTAAATGTCCAAAAATGCTAGAAAATTCGACTCTGAAATCGCTCAAGGCGCATTTATAGTGTTGCCCTACTATTGGCTGAAAAGCTGTTGGGCAGCACTTTAAATACACGCTGTAAATAAAAATAAAATAAAAATAAAAATTTTCATCAATGTGCTGAGTAATTTTTTAACTTTTCCCCCCAAATTTTCGGCGGGATACAAATTAGATACTCTGTATTCCATTTCCCTATTCTGACACCTCTGATTGGTCGTTATTTTCTTAACAATAAAATTGACTTCAAAAAAAAATCGCAACACTTCACTCTTCTTGCACTTCCATTGGATTGTCATTTAGCAGAATGATAGTAAGGAGCCCCCCCCCCCTCCCTAAATAAAAGAAAGAATTATCCGTGCGAAAGAATCTTTAGCATTATTTTTATGTCCCACTTCCCTACTCCATCTCACCACAGGTCGGCTACTTGCGTTTATGAGTAAAAGCAATAATTTCTCATTTACCCAAATGGTGGTAAATATTCCAGTCTGGGATTTCAGTTACTTTCTCTGCTTTGAAAAACATTTCCAACGCTAACTGGTATCGGCCTAATAAGAATCTGAAAAATCGAACCACAAATTTCGATTATACTCATATATACCAATAATTTTACTATAGCCTTTTGTCTACTAAAACGAGAGCTCATCGGACAAATTGAAAAATGTATATTTATTTAGACATCGAGACACTACGGTGCTCTTCGATAGGTCGTCATCCTCAAAACGACAAATTTGAAAACCCTTTCATAGTTCAGTGATTTTTTCTAAAACCATCCGGCTAATACAATGTGAAAGAAAAACATTTTTCTGTAGATACGAATTCAGAATATTTTAACAATTTCGACCATGCAGTAAAGAGCAAAAATATTAAAGAGAATTAGAAGATGAAAAAATCAAACTTCAAGATGAATTATGTTGCAGACTGTATCAAACAAGTTCAGCAGATGCTCAGAGAACGTTTATTTATGGGTATTTGGAGAATTTTAATAAGTACCTACTTAATGTTCGTTTTTGTTCAGAACGTCGTATTCGAGTGAAAAAGTATTAGGTTCCTACAATTTTTCTAGATTTAAAATCGATTCTCCGAGAATTAATGGTTGCTGTGTGAAGAGAAAAATATTAATTGGACGTTCGAAGCTTTCCACCGAGTATATAGTTCGAATGAACCGAGTTGACGTAGATGGAGATAATTAATTTACTGTCTTACAAGCAACGTCCGATTTGTTTTAGATACTCGACGTTTTGCGGATTCAGCGTGTTGCATTTCTTGAAGTATTTCAACGATTTCTGAATCTCGCCTTCTTCTTTATGTATATTACCCTGCGAAAATGAGTCGCATAATTAAGAACTACGCCGGTCGAAAATTACGTAACTTAGCTACCTGGTGCTTATAATTTCGAATTTCAAAAACGTTTGGAAGTTTGAAGTTACTATATATCACAAATTTCCAGGCTGTCGCCAACTCGGTGCCAACCGCAAAGCAGTTGAAGGCGACACTGCATCAAACGCGAAATATTTTGATTAAAATAATTAATTTTGGAGAACAACTTTTCTTCAACCGGGCAGGATAAACTCGTACTGCGACGCGAAAGTGACATTCCGCTTTAAAAAATAATGAACGTTGGATTGTCCCTTTCGTCGTCATTTTGTCATTTTATTTTGTTTTATTAATAAACCATATACATGGCTGCCAGTGCAGTAACATTTGAATTCCTTCCTCTTCACGAAGACGAAGGCTAATTGAAGTACCAATGGTAAAACGTTTCTCTATGATTTCTCACATATGAGTATACAAAATAGTACAGGCGATATCTGCACAAAAAAGGTGAATAGAAACATTTTGGAAGCCAAGAGCTGATTTTGTTAAAAAATGTCAGGCTAGGTGTCAGAAACAACATATTAAAAATCCCGCCCCCCAAAAGCTGTGCTAACTTTTCTATTGCACGTTTTAGCTCCCCAAAATCAGTTTTTTGCAAATATTTCAAAAAGTTGTGGTTTCACAAAAAAATTTTCAGACAAAAAATATTTTTCGTGAATTTGCCTTTAAAATTATGTGTATGAGGTTGAGTATAGGCCACATAGTTAAACTAAAAATGTACTTAGAAGTAGTCGCATTTTCAACGTTTCATAAAAACGAACAGATTTCCGCGAATGTCTCAAAATTATCAATTCTACAAGAAACTATATGATAAAAAAAGATTTCTCGTGAAATGTACCGCGACTCCTCCCCACCAGAGATGCCAATAAGTATGCAACGAAATTTCCCGAAAAGCCCGATGTTCCGCCCAAATTTCGGAATAAGATTTTTTCATAAAGCGAACATTACAGCTGAGGGGGTCCGGCTAATACTCAGGTGCCTCGACCCTACCTATACTACCATCGGCGGAGATTTCCTCCCTTATAAGTCACACTATGTGTCGAATCAGGGGCGCGCCACGTCACGGTCCCACAGTCTACAGTAATAGAGGGATTGTGTGCCTCCATAGCCCATATGGCGCCGAAATAGGTTCGATCGACCATCGCGGTTACGGGGTGAGGGGGCGACGGTGGCCCATCATGTGGATACGTCATCCATACCACATAGAAGCCACGGTTCTCCCCGCACTGGGACAGCAACCCGGGGACAGCGTGAAGTCAGATCCAACAATGTTGTAACATTTCATTTATTCGTTGTGTATACATTTCGCGAACTTGGCGTGGAATTCGCAATGGGTTAAAAGCATTTGCACTGAGCCCCCAATTAAAATTTGATTTTTTCCTTATCGTGAGGGTTTTCGTTCAAAGTTCGATCATGTTATGAGTTAGCCGAAACGCTTCCCGCAGGACCTAAAGGGGAGGGGGCATAGGAATATCCCTCATTTCGGCTCTTGTATAACTTAAATTAATATCGTATTTTTTCTATGGTTAGGTATTTTATCTGCGAATAATTCGACGATCGTATAGTTTTTGATCTATTTTACTCCAGAATCGTGGACGGGGGCTGACACACGTTCTCCGCTAGTATACCGACATTGTTAATAAAAATTCTTCGACTGCTTTGTGGCGTCCTCTGAGCTGATTTTGAGATGTCTGATTCACATCAGTCAACTAAAATGTGTCTTCTTAAGTGTACTTTTCCTTTTCTCTCCTCCTTCGATCCACCTTCCAAGGGCACCCTTGCCGGTTTTTCGGACAGTCGGTACCAATGAAGAGGACGCCATCCTTTGTCAGCTGTATGGGAGTGCAATGGGTGAGTTTGTTGGGCTACGGTTTTGGAAACAGCGAACTAGACGCACGGGGGTAGTACGCAGTCAATCCCGTCCCTACTGACATACAAAATGTGTCAAGGATATTTTGGATACGAATGACGTAGAGAATATGTCTCCGGTCCCGCGTTTCATGCCATGGCCACCGATGGGCCCCCAAAATTTCGTGGGAAAGAAGAGCCAAGTCGTTATAGGTTGGGTAAAAGTTTCGAAAGCAACGAAAAGGTTCGGCCAACAAATCCATTAATCCCGCTGGTCGGCTGGCGAAAGTGGTCAGAGTTTTCCTATTCTTGGCGACAACACTACACGTTAATTAGTCCGTACAAAGGGTCCTCGGGGGCTCCCCCCAACTTGTGTCCACACTGGACTGCACCACGGACGACGGTGTTTGTTAATGATGGAGTCACCTCATTTTATTTTAGTGTTTTGTTTTGACATATGACGATGGTTCTGGTTCACATTTGCCTTATTTTTTAATTTCATGGCAATCCCACAATCCCACGCGTTTTTTAATTCGTCGTCTTCACCTGACCTTGAGCCAGTTTAATGAAATGCAAAAGTATAAGTATGAAAGCCAAAAAGTAATTTTAGTCGCTATTGTTTCACATCGCATTCAAGTGAAAAAGGGACAATAATTTCCTTTCGCGTACTCCTCTCAGTCCAAAGAACCCAGTAATTTTCTCTTTTCTAGGGAAGAGATCTCATGCCCATGGTGTAGTGCAGTTTCCTAAATAGAATGCGCATGTTGTTGATTTTCTATTCGACTTGATTTCGTTATTTCAGTGAAATGGACTTGGAACAACTTTACCTTTTCTATGTACACATACGTACCACTATGTTTAGTATTTGATTTTGGTTCGTGGCATCCCGTGACTTTTTCAAAATTAGTTTTCCCTTTGGTGGACTTCTTTTCATTCAGGAACGTGAAGAAAGGGTTCCCAAGTAGTTCACGTCCATATGGATGGCTCAAGTCTTCAGCACTACTTCACTAAGGAAGTACGCTGGAGGCATGGGTCACCGTGGACTCACCCAGACCACCGTGGGGCTTGGTGATGGTCTGTGGTTAAACATCCATAAGTATGGTCCTTGCGGGAGTTTTTAGCCCCCTTCGTCAGCAATCTACTATCGGCAAATCCCCACTGGTGAGATCCTCAGAGGGAGTTCATTTTTTTTGGATCTTATTCCGAAATTTGGGCAGGACTACAGGCGTTTCGAGAAATTTCGCTACATACTTATTGGAATTCCTGCCACCAAGTAAGTTTGCAATGGGGAATCCTCAAAACAGGGGAAAACAAGTACACACAAGAGCTATTATGGTTCTTGGTGAAGGTTAAAATTATTTTTATCATACAATTTCTTGTAGGAGTTGATAATTTCGAAATATTCGCGGAAATCCGTTTGTTTTTATGAAAAGTTGAAAATGTGATTACTTTCAAGGACATTTGTAGGCTAACTATGCGGCCTGTATTCAACTTCAAGTACATTTTTAAAGAAAATTCGACGAAGAATATTTTTTGTCTGAAATTTTTTTTCTGAGACTTCAACTTTCTGGATCGTTTACAAAAAACTGATTTTGGGGCGCTAAAACGTGTCACAGAAAAGTTAGCACAGCTTTTTGGGGACGGGATTTTTAATATGAGGTTTCTGACACCCACCCTGACATTTTTCAAAAAAATCCGCGTTTATCCCCCAAACGGTTTCTATTTCTCATTTATCGTCTGTACTAGAACGTTTCTATTTGGCTATTTTGAAACCAAATCCCCTTATGTTTGTTACACCCAATAATAAATGATATACATGATATGCGAGCATATATTTTTAATGGTTTCGTAGAGCATTTCTTTCTGCACATTTTCTAACAATGAACATGCGTATCCCTTCTCCAACTGCCTAAAAAATCAATTATAGAGGCTGAAAATTCCATCCCCGTGGCTGTCACTGCTCATGTCCTCAAATCTTCATTTCTCAGTAGTGTTCTTATCAACCTTCTCTTTTGAAGAAATAAAAAAATTGTTCGTCCACTTTCCTATACATATTTTCTTTAGGTGTAAAATTGAACTCCTGAAAATTTCAGCTAAACTGAACAATTAACTCGTGTCGACTTGCGCCCAAAGTTAGAAAAACACAGTCCGTGCGCGCCCGTATGCAACGCGGTGGTCATCGCTTGGTGCTCCGCGTAACGCATTGACGAATGTACGCGTGCGACTCTGAAACACTAAAATTGTAATTTCTCGCAACCTGATCATTCAATTATGTTGTTGATCAACAAACATTGACTCCGAGATGTGTCTCTTCATCCATATAAACTTTATTGGAATTCGATAACTTTTTCTCCTATATTACGGTTTTTTAAAATTAACATTAGTTTGCCGGCCCGACGGGACTAATCAGGTTTGAACATGTCTACTGTCTGTGTGATTATCAATAATAATTAGAATACCAGTGGTAACAAGAGAAAATCTGTTGATTTCAAGTGCAAAAATGAATAGGTAGCAAAAAATAATAATAATTCTAGTATTTCAATATGACGTGCGTAGATTCATGGCTGCGTTACGCGGAGCTCGAGGCAAAGGAAACCGCGACGCCGATGGGGGCGCTCGGACATGTATCTTTTGAACTTCAAGCTCAGTCGGCATTAATATAATCCGATTTGGTTGAAATTTTTAGGGGTTGGCAGGGTGAAGGCTAATACAAATGATGGCAATTGGACGTGCCCCATCTGAACTTGGGAGCGGTCCGAAGTTGACAAATTTACTTTTTGTTCCATCGCCGTGGTTATTTTTTATGGACTTGTTCTAGGGCACCGACTTTGTATATTTTATGCTACTAAATATTTGCACTTTTTCAGATCTCTGATAATGTAATTCACAGCCCCAGTTTAGTTGGACAATCTGCTAATATAATCTATGAAAATTGTCGGTTCTACCATATCATTTCTCCGTCTCATGGTTACGCTTTTAGCAGAAAAATTAGGAAAATATTTAGTTAATGAGGATGTTAACATCAAAATGCTAAAAATTTCTTCAAAATACTTTTTTTTCTTTCTTTTTTTAGCTGTAGAGGAGCATTATAATAGTTTTTCCTTACGTCGTGATTGCCTTCTCCGCTTTTGGTAATTTGGTGACCATGATGATTGAACAACTATCCACGACAAAATATTTTAAGAATTTTCAATCTATACTGATCCATTTTATTCACCTATGCTACTTGAACCGTATATATTATATTCATTTTTCTTGGTGATTCCGTAGCCACTTCTGAATCCCAACAAATTGGAAAGAGGTAGAACCGACAAGTTTCTAGAATTTTTTGCCACGACAAAGGAAGTTTTTGCAGACCGCGGACAATGAATTTTGAAATTGTTCTATTCCCACTCTCGATAAAGATGAATTGAACCTCAGTGGCGTAGGCAAGGGGGTCAAGGGGGTCTGGACTCACCTTTGCGATTTCATGATAGTGGGTTTTTCCAATGTTAACAACCCTCCAATACCCAACTTGGTCAAGACCAGACTCCCCTCAAACACTAGGCTGGCTACGCTACTGTTGAGCCTAGTGTTATGAATAATATCTGGGGTGTGTATACTAATAGTTCTATTGAAATTGGAGGGAAACGCTTTTTTCTTTCTTTTAAATTTTACGTTGAAACATGCCTTTCTTTTAAGAATCATCCGTTTAAGTTATCAAAATATTACCAAAATGTAATTTGCATATTCGCTGTAACTATTACTCCTTTGCAGTTCTTCTTCGGCTAGTGTCTTACATTGATCAAATTCTCTTCTTATGTATTTGATATGAATCATCCAGTTTAAAATTTCGAGCGAAGAATTTGCAAGCACTAAAAAAAAAGAAAACACCATCAGAACCTGTGTAATCAAGCATTGTTGAATATTATTTTCCACACGAATGATACCTAAGTTTACACTTGAAATATGTTGAGAGGACGTAATGGTGGTGAGTTGGGGGATCTGGAATGGATTTACCCGCCCCAAAAACAATAAAAAATATGGACACGGGAACTTTTTTCTTACGAAAGTTGGACTGTTCTTCGACTAGTAAATTTAATGAAGTGTTTTTGACCCGATAATGTAAATTCCTAAAGAAAAAAGTTCACGTGGGTGCTAAAAAAGTTTTGTTTACCTATCCCCTCCCCAACATGAAATGAACCGTTATCTCCGTTTGGGAGACGATATGATAACAACCTTCTCTCAATATGATTACCTTGGAATTACTAGCACTAATTTTTGACTTCTCTGTAAGTCATATAGACAGTGTACTCATAATGACAATTGTCTTTATGAATGAGTACTCTAACATTGTGAGATTTTTTTCACTGGTAAAATGCTTCATTCACATCAATTTTAGGCTTTAAACACTCCAGTTCATCGAGATTTACTGCAACTACGTTGGAACTTTTTGCGACTTATTGGTATAATATATAGTTGGGGGAGGGGGCAGATACATATCACTTGTTGAAAGAACTTAGTAAAATCATACTTCACCAATTTATACGTTATGCTAAAGAATTCCTCTTACATTAGCAGGGATATGTGGGTACAAGTCACCGAAATATTATTTTTTCTTGAAAATTAACCCTTGTCAAAGCTACTACTTCTAATGATACGCACAGTGATGGAATCTCGATGTTTTATTTAATTAGAAATTATGAGAATCAGTTTAAGCTCTACACTCTTTTATAAACGAAGGAGGATAAGTATGTATACAAAAATGGAGAGAGAAGAGGGTTCAGCATATTATGTACTATTAAGCAAATAAGAATGTAATGTAAAGCTCTCATTTTTATGTTTTGGCATATTTTTTAAATTGTTAAACGAGGTTGCTTTGAATATTTTCGCGAACCATAAAATTTAAGCCAAAATGAGCTTCGCATATTTCTTAAAATCTGACATATTTTCTAGGCTGGCCATATTTTAGCATACATAAATACCTGTTATTGGTTGAAAATCGAATTCTTCTGGAAGTGCGAAATACGGTTCGCGAAACACCTGAGATCGTGTATTTTGAGTGATGAAAAACTTTTGTAAACACTCTGTTAATTTATTCATTTCTAATTCTACTAATCGATGCATGAGGTTTAAACGAAGAAAAAAAATAAACCGAAATCATAAAATTATGAGGAATGAACACAGTCGATATTTATCAGACCACCGAAGATATTTTAGTCCATTTTTTATCATAATTATTTGTGAATATTCCCCAAAAATACCCATTTTACGGGATTAATTGGAAAATTTGCAAAAGCACTCAAAACTGATACAAATTTTGAAAGTTTCAAAGGTAGCACTCTAATCTTTGTAATCCGATTTGATGTCAACTGAATCGAGTTAATAGCGACCACAGAAAACAACTAAAAATTCATGTTTCTAGATACTTTTTTAAGATTTATGACGCTTAGACAATGAAAAAATGCATTTGGTTGGATTCAGGTTGACATATCTGCTCGTGTATTTTGACGCCTAGATATATCAAATATGTTGAACATCGTTTTGTTTTTATGGTATATTTGAGCATATTACGGATTTAAAGTATAGTTTATAAAAATGACAGATTTCGCCAGTATTTGAGAATATTTTTCTAATCCCCAATAATAACTCGGCTAAGTCAGTCCTACACTATAAAACGCGAAGTCAAATAATCAATTTTATTGTACAACTTAATCCATTTTCTCTTTATTTTCTTGAAGAGGCACATGTCTTCAGATTATCTGGCACCTCCATTGGGTTGCATAGTTATAATTTAGTTCCAGTATAATGGGCTCGCTATGGGGTAAGTTTCCTGCAGATGCTGGGGGCTTTTGGAACATGTAAGTGGGTGGGTAGGTGAGTGATCGAGTGAGTGTGTGGTTTGCGATATTCAAAAAAAACAAACAAAAAAACAAAGAAGCATAAAAGCAAAGAATAAACATCAGCTTTGTGGGGGAACTATTATACGAGTAAGAGTCTCTTGAGATGATTTTTGCCGGGTGATTTTCGAAACAGGCGCTACTGGTTCCAAATGTAACGTATTTACCGGCCGTACATCCTCCATCACACGTCTCGATATCATTAATCAAAAACAATTTCTAAACTTTGTTACCTTTTTTGTTTGGGAATAAGTTACGAACTTTAGACGCCGATGTCGACCACGTATTCTGACTCATCCTTAGAACTATCTAGGTACTCAACGAACGTACTTTCTCACGGAACAAGTAGCAATTTAATTGTCGGACGATGACATCCTTAAGGATCTGTTTGCGTTCGTGGGTCACCGAATATGTTTACCTATTTCAGCTCGCTGAAATGTTTCATTCGAATGAGGTCTCCGCCGGTGGGTTTCTCTGTAGTGTAACACATGGTAGCTATAGCAACTCGTATAAAAACATTCAGGCTTATTCACTGTATCACCGGAAATAAGGACAAATTTAACTCGTCATTGTTGTTGAAGGAAATGTTTATCCGATAGGTATTATCAATTCGAAATTCGGTCTTCGTCAGCGTTTAAATTAGGTTACAGTTATAGAATAAAAGATGTTGATGCTGGATTCAGTTACGAGGAGATTTCTGTGTGGAAAGCATGCTTGACTGAAATAAAACTCTATATAAAACAGGGTGAAGAATAGAATTTCTGTTTAAAAAAAAAAAAAAGTTTAAAAAGTTACTAAGTAAATGAACAAAAGTGATCAAAAAAATGACTAAATTTAGGGGGGGGGGTTACTTTTTGTATATAGGTATTGTTTTTCAAAAGAGGACTCAACAAAAGGGACTAGGGGGGGGGGGGGTTAGACATTCAGACAGGCAAAAAAAAATTATATTTGCCGATTCAAAATGACAAACACAACATGTGTTTTAAGATAATTGTGACAAAAGGATAATAAATTATTTCATGCAGTACTGAAGCACACTTTCACGTAGTGCTCCAGCCTACTTGCCGCCACTGGGTATAGGGAAGGGATCAAGACCACTCTAAAGAGGAAAAATGTACGTTCTTTCCTCAAATTTGTTACGCATTTGTAGAACTCTTTCGCTCGCTTTAGTTTAAGATCGAGTAAGGTACCAAAATTATAATAAGTACACAGTTGGTTTCATTTTAAAAATATTAAATATAGCCTCAGTTCCCTTCTATATTCGCCTTTTGGCAATTTTTGAACTTTTCTCGATCATCGATCTGGACTCTCTGGCAAACATGAAAATTAAAACTGAATTTGATTTTTCATAAATTAGGTAATTTCTTTTTTCGTTTACGAATAACGTTATTCGAGTTTATGGGCCCAGATTTGGGGCGTATGAAAAATCTTATGAGTCTGTCAGAATTAGTGATGCAGGAAATTCGTATTTTGATATGTACTTCCTCAGTGAGATGAATTTTGCCTATATAAGAGTGAAATTTGGAGCTAGAACTGGAGCTGAGGCCAAAATGTAACCGGATACAAATGGAAATTAGTCACCAAATAAAGTGCTAATATCTTCAGAAGCAGTTTCCTTTGCTCGACGTAATAGACTAGTTTAAAATCCAGAATTTAAAATAATTTCAATGATTTCATCTTGGATTTTGAATAGTAAGAACATACACAACGGATTCCTTATTGTTCATGGAAAATTTACCACGATCAGAAACCCAGAAATCAATACAGCAAATTAGATAACCAAATTTGGACCATTTTAAAAACGCTGGTACACATCTGTTTTTTCTTAATTTTTTTACAGCAGGGTTACTATCATTAATTTATAATTTTTTTCTTTTTTATATTGAATCGAATCAGTGACTCGGGAATAATGATTCCTACCGATTCTAACCACGTACTGAAAACAAAATATTTTTATTCCCTAAATAATAGGAAAATGTTCATTTAATAATTACAGAAAACTCCAGCAAGTTCTCCAGAATTAAAACGCTAGAATATTGAGATAAAACGAGCAATTTGTTTAACCATTATTAAAAATGCACCTGGAATTATAAAAAAAAGTTCTTCTTTATCATTTCTAAAAACCTATCGGAACGAGTACAAATAGTATCGCCCCTCCCCCGTTCAACTTATTCAAGTGTTTGGAAAATGAAATCATCAGCAAGTTTAAGAAATTGAGTATAATCATTCAAAATTGGGCAAACTATTGCAGTTACAGGCTTTTATGACCGCAGGTTTCGAATAGTCGTAAAATTTTCGATCTGGATTCATTCGGTCGCAACCCAAATTTAAGATTGAAAAATTCCAGTTTATATTTTTCATTCTACCAGAATCCGAATTTGTCGAGAAAATCAGAAATTGTTAAGGAAAACACGCAACATTCGATTTTGTTTTCTTAATCGAATAAACAATCATAATTTGGATACCTTTTTAGGAGCAATTTGGAGACTATTAGCCATCTCCCTCTTTTTACAGTTTCATTTCATTTTGCGAGGATAGGAGTCGCGTATTCTGCGCTTTGTGGTAATTGTTTTATACCAGCTCGTTTCTTTGTACTAATACGTTTTTAATCAAGTTAAAAAAATTTTATTCTGCAAGTCGACACCCAAAACAACATCTGTAGTTTTAAAGTACCTTTCTATGGTTCTGCTAATTTATATCATAAAGATTATTCGTCATTAATGAAGTGAATTCCTAATATTAATAATAATATGAGGTAGTAAACACTTCTATTTTACGGGGGTAGCAAATCAGAATAACCATACAAAATTTTAATAAATTTCCGAACCACACTAAATTTACCTAAGGCTTATTTTCAAATGAAATATTTTGATTTTATAGGAACTCAAAATGAAAATTGATCAGCACAGCCCATTGAATGTATGAAATTTGCAAACCAATCGCTGTAGTTCTCATGCATTCTTGTTCAAATGCCATTTTTCTTATACCGTTCTGATATGTAATGTTATATGTTGTATAGTTTTTTGTTTTTAATATTGACCCCCCCCCCCCCGAAGGGAAGGAATTTGTAAGTGTAATCTATAAGATAAGATAAGATGTGTATCGATGTTCGTGCTGCGTCGTTGTTAGACCGTACAGTTCAGATTATACTAGCTTGCGATGCGTGTCCTTGTCAGTTCTTTTGTAGCCACAATAATTATTTTTCACTTCTCTAAAAAATCAGCACTTTTTTATTCAAAAATTGAGAAGTCGTCTTACATAATACGGTTTTATTATTTTATTTAGATAAACTTATATTTTATTCGGTTACTTTTACTTTAAACGTAAGGGCGATTTATGACATCAGAATAGATTTACGTTTATTATGAAAAGATTATCCACCATAAAATGTAAACTGGAGTCAATAAGGGACAAACGTGAAGTATGATCAGAAAGCCAACAAATTTTGTGAAAAAACTGAACTGCTGTGCATTTTCTTTAGTTTCGATTGCTCTGCTGAACAAACCTTTGACTTCATTTGTGCGTCCATTTAACATTTTAGTAAACATATCCTGTAATTTCGCGTTGACTAAAATTGTATAATTCTGTTGGCAGCTGCAAGAGAATCCTCTGAAAAATCTGTTCTGAGTGCACTGACTGATATTTGTAAAATTTGGTGCAAGAACCGCCACAATTCTCTGTTCTTTAGCCAACAGCGAAATCAATCCAGATAATTTATTGTTGAGGAATTCAATATATTCAGTATTCTCTGCTTTACATTTCCTGAAGCAAATGTCACGACCATATTTGGTTACCTGGGTCGGCCCGCCATCATTAGGTGATTCAGAATAACAAGCGTCTGAAAAATCACACGAAATTGTGAGCCAGTCGGCGTTATAATAGATAATTGTTGCGAAAACAAGAAGAAACATTATAAAATTGATCTTCACTTTTTTATGTTACTTTGACATCATCATTTTATAAGTTGATGGAGGAAAAAACAAGTTAACCTCAGGGGTTGGACTCACGCGTTAAGCCATTCACTCACACATTGCCACACGAATGTATCATATGTCTATGTCGAAAAAAAGAGATCACAGTTAAGTACGAGTAGACTTTTTATGAACCATCTACCAGTCATTTTTGTCTAATAGGCTATCTACAAAGAATTTATGTTGACACAGTGGTTGAAAAAATTGATATTTTTGTGTAGGAGACAATGTACTGTAACGGAACTCGCACTGAAAAACGTACGAGATATGGAATAATAATGTTTATTCCACTACAAACACACCAAAACACTAAGCACAGTAGCAAAATCACTTTGAAAATGCACAATTTATCGCATGCAAAAAAAGACAGTACGGCAACGGCCAGCGGCCTTTATATAACCTGGCGTTATCGGCAAAACTCCTTTATTGCTCTCGTTCTCGATCTTCTATTCCGTTATTCGAACTGTGGCGATCGTTCTTCACTTATCTCGAATGTTCGCCACACTGCCCCTGCCAGACTGCCAATCAGTCAAGGAGCACGACTTTGGCTCGTCCACCACACCAAGCTTCCGAATCCGGTATAGAACAGTGTTGATCCGCTGGAGCACGATGTATGATCCTTCCCAATGGCTCTGTAGCTACGGGTTTCTTCCTCTCTTTTGTTGTGGATTGTAAAACCAGACACGGTCCTCAGCCTGGAAGCCAATCTTGTTGGCTCTGATATCATAGCGAGTCTTTGTCTAGTCACCGGCAATTCGCAAATGATTACAGACCATGCGATGAGTTCATCCAACGATAAATATATTTTTCAGAGGCCATTTGGTCGACTTCCTCTTGTCTTGCCAACGGGACTCTCCAAGGGCGCTGCTTGATAGGTGGACTGTTCCCAGTATCAATCCGATGTTGCACTAATTCTGTCCAGAGGCCATTTGGTTGAACTTGTCTTCCCAACGGGACTCTCCGAGGGCGCTGCTTGATAGGGGACTGTCTTCATATCAGTCCAATGTTACACTAATTCTGTCCAGTCATAATCGTCGCTGTTTTCGGCAAAGATCTTTCTAAGTCCTTCAGAAGAACCTCCATCACCTTTCTCTGTGATGGCTTTAAATCCAGGATTACATCTCTGGCTTACTGGTCAAATTCCAATGACACGGTCTTGTCTCTTAGCGTTGAAACGGCCCGCCCCATTGGCAGTTTCCTAGCTTCTGTCTTATGCAGCTGTCTGGGCCCAAGGTGGGTAGCCTTCTCAAACTTAGTGACCCAATCTTGATACTTGAGGATCTGCTGTTCAGAGTCAATGATTAATCCATGATGCACCTTCATGTCCCAACCTGTGATCGCAACATCTTGATTATTGGCTACTCGGAACTCCTGCGTGAGGAAGGCTCCCTTCAGCTTGACTCTGAGGTGAATTGTCCTATACACTGGCACTGTTTCTCCCACAGCTGTTCGCAGAACACATTGCTTCTTCTGGTCCAACTCTTCGGCTGGAACCAACTCGCGTTGAAGGATCGAGTGCGATGTTCCAGTAGCTACACAGAAGAGTACAGTCTTCTGGCCAAGCTTTCCTTCCACATAGTTGCTTGAGGTGTCACATTGTAACGTACTCTTAACAGTGATGATTGTGTCGGCCTGTTGGGAAACTACTGGAGACATTCGGCCCGCAACACCCCGGCCTCTTATTTAACTGTTTCAGTTCGGTCATCTTCTGGTTCTGGGGGCAGTCAACGCGAATATGCCTCAGTTCACTGCATTGGAAGCATCATGGTTTTCCACACTGGATACTGGTGCAGGCGTTCGATGTTTCGTCGCTTCTTTGCCTCCATCGCCTATGCCACCACTTCTTCCACGACTTTCTTTAAGCCTGCCAGTTCTTTTTCTATTTCATAGGCTTGCGCTTGATGGATAATAACTTTCCATCTGTAGTTTTCCTGTGCAGCCTCCAGCTCTAGGGCCTGCGCCAAAGCAATGCAAGAATTCTTATAATTGCCGACTCTCACCAACATCTGATCTTGTTCGTCCTCAATTCCATAAATAAAGGCCTAGGCCGCAGTTTCCTCTCTGAATTCTTCAGAAAACGTCGGGTAGGCGGCGTAGCTGAGGCGAACTATTTCCGCTTCAAAGGCTTGAAGCGATTCTGCCTGCCTCTGTGACCGGACCTTTAGTTCCCAATTCCGCAATTGCTTCATATGGGCTTTGCCCATACTGGCGTTCCAAGGCCTCCACCAGCTTCTCAGAGTTCTTCTGGTCCTTAGTTGGAACAGTCTTCAACACATTCGCTATTTACTGGCAGCCGCTGCCTCCAACTGGACGAGGTAGGTCTCCCAGGAATGCTGTCCGTCGAATGATAGCTGTTTCACTTTCACGGAGCGACGTACTATCTCTTGAAGTAGGAGCCATCTGGCGTGGTTCACAATCCAGAGCCTCCACTGATGACGCACCAGTGGCTGAATCATCTGGCTAGGCTGATGACTGCCTGTAGGTGGTGCCACCTATGTTTTGGTATGGCCAGTTTGGAGTTCCTCCAGTGTTCTTTCTCTTGTTTGACCACTCTTTCATTCTGATCTTCCAACTTCTTCGACTGATCTTCCATTTGTTTGGCCAGCGGCTCAAATTTCTCATCGACACCCTAAAAGATGTCTTCTTTCCCAAGTCTTCCTTCCTTATCAGTTCCATGTATATTCTTGGATTGTTCTTCCATCTTCTTTGACTGTTCAGTCCTCATTTCGTTCAACATCGTCATAAGGTGCTGAAGAGTAGCCGCTGTCATCACGTCTTCTTCCAGTTCTGGTTCCTCATTGAAAACATGTTTCCAGATCCTTACCTTCATCTCTCAGAAAGGTTTCTAGCCACCGGTCCAGTTCCACTTTCGAACCCGAAGGTGATAGGTCACGGTTCTTTAATTCCTCCCGAAGCTCTTTCTGTGACAGTTCAAACAACTTTTTCGGAGCCATCACCGGAAGAAATTTTTGATGACGCTCACTTCTTCAACGCGAAACGCCGAATCCGCAGAATAAATGTCCAAACGAGATTTTCTTAATAACGCATATTGCCGAATCCCACTTCTGACACCAGTGTAGCGGAATTCGCACTGAAAACCATATGAGATATGGAATAACGACGTTTATTCCACTACGAACACACCAAAACACTAAGCACAGTAGCAAAATCGTTTTGAAAACGCACAATTTATCGCATACAAAACTAGATAGTACGCCGGCGACGGCCAGTGGCCTTTATATACCCTGGCGTTATCGACGAAACTCCATCGCTCTTGTTATTGATCTATTCTGTTACTCAAAATGTGTCGATCGTTCTTCACTTATCTCGAATTTTTGGGAGCGTTCGCCACAGTACATAGACTTCATGTTGACACGAAGGCTAAAAAGAAGTGGATATTTACGTCCATTAAATGTCTATTCAGTATTCCTTGAGCACATTCCTATCGTACTATGTTAGCTGACCACATCATGATGGGCTTGTCCATCCGCTGCCAAGTCAGTATTCCATGTGCACATTAACGTTGCCAGTAGCTGAACTCTTTTAACCTTTGTTATTCAGTGTAAATCATTGAAGTAATTTCCTTGCAGTTATGGTACCACCAGGCCTTTCTTTTCTTTCTCCTATAACATGTGGCAATATGACATGTACCTATTCACGTACTTTATAATAATATTTTAAGAGATGGCGAGCGAGAGATGAATCAAACAAATAGTCAAGATTTGGGGGACATGGTAATTTAGGGATTGAAAACAATTGCATTCTTTTATAATACGAGTACATATAGATACTACACAGATAGGTACTATCCAATCTTCCCTATAGGTACTCCATGTTTCACGGCACTGATAGATATTTAAATAAATTCGAAAATTTGTACTCACCTTTGTACGGATCTTCTTGGAAATAACTGCTCAATGAGAACATAGACCGCGATGGAAAATAACTATATAGCTTGTAAAACGCCGATGACTGCAAGCTACTGTGATCAACCTTAAAGAACCCCAAACCAAGTTTTTTGAAAATTGTCTTCAGCAAATTCTCGTTGCCATCGTCATCTACTTCTGTCGGAAATACTAACGGCTTCAGTACATAGACCTCTGCTTCATCAAAGACATCGTTGGCATATACACCCTTGCAGACAAGAGCAAATATGGCACAAAACACAAATATAACAGAGCAGTGCATATTTTAACAATTTCTAAAAGATTTCATTGGGCATGGCTTATGAAAACTCACTCTGTGTAACAAATACAGTCGCAAGATCTTCGTGCTATTCTAGTTGATGGCTCAATTTTCAAACTCATTGTACTTTAAACAATACAAATCATTAGAGCATTTTCACAAAAATTCTATTTTATTGTAAACAGCAATCCGCTCGTTAAACCTGTCTACTAGTCAAAGATAATGTTTCATTTACCATAAGAACTTGCTACAGAATAAAAACATAAATCAAAAATGTGCGATTTTCACGTCAAAATTTGATGGCATTGTTTCAGTTTGTCTTCGGAACCATAACACTCGGTTGTTCTAGTAACCTATTGCGTTATAAATATGTCATTTTCGTGCAGTTGCAAAGGGCAAGGGGCAAATTTAGGATTGTAGCTTTTTGAGGTAATATATAGGAACACGACATTTCGAGCTTTCTAATGAATATTCTTCTTCACAAAGTACATCAAATAACATTATGGATAGAACTATGTAAAGATATAGCACGGAAATCGACAATTCAAAAATGAATGAACCCATTAAAGTTCACAAAAGACATAATAATAATAAACCTTTGTTAATTATGAAACGATTGTACTATACTTATAGCGCTAAATTTTTAATAATCTAGCAGAGATAAGGAGTTGATGGTCCTATCTACAGGGTGTTTCGAGGTACATGACCCACTTCAACCAAATAAGTAAGAAACCCATCCTAACAATGTGCAGATATATTTGTCTGCTCATACTTTTTTTATTTATTTAAATTATTATTATTATTATTATTATTATTATTATCGAGTCACGGAACTACTCTCTCGGGCTAAGGCTTGGAAAAGGTTGTTGTCTATTTGTTATGTCGCAGAGGTATCTTACCTTCACAGGACAAAGATACAGATATTTAAAGAAATAATGTACGACAATAACAGAAATTCTTTTCAACATTTCTAACAGATTGGTAACATTTTTAATTTTTTGAAAACTAAAATAGATAGACGTGAGGTCAAGGAGTTGGAAGGTATGACGCGAAAAATCATTTGGTTTGGAGGATAATTTTTGTGAAAAGTTGAAAAATTATGGAAATTTTTGTGTATATTTTAATCAAAATCGACTTTATGAAGACTTTGTTAATTCGATAGTGGTATTCTAATTATTTATTATCATTTTTTTCAGTAATTACGGTAAATGTCTTAATTATTACTAAAAATTTCTACTAGTCCACCTATCAATAATGACCCGAAAAAATTTGCCATTAATACTATACATCATTTCTTCAAATGACCACCAACCTTTGCCCCTTGAAATGTGAGAGCAAGCAAGAATATGCACGTGTTGTCAGAATAAATTGTCTACTTACCCGACTCAGGAGTAGTCACGTACTTGAGACACCCTGTATAGGCATGGTTAATTTCTGTACCGAATTGGAAAAGATATATATATTCAGGTCCAAAATTTAGGGGCAATTCTAGGGCACGCTATGGGGTAGTTATGGGATATGTCAAGATATTTATTTCAAAAATGTACTAGATATATCTACACGTTTTTAAATGTCAAAGATTTAACTGGTATCGAATTTCGAAACATTAACATATTCTATCACCATTCAAACCGCTGTGTAGCAAAAATTATTCAGTGTTTTCCATAAACACGAACCGTTTTTGCATATTTGCATCTACTACTTTTTCTTTTTTTTTTTAACTTAAAAATATTAATTTTTCAGCACTGCAATAACGAATTTTGGGAAAGATACATGCTTCCATAAGTAAAGCGTGCTAATTTATCTTTTGATTTCTGGTGTTAAAATGTTGGAAGTAGTCTGAAAATGAGTTATGGGTGCCCCCAGAATCGACCCTGATGATTCGACCATAGAGAGGCTTATTTCACTGCAAGTCTGGGACACATAAAGGTTCACATTTATAATTTTTGGAATGCATCTTACCTAGAGATAATTTTGGGCTTTCCAAGCAGTGCAGTTATCTTTGCAAAAAATAAATATACATAACATAAAGAAAATTTTCACAAAATGCCATTTTCGTTCTAAAGTTACCCCACATTTCACTTCACTTACATAGACGCAATCAAGTTACGTTTTCTTTTTTAGTTTTTTCCTTTTTTTTTCTCTTTCTTCAGTTTTATGGACAAACGAGAGGGATCGTGCTAGTATGAAGGACTGACGAAGAAAAATGATAATCTAATTTTGTGAGAATTGTAAACAACGAAGTAATCGAATTCAGTCAGCGGCGGAAATAACAGGACAACCATCGAACATTTTGGCTGACTGCTCTCCTCCGAAAAGACCCTTCTGGGTCCTCCTCGCCGGTAGATAATAATAAACTATAAGAATGTATCATAATTTGTAGAGTAAGAGAGCCCAGGGGTCCAAGAGGGGCCTGTTAAGAGGAGAACATTCAGTAAATGTCCATCTGGTACTCTGGTAAACCCACTATTGTCCTAAAATAACAGTAATTATTTCTTCTAATTGACAAAATTTTCACCCAACAGTATGAATTAATCAACAACTGAAAAGACTTAGTCAGATTTATAATCAACTCTGCGATAAGTTGGAAACAGTATTTTTAATGTTTTTACTTTATCAACATATGTGACCTGGAATCATGAAATGTACCTCTGGTGTCATAAAATCATTTTTAGCTTTCTTGACAGTTCTTATAGAAAAAGTCACGCTCTTTCGAATGAAAGAAATCGTAGCTTCCTATCTTCATTAGTTTTCCCACAAATTTTATTTAAAAATTACATCAAAAGTTTAAAAACATCCGTTAACATGGCGTTGTGTGAAACGGGCCTATGGGAATGACAGAACAAGAATTCGAAACGCGGTTGTCATAGCAACGCGTAAATGCACCACCACAGATGACATCTGTAATACCACCATCCCATCTTTACACTCGTCTATCTCGGAAACCTGTTTTCGCACGAGAGGCACCTTTTATGATTCCAGGTCACAAATATTTTCTCGTTATATGGATCATAGTATCTACCTAAGTATGTATTGGTATCCGGTATATATGTGCCCCATTTGATCCTGTTGTTCTGTCACTGCTGTTACTTAAGGGTGATGATGAATTTGTTCCAAGCCCTTAGCATGGGAGAGGGAACAAATGAAGGCTTTCCCTCTTCAGTTGACGGTCTCCCCTCCCCCCTATCGAGAACAATTCTTTTTTTGGCTGCGCGATGATGTTTGGAAGATGAAATTGTAATCTTGCCCCATGTGGAATCCGAATCTTCCCTTCTCCCGGAAAAAGTTCACACGCTACAGATCGAATTTGTTCTGTTATGTATTCCCTGCTATGGGCTCTCAACTGAGGTTGGGTACAATAGGAAGACTGTGTAAAAAAGTCGATGGAATTATGCCGTTTAATTTTCTTCACATAACATATTATTCCTTAATAGAATTAGATTTTACAGAACGTGTCACACATTTTCGTAAATATTTTGGTACATAAATGAAATTTGAATGGAGGAATGTATACCGAAGTATACCTACATAATATTTTACTTTTAGTGCATTTCGTCATACTCGGTTAACAATTCGTAAATATATTAATTTCATGTTGCACCGTCGAAAGTACTTATCTAGGCGCATATGGTAATTACTAGCTAAGTGTACGCGTATTAAGAAAAGAATATCCACCATATAAGATAAATAGGAATAAGTGGGGATGCTACAGACAGTACGATGAAGAATCCCAGGAGTTTCAAAAAAAAACTGCTATGATGACGGTGCTCGTTGTGCCCTCCCCTTTCTTCAAAATCTTTGACTTCACTTTTCCGTTCACTCAGGATATTGTTGAACATATGTTGTAACTTAGAATTCACTTTAATCTTGAAATTCGATTTGCAACTGCAGTCTAAGCCAGTCAAAAGCACTCGAGGAACACACTGACTGATTTTGGATGAATTGGGTTCTAGAACAGTTACGATACCTTCCTTATCTGCCAACAGTCCAATCAATCCTTGCAATTTATCGTTAAGGAATTCGACATATTCGTCGTTCTCTTTCTTGCATTTCGCGCGACATATCCTACGACCACGTTTAGTTGCTTTGATCCCACTGCCGTCTTCAGTTGCTTCATAAGAGCACGCATCTGTAAAATTTATACGGATGACAATCATTGTTATTTGAGGTGAGTAGAGGCCGGGTTTTCGGCAAGACGAGAAGAGGGCTAAGACAGCCCTAACAGTCTCCCCGATATCACTGAAGTAATGCTCGAAAGGGCGTATTCCAGGGCTCGGGTTGAGAGCAAAATTAGAAAAGAGGCGGTCTCTAGTTTTCCGTTCAGTAAGCACCGTGCTTCCCTGTACATGGATGGTGCCGATCCGCACCACCTCTTGTAGTTAGGGGACTTTCTCAGGGATCTAGGCTAGGGTTGGACATGTTCCGGAAAACGACCCGAGCAATTTAGTTTCTCATAAATCAAATAAAAATTTCAACGCCGATTTTGGGAAAGCCCCAAAATTTTTAATTTGATTTGTAGCGGAAAAAATTAAAATTTCTTAAGAAATTGTGTAAACAGGCCCATATTTAGGCATGGGCTGAAGGGACTTCAGCTTAAAGCGGCAGATTCTTAGGAGGCTTCCCGGGACGGTAAACGAAAGACAATTCTTTTAAGCGTATAGAGTTCACTCGAAAAGAGTAAAACGATAAATGAAGCAGACTTTGCAGTTTTACGTTTGACTACGAGTAAAAGAAAACAATTCAAAAAATGGACGAATACGAGTAGCTAAATGACTGTATTCTTTTTAATAAAAATGATTACCAATAATTAAGGATTTTTCAATTCCAAAACACGTTAATTACGAGACCTCCTAAGCCCCACCCACTTCAGAAAAAGAGAAAATTTACGGAGAAAAGGTGCTCAGAATTTCATAGCCCGAAGGCGGAAAAAAACTAAATGCGGCCCTGTGTGTAAACTATCAAAATCGGGACTTTCTTTAGGTTCCTTTCAAAAATGTTACCGAATTTTTATACTGTATAGCCCCGATTTGTACCGCATAATTTGAATTTCGCATTCGAAATGAGCAAATTTACGTGACTCACAGGAAATCGAATTCAGAGTTAAAAAAAAAGAAGAAGAATTTTAGGGTAACTGATGACTTTGAATGAGCTTGTCAAGATTTAGATACCGACACTTGTTGGACCCCGGAATCCAAAATGAGATCTCGAAGTAGACGGACTACCAAAATTACGGTCACGGACTTCAAGGATCATTGAATTAGAACATGCGCGAAATTCTCGATCTGATTGGAATTTAAAAGACTAAACCAAAATGGACAAGCACTTATTAGTTTTACAAATCGGAGACTGTTGAACTGGAGAGTTTTTTTGGTTACTGAGTTCAAACTATCGGAATATTGTTAGCTCATCCTAATTGTTGCCACAAAACTTCATCATTATAGGAAGATACAAATCTGTTGGAAAAAAATTGAAATTGTCAAATGACAAATTTTCAGAGGTAGCACATGATTTTATAGAAATCAAATGACCTATCCCAATGAAGGATGTTTTATTTTTATACTTAAGTAGGTATTTTACTTTTTTGCTGGTTAGATAATTAAAAATTTAATAATGGCTCTTGGATCACTGATTGAACTTCATTTTTAGGTCAAATTGCAGTTTTAGTGTGTAATATGGAAAGGAGAAGCTCAGTACAGCTTATATCAACATTTAAAGTCCATATCGATGAAAATTAACATTGAAACCCCAAGTAAACCAATAAAATAACGATACTGTAATTCTTAATTTTGATTCATTTATTTTCCCCCAAAAAATCTCTAATTTGATGCCTCCTATTTTCCAAGGCATGAATGTACCCTCTTCCCTCCTCCGATATTCATCCTTGGGCAATCCACTTTGGGCTTTCGTTTAGATTTTGGAGTTCTATTCAAGAAGATATCAAAAAATTAACAAACTGGTGATGAAATATTCGAATTGAATGACCAAGCCTTCCTTGATTGGAGTCCAATTCCGGACCGACACGTTTTAAGAAAATATTATTCAGGATATTTTCAAAAAAAATTTATGCATTATACTTTGCGGCTCAAAATTTTCGTGTTTTTGAATTTGAGGGATCTAGAAAGGATGATACAAACGTTAATCTTCTTATTTTAAATACCCGATTAATTTTCTCCCTTTTTTTTTTTAAATACTTATTTCGAATTCAGATTGGGTCTTCTCTCACCCACAAACAGTTTTTATTTGTAAATGGCCTCAGAATTTGACCGTAACATCTGTAATTTTGGTTTTCATACCACTTATGAATTTGCTAGCAATGGAATCCAAATCAGGCCCTTAAATTTAGATGCAAGGCTTTTCTCTTACTCAGATGGTTTTTGAATACCCAGGAAGCCCAACTGTATATTTTAGATTGTCGAGGAAGGGGGTGCCGTTTTTAAGTTATTTCAGATTCCACCATGAAATTTTACATTCAATACTGCCAAATTTGAAAATTTCCTTAAGAGTTAGTGTGAGAAGCACCCAGAATACTTTATCACTGGAATCTACATTTATTTCTTTGCAGCAACTAAAATTATCAAAATACTGCACAATAATTTCAGCCACCATTTTGGTTTAGAAATAATATTTTAGAAATTTCTTGGATTGTATTCCACTAGTTTAGTCTATAGGTATCACACACGTATTTGAAAATTTCAACAAGAATTATTCATTTCAGAAACGATTTCACCATGAAATATTAGATTCAATATGTGAAGGGAGGTGTCAAAAGATTTGAAAAACCTCTTAAGAGTTGGGGTATAAGGTACATAAAACACTTTTCAATGCTTTACTTATCTTTGGTGGCTAAATTATTGAAAAATACTGTACAATAATTTTAGCCACAATTCTGGGAGGAAATAATACTTTTAGAAATTTATTGGATTGTACCTAATCCATGAATTTAGTCCACATCACTCGCGTACTTGAAAATTTCAGCATGCATCATTTATTTTAGAAATAAATTGCTATCAATTTGATTTTCATTGTCAATAGTTCGTTTCTGAAGGCGAGAATGAGAATAGAAAGAGTCTTTGTTATCTTGAAAAATTGATAAAAGCTGTGTTGAACAGCAAAAATGGGGTGGGGGGAATGCAATTTCAGGGACAAAATCGAAGAACAGACGTCAATGACCAAAAGCGAAGATCTCAGCGACAAAACATGAAAAAAGTGAAACATAATGACTCAAAAAACTGAACTTGTGGACACAGTATTTTTCTCTAGTTTGTGTGTGTAAGTGGGGTTGGGGGTCCTGGATCGTGTGGTCCGTTTTCCCTTACATATTTGTCTCTAGAATAAAGGCTTATTAGTGTCCATATTGCATAATTTTGTGCATATAACTACAACATTAGCGATCATAAATGCATATTATTAGCACTGTATTTTGGTGGAATAACTGCATATTCGTATTATTTTATAATTATAAATGCATGAAATGATTCACCATAATGAACACTAGATCACATTTCAAATAGAGAAAAAAAAAAATAGCCCTCTACAGTGAGATTCTAATTTTTTACAAATGTTGAAATTCTATTAGCTGAAAGCGCTTTTTTTAGAATAGAAAATTGAGCTTACAAAGTGTTTTCAATAACCTCAGCTCGTAAATAAGAAATAAATTGACCGTTTGATGAAAAATCTTTCTTACGTGAACAGAGAAGAGAACAGTTTTTAGAGTAGGGACTAGTATTTAGGTAGGTAGTGAAAGTTAGACAAGTAGCATAATATTACGCGCGAAGAAACCTTTCCAAAATTCTAAATTATTAGTTTATACTTTCTTTTCACAAAAATTTGCTTTTTGGGTTAAGGTATGGTTTCTCAATTCGCGTCACAACTTAACAATGAAATGTAAGTCATCAACATCTTTTTTCATTCTTTTTGTTTCTTTCTTACAGACTGGGTATGCACCATGAGGGAAAAAAAATTAATTGGCTTTACTCTTTTTAGAAGTTTAGAACAGATGAAGATCAACTCACAAAAAAATGATTACTATCACCTTTGCTTGAAAGTTGGTTCACTGACATTAGTTTGAACTGCCTATTCCATTACAAGAATGCAATATAGAGGGACACGAAAAGTTCAGTTACTTGAATAGGTATAACTAAAATCAGGTTTCTTGATGCCATTCCCATCCGCCATACAAGTCATTTCTATACCTCAGTTATTCGACTCATTCCAAGGCAGTCATTCATTTTCATTTTCGCACCGATGTCTATACATACAAGCATCAACTGTCAAGTATTAGTTCAGAAAAGTAAACTTACCCTTGTACGGGTCTTCTGCAAACAGCCAATTCATCGAAAATGCAGATCGCGGTGATGGTATGTAACTCCACAATTTGAAAAACGGTGACGACATCAAACTTTCGGGATTGGCCTGAAAGAAACTAATACCAAGTCTTCTAAACACATTTTTCAACGTATTCTGGTCGCCGTGTTCTTCATCAAGTTCGGTCGGAAATTTTAATTCTTTCAGTTCTGTTTTGTTTTCATATTTTTTTTCAACGGGCTTGCATTTGCAAACATGTAAAGAACATAGAAGAAATATAATAAGGAAACGCATGTTGGAAAATTCTAAAAAAATTAAGTAAGGACCCTAACAGCGAAGTATCAGATATTACGTCCTAACGAAAGGAATAATTTTCAGAACGATTGTTATCTTTGAACACCTTTTGGAAACCATGTTGTGAATCCATCGTAATTTAACAATAGCATCGTTAGGCTCTCATATTTTCATTGAAATTTCTCCTCGAATACATCTTTATATCAATTCATTCATTCGTTAACGCAAATTACAAGATAATGTGCGTATTATATATTTAGTAAGTGTACATCTTTTCAAAAAGTTGGCTGCCCCTTCCATCAAGTCAGTAATGAACCCCATATGTCAAAATTCACTTTCATAATAGAAATCAGATTGGTACGAATACATTTGTACTTCCCCCGTACTAGTTTCTGCCTCCCAAGGACACCGTATAGTCGAGGGGCAAACGGATTAGTTGCTAGTTTTAAGTAACGTAGTTTTATCAGGAGACCTTGCTCGCACAAAATGGCATGTGACAGTGTTAATACACTGGTATTTTCTGTCACCTGGACAGAGTGAATCTTTCGTTTTTTTAGTCTGAAAACACTGTTACCCATCATAATTTGGATTGGATTTCTTAAAGAAGAAACAAAGCGAACACCAAAACGGACAAACGAAGATTAATCATCAGCTATTAGATTTGGTTGCATCCCCTCTCTTATGATTTGGTTAAAAGGACTCAGCTAGTAGAGCACTTTAATCCAAGTGTAGCCATATGCTATTTTGAATCCTACCACGCCCGCGGATGCTGAATCCGTCAACGCGGAGCGTACCGCGTAGTCAATTCAGCATCCACAGACGTCAGATTCAAAATGACATCATAGCTGCACTCGGGGTCTTGCCTACTACTACTTGCATTAATAATATGGTGTTTCTGCGTTAGCAAAAAATATCTAACGGAGTTTCATGATTTTACAGTATTTCCCTGATCATCTCTATGAAGAGTTCTGTACGAAGTATCCAAACATTTCATCCCCCCCCCCACCGCATTTGCTCAATAGAGGAAAAATTATGTCACTCAGCAAGGCGAATAATATTCCTGATACAAGACACAATCACTATTTACTCATTGCACAATATCCTCTTTTTAGTGCCGCTTACCATGGTAGGGAGAGTAGCAGGAGCTACGGGCCAACTAAAAATGATGCATTTCTTCGAATCCAAAGGTTATCTGGAGTACCCATTAATGAGAAAAATATCGTGTTCAACGTAATTGAGAAGGTACCAAAGGCAGACTGGCTATGTAAAAAATATTGCATTCACATGAACTGGAAGGGTAGTAGAGAATCACTGGCTTTATGGAAATGTAACAACTGAACCGCACAGTCATTTTGAGTGGTACACAGTGCGATTGAATGTCGGGAAATTTCATCCAGTTGATCTGTCTATTGTCAACAAGGTACCGAAGGGTAATATGGTCACCTGTTCAATATGGTCACCCTATCAGATATCAGCACCAATAGGATATTTTTGAAATCTGGCTGCATTGTTAGGAGGCAGTTGTGGCGTTATCTACATTACGAAAGGTTTGAACCTGATACGACTGTTTTTAACTGTCCCATGGAACTTTTTTCCAAATAGAGTGATAAGAGTTTTGGTGAAATTAAGAAAAAGTGACAACCTCGAAGTGCCGGCATTCCGCATTATTTTAGCGTAAGTATAAAAACTTATGTCGTGTGAAGGGTAATTTTATGGGCTTTCTGATTATGTACATCACCACAAGTCATTTGTTCATATTCCACAAGAAAAATGAAGTTTAGTCAAAAAAATCGAGAACCTGTTTTTTCGTTTAATAAGTATGGCCATGTGGTTGATTGCATTTCAGCAGTTCGAAAAATTGGAGAAAATGTGGTGAGTTAATTTCTTAAGTACCAAAGCTGTTTTCCAGGGACGTACCGATAGAGGGAGAGAGCTTCCTCCCTGGAGGAAATCTTTTACTCAGCAGTTGGGAAATTTTGGTTGAGTTGGGAAAATCTACCGACTGGTAATTTGGAGTAAAGAAGTTGGGAAAATCCAACAAGTCAAAAGTTTTTTGTTTTTTTTTGCTCTTTGATACTTGGGAATTTTGAGTTGAATCAGTTGAGACTTTCACCCCCCCCCACCCCCCAGGAAAAACTCTTTGGTGCATCCCTGCTGTTTTCATATTTTTAGAAGTTTACAACAATGTTTGACGTCATTTTCAATTTTTATTTTTTAAGATTTAAAACGGGGAAAAAAGAAAAAAATCAGAACTAAATATAGGAGGAACTATGATTTGTTTTTCAATTTTCAAGGATTTAAAAAGAAAAAATAACGACTAGCTTATGTCTATACTTGTTGTTTTTTTTTAGTTTTTAAGAGAAATTGAATGTGTTCTCTCCATAATTTAGAAGTTTTTCAAAGTTTAAGAAGTTATAAGCAATCAATTCTTGTTGTAAACTGTCTTATAAGTAGGTAATAGTCAATTAAAATTCTTTCGTTTCGGGATTCAACTATTTTTTACTCTTCAGGGTGCAAGTCTAACTCAACTTACTCAAAACCCAAGTACAGAACACACCAAATAAGTTAAATATCAAAGAGAAATGAGTTAATTTATTGATTTTTGCAATTTTTCAATGCTAAACACATGGAGAAATACGTATGGCTATATTTCCAGAGAATTCTTTTACTTTGGCCACTTAGGCCTTTTTTTTTGTCTCGGCCAAAAATTACAGAGAATTTAGTTTTGCACATAATCAAGCAGATATTTTGAAAGTAGATAGACATTTCAGATTTACCTTCTTGAAGAAAAAAAAAATGAGCGTTACAGAAAGATTTTTGCTTATGGTGGCCATATTACCCTTCGGTACCTTAATTTAAAAAACTCAAGTCAGATAATTTGCAGTGTGAGCAATTCAGACTAGTACTATTTACGTAACAGAGAAAAAATCCCGTAGATCCGAATTCGAGCACACGGGGTTGGAGTACTGATTAACGTATGTACTAAAAGTACCCAAGAATCCGAATGTCCTCAAGCCTGCCAGTGATTTAATGTTTCCCCAAAATCAATTTTTCCCAACAATCTAGGGAAATATTAACCAGATAAAAATTTTCAAACAAAAATTTCGATGGTCTCATGGACACTTGGGCTCACTAACATGTTCGTCAAAATTGATGAGTTAAGTATGTGGTATGTAGATCTGTAGCTGGAGGTGTAAAATATATCCGGTGGTACACACAAAACAGCTGATAACATATTATTTAGACCACTAGAGAGTGCTTTCCGATTGAGCTAACTGATAAAGTATAAGTTGACGAAATTTTCAAAACGCTCTTCTGAAAAATTTTATTTTTGTTAGTTAGCACAAGTGTCCATGAGACTATCGAACTGTTCCCCGTTAAATTCTACATAAAGGTCACAAATAGAGGGTTCAATACAACCTTTTATTATGTCATACATTAACACAGGCCTTATTGATAAAACGTAGAATTTTAGTAGTTTTTTTTTTGTCTTACCAACTTTAGCGAACAGTAGGGATGCAAGACTGTCCCGAATTCATTCTCTACATCCCCATCTACCAATTCCTGAAAAGGGGCTTTTCCCCCTATTAGTGTAAAGAAAGAAAGAAAGAAAGGAGAGAAAGTTTGGAAGAGGGGGAGGGGGTAGACAACAACAAATTAATGTTACTCGTTGTAGCCAGGTAGTGTGAGAAACCAAGCACTCAAGAACTTCACCGAACCTTTTATGCAATCATAACTCGCAATATCATTAATTTCTTTAATTACTAAATAATATTAACAAGATACCTGAAGTCAGCGATGTCGGTGACAAGGCGTCATAGGTAGACAACTGGTTCGGTGGGCTTTTTCCCCGCAACCGAAGAAAAAAAAACTACACTCAGTTCATTTTTGATAGCGATTTGACCCCCTTTAAAAATTGTAGTCCTGTGAGGGGCAGGGGTTCAAAATTTTAATGAATGCAATGCAGACATCATTTTATGTTTCAAGGGTCACTGAGTTTATTTATAATAACGATTTAACCCACATTTCACAACTGTGGTATTTGTAAGGGGGTGAGGTTGAAAATGCAAAAAATGCAGTACCTATATGAATGTCGTTTTATGGACTTCAAAAATCGCTAAATTCATGTATTATGATAAAAATTTGACCCTCGTTTCGAAAGAGGAAAAAATTGTAAGAGACCTTCTTTCATGCAGAATTTAATGGGGAACAATTTTTGCTTGGAAATTTTTTTCGTATGTGCAGTTGATAGTTTCCAAGGTTTTAGGAGAAAACTGATATTAATTTGGACACACTCGAATTCTTGAACGGTAATTAGCATACTTCATCTAACTCTCTATGCAGAAATTCAAATCTCCAAAACTTTTTTTTGCCAATTGCCAATTATATTAGTCTATTTATGTCTACAGAATTGAACCTAGTAGTAACTTCTCGGTTATTCGACATACTGATGATCATTACACTTCATCAATCAATAATAAATAGCATTATTAAGAATAGAGAGATGGAACTCGGGCGGTATTAAACTCCCATTAATAATAAATATTGTTTGTCCAAGTTCACAATGTGTATACTTATGTGTAGATCACATCGGTAGCACGGAAAATCAACCCAACTTTACTTCACGATATTAAAAACACTGTTAATCACACACATATGCAGTAAATACGCGTTTTTATTATCATAAATAATACTAGATAAATGATCACGTAGATAAGTTTAAAAACTTCGGATTAACTGCATTTAAAAAAAAAAAAAAAAAAAAAAAAAAATGAGGAAACAACAATACATAAAAATTTGCGCTTAATACTATGAAAAAAGGAACTAGAATACAATATGTGGTGACGTTGCATAATTAATTCAAGCTGTGGTTCCCATATGCAAGATATAATGAACGATTTTAAAAAGCGTAAACGTGAAGTAGGTACTTAAGTTGAGGCATGAATTCGCAATTCATACACATTTTCTCAGTTATCAACAGGCAATATCTGAATACTTTTGGAACAGGTACATTTTTAAAATACATGACTAATTACCCATTTAAGACGAAGAAAGGTCGAAGAAGGTTGCGCAAAAATAGAACCACGGAGAAAACGTAATTCCAAAAATAGTTTCGAGTACTATGTTACTTCAGCCGATCATAAGTTGAGGTGTGAAAAACCAATTTTAGCATTACCTACGTTGTAATAATCAACGTATGTCTGCATTGATAGTTTTAGGGTAAGTAAATCTGCCTACTGACCGGTGAGGTGTACGAAGTAATGTTTCCTGAACTTACATTCATTCCAGGTACTTCAGATTCGTCTTAATTGTCAGTTACAACTTTGAAAGTTCGAAGGAGGCAGTCTGAGAAAGCTCCAGCCAGGTTTATCTATATCGTAAACGCGGGTTACTTTGTACATCTGTTGTCTGCCGAGCTGCGAGGCTTCAGAGTAAAATATAGTGAGATGTGTCAACATAGTAGGCTTTTTTGTTCACTAAATTATACAAGCAAGGAAGACTACAATGGGGGGGGGGGGGAATAATTAATTTTGACTAGTCTGAGTTGTTTTTGAACAGTTTATTGTTGAGAATAATTTTGTGATTGAAAAAGTTCTTAGGGCAGTCACTCGAATAAAGAAAGCCCGGTAGGAGACATGCACTGGTACGTGTAACTGAAACCCTAATTGCGAAAACTATACTCAGTTTTGATTTTTTTGTTTTATAAGACAGACTGACCTACATCTGCAGCCATTATGGAAAAACATCGCGGCTTGTTTATATTAAACCATCATTTTTTGAGAATGAACACCAGCAGTCAGTTCATCCATCTGAACAGAGGATATAGCTTCGTCTGTCATTTAAATTGAAAAATCGAAACTGACTATGGTTGTTTCCGCATTTAGGGGTTCAGTTTCTTGTTGTAGATAATTGCATCCTTTTTTCAACATGTTCAGTTCATGTATATTATTATATCTGTTACATGATGTGAAGTATCGACAGCAAATGTAAATTTACTTCAGTAAAATTTGTGGATGGGCAGTGACGTAATCAGTCTAGTGTTCCAGGGAGGTCTAGCCTTCACCAAAGAGGAACGGGATATCAGAGGGGGGAGCTAAAATCAGAAATACCACTACTTGACGAGGTCGCAAGGGGGCCCAGACCCTCTTGGACCCTTCCTAAACAACGATTCCAAATTGAGCATTATTTGAAAAAACCAAAACAGGAACACGTAAAAAAGTCGGCCACAAAGATTTTTCTTTAATTTTGTAATAATCTTCTTCAATTTTGTAGTAGGTATTCTTTTTCAATTTCGATAATTACCTTTTTCTCGATTTTCAGTTATATTAAAAAAAAAAAAAATGTTTATACGCATTTTTGTGAAGTTTCGTAGTGCATCAAATAGGTATAACAGGTTACTTTGTAAATTGAAAATTTTTCGATTTCTTTGTACCTTACTCATTTTAAATGACTCTATTTCTCTCACAGATGACTCTAGAGACCTAGGCTAGTTTTATTCGATTCTATGACGTTTTTACCCCAAGAAAAAAACTGTATCGGTTTTTACAAGTATTTTGTGAGTTTTGTGCAGGGCATCCAATAAACGGTTCATCAGTTAATTCGAAAATTTTCAACAGTTTTGCATCTCACTCAAAACGGTCTTATCTCCCACAAAAATGACTTTAAAGACCTGAGACAAAAAACTTTCAATTTTTTACCCTTAGGTCCCTATTTCTGTGCGCCGTCACATTCACGTTGCCCTACGGTGTTTTGTAACGTATAATTCCGATAACTGGACTTCTATTTGAATAAACCGCTTACGATTTCATTAGTGTGCAAAATAACCCACAACGCGGTTAACATTGCACACTTTCGTTGCAGACCTACCATTCTGTAGTTTTTTGTGAAATTAAAAATGGTCATTACTGATCGATTCTCTTACATATAATCTGATTTTAAATCTACTATGCTTATATTGTCATTCATAAACTGTCTGCTAGCGCTCACCGCAGTCGGGAACTTACTAAAGAGTGTGCAAAGCAACTCGCGTTTACGGTACTCAACTATGATATTACAAAACCAATAAATACTTTCTGAACCCCATAGGGTGATATCCAGATGGAAATATATGAAGATTCCATTTGCAATGAAGACTGAAAATCAGGCGTACTATGAAATACGATCCTTCAATAATTAAATATACTCCGATCGAGTCGTTTATCAGGGTGCCAAATAAAATCGAATGTTGAAAATAACTGACCTTCCCCCCCCCCCTCCGTTTGTTATGAATGCGCTAAATGGATGCGAAATACGTACGCAGAATGAAGTGCTGCTCATTTGACTCAGAATTCTGTGATTCGTGAAGATCTTTGAAACTTCTGGAATAGAAGCCATAAACAAAAATATGCATTCGCATAAAAACTGCGGCCCTGGTCATTATAATAGAATTTTCCAATTCTAAATTCTTTGTTCTCTCTTTCAAGGTATAATTTGCTGATTTTTAAATTTTTAAATGACCATTATTGAAAATAAATAACTGTAAATGACTTGAATGACTTTCTTCCAAAATACTTAAATGACGTTAAATGACTGTTTGACATCCTATTTATGAAGTTGATTGTAAGTTACAAGTCTATTTTAATAATAAAGCAGCGCATTATAATACATTCAGGAAGAAAGAATCCGACTCTTTAAATGTTTCACACTCTTTTCTTTCAGACATCGGAATGTCGAAAAACAAATATTTTGTTACGGATACAGCCTGGGAATAGATACACACTATTACACGTGTCAGGCAAATAACTGTCGATCGCATTCGCTCGCGGTTCATCGGTATCAAAAAACTATAAACAGAACCATTAAACAGTACGTATGGTAGGAACAGAGATGACAATATTCATTTTTTATTTCGCCATTTGTCGCAATAGATGTGAATAATGTGTTGAACACGTGATATTGCTTTGCATTTTTGTCGTATGCGTAAAAATAAAAAAGGACTAGAAAATACATAAAAGAATATAAGTATCGAAACAAAATATTCAGTCATTCCTGACAACTAATCGAATTTGCTGAACAGCTACCTGGAGAACAGTTAGGAGCACGTTACTTCGTTGTATTAAGACCGTATAATTTTCGAAAATGAGGCAACCCGTTCTTTTTCATGAGACACCTTCGAATTTCCCCATCATACGAACATCGAGATCAAAATTACTGCGTCATTAAACTTAGGATACTATCGAGACCACTGGAACACAGATTTTACTCCAAACAATTCGCATTGACGTATTCATGCGACTTAAACTAGTCCTCGTAACATAAATTAATTGGTAATACATCTAGTTAACAATACAATAGGTATTAATATTATACAATAGTCTTCTTATATTAATTTAGACTTTTTAAGTACAAGAAAGTTATACTTCTTAAAATGGGAATTAGAGTGACTAGAAAGTTTTGAAGAAGGAAAAAATAGATTCAATAGGTGGGTTTTTTCAACTTAAAAGATTTGTGGCTTAGGCGAACATAATTAGTGTACTTCTTCCCGCTTCAAAATCCCTAAATAATAATCAACTCGCCCTTGCTTTCTTTCACGCTTAAACATAAAACTGTAACTCAAGTTTGTAAGCTACATGAAGCGCTAAAACAAAATCGAATAATTTCAGACTAAACCGAAAAAAAAAAACAAAAAAAAAAACACCGAACATACAGATCTTTTTCACCTTCTCGGTCCCGTCGATAATTAATGGGACAGAAAACACAAATGCAGCTCGTAAACATAACAATTAAAAAAACTCAAATGCGAAAATTTCGGTGTAGTTGGAAAGTGACTAATGAGTTCATTACAATATCCTAATGAACTCTTCAACGAATTGTTTTCGATTTTCCGTGAAAGTGACTGTACACCATGTTCTCGTTTATGCCTCACACTCAGAAGTTCAGAAGTACGTTATCTTAGGAAAGGACGGCAATACAGTATACTGTAAGATAGTGACTCTCAACTGGCGTACACCGGCCCCAACTAGGTATCACGAAGTACCATTTCTTCTCAAAAGGAGATGCTAAGATGGCCTGTATCATAATAACGGAGTATCACTATATATAAAGGGAAGAGGGGGAGGAGTGGGTAGAGGAAGAATTCTGAGTTGAGGATCCAAAGGATTAGCCCTCTCAGCATTACCAAACTTTGATACTATGGTACACAAAAGTAAATAAAAATTTCCAGCGAACGTGTAACAGAAACAGATCAAAAAATAAATTTTTTAGTACATTTTTGCTTAAAATTGGGAAAATGTTCATACTTTTAGTTATTTTAATGGGACACATTTTCCCCCCTTCAAAGATTCCTGTTACTTTCTTGACTCAATATTCTAAGGTATATTATTGGGTGACAAGTGGGACTTGGTCTGCACCAGACAATGACCTTTTTTTAAAACGAGGTTTACCTTTTTTTTAACGGAATTCTAAGTCGGATTTCCCCAACCGTAGACTCCCAACTATCCGAACTCACTGATGTTGAAGGGGGGTCAGATAAAGAAAAAGTCGGATAATCCGAAAATGTCGCACATTCTGTTGAAGTAGCATTCAAACGTAGTGCAGTACGGGTACATATATTTGCTTATTCAAAAAATCATCAGCTAGGTACCATACAAATTTGAAAATAAAAATGAGAAAAATTCCATATTTACATTAAAAAAATTAAGTTTTTTTGAAAAAGTCAGGAATGCTGGTTTGACGTTTTTTGTAATTCACTCTCTTTTTGCACCAAAATCACGCCATTTACGTGAGATGTTCAACCATATTAACAGACTTTGTTAGTACGATACGCTGTAGGTGTAGGTTTGAACGCAATTCGGATTATCCGACAGGCTGAGGTTGGTTAATCACAAAAAGTCGAGAGAAAAAATTTGAACCGGTTACTCCGAGTATTGAATAATCGGATGTCGGAGAATTGGAGGTCTGCTGAACCTCAGTGAAAGGAGGGGAAGGAGGAAATTCAGGGCATCAAACAAAATTTACAAAATAAATTCCTCGCTTATTCTTTATTTATTCTTTTTTCGCTTGTTGATTTCAGGATTCTATGAGTTGACAAAATTAAAACTCGGAACAGTGAAAATAGTTTTTGTTTCTTAGTCCAGGCTACTTACTTTTTTTGGACTGATTTTCCCGGTTTTCTAGACCAATCTTCCAAATTTTCCCCACCTAGTTTTTCAGTAAGTATTGTACGCGTACATAGCTTTGAAAATACTTTATAAAAGAAAGACGTAAGTCATTACGCTTTGCGCTGATATTCATTTTTGAAAATAGTGTATTTATGCTTTCTCATTATTCTCAGAAAGTTCCTTGAATTTGATCAAAATTATAGCAATTCGTTGATTTTTCCAAATTGATAAAATTTCCTAATTTTTCCTGGTTTTCTAGAAAGTGGCTACCCTGTCAATTTCAACGCTTTTTCAGTAGGCCAATTCAACGTAACGGGAAATTAGGATTTTTTCTCTCTCCCTCCCTCAACAAAGTCACTTCAGATAGTCCATGGTTGCTACGAAATACTCAAATGATTGTTCCACGAAATGAGAAAGGTTACGCACCACTGTTTTAGAATTTATACTGTTCCCTGTAAAAAAAAAAAAAAAAAAAATCAACTTTGAAGGTCAAGTCGATTTTGAAAAAAAATGCAAAAATAATGTGATGTTTAGCTCAAAAATATCGATTTTCGGTTTGTAACATTCTTGTTTACAATGATGCTTCTACTTTCGTGTGAGAATGTTTGGGACCCCTGAAAACGGTTTCCGACTTCGATAAACGCAATACAACGTCAAGCGGCGCTCTTCTTCGCGCCACTAATAAAAATCCGAAAGTAATAAATTCGGAGAAAATTGTGGATGAGGACAGCTCTGAGTATTCATCTGAAATAACTGATGGTGAATTAAGAAATCTGGAAACATATGTTTGGATGAAAAACTGTGTCAGTGTAATCCACTACTTCTTTTCTCAAAACTGTTTTTTAAAAATTCAACTTGAAATGCTTATAAAACTTGTCAATTATGAAAATAGAAAGCTCCACTACGTCTCATTTTAAAGAAAACTTTCTCTAGTATTAGGAAATGGACTGAACTCAAAATCGATTTGACCGATGAAGTTGACCTTTTTTATATGGAACGCCACACATGTAAGGGCATGAATCCTATTTACTTCAGTTACAGAGCTGAGAATTCTTAAGCTGTGGTGTTAATTTTGAAAGATGATTTTCAATAACCAAATCTTATTCTACTCATTGATTATAGTACAAAGGGTGTTCTACATTTAGGTTTTATTTCCAACAGAAACCCAAGGGTTCGAAAATGGAGGCCAGGAAGATAAAAAGTACTTTCAATCATTGGCTACAGACGAGAAGTAGTCATGTACTTCTGAAATTACAAAAAACTCATCATTAGCTTCAAGGATTCCAAGTTATGGGCAGCCAAGTTTTAATAAAAATCAATTTTTGTCAAACACTAAGAGTTACACGCATGTAAGACTTCCGTTACAATTTGTGGCAGTTTCTATAAAAAGGGGTAACTTTGTCGATCGATCGAAGTCTCAGAAAATGCGAAAAAAGAAAAACAAAATTTTTTGGTCGAAAAAATCAATTTTGAGATTTTGGTTGATTTTTATAAAAAAAACCATTGCAATTAGGAAGAGACAAAATTTACGCGCATGCGAGAGAAGAGGGAGAGAGAGAAAGAGAAAAGAATGCGAATGTCTGCGTTCGCTTCTTCGTGGTTTTTCGGAGCTCACGAATAAATCCGATGTTCTGAATTGTTACCACGCAGAAGAGCGAAAAATTACCTTTTCAACAAGCCCTCGTCGAGGCTGGTCACGTGATTCCGCGGCGAGTTAGGGCCGCTTGACGGAGTGGGAGAAAAAGGTGTGTCTAACTTAAAACGCGTTTTTCCCAAAAACGAGTTTTCGCGCGTTCTTGTTACACTCATCTTTGACCGCTTGTATCTCCGGAACCAAAAACGCTACAAATCTCGCCGATAGCTCGTTGGAATGGGCATTTATTCCTCTATTACCTACTTTCCTTAACTCAAAATTCGTCGGATCGACAAAGTTACCCCTTTTTATAGAAACTGCCACTTGCCCATTATCTCTTAATAACAATAGGGCTGTAACAATTCGGAAACGCAAATTACAAGTTTCAGTAAAAACTGTAACTACAATGTGTACTTCTCTATCAAAAGGGGCTACTTTGTCGGTATAGAGTTAAGGGGAGAGGGTTATACTAGTCAAAATTACCTTTCGAATGAGACCTTAATCAGCTCTGTAGCGCTACAGAAGCATTTTTTTGAATTTTGAAGACAAGATACAGAACAGCTGTACATTGAGAAAAACGCGTTTGAATGTTTGTAAAGCGATCAAGAATAATACTTCCTTTGAGAGAAAGAGAGAGAGCAAAAAAAAAACGGAATCGATAACATGGACCCTTTTTGCTTCTACGCATTTGATACTCTGGAGCTCGAACGGAGAGTAAGATCTCAAAAAACGGCAAAGTGGAGCTGATCCTATCATCCAAACCGCTAAAAGCTTTAAATCAATTTTTGGTCGAAATGTAGAAAAACGGCTGTACGGCCAAAACAGTGATCGACAAAGTGGACACTTTCGATAAAGTACACATATTTGGATTTTGGTAACCCCTTCAAAAATAAAGATAGGTAACAACTAGTGCTTACTGCTTTGGATACATCTTCCAAATATTATCTAAGCATGAAAAATGTAAGATAAGTACATCCTCCTTCTTACACCAAATATTACTTAGGATTTCAAAACTTCGACTGTTTCTTTAGAATTCTCCAACTTTGAAATGACTAGTTCTTTGCTACATAGATAGCAAGAGACAGTACTATGAAAAATACTTGACTGCTAATTCTTCTTTTGTCAGCCATCAGCACTCAATTAAGAGGTCACTTGATGGGATATATTTGTAATGTTACAAAACTTTTCGTCGCATTTTGTGTAGAATTTAAATAGATAAGCTGAAATTCTAAAACCTGGCTCCATGGTGCAAATCTATGAACCATCGTATACAATATACCCGAAAATTACGTCAATGTCTCTCAAATTCCAGGCGTAAGAAAAGTTCTATTCACGAAGCCAGTAAATTATACGTAAAATCATCATCTTACAACTTGTATTTAAAACAAATCAATGAGATTTTCAGATATACTGTACATGAAGATTTCTAGACTTCGTTATGAATTCAGATTTCAAACTTCAATTTATCTGAATTTAACAAAATGCAACAAAACATTCTCCGACTTGCAAAATTATGTATTAGCTGCTAAAGCACTCTTAAATCGGCATTTATGGGACCAAAATTTCAACTCAAAATTTCCAAACTCGCTAATTCGTACCGGTCTAAAGAGAGAATGGGAGATAATCCTCCCAACTATCCTAATAAAATTTTATCCAAAATTCTCCAAGAAAAACTGAAGCTTCACTTTAATACTCGTTTCAGTCATCATGAAACCCCAATATTCTGAAAACATGTTTATCTTCTCTGTCACACATGAACGAGAAAACTGACACGAAAAATTGAAAACAATCTCGCGAATAAAATAATTTAAAAAAACAAAAACAAAAAACTTAAAGAATAAAATTCATTTTACACCTCTGGCTCTCGGGCACTTGATTCCTCCACGAAATAGCTAACATTTCACCGCATTTATAAAATTATCTCGCGCCTACAACTACTGGTCAAGAGAGATGCCGTGTCAGTAACCAATCAAGGGCTCATTATCTTCGTTTCAATCTTCAATAAAAATACCGCGGTTCTAGGAAACTGCCATATAAATATTAAAGAACCCTTTGTTTTAATACTACTGGTAACGTTAATCATATTTACGAATGAAACACACCCACACACGCTACAGACACACAAAAAAAAACAATTCAGTTCAATGAATTGGGTACAAAATTAACAAACACAAGTGAAAATGAAAAAATTGGGGGAAAAATGAATGAAAAGTTGAAGATAAAGACCTCTCCACTAAGAAATAGAAATCATTTTCTGTGGAAGTAACTTCGAAATACCTATCGTATAAACTGGACACGAGGCTCAATTCTCACGTCGAAAACTCGACCGTCGACTTCATTTTAGGCCTCAACAGGAGGAAGAAACAACTTTACGTAACAAAAAGTATTGCACAATACGAATACACAGAAACGAGGTTTCGGCTTATGCTCCCTGTGCCGACAAGCCTTAATGTTTCCGCAGCTATCACAATATGAATTTATGGTATTAAAGTGAACAAAAATGTAATACTTAATTCCGCATCCGGCTTACGCTTCGTGAATATCGGTGTCGTTTATCCCAATCAGCGATTCTGATTGTTCGAGATCGTACTCGGACATTCTGTAACCAAGTTCAAGGTTTTAAATCAATTTCCACATAATACGTTCATCCATAAATGTGTTCGGTAATCAATCAACACAAACCTGAATGTTTTGCTTTTACACATTAGCGCCCACAATCTACAGAGTAAGTCGAAGACTGGGTCTGCATTGGGGAGGTACGTTAGAATAACTAGAATGAAGAAAAAAATAAATATAGGGACGAGACCGAGATACAGAAGACTAGTATGTTTGACATCGAACAGAAACGCGTCCATTAGGATACACAGCGGTACAGTTAGACTCAGTGCCACGGTAGCCAGCAGTGAAGAAGTCAAGAAACAACCCCTGAAAATTGAAGAAAAAATATTATGTAAAGATACGCACTTCGAACGCTTTTTGTAGATTGCTTAGAAGAGCCGTAGCGAAAGACAGGGGGTTCAAGAGTTTTCAGGAGTCTAAATACAATTAATTATGTCTTGACCAGTCTCAACATAGTCTTAGGGTGTCTTAACGTATTCTGAGGGTCTTCAACACAGTTTTATACAGTCAGCACTGTGTTAACAAGTATTAATAGTCTTTACGAGTCTTAAAACAGTCCTCAATTGCGTTAGCATAGTCTTAGTTAGTCTTAATAAAACTCCGAAGAACCTTAACACAGTCATAAAGTGTCTTGACAAGTGTTGATACAATTTTACAGAAATTTGGCGCGCCTCAAACCGACCTAAAACAATCTTAACTCATCTAAAGCCATCTTCAAAAGTTCTAACCGTCTTAAAAAGTCTACAAAAATCTTAGTGAATCAATATTAATCTTACAAAGTCTTATCACAAGTATAAGAAATTTGAAAGAGTTAATACTGCCGTGCTTAGAAAGAAAGCAGTAGATGCAAAAATCAAAATGTTTGGAAAACACGTTTTGTTCTGGAAATTGTAAATAATAATCTTAGATTTATTTTATTATTTTTTTCCCCATAGTAAATGAAAGAGAATTTCAACAGCTTTCCAACGATACCAGAAAGTCCACAACGCCAAAAATAGTACATACTGCTTTCTTCCTAAGCACGGCAGAATACAGTCATAGCGAGTCTTTAACCACTGTTTTAATGAGTCTTAACACCGTCTCAAAATGTCCTGACACGATCTGGAAATATCTCAACACAGTAACAAGAGAAGCTCGGTAGTATTCATACTAACTTCAATGGTCTAAAAAAGTCTTAACAAGTCTGAAGCAGTCTTCACGAGTCTTAACACAGAATTCATCAGACTTAACTGAGTCTCATCATGTTTATAAATATTATCTTGCAGAGTTCTCAAAATGTTGGTGTGCTAAATTCGGATTCTGCAACAAAGTGGGCGGCATCTAGTGGACGTTTTCATAACTAACGAATGAGTGGTGATAGAACGATATGAAAATTCGTCAATATTCTTTACCAATGTTGTAGTTTGGTGTTTCAGTTTTCATTACACTTTACTTCTGATTCTTTTATTTTGCAACTTCGTACTTCCTTGATCACTCTTTCATTTTCTTATCCGTAAGACGGCAGCAGCGCGCCACGAGGCCTGCGGAATCCGAATACTTTCTGATTTTCCAATAAATAAAATTTGGACAAGAGAAGTAGGAAATAAGCGATAAAACCGTGGTTCGCTAGTGTCGACTCCTGAAAAGGTGATCAAGGTTGATGTTCCCATAAGAATACGAGGAAAATTGGTCAACTTTAAAGCTTTCGTAATTATTGCTGAAAACAGATTTTCTTGAGTCATATAACATGTCAAATTGAAGCTTGAAGTCTCTAGTTCATGATAAAAGGTAATGCAATGAACTTTATTCGCTTCAGTTAAATGAATAGGTTGATTTCCAAATTACTGTTTTTCTTATGGAAGTTTACCATTGGTAAAAAACGCGATAGTAAATAACTAGGTAATACATGGAAAATGGAGCTGTTTCAAGTTCATAAATGAAAACTCGAGACCTCAGTCTCTGAATTCATCTATTATATGACCGAAGAAAACGTTTTATTGACTAGAAAAAGCGAATTCAAGTTACATGTATTCTTATGGTGATAACGTCCATATGATCACATTTTTAGGAAATTTCACGGCAGGGCTACCAACTTCGGATACTCTAAGTTTTAGCGCTTATTAGCGCAAGGAAATGAAAGCGTAGGTAAGACTGCAGTCAGAAATAATCAATTAGGATAGGGTGGACGGTAGCTGGGCGTGTATAGGCTGAACTAAGAACTGCATAAGAGACTTGAAAGTGATACAATCTTATGATGCAAAAAACTTGAAAATGTGAGATATTTTAATCTAAAATATAATTTCAAACGAGAATTTCCAACTTTTTAAAATTTCAGGGCAAATCCAAAGAAAAATAACAGTTTTTAAACAATTTCAAAATTTTAATGCATTTAATACATATCCTCTTCTTTTTCAAAATTTAGTCGATCTTCGACGCCTCTTTTGGGAATTTTACTTTCTCAATTTTTGGCATTATCCATTTTGCACGCCAATATATCTTTTTATAATTCAAAATACTCGTATTTGTGTATTCTAGTTCTCTTATGATTTTAACTGTGTTCGCATTTTCATTAATTTTTTCCCCCTTCAATTTTTGGCTATCCTTGATCTCATTGCTTTCGTGAAAAAATCGGCTTCCCTGCAGTTCTGTATACGATCTCGGCATGCTATAATCCAACCTATTACATCGAGCACGCTGAAAATATGAGTGCCATTGCCAGAGAAATGAGAATAAATTCTAATATTTCCTCTCTTCGTAAACTCCACTCTCATTTGTATTTATTTATACTTCATTCGCTAGGGACGCAATCTGTGAAAAAGGTAACACATGAAACACTCAAACAATAAGTAAAAATAAATATCATACCATAACCACAATACTTGAGATAACATAGTGCCCAACAGTCCATCGACTAACAGAAATGACCACTGATACATACTGGGCCATTCGAATAGTTCCCACTTAATGAAATGCAGAAGAAGAAAACCTGGCCACAGAATTGTCAGACAGAACAGTCCTGTAAATCCTGAATAACAAAACACGATAAATTAAGCTAGCGACAAAAAAAAAAGTAGCTTACTCAACAACTACAAAATCAAATTTTCAATAACCCTTTTTTCTTCATTTTTTGCTAAATCAAAAGGAGAATTTGAGGGTAAATTTGGGGATCTTCTCACTCAGCACTCGGAAAAAATGCACAAATAATAGCAGGGAAGACGGAAAGGAATGGAAAAAGGGTACGAATAATTAAGAAAGTTGAAGGATTCGATTAAGCAGTCAATCTCAGAGGCCACTGTAATTATCGTTTGAAGTTTAATTTTTGATGAAGATTGAGAACAAGGGCAACTGTAATAAAGGACTGTAACTTGACCTGGGTGAAAAAATTATGTTTTAACCCCTATCCTCCCCATGAACATGACTACGTAATTGAATTCCAATGTAACAGTTATTCTCCGTGTTTGATAACTTCAAAATGAAATACAAAATCAAAATCATGTTACATTTCACTAAGGCTTCAAAGCGCGACAGTTCAGTATTACTGTTGCTTATACCTGAAAAGGTCTGAGGCACGGTTTGCCGGAGAGCTTAAGCCTCAACCTTTCACCCCCTCGGCCCGCCCTCCCCCCCACAAAACAACAGGGTGCCCAGTTTTTTCTAAAACGAAATTCCGTGAATTTTCCCTAACTTCCCCAGACACGTTTCAGAGCGGTCCAGAAGGTGGCTAAATGAAGGTACATGGCGGGCGAAAACATGTGCGCAATATTCAAATTTTTGCTACTTTCCGGAAGTTCTCCTTCTGCTAGAAGAGAAGTGCATGCTATAGCGCTGTCGATATACATCAAACTTCAAAATGAATAACTAGAAAGAATTCTAGAACTTGAGCCTCTTTTTCTACTTCCAAAATATGTAACTACCTTCGCTTCCGCAGAACACACGAACAATATTTTGCTATGGATATGCTAAATACAGACATGTAGGCGTCATTTATAAAATTTTGGAATGAGAATAATAAAAATGAAACTTAAAGTAATGGTATGTAATCGATGTGAACACGATAGCTCAAATATAAATATTGGACAGGAAAAGACTGAGGAAGTAAGCGAATTTTGCTAATTAGGGAGTAAAATAACAAAAGATGGAAGGAGTAAAAGAGATATTAGTAGTAGAATAGCACAAAACAAATAAGCATCTTATCGAAAAAGTAATCTTTTCCAATCAAAAATAAATCTAGAAATCAAAAAATTGTTCTTGAAAAATTATGTTCGGAGTGTAGCCTTGTATGGATGTGAAACGTGGACCATAGGAAAACCAGAGAAGAGAAGGATCGAAGCTTTTGAGATGTGGTGCTATAGGCGAATACTTAACATCAAATGGACGGATAAGGGAAGAAATTAGGAAGTACTTAACAAAGTAGGAGGTAAAATGGATATTTGGAATTGTCTGAAGTGAAGGAGAGATAAACTAATAGGACATAATTTGAAGCACCCAGGAATAATATCATTGCTGCTAGAAGGAAGAGTGGCGGGAAAGAATAGGGTAGGTTGGAAAAAATTCCACTATGTTCAGCAAATAATTAAGGATGTCAAATGTGTTATTACGAAATGAAAAAACTTGCACAAAATAGGGAGAAATGGTGAGCTGCATCAAGCCGGTCGTAAGACTGATAACCTTATCATCTACATTAAACAGGTCGTAACGGTCGTAAGATTGATAACGTTATCATCAATCACAATGTTGCGTCCCGACGGCGCAGTAGCACCAATTTCCAGTTCAACATTGTTCGATGATTTTTTTGTATTTTCGTGTTTTTTCGTGGGGAAGGAAGGGACAGAGTTCCTAAATAAAATTCATCACAAATGGCATCTCTAACACCTCTCCCCCCAGCTCGAGACAACAACAGAACGCGATTAAAATCAGACATACCGCATAACAATGGGATATCCAATTTTTCTTCATGATCAGCATTATTCATCAAGAATACCACGTACAGTGAAAATAGGAAACTGCTGAACACGGTCAACAGCACCGAAGAGCGTGTGCGCCATTCAATCGTACTAAATGCATTCGTGTCCGAAAACGTAATCATACACTACACAAGTAAACAAATAAGCGAAATAATTACTCGGCTGAACAACTGTGGACCACCAATTTATGACGTAAAGATGAAGCTGAACTCAAGTCGTTTTCACTGACTCTCGAACAGTAGTTCGACTAATTCGAGAGTAACAAATGAAAATACTTGAACATCGCTGTCACCGTGATGAGTAACACTCACCAGTGAAGAAACAGTGACTAGAACAACAATGAATTTGGTCAACGTAAATTTATCACAAGGCCTGACTGGAAACATTGCGGACAATGTCATCACGAAAGTGGCAGCCGACGCCGAAAAAACGGCTTGATTGCTGAATTTAGATTTCAGAGAAGCGGTGTGCATGGTGTAATTCGATATGAACCACTGAAACCACAATGAAAATAATTATAATATGCTTAAATGAATACAACCCGGAAGTAATCATGGTGACTAGAATTCGATAATCGTACAAGAAATCCGAACGGCAATGAAAGCCACGCCGTCTGAAACACAGTCAACTTGTTCGATGGGGTGAATGGAATCGCTTTTGAAATACGAATCGTAGCTGAATAGGATAATCGAGCCAATAAAGCTTCTGTGGCTTCTTCTTCTGACATCTGACGCACCTGGACACAGAAAATTTGAATTCAATGGTGAAACAATGTCCAATGGGATTGAGTGGACTGACTTGACTTTAGATTTTCTATATGAATTCGGAAAGCTCTACGCTACGAAATACTCAGATATAAGCAATTAGATTTTGCGATGTACATCACTTAAGATACAAAGTTCTTGAATCCTGCCCCATAATTCTAAGAGACGAAAGTTCTTAGAACAAGAAACTGACTAAGTTATTCAAATTAGAAGCTAAGCAAATTACCTCGGCCAGCTTCTTGAATCGAACACTTCTGCTAATCGTGGAATCATCACTTTCGGTGCCTGAAGATTTGTTGCCGAATTTAATAGGCACGTACGACGGACTACTCTGAAAAATACCAGCCGATCAGCACCGAATACAGAACTCGGCTTAATCAACGAGAATACATAAAAAATTCATACCAACTTAGAATCGATTGAACCTCTCAAAAATGAGGTATCGTCGTCTACATCTTCGGTGATATACTGCAAATAAAATAAAGAATTTTGAGAATATCTCCGAGTAATTGTACAAGACCGTATTAACTGCAAATAAATGAATATTAATCGACGAGGATGACCAAATACCTATGATCTCTCATAAATTTAATGAAAATGCATCACTGTATTAAAAGTGAATCAACGGTACGGTTGAAATGAGTCGTTGCGAGGTTCTGACAAGACGATATTTCAAACCATTAGACTGTATTTAAAATACCAACCGTATAGTCCGACGACCTTTGAAAATTATCTTTCCACGATGGCCATAAGCAGACAGCGAATAAGTACAAAGTGAACAGTGAAGTTTTTACATATGTTACGAAGAATGGTTTTTCAAATTTTTCATGCTGGTGTACGTACTGAAAACATAAAACCCATTACAAACATTATTAGCTGTAAATGACAAAAGCAAATACCATATGGTACACTGGAAGTGATCATCGCGAGTGGCAACGTCAAACCTGTACACATTCTACATGTGCAGTAGAATCATCGAACATACATTTGATTTTCTTCGCATAGGATAAACCACAGAAATGGAACATCATTAAATTAGCTGCTTACTTTGTTCAGTTCGGAGCAAGATACCCAAATAACGTCGACTAGTACTAGTATCAGTGCGCCGAGTAATAATCGCTTCGACTTATTCAACATATTATCTGTTTCGCATCTGAAATTCATTCTCGTGTTATTCGAAATCGAAGGATGTATTGACGAACATTATTGTTGAGTATAAACTCAAATTTGCCGACTTCTTGACCATTTCGTCATTATACGATTCAACATGATGCCACTTTAACACTTATGATGTATTAATCTTATCGGCGTAGCACGACAACAGTCTACAACAATGTTGATAAACTTTAACCTCCGGAATCGTCGCGAAATCGGCTCTTGTCGGCAACTGTCGAGTCGTAGAAAAACTTCCTTGGATTGATACCGATATTTGACCGATTAATCGGCAGGCAACTCTCGAGCATCGTTTCGTTTTGCAGTTTGCAGCATTGCAGAAGTATTTTACTCTTACAAAATGTAGATTTATCGTGATATGACTTTGATTCTGTGTTAACATCTGTTTCCTACTTCGTATTTGATCATCTTCATCCTACTTTACCGTATTCGAATGATCTTTCTTACATTCACGTTTTTCCTTAGTTGTTAATTCATTTAATTTCATTTGCTTAGGCTTCTATGAAGATTAGTGAAGACAAGAGTGGAGTATCGGTTCCAGTATCCCAGTTCTTGTTCAGTGTGAATCGAAGACAACACATTTTGATTTAGTAAGTAATCAGATGGATAGAATTCTACATAAAAATTACGTTCGCTAGTCATTCCCTTAATCTTGACGAAAAACCTTACCGTAATTACTGTCAGACTACTTATTAAGTGCAATCAAGATCTAATCCAAGTGATCCAGAATTCGTGCCGTTGACATATTTCCTGTACAATTTGTCATGAATTCAGTTTCTTCAGTAGTTCTTTAGATCTCTCACTAGTAGTACATTTCTAATTCAGTGATTGCGTTTAATCATTGGGAAACGGTTCGTACGCTTTCATTCTAAAACCAGGTAACATTTACAAGAAAATTTCCAAATGCCGTTTCAAGGTCAAGAGTGAGAACAGTACCGTTTTTACATGAGTTCCCGAATAGAAAACTATGTATCTTGATGTTTATTTGGCCAGTATCGGACGAAAACTAACTTACATTTCATACGAATCGAGTTCGGCTGGTTGAGCCAACGTTAATTGTAGAATCTCATCAACTACGATAAAACTGACGAACGATGACGAGCGGACAGACGTAGGAATACAACGTACATCTTTTTTTTTTCACGAGAAAAAAAAACAAAGTGTCCGTAGGTGACGAACGATGACGAGCGGACAGACGTAGGAATACAACGTACATCTTTTTTTTTCACGAGAAAAAAAAAACGAAGTGTCCGTAGGGTGCATTATACCCAAGCCGATCGGAAGGACGAATTCTGTAGCCGGTTTGAGACCGCGTAAGCGATGAGCTCCGAGTGGATAAATTGATGGTCTAGGAGATGCTGCAATAGTCAGAATTTTAATCGGCGAATTCTGTGGAGTGGTAGTTGGCATTGAATGGACCGATTCTCCTGACTCTGCCCAGTATGAATGACGAGATGGTAAACGGCGAAATGACTTCCGATGTCGACGTTGTTTTGCTCCATTTTGGAGTTCGATATAGTATCATTTGCGTTCTAGCCATTTTCGCAATACTGTGCCTTTTCTCAACTAAGACTCGCCAACCAGGAATAAGATCAGTTAGTTGACGAGCACCATGAGCTTTGTCAAATAACGGCTTCGACGGATATCTCCTCTTTCAACATCCATACGTTTAGGTACCTTGTTGTCAAGGATTAACGACGGTGTCTTGGTGCGTATCTGGCGGTTCGTCAGTAGTTTCGCAGGACTGTATCCTACTGAAGTTGACTTAGAACGATCATGAATAAGCGATGTAGCAGGAGAAGGCGAACGAAGAATATTTTTGAAATTTTAACTGCTGCTTCAGCAGTATTTGCTTGAGGATACGCTGGATTTTTAGTACTAATCTTGTTTCATTCCTGACGATGTCTACTGCGTCCTATTGTCAGTAAATAGGGTATCTGGGATTCCACAACGTGCGGACATGGATTCAAAACGTTGGATAACTATTTTGGAATTCAAATGTCTTAACTATACAAGTTCAATGAACTTGAATAGTAGTCGATTACTACCAGATACCATGTTTTCGTAATACTGTACGTTTCTAATGTGTATGTTTTTTACGTGTTTAGAAGTAATCATGGTGGAGAACTGGGACGGATGGTATGATAAATGGGAACCAAAAGCAAGACCGTGGGTAGTCCCTGATTATAAAACCTATAAAATAGAAGGTATTCCTGAATTGGAGTACGTACGGGATGAACTAGCCAAAAAAGGATTGAAAGACCCTTGGTTGAGGTAAATTATACTATAGTCTCCTCTGTTGGTACTAGTATCAAGTTTTAATGAATATACGATCCATTTTATATTCTGCGTTGTTTATGAAACTGCTCTTTCTTTAGGAACGAAGCTTGGAAATACCCAAAATGGTGGACCAGAACGCATAGTATGCATTTTCGTGATATGTTTTTTGGTAAAAACTATATGGGAATGAAATGGGGTTTCGTAGCCGCTGCTGTTTGGATTGTTTGTGATAATTTGTATTGGAAATGGAAATTTGGTGGCAGACCTGAGTATGCGCACGATTTTCGCGACTTTTTGCACGAGCTGGAGCATATGAAACCAAATCAGTAATCCGTTAGTTATTTATTATCAGTTTAGTTTGTTTAGGTATATGAATATGTGGTTCCATTCTTGTTTCGCTTTCTTCGCCATGTTGTTTCTATCGTATAATGCAATTCATCATCAATCACGGATGAAAACAACGTGAATGTAATATAAAATTGAAATAAAAAATACTAAATCAGTTCCGGTTTCGTATTATTAAATTGAAATAAAATTCGAAGTCCGTCCCTTTCCTGATCAGTATTTAAGCGGTTGTACCGAAGACATGAATATGACCTTGTACTCTAATCAAAAACGAAAAAAAAAACACAAAAAACACTGATGTATTTGTAGCCCAGAAAAAATCTGTCATTATATGAACCAGTTTTTAGTGACGCAACCAATTGTTGCAAACATTTGTCTGCGTGAAATGGTCCAAGCGGATTCCTGAGGAGATCTCTAGACTTCACACCGTTACTTATATTTAATCGGGAAGGGAGAACTTTGTACATAAATGAGTAACTATACTCAACTGAAAACAGTTTCTCACAAGTAGCGTTTTTGAGGAAACAAAGTAACTGAAGTCGAGGAAGAGCAAGAGTGCAAATTACCAAAATACTGGTAACCTATTCATTTATTTACAGCTTTAACCATTATGTGGATACTTAATACTGAATACGAGCTTTGATCCTCCTCGATAGCCCATTTCTGTGCATAGGCCTCTGCAGGCGCCTCTCTTGCTGTTTTTTTTTTAGCTTTGGGTACTAATTAACTGTATCATCTGCGAATCTCAAGTTAATTAATCTTTCTCCATCGATTTAGACCCCTTCTGTTCCCAGCTGAATCCTCTGAAGATTTGTTCACTTAAACAGTTGAATAGATAGGGGAAGTGCGGATCTCCGTTGCGTACTACTCTCCCGATTGGGAATTCCTGGCCTCTCGTCCAATTTTATGTAAACTTTTGCTTTCTCGTATATTTTTCCTAAGATTCTTGTTCGTTTTTCTGGTATTCCTCGTTTGGCTTACGCTTTCCACAGATAATTGTAGTGGATCGAGTCGAATGCCTTGTTGAAGACCATGAATATTAGGTGGAATAGTATTCGTTAGCTTTCTCTGTCAGGTAGTTAATTGTAAATATTTGGTCGAGGGTAGAGAAGCCTCGGCGGAACTCCGCTGGTTCCCGGCTTTGGTTCTCCTCCAGTTCGTCATATATTTTCGATTTTTGATTATAGTGGATGAGACTATTTTGCTTGCTAGACTTTGTATTAGGCTGATTGGTCTATAGGTTGAAATATGTATTGTGTTTTGCAGTACCCGTAGTTTCACAGCTACAACTGCGCAAAATACTAATAATACAATGTTTGTACGAAATTGTGGGTCTCCTTCTAGTTCACCTAGATATTCACCAGGGCCACTGAGGTCTTGAATTCGCGAAATAAGAAAATAAGATCGTACTGGAAACGACTTCCACACCAACTAATGAGAATGTTCCTTACTTCTTAATCATAATATTCGTAAGCCAGTGTAGAAAAGTTGATCAACATTCTAATTCAGTAGACTTGAACTTTTTCCACATTACGAACAAACGAACTTTCTAACTAAAGAATACGAATTTTTTACAAACGTTTATTCAACAAAGGGAAAACAGAACAACAAAACAAATAATAAAGTCATCTTCGCCAGAGGCAACAGCAGTTATTTTCAGGACGATGTCTTCAGTATATCTAATTCTTCTACAACGCTGTTTGATCTCTCTACTCTTCCTCCTATTACCGAAAGTATTTCTTTCGATTTTGTTGCTACTGCGTTGCGTTTTGCATGGTAATCATCAGAGAAAACCTAAAAAATTCAAAAAGAAGAGTTGAACAATATAAACGTTTGGATTCATTTCGCGATGCTTCAAAATAAACACGTAATTTATAAATTCTCTTCTCACTTTCAGTTTAGCGCTATCGAAACTTATTCGTTCTCTTTTCTTAATCATGTATTCCGAGGGTAACAGCCATCTGTGTTCGTGGCATTCTTCAGCTGACGGACGTTTACTGAACATATGGACAGACAATAACATCATGAACTGACAAAAATATTTGTAAAGTAAATATGTTTAACAATGCGACTTTAGGGGCCAAAGTCTCTGCACCCGATAATGAAATGAGATGATTCAATAAGTTGGTGTAGGTATCATCCTTTGATGGATATCTCATTTCTGATGGGCCGGGGTGTATTGATATTTTCATTTAAAAAAATCCATGTTGTTCGGAGCCAGAGTCCTGCATCAAGTTGTAAAACTGGCCTGAGCTTTGAGGATAGACCTGATTTTCTCTACTAAACAGACATTGGGGAGAGCATTCATATCCAACTTTCGAATGGAATTTCGAGCTAACAGAAGTCAATAACTCACATTATGACAGTTCAAGGAAATGTGATCTTAACTCCCTATCTCTCACAGTTCAAAGTATTAATGAGACCTTCGAATTTAATGAAATGAAAGTCGTAAATTGCAGTCTATTCAGTGCGTATCAATTAGGTTTATAAAAACGGTCTTCACAATGTAATCTTAAACCTATTGACTATGAAATATTAGAAAGAACTCACGTTGGCGTGCGCTTAAATATTGACATGATGAATCTAGTCGCTTCCTGAGAGAGATCTTTGTACAGATATTCGAATCGATATCTCACGAATGTGATATTTTGTCTTGTTTCTAACTCTGTGATTCCTCTGAATGGAGATACGCCTGATAGTAGTATGTATGTCACTACTCCAATGGACCAGATGTCCGAGTATGAGTAGGCTGGTTCGTCACATAATAATTCCGGAGCTGTTTTGATAGAAAACGGATAGTAATATAAAAAAATTTAAAATTGTAATTCGGATATACTAACCCTTAACAGTCGATACAAAGTCGAATCTTTTGTCAACATTCAAAATCCCTTAGTTTTCCAATACAGCATTATGGTTGAATCTGATACAGAATGCGATATAAAAGACGAGTTTTACCATGCCGCAAAATCAACTTTTGGATAGAATTTTACTTCGAAGTCAATGCGCAGTTAGACTGAAAAATCGATGTCAATACGGTAATTCGACTTCTATACTGAATTCTGTATCAAATTCGATCAGAGTGTCGTGTCGAAAAAGCGACAGATTTGATGTGATGATGTTTGTTTTTTGAGAGATAGTTGGTCCCCAGTTAACTATTCAATTAGAAATGAATCGAGTAGTTAGGTATGATGTACAGTGTACATTCCTGAACTGGTAAGCATTAATTCTTTCGACAGAAGAGGTTGTTTAGTCGGAGAAAAATTCACATGAAAATGACCTACGTACCTGTGTATTCCAAAGGACCTTTATTCGGTACGACAGTACCTAATCTGTTGACATGTTGAGCACATGAGAAATCGACTAGTTTGATTTGTAAACTTCGCACGGACGCCATTACAATATTATCTGGTTGTATATTTAAATGGGAGAAACCTTTCCAATGGAGGTATTGCAAACCATCTAAAACCTGGAAATTAAATAAAAATTTGCACTGAAGCTCTGTTATGTCTATGACGTTGAAAAAATCTTAAAAATTGTCGAATAATTGCGAAGCATTACCTGAGTGATAATGGTTGCAACCATCTGCTCACTGTATGTCTGCTTGCTCGATAAATAGGTGAGTATGTCAGCCCCTTGAAGTTTCTCCATAATGAAAATGGCAACTGAGGAAAACTGTAATCTAAAAAAATTAGAAAATCGAAATAAATACAGTGGCTTGCCATATGGGGTAGTGACTTCTAATTCCAATGCCTAATAAGGTAAATTTAAATGAAACTTCACCCTGAGAGTTTTCTTGTATGGTGTGCCCTGAAATATTGCCGATAACTTGTTAAAGCTGTGAGCTCGAAGATCATAGGATCCAGAATACCGTCAGCGAGGATATACCGAAGAGTTTTTCCTTGGGGGTAAAAATTATGAAAGTCCCAACTGACTCAACTCAGAATTCCCAAGTATAAAAAAAGAAAAATTTTGATCTGTTGTTCTCACAACTTCTCAACTCAGTTCCCAAAATACCAAAGCAAAAAAAAACTTTGAACTTGTTGAATTTTTCCAACTTGCCTGACTGAAGTGGTAAATTTTCCCAACTGCTGAGCAAAATTTCCTGCGGGGGGAGGTTGCCCCCCTGCCGCTCATCAGTACGTCCCTGACCTGAGTATTCAGTTTTCTTAAAATTGTTTTAGAATAAAATCCATATTATGTTCGACTAGGTTCATTATAAGGGACCTAGGACTGTGATGAAATAATTCCATTCCGGCCACTGTAGAGTCTTTCGTTGTTGGTAGGGAAGAAACCAGTTGCGTTGCAAATCTGAAACTGGATCTCAGAAACTTTTGCTGAAGCTAAAAACAGAATTTTGTTTTGAACCAAAACCATAAATACACTTTTACTCGAACCTAAAGTTGAAGCCGAAGTCGCAGAAATAATTTTATTCCCAATTGAAACTGAAACGGGTTAGTTATTCGGCTTCACAGCGCAAGAGAATGACTAAATTGAAAATGTGAGCTTTTTTTCATTTATTTCAACTATTTTAAAGTTTTAGTTTTCAGTTAGAAAAGTTCCTTCTCCCTGTAAAAATAACGTTGCTATGGCCTTGCTGAACTTTAAAAGTTAGAATTATTACGTTACTCCGAGTTACTCCGGTCCCGCCCATTATCCCCAGATATTCCCTCATGAAAAAGTGGTCAACCTGCGGGGCTGGAATATTTAGAAGATAAATCAATACTTTTGTGTAGACTAAAATATTTTAAATTTTTTTGGTAATTTAATTATTGCAAAATATTCAAGTATTTGCAGAAGGTGTCAAATTTTTTTCTTCAAATTTTTCTTTTCTCTCTCTGCGTATAAGAAACATGACCTATACTTTTCTCCCAGTCGAAAAATAAACGCCGGGTCGGCTGTCCACCTTATGATTCTGAAAAACAGCGGGAGCAGATCTGTTACTTGGACCTATCCTGACAGAAACAGACAGCCGAACTAGAAATGATCGGCGAGCTGTTCAGACCGTGAGATAGGCAGGTGGAGAAAAAACAGTATGAGTCAATAGGCAAGTAGTAGGCTAGTGGAAATTGAGGCAAACGGACGAAAAAGAAGATCGGTACATAGATACGAGTAGATAGCTGAGCAAACATACTGAGAAACAGATGGATAGGCAAATAGGTACATAGACAGACAGGTAGAGAGGACGGCATGAATGAAGTGAGTGTCACTCCTTCCCGACGGTCGAGAAAACCCTCGAGACCCGAAAAAATACAGATGCAGATAGTCAAACCGATAGATGAACTTAGCTGGAATCTGACATAAATGCAGTGCAGGTAACTCTGAAGAGATTGGACCGGAAAGTGTCCGTACGTCCATAAGGCGGACCTCCCTATTTATTTATTTATTTTATCAATGTCCAGCAGTCAAACTTTATTGTTCCACTGTTTTTGAGTATTCTGTAAGTCACTCTGTAGTTAGTGTTTTTCAAGCTTCAAAGCTTTAAAATTCTCTCGATCTTCTTCCTTCTCCTTTATGTACCAACGAAAAAACCTTTCATCATAAACACTATGTCGACTGACATTTAAATACATAATTATTATTGCATGTTCTAGTGTCTTATCCAGAACCAATACCTAAAGGATCTAGCAATGAAAACGATTGACTAAATGCGTTGCCGATTTCTGGCATTAGATGGTTGCAGAAGATATGATTCCGCCTTTGAATACTCACTTGAATGCTTCGTGGAGGGAAGCAATCCGTTCGTGGCGCATCGTTTTCAAAATGTCGAATTCGCGATCTATCTCTGGTTCCGTGTTCTTATTCGTTTCCATTAGTTTAGCAACTACCTGCTTTCCGCTGGTCGAGTCAATAGCTTTAACTATAACTGAGAACTGTCCCCTGAAAAATACATTTGCACATGTATTGATCACAACCAATTTCATACCTCATGTAATGTGTAAGATTTTGAAAGTGATCGATGGAAACATCTTTTTACCGAGCAGGTACCTATTGAGATTTGAAATGAACATTCATAAGCAACATTGAAATTTAGGGCATCTTTGAGCTTCCTCATTTTTACTAGAGTCGAATCAGAAATATTTCTAGCCCTAGCCTTTTCAGGAAAATATGTTAATCGGCCTGTGAATGTTGAACTCTTTCCTTCTGTTTGTAAACTGAAATTTGAATGACAGAAATCAGAGATTCTTTCCTATTTTTTCACCATCTATTTTGGCTTGTTTTCAGTTATTCTTTGCAGCCCCGTAGCCATGGGGGGGGGAGCAAGCTGGGACTGAGCCCCCTCTAAAGGTATCTTGAGCCCCCTTAGGCAAAGGTACCACCATTAAAAAAAGCATCATTACGCTGAACGAGAAAGAGAGAAGAGATGAAGAGAATTAATATCGCAGAAACATTTTAAAATTTAGAACAAAAACTAGGTTAACTAATTTGGAACTCTTGGATTGGTAATAGGATTTTGAGAAAACGTGTTTTAGGCGAAAAATTGCTCATTTTTGCATATTTTAAATTTAATTTCAGGTGTCCGGGGGGTAATTCGCCTCCTTCGCCCTCTAGCTACACCACTGCCTCGTAGAAATCTTTTCATAATATACTATGTGTATCATCAAGCCCCCCCTGGTAAACAGTCAGCACCCCTATTGCAGATGGCTGGCTATGGGCCTGATTCTTTGTTACACCTCACTTTAAGCCGATTATGCTGTAACCGGTATCTACTTATCATATTTTTATCAGTTCAATAAGAACTGACTTCTCCAATCAATAAGTTTATTCACATTTGATAAATTCTCATAAGCCTAATAAATATACCTCGCAATTTCTGAAATGTAACGGTATTTATCTTCTGGCGGTTGCTCAGTCCATTGAATGCATTTGTACTCGAGGGTATAATCCGGCATTGTCCTTGGTTCTTCGCCAATAATTTCTTTGCCAGATTCGCAAACCATTTGCATATTTCGTAACACATGAGGCACGGTTATTTTTTCTGCACCTACGAATCAATATAAAGTATACGTCAGTATAAAGGTACAGACTACAATCAAATCGAAATGGCCTTTATTTGTGTTTTTTCTTTTTTATACCAATAGTTACTTAGTCTAAAGTATACTTAGCCTACCAGATAAGTTAAGCTGCCTTCCGTTCGACAAAGGCCTCCCTCAAGCGAGGTCCCATTCTCCCCTGTTTTATGCGATTCTTTGGTGTTGCCCCTGGCCAAATAGTTTATCAATTTCGTTCCTTCACCTTATCTTTTGTTTTCCATCTTTTCTTCCTCCCTGTGTAAACCAAACCGAAACTATTTTTACCCATTTCCTGTTTTCCATCCTGGCTACGTGGCCAGCCCCACAGTTCCACTTCAGTCGCCTTATCACGCGAAGGAAGTTAATGTTGTAATTCAATTTTGACTTAATTTTTGATAACTTGATTTTGTCTCCCCTCCTTACGCTCAGGACCGCTCTCTCCATATTATTTTGTATAATTTTTCCCCCATTTTTGTGAGCGACCAGGTCTGGCATTGCCAGAGAGGGGAAGACTTAGCTGTTTAAAATTTGCCCTTTATGTTTCAATGAAAAATTTCTCTTAAATATATTCAGAGACCAAAATTTTTTCCAAGAGCAGGCTATTATCATCATTATTATGTATTACGTTTTTTTTTGTTTTTTTTGTTGATAAAAGTAATAATGTGCTCAAAATACTTGATTTCGCTCACTATCTCAATTTTTCCCATTAATAACCAACGATTCTCCATTTTTATTTGGTAAAATTTTGGTTTTTTCGAAATTGATTTTGAGACCAGCTATTTTACTCCCCTTATACTGTTCAATTGACATTTCCTTTAATTCATTTTTGGACCTCATTATTAGCGCTATGTCGTCTGCAAACCTTAAATTGTTTAGTCTGTTTTCGTTTATGAGTAATCCCCTCGACTCCCGCTCCATTTTCCTCATAACTTCTTGTAGAGCCGCACTGAATAGGATGGGTGATAAAGGGTCCCCCTGTTTCACCTCTCTGTCTATGGCGAAATACCGATCTGGTCACTCAGTGATAATTCTCGCTGCCACGTGAGTGTACATGTCATTATAAGTAAGATAATTTTCCCAGGTATTCTTTGGTTAAGTAGAGTTTTGATCAAAAAGTTGCGATTATGCGAGTCAACGGCCTTTTCATAATGTACAAACGCGATGTGTAGTTCGCATTGGTATTCCTCGGTTTTTTCTGTTACTTGTTTTATCGTGAACAAATAGTCCATTGCTGAAAACCCACTCCGGAAGCCCGCCTGTTCATGAGGTTGGTTTTCGTTTAGTTGTTTATTCATTCTAGTTTCTAGTAATTTTGAAAAATTTTTTATGTTGTGTTTGTCTCCTTTTTTAAATATCAAATTTATATCAGATTTCTTCCATTCAGAAGAGATTTTCCCAGTCAATAGAACCAGGCTGAAGAGATGGGTGAGGTACCTGGCCAAAGTGCCCTTTCCCCCCCCCCCCTAAATTATGTGTTCATTGGTAATTTTGTCCGCTCATGATACTTTTTTTTATGATTGCTCCTGTCTCGTGTATCAGAAAGTGGGGAACTTCTTCTGTGTTTTCAAAGGTTAGTTCACTGTTTGGCTCCTTATTTTTATCCTCGTAGAGGTGGGAACAGGACTCGGTGGCCACCCTATTTATTTCAGATATGTCATAAATCTTTACTCCTTTGCAGTTGATAAGGTAGTTAGTCTAGTTTTTGCCCGCTCATAAGCTTCTCCACATTTTTTTGATACCTTCGGTTCCGTTTAGAGTGTCCTCAATTATTTTTGTTGTTTCAGTTGTTTTTGGATTTTGAATTCTTTCCTTCCCAATTTACACAATACGTTTAGTTCTGTTTTTTTCTTTCTTGACAAAAACTTTCTATTTTTCAGGCGCCCTTGATTTAATTAGTTCCCTCATCTTGTCCGAACTTTTTGCATTGGAAGCTTGGTACCCTTCTTCCCTGTTTTGTTTTTATTTAGGTTTTCGGGGGCTGTACTAAGCCTTGTGGCCTCGTAAATTTCTTTCGATATAGTCCGATCCACATTTTCCGCAGCTGAGTTCCTTATCAATGCGTCTAAGTCAGTCTTTTCAAGCAACCTACTGATTTCGAGTTCGTAAAGCCCCGAGTTTTCAATTTTAAATACTCATGCAGGAATCATAGATGATTTGCGACGGTTAATGTCTTTTCCCATCTCTAATTTGCACTTTACCAGTATGTGACCCGAATGGAATTCAAATTAGAGTCAGTCGAAATATTAAAAATTTTTTAATCGGTGCCCAGGGAGGCCAAGCTGTAGTCTATTTGATCCTTATATTCCCTATGTAGGGTAATTCAAGTCCACGTGTGATTTTTCCTCTTTTTTTTATAAAAAATGAATTGGTAATTTGGAGCCTGTTCACTTGACAGAAATCTGGCAACATTTCTTTTGTTCCCTTAACCGTATCCGATGGTGCCATACATTAGTTCTTCTCCGCATATTCGCTTACCTATTCGGCTGTTGAAGTCACTCATCAATAGATCGTTCTGCTTTTTGTTGCTTTGAGGGCTTATTGTTTCCAAAAGGGTTTCATAAAAGTTGCCTACATCTTCCCAACGTGCACAATGAACTAAGTTTGGTGTTGGGAGTAATTTGGACAATTCTATCAGATATTCCGCAAAATTCCTTTAACTTATTTTTTCATTTACTGTTAATTAAGAAACCCACCCTTTTTTCTCTCCCCTTTCTCCGATACATCAGAATATGCTTCCCTTCTTCGTTTCAAGTATGATCTCCCCATCCTTCTTGTTTCCGCGAATCCTAAAATATTAATTTTGCCCTTTTCCGAAGCGTCCTTCAGTTCTGTTGAATTTTCTTCATTTTTTAGGGTTCTTACAGTTAGACTTCTTACTGTAAATGTTTCCTTGAGCTCCTGCCTCCTTGGTCTTGCGTTTGATACGCCTAAGGGCTAGTCTTACGTCCCAAGTCTGACCAAGCTTATCGACTACAATTAGTGATTGAATATCAACAGTCTGTAACCTCTACCTTCATCTTCCTTAACTATTCACCCCTCCATTCTCTGTCCCTAAAAACAAACCGGATCCGGAGTAAGAACCACGTTTTTGATAGAGTCAAAGCCATTAAGAATTTCTCGCCAGAGCTAGAGCCGGAGCCAATTCGAAATTTTTAGTTAAAGCCGAACTTAAATTAAAATACATTTATATACACTATGGAGCCGAAGTCAGGTTAAATGATGCCAGTTGTGGATCTCTGTTTAATGGTGTTGAAGAAAAGGCGTGCATTATCAGAGGAAGGTATAATGTTCTCATTTATACGTATTCATTTTCTTTATTGATGTTAAAAAAGAACGACATACTTACCCGGAAGTTTTGTCGTGACGCTGTGAGAGGCAAAACCCGGAGAACTCCAACCAATTTTATTCATCGCTAACAATCGGAACTGATACTCTGTGCAGGATTTCAAATCATGCGCTAACCATGCTTCGTGGTCTATATTTTCAGCTACCGTTTTCCAGTTTCCATTATCTGTCCTCGAACAAGTTGAATAAAGTTAAGTACAACTTTATGGCGATTCATGTTAACATTTAGTCGCCATCCCTCATTATCATGACTGAAATAATATTTCCGATTCTTTTGAATTCTCAAAGTGAATGTTTCAGTTGCAATTTGGGTTGTTGCTGAGCTCGTTACCATCTTACGATGAAAGTATGCCACATGCTCTGTCAAACTTCTATACTGGCCACATGTTTCTAGAAGGAACTCCTCCCACCCATTTAGTTTAACCCTGATTACAAAACTAAATATTGTCCTGTTTGAATCGAATGGAATGTTCGAAGTATTTTGTTATTTTTTCGACGAGTTATTGATTATAACACACCATTTTCTTGAACCTGTAAACCGTAACACAAAACTGGTGAATTTCCGTCGTCCTTTGGCTGCTTCCATTTTAATAAAACTTCAGAATCAGACGCAGTAACGATTTCTGGAGCTTCAGGAGGGCTTGGCTCACTGGCAGGTACCAATCTGAAAGCGATGAAATGAAACAGTTGAGATATTTCTAAAAAATAGTGAACCCCAGTGAGAAGACTGAACCATTTTTTGAACAATAATCTACCTAGTTCTGGCGACAGTTTGACCAAATTTATTCCGAGCCACAACTTTGTAAATTCCGAGATCAAATTCGGACGCCGGATTTAGGCGTAGAATCGAACGGCCATCATTGTCTTCGAGAATTTTTACTCTGTTGCCTTCAGTTATCATGAGATCATTTCTGTTGATGAAATTGAAAAAAATTAGTAGTAGTGGTGCATGTAGACGAACTGTGACGACGAAAGATTATACGAAAAATGAAATCCGGGAGTGGCTTACTTGAACCACTGCACAAGTGGCTTAGGACTACCAACTGCGTAGCAAATCAATTCAGTTGGCTTGTCTATTTCAATTGGTAAAATCTGAGGTTTTTCTCTGAAGAAAGGAGGCTGTTGAAAAAAATAATGGATGGTATTTAATAGAAAACAAAAGCCGATCGAATAAATAAAAAATTAATGCGAAGAGGTATTTTCGAAAATAGCTCTAGCATTGGAGAATCGAGGTCACCAAAAGAAAATCAGTCGTATGGAATTTATGAGCACGTGTTTCAATAAAATGCTTAATACGTAATAGTACTTTGGTAAGATCACAAACAATGCTAAGCGACAAACCAACTAAGTTTTCAAGAGACTAAAAACATAGATAACATTGCATTTGTACTAGCTGGGTCTGTAAATGGTAAATGTTGCTATTCGAAGAGGTAAGTGGGATCGATGGAGCGGTGAAGGTAGGGGTGAGATTTCTGGGGGATGATAAAATGGGATCCTTTGAAATCAGTAATAAATGAAGTATGCATTCGACGGTTCTTAGCCCAACTTGCGATACAATTGACGAAAAAATTAGTATTTACGGCGAACAGGTTATGTGATTTCATACGCATGACCGACCGACGAAAAAATGAGCATTTACGGCGAACAGGTTATGTGACTTCATACGCATGGCTGTCGGCAAACGGGTTTGCTACCAGCGTGCCCGTCACAGAGAGAAATTGCTCGCGCCAGTATTCATGAACATTCTTTTTCAAAAAGATAACGTTTGAGGAAGCTCTCTCTGCTACCTTGATGTATTGTAAACAAGTTTTTCGAAAAAGTTTCCTTCATTTTCGTCAATGAACACGGGCACTACTCTTCAGATTTTTATATGATAACAGTTGGTGAACGATATTACTGCAGAAGCGTTTCTACCGGAATCTTTCTCCCACTTTTTTGCTTTCTCTTTTTAATTCGCCGATCAGATATCGAACCTTTCCGTTTTCTGCGATCAAATTCATCTACAATCTGTGGCCAGTATGAATTTACTTACCAGGCCGTCAATTCTAGATCCCAAAATTGCTTCAGCCTCTACGTGAGCAGTCGGACGATTGCCCACTTCCTGCTTCAATCTTCTTAAAGTGTAAATATCTGCGCTTCCGTACTGATTAATTCTCGCTTTTCGTTCGTCGTCGATTTCTTCATCCATAACGTCTGTGAATCGTCGTCGTTCTCTGATAACTGGAGCCTGAATCAAGAACCAAAATGATTATATCCATCAGTAGCCCAGTTAATGAAGGTCTTCTTTGGGATGTGACTGGAGGAAAGCCAGAAAGGCTGAAAATTGGTGTTCATAGTCATTACAGTCGCAACTAGATTTCATCAACCACCATGTAATAAATACAGTTAATCATACACAACTGATTCAACTTAATTTTGGGCATCAGTAAGAACCAAATAATGGCAGACTCAGGGGATTTCAGAAATCATGACCCTTTGGACTTGAGTTTATCCATCCTAAACAGGATAAAGAGAACTTTTAAAACTGGCCCATTTTGACCGAACTGGAGCATTAAATTACAATAAAAAGAAAATATTGTTTGGCTTTTCGAATCGTGGCCCTGAATTCACTCTTCAGTAGGCAGTACAACATCTAATATTGCTTTTAATGTCCCGAATGACTGGAGCAATGAACTTTTAACGAAGCCAACTGCATAAAGACCCATCTTACGTTCTTATGGAGGAGCTGGTATGAGTCCAGCGGATGGAATGCGGAAGATCGAGAAAGGATTGGAGTTTGCAAATCATTCAATGATTTCTGCTCTGTATGAATCACAATTCGATGACTATTTCCAAAAGGGTCCTAAAATGCAATTCGAACATTTTTAGGTGTATTAACAATTCTAATTTTTTTCAATTCATTCTTCATAGATTTCCAACTCGCATTTCGATAGCTTCACTCGTTGTCCAGGCAAAAGCAGTCTAGGTCTGTTTTGTTTGTTTCAACTCCCATGCAGAACCCTTTGATTAAGTGATAAGATCAACATAACGTCCATAATAAATTCAGCGGCCCAAAATACAATACGTGAGTTTGATGTACTTGAAACCAGCATGATATGTGACTGATAATTCATTGTATGACCACCCTTTCCCCAGCCTTCCGTGGTCCTTAATGAGTGAAGTTAAAATACCGAGCCGTATTTTCATGTTTCAACCCTCTCCCTGTAATGCCGTGGGGAGCAGTTGAGATAACCTGGAAAATGGAATCGCGTGTTCAGTAACTACCTGTATATAGGGTATAGTTTTTTTTGTTTTTTTTGTTTTTTTTGAAAAATTGAATTGAGGTTAGGACAAGCGAGGATTTTCAAGAACTAAAATTTAGTTTATTTTCGGGTGAAAAAAGTTCTGCTCTCATTAAAAAAGGACTGGAACGTGCCACCAATTTCGGAACCTTGAATGAAAGCATATCGAGAAAAGTATCAGCATAAGGGTTTCATAGTTTCTGAGCTCGAAAATGTAATCAGGTTTCTGATAAGACCCCAACTGGGCCCAAATTTGACTTTTCCTCCTTTTAAGGAGCTAGTTCAAAGCCTGAACAAGGCATGGAAATGAGGGTTTTGGGCCGTAGATTTCAAAAATTCGACGAAGCTTTCAGCTCAACCCCGATTTGGGCCCTAATATCCAAATTTGGCTCCTACAAAAGGGGCAATTGATCTTACGACAAAAATTGAACGAGGTACTGGTTTTGGGGTTACCGAAAATTGATTTAATTTTCATGTAGGGTCAGTTGGGCTTATTTGAAGTTCATTATTCAGATTTTGGGGCTCGTGCAGATTCCTATGACATACCTTACTGAAATAATTAGGAACTCAAGAAGAAACTTGTTGCTTTGCTCAAGGAAAAAGAAGAAAATTATCTTAGATAACAAGAACTCTCTGTTTTTTTGTGTTTTTTCTTTCTTCCAAACAGAAGAAGAAAATCACCCGTTTGTTTCCTTTTAATTTTTTGAAATTATTAAATTTAAAAAAAAAAATTATTTTTCAGGAAAAAGAAAGTTAATAATTCTGATTTTTTTGCCTCGACCAAAGAACTTTATTCTTCTTCTTGAGAAATGAGAAAAAAATTACTCTCCCGTTTTGTGAATTAAATTAATATCATTCCGCTGTTTAAGGAATGAGGAATTAGGTTTTCTTTCCTCGAGGAAATAGAACACTGTCTCTTCCTTTTCGTGAATGTAAAAGGACTTCGTTTCTTTCTTCTAGGAAAAAAGCCTGTTTTTCTTCTTAAGAAACGTAAGAAAAATTCCTTGATGAGGAGACCATTGTTTTTCTCGACGATTTTCTTGTCAAGATTTTGTTTAACTTCAGGTAAGAACATTTGCATTTTAGTGGCCCGACTGTCATTTAGAACTCCAAATTTTGTGAGACATTCCTAGCTCTCCAGTAGAGAAGAGATTTTATTTACCCCAGAATTACATCTTAACGCTTGAAGAAGCTCATCCACTTCTTTTTAAGCCGACTTGACTTCTCAATGAACAAAAAAAAATGGCGAATTTTGAAACGCCCTCTTTTGAGAAACTTTTATAATACATACTAATTATGTATTAATATTTAGTCTATAAGTAATAATAACAAAAAATCGTATTTGAGATTTGATAATAATAATATTGGCAGTTTATTTAATTAATTTAAATTAAATTTTTTATATTATACTGATTTTATTTATTTTTATTAGTATTATTATTATTTTCAGTTACATTAAGAAGTTCTAAATGTCTTTTTAATAATTAATTTTCCCAAGTCAAGTGGACCTTGTCCATTCTAATTTTGAAATATGAGTTTAGGGCCAAGTTGGGATAAAATCACAAAATCCAGTTGAGTTAATACGAAAGTAGCCACCCAGAAAAACTCTTTTTCGATACTTCGTTCAACTTTTCCGCAAAATCGAACTGGCTCCTTTTCAAGTAAAAATTCGAATTCAAAGCAACCCAGGAAAACTCTATGTCGTTAATTTGTTCAATTATTTAAACCGAGTTAGTTATTAAAGGACAGTTTTTCCTTTTCTTCGTCGGAAAGATACAAGTTCTAATTTTGGAAACAGAAGATATTTTTTTCGTGTTCTCATGAAGCACGCTGCAAATTGACTTCTAACTGAAATCGAATTAAACACCTGATTGTATTTTCCGTCTCGGCGATTCTAAAAACCCCAATTCCGACTCCGTTAAGTTAGATTAATTTTCCTATCTGAAGGAGTCAAATTAGGATTTTGGAGACAGAGTTCTGGTCTGATCGAATGAACACATTTGATTTTCACAATGAGAGACCTGAAAAGTTCAAGTTTTTCGGGAAGGTCAAATTTGTTTCTTCGAAAACGTAGGGGCAAGGGGGTCGTAGTTGGGATTCAAATCAGTTCTAGATCAAAAATATGACTGAATTTTCGAACTCGACGACCCCAGTTGGATCAATTTTATCCTACCACCGGGGTCGAAATCGAGATCAGATTACAAATATGACTGAATTTTCGAACTCGACGACCCCAGTTGGATCAATTTTATCCAACCGCCGGGGTCGAAACCGAGATCAGATTACAAATCTGACTGAATTTTCAAAAACTGCGATTCAAAGAAATCCCTCTTTTCATACTTCGTTCAATTTTTTAGTCGTCAGTTATCAGGGTTATATCAAAGATCTGATTGAATGTTCGAAATAAGAAACCCGGAAACCCCGTACTCCGATAAATTTCTCAATTTCTTCGGCAAAGTCAAACTAGTCCCTTGATGATGAAAAAGTCAAATTCGGGGCTCAAATCTGTATCGGACCAAAAATCTAATTACATTTTCGAACTCTGCAACCCAATAAATCCCTATTTCAATACCTCTTTGATATGTTTCTACTGAAGAGGTAGTACGTTTTCTGACCTCACTTTAAGGAGAAGAAATTCTTACCTCAGCTTGGAAGATGCCTGACTCGTCAGTTTAAAAAATAAGGAAAGTTTTTAAGCACACAATGTAGACGTGAACTGTTGCATATTTTTATAAATCCTAAATATCTGTTTTTAAAAAGAGCCTGAATCACGTACACGAAAAATAAATCCTGAAAATCAGAGGTTTTCGGTTGACACATTTGGAGTATACATCATTCTCCACATATTCAAGTGACAGTAATTTATCACTTTTTCAAACCGATATTTTGAGCACAATTTAAAAATAAGCAAGAGTGTCTCAGAATTAGCGTTGGGTACTCTGGACCTTTTTGTAGTCATTCATAATTGAGTACGATGACTCGGTGAGATTCACAATGCAGTGGTGTAGCCAGGATTTTTCCAGATGAGATCAGCAAAATTTTTTGTATCCGATTTTATTTGACTCCTGTTAGCCGCCTAGACAGTGTTTAGTTATTCAGTCTGTCCCTTCATATGTATTCTGGCTTTCACAAAGACCAAGAATTCGCCAACTGATCGAGCGAGGGGAGGTACACCTAATATGAACTGTATGTTTCTACATTGACGTATCCGTATGTTATGCTTTTCAACTTTAATAATGCATCTGAATTTAAATTTGATTTCGCGCATTTACTGTGATACTGCCAGCATATAAAAATTTCTCATCTCAAGGGTGGATTCATCCCCCTTATCCCCCTCCCTTGGCCACACCACTGTCACAATGCATCTTGTGACAGTAATTAGGATGAAGCATAGAAAGTAGCTACCAATTTTCAGCATCTCCCAGTCCTTCCATTTCAAACCCTGTATCGACCGGACTGAAAAGTGTAACTCAAGGGAACTGTTTTTGAACTCATCAACATTAGAGGTGTTTTAAGTGCGAATGTGTGTAACTTACCTGCCAATCAAAACTGTCTGAAGAACTCTTCTTAGCCACTTTCATGTACTCTCGTAACCGCACCGGAAAATCTACGTCTCTCAGTTGCAGTAAATATGTGTCAGGACCATATTGGTAGCTGTGTAATACAAATGAGTTTATAATGAATCCAACATAATGGGTTCAGTTCTGGCAGTATATTCAGTGGAGTGTTACTTACTGGCTTTCAGATTTAATGAGGCCAATGTCGATGTCTAAAGGCTCTCGTGATGGTATGCGATCCTTCCACGATCTGTATTTCTGGTGGTCATCTTTGTAACTATCCCGTTCTGGAGTCGGTGCTGGCGAATACGAATGCCCCGGAGGGTAGACCATTCTCGAAATATCTTTGTACGCACTTTCCAGAGGTCTTCGTCTGAACCAAGTTCTGCAGCTGGCATTACTGTACCAGTCTCTGATTCAAAAGTACAGTGAAAATGTAAGAAAATATTTTCAAAAACCATTGATACTATGTCAAACTGAACTGAATACAATTGCGTGGCCCAGCTCTGAAAATGAGTTGAACTTGGCAAAGTAACTTTTCTGCGGGGAGTACATGAATAGTAAATACGTGATAAAATTTCAAATCAGCAACTGTAAATATTTTCATAAATATGTGCTTTTTCATTCTTCCATCTGAGAAAACCTCCCTATCTCCTTCGACAAGTCTTTGCTGCGGTATACAAAACACGTGTGAACTTACTTGTACAGATTGTAATAGTTTCTTAAGTTGTCGGTGTTGATTTGTCGGCTTTCCGGAGGACGTATACTGGTGCTCATTTTTATCCAACGATGGTTCAGCGCAGTGCGTACATCCATTCGGTTATTCGGATTTATCATTAGCAACTGAATTATGAAATCTCTCGCGTCAGCGCTGATGTCGGTGTCTAGGGAGAATCGTCCTTCTCGTATCCTGTCCAATGTGTCAACATCATTTCTGCCTCGGAATAGGGAAGCTCCAGTGAGCAGCAAATGAGTGATCACGCCAACCGACCACATGTCGGCTGCCAGACCTACACCTTCGCCATTGGCTGTTTCGGGTGGCACGAATTCGGGCATACCTGAGTCGAAAATATGACAATCATAAAACGAATGCTAAATATGGCAGAAATGAGAGCATCCCAAATGAATTCATAGTACCAAAGTATAGAGGCTCTAATTTCCTGTTATTGATTCTTCTGCTCAATCCGAAATCGGTCAATTTCAAAATATCGCCGCCCGGATGCGATATCAGCAGGTCTCCCGGCTGAAACAGAATAATCAAAGGTTTACTGCCGTATAGTCTTTATCATGACGCGAGTGAGGGCGATTATTCAATCTTGAGGTACACAAGCATTGACAGACCCCATGTTCACGTTCATGTTTTTCAATCGTAAATAATTTGTTCGTTTCAGAGATATGAAAACCACTTTTGAATTTCATCTTTCCACTCAGTACATAGCAGTCATGATTACTCAGTACGGTGCCACTTATTCGTACCAAAAACAAGAAATGTTCGAATTGTTGTGTGTCTTCCCAGTAAATTGTTTCCTTTGGCGTAAAAATGACTCCCTGAAAATCTTAGCCAAATCGGGTAATATTAACCAATGCCGACTTGGGCTTGAAGTTCAAAGAATACGTCTCCGAACGCCCTCATAGGCGTCGCGGCTGCCATCGCCTGGCACTCCGCGTAACGCTGCGACGAACCTACGCCCGCGACACTGAAACACTAAAATCATTTTTCTTCCCATCTATTCATTTATTTTGTGCTACAAATGAACAGATTTTTTTCTCGTTACCGTTATTATTCTATTAATTACTGGCTTATTCATCCGTACGCCATGTGTCAGTTCAAAAATGATAAGATTCTTGTAAAACTACGCATGAAATCGCGTACAGTTGATCCGAGAATACTTACCAACTGTTTTCACGCATTCCGTATTCAATGTAAAGAAATACAAGCAAGGAAAAAGAGAAGGTTAACGGTTACAAATCTTCAATATGATTTACATAGGATACAATGACAAGTACATCGTATATTATGTGTATAAAGAATGAATAGTAAGGGAATGCTTAAACAAAAATACTTACCCAATGATAAAACAAATTATTAGAAGTACACATTTTTATTTTTTATTTTTATTGATTCGGAATTATCATATTTGCTTTGTTGGGGGGGGGGGGGATGGGCGTCGTGTGTGTGTTTCTCTCTCTTTTTTTCAATATTATTATGATTATTCTATTCATTATTTTTATTTTTGTTTTTTCCTCCTGGTGTTTTTTACTGCATTGTTTAACCGGAAGATTTTTTTAGTTGTTTATTATTGATTTTTGGTTATTCACCGCATGCTGTCAAAAGTGGGTCATAAATACATATTATTATTATACATGCAATTCAATATCCTTTCTTGGGAACCGTTATAACATGTGTTCACATGTTATCTGTAGTTATAGGGCTCACGCCCCTTTCGGCCCATAGAGAGCAACGGATTCCTGTAGGCGCTCCCATTTTTGTCTACGGATATCTGCTATTCTTTGAAAATTTTGACTATCTAGGAATCTATTTATCTCATCCGTTCATCTTGTTTTTTTGGTGTCCCCGGTTTCTCTTGTGTTCGAAAGATTGCCAAAGATTGTAGGATATGCCCATCTTTCGTTTTTTAATCTTGAAATGTGCCCTGCCCATCCCCATTTTAGCCTCCTCATTGTTCTCACTCCATCTTGATTATTTCTCAATTTCTTTTTGATAAATTCTAGTTTTGTGCGATCCTTTTTTTTTTATACCCAAAACTGATCGTTCCATTACATTTTGTGTAGTTTTTGATTTAGTGACCATGTTTGGCATCCATATAACATTAGAGTTGGGAATGCACACACATTAAAAATTTCACTCTTTTGCGAGGAGGTAAAGAAGCCTTTAAAAATATTTTTAAGAGACTAGTACTTCGACTATACGTTTGTAATTCTTGCGTTGATTTCTTTCTCCGTGCGATTATCAAATGATATTGTTTGCCAAAGATATGTTGCTTCTTTCCCTACTTCTATTTCTAGATTGTCCTTTGTTACAATTTGTTTCAAGTCTTCTGTGTTGATCAAAATTTTCGTTTTTTCTATATTGATTGTCAATCCTGTTTCATTTTCGAATTCTTTTATTTCGTTTGTCATTTTTATCAATTCTTCTTTTGTGTTGGCAAAAGGGGCTACATCATCTGCAAACGTCAGATTTGACATGTATTTCCCATTAACATCTATCCCCATTTCTTCCCAATTTATTTTCCTGAACATTTGAATGGGTCACTTCAACAACGTTGCAACCGACAAAAACCAAATTAGTGTTGGTTAGTTGTTGCTCATTTTCCTGCAAACAAGGGAGTGGGTGGATGGCGAATTCTAGGCAGACATGAACCTTTTTCAATTTTGGTATCTCTTTAATCATTTTTGAAAAATAGAAGCTACACAGGTGAAATAAAAATTTAAAAAGCAAGGCATGAAAAATTTTATATATTAGAAAAAACAACGAAGAAATACTCATTTAAAGAAATTGAACAAAACAGAAAAATAGTCCCTACGACGCGTATTGGTGTTTATAACATTATTGCATCAAAATCTCCGCTTTGAAAAATGGGTCCTCTTGCGTGACTCCTTTGCGTGTATCAAAGTATTTTCCCTCGACGTCTGTTATTATCTTTCTTGTTAGCCCTTTGTACATTTCTTTTATTAACTGTATGAAATATTGAGGAATACCTTGGTTTTCCAATGCTGACAACATGAAATGGTACTTTAGGGAATCGAAGGCTTTGTTATAATCAATTAGTGCAATATATAGTTCAATTCTGTATTCTAAACTTTTTTCTGTAGTTTGATTCATGGCGGGTAAATGGTCCAGGGTTGAGAACGATTTCCTAAATCCTGCTTGATTTATAGACTTGGTGTTGTGGGACGTATGGCGATGCACGCATGCCAAAGTGGCCCCTGAGACACCGCACCCCCGGCACCGGAAACTACCCTTTCGGGCATCGCATCAGTACCGAAGGGAACGCTTTGGGGCCGGGCCCGAGCCCCCATTTCTCCTGGCCGGAACGGTGCGCGCGTCCTGCCAGAGCCACCACGGGGTTCCCTACTGACCGAGGTCCGCGCTCCCAGAGCACTCGCCTGGAAATTTCAGGTCCCCCGCAGCCGGACGCGCTGCCTCTTCCTCTTCACTCACTCATCGTGTGAGACTCTCCCGATTGAAGCTCCAGCCCTTGCACTGCGGGCGAGCTCTGCTCCAGCCCTGGTGCAACGGGCGAGCTTCGCTGGATGGTATCCGCCGCCGCAGTAGCAGCAGCAACATCCGCTTCTCCTCCTTGCGTCCTTTGTCTCGACCACTCAGCCTCCATCTTCCGTCGCATGATGGCCGAAACGAAACCCGACACCCGGTTCCAACCGCTTCGGCTCCTCAACAGCTCCGGGACCAGGGTGTCCGGCGCAAGACGGTCGATCACGCCGTCTCCGGGATCGATCGTGACCGCCCCGCGCCTCTCCTCATCCCAGGCGTCGCACTCGAACAGCGTATGCCACGGCGTGTCCTCCTCTCCGCTTGCACAATGGGTGCACTCGGCGCTCCCCGCCAAACCCATCCGGTGCAGGTACGAGCCGAAACAACCGTGTCCGCTCAAGACCTGGGTCAGATGGAAGTTTAGGCTTCCGTGCTTCCTGCCTAACCACAGGTCGAGCTCACCGATCAGCTTCCGGGTCCACTCGCCTTTCGAAGACTGGGCGAGCCTCTCCGTCCATCGCTGAAGCGTGGTCAGCTGAATGCCACGCTTCGCCCGGCGCGCCTCGTGCCGCGTCCTCGCCTTCTTCTGCGCCTTGTAGGACTGCGCCAACTCGTCTACCTTCAGCTCGATGGGTGGAAGGCGCGCCAGCACGCCTACCGCCTCCGTTGACACGGTGCGATACGCGCTGACGCACCTTAGCGCGACTCTCCGCTGTACCTTCTCCAGCTCCACTCTCCGGTACGGGATCTGGACGGCGTCCGCGAATACCGGTGCGCCGTACGTCAGGACCGACAGCACGACGTTCGCGTACAGCCTCCGTTTCTGCTCCCGCGGGCCGCCCATTGATTTATAGACTTGACTTCTTTTCTAATCGGAATCCGCCCTTTCGAGCATTACCTCAGAGACGTCGGGGGGGGGGCTGCTAGGGCTGTCTTAGCCCTCTTCACTTCTGGCCGAAAAACCGGCCTATGTCGAAATCTGGCGAGTTGCTACGGGGGATCGAACCCGGGAGCTCCGGATTTCGAGACCAACGCGCTATCCATTCGGCCAACCAGACTTCTTTGATTTGTAGACTGTTGGTGTGATAAAATTGCTCGAATTCTTGTTTCCAGTACTTTCGAAAAAATATTTGCTATCGTAGGACTTGAGGTTATGGGGCGGTGATTTTCGATTTTGTGTCTATCTCCTTTTTTTAAATAATGTTATTATATTCGAGTATTTCCAATCTTTGGGTATTTTCACATTTTCCAAAATTATGTTAAAAAATTTCGTGACTGTTCTGGCCACCCCCCCACCCCGATTTTGTATGTTCATTCTTTATTTCATCGTGTCCTGGGCTTTTGTTTGATTATTGTTATTACTTTTTCAGTTAGGAATTTAAGTTATTATACCGTTATTACTTAAAAAACAAGATGTACCTACATATGTAGATTTAAAATATTAAAAGAACGAGGCAGGAGGTAAAAATATTATATCTGGGTCAAATTCTGAAATTCATTAAAAAATTTTGAGTGAATGGGGTTGACTATCCGTACTTTACGGTTATTTATTGGGAGTTTCCAATTTGATGAAGGCCGTAATCTCTTTTCTAATTTTACTCTCAACCCGAGTCCTGAGGGTCCGCCCTTTCGAGCATTACCTCAGAGACGTCGGGAAGGCCGTTAGGGCTGTCTTAGCCCTCTTCTCATCTTGCCGAAACCCGGCCTAGGTCGAAATGTAGCGAGTTGCCATGTAGGCTCGAACCCGGGACCTCCGCATTCCAAGACCAGCGCGCTATCCATTCGACCAACCAGACCGAGAAACAATGAATCGAATGTTAATAAAATGTATGTGGGTGAAGGGAGATATCTCAGAGTCAATGCCTGTTGATCTTGAACGTAATCGAGGGCTCTGGTGGCGAAAATTTACAATTTTAGTGTTTCTGAGTCACGCGCATAGATTGGTCGGTGCGTTACTCGGACCGCCAAGCGATGACAACCGCGTCACATACGGGCGCGCTCGGACATTCATTTTTCAAACTTCAACTCAAGTTGGCATGAGTTAATAGTATCTGCTTTGGCTGAAATTTTCAGGGGTTCATTTTCATGTGTAAAGGAAAAAATTAAAAAGCGGAACGAACAGGAAAAATCTAAAATAATTGACTCCCTGTTACTTTAGTAATAACATCAATATGCATACCGTCAAGCCTAAATGAGCGATATTGAACTCGTGCATATGATCCAAGGCCAACAGCAGTTGACGAATGTATTTGCTGATTTCGTACTCCGTAATGAAGGTTTTGCGTGTCAACACATCTAACAATTCTCCGCCGCTTGCTCTAAGAAAATATGTTAAGAAATAACATCGGTAAAGTTTCGTACCAGTTTACAAATACTAGTCGAAAAATCTGTTTCATTTCCGCTGAAACACCAATAAAAATAAAAGAAGAATTTGTAGAGGTCGTAATTTATCATAAAAATGCTTTAAAAATGGCATCATTATTATTAAAGATCGGCCTGAGATTCAGTGGCGCAAGCCTTCATAACCATATGCAGCAATTGCTAAAGGAGTCCTACGAATGAAGAAGAAAAAACTGAAAATATACTTTAAAAAATCACCAGAATAAGAATGAGAAAAAATTAACACGTCTAGCTTATGTGACATACCTAACCTGTATATTAGTAATTTATGCATTATAAGTATGCGTATTATGTATAAGATGTCTGGCAAGCACCATTTAGGTACAGCATATCATTTTAAACTCTGTACTTTCAAACCAGAATTTTCAAAAAGTATATATAATACATAATAATATACTGACGGCAAAAAAATTTAGGAGACAAAAAAAAAAAATCCTGACATTATATCTCCTCTGCAAATGGACGCACGAGTCCTACTCATGTATTGCCATAAGGAGTCTAATGGACAGTAACGTATTCTACTTCAAAATTTCTCAGATGACAATCCCTGTAATTCCTTTGAGGTAAGGATTAAGTTCAAGTTAACACCAAAAATGAACTCAGTGACTAGCAAACCCATCTTTCAGTATTAATCAAAGGTAACCTACTTGACTTTAAGATTTTTCTGGTTGACTCTTGACACCGGTCAAGATGACGGCCAAGATGATATCAAAAGGGAACTCAACAATTATACATATAAACTTTTTCATTACATTTGAAAACATGATATTTTACTGTACGATTTATTAGGTTACAGCTCCTTGAGGCAACTTTTGCGTTAGGGTGGGGGCCAAAACAATGTCTAAAATTAATTCAGCCACTGGAAAGATTCTCCATCTTAGTATAATTACTGGCAGAGTACATTCTACGTTATTATTTCTCAGCCTCATTTCTTCGAAAACATGTCTAACTAGAAAAGCTCTGATTCACTTGCTATTTTTTTGTATATAATATCTTAGTATAGTTACATAAAATCGAATAAGAGCTATCTAAAATTTTACAGTTTTTTAACTACATTTATTCCTTGTGATCTGAAAACCCAGCCGCCAAAATCTTTTTAAAATCAGTCAACTTTTCGAGGTACGCTGAAGAAGGGATCTCAAATTCAACTAGAAATTCTCTATAAGAAAAGTTGCAATTTTTGCTTTCAAAAGTCGTACAAATCGAGTTTGGTCAAAGAACTTAGTTTGACCATAAAAATAGTTCTCACTGGATTGCGCATCAGTCAAAAGTCTTAATAAGAATTATTTGTAATTTGTAGGGTCAGTCAGTGGTTTCTAATTCGGCAGAAAAGTACACTCATTTGCACATTGTTCATTAAAAACCCTCAGAAAGCAAGAAAAAGCGTGAGAATGTCCATTTGCTCGATTTTCCCGTTTATGAACATGTTTAGTCCTAATCACCGTCTTAAAAACTCTACCGAGGAGGAGAACTTTAGAATTACAGTTATTACTGCCAAGCATATCAAAAATATGGTTTTTTGAGTCGATTAATTCAGTTTTGAGGTCATTTCAACTAAAATTTCTACAAGTAACGTCCGCAGGGGGAAGGGATGGGAAACCTTGAAAATCATAGACCATTGTTTCAAATATATCAACAACTCCGCGCCTTCAGTGGAGCCATTATGCCGACTCTAGAATTAAGATATGTAAAGGATACAGTTCTTGGATTATTGTATACGATTTGTTAGCTAACAACGAATCGTAAGGACGAATTATATTCGGATGTCGCAAATGATTCATAATGTCCAATTCGTTCGTCATCCATTTTCGCTGCTCCCCGGTACCGTGCATAACCTTTGCAGCCAAGTTCTTTCCTAATTAATCAGTTCATCAGAGTCAATAACCAGATTATCGATTTTACTGCAACAACTTGTCAGCTTATATGGTTTATTTTACCTGTATTGCGTTCGACCGTATGGAATACAATGCCCTGGGTGCCTCGGCCTAATTCATCACCCAAGTCATAAATATCTTCGAATTTCTTATTTCTGGATAAGACTTCGCCTCGCTTTCCACCAACTATGAGGTCGTGTGAGCTTTCCTCCACATGCACGTACACTGACGTTGATATGGAGCCGGCGATGTTGCGAGCACTTATACTGTACAGTCCTTCGTCTTTCTTGATCACGTCACTTATCCTTAGTATACAAAGATCCGGTTCAACTCTCTCTATCTGTAAATTTGACGCATCATTATTTGACATTCTGTGCACATGTATTTCACTAAGCCATATTTCTACGCTTGTAATGTCAGGACCCTTCCCTCGCCCCGCCACACACCCTGGGGTAGCGTAGCACTCAATGCATGTACTAAAAATTTGACATTTTCCTCTTCCTAGGAGAAATAAAGCTAACGAGCCAAGTTCTGAGAACCAAAAGCCATGGTCTGGTAGTATTCGGCTCTTGAGAAAAAGAAAACAGGATCTAAGACTTGCTAGGCAGACCTCTACTTGTCTACTGATGTTTCCAGACGAGTATATTTTTTGATATCGGTTCTTTTTTCTCTCTTGTAAGGGAAAAAAAGACGAAACTGTCGGCTAAGATCTTCTCAGCTCTCCGCAATCTGTCGGTATCAGAAGAAGTTTCAAATAATCATGGTCAATCCTTCTACCTTTCTACCTATAGAAACTTGCCACCCTTACCCTTAGAAAAGAGACTGAAGTTGCTGTTTAGAATAAGAAACTGCTTGATGTCAAAATATATGACTCTTTAAATACATATGTATGTTTTTGAAACTAGACTATCGTTTCATCTATGTAGGAGAAAACCATGGATGAGAGAGTTCAGGCCATCCTAGCTCCCATCGTTTTATCTCTCTTGTCTATCAGCTTCTCTTTATCGCTGTCTCTTTCTTCCTCCTTATGTCTTTTTCCATTACACCCCTTTACTCTGTCTCCACCCCATCTTTCCAATCTGCTTCCACCTTATCTCTTTGTCTCTGGCTTTCATTTTCCCCTAAATACTAAAATTTATCCTACTCTCCTTTTCCCGTCATTTGACATCAGGAAACATAAATCTAGTCGAGAATCAACTTCAGGATTCAAGAATCATGGCTTCTCTAACTGTTATCATTTCTCTTATAATTTCCTGGAATCACTAAGAAGTACTTCTCCTACGTATGTAAAGAGACTGTTAAAAAGGGAGATCAAGAGTGCCACTTGCTCTCTTTCATCTCCTCGAAAAATATTGCCAATTTGGGAATTTGCTAGAAAAAAGTTCTAAGTGCAATTACGCCTGATTTTAAATCATGACTATGTTTTCTTGTTCTGTTACGGCTCCTTGAAACCTGAATTCCAAAACAGTATTAAGGTACATTATAAGTCATCCGATTTAACGAAAATAATGAATTTCGCCTTTTTCGGGCTAAAAAATGCTCCGCCCCCTGCACTCAAATTTTTGGTACGACTTTTTGAAATTACCTTGAAGTCATTATCTGTTTTTTTCTACGTACTGATCCCTCTCTTCCTCACCCTAGAAAAAACAGGTTAAACAGCAGGGTCACTCTCATGTCACAAAGTTAAGATTCTTGTAACATGTCCTAAATGAACCATTTAACTGCAACTTCAGCCTGATTAAGTATAAAAATGACAACCCTTTTTAATAAAAAAAAAAAATTCAAGTCACTCATTCCAGCAGTGCCAGAAGTTGATTCAAAAAGTGACGGTTTATTGGTCAAAATAGGGTTTGAACAAAAGATAAAATGAAATATTGACTTGATTTGTATGAAACGTATGTAGGGTAATGAAAGGGGGTTACATCGTGTATGCAGAAGTTCAGTCTTCGTATCTCACCAGTAGTCCCTCATCTTTCACAAAAAATGCAGCTGGTGGGAGAAAACGCATTTTTTTCCCTTTCCCTACAAAAATGTTTATGAGCCATACTTGGAAATTTGACTAGAAAGTATAAAAATTGAAGATTTCACTTTGTGGTTTTTCTAATTGAAATTTTGGTATAGCGAGTTTGAATTTCGATCAAGAATAGTGGGCAAAACTAGAAGAAAAAAAATTATTGTTGCCTGTTTATTGTAATTTTGGTGTAGAGTTGGCAGCTTAACTACAGGCAGCTGAGTAGACTGAGAAAGTAAATACTTTATTTTTACTCGTCATTTAAAGTTTTGTACAAAGTTGACAGAATTAAGTTGTCCAGCAGACATTTTTTTAAAACCCTCACCCAATTAAGAAAATTTCTTTTACAAGGTATTTCTTACCGTACTGAGTTATTTTATGAACCTTGGACTTTCATCAAGCCCATGCTCATACGATATGATCGAGTGAAATTCCCGTTGAAATATGGGCCTTTCTCTATGATAATAACCTGGAGATAGAAGGATGATGGGGAGAGGGCACACATAATACTGTAAATTCTTTCGCTCGTATGATTTTTTTTGGGGGGATGAGGAGAGAAGATTAATGAAAGGTGTTAAAATTTGATTTCGTATCATTGTGCGAGTTTGATATCAGAGTTAGAATTCTCTGACTCTTTTTCTCGAACAAAAATGCATCTTAAATAAATAAATAAATGTTGTAACCAATCTTCATAACGTCTCGAGTGTCGATTTAAAGCTATTCTTACACCTTCATTTCAGAGGAATGGTACTGTGGAAGTCGGTGGTGTAGTTAGAGACTAATACTGGGAAGTGATACTGATGGGAAGGGGAGTCAAACATGTTTCCAAATGCTTTTTTCATCAGTTTTTAGGTCTATTTTCTCCTCACTTAAACATTTCAGGGGAATTTTTCCTACTCTTCCTCCATCGTATCTACGCCACTAGCAGAGAAAATTTGCATTTTGTCATCTGCTATGATTATAGATTGACACTTTGTTCAAATCTAAATCAAACGATTGAGTAAGTTACTACCATGTTTAGTCCTGTTTTCCTTAAAAATGATCAATTTTCAATATATTTTTAACTGTAAAAGTCAAGTAAATCAGTTTGTCGGCAACTCTCAACAAAAAGCATGCTGCAAGTAGTAAACCCTTCAATAAATACGCAAACACAATTCATCCAAAGCACTCCAAGTTACTTCTCCAGCTGTACAGGAAGTTGAAGAGGCTATGATTCGTGTGTCAATTGGGGAAGTATGTACCTACTTCAGTCTTTCAAAACAAAAACATTTCATGATTACTCGTTTAGCAAGTAAGCGGTAAACACTATAATTCCTCAGCGCGTTATTTCTTAGACTGAAAGGCTTTCAGCTTGACTCCTGCCACGCGAATCTTCGCCACAGAATGGGACACTAATTCGGGCGCAGATACGCAATGAGCCCAAAGCAACCCACCCCTGCTAGACAGACCAGGCGCGTATTTAGAAAGAGGAGATTGGGGTACAGTAGCGGCGGTGACCTTCGTGGAGGGGTAACGAGCGTACAATTCATCATTTTTATTCCTTTTTTCTCTATTATTGCGTTAAAAATATTCAATCAGGTGGGGGGCATGTACCCCATGCTCCCCCCCCCCCACTGAGACAGATAGTGCTAAATCAAAAATTTCCGGGGCAGGATTTTAAAAGCCACCTGGAAAACAACATCGGCCGACTTTTCATTTTTGTTACCCCACCATTGTGTCTCCCGACCACTTCCCTCCTCTCACCCTGATACTACACTGAACCTTCACAGAACGCGACACTAATTTGGGCCAGCCCCTGCTAGACAGACAGTTTTGAATCGAAAGTGCCGGGGCAGAACCCTGAAAATACGATCGCACTGGTTGACTTTTCATTTTCATGCCCCTCCGTCATGTCATCCTACCACCTCCTTTCTCTGGCTGTGATTACTGCACGAATTCTTCACAGAACGCGCTACTCCGAGCACGGATACGCGATATGGGCAGCGTGGCAACCGTCCTTGCTAGACTGAAAATTCTGAATCGAAAATGCCCTAGACCTTAAAAACTACCTGACACCGGCCGATTTTTCATTTCCATTTTCCCTCTGAGTCTTCCTACCATCTTCCTTCTCTGGCCCTGGTACTGCTTGAATACTCCACAGAATGCAACACTAATCCCGGCGCAAATACGCGATAGAAGCAACGAAGGCAATCACCTTTCCTGGTCGAAAAATGTTGAAACGAGAACGACAGGAAACAGGAACCCAAAAAGTCACAGAGACAATGCAATCGTCCAATTGTTTATTTTTGTTACCTGATTTTTACAGGTTGCATCGGCCCGCCGAAAAATATTCCGGTAACTTACATAGCTAATTTGCCCTCGGAAAATACTGGAAAACCTGACCAGTAAAGTAATTGAATAAATTTGATAATTTGATGAGTGGGAGTTTACACATTTTATTGATTTTGACTGGGCTCTGGCTATCAAGTAGTTTCCTGACTAAGTCTAGGAAGCTCTCTGATTGCTCTAGAAGCCTTTCTATAAGCTCCAGTAGTCTTCGAGTCTCTTTACCCACATAGCCCTTGCAATCTTACTGTTTCTCAAACTAGCTAAAGCTGTCTGATGTCGCTCTGCCTACATAGTCCTTACAGTCTAGTCTTTCTGACTCTGGTAGTCACTTCGATATCAGATCTAACATTCTCTCTGCATGGTTCTAGCAAACTAGCAGTCTTAACGACTGACCGTAGTAGGGTTATTCTTCAAAAATGTTGATATTGAGGGAAAAGTTTGCGAGGATTTCGTATTATTTGACAAAAATATTAATTTTGGGATTCTCGTTCACCTAGAATTTCCAAATCGACCGCTGTGGGGTTCACGAAAGGTACACTCAGGTGAAGTGAAGTTCTATAAGAGAGGAAGGCCTGCTTGTCTTCTTTTACGACCCCATGAGCTTCAACCCCCCGTGTAGTCCATCGAGGTTTTATCAATCGGTCTCACCACACTTCAAATACTATTTACCTGAATTCTAGAAGAAGAAGCTAATGGCTTCCAATCTTTGTACCACTTTATCTCGGGATAAGGAACGCCAATCACTCGGGCCTCTAATTTGCATGTTTTACGCAACGGAACATAGGTTTCTTCAGGCCTTTTCAAGAACTCTGGATATTCGGCGATCTTCAGTTGTACTCGCTGACGTGCTGTTCCATGTTCATTAACCGCCACTGCTTCGTAAATGCCCACATCTCGATCCATCATTCTGCAATTTGAAAATCATCATGATTCCGGATTTATTGGTCAGAAGCCGCACGCAACACGTTTTAAAGAATATTTATGAATAAGTGTACTAGACAGCCTAAACTGCCTACGTATAATTACTTGTTAATGAATAACGTAGCCTGTCCATTTCGAGTATAACTGCAGTCATAACGACCACCCATTTCAATGAGCTGGTCGTTGAAGTAGAAGGTCATTTTTGGTTTTGGATATCCGTAGACAAACCAGAATAGATTCGCGTTGTGCCCTTTAACGCCATATTGGGTGTCGTATTCCTGGCGAAGGAACCTGAGTGCAGTCAAATTGTTAGAATTTCACAATTAACCAGAACTTCCGTCGAAGTACGAAACTGAGTGATACCTCGGGGCTTGGGCGTAATTATCATGCGGCGGACGTTCGATGTCAAAGTCCTTGGGGAAGTAATGGCATGTGTCCGGATGGAAAGGTACATTCGGAGGCAAATGAGTGCGAATTTTCGGCGGGTCTGGTTCTAGTTTCTCCCTGAAAAGCAACGATCAAAGGTTATTTGCGTACAGTTTTTTTTTTTTTTACAACACTCATGATCACAGAAAGTTTCCAAACTCCTGCGTTCGTATTCCTCAAACTTTCTCTGTATTTGGGTGCGCAGTGCGTGCCATGTTGATGCCATTCATGTTCTGACATTGTAGAATCTCACCGAGAAGTACTTTGAGCGCAGATCATGTACAGACTTAACATAACCTGAAATTTCGGAAGTCAGGAAATAGTTCGAACCAAAACTTACCTATGTGTGGCCACAAACGGCGATGGATCGCTAATACCGTAGTTATTTTCAACTCGTACGCGGAATTTGTAATCGACGAACGGTTTCAAGTTATGAATATCACAGATACAGTTTCGCAGTCCTGAAAACATAAAAAGTACGCTCCTAACCAATTCGCCAATGCAGTTTATTCTACATATGGGCTGCAATGTATGCAACAACATTTTCGAAAGGATCGTGATATTCCTCTCACACCTCCAAAAATACGACCAACTGCTAAAGGGCAAACTGGGTTTCTGTGGGACCAACGCTTTCGTAAGCAACTACCATCTTGCCCTTCCGATTGTTATACTTCCAGTTAGCTCGCAGTGTCTTTACCTGCTCTAGCCGTAAACCATTTCCCATTCGGCTGCTCCTCCATTTCCACCAGATAGGTGACCGGCTCTCTCGGTCCTATTGGAATAGACGGTTTCCACGATAGCGTCAGATGACGATCCGTCATGACACTGATAATGGGCTTGTCCGCCAATGGTAACGGGGCACCGGTGGCTCGGAATCTATCGTAGTCTCTGTACAGTTCGCCTACCGGTCGTTTGTATTTCATTTCCAATCCGCCTTCACACAGAAATCACTCATTAGTCGGATACACTAAGGAAGACGAAACGAAATGAAGTCTTTGGCTATTTATATATACGTACTATCGAAAATGATATTGGCTTCGCAGAACGCCTCGCCATGAGGATTGAACGCTCGCAAGCGGTATCGGCCAGCATCCATGTCCGGATTCGCTCCTATGATTTTCAGTCTACATCAAACGGAAATAGTTATCATGTGTTCAGTTTTGCACAATTTTCCGTGGAATGACACAGTGAAATCTACAAAGTACCTTACTAAACCCGTTCCTTCTTTTTCCATTTCCAATCTATCGCACGGGTGTAAGCGTATCGTATCGCAGAACCATTCGTACTCGGGCTCGGGGTACCCGCTGGCGCAGGCCGTGAACTTGGCCGTCATTCCGGCATAGATTTCGCAGTCGCCGATTTTCTTCAGGAACTGCGGGGGCTCTTGTTTCGGCGTAGCGTCTCTGTAACCATGAGAGAGATTGTAGAAAATTGTAGCACAAGTTGTGAACCAGAGTCCTCGCTGTCAAATAAAGTCTGGAACCTTACACTTTCTCTACGACTTGTAACTGAGCTTCGCATGTAGCAGTACCATCTCGATTACTGGCTATACAACTGTAAGTAGCTTCGTCATCGTGATTGACATCGAACACGGTCAGGCAGCACACGTCCCCGTCTCTTTTGATTTGATACTTGTTCGAGTTTGAAAGCGGCAGGCCATTGCGGTGCCACACTACCGACGGGAAAGGGACGCCAGTTACGCGACAATGGAATTTCGCGTCATGTTTAGGCAACTGCAACAGAAGCACACAAATAACGTTGGCTCTCACTGAGAGGCTGATCTATACGATGAGAACAACAACAATGTATCCAAGAGTAGGATTCTGCAGAACAGTCTTTGCTGGGTTATTCAAGACCATAAAGTAGTTTTTGATAATAGTGGACGAATTATTGGCCATTAACCATTTCATAATGATCCCCCCCCCCCGAATTTGCCGAAACCATTGTATGCGCCTCCGAGTGTAGCGGTGGAATTGTGGTTTTTTATTGATAGATTGGCAAAAATTACCTGTTGCTGATGCCTGAAACGTTGAGTGAAAACTGGAGCTTGATACAGTTTCCTGACACCCACGTGTCCAGCCGTCGAATCCTCTCCATAAGGATTTTTCAAGGCGCAAGAGTAGAATCCTTGATCGCCCATATTCACGTCGTGTATTTCCAAGCCAACCTAAGGAGATAAATTACAGTTAATGCGGATAAATGTTTTATTACGACTTGCCATTCTCAGATTCTCTACTTTCGAACAGGGATGTACAGAAGAGTTATTCCAGGGGGGAGGGAGGAAGCAAAAAAAAACTTTTGGGTTGTTGGGTTTTTCCAACTGACTCAACTTAAAAATCCCAAATATCAAAGCAAAAAAAAAGAAAAACCTTTGAATTGTTGGATTTTCCCAACTTCTCAACTCAATTCCAAAGTATCATAGCAAGCAAAAAAAAATTTTGACTTGTTAGATTTTCCCAACCCTGTCTGACTGAAATGGTAACTTTCCCAACTGCTGAGTAAAAAATTTCTACGGGGTGAGGGCCGGAGGGTGTAAGTTGCGCCCCCATCCCCTATCGGTACGTTCCTGGTTCCGAACCTAAACCAAAGGGAGACACTTCCTACGTTGTGTGATACAGGTGCAGATACATAGGGATGAAAATACCCTTCTCAGAAAGCAAAATTTGGATAGAAAATGCTCCGAAAATTGTTAACCATAGACCTACAGTGTCTCGGACAAAGCAGCAAGAGTCTTAGTTCGAGGTGGAAGGGGGGGAGGAGCACGTAGAATCTCGACTAAAATTTTATAATTTCCACTAACATGTAAGAAAAGAAAAAGCTACAGCTTCACATTTTTTAGTTTCACCATTTTTTCGACTGGATCCCAGAATTTGACATCTCCGGCCTTTTAGTAAATAACAATTGAAATGTTACCCAATTTCTTGGGACAAAAAAAAAAATTAAAAAAAGAAACACCATCTACCGACTTTTTTCAACTAAATATCAGAATTCCCCCGATTTTCGGATATACTCGTAATTCCACGGGTGGGATTGGAGGTCGTCATATCCCAGTTTACTATGACATAATTAAGGTAATCCTACATAAGTTTTTTTTAGAGGATATAAAATTTTGTCGTTATATCTTATCATCTGTAGTTTTTTTCGGAGGGGGGAAGTGGGAGGAGAGAAAGAGAGATCATTAAATACATAAACTGATAATAACACGTAATACATGTATATGTTACGGTACTTGATGTAAATTCGGGATCGAACGTGAATTCCCGGGCAAGTACGTTGTATCCCAGCGTCATTGGGCCGTGGTGTTAATGACCGGGATATGACGCAATTTACATAGCTACTTGGGCCATGTTGGTATACGTTCAAATTATCATCACTTCCCGAGCTGATCGACCTTGCCCAGTGCAGTTCGGGAAATGACGTGCGCGTTATTGTATTAAACTGTCTAAAATGTTCCAAAATGTCAACTAAATGACTAAATTTTCCGAAAAATGTCGATTTTGAAGATTCATGTGTGTGTGGGAGAGGGGCTCACTCCACCCCTGCATATTCCATATTATAGATTATCTGTTTCGTCAATTTTGGTTGAATTTGGTCGACTTTGAACGAGTTCGGTTATTGTTGACCTATTCGAGCCAAATAAAGAAATCTCGCCTTTGGACCTCAGGCTTCCTGGTACCCGATGCGCAATCAGTTCCCCTCTAGTTACCAAGTTACCTGTGGAAAAGTTACCGATTTGTTACCCTCGGGTTACCCTTGTTCTCGTTTAGTTATCCCTGTAACTGGTGAGATTTTGCGCATCGAGTACACATTCTCAGAGTTACCCGTTCACAGTATGACGGCAAAACTGAAGAGTTTTAAAATAAACTATTTTAGCTGTTTAGCCGGCGGACTACTCATATCAAGATGGCCCAAAATGCCAAGATTTCCCAAGTTATATTGGGAAATCTTGAGAAAGCCCGGTGCAATTCTAATATTATCTGAAATTTACAAGACTTCCCAAGTAAATTGTAGACAAAATGGGTGTTTACGATATTTCCCGGTCTTTAACGTGCATGCCCGTTGGTTTTCATAGTTAATGTTATTTCCCGGTCATGAACGTCATTATCAGATTTACAACATATATACAACATAATCAATACATAAGACTTTTTTTTTTTTTTTTTTTTTTTTTTACTTTTCATTGAGAGCAACACCTTGTACCACTCGATGGAAAAGCTTATTTTTTAGAAATCGGTTGATTTCGTCCCTCCATCTAGTTTTTGGTTTGCCCTTTTTCCTTTTGAATTGGTTCAAATACCAAAAGGTAGCTTGATAGGTTATTCTATCTTGAGGTAGTCTGGCTATATGTCCCGCCCACCCCCATTTTAGATTTCGGATTGATTGTACCCAGTTTTTAATATTGGGTAATTTTTTTCAAATGTTTTTTCACACCGACTTGGCCTTTGATTTGTAAGCCTAGAATCGATCTTATCATGGAGTTTTGTGTTGTCTCAATTTTCTTCATTTGTTTGAAAGTAGGGGACCAATTGGGGGAGCCATATGTCAAAACTGGTGTTATGCACGTATTGAAGATTTCGCCTTTTTGCCTGTTCTTGAATTTATGTTTGGAACATAAGACCTAATAGATGATAATGTCGTTATGTCCCTATATCTAAATATCCGTTTTCTTCGGAGGGGGTAGGGGAGGAGGACGGTGAGAGGAAAACATAATAAGACATAGTAAAGATCTAATAATATATAATAAAGATCTAATAAAAGATAATAAAGACATAATAGTTAATTATGTCATAATGTCTTATCAGCTGGAGTTTTTCTCAGAAGTAGTGGAAGAAGGAAGGGATTCGTTTTTTCAATAAGTATATGAAGAGATTATTAAAAAATTTTTGGTTTTGATAGAAAATTTTTAAATAAATTCGGCATTTTCCGATAAATTTTCACCCCGCCCCTGTCCGGCTCACTTTGAAAGGACTCGTAATGAATCTGTTCAAGGACATCTGAAGGATTCTTGTGGTGTATTAAACGAAGCTTCAAGAGCCTCGAACATGTTTCGAAAAATTCTAATCAAGTTGTGAAGCGTCCTAATTAGGTCTAAAAGAATCTTGTAGAGTCAGGAGCAACTCTGTAAGAAAAATAGGGCATCCTAACAAGTGTTGGAAAGTCTTTGCAAGTCTTAGATATTTTAGAAAATCCTTAAGGAGTTTCGAGCAGACGCGAGATACATAATTGATAGAAATTATACGTATAATGAAAATATATTGGTAATTTTCAATTTTTTAAAGCCAGTTTCTTCACTACAGTTTGTTCTAGCTAAAACAATGCTAAGTTTTTATTACTTTTATTGAAAAATACTTTATTAAAATTGAAATTGTTGAAATTTAAAATACTGCAAGTTAATGTGACGCAAAATCTATGTTGGTGTTGGATAGTTTTCAAAAGATAAGTATAATGAGTTAGATAAGATCCTCGTTAACTAAACTAGGTAAGATATTTGTATTCTTTATGTTATCAGGAAAATTAACAAGAAATTATAAATAACGCTCTGGTCTGTCTCAAGGAAACTTGAACAAGTGTAGAAAAATCTGGAAAGTCTTAATCGAGTCTTGATTCCTCTTAGCGAGTTTGAGAAACTCTGAAAGAATCTCACGGAGCTTTATACAAGTTTTAAAAACTCGTAAAAGAATATTGATTAATTTGGTTTCTTATATCCTCAAGTCTAATTTTGTCTTTTATTTTAATTTTTAAAATGCTCCGGAACATGGAGTTTTGCATCGTTTTCAATTTCTTCAACTGTTTTTTGGTTATTGACCAGGTTTGAGCCCCGTATGTTGCCACTGGTAGCACACAACTACCTAGGATTTTAGCCTTCGTTTGAATTTTCATTTTACTTTTAAATGTGTGTTTTAACGCCCAAAAAGCTTTCCAAGAGTTAGTTTTGCGAGTCTCAATTTTCTTCTCGATTCGGTTTTTGAATGATACTATCTGTCCTAGGTACTTGTAGTCGTCAACCATCTCTAGTTTCGTTCCGCTGGAGGGGCGGCTTGCATATTTTCCCTCTTCTTTCATAATTTTGGATTTTTCTAAGTTAATTTTTAGTCCCACTTGAGCCCCTTGTTCCACCAAGTCGTCAATCATACAGTTTATTTCCTCCATATTTTTGCCAATCAGAAACCAAATTAATGCTACTGATATTGGATATACCATTAGAAAACTGAAATGGAAATACGCGGGCCACCTGACAAGAGATAGTAATTTAAAGTGGCACAATATCGCGACCTTTTGGACCTCGTATGGCTACAGACGCACAAGAGAGAGACCAATACTACGCTGGAGGGATGATTTCAAAGTTTTGAAGGAAAGATGGGTGCAATTAGCGAGAGACCGAGACGTATGGAGAGAGACAACGGAAACTTATGCCCTAAAATGGGCGGGGTAGCTGACGGTGGCTCACCTACCCAAAGTTGTAAATAAAAATAAAAAAAAAAATATTGAAAAGCCTTAAACAAGTTCTGAAAAATTCTAAAGAACCGTCGGGAAATTTAAAAAGCCTTAATCAAGTTCCGAAGAGCCCCAATTAAATCTAGAATCTCAAAGAGTCTTAAGTAAGTCTGAGCAAGCTTTTGAATGACGCTTGTACAGTCTTAACGTGTGTTGAACAAATCTGAAGGAGTTTTAGAGGGCATTAAACGAGTACGGGAAATTTTGAGAATTCTTAATTAAGTCTTGACAAGTTTTAGCGAAGCCTAGAACAGTTACCTGTAGGAAGCCGCTAAATGGATCTTAAACATTCAGAGCCGTAGGGAAATTTAATAACGCATTGAAGGGTTTACACAGCTTCAGGAGGTTGTACAGCCTGATACAAATCTCGAAGAGTCTTTAAAATAAGTATGGAAGAGTTTCAAGAAGTTTTGATTATGTCTAGAGGAATCTTAATTAAATCTGCAAATTTTACAAAGCGTCCCAGTCGAACTTCAAACAGTCTTAGTGAGTCTCCAACTAGTTTGGAAAAGCTCTATAGTTTTAAGGGAAATTGAAAAAATGTTAAATATCCTTAAACGAGTATTGAAAAGTCGTCGTTAGTCTTAAGAACTACTTCACTCGGAAAAAATTTGAATCGTATCGCAATGAACATTACGAATTCTCTAAAAGCTGTCGCGGAATCGAGAATTCAGAGTGAGTTAATAAAATTTGATAATACATCTGGATAAATGTTTCCATTTTCATCATGTGGATGTCAGTTAGTAAAATTTGATAATACATCTGGAAAAATGTTTGCATTTTCACCATGAGGATGTCCATCGAAGTCGTAAACTAAAACTGGGAACTACTGGGAAACTTGGGGGATTCATTTTCCGACCTTGTGGACTTTTTTTTTTAATTTTGCACTACCGATTTTCATTAAAATTAATTCAAAAATTCATCAGCCTTATTTTATTATTATTTTTTTAGAAAATGATTTTTTTTTTTTTAATTTTTGGGGAACGTTATATCAGAATGGCAGGTTTGAGAACGCTTTCCGCAAATGGAGGACTTTCATGGAATTTCAAGAACCGGTGTAGACACCCCAAATACGAATGAAGTAACTAGCACAAGTCCAAAACTCCCTGTATATCCTATCCTCTCACTCGGTTAGCACCTTAAGAGCATTAAACTGATCCATGCAATCAAGGAGAGAGGATAGAAACCATTCGATTCTTTCATATTGTGAATCACCCCTCCTAAGATAGCTTTAACCGTTACTGGTGTGATGTAAGCAACATAGAAACTAACCAGCAAGGGAACCCTAAATTTTTAACTGATCCCAAGGAATGTTGTAACAATAAAAAAATATGGCCTTAGTTCACTCATTATCACTTACTTTGTATCCGTCACACGTGAAATGAATACGTTCATCTGGCAGCAACAAGCTACCATCCTTGAACCATTCAACATCCGGAATTGGGTTGCCGCGGAACGGAGCCGAAATAGATAATTCACTGCTTTCATCGACGGTTACGTCTCGCAAACCGTGCAAGAAGACAGGCTTTTCGGTCTCAACCTCCGAATTAGACCGAGCTATGGAATCAAACAATCGCATGATTTACAATACTTCATTTTCAGTTCTTCTATCTTTTGGGCCCGCTACAGTTCTAGGAAACTGAGCAATATTCCAAAACTTACACGAAACTGTGAGACGAGCTTTACTCGAGTTATCCCCGATATCGTTTTTCGCTACTAGTTCGTATTCGCCGGCATTTCCTTTCGTTACCTTCTCGATCAGCAGACAATGATTGCCCTCTGGTGTCGTTCCCAGCTTAATGTTCTCATTGTCGATCTTCAATGGCTGTCCGTTGAATAACCTGAAATCGGATCGATTTGCTTGAAATGACTGCGACGACTTTAGCGCCACCCGAAGACATGCTGACTCCAAAAACTAACCATTCGAGCTTTGGAAGTGGATATCCATCAACCTTGACCTCCATCTTCGCCGGGTAACCTTCGACTACTTTGACGGGCTTCAACTGCGTTTCAAAAACTGGAGCTTTGTCAGCTGGTATGACTTTGACGAAACTAGCGTTGCTCTCTTCTCCGCATTTATTCGAAATTATGACCGAATACGTGCCGATGTCCTGTAAGGTCGCTTTGTCGACAGTCAGACCGTACGTGTTGTTGGGGCCACTTATGAAGTCCATTTGTGGGCACGGGTGCAACGTGTGACCGTCTTTAAGCCTGTAAGAGTAACCGATTTTAGGGTTATTCGCAGCAAATAACCGTGTGGCGTCAACAGCCAGCTTTGAAACAAGTTCACTAACCATTTGACAGTTGCCTGAGGAAAACCATCGATCTGTACTTCTAGTTTGATTGGTTGACCTTCGACCACGGTCACATCTTCCAGTTTCTTTAAGAATGAAGGCTTCTTGGGTGCCTCTGTAAACGGTTATTGAATTTCAATGAGAACCTGTTACCTTTAACTGGCTAAATAATTTGAATTCCTTAAAACGTGTGCGTTGACTTACGAGTAACAACCACAGCCGTATTCCCGATGCTTTTACCCAGATCGTTGATAGCTACTGCTTTGTACGCGCCGCAATCTTTTGGGTTCACTTCGTCGATACTAAGCCTCAACAGTCCATTAGGACTTGCTGATGTTTTGATACGCTCATCATCCGGCTTGATTTCTTCTCCATCTTTAAACCTAATATAAAGTACGCGTTAGTTGGAACGTCTTTGTTTTGCAAAAATGGTTGGTATACCAGGTAATATGGAAGGTTAGTTACCATTGAACGGTTGGCACCGGACTGCCGATAACTTTGGTGACTATATCTAAAGGTTCTCCCTCGCCAACTTCGGTGACACGCTTAAGAGGTTCTGCAAAAGAGGGCTCTATTTTGGCTAGTGTTAATTGGGCTGAAGTTTCGGCTGCTCCGACAATGTTACTTGCTGTGACTTTATACTGCAAGAGTTCATGTAAATGTAGATATGTGTTTTTTTATTTTTTATTTTGGAGATTAAGTTCCTTAAACAATCACTTACCACCGCTACATCGTCTTTTGTGAAGTGATCAATTGTCAGTGTACTGGATACTTGCCCTTCTTCATTCGTATCGATTAGAATGTGCTCGTCCGAGGTGATTTCTTTGTCGTTTCTAAACCTGAACAATAAATGCAAAAGTTCAGTGTAGTATTCCTGGGAAGTTAACATTGCCTAGGTAGCGCTAGTGTAACACACTAGTACAAAGTACAAACTAAGTAACGCTCTACATATTGGAAACGTCTTGGGGGTTATTTCAACTTCCCTATATTCTTTTACGTTAAAAATCGCGATTCTCAATTTCAGGTAATTTCATTTAAAAAATGTCCATGGAAATAATTCTTTTTTATCCTGGTAGCTCAATGCTATTGCTGAAATTATTTCAACCAACTTTCTTTCAAAAACGACTTTTATAACACACCAAAGGCGTTCAAAGATCACTCCTTTTACACGTTTTTTATATGAATGAGTTAACTTATCCCTTCGTTGTAGAAGCAGGGCTACCAACATAGGTACTTTTGGTTAACTTCCTAATGGTATTCAGCACTGAACCCAAAATGTATTTATTCAGAACGTATAGTTCTATTTTTCATTGCTATCTTCAGGAAATATTTCGTATAAGATGGGGGAAACTTGGGAAAGAAATTAAGTAATTTGTTTGTGTGTGTGTGCGCGTGCGCGTGTTTGGGGGTATAATTTTTTTAAGTACAACATGACAATTTTACCTCCTGAAAAAAGTTATCACTTTACAAATTTTGTCAACTAATCGCTGAAAATTAAGATCTTCACGTTTTTAACTCTGCCAGCTGACAAAAATTCAAAAATATTTGACCATAACGATAAAAAAGAGAAAAAAAATAGTGCAGAAAGTATCGAAACAATGTCTGTCTTTCGATTTAGATGCCCCAAATTTTCCAATTTTATTCCTCTACAGAAAATTTTTCAATGACAAAAGTATCTGGAGGGAAACCTTCCCGTACACTTCCTATGAATGCTCCCTTTTAGCAGTGGCGGACGCAGAGGACTATCCAGGAGAGATCAAATCAAAATATGTAAGAAATAGTTGTAGTTACATCAACCACCTCGTCTTGAGTACTTAGATCATTTTCTCGCCCTCGCAGTGGTAATTGAGAAGTACTTCATTTATACGATTTAAGTAGCTGCCTGTCTTCTTATTGACGTTGAAGATGAAAATTATTTCTAAAGTAGGTGGCCTAATTCTTCCTAATGAGAATATATTGGATTCCCGATCGGGCGACGATTTCTGAAGAATTTTCAATGTTCATCATAATCCCATAATATCATCCAACTTTCTGTAGCGGGAGCAATTCAATTCAGACTAGTACAAGGATCGTAGCATCAAAAACACAAAAACTTGGCAAATAAAATGAGATTTTAAAAAAAAGAAAAAAAAAGAGGTCTCGTTGTCCCTGAGAAGTGGAGGTAACATGAAACAAAAAATCTTGTAAGGCCAAAAATCTCTCCCTGAAATTCCTCAGAACCCACCTTTTTACAACTAATTTGCTTTTTTTGGTGGGGTACAAATGATACTTTGTACCTGCCCACATTTTTTATGTGGTACATTGTACTCCTGTACTTCAACTCCCCTCTGTCACCGGCTGAGATTATTCAATCATCAATGCTTACTTAGGAATCCTTTGGACTCTTTAGACTCTTCAAAACTTTTCCTAAACGTATTTTAAATTTGCTAAACTAATTTAAAACTTGTTTGCGACTCTCTGTCATTTTTTCAAGCTTGATTAAGGCTCTTGTAGACATAATCAAGACTTTTTAAAACGCTTATACCTATTTAAGACTCGTATAAGAATCTAAACGACTCTTTGAAACTAATTAAGTCTCCTTAAAATTCATTTAAGACTCTCCTGGACCTATTTAAGACTTTTTAAAGCTCTTATTTGAACCTCACTGACTGTTCAAGATTCATTTAAAACTTCCGATGGTTCCTCAAAACTGGGTCGAGGCTAGTATGGTCGTCCATACTTGTTTAAAACTAGTATTTGTAGATACTCTTGGACACTCTTTCAAATTTTTTTTAAGATTCGCGAAGGCCTTTTATTAGATATTCTCTATGTCCTTCCAGACTTGATCAGGACTCTTCCAAATTAGGTCATGGCTTTTTGATGTTTCAAGATCGGTGCTAAATCCTTAAAAACCTGCTCAAGACTACAAAACCTTTCTAGACTTATTTACAACTTGCTAAGCTTCTTAATCAATTTTGTGGATCTTAAAATTCTTTCACTTTTATTTAGGATTGTTTGAAACTCTTTAGAAGACTTTAGCAGGATTGTTTGAGACGCCATAATACGTTACAATTCCTAAAGCATTTCTGATTTTATTACTTTGCTCTAGGAGAGGCAATATTCCCCATTGCCTTCCTTACGTATCGCTCTTGCTGGCGATTATTATCTTCGTCTCAGATTGTGGTTTCAGAAAATGATTTGGTACACTTATTTGGTCCCCAGTGGCATCAGAACGGGAGATGCCGAGGCACATTGTACTGCCTAAAAAATGTAAGGAGGAAAAGTATCATTTGTATCACCTTCCCCCCTCCCATCCAAAAAAGTGGAAAGAAATTGAAAAATTATTCATTAATTTGTACAAAGGTGTCTGAACAGATGTCAGAGACAAGATTTACAAGATTTTTACTTGTTACCACCAATGTACTGATAAAAACAAAACTTTTTTGTTGCTGGTTGATTTTAATTTTTAATTTTCGTATCGCCCTAAAAAAACGTAAATAAAAAAATAAAAACTTCCGGTTTTTACTGTTGGCCTCTTTGATTCAGTAACTACATATGTGACCTGGAATCATAAAATGTGCCTCTGGTGTCAAAAATTCATTTTTCACTCTCTTGACAATTCTTATAGAAAAAATCACGTTCTATCGAATGAAATAAATCGCAGCTTCCTATCTTCATTAGTTTCTCCAAAAATTGCGTTTAAAAATTACATCAAAAGTTTAAAAACATTCGTTTACATGGCGTCGTGTGAAACGAGCCAACAGGAATGACAGAGAACAAGAATTCGAAACGCGGTTGTCATAGCAACGCGTAAACGCACCACCACAGATGTATATGCTATGTACATCTGTGCACACCACTGCCAGTATCCCATCTTTACACTAGTTTATCTCAAAAACCTGTTTTCGCACGAGAGGTATATTTCATGATTCCAGGTCACATATACTATATTTCACTTAAAAAAAGAAACCGTGAGTTGTCAACAAAATTCGACCATTTATGGTTTTATTGAATGGCCTGAAGGGGTGTACAGCTAAAATTAGAAATTAGGTAGTTATTTAAAACTTTATTTTTCTATTAATTAAATTATATGTTATACGTATTGTAGAATATTGTGCACACTTTCCGAGGAGGACACATTCGAAATTAGTTTGGTTATTAGAAGATTATTTCGTGCATGAGTCTCTTTTTCTTCTTTCTTCTTTTCCTTTTCTTTCTTAAAAACAACATCTGCACGTTTTACATAATCTTGACGTTTTTTGGTTTGATCCACTTACATTTTTTCAAGAGGTACGTAGGTACTTTAATGTCAAATTTTAGCAGTTTCTTTATAAAATAATTTTCAGAATCCTAAATAATTTTGTATTACAATTTTTCCGAATAAACTTCTACGAGTAGAAGTTTTAGTTCTGTGAATTTTCAAATTTTGTAAATTTCTAAATATTGTAAATTCGTTAATTTAAATGAATTTTCATTTATATAGAAGTAAAAACCTCTTAAAAATTCTTGTCATGTTCGAGATGTTCAATTTCTACATTTCAAGCCTGTATGTATAATTTTCGTCGTTTTATTCTTTAATTTTTATGATTTCCAATAAAATTTGTCCCATAAATCCCTACTTCTTTAAATTTCAAATTCCAGTCGGTTTTGCAAGTTTTGCTTTTTGGTGAAATAAAACTTTTGAGGTTGCATTGCTTCTAGATCAATGAGTAAAATAAGAGCGTAGAGAGCGCTGTTATAAGGGGGGAGGATCTAAAATAATTTTTGTCTTTGTCTTACCTGACCTTCTAGACCTTTTCCTCATGATTTGCCTCGCATAACTCTTGAAAAAACCTACTGTTTTTGCTAAGGGGATCCAGACCCCCATGGCCCCCTTTATCTATCCCCTTGGCATAAACTAATGTTGTAACTTGTTTTTATTTATCGTTTGTTTCTAGTAGCAAATTTAATATTTAGGTTACGTTTAACTACTCCATTTCCTATTCCACTTGATGTCGACTAATGACAGTCACTTGGCTGCCGACACCAAAATGATCGGCCACTTTATATTGTTGAAAGTTACAACATCTCGTAAACATTCACTCTTGCATTATTTCCTGAATCCAGTTGAAATAACTTTTCAAAGTAAAATATAGTTCAACAAGAATGCACCAAAATGATTTGATTTACAGGGAGAAAGAGAAATTCTAATTTTTCAAACTACAAAATGTCAATTTGGTTAGTTAGATAGCTCAAATCGGCGTGCAAAAGATTATAAGAGAATTTCTAGTTTTTCAAACTAGAAAATATCAATTTGGCTTAGTAGAAAATGGCTTGAGGCGAAGATCTTAACTTTTTAAATTTACCTAACTATCAGAATCCAATTTCTTGTAACTGATGGAAATTTTCAAGAGAAAACAACCAAAAGTATTCTCATGTTTTAATATCGCCATCTGATGCCAAAATTTTGTACCTAGTTTGTGGACTAATAAATGTGTAAATGGCGACTGTTTTTAATTTTTTAATTTTATTTATCTATTTATTTTTATTTCTGGCTGTAAGTACTGATCATGGAATAATAGACAGACACCTTTTAGTCGCGCGGTAAGAAGGGTGCTGATTGTTTTGTATTTATATTTTTATGCCATCTACGCGATTTTTCAACCAACAGATCACTCGATTTCTCGGTTTTCAGTCACCAATACCATCTCTTCAATTCCATGATATAATTTTAATGTTATACCCTTGAAAAATTCTCCGTAGGTGCCTTCTATACAGAACTACAAACAACACTTACCACTTTACTTCCGGGTTAGGAAGGCCATTTATTCGCACTTTCATCTGCAGCAAGTCGTAATCCTGAACTGTTCGATCTTCTAGCAGTTTGACAAACGATGGCTTTTCAGCTGTAAGTGGAAATGATCAAACGGCTTACAAATACTGGCTCACTGTTCAAGAATCGACTTCCCCATAAATACAACCTTCGTACTTACTGTATAATTTGAGAGTGGCTACAGCATCCGATTTTCCAACGTTATTCTCAGCAACGATCTTGTACTCTCCCTCATCAGACAGAGAACAGTCTTGAATCGCCAGTCGGTGGATGGTTTTGTATTCGTCTATTTTCTCTGATGAAACGGTATGTTTCGTTCCAGAGGCAACCTCCTTGCCATTAATGTACCTGTGATAAGCGATTTAATTTTCATTGTTATATACTCTTCCATCTATTGTATAGACATGCCTGATACGATTTTTTCCACCTACCAGGTTACTTCCGCGTCTGGTGTCGCCATCACAGTTGCTTCGAAAGTACAGGGCATCGTTGGAGGTACAACTAAATCACGGAAAACCTCGATTTCTGGTTTCATCACAATAGTCAAGGAAGCCTGATGCAGACAAATTCAATTTTGAACTGATTTTCTCATTGGTTAAGAATGGAGTATTTGATTTTTAAATCATGTAAGCACTCAACATCCAGCTCAAAATAGGAACACAAACGAAGAAAAAACGTGTTTCTGTTGTGTGAAGGGCTGAAGCCCCAATCTGCTCACCCTAGGAAGGGTGAGGAGTTTTGAATGAAAATCAAACTTTTTGTAGGGCTGAAGTTTCAAACCCATATCTGACCTCGCTGCTGGCTTAAAAGTTGTTTTATCTACACCCAAAAACTTACACTCGATTCAGCGCTTCCAAATTTATTTTTCGCCTTAACTATATATGTTCCGGTATCGCTGAGATCCGTCGACGGTATTGTCATTCTAAATGTACATTCCTTCAATCCTAATTCGATATCTTTGACGTCAACCGTGAAATCGGCAATCACATCTTTTCCATCGACCGTCCTGAATGAAAAGTATTTGATTAATGAAAACTGGTTAGAAAAGGGAAGACGATTACTGAATTATGTTTCAAAACACAGAGCGTCAGATGACTTAAATTGTGAAAACACTACAGACTTTGACTGAATTTTAACAATGGAGTAAAAGGTACAGTTATGGACTACCCTAACTTTTTTCTCAATTCGGCTCACAATTATCCGATTTTAATGAACGATGTGTCAAAAAGTGAGGCATGTAGTCTAGTTTTATGGATCAATTTTTTTTCAACTTTGTAGGTTCTTTAATGAAAATGAAAATTGAGGTACTAATGTGGATCTACGTAGTTCAAAAAAATTCGATCCTAAATATTAATATTTTTGAAATATTATTTATATCAATGATAGTAGAGCGTATGGCGATGCAGGCATGCCAAATTGGCCACGGAACACCGCATCCCTTATCCCGGAAATGCCCCGAACAGGCCTGCGTCAGAATAGAGGGATTCAACGTAAAGTTTTTTTGCGACTTACTTTCTTTCTTTCTAATTTTTTCACATTTTTACTAATCTTTGAAATAAATGCGAGTTGATAACATAGTGAGAAACAAATTTACATAGCGCCCAAAGAACTGAATAGGAACACCGAAAATTGAATAGAACAATGTTTTTTCAATATTTAGTAACATATTTCGGGATTGGTTCGCCTGAAGCGCTAGCAACCGTTCCTATACAGGGTGGTCCATATTTGTACCTTGGTTCATAATTGTACCGTTTACTCTACTAATAGAAGTCGTGGACGAGAGTTCACACCTATGGGCAAACAAATTCTTCGTTTCTTTCAATCTCATAAGCTGTAATTTTTGTAAGTTGGTTTGTTACTTGTATTACAAACACGCAAATATTTTTCAGTTACCATGTTGCTTCCGGTACCGGGTCGGCGATGAACGTTGCCTCCAACACTGCTGTCTGCTTTCTGGTTACAGTTTCACTTTTCACACCTTCTCGCAGCTTTGGGCCCCTCAGGTTCTCAACATCTGTAACAGTGGTACACGATAGAATCGATGAAACTTGTAATTTCAGCTGCTCGTTCTAAAATATTGTCTGTCGAATGAAGCAGATAGCAGTTGATCGTACTTGATATGATCAGTTGTGCTTGTTGAGATATTTCTCCGACGCTGTTTTTCAGTCTAGCTTTGTAAACACCGGCGTCTACCGCTTTCAGATCTACGATTTCCAGTTTATATTTGTCGCCATCTTCGCTCATAACAAAATGCTTTCCACTTTTGAGTCTTTCGCCATCTTTATACCTGGACAAGTCATAAGAAGAGGTATCCACCATGATTCTAAATGCACAGCCGCGTACGGAGGTGAGTCGTGCACTTAAACTCACACTCACCAAGTGATTTCTGGTCGAGGCACGCCGTATCCAACCAATTCGAAAGCCGCCGACAGCGTCTCGAAAGTGTCAATATCTTTATCCATGCCAGATACAACTCTCGGGAATTCTAGAAAAAATTTTGTTTTATGTGAGTATTTTGTAATAAATTTTGCACTCAACGTCTTGTACAACATACAACCAATTTTTGCAAAGTATAGATCTGTTTGAAATTTTGGAATAGCACTTTTCAATGGGAAAGAAAAAGTAACGTTCATTAGCTCCTGGAACTATTTACGGCGTACAAGGTATGCAATTTTATTAACACCAATGTTCTTCGCACCAAAACATACGAAAAGACGGATTTTATACGAGTTAATGAATTTTACACTATGAAACTGATATCGAATCCACCCCCTTCCCAATTTTATCGGATATTCTTCACTTCCATGTTTGTTTTAGTGTCGCGGTTTTTCGCTTTTATTTGAAAGTGTATGAAGTTTTAAGTTTCTCGCTTCACAATGATCGGCATTTTCCAAGGAAATTTAAATTGATGGATTTTTCAAAGTTAGCTAGTTTATAAGAAAGAAACATTATTTGTTATCATCTCTGATTTTCACATGGAATTCTAATAGGATGTAATACCAACTGATTGAGAAAGTTTTTCTAAAATTACATTCTGTTATTGGGTGCAATATTATTCGTTCTAAAAGTACGAAACTACAAAATAATAGCACAAGCTGACAGTCTACAGCCACAGCGGGTTAGAGCTTTACAGCATGGATTAAGTTAGTTCAAAACGAAAAATCATTATGGAATTTAGTCTTTCAAACACTTACCGTTAAATACACACAACCAGTCTCTTCTGTAATTAAAACAAGCCGCATTTAGTTTTGTTATGAATAGATACAAAAGAAGTATTATCGAAATCTAGAAAGTTGGAGAGGCACTTTACATGAAGAGTTAATAGAGCGAGTAATAAGCGAAATGAGCATTATGCGTATTTTTACACAAAACTCGGGCCGTTCATCGTGTCTTTTTTGAAACATGAAATATTTTCGGAATATTTCCAGACACCGATGTACAACAGCACTTCACATCTCGTAGCTTAAATTAGAATAAGAAAATTGCAGGTCTTATATTATTCGTAGAATTAAAATTCGTATTTTGTAAATTAATATAATACAGGATACGGAAGAGAACGTATGTAAATATAAAATTGAAAACCAGTAGAAAAATTTGTGATGAAATCGGTGATAGTGATGCGAATTTTAAATGGACGTAGAAAATATCACTCCGGAGAAAGAATAATTTTCATTATTTTTGTAACTTCTTAATCGCTATCACTTTACCAACTTCATCTCATAGTTCGATTAAAATTTCTTTGCGTGGACGGTAACAAATCGTGAGCGATAAAACAATGCAATGGTAACAATCTTCAACATGTACAACAGGTTGGAGTCAGTATTAGCATTCAGAAGTTTGTAAAACTTTCATCTTATGTCCCGTGTATGTCAGGATTTTCTGCTTCTGAATTGTAAATACCTAAGTTATCGTAATATATTTCAAAAAGTATTGAATCCACTGCTTAATTTTTGCTTTTTGTAACTCAGAATTGCTTGACACAACACTGTTGTTTGAAGATTATTAAATTTATATTTAGTGAAATCGGAAAATAAGCATAGAGTTATTCAAAATTGGACTTGGAAGGTTTCAGCTGCAACAAATTCGCATTGTATACTTCTTCAAAATATGTAGGTGTTCAGATGGAGAGGGTTTTCTGAAGTTTTATCTGTAGGTGATACTTGGGCCTATGCCCAAGTCTGGAAGCATTTGTCATGATAATATACGTATGTTTCATTTCTTTGGATTTTCAAAGTAAAGAGTCTACAAGTGACGACTTCGGCTAATTTTGAGAAGGAACTCGCTGCTCATCATACCAAAAATAAATCAATGTACCAGTAGTTGATTACTGTACCAATGACAAGTCATTGAACCTAGGATGTATCATTATATCCATGGTGAACCATTGTATGAATTATGAGCCGCTCGGCGAATCAGTGTACCAATGTTGGATAATTATGTCAATGATGGATCACTGTATGTACCAGTAATATTCATCGCACCAAAACTGAATCTGTGTGCCAAAAGCAGTACACTACACCATAAGTGGGCTATTATGCCGAAAAGAGTTCGTAATTAGAAAAATAACTGCACTGAAAGTAGACAACTGCACCAAAGCAAATGAGTGCTGGAATATGCATACATTTTATACTGAATGACATCATAACAAGTTTTCTTCAAGTGTGAACTCCGAAGTGAGCTAGTACCCAGATTTTCAGAACGATTTTTGGGGTGACAGGTCAGGTCCAGTTTCAAGTCCTAACATTCCCCCCCCCCTCCTCCCATACTTTTCAAATCATTTAGATACTCAAGTGGGTAAATATAACTTGATTTCATTACGAGTTTTTTCTCAGTTTCAATTATCTAAGCCACATAAGTGCAAATAGCCCACCTAGAGTGGGAAGTTCATGAGAGAGCAAGCACCCAACTACTGCTGTAAATTCTTTCACTCTTGTAAGTTTTCAGTTATTTTGGAGGAGATTTCAGCAAATTTTGGAAACCTAAATCCCTCTTTCCATTAGCTTCTATGCTAAGGAGCCAGTGCAGACAAATGATTTACTCGTGTACTGAACAGAGACCACGTGTCTTGAATATGAAATAATTTTTCTGCCCATAGTCAGCTCCTGTGAGGTGAAAGAAAATTATAGGAGGTTAAGCTAGAAGATGCTCGGGAGAATAAGCCCCCTAAAACTCCTTAAAAGCCACCGTCTCGCCATTTTATTTCGTCTTAAATTTTTCTCCCTCTTCCGAAAAAAGCGAACTAAATGCATACATTTCAATATAAAATGCTGTAATTCTGGTACTCGACTCCCCCCCCCCCTCCGTCTATCTCTATTTCTAAAAACGAGATCCGCTGACACTTTTCTATCTACATTGTGTTTTGAAATCAGCTGGCAGTGGCGTAGTTATGGGAGTTTACTTCCCCTCCGAAATTAAAAACAATTCTGTGCATTAGACAAAAATATCTAAGAACAGAGAAGGAAGAGGTTTATAAAAATCTACCTTCCTCCCCCACACAAAAAAGTGGCGTAACTATGCTACTGCAGATGGTGTAGAAGTTGAATGGTTTCAGACTTCAATTCTGAAAAACGTGATGGTCAAACCAACTCTCTGCGCGAATTAATTCACTCACAAATTTCAAAAGCAGCTCTGAATACTTCCAAGTCTTTACAAAATAAAATCTCGTACACTTGAAAAGCTTTTTTTTTTTCTCAAATTAATTCAGTAACGGTGTTCATAGTACCTCCTTTCGTTTCCGCCAGAGATCCTCGTTTACTTCGCCGGCCTTTTTCTTCGTCCAGTGAAATGTCCGAAACAGATTCCAACGTCGAGGAACGTTCGGTGGGCATTCGCAAGAATTTTTTCTTGTTGTCATCCGTCTCACCTGCATTTATTTCCTCGATTTCGTAAGCTTCAGCCCCCGATTTTCTTCTCCCTATTTCATCCGTTGTCTTACTTCGCGGCTTTTGCACGTCTGTTTCGTCTTTCTCAGCTGCGGTGGTAAGTGTTCTTTCGCCCTTTTTGATACCGGTGTCAGATACATCACCGACATCCTGGGAATCAGATTTGCCAAACTGCACTTCGTTCGCGTCCGAAATGTCGACCGAGTTACCCCTCGATTTATGGGGTTTCAGTTCTTCAATACTCGGTTTCTGTGATTCTTCGACACTCTTCTGCTGCACAGAACTCAACCTGCTGCCGCGTCGGGAACGAGGTTCAGTAATGCCTGCCTTTTGGAAGGCTGAGTTGTCTAGTGTGGTGTCCGCGGCCTCGGAACTCTGCCTCGATTTCAATTTCTTATCGTCCACCGTTTCACTGGTCACTTTTTTCGGTTCGTCGACGCTGTTCTGCGATAGAGTAGAACTGAGGCGGCTGGCTCTCCGAGAAGGTGGTTTTGACGTATCTGCCTTCTGAACATCAGATTTATCCGCAACTCCGTCTTCTACTTGAGACATTTGCCGCGATTCCGCTTTTGATTTTCTGTCGTCCAACTCGACTATCTTGCCTTTTTGTGATTCGTCGTCGCTAACCTGAGATAGCGTGGAGCTCAGTCTGCTCGCTCGTCGTGAGCTGGGTTTGGACTCTTCGGCCCCTACGGTTTTTGGCTTATCGACTGAAACGTCGCTGACTTCTGAAATTTGTCTCGATCCTGCTTTCAGTTTCTTTTCGTCCAAAGTATCTGTGCTTCCTTTTTGTGATTCGTCAACACTACCCTGAGACAGCGTGGAGCTTAGTCTACTCGTTCGCCGTGAACTTAGCGTCGACACCTCAGCATTTTGGGCTTCTGGCTTATCATTGTCTTTGATTTCTGAAATTTGTCGTGATACTGCTTTCAAGTTCTTATCCTCCAGAGTGTCTGAATCGCCTTTTTGTGATTCGTCTACGCTGACTTGAGACAACGTGGAGCTCAGTCTGCTTGTTCTCCGTGAACTAGGCTTAGAAATATCGACACTTTGAGCTTCTGGTTTATCAACCGAAACATCACTGACTTCTGAAACTTGCCTCGATCCTGCTTTTAGTTTTTTGTCATCCAAAAAGTCCACGTTACCTTTCTGTGATTCATCTACACTACCCTGAGATAACGTAGAGCTCAGTCTGCTCGCCCGTCGTGAACTAGGCTTAGAAACATCAACACTCTGAGCTTCTGGTTTATCAACTGAAACTTCGTTTACTTCTGAAACCTGTCTTGAGCCTGCTTTCAATTTCTTATCATCCAGTGTGTCCACGTTACTCTTCTGTGATTCATCCACACTACCTTGAGATAACATAGAGCTCAGTCTGCTCGCCCGTCGTGAACTAGGCTTGGAAACATCAACACTTTGAGCTTCTGGTTTATCAACCAAAACGTCGCTAACTTCTGAAATCTGTCTTGATCCTGCTTTCAATTTTTTATCATCCAGCGTGTCCACGTTACCTTTTTGCGATTCATCGACACTACCTTGAGACAACATAGAGCTCAGTCTACTGGCTCGTCGCGAACTGGGCTTAGAAACATCAATACTTTGAGCTTCTGGTTTATCAACCGAAACGTCGCTGACTTCTGAAATCTGTCTTGATCCTGCTTTCAATTTTTTATCATCCAGCGTGTCCACGTTAGCTTTTTGCGATTCGTCAACACTACCTTGAGACAACATTGAGCCCAATCTGCTAGCACGTCGCGAGCTGGGCTTAGACACATCTGTGCTCTGGGCTTCCGGCTTGTCGTCCGACATGTCACTGACCTCCGAAATTTGTCTGGATTCTGCTTTCAATTTCTTGTCATCTACAGAATCGACTTTACCTTTTTGTGGTTCATCAACGCTACTCTGAGACAAGACGGAGCTCAGTCTGCTCGCTCTACGAGAACTGGGCTTCGACCCTTCGGCATTTTCAATATCTTTTTCGTTGACGTTTGCGTCACTAGAGCTCAATCTGGAGCCTCTTCTGGAGCGAGGCTGACTAATGTCACCGTTTTGCAGGGTCGGCTGTCCGGGTGTGACGTCACTGGATGTAGAAATTTGCCGAGACGTAGACTTCGATGTTCTGTCATCCAGGGTATCGACGGTGATCTTCTTCGGCTCATCGACACTGTTCTGAGACACGACCGAGCTCAGTCGACTTGCTCGTCGTGAGCTGATGTTGGATACATCAGAGCCATCTTCCGCCTTGATCGTGTCATCGCTGGCTTCTGAAGTCTCTCTCGAATACGCGTTTGGCTTCCTCGTTTCGAGTTTTTCAAGTGGTTTCTTCGGTTGGTCGACACTCTCCTCAGAATTGATTCTACTAGCTCTGCGTGAACTAGTTCGAGAAACGTCAGCGCTTTGAGACTTGTTACCAGCAGCCACATCTTCAATCTCTGAAGCCTGCCTGGATTCAGCTTTCAGTTTCTTGTTGTTCAGTGTTTCAATAACTGCTTTCTGCGGCTCTTCAACACTGCTCTGTGGAACAAGCGAGTTCAGTCGACTAGCTCGTCGTGAAGTGGGTCTGGATACCTCAACACTTTGAGCCTCCGACTTGCCAACTGATACCTCGATGGCTTCTGAAAGCTGCCTGGAAGCCGCTTTCAGTTTCTTATCGGCCGAATCTGCGGAACTAGGTTTCTTTGCATCATCCACACCGCTTTCAGATTGGAGAGAGTTCAGTCTACTAGCTGTTCGTGATCGTACTTCTGTTACGTCTTCGTTTGTACCGTTTTCAGAAACTTCCGCCGTCTGGGATTTTTTCAGCGTGCCATCTAATATTTCAATCTCTATGTTTTTGGCTCCTTCGATACTGCTCTGCGACAGGCGAGAACTCAATCTGCTCGCTCTTCTCCGGGACTCGGTTATTTCGATAGTTTCGGGTTTTTTGGCCGGTACATCAGCAGCGTCTTCGGTTCCCCAAAAGTCGGCATTGTCGGTATCACTGAGCTTGTTCGGAGCTGCGGTCTTTGCCGTGTCTGCTTCTTTGTCATCGGCGTTCTTTAGCGACGCTTCCCGAGCCTTCAGCGATGCTGTTCGCTGTTGGCAGTCAGCCATTTTTTGTGACTCCTCGTCTTTGCCGGCTTGCTTCTCTAATATCTCTCCCAGAATGCTCCGTTGTGTCTGAATCCTTTTGAAAAGTTCTTCCACAGCGTCATCGGTATTGTCGCTTTCAAAGACACGAGAAGGTTGCTCGTCAAAGCTGACCGCTTTCGATGGCCGTTTGAATTCTTCGCTGGAAGACGTTTTCAGCGAGCTCTTACGCCCAGCGATTGAGTCTTCCTGTATCGACAGTTCGTTCTCATACTGACCAGCCTTCTTGGACTGCGTTTTCTCAACCTGCTCGGTGATGGACGATTTTCGAGAACTATTGTAACTAATTATGTTGGCATCGTTTTCATTCTCCAACGACGAGATGCTCTTGTTAATTTGGTTCAGTATACTTTCGCTCATTCTCGAGTGCTTTTTGAAAATCGAGGAGTGGGTCGAAGATGGCGGGATTTCCAGGTTTTCGTTTAGTTCGATATTCAGTTCGTCTTCTTCGTTGAGCTCGTACACATTTTTAGATCGCTTGGTCGTCATGCTGAAGGAGTCTTCAAACACTTGTGAGCCCTGGTCGTCGATGTTCTCCTCTTCGGAAACAGAGACGATCGAAACGCCACGACTTATGTTGATCTTGATGTAGTGCTCGTTTTCGGGCGGTTCTTCTACCAAGCCGAAACTGCTAGGTTTCAGCTCTGTGGCAGCAACGAATTCTTCGGAACGTAATTCTCGAACCGTGAATGCCTCGTCGTCGCCGCTTTCAGTGGACAGCCGCTTACGAAGAGGTGTTCTTCCACCTGTAATCGGAGGTTTGTGTAATGACATGGAAGAGTTATGAGAACAATGAGAAATGATTGGAAATTCGAGTGATATAATATTGTTCCTCGAATATAGTGACTAAATAATGTGAATAAATTGTAAAATTAATAATTACAACTGGCTGGTGTGATGAATCTGTAGTTGGCGGAATCGTCTAGTCTAACCTAATCATTCCATGTGTATGGAAATATTGAATTGCTTAAAAATTAAGAATTAAATAGTAAGATAGTAATACGGATCCTGAGGATAACATGGATGAGCTTTTACTTACGACTGTCACTGGCTTTCTGAGCCTCGGCTTGTTCAGTAACCGTTTGCTTTTTCTTCGTAGGCAGCTTAATAGTAACGCTATCCTTTACCTGTTCTGTTTTCGAAGAAATGTCTGGATTTTGGAAAAGCAATATACAACGATTTAAAAAGCAGGCTATAGCACAAAATTACTGTTGATTTTATATTCGTTGCCTACCACAGATTGTTATATCTAAATTTCTTCTAAAAGTTACTTGGTAAGTGTCTACACATGTTGTGACGCTTAACTACATCAAGTTCTACTCCAACTACTTGACAAAATTTAGTTATTAATTTCTCGATACGATGCGGTATTTACAGAATGAACTGCGCTAGATACAACTCACTCTCAGTAATTGAGAATTCAATAAAAGAACTATAGTTCGAGTATAGTTGCATCGTACACTTACCTCATCCCAATACTGGAAACATGTTTGCTATTTAGGCCTAATGTGGTTTGTCATTTGACTTATAAATATATTTAATCTAATTCAAGTATAAGAATGAAGACAGTATGGCTAATGGATTGTAATTGCACCTACCAGGCTCATCGGCATTCACTCCATTAACTATAACAGTATCGGTTTCTTCATCGCGTACACACTTTTTATGATCAGTGCTAGCTGTCATACAAAAAAGGTGGTGCACATAAATGAAACAATGAATTTCATGCCAACTAAACTATGTACTCTAAGGTGTGGGTTCGAAATCTACATTAATGGTTAATTAAAAAATTGCGATCAACGTGCATATATGCAGCCGGCATAAGGTATGGAACTAAAACTTCAGGTTCGGGTTGAAAAAACAGCTACATGAGTTAGGGTTTTCCTACTACATGCAACGAGTGGATGTGAAACATGGTGCGCAACAAAATTCTAATTTTCGAAGGTCTATTCATTGTATTTCAGTTCATGAGACGCTGATCTGTTGTAGTGTCCAAGAGGTATAATACATGCTTTATAAATAAATTTCAGAATAACTGCTCAGGAGAATAAGGAACTCAAAACATCCTTGACGGGATACCGTGAGATCATTAACGGCCCGTGTAACTAGAACATGTACAACACATCTCGAATACACATGCAATAACTGTGTTGCTTTGTGAAACCCTTGCTTGTATCTACAGTCCTAGATACCCAATATATTACAATATTACGAGTATATAAAAGCGGTTGTTAAAATTGTACTTTCTACGAACATCAACACTGAAATATATCCGAGTACAGCCCCAAAAGAGGTGGACTAGAGGGTCTAGTGAAAGACATATACACGAAAATTCAACCATGGAAATTTGGCATATTTTTGTGTTCAGATAAATACCAAATTTTTTACGACACAATGAACTATTAGCTGTAGAGAATTGTCCGAGTGAAAGGAGAATTACGAGATGCGCAATTCACTCACTTGAAGCACTCTACACTGTACTTATGAAGGGTTGTCAGCGGTGTGAGTCCAATTTTTATAATTCACAACAGCCCATCCTGCTCGTGCTTTGTGCCTTTGTGCCCACTCACCCTTGCATCCATGTTTCACAAACACTCCATGCAAATACGATGTCTGTCACATGCTTGCAATCAATCTTACCCAATACAGTAACTAAACTTCTGGTCACCGCCGTTCCTCGTTCATTAGTGGCTCTGACTTCATATTCACCGCCATCTTCTTTGCGTATGAGTGTTATGGTCAAATTGTAATTCTCAATGCGTTTGGCATCGCGACTAATCTTGATGCGAGAATCGCTGTAAATCTCCTCTCCGTTGTGGTACCTAATTCCAGGTAAAATGGCCGACAATTTTAGCAACTTGAAATACGAAACGGTTGTCTCTGGTTTTTAGAAATAGTTCAAAAGCCGTACCATTTAACGTCCGGCTCTGGTACACCTTCACATGCGATAGTTAATTTGAGTGTCTCGCCTTCTGTGATCTCGAGGTCGGATAACTCCTTCTTGAATTTTGGAAATGCTGAAACATGATGGAAGAGAGTATTGTAAAACAGCCTAATATGAACCACATTTTGTTTTTTAGCCATATATTGGCCCTTATAAGCCTGAAAATGTTGCTGAAGGCCTTGAATGGTAGCTAAAGGATCCTAGTATCCCCCTTCCTCACAAGGAAATTTCAAAAATATTAAATTGGATTATGTATTTATTTATTTATTTTTGTTTATCTTATGATTTTAATAGGATATCGAAAATTTGGGCTCCTAATATGAACCACTTTTGAAAAAAAAAAAATTAAATAGAATAAAAATTGCAAAATAAACGTTTAATATTAAACAGTTTCGATAAGTGAAAAAAGGTAAAGTATCATAAATTCAAAGATGCAAACACGTTGAGCATGTAACAAACCACTTGAGTCGTTAAAGGAGCAGGCATTTTTTTTTAGACCATAATTTACAGCTATTTGCTATCTGTAAAAATTAACGTAATTTTTGAGCTCGTTTCCATATTACCATAGGTAGTCCATATTAAGGTACCAAAACAAACATTTTTTAAAATGACTTACTATCAGTTTTGAACCTTCAATCGAAAAACTTTATACAGGATTCGATTCGTTTTCTTTTGGGCTAGAAATAACACCTTCGAAAAAAATTTTTAATCACTCTTTTCCAAAATTATAACATAACACGTACATGATATTAAAAAAAAGTTGAAAGCAATAAAATCTTTTTTCCTTTATATTTTTTTTTTGAGGGGAGGGAGGAGCTTTCAAGCTTGAATTTTCAACATGCATCAAGATAGTACATCAAAGACAACAGCTTAAATTTTTTGCCGGCATGTAGCACCATAAACAGGCGAGATCGGCCGGTGGTCTGCATTGAGAAGGGGTCCATATTAGGCTACTTCATCGTAAGTAAAAAGATTCGCGCGTTATTTTCACTCTGTTTTGCGCGTTATGAAGCTAGAAAAAATCCCACTTATTAGTTACTTGAAATCTAACATTTACTGGACCAACTTACTGTAGACAGACAATTTGCAACTAGTCTCTCTGAAACCAACTTCGTTTTCAGCTTTGCATTTGTAAACACCTGACATCTGAGTGGTTGCTTGTTTTATGACTAATTTGTAAGTATCTCCATCTTCGATGCATGTGTATTCTTTTTTCTTGGATGTAATTTCTGCTTCGTCGTGGTACCTACATCAAAATCAAATTTTTTTCAAATAACTAAGAGTGCTTTTTTGAATACTGGTGATGTTTGTTCACTTGAGCTTGCTATTGTTCAACAATTGTGAGAGTTGTACTGCAGCTGAGAAGCTGAAATTTTAAAGTGTTGTGTGTCGTGTTGCAGTGACGACCGAGTTCTTAGATAAGGTCAATCGTATTATATGGAGTTGATAGAGGGGCAATGTCGGATTTACCTGATTGGCCGCTGTGTGCTATTTTACCGCTTCCAAAAATATACGTGAAACAAAGTTTATCCCCTTCTTAATCATTTTCCATTTTTCTCTGAATTCCCCCCCGCCCCTCCTCAAAATTTTGTTGCTTTGTGCTTAAGCATACTTTAGCACTATAGTAATCTGCCACTGGCTGGAGGCAAATCAATATCATAACCAACTACTATCAGACACAAATTATGAATGTGCACAACTACTTCCTCTATACTAATCATTTTCGTCTGCAGCACCTGCCCAAGAGAAGCCCCAAGGGGCTGGGGCATGTTAACATCATAACCTGCCAGCAGCTAGTACCAATTACCAATTTATATAAATATGTCATGTTTAAAAAATCATTTTCTTCAGCAGCACCTTCCCAAGAGAAGCCTCCTGGGGGTTGGGGGCAAGTTGGTCTCAAAATGTGAGAAATGAAAAATTGGCACTTTTTTAAGAAAGGTTTCTTACCAAATTTCTTCCGTTTTTCTCTATCTCTCACTATTCTTGAGATATTTGCAATTTTTCGGGAAATTTTGCTGTTTTTCCTCAAGATTACTTAAGGTTGTAAAAATATTCAGAAAGAACCTATTTTGAATTTGCATGTTATTCAAATTGCATACAAATCATTTTGTTTTTTATTTATTTCACTGCATTTTCTGTAAAAAAAAATCATTTTCAGCAATAGGATCTCTCTAAGAGAAACCCAAAAGGGGGAGGGGCAAATTGACTTGCTTCCTGAACATGATTTGTATAGAAAATGCCGCAAAACTGAAAAAAAAATGAAAAGTCAAAATTTTCCGGAAAATTGCAATTATCTCGAGAACAGAGAGAAATAAAGAAAAAGGGAAGAAATTTGGTAAGAAACCTTTATTAAAGAAGTGCTAATCTTTCTTTTCCTACATTTTGAGATCAACCTGCCCCCTAGTTCCTGTGGGGGGAGCTTTTCTTGGGGAGATGCTGCTAAAGAAAATGATTTTATACAGCGACCATGTTTGTACAAATTGGTAAGTGGACCTGCTGATGGCTGGTTATGAGAGTAACATGCCCTCCGCTCCTAAGGACTTTTCTTTTTGGGAGGTGCTGCAGATGAGAATGATTTGTATAGAGGAAGCAGTTGTGCAAATTGATAATTTGTGTCTAGTAGTGGTTGGTTACAAGGTACAAGGCCGGATTTGCCTCATTGACCACTGTGTGCTGATTTTATTTTTACCGCACCCAAAAATATACGAGAAACAAATTTTATCCTCATTTTGTTCGTTTCCCATTTTTTTCTAAATTTTTCCGCCCTCAGAATTTTGCAGCTCTGTGCTTAAGCACATTTCAACACAATGGTAAACCTGCCGTTGGTAAGAGGCCAAAATTTGCCGTTTTGTAAGGGTTTGGATGACTCGCGACCTAATCAGCTATAACTGAACTACAGAACTAAAATTCCAAATGTGCTTTCTTGAACACTTTTCCTGAACCGAGTTCGAAGATGAAGGTGATTGGTTGACAATGCGGGGGTCAAGAACAATATTAGAAAGAAGTCCCCTTTTCGAACTTAAAATGTTTAGAATTTTTCATCTCGTAACCATAAGTTGTATTAAAATTTTGATATCTCATAGCCAGTAGAATTTTTGAGATCTACCTATTTAGTCATTACCAATTTTTTGTACGACTCGCGGTTAGAAAACTTTTTGAAAATATAAGGTTTACGTATAGTTTTGATTTACATAAATGAAATATCAGTGTGCGGTGCTCTCCACCGTGATTGACTTTCTAACGTTGCCGATCTTCTTCGTACATAATTTATGTTGTATACATATATGTTACATATTAATATCCTGTCTGGCTACTTCCTGCGTAGCATGATGCAACCGTCTTAGAAACGTCTTTTGTCTCCTGCATTCCTGTACATTCGATATGTGATCTTTTCAAAGCCACATTCTTCCTCTTCTTCTCATTACTCACTTTAGTAGTTGTACTGTCGGTTCCTAAGACACTTGCTACCAATTTTTGTCATTTTCCAAAAATTAATATCAATGTGACTAAAAAACACAGCTCAAAAATGGGCGAAGGAACATGGATTTATATCTAGCTAGTGAAACGTAATTTCTATTTATTAATAATTTTTTTAATTTGATAATAATTTTGTCTTTCAGTTGTATCGTAAGATTTGTTTCTTCCAATTTTTAATGAAAATTTTGAATTTTTCTTATAAGTTACTTTCTTCTTTTTCCATGCTCATAAGTTACCTCTTTCTGTCCCTCTGGTCACTGATGCAATACTCGAAAGGGTAGTTTTCAAGGACAGGAGTGTTTGGCATACGTGCATCGTCATATGTTCCACCAATGGGGGTTATCTCTTTCTAGCTCCACATCCTCTCAATAGGTTAACGTTTGACACTGCCTGATGTTGAAACCCAGTATCGATTGCCAGGCTTATTTACAGTTATTAATAATCAAATAACTTCTGCTCACCTTCCGCCCAATTACAAGAAAAAAAAATTATTCTGGAAAATATTATCGAATATTACCAGGTTACTGTAGCTTTCGGGAATGCATTCATTTTCACAGTGAACTCGACATCCATATCTGAATCGTTCACAGTCAAGTCCTGCAATTCCTTTTCGAAACGTGGCAAGCATTTCACGAATAAATGGCCATCGCATTCATTGCTGCCCCACTGGTTGCTTATTTCGCAGGAGTACGAGCCGGCGTCCTCTCTCTGCACTTCACTGATTAACAAAGTGAACACTGCGCCTTCCGAACTTGTTTTGAAGTGCTTTCCATCGCTTTGTATTACTTTGCCGTTGAATTTCCTGCAAATAAACGAATGTAAATTGAGAATTCGAATCAATTACAGCTTCTCTGAAGAATATAAGAAGCTCGCGTGTTTTACCATTTAACAGCGGGCAGGGGATCGCCATCAACCATCACGCTGAATGAGACATAATCCCCCTCTACGGTTTCTACTTCTTTGGTAAGAGCGCCAACAAATTGAGGCGGACTTTCCATCGATAAGTGGCACACATCTGATACTTGGCTGTATTCGTTCGACGCCACCACTGAGTAGGTGCCGGCATCGTCCATAACCGCGTTCTCGATAACCAAAGTGTAACTGTCAGAAGCTTCATCGGTAACGTATTTGATGCGATTTGATTTCTTGATCATCATTCCATCTTTGTACCTAAAAGAATAGTTGTTTAGATAGAGATTTATCTATCAAAAATCACTCAAGTGATTCATCCTTTGATCCTGGTCATTTTACCATGCAACGATAGGTTTTGGAGACGCTTCCACTTGTATTGTTAACTTCAGTTCTCGTCCAGTTAAGCCGGTAAAGTCTTCCAGATGTTTGGTAATCTTAGGCGGAGCTAGAAAAAGGTGCATACTAGTATACTCAGTTTTGATTTTACACACAAAACACAATTGAAAATTTTTATAGACCTATACCTTTAACTTGTAATGTCACGAACTGCGAGTCTGTGCCCACCTCGTTCTTGGCAATTATATTGTACTCGCCAGAATCTTCCAAGTTCAAATTCTTAATTACCAATGATGCAGTCTCAGTTTCTTCTTCATAAATGATCTTATGACGACCGGATGAGAGAATTTCTTCGCCATCCTTAAACCTGTAAATGTGAGAACATCTGATGTAATAGTGCTAGTGGTAAAAGTTACGCCACTCAGAGGGTTGAAGATGCTCGTTTACCATCTAGCAGTGGGTAGAGGATCTCCCGTTGCTTTTACTTCAATAACACCAGTGCTGCCAACATTGCCTTCGAAAGTTTTGGTAATCGATTCGATTCTCGCTTTTTTGGGCAACTTTTGTATCTCCTTTATCGTACCTAAAGATAGATGCACATTACAAAAATGTAGTCGGGAGATTTGGTATAGTTCAACGTGATGGTAGAAAGTTGTGTAACCAGAAGGTTGAGAAAAATGCAACCCCCCCCCCCCGAGACACACACACACTTAAATTTCCCAGATTTCTTCTTTTAGTAAAATACGCGCAGACTGATACATTCTTATGTTACTTCATATTGACAAGGAAGTTCCCAGAAATGAAAGGCACCCCCCCCCCTCTGCCGACCAAAAAAACTAGCCATCGCATCAATGGAATGGTTTTGTTTTGGTCGTCAGTCAGGTGTCGTATCCGTTGACGAATGTTGATGGTAGCGATGGCGGTTTCTGACGCGCGACTTTCCTGGGTAGAATTAGTCAGGGTAGTTTGCCATTACTTTCCCCACGGTTTTGTTGCGTTAATGTTTTCGTTCTCTGCGCCGGAAAGTGTGCAGCCGCAGTTCACTTACTAGAGCCACATGTTTGCACGACGTTGAGTAAGCTATCCACAACGTGTACACGACAGTCTCAGTCTTTCAGATCTGGTGGTAACACGCCCTGTGATTTTAATGCCTACTGGCGGGGTTACAGGACGCATTATCTTTCCACTTTGATTGATACTGTATTTGCTGTGTTCACTAGGATGATAGTGGGGATATTCGTGCCTTTAGTGTATTGAAGGATATTGACAAGTGTCAGGGACAGAGCAGAATCAAATAGGCCACGGAAAATCAGATTTTTCCATAGCTGATTTTAAGCGAGGATTTCGGAGATAATCCACCTTTACCATCAAACATAAAAAACTTTCGTCGACATTTTCCGAAAAATTGAGAAAGTTTTTCTCTTTGCTCGCAAATAAGTGATTTTTATCGCGTTTAAGGGTCAACGCCAGGAAAATCACCCACCTCGTTGAAGAATTCTGGTATCGGGTATGGAATTCATTAGGGTATTTTCGTAATAATCGCCGGCTACCCCTTTTCATAGGAACTTTTTTTTTTTTGAAAGTAAGAAACAATTTATAATGAGTGAAAGAGCACGAAAAGAATTAAAACATTCTACAATTTTCCATTTTTTTTTTTTTTTTGGTTTACGAGGAGTAATGATGATAGGCAGAAGCTTATTGACTTAGTACGAATGTTCAATATTTTGCCGAAATTTCTGTTTTTTAATTCCATAGTTTTGTCCCTTGGGGATTATGGAAAGTCGAACCTCCCCACAGAAATGTAATTCGTTAATTTCATCCAATGGAGCTGAAATTTTCAGGAATATACCTTCCTATCAAGTGGGACCCGAATGACTCTGACACCACTACCCCACTACTCAATACGTTGACTTCAAAAATCCAAAAACTAAGTTTTCCTGGGCTATAACATAAATAAGATCATGAAAAGGAAAGAAACAATTTATAAATTTTACAAAAAAATAAAATAAAAAAAAAGACCATCGTAGTTAAAATTAAAAGTTCCAGAATTATGTAACACTACCTCGGAAAGTTTTTCGGACTTGCTTAAGATTATTATTTCACTGTGCAGAGACCCTTCTAGACCTTTAAAAGACTTTCTTAAACTTGTTTAAAAATTTTTAAGACCTCTTTATACCTATTTTGGACTCTCCCAGGTTCTTATCGGCACTAGCACATGGTTAAGTAAGTCATATACAAGTTCAGAAAAGCCCTAAAATGTCTCAAGAGTATTATACCTGCCTGGATGAGAGTGTGGACGTATGTTAAACAAAGCTGGAAGACTATCAGAAGTCTAATAAATCATAAAATAGTTCCAAAAAGTTCCAATCGTGTCTGAAAGAGTCCTAGTGAAGTCTTGAAGAATCTAGAAAAACTTAAAGGAATCTTAGAAAATTCTTAAGAGTCTCAAAGAGTCTTGAATCCACGGATGATTTTCAAATGGTCTTAAATAAGAATGAAACAAGAGTCAAAAAGTTTTGGCTGTATCCTGGATACTCCTAAGAAGTCATAGTCAAACCTGGAATAGTCTTGAAACGAATCCGGAACAGCCTTAGAGATCAACTGAAACATGTCCGAGAAAATCTTAAAAAGTGTGGAACATGTTAAGAAAGTTTTAAGAGTTTCCAAATGTACTGGAAGTGAAACTTGTAATAAGTTGTTGTACGTTCTTTATAGTACTTAGGTACCAACACATTAATTTCTGGGATCATCAGTACAGTTTGATTTGTCAAGCCATAATTGTGCCGGGCTGAACTCTGTCCATATCTCTTGAAACAGTAAATCTCAACAAGAATTTCACATCGCTTTTCCACTCATTCATTGTCAACTTTTAGAATAAACAAGCAAACCTTGGACAGTCAGTTCTGCACTGCAGGAAATCTTTCCGTGCGTTGTTGACGCCACACATGTGTACAAACCAGCATCTTCTGGTTTTACATTTTGGAACACCAGTGCTATCGAATCTTCTTCATCCTGGAAAAATGATGTTAGCAATTAGCTGAGAAAACAAATACTAAATGAAAAACTGAAATAATCTAACCATGTATGACTCCAAGAATACAGTATGTATTACGTGGTTGCATTAGGATCATAAGAAAGTCCTTTCAATATAATCTTAGCAGGATTCTGAGCACCTTGATGAATATGACACCCAAATAGGCAACAACTGACAAAACCGGTGGTCAAAAGTACCAGTTGAGCGGCAGAGCCAAAGACGAATTTTCAATCCAAAGCTGAGAAGTTAGCAGTCAAGTTGAATATTCATGAAAAGTCTGGGAGAAAACTATCAACCAGATCAGGAGGTAATCCTAGCGATTTAAGAGAACGTGAAGTCAACCTATCACCTACCCATCCTTCTAGATACTATATTTTATTATAGCTCTTACCATGGCTTCCTAATGAATATCTCTATATGGTGTATTCTCTACAATATCCAAAATAGGACTACATCTCATAGCTTACCGACTTAATTCAACTGCACCCCCGAATAAAGTAATCTTGTCTCCTAAAGTGAAGGGCTTGTTAATGTGGCCAGGACACCTGTAGTTGAGAGAGCTATCACAAGTATCAATCTGACTCGAAAAAAATTCTTATTTTATCTCTAATATATATGCTAGCGGCCAATTGTGAAATTCAGACATTTTATGCAGTTACTAGGCATGTAATAAAGGGCCAAGTTATTTTACACAAATTGTAGAAACATTCATATCGGCCTAAGAAATATTTTAAATGACTAGGTGTTATATAAAATGACGAACAGGTGTCCGGCGAACTGTATAGTTACAAAATTTCAGTAAAATGGACAATTTTTTAAAATTAAGGTAGAAACATAAATCGAAATAAGGTTCACGAGTCAGAAAAGTAAGTGAGTATTAAAATAATAAAATGGACAATTTGAGCCGTTGTAAGCCAGATACAAGAAAATTGCTAATAACCTTTCTTAGGGGAAATTTAATGTACAATTTATTGCAAATATAAACACAGTAGCTTAAGAGGGCAAGTTTCACTAAATTTTCTGACATAATTTGTACTAAAATTGATTTTATGAACACCCTGTTGAAATGATTCCGACCATTTATTTACTGTGGTTACCACAACTGCCCTCTACTATTACTTACTGGTACGATTTTTCTGTCTATTTCCAGTTGTGAGAAGAAAAAAATATATAAAGATAGAAAACTTTTCAAATTTGACTATAACTTAGCCCCTTCAAAAGTAAGAGTATGCAAATATATCTAAATATTGTCAGGTAGGTTGCCTACTTATCAGGTGGAAGGGAGGTCATTGTGAGAGACACCTTGTATTGCCGAAGTGGGACACAAAGGCATTTCATTGAATGACGGATTTTACAATTGGCCGCTGACAATATAAAAATGTTTGTTTGTGTATGTGTTTGTTCAAGGTTGGCGGATGAACCGTAACAGCAGGGGGTCCCTACTTTCTGAGTGTATTCGTATGAACTACGAATAGGTTTTAGGCTATAAAATATGTCGGTACCTTTATGAGAAAGGGGCCGCAAAATTTTTCCCCTTAGAATCTCCTAATTTTTTTCCGACTTGGACGTTTTGGAAGTTTTTACATTGAACTTCTTCAGAGTATGTTGAAATTTGGTAGCTGTAGCTGTCTCCCTTCAGAAATCATCAAGGGACAGAAATCTCTAATCTCTAATATATAAAAAAGTGCTTGTCTCTGCCCCTTTCGGCGGATCCAGGGGCGTTAGAAATATGGTATCCACTCCTCTTGGCCATCACCGATTCTAAATTCAAAATTACACGCAACTCTGCTCATGGTCCCCCTTTCTTCCTGCCCTATGGGAATACTGACGGCGCTCATGGGGGGAGGGGCTGGCTTGGCGCAGTGGTGGGTCTGGGAAGGCTGCTAGTACCTTATAAATAACTTTGAATCGCTCCTCTGGAGTAAATGGTTTTCCATTTTTCAACCACGAGAATCTAGGTGGACCACCAACAAAGTCGTCTTCTAAGCCAGCAAATATATCTTTCTCATCTGCAATTCACATAAAAATTAATACCTATAGTCATGCTCAAAGCTTATTCCAACGTCATACAGCGCTAGCGCTATTGTTTCAATATACTATGAGCAATTTTAAAACAACTTCTGGATTTATGAATCGTTCAGATAAGAATCCATCTCTCTCTCTCTCTCTCTCTCTCTGTGAGCTAGAGTACGAACAACGTTCATACTTACTGACGACGTTTACGATGCAAGAACACGACTCATCAGAATATTTATTACTGGCTACGCATCTGTATTCTCCAGCATCTTCAGGTCTCACCTCGGTGATAACCATTTCATAGAATCCCGGATGATCTTTATCCCGTACTATCTCGATGTGTTCGTCATCTTCGGTTATCTCACGGTCACCTTTGTAACTAGAGTTCGCAATACAAAACATATTCATGTTGAACTGTAATAATTCAACCTATTAACTAACTCTTTTAACGCATATCAAGATAAAAATTGCTTACAATTTAACTTCAGGTAACGGATTTCCATTAACTTTGACCAGAAATCTGGCATGCGTACTCTCCAATAATTCAGCATCTTTGAGCTGTACAGAGAACACAGGACTGGTGGCTTTTGCGCGCGCTTTTTTCTCTTCATCGCTGACTGCAATTTTTAAATTATTGTCTGTTAATTTACGGTACAGTACGCGGAGATACGTGCATTATTTACACATTTTTTTTAAAGAGCAATGTCTCTGACGATCAAAGCGTTTGCTCGACAGTATATAGAGGCTTGAGTTATCGCGTTTGGTCCAAAACAAGATCGTCGACTCTACGTAGTCATTTGTGGTCAGTTTTCATCAATTCCAAATTACCCGAAACTGAATCAATACGAGTAATCACACGGTTGATGTTAGACTCACTTTTCTCAACTATTAAATGCGCAGTACTGAAGGAAACTCCACAGCCATTCTCAGCGCGAGCGGTGTACGTTCCTGAGTCAGTTTCGCTCACATTCTTGATTTCTAATCGATAAACATTTTCTTCTTTGCTCATTAGTATTCGGTCGGCTAAGCGATCCGAAAGTGGCCGGTTGTCCTTTAGCCATGTTACATTATCCGCTCCTTCCACTTCGCATTCGAAAACTGCATCTTCACCGGCTAGAAAAGTTCAATTTTCTGTATTAGATTAACTTTCATAGAACTGATCTCTGTGCTTGCGCATAGTTATCATATACAGAATTTCATAAACAGGAAGATAGGATTCTCTAATTACAAAAGCTCGCTGAAAATGCAATTTATTCTTGCTGTATGTACCTATGCAAACTAGAAACAAATATACTGATGTGCTTGAGGGAAATAGGGTTTTCTAAAATTAAGTGCACGTGTGCTTTCGCCAACGATAGATGGGAATAATGTAGGTATGCACATCCGCCATGAATAATTGTATTTTTGCCAGATTTTCCTTTTGAATTTTTTCTCTGTTACACGTAAGAACCCACCCGATTCGGAAATATATGCATTATGCAATGAGATGCGTGTCACATCAGGAACAGTTACAAGAATGATTGTAGTTTGTATCGTCCAACTGTGAACTGTATAGGTACAAAATGTTTGACATTATGTCAACAAAACTGAGAAGAAACACTTTTTTGGTCAAATAGATCCGATGTGTGAAACAGAAAACTACTTATAACACTCATAGGGTGGTCCTTATTTTGGAGGATTCCGAATTGAGTCCCAAAACGGTGTTTTTTGCCGGATTGAGTCCCGGGCTCGCGGGGTTACCTGACATGAAGTTCCGGATTGAGTCCAGGGGGTTAGCTCACCGGCCTGAAATAAATTTCTAGATTGAGTCCCGGGTTAGTGCGCCCCGTATTCGGTTCCGTCGTACATTGCATTAGGCAACATATTCCGCTGTAAATGACCTTTTCATGGAGCATAAAACGAAATTACAACAAAACTACACGCACAGCAAGTTGGCTCATATCAGTATCGTACTTACCATGTCAAGTGCACGTTGTCGCTTGTCACGAATCATTTTTCGAAGATAAATAATCAACAGTTAAGCATGTTGAGCTGCTGCCTACGTTCTATTTTTTACATTTTTTTTTTTTTTTTTTTAGAAGAATTTAGAAAGAATGTATGAATTTTTGGGAGAAACCAAATTAAATAAGTTCAATTCAGAACTTTTTTATGATTGACTTTAATTCACGACTTTCCCAAGACTTTCATGGTTAGCAAACACTCTGATATTTCAGAGTCGCATTTGAGGAGTTATCTTCAAAAAGGCCCCTGAGGAATAGGAATCCCACTTGTCGGGCCTTTTTGACAGATAACTCCTTATTTATAGCTTTTTTCCTGAATGCCGACACGGGAGATCGATTCGCTAGCAAGGGACTTAATCCGGAAATTTATTTCAGGCAGGCGCGCTAACCCGGGACTCAATCCGGTCATATATTTGTATTTCAGGGAGGCGCACAACTCTGGAACTCAATAAGGGTACTGATAACAAATAAGAGCGCGGCTAGGATTCAATCCGGTAACGCCCCTTATTTTGCCGATTTTTATCATTTTTTTCGTCTGCCCTTCCATTAATTCCCCTACCTTTAAAATTACTGTGTATAAATTTGAGCTCAATTGGATTATATCAACCCGTGCCTAACTGCCCCCCCCCCTATCTTATGAAAAAGTACACCGAATTTGACATTTTTACTTCAAATTTCTTCGTCTCTGTCTCTATTAAATCTAAAAACACATGCGTATTTAATCTACAATTTCGTCAAAAAGTTTAAGCCACCCAGGGGCAAACTATAGGGGGTGTGGTGGACCCCCCCCCCCCCTCCATGATTTGTTAGTCGGCAAATTTTGAAACTGTTCATTTAAATTTTTCCGTTTTTATGAATGTTTGTGTTTACTTTTTTTTTTTTTCGATTGAAAAAGATTTCGATTAAGAATGGGCAAATTTTTAATTTTTTTAACATTTTCCCTGCGAATTTTTAGTTTTCAAAAAATATTTGTCGGCAAATTTTTCTTCTCCACCTCCCCATACTGAAAGTCAAATTTCGTTTTTGAAAATGGAGTACCCTGGACTCCTGTCAGAGACTAGTCAGTCAAAAGCCGAAGGTTTCAAGCTGAGTATCGAACTTTATCTGAAAGGTTGAAACAAGGCTGAAATGTGGAAGATATTTCGAAAATCTGAAAGTCAGTAGCAAACGTTGAATTTCGAATTCCAATGACTATACTGTTTTTACTAGATTCTCTGTTTGACCTAGAGCCTGGAATTTGAGAAAATTGATAATTTTATTAAAATCTAAAAGTTGAAAGCAAAAGACTTATTTTCCAATGTCACAAGCCGAATCCGATGGGAAATGTTCTATTGTTTAATTTACCGGCTTTGGTCCTGATGAATATGGGAGGGAAATTTAGTCTGAAACAAAAGTAAAAACTCCATGTGTTTTTCCCATAAGAACGAAAGGGAGCTTGTGGCACGGATTCCCCTAATCCGATCAACCTGTAACTTTGTATTTTTCTTCTTTTTTTTGTTGATTATATTGCAACAGATTTAGTAGACGAATCAGAGGAAATTCAAAAAGAAAGATTACCAAAAGTAAATAACGACCACCTTAATATGTAAAGGTTTTCCTAATATCTTTCCAACTTACCCTCCCAGACTAGGGTATGCTCATGTGCGCAAATGTGAGTGCTCGCTCGGGGGATACGGTTCCAATCTGCATTTGCAGGGACGGAACTATGGGAGAGGGAGAGGTGAAACACCCCCAATAATTTGACAGTTGGCAAATTTTGAAACTGTTCATCTGAATTTTTCATTTTTTGAGAACGTTTATTTGTTTATTAATTTATTTATATTTTTCAATTGAAGAATATTTTGATTGAAATACCGGCAAATTTTCAAATTAAAAAAAAATTTTGTCAGTGAATTTTTAGTTTACAAAAATATTTGTCGGCAAATTTTTCTTCTTCCCCCCCCCCCCACAACTGAAAATCAAGTTTCGTCTCTGAAGTCACCCCTCATTTTTTCGAAAAATTTGACCTCTTGTAAGAACTATGAATCGAGTGGAGTTTTTTTTTCTGATTTTATATGTATTTAATTTTAATTTTATCCGAGAACTAGAATGTTTATTGTACGCTAAAATCGTAAACTATGGTAGCTTCGGATTTGAGAAGGAACTCTGGACATTGCCAGAACTGGAGTACGTAAGTTAGATAGATACATTATTTCTTCGTTAAATAGGGTGTCACATAAAAGCTGAGACATATAGCTACACTGTTATTTTATGAAAACCGATATTCCAGTTCTAATGTATAAGACTGGCAATGTTCGGGGTTCCCCACAAATTCAAAACTACCCCAGTTTACGGTGTTAACGAAGTTTAGCTGCACATTATGTTATTTTCGTTAAAGTGTGCCATTTTTGGAAATTTTTCTCCCTTCTGGAGCTGACTGCTCCTTCAGAAAATGTTTGTAATTTTTCTAAAGTGCAACATTGGGAATTTTAGAGTATCAGCTTTCCGCTACTGTCTATTTTGAGCACTTTCCGTTACGCATGAAGCGTACAGGATCAGATTTAGATCGAAAAACAGTAATTTCTATTTATTTTTGAATCAATTTCTCTAGTTTTTGTCTTCACCCGTGAAGTCGATCACGAGCATCAAGTAAATGAAAAGATACGTTTTTACGCGACTGTTCCAACGGTGTATTTGATTTCACCCTCTCCCCTCCCCCCGCCATTCTAGCTCATATGATATTTTTTAAGAATAAAACACCGGACCATAATGAGTGCCCTTTCTTAGAGTAGTCCGAGAAAGGGGCCAAGAAAATTTGTAACCGACTTTTCTTCAACACAGTCGATTTATAGGTCTTCAAAGTTGCTGAATTATTTTTTGGATTCAACCTCCCGGGGTGGTACTCGACGAGGAATTGGGGCAATATCTTGGCTATTTTAAACATGGTACTTGATTTATAGTTGGTGTCCGAATTCGATTTTGACCTCACTTAACGGGTCCCATCATCCGTGATGAAACCCGAGAGAAGCAAGGATCAAATTTTGGCTATTTTGTCGACATAATACCTGATATAACCGGGTGCTATATCAGGTGGCTGGATGTACAAAATAGCAACATAATATCAAAATCAAATCCAGTGACCTTGAAAACCTATAAATCAATTATCATACTGGTCAAAATTCGACCCCGGCCAACGAGGCTCGAACTCAAAAGCAGTGTCAGATTCGAGTTGAGCGACCTTGGAAATCTCTAAATCGAATATCATGTTGCAAAAATTGGTTACCAATTTCTTGGCTCTTTTCAAGACCACATTAGGAGGGACTATAAGCAATCGTAACTATAATTTTATTCTTAAGAACATAACATAAGCTGAACAAATAGACTATGTTCGTCTTCTTAGCTTGGATAGGCACCAAGATAGAAAATTCTGAAATTAAAATGTCAAACCCAGCGTGTTTTCCCACAAGAAGGGAAAGAGGCGATTAGGCACGGCTTAATGTTATACCCAATAGAGCTTCACGTAGTTAATTAGGCGGGGTAGCCTGGGTACTCGGGATAATTTACCATTGCTTTCCCCGCAGTTTGCTGTGTTCGAGTGTTTCCTTCTTTAAGCCGAAATCTGAATCGTTACTAGCCACGAGTTATACAAACGACCTATGAGGCACACACAGCACAATACCAATCTTTCAAATACCGTTATTAACCTTAGTGTCCATGTTGGAGCGTGAGTGAACTTCGTAATATTCTGTTTTTTAGGATGTGCCAATGTACTTTTTTTTCTGTTGTCCATAGCACTTTCGGCTGTTACGCCGTCTTCAGGAAACTCCACTGAAGATGGCGTAACAGCCGAAAGCACTATGGACAACAGAAACAAAAAGGGAATTGGCACACCCTAAAAACAGAACGTTATTAACCTGTTCTGCGGGTATAATGCCATGTTCCTAAGAACTGACGGAGGACTGCACAAGCTATCTACAGAAGAACTTCGCTAACTGCAATCGCCAGGGGCACAATTTTTGTTGCACTTAAGTTTTCCATTTAACAGAGTTGCCTATAATGAAAGTGAAAATGAGGTATGGTTGGCCGAGTGGATAGCGCGTTGGTCTCGGAATCCGGAGGTCCCAGATTCGAGCCCACGTAGCAACTCGCCAGATTTTGAGCTAGGCCGGTTACTCGACCTAAAGGAAAGAGGGCTAAAATAGCCCTAACAGCCTACCCGACGTCTCTGAAGTATTGCTCGAAAGGGCGGATTCCAGGGCTCGGGCTGAGAGCAAATCAGAAAAAGAAAAAAATATGAGGGTCAAAATAAAATCCTCGCACTTATGGAGGTGTTTTATTTTTTTTTAACGATTACCTCTAACGTCTTAACTTCTCAGTTACTGACAGACTTTTCAGTTTTCTTTTTAAACCCTAATTCTCAGACATTTTAAAAGGGCCAATAAACGGTGTACGGTAAATGCAAAATCCGGAAACACTTGGTGTTTTGCACTTACAGAGGCACACGACAAACCTGTTCACAGACATAGGATTTCACTTGTACAGGTAAACATGTAAAAACTTGCACTTTCAAGTGTGAGAAACCTGCTACGATTTCACTTGAAGATGAAAAACGAGTGCAGTGACCCTCTCCTCTTAAATATATATTATTTGTATAAATCGTCCTGCCTGGCTAGTTTCTCTATAGCACGGTGCGAGCGTCTAACAAACTTCTTTTGTCGGCTGCATATCTGCACTTCCTGTACGTGATATTTTCAAAACCACGTCCTTCTTCTTTTTCTTCTTATTTTTATGACTCAGTCCCGTTTTTCTCCCTCGATCGGCCAGGCAACCCTTCAGTTTGATTGAGTTACTGTTTGTGTTTAGCACTCCCGAAGATCTGTTTTTACTATCAATCGATCAATATACGTGATTCTTATACACTCTTGTTTTTTGATTTCGAATGCCCTCGCTGCGGTTTGGACTAAACACCTCTCTCGTACAATTTCCGAAAAACCCGCGCGAGTAAAAACTTGCTGTTGTACAGGTAAATAGTGACAACTTTCAAAAGCGATTGCACTTATCAAGGTTTCATTGTAGATAGCGAGGCAAAATAACGTGTAAAGTTTCTGAAGGAGAAGGGGATATCATTTTCACTGCATTTATCAAGTTTTTCTACTCAACGAGGCTGCACTTAGGGAACTTCTACTGTCCCCCACTGTAATTGGCCATCAGGCTGTTGTCGAGGGCTAATTCTCAATAAATAAATAAATAATATACCTTGCTTGGTATTGTGATTGCGTTCAGTTACCCGGGTAACTAAAGCACTAGATACTCGAGTATGGTTATACGCCATCTTGAGTCCAACCGCGCCCGTCGATGCCGAATTGACTACGCGGTACGCTCCGCATAGTCGGATTCGGCATCGACGGGCGCGGTTGGACTCAAGATTGGCGTATGACCATACTTGGGTCTGTAGCGTTCTAGGGTAACTAAAGGGGAACCTAGGGTAACTGACGGGTTTCTGGGTAATCTGAGGGTAATCGAGGGTTACAAATGGGTAATTTTTCCGCAGGTAACTAGAGGGCAACTGATTGCATATCGGGATGCGCAAAATCTCGCCAGTTATGCGGGTAACTAAAAAGGAACCACAGGTTTTTGGGTAATCTGAGGGTAACCGAGGGTTGCAAGCGGGTAAATTTTCCGCGAGTAACTAGAGGGTAACTCACTGCGTATCGGGTAAAATGTTTAAGGGGAGAAAGTCGAGACCTTTCACTAGCCTCCCAGCACTGGGAATCGAATCCGTTTCGCAAAGATGCTAGGCGGACACAATACAACTGAACCACGGAGAAAATTTCAATAAGATGTAAGTTATAAAAAGCCATCTTTGTAATCCGATACAACTGGAAATTATCATTTGAAAATCAGCCGAATGAGTGGTTAAATTCAAAATGGGTGCTGTAAAACAAAGAGCCGAGACGGACTTCGAATACAATTTAGGCATCAGTTTTTAACTACAAGTAGGCATCTAAGTGCGTGTTTTCAACTCTAGTGTGCAAAAAGCAGTAAATATAACATGATAAATGTTTGCCTAATATAATGTAAACTACTCTCATTCTACATTTGACAAGAAAAAATTAAATTATGGTAGGCTGACGAAGAACAAATGAGATGACTATAAACTGCGCACACGATAACTACGAACAAAAACGAAAAACTGTATCACTAATGTTTCAGTACATATGTATTATCTAAGTAATAATTAAATTTTATGAAGCAAATTTGCACTTTGGCTGCTATTGCTGATGAATGTATGTAATTATCGTTGCACCCATTATTATGAGAGAACAGAGAGTACTAGACAAAGCACAAATGTATGCTGGCAATGAAGCAGTAGGCTACCAAGCGTCGATCTTTAAATATTTACGAATCACACCTGTCGTTGATTCTTCGTACTCTCTTTTTCGGCGGAAATCTGAAGAACGTGTAGTGTATTTCCACCAGTTATACTCCTCGTCGAATATGTCAGTACCTTTGTTCAGTGTAATGTTATGAAATGCATACAATTATTGAACATAAATAACTAAAAAATTATGGTAATTAGTCGGAATTCTATCGCAATTTGGATACCTGCGGTAACACTCTCCTCCCCAATGTACTGTGCAAATCGTCCTGTCTGGCTATACTTTCTGTGGAGCATGATAGCGTCTAACAAAAGTCGTTTGTCTCCTGCATTCCTGTACTTCCGGTACGTGGTATTTTCAGGACTACGTTCTTCTTATTCTCATGACTCACTCTAATTTTTCTCCTTCGATTGGTCAGATAGGACAGTCAGGGGCGGATTAACCCTTTCTGGCGGAGGAAGCAAGATCAACATTGGCGTCCTCAGCGAGTGGCAGCCGATAATGCGAGGCACTATACCACCCTGCGTTTGCGCTGCAGAAACATTTTTTCGCCCCCTAATGGCGCCCTTCTCTTCTCCGCGCCCTAAATAAATGCTTTCCATGCTTCGTGTTATCCGTCCCTGTAGGACATCCGTGGTTCAATTACAGTTTATATGTTCCAGCACTCGCACTGATCTGTTTTCACTATCGATCAGTGCGCACATTTTTATACACGCTCTTGTTTTTTTGATTTCGAAAGCCTTCGTTGCAGTTCGGGCTCACTTCTCATACAAATTCCATCAAACCCGGGTACCCGATAAGCTCGGATGAATAACAACTGACTCGCGAATGTGGTGTAAGACTAACATAAACTAACACTTTCACCCACCTGCGACTGAATACCTGCTCGAAGTTGATGCCTTCCTCGGTAAATAACATAACTACAAATATGTAAAAAAAGTTCAGAATCCAACCAGAACTGCAACTTTTTGTCCCCTATTAACTTTCTTATCCGAATCCTCAACTCTAGTACTGCGCATAATTTGAAAAAACAAAATCCACTCACGTTCATTGCTTGAGCCGCGAATAGTCGAGTGAAACAACGGTTTCGAAACTCCAGGGATATACCTCGGCTTCCTTTTACCCGCTGGAATTTCAACCAACTCCTCTACTTCTTCTTCTGGTTCAGGCTCTTCGATGTATACTTCCTCTTGCACAGTAACTTCTGCAATGGTCGATGATTTTTTTTTTTAATTATCTACCCTATAATGAATTCCAGCTAAATCATGCAGACGTGGAAGTAATGCTCACCCTCGTATGTGTAACTCGAAAACATATCAGGCTCTGGCTCTGGCTCCGGTTCAGGTGTTGGTTCGCGTTCCGGCGACGGTGATGGGGACGGATCTACGCACTCGAAAATAGGTTTCCGCTTCTTCGGGATTTCCAAAGGCGGTCGTTTCGGTTCGCCAACGTGTTTTAGGGGTCCGCGACCTGGATGCTCGATCGGATCTAACCCTTCTTCGATGTCCGGGGAGATGTCGAGTTCTATACCCCGTAGCGGTTCGAATAAGTCCGCGTCTGTTTGACTGTGGACTTTTAGATCGTCGGTCACGTGTTCGGTTAACGTTACTGAAAACACAATTAACAAGTGACAGAGTGTAGCTGCCATCTCTGTAATGAGCATTTTACTTAGCTTGGTAAATTACAAGTTACATATAATGCCTCTATGAAAAGTACATCTTTGATTTGATCTATCTTCACGAGACGAGTTTGATGTGCTGAAGAATCTCAAAAGTCAGTTCGAACAGTGACGTAGCCAGGATTTTCCCAAAAGGGGGGGGGGCGAAGTAAGATTTTCATGGGAGAAAAAGTCGAAAATTGAGGTATTTTTTAAAAAATTGCCGATATTAGAGAACTATTTTATGAAAAATGAAGGTAAAATTACTGTTCGAGCAAAAATCGTGTTTTAAAGGCGAAAAATCGCTAATTTTTGCATATTTTATATTAGATTTCAGGTGCCTGGGGGGGCATTCGCCCCCCCCCCTGGCTACACCACTGAGTTTGAATAGCAGCTTATAAATCTGTATCAACTGATTTTCCTCAGAAATATTCGGATTCGCTCGGAGAAGCTACGAGTATGAAAGGTTTTACGATTTGAGAACATAAATCATTGGTCATTTCTGGTTCCATTCAACAGCGCGTGGCCACTTTTCTTGGTCACATTACTGACCACATGTTACTTCTTGTTTTCCCGCTTTACTGCCTCGGTATTTAGGATCGTTTTCAAGTTGACGTGCCCCTATATTAATTGTTTAAGATGAAAATGAACATTTGTCTTACAATTATCAGCTGAATGTTCTTCGATTTCACGTAACCAATCTGCTTTCACATCGTCCTCGTGAGCGATGAATGTGAATGGATAATTGCGGTTTTTCGGCTCGGGATGGTGGATTTCAAAGGTTCTTTTATCGCTTCTATTTTTAAAATCAACTTCGGGTAACTGTATTTGAACGCACAACAGAAATAGAAAACTAGTAAAAACTTAGCAAATGAAGACATTAATTCACAAAGTGCCCTTAGTCCAAAGCAGCGAAGGTTGGGAAATCGAAAAAAGCCTTCCCATTCCGTATGTGAGGTTGATTACATTGATTTGGTGGTTTTAATGGGAAGTCAAGGATATAGCAGCAACGCTATCAAAGTTTGAAACTGTCGACCTTATAGTCTTCGAGGTATAGGGTCATAAAGTGGAGAAGGTCGTGGACTAAGGATAGTTTGTGAGGAAGGCACGTGAGCTCTCGGTCAAAATTCTGTGTTATCGTCCCAAAACCGTCCTGACAGTGGAAAATTTTCAACTTCTCGATCCGGATAATGCATGTGGATCTACAATATCTGGCTCGGTAAACTTAAACATTGTGATTTCACCCTTATCAGCTCTCCTTAGAATGTACATAAATTCGGGTTTTATCCTATTCCACGTGCGAAAAAAATAATCTGTAACATCTGGGAGATACCTAATGACCTGCTCCACCACATGGGGCCAAAAACCGAGTTCAGTAAATATTGGACTAAGGGCACTTTTCGATGTCACTTCTTATGAAGTATCTGACACCGAAAAATACAGTCTAAATCGACCCAGTCTGCAAAGTGTGACGCCAATGTAACATGAGAAAAGTGACGTTGACAATGTGGCAATGTTCAATAATTTTAGCCAATCAGAAGTATTTCTCGTCAACACCATCTACAGTTTTACATTTGGTCGAATACAAAACTAAACATGTCACATTGTCACATACAGGCGTCGTGCCGTGATACAGTTTTTGCAGACCGGGGCCATTTGCGATTTCAGATGTTGTACAGAAGTGAAATTATTCAAGCAGTACATGATCTCATCGTTTTAGTTTCGGTGTGACGATTTTACCTTTATTATTTCCTTGAGTACAAATACCACTCGGTCTTCGGAGATTCTCCTGACTTTACAGATTAGTATACGGGCTTTGAACAAGAAGCAATAACGTTCACTTCCTTTACCGCCGTTTTTATCTTTGATTATAAACCAATTCTGCAAAAAATAAAGTAGCAGGAGATTAGAGTTAAATGATAATCAGGTATCGTTCGAATCACAGACGGCTATGGTTTCAAAACTCTACATGTCTGAGAAACTAGCCAACTAGCTAAACTCTAGGTTCTAAGGGTATGGAATTAAACTCAAATGTTTTTGCCTACGTTACCCTTGTGATGATGATATATATTCCTTCGTCTGTCAACTAGTACGTTGCATCTCTTTTCTCTCTTCTGTGTTAATCTTTTAATTTCTGACAGGGGTTTACACTTTGTATCCTTCGTTATCTGCTCTTTATAGCTCATTATTTGCCTTTCTTTTCAGTTGTTTCCTTCTATTATTCCCTCTATAGCAGTAACATGGCAAGAGCATGGAAACTCTTAAATCCTAGCATCGGTTTTATCCGGTTTTCAATGAATCTATGATCTTGTTCTACTCTATTATTCAAGTATTTGTTTTGCAATATTTGAATCTGATGATCTTGACTGAGTTCGGTATTTAATCCATCAATCGCAAATTTATTGCTACCGCTTCTATCACCTACTACTTTACTAGAAATATTTTATTTTCTATGATAGCCTTAAGAAGAAAAAAGAGCTGCAAACTTGTCTCTACGCTCACACGGAACAAAGTCAACTGTATCACCATAACGATCCACAGCTCTGTACTCATATAAATAGATCCACTTCCCGTTTAGCTTAATATAAATTTCATCCATTCTCCAGCTACTCCCGACTAGTTTTTTTCGTTTTCATACCTCTTCATGTATAAGAGGAATAAACCCCATCATTGTAACATAGAGTGATCAATTTTTGCGCCCCTGATATGCATCATTTCTTCTAGATCTCTGTTACTCAAAGAAGAACGGCATATTATGTAGACAAATAACAAAATTACTTCCGCCGATGAACAAAATCCTTCAAAACATCGCAATAGTCTGGGTGTTATATCAAACAACATCTTCTCTAAGTTTTAAGCGAAAAAAACTAATTTAATCCTTTCTTTAGAACAAACATGACCGAACCCAATTAAATTGAATGACCATAATTATTTTCATATTTTGTGAACTTTTTGTATGATGGGCTAGTACTAAGTTTTAAAACGTAAAATCATAATAGCAAAAATTAGCTTTAACTTGAATTAAACTAAATCAAAATGAACAGGAATAAATTTCAAGTTCTTTCCCTCTCACTGTGGACCACCTATTCTCGTGCACCTCCCTCACCTGCCTTCGTAACTCTCACCACATCCCCCATAGTTGAATCTTAACCCCTCGGTGTCGTTCTTCCGCACTTTGAGTTTTTTTCAGGCTTGTTTTTCTTTCTCTTTTCTTGCTACAGTTGTTTCTAGTTTTTTTTTTCTGTTTTCCAATTCAACATGGTTTCTTTTCTTTCGCTGTTATTTTGGATCTTTTTTTTTTTTCATCGAACTGCCCTCTTCGCAGGTCCGTGAGTTTTCCACCGGAGCTTCAAAGATTTTGTGTTCGAGTTTTTCGTTCGAGTGCCCGTAATCCGCCATGCAGCGCCATCTCTTTTCGTTGTTTTATTTTGCGGAATAAAAGTATGTTAGTGATGTTTAACTCAGGGTTTTTTTGTAAGGGGGGGATATGGGCAACTTCAGGAGAATGGGAGAGTAGAAGACATGAAACATCAAAGAAATAAAAGCGTGAAGTTCGAAACATCCTATGCGCTAACTTTTGCAAAAGTGGTTTTGTGCATGCAAACTGTTCTAAGAACCACCGCCCATGCAATATAAGCATCCTAAGTTCCCATAGAGCCTCAATTCAATTCAATTAGCCTTTATTATACATAAATAATCCATTTTATAATATATAACTACACTTAATTATTTACTGGCCCTTAAACCCCGACTTCTCCGGATTCTGAAATCTCTTCGTTGACCCGCACGGCTTGGAGCAGTAGGGGCAGGGGCAGTGAGGACCCGAGATGTGAATAAGGCACAACAGTATGAAACGGAGTATAATCAAGCGAGTGTGTGTGTGGGGGGGGGGCGTTGCGCGCGCGTGTGCGAGTGGTGTGAGTGGCGTGCGACAGGCCACAAATTTTTTTCTCATTTTATTTTATTTATTTTATTTATTATTTTTGTTTTTATTTATTTCTTTATTTTTTATTTTCTTTATTATTATTATTTTTCTTTTTAATTATCACTACATTTAAATTTGTTGTTTTTTTTGTTTTTTTAGTGTTTTTTTAGTGTTTTTTTGTGTTTTTTTGTGTGTTTTTTTTTGTCTCCCCTTTCCTGTAACTGGCCATCTGGCTGTTGGAAAGAGGAGTAAATATAAACATATTTATTTATTTATTTATTTATATTGGGCATAGGCCTCCCTCAAATAGAGTCTCAAAGTACTTCTAATTTCAACCTAAAGATCGCAGCACATGTGCCGGCGAGCGATCCATGCAGAACATCCTGACTCCAAAGTGGCAGGAAGCGTATCCATTTTTTGACTCTATATTAAAAAATGCATAAATGTAAAAGTTGAAGTACTTTTGTGGATAATACAAACATCGCATTCGACTACTCCATTTTTCTCTCATTAGAGTTGATGGCACCTAGGAAGTTTTGCTTTGTCTTTCCCGCGGACTTAGAATGTGCGCAACGTCAACCCTTATTTTCTCTACTTAGGCACGACTGAACCCCGAAATTTGTACATGGACATGTGTATGAAGCTTCAGAGAATTGGCTGAGCACCCATTTTGCCGAACCCACTCCCTTCACCTCAGCTGAAACAGTTTTTTGCTTCTCCTGTAAACTTTTTACATAGGATGTTTTGAACGTTACGCCTTTCGGAAGAACCTTGTGGGGGGGGGGGTCTAAAATTGTATAAAATACATACGTTAGTGGGATTGATACGTCGGTTTTGAAAATCACTGAACGCGATTTCGACATTGGTTTTCCAACAAAGCTCAATTTTTTCAACAGACGAAAACTTCTAGCGCATGGTACCTTTTGAGGGAGGGTCTCTGCTTAATAAAGCCTGCAAAGTATCATTAGATGATTTAACTATAGAATTCATTGGTCGATTCAGACCAAATTCAGACAGCTACTCTGGCGAGGGCAATCCAGAATATGTGAGAACTGAGTACGTGTATTACAGAGAGAAATATTTTCTCTTACTATGATGGAGGAAATAGTGGCATTTAAATACGGGGGGGGGGGGAAGTTCTGCACTAACTTCATATACGTAATAATGTGCTGTATATTGTTAGTATGTACAAATACAAACTGTCCCAGAAAATGAAAATGCCTGCAAAAATTCCACTATAGACAAGTTATTTGACAGAATTCTGGGTTCCACTTCCGCGTCCTATAAGTTTTCCAAATTACATGTACATTGAAATAGACACCCGGTTTTCCCAAAGGCCAAGTAATTTATTCCACAATGACAGGTTTTCTGCTTTATACTGGTCAAGGGAAATCAAAAAATTAGACTTGATATAATAGAAAAAATAACTCCTATTGATAATACGTAATGAAAATGAGCAACAACATAATAAGAATCATGTAAATTAATATCAATAATTGAATTAGATAAAATAATTCCAGTTATTCCACCAATTGTAAATATTGAAATAAATTCGACTATAGACAGGGTTCGCTTTAATTTATCTTTTTCGTCTGTTCTTTCTTCTGTGTTCCTTTAAAATACCTTTTCACTTTGCTGAATGCCTAATCGGGCTTTCTTGCTTTCATTTGCTGTTTAATGTCCTCACAATTCTGATTAATCTATTTATCTTTTGCCTTCTAATATTTTCTCTTTATTTGATTTCTTAAAGCCTTAACTTATATTTTTCCTTACTTTCTCTATCATTAGTTTATTTATACTTTCTTCCATTAACTGTAATATGTTACTTTTCGACCATGGTTTCCTCGTTTCTATTATTCAAGTTCCTATTTTCAGGGTGGTTGCCCGCGCGCAGTGCTGCAAGCACCCTATTGCAATCGAATTTTCATCTTTTTTTTTTTTTTTTTTTTTTTTTTTTTTTTTTTTTTTTTTTTCATTAAATACGACTGAATTGTTTACAGCTCATAGTTCAGTTTTAGCTCAGTTGCGTTCTTTGTCAACTTCTGCCATCTATTGATAAGTCGGTTTACTACGTATTATTAATGTATCCTCTCATCTATTGATAAGTCGGTTTACTACGTATTATTAATGTATCCTCACCATTACACACTTCTGATTTTCAAATAAAACTTGTTTACATTTTATTTCGTAATTTCGTATTTTACTCATAACAGTATTGTGCAACTTGTACTTTTCTACAAAAGGAACTATTTCCTCAAAGAAAGTGAAGACATTAACTGGATTTAGAAGAGGTAAGTGTATTGTTTGTTTGTATGAATAATGGGTTCTCAGTTGAATTAGTGTATAATGTATTTGACTCGAACCAAGTACATGCAACATTCTGTGGTACTCTTTGTCAGAAAATTTTCCGAGGAATAATGATAAATATGTTAGCAGTATTAAATGGTAATTTTGGTATTCTGTTTCAGGTCTTTCACGAAATATTTTGTTTCTTGTTTGACTATTTACCCTTTGCCTTTTCGTTATCAGGAACGACGAATCATCCAAAACCATCAACATGCCTTCAACCACGAATTTGAACTTCTATTATAATCGTGTTGCTGAATTAACGAAAAACGTGAATAAATAATTGGCAGATCACGTTTCGTTTTTGATAATGAAAGATTATCTTTCTCGCATCCGAACGGTTCACGAATATTTCACGCCTTGTGTGACCAGGAGTGGAGCTAATGTCTTTGTGTCTTATAAACATTGTCATGAGAAGTGAAAACACATTAATGTGCGTTTTCTGAAGCGAGAGAACACAACTTTATTTGAATCGAATTAAAACTCCTCGTTTATTTGAATCCAAACAAAATTCCTGTCCCTCTTTGAATTATTATCAGCAGACAGCAGTTATCAGTTCATATTCATTGAAACTCGTGAGTTTTAAAATTCCTAGGATTTATGTCCTTTGAATTTATTTGTCTTGTAAAGTCTTGTAAAGGTAGAGTGTTTGATTTCTGCTTGCCGCTTGGAACGAATTAAACAGAAAATGGAAATGTATTCTAGTATTTTCAGTGTTGTTCAAAGTCTGCTGTGTGATTGCAGTCTGCAGCTTCACAGTTTGAAACCTTGAACTACCATGATGTGCGTGTAGCGTCTAGAGTTTTTGCTGTGTTATATCGTATTTCGAAGTGTTTCAATTTATAATAAATATGACGCGTTGCGTGAAAAGGGCCATGTGGTGATTTAAAACTTTGAGTTTGCGAGTCCAGTACTACCGATTTCCAAGGTCTACAGATTAAAGAATACCGCATTATCGAGCCGGGAGATCTGATAAGTGTGGAAGCAACCTCAATCTCAAATTCTGTAGATCTTGCCAATCAGTCGTACCGTACTCGCAAACTCAAAATTTCAAGATCACCACAAGGGCCCTTTTCACGCATCGCGTCACAAATAATAAATAATAATTTGCAAACACCCTATTACCAGGTCCTTCGGACCTCGCTTATCTTCCTTACTGCCAGATTTATTGTGTATTTTTTTAGTGCTTTTACTCCTCTTCAATATCATTTCCTTCCGTTTACAATGTTCTATTGTTACTTCTTTTTGATATTTTTCTCTTTTCTTTACCTCTTGTAATAACTCCAAATTCCATTTTATTTTTACTTTCTCCTTACTCATCTTCTTAAATTTAAACCTACATTTCATTACTACCGAATTGTGGTCACTATCTACGCCCGCCCCTGGGTATGTCTTACAATCCAATATTTGATTTTCATATCTTCCTCTGGTCATAACATAATCTACTTGATATCTTTTTTCATCTCCTGGACTTTTCCAAGTGTATTTTCTTACCCTACTGGTAGTAACTAACACTTAAAATTACTAGAAACAGACTGAACAATTTGAGTAGGCTGCAAGACTCGAGACACTGGTCTGTGTGTAAATTTTATACATTAGATTGGAGGTCCTCCAATTTTGAATCACGTAAGTAATGGCTACTGGCAAGACTAATGACAATTAAAGAATTAACGATTCGACGATATGCAGAAACTACTCGTAAAATTACTCATAAATACTGTCATTACATTCCATCGCGAGACAAATGACATTATATTATGGAAAATAAGACTAGTAAGCACGCTTAATTAGGTCACAGAATTTCTATCGACGATGTTGTAAAATGACGTAAATTAATAACTTTTAAAAATGACATGATCCTATATAAGCTTATACATAGGAACTTGTTCATCGTTTTGAAGGGAAAACGTACTTTACGATGAACGGGTACAATATTGATGGACGAGTATTATGCACACACTCTTAAGTTCATGAGCGAGGGAGGTAAGTAACGGAAATCGAGTCCATTTCATACTAACTGACAAACTGATGAATGACGATGACAAATGAATTAGTTTGAGGTAAATTCGTAGATTCATTTCCGCTGAACTCTTCAAGGTTGATAGTCGACAACATGCAGATGATATTGATCAGCTGACGCGCATGTTTGTGCATACTTTCGAACTCAACGTTAGTTTTTGAGCAGTGACCATGAAGTCCAAACGAAAATAAAATAGGAAATTAGTCATTATTTGTTAATTTTCAACAGCCGACATGTGCCAGAATGTACGAGACTGTAACTTTCAGTGGCCCCTGGGTGAAACGCCGGTCTCACTCGGTTTCATTTATATATGTATAGGTAACGTGGCAATTTATTCGCCCCTAATGAGGAGGTTCTATCTTGGTAATCTTACGTCGGATACCCTCATGGAAAGGCGATCTGTTTGCGCATTAAGTTAAGCTTCCCAGTAACAAAGATACAGCAGCTTTTTATGTCATCAATTTCAACTCATCATTAATATTTAGATTTATGACGAAGGTTTATGGGTCGTGAATAAGTGATACAAACCACGTGCCTCAGTTGGCAAAACGGATAATAATTTATGAGGACATTGGTTTTAGAGGAGTCGGGAATCGGTTCATCGGATGCTTAGAGCAAACATTCTCTGTTTAGAATGCCACACAGCATTCAAACATATTAGACCGGCTCTCTAATCAGTAGGTGTATGTTAGGTATTTTATTTCTTAATATTTTGTCTTCTATTTTTGTGGTCTGTAATTTTTGTTTACTATTTGTGGTCTCAGGTAAAGTACCAAAAGTGGATCAGTGACTCGATTTGTATATGCACTAGGAGCAAATGGTAAGATGATTCCCATCATGCCTGAATAAGCTAATATATGAAAGTAATGTTTGTCTATGTGTTTGTTCGAGGTTGGCGGGTGAACCGTGAGAGCTGAGGTGTTCGTTCTTTCTGGATGGGTTCATATTAATTCTGAAAAGGTTTTAGGTTATACAAAATTTCTATACCCTTATTAGAAAGGGCAACAAAATTTTACTCCCTCTGGACCCCTAATTTTTTTTTCTACTTGGAAGTTTCGGAAATGTTTTACATTGAATTTCTTCACATGTGTTGAAATTTGATGTCTGTACCTGCCTGTCTTCAGAAATTATTAACGGACAGAAATCTCTAATATATATGATAGGTACCGTTAATGTGTATAATCAGTTAAAGTATATAATTTCATGAAATACTTGACAATTTTCTGCCTTTCATTCCTTCCCTTATTGACGGATCAGGATAAAATTCAGCAAACCTGTAATTTTTATTTCTCTACACCTCTTTTGGAATTTTCAGTCCTGTCGACTTCTAAAAACATCATACAGGGGCCAAAAACAATCGAAAGTACTCGTTCCTCACAGTCCATAGCAACTGGAAGGCGTGCTAATTACTTCGTGTTAGGGGAGGAATCAGGGGCCAGAAACTAGTGAGCATCTTGATGAAATTATATACTTTAACTGATTATACACATTAACGGTAATATAAATAAAAGTGTTTGTTTGTCTCGGCCCCTGTCAGCGGATCCAGGGGCGTTAGAAATATGACATACGCTCCTTTTGGCCATCACCGACTCTGAATTCAAAATGACGCGTAACTTTGCCCAGGGTCTTCCTTTCTTCCTGTTCTGTGGGGTTTCTGAGGGTGCTGATGAGGCCGCCTGGCTTGGCACCGCTTGGTCTTCCTGGGAGCGGGTCTGCGTTCTGCGGGGTCTTCTTCCTGTAGTGGGTCTGGGGAGGATGATAGTACGAGATAAAATTGAAAGAACCTCGAAAAACACTGAAATCCGGCTATACAAGATAGGGCATCCGTATTAATAACATAGTGGGAGGGGGCTGGTTTATTGTCGTCGTGAATGTAGTTGTTCAGTTGGCAGGGATACAATTGAACATATCCTGTATTTTGTAAGTTTTGAAATTACAGCTGCATTTTTTAATCTTATTGACATGTTGGACTTCTATGTTCGATGTATCATTCAATACAAAAAATAATGATTTCCGGAAATTTGACAAGGATATATGAAGGTCCAGAAAAATTTATCCAAGTTCAGTACTTTACCTTAATTGTTGTTGACTGCTATTTTTTGTTGAGTTTGTCTTCTTTTGTACGTCTCTTTTCTGGTATCAGATTCGATTTCTTTTTTTCTTTTTTGTTTTTTTGTGTGGGGGGGGGGGATATCTGAACCTATTTTCTTGCTTAGTTTTTGTTTTCGACCTTCCAAGGTGCTATTAAATGGAATTGAACCCCCATTTTTGGTCTATATTTGAGATCATAGTCGATTTGTAGGTTTCTAAAGTCGTTAAATTCACTTTTCAGGGTTCTTTTTGATTTCGACTCTCTCGAACGGTAAATGAGGGGGTTAAGTTACCACTCTGGTCATTTTTTCAAGATATAACCGATATGGAGGTTCAGCTCTCTGTAGTGGCACCCCATGGGGTCGGAACCAAAAAATAACCCCGACAGTGGGATTCAACGACCTTGATACCCTATAATGAATTAAATACTGTTGCGAAGGAGAACTAATGATGGAGTTTCAGCCCCCTCCGGTGACGCCTTTAGAGGATAAAATCTAAATCTAACTTCTGAAACAGATTTAGCGACCAAAAAAAAAACTGTTAATGAAATGAGGAGTCCACTTCCAAAGTGACCTAATTGCAAAATTATAATTTCATGAGTTTTTGTTTTCAAGACGCTGTCTTGTCGCGATAGGGGCATACTTTGCAGAAACAAAAACGACAAATTTTCTTGAAGGTTGAACTTATTGATACCTACCTTTAAAAAATCCGTTACCTACTTTACTGTTTTGCTTGTAAAGTGTTTTGCTTGTTTTTCTCAAAACTAAAATTTTGCAGTGAGATCACCGTGGAAGTGGGCTCCTCAAATCTAATATTGGGGAAAAAATTAAACATTTTTGGACTCATCTTAAACGCTCTGTCAGCCCCTTTTCCATGGGAGAAATAGCTTCAAACCAAATTTGGGGCCAAATAGTGCTAAATCACATACCTAAAACTTGTATCCGTATATTTTTGGCGCCATTACGGACCAAAAAAATACAACTGAGCGAAAAAATTTTAAATTCAATGTATTTTCTCATAAGAAAAGGAGAAGGCTTGTGATCTCCTTCTCCGGTCAGGGTAAAACTTTCAGAAGATTCTTTTTTTAATTTAATTAGAACTGATCTGGGATTTAGGTCATGAAATTAAAAAGAAAAACGATTTTCTAGTAAGAGTAATCTCGAGAAATTGAGAATATTAAGGTGGCCTTTCTTATTTTGTTAGATCTTTTTTTTTTCTTCTTATATTTTTTCATAATACTTAGTTTGTATAGGAGCATCAAAATGTTGGGAGGGGGATGACTTCTGTCCACGACGATAACCTTCTTGTACATGGAAAAAGTACTGATATCCATGACTACGGACAAAATAGCTTTCACAGAATTTTGGAAAATTCTGCTATCACATGCCCCAGTGACTACAGTCTAGTACTTGGATCATGTTTAAGGATCAAAACTGTGCTAATATTACTATTTGTTGTGATGAAAAATGTAGAAGAGACTTATCTTTCTACCAGTCAAAGATTGACCACAATAATGGACTGAAAATCCTGCTAACAGAACTTTACGCCATCCCTTCTGGAAATGTGAAGTCACTAACATCAAGTTGAACTTTTTCACATTTCTGAATAATATGTAATATAATACCCCTTCATTGGGGAGAAAAATTTGAAACAAGAATTTAAATATATATTATAACAGGTATCGAGACCCGGTGATAACATCCACGATGATAGACACCTCTCCATATGCTTTCCATTCCAAATATGGTAATTGTCTGTGTCCTGTCTGATGAACTGGATTGGTGAAATTTGTTGCAAATGTTATCGTGTAACTCAAAATACCCCCCCCCCTTTACAAAAAATGATAATAAAATAAAAATTTAGGGTTCAAAATTTGCTGGTAACAAAATATTCTCAATTTTTGGAGAGTGACCCATACATGTTGTATTTTGCTGTTTTTAATTTGTATTGTAAAATCTAAGTAGAGTATTGTTTTTCCTCCTTTTTCTGTTAAGAGTTGTATGTCTTTTTCCTGATGCTCTTTGTTTCTGTGAAGATTTTGTATAGTTATCTGTCAGTTCCGAACGACATAAGTAAATTGTCAACCGCACATCTCTGCCATAGTTTGATGTTGTTTATGTTTACTTTTGTTTATTATTTGGTTTTAGAAGTTGTTCATGTAGATGTCTGCTAGTGTTAGGGGTGGGATGATCACACTGCAAGTCCTTGTGTTTGTTCATAGTATGTCTTGTTGAATTGGCATTAATTCTTGTCTGGAAGGTCGCGTCATGAGATTTTGAAAAACATTTTCCACCAAGAGTAAATAAAGACTGTCTTACTGTACGTGTTTGTACTTTATTGTTTTCGATTGTCAGGTCAAAGTAGTTGATTGTTTTTCCTCCTTTTTCTATCATGAATTCAGTTCATTTCACTGCTCTATCCACCACATACATTCATCGAATGATGCTAGAATTAGCATACATTTAGTTATTCAAAATATCGATCAACCAGCAGCCATCTATATTTCGACTACTTTGTTTATGTTCGTGTTGGTGGAGGCATGAATTAGGGAAGAGTCACACGTAGTGTGCTCTAACAACTGAACTGCTAAGCCCCAGAAATCCAGAGGAAATCCAGAAGTTTGCAGAAGTGCTCGTGTTCTTTCTTCTATCGTTCGATTCACCCTTTCAATAGTCCCCTGATGTTCATGTACGTATGGTTCTGCTGTTTGAACTTGAATGTCAAATTTATTTAATACTTCATTTGTTATTTCACTCACAAATTCTGTACCATTATCACATCGTAAAGTTCGAAAAGAATATTTAGCATCAAACATCGTTTTGTAGTTTGTAAGAGCAAATTCAAGACATTTTGGTACCTCTGTTTTCTTAAGAATTACAAAGGTTTGTAAGTATCTCGTGTAATCGTCAAGAACCGTCAAAATATACTTCTTTTTGTGAATGAAAGTTGGAGGACTAATTTTTCCAATAAGATCAGCATGAATTATCTCACAAGGTCGAGAAGCATGCTCACGATCTTTATCAAACGTTTTTCTTGTCATTTTAGCCAATGCACACGTTTCACATCGTTCAGTTTGTTTAGAATAAATCAATTCAGATACACCAGTCGATACAGAAGTCAATTTATACAAATATGAAGAAGAAATATGGCCCATTCTTTTGTGCCATAGTTCCCCCTCTGATTCTAACATTTTTATCTTTTCAGCTGATAGTTTTTGTTTCTTACTTCGATTTTTAGACTTCGTAATAGCAGTCTTATTTATTTTAAAATTATTCGTGTCTTTCAAATTCATCTTGTCACCAATTTTTAAAGGAATGTCTTCGGTAGAGTTCAAGTTATTTAATTTAGCAGTATTCGAAATAATCTTTGCAGAAAGTCGATAAAGTGAGTTTCGAACATGAATTAGTGCAATTTTCGATTTTAATTTTCGAGAAGATATAGTTCCATTGCTAGCATTCAAAATCATGGAAGTACGAAATTGTAAATTAAATGCATGCACACTCAAAATATTGTCGTTCAAATTAGGTATAAACTGTACATTTTGCAGTTTCAAATAAGATTTACGTTTCGAAAATTCAATCATCAACATCAAGCATCCTGCCCCTAGTGAGAGACAGTTTCCCTGAGCTGCTGTTTGAACAGTCAGGGGTTCATCATATGGTTCATATTCAAGCAAAATTCGATCATTGGGGACAGCATGATGAGTAGCAGCTGAATCCACCAATAGTGAAATCATATCATCAAAAACAGAAGGAGTTAATGATTTTATAAGATTAATCGAGATTTTCTTACTTGCAGTGCACTCATTTTTCTCGTGTCCAAATCGAAAACATCCATAGCACAGCTTCTGCTTGAATGGACAGGATGTACTTACATGGAAGTAGGTACCACACGTAAGACACTGATTTTTTCGTTTTTCATCTTTCGACATAGTTTTGAGTTTCTCGAGCTGCTCTTTCGTGTACAAATCAACCAACTGGACTTTCTTTTTCAGGAGTTGTTCGATCGACAGTTTCGTTGAGCCTGCTGAGCTGGACGACGAATCACCCTTCTTTGAAGATACAGTCAAGTTCGAGCCATTTCCTCTCTGTCGTTTTGTTTCCAATCTTGAAATGCTACCTTCTCGTTTTCTCTTTTGAATGTGAGAATTATCTACATCCAAAAATTGATTTTTCACAAAATCAAATTTTCTCTGACTTTCCGGCAGAATCCTCATCTGATTATAGAAGATGGAATAAGGATTTCCAGGAACGTATCGATCATCAATCTTAGCCAAAAATCGAGCTATCAAAAGTTCCTCGTCAAATATGGTGCCGAGCTCTTTATATTCTTCTATGCGATTTTCAAACTCTGTCACAAACTGTAGTGGATTAAAGTAATCACGGAAATGCAGTTTGTTGTATTTCTCTTCAAGATTAACCAATTCTTGAAGCTTTTTCCCGGCAAACATCACTTCTATATGCTTGTAGGCTTCATATGCAGTCTTCTTTCTTAACATCGAGTTCGCGATCTCTTTAGACACAGTAGCTCGCAAATACTGATGAGCTTGAGCATCATAAAGAATTCGTTTTTCGAGCGGCAGAGAAACTAAATTTTCTCCATATTCTTGTTTCACGTAATCGTACAAATTCAAAGATTTCAAACCCAGTTCTAATCTTGCATGCCACTGCACAAAATTTTTCGAACCTATTAGTTTGTCATTGTTTGGTATTACTGGGATTGTGAAGTTCGGCATCGAATGTCGATCTCGTGAAAAACCATCATTTGTATCCATAGCCATCTCTCCTGATCCCATTGTCGTCTTAGAAGATCCGGCTGTCGTCTTTTTCAATAGGTCAAGGAACGGTAGCAACGCTTTATTGACTGCCGCCTCAACTATCGTGTTCATTTTTTCATCATTATCCAGCCATTCTTCATCTTCGTTATCCATACCGGTCTCCATAATTTCATTTTCAGCCGCCATTTCAATTCCGGATTCAACCTGCTTCGTCTTTCTTTTTCCGACCATTTTCAAAACAAAATGTCAAATCAAATAAACTTATTTCAAACGTTTCGTTCTGCTACCAAGTTCGATTCACTGCTCTATCCACCACATACATTCATCGAATGATGCTAGAATTAGCATACATTTAGTTATTCAAAATATCGATCAACCAGCAGCCATCTATATTTCGACTACTTTGTTTATGTTCGTGTTGGTGGAGGCATGAATTAGGGAAGAGTCACACGTAGTGTGCTCTAAATGTCGATCTCGTGAAAAACCATCATTTGTATCCATAGCCATCTCTCCTGATCCCATTGTCGTCTTAGAAGATCCGGCTGTCGTCTTTTTCAATAGGTCAAGGAACGGTAGCAACGCTTTATTGACTGCCGCCTCAACTATCGTGTTCATTTTTTCATCATTATCCAGCCATTCTTCGTCTTCGTTATCCATACCGGTCTCCATAATTTCATTTTCAGCCGCCATTTCAATTCCGGATTCAACCTGCTTCGTCTTTCTTTTTCCAACCATTTTCAAAACAAAATGTCAAATCAAATAAACTTATTTCAAACGTTTCGTTCTGCTACCAAGTTCATTTCACTGCTCTATCCACCACATACATTCATCGAATGATGCTAGAATTAGCATACATTTAGTTATTCAAAATATCGATCAACCAGCAGCCATCTATATTTCGACTACTTTGTTTATGTTCGTGTTGGTGGAGGCATGAATTAGGGAAGAGTCACACGTAGTGTGCTCTAACAAATTCTATGTCTCATTTTATCCTGTTTGTTTCTGTGAGGAATTTGTATAGTTGTCTGTCAATTCCGGACCATATGAGTAAAATGTCACCCACACATCTCTGCCATAGTTTGTTGTTGTTTTGTGTTTACTTTTGTTTATCGTTTGGTTTTCAAAGTTGTTCATGTAGTTGTCTGCTAGTGTTGAGTATGGAATGATCCCACTGCGAGTCCTTTTGTTTGTTCATAGTATGTATTGTTGAGCTGGCTGTAGTTCTGCTCAGTTTCTTCTATGTTGGCGTGTCTTGCTCCTGTGTTTGTGTTTGTTTTTGTTTATTATTTGGTTTTCAAAGTTGTTCATGTAGATGTCTGCTTGTGTTAGGGATAGGATGATCCCATTGCCAGTTCTTTTGTTCGGTCATAGTATGTCTTGTTGAATTGGCTGTAGTTCGGGTTCACTTCTTTTATGTTGGTGTGTTTTGGTCCTCCTGTGTCGCCTTTATCCAGCCATTGTTATCCAGTAATATCATCAACTCCTCTGGTATGTTTCCAAACATACTTGTTAACATTAAACGACTGTATCGTATTTTCTTTTACAAGCAAATTTCCTTACCTCTTGAGAGGACAATCTGACTCATCAGTTACAAAACGCTCGATGACCTATTGAAATGCATTCCCTCAGACTATTAACGCAGACGTATGCGTGTTTATCACACGTTCGAGCCAAAACTGTGATTACTCTTTACGACAGTTTTTTCTCGTTAATATACTACGAACTTCGCGAATGAACTTCATTTTAAATAATTCTCAAAAGTTAAAATTAGGAAACCTAAAAATAGTTCTCCATTTTTTTTCTCTTTCTTTCTTTACTTCTTCCTTTCTTTTTCATTAATAATAACTGTGGTAGAAAACTTACGTGTCTTATCAAACGTCCGAGTTTATGTAGGTTACCGTGAAATCCTTCGATATTTGTGATAAATTTTAAATCGTTACAGCGCGTAGGAATCCATAGCATCAATTCTAAGGCTCTTTCGAGGTCAGTCGTGTCTTCGCCGAGGACTCTCGAGTGTTTGATTAATTCCTGTAAAAATAATAATAAAGCTAGGTGAATCAGCGATGTCGAATCACATATTCGAGCCGCAGCACGTGCCCACATTTCTCAATTTTTCCGCATTTCAGATTCGGATTTCCGACCTGAAATATTGACAACCGCGTTTGACGAGTACATTTCTGGCAGAGCAATAATTTCGTTCATTACAGACGCCAACTACACATGTGTACTGATCTACCGAATATTTATATCAACATTAAATGTAGGGATATGGCAGGAGCGGTAGGTAATCACGTATGGATGAATGGAACTCGAACGACATAAAAGTTGGCAAAGGAAACGCATTTGGAATAATATTGCACTATTTTTAACGGTATGTCTGTAGGTCATGTGATTGAAACAAGGCTGAGGGTAGTTTACTGTATAATGCAAGTTCAGAGGCAAAAAAGCGATTCTGCAGAATGTCGCGTGGTGCACGTTTCAACTCTACGAGGGAGTAAACCATTGAACTTTTTATACTTTGTTTACGAATCAGAGAAAGCTAATTGAGTTAGGTTCTCCCGGAGACCAATAAATAAAACCGAAAAGCAGTCTGAGCTGACCTAACTACGTCCACACACAAAAACTACGTATATCTGTTGATTATGCGATTTGGCTAGAAAAATTTTATTCATTTCCAAGGCCGCAGTGAAGGCGTGCATGAGAAGAAATTCGCGCAGCATGCAGTATTTTCTCTGCGAAATTCGCAGTTTTAATGAGAAATAAATTAATTAAAAATAGTTCGCGAAATAATCTGAATAACAAGTTTAGTTTATGGTCTGCACATACCACTGCGAGCAAACCTGATGAAAGAAGTACAATTTTTTGAGTCGTTTTAGTTTCACTTTCTTGGCTTAATGCGATGCCGCATAGTTCAATACAAAGAATGAAACGTTACAGAAGTGCCAGGTGTGAACCTACCTGTCAATTTTTATTTGGAACTATCTCTCGACTGCCGTTCCATGTCCCCCACTTCCTTCATATTGGTTCCTTCAGATCTCCGACCTCTCTAGGAACGCATCGAAACTGCCTCTTTTTGGGGGAGGACCTCGAATTTAGTTTGTCGTAATTTTGAAGTTATAAGCCGAAAAACGTAAGTCAGTTTTACTGACAGTGAGCTGATTTTACTGCATGGCAAAATCTCTCGGAAGAATTTCCCTGTTGGTAAACCATTAACTCTCACTATTCCTCAGCAAGACAAAGAATCAAATCCAAGAATCAACTCGACTCGGTTGGTACAAGAATTTAGTCAAATAACTTTGTATTGGAAAAGCCATCAATAGACGGGAAGGAAAAAGGAAGCCAACTTTAGTGTAATTTGACCTGTTGACTGTATATACGAAAGCAAGGAGGTGAATTTAAGCGCGCTGAAAAATAAAGGAGCTGATAATTAGCTGAAGTGTCTCATTGTCGCACCGTGATGAAGTCATAAGCTCACAACTGAGTAACTGCCAACAATTAGCCGACTACCAGGAATCGGGGATCCTACTTTACATACGACAGTAACTGGTAGCCAAAAAGGGCTCTCGTTTCTTGCGCCAGTAAAACAATGAATGAACTTGAAGAAGAAAAAAACATTATTGTAGTCCTATACTAATTAATGCAATATATTGTCTGTGAACATTTAATGAGAAAAATTTCCAACTCCCATTTATTTTGGAATTGTAAGAAACAAGAAACAAAGTTGAACGAAGACACGATGCTTTATTTCAAGGGTGTAAACTGCTATTCAAATAAAAATTGAATTCTTCAATTTTCACTAAAATTATGGTACATTCTTACATAAATACAAAATTGACTCTGCTACTACGCACAACTAGGTGGAGCTAATAATCTAGCATATTAAATTCAGGTGAACCACAGTGGCGGATCCAGGATTACACTTTTTGGGGGGGGGGGGGGCTAAATGTTGGAGAAAAAAAGAGCAAAGAAAATTTGAAGCATGAATGCATGATTGTTGATAAGTGATAATGTTGATTCATTGATAACACGATTTGTATTCACGAACTGTGCTGGAGGAGCGCTACTGTCATTAAAAACATCGGTGGCTAAAATAAGTGGAAAAGCGAGTGAAAATTATTTTTTTGGGGGGGCTATAGCCCCTTTAGCCCCCCCCCCCCTTGGATCCGCCACTGGTGAACCATGCATTTACTTTAGGTCCTATTAACAACGCATAGTCTTTACGGGATTGTTTGAAAAATGAAACCAAAACATGTGCGTGATGTCATCGGAGTCTAAAGGAAACTGTAAATATTTGAAAGAGTCAAATTATCTGTAAAAATTTGAGGAGCCACTTGTTGAGTGCGTACATGAGTCTGAATATAAATGGACTGAGTGGACTTATACTGTTTCTAGAAATATATTTGCGTTGTGTATGATTCAAGGATGAAGGCAGAGACCAATGACGCCCGTGTTTTCATTTGTGGCAGTTGAATGTACTCGTAAACGTTTACAAATCGTGTTGGAGTAGGGCCCTGCAATTGGTCAGAAAAGCTCCCAAAAATTATTGCTATCGTTATCTAATAGTCTAGCTATTTGGGTACCTGACAGTCTTCCTTTAGAGAAATCGACAACAGAGCAGTGGCATAGACAAGAGTAATGTCTCAGGGGATGAGAAAGAGGGGCTCAAGGCTTAGAACGCTCTCTTTGCCAATAATAAGAAGGGACAATTTCGCAAAAAAAAAAAAAGAAAGAAAGAAAGAAAAAAATTCAGTTCTTGAGGGACGGACGTCATCAGGGTTTAGAGAGCTAAGGCTCTGCAAGACCGGGTTGATACTTGCCCCTGCCCTGTTGGGAGCTGTTAAGTCCAGGGTGTTCTGAATTGCTTAAATATTATAAGTCACTGACAAAAATAGTAGAAAATTTTCTCTCCTTTCAACCAATAATTTTGATATCTATTGACTCTGTTGAGACTGATTCAGGCGCACAACTTTATTCAAACTGTGCAAATAATACTTTAATTAAGATTCGCTGATAAACTCGTTATACAACGCCTGAAGCCTCTATTAAGACTTGAGACGCATTGAAATTCATAACTGATCGAGATTCATCAAGATTTCTTGAAGACTATTTCAGATTTTTTGCAATAAGTCTGAGAAGAACAACTAAAACCAGCTAAGCTTCATAACATGTAGGTATAGCACTGGAAAGAACCTTGTTCAAATTTATTAAAACTCAATAAGATTCCTTAACAGGCTCATACTCATGGAAGTATTGGAGGGCATGGAGGGCGGCTCGCCTTCCCTCCGTCATCTTTCAGAGTTGGCTAATTCACGAATCAAAAGCTTTGTGTTCTTCATTTTTTCGCTTCAAAAGCTGGAACATTTTTGAGTCTACCCCCTCAATAAATTTTCTTCACAACATCCTTGTTCCTTAAGATTTTGGTAAGACCCATTAGGTTTCTGTAAAGTTGATTCTAAGATCAAGTTGAGATTTATTTAGAGTGAGACTCGGACAGGCTTAGCTAGGAATATACGTAAGATGCATCAAGACGTATCAAGATACTGTTCAGCCTCGTTTAAACTCTTGTCAAGGCTAAGAAGATTTAATAATACTAATCAAGATCCTATGAAGACCCCTTTCAAAATCCATTAAAGGGTTCATTAAGATTCTGTTAGGATTCACTAAGACTGTATTAAGACGGCTTCAGTCTTTGTATTGATTTGAAAACGTTCTTTTATGCCTTAGACCAATAGCATTGCTAGACCTTCTTCCAAGGACTGGAAAATTCACCGAGCAGTAAAGAAGGGAAAATATGGTCGGAAAATCGAAATAAGATAGTTTTGCTCATTGTAAATGCGAATTCCTCTTTTCTAACAATTCCAATTTTCGCCAAGAATTACCTTCATCGTCAAAATAACCGTTATCTTGGTGAAAAGGGCTAATGAAAAGACGACACAATCCACCAGTGGCTATAAATGTGCTACAAACATTCAGCGCAGATCTTGATCATTACTGAACCATATGATGTGATGGATGGGCGCTAAAATAGTTACCGGGCATTTGCCCCGTTGGCCGTACGTTTCATCCACCCCTGTGCATCATAAAACGAATATCTTAGTGTATTCAAAACATTGTCTGAGATCCAAAAATCGAAATTTCTGATGGGAATCGTATTATCAAGAAAAACAGAAATCATGATGTTCCAGCATCGAACAAACAATCTAACTTTTCTCACTTTTTCTACTCAACTCATAATCGATTCCTCGCTCCAATTCAGTCAAATTTCTCGGCCTCTGTCTTGTCGCTCGTCTCTCCTGGTTATCTCATATAAAACACATAAAAGCCAAATGTATGCGCTCACTGAATCCTTCCAAAGGATGTAGAAGAGGACTACTCATTCAGTTGTGCCAGAATCTGATCCGGTCTATCATGGATTATGGATCACCCATGTATGGACTTGCCCCTCCCTCATACTTGAAGCTTCTTGACGATCTTTAGAATGCGGGTTTACGTATCGCCATTGGTGCCTTTCGTACTAGCCCAGCTTTGAGTATGTGTGCCGATGCTGGAATCCCTTCTCTCTCTCTTACCGCCGAATGCAACTCACTGCCAAAGTTCTCGTTACGATAGCACATAACTCTAATCTTCTATGAGTATCTCTTTAACCCTTCAAATTACACTCCTGTTCCTAAATCCTCCCTGCACTTACGTTCACATATTGAAGGGACACTATTCTGTGCATTTTCCTACAATTCACTACCAACAATCTATACATCACCCCCCTGGTTGTTGAACCTTCCCCCATACAATTTTGAACTTACAGAATTCCCTAAAAAATCTATACCCTGCCCCCTCCCAAGTTTATCGGACACATTTGTGAAAAATTCTGGACCACTTTCCTGACCGTATCCTATGCTCCACTGATGGTTCAAGGTACAACCGACGCACCGCTTAAGCCTACTCCAGAGATAATCTACTACACTCCTTCCGACCTAAAAATACAGCTTCCAACTACACAGCCGAACTCCACGATATCCTGCAGTGCCGAATCACGATCTCCTCGCTCGAAGACACTTCCACCCCCACCTACTACCTAGTCCTCTCAGATTCACTTTCCTCCTTAAGGTCTATTTCGGATCGCCTTTCAACGCACGCTCTCGTCCAACGCAACCATCTCATTCTCCATCGCATTTCCTTCACCACCAAGAGCATTTCACTCATCTGGATCCCAAGCCTTACTCGCGAAATGAGGCAGTCGATCGAGCAGCACAGCAAGCTACACAGCTCCCATGTATCACTCGTCATCTCCCTATCTCAACAGATCTCACTTCCGCCATTCGCTAGACACCGTTTTGCGTAAGTGGTTCAAAGAGTGGCGGCATCAAGCTTCTCGGCACAACAAGCTCCCACAAATCAAGCTTACACCTGCCCCATGGTCAACGCCCCAACATTCATCCCGTTGCGAGGAAGTTATCATCACCCTCCTGAGGATTGAACATACACACCTCACACATGCGCATCTTCTCACTAACCTTTATTCCCTCAACTGCCCACACTGTGAAGATGACCACCTCTTCTCATGCCCCTCCCTCACCGGCCTTCATTACTCTCACCACGTCCCCCGTAGTCGAATCTTGGCCTTCTCCAACTCCGACAAGCACATAAACAACACTCTCACATACCTTTCTGCTGTTGGATACCTCTGCGACATAAATAGACAACAACCTTTTCTGAGCCCATAGCCCTAGAGTGTAGCTCCGTCGCTCGATAACGATAAATTAAAAAAATTAAAATTTAAAAAAAGCATTCGAAGTTGTAAAATAACATTTCTTTTTATGATATCTAAACCTGTAAGACTTAGATTGCATTTAAAAACGAAAATAGTTAATTTACTGAATGTTCTAGGTAGAAAATATGATGCGTTACCACTTTATCTAGGGGTAAGGAAAACAAACGAAAACCAAAGAAAAAATGTTAGACGCTACCAAGTAATAATTTTATGGAAGCAAGATCATTGGTGTACCAATAAGACCAACCTAAGTTCTCCGGCCTTGTTGGAATGGAGGTGAAGAATGAAATTTCACGAGGAGTAGGAAAGGCATCCAGTGTCTATCTGAATTAGATGTTTGATTTGTTGGGGTGGTTCTAAAGTGGCAGTTGGCAGGTCCAAAAGTGAGCGTGGATGGTTGAAAACTACGGTGTGCTCAATTAATGAACTGCATACAACAACTTTTCCCACTTTCATCACATTCCAAGGTTTGAAACAGTTATCAGACAGTGAAACATCCAGCTCACTTTTTTGTTGTTTGCGACGCGGATGGAAAATTCTAACCCCCTTCTTATGTTATGTTACATCACTGATGCACACGGGCTGTATAAATAAATTCTTCTACGGACAGTTCCAAAGAATTCTTATAATAACCACTGGTTTTGACCGATACCTCAAGACCAGCGTGGGTCAAAAGCACAGCAGTTCAAAGGATCGAAATTCAACTGGGCAGGCTTTCACAAAATCCTAGTGAATATTTGCTCCTTTTCAGACATACCTTGAAAACTTTTTTTTTACAACTTCGTTCAGCTTAGAATTTGGGTATGTACGCCACAACACCCCTTTTCAGAGCCATAATCTCGAATAATTCTAAAGGTAAAAATTAGAGGCGGAGTTAAAAGTTGAAGCGGAGGGGCTCAAATCTCAGCTATGAATATTGCATATCATATTCTCACGTTTCTATGTGTGTGTGGGGAGGGGGTGAGAGCGTTTGATATTTCAACAAGAATAAAAACGAACCCAGAATGTACAGCATTAGAATATGATATTTCGCGTATGGTTCTAAGAAATTTCGTTCTCTGGAAGAGAAGTTTTGGAAATAATGGAGGGCAAAGACCCGCAAACCATCCTCTTTGTTACTGGCCTTTGTAGCTGCCAAGGAAGGCTCCAATTTCAAATAAATAAACTCTTCCTCTGGCAAAAACGTAAATTCAAAAATATTTATGCATTCACATACCTGTAATAGTAACGTGTAATCGTTGATCCGTTGAATCGGCAGTTTCAGGTGGTCGGCTAGGACTTTATCGTCTCCGATTTCTTGACTTAAATCCTGCGAAAATGAAACATAATACACTTAACCGAAAATAGAACAGACGAAAGTCCGAATAAGATTATTAATCGAAAATAACGTAAATTTTACCCGAAATGAAACGAAAAAAATGATAATAAATAACACGTTGCGCGAACACCGCACTTTCACACGAAGACTAGATAAAATTATTACAATTTTTGCAGTGCAGATACCACAACGGCGAAGTATTTCGCGTCTTTTTGAGCTTGTATTGGTAATTTATAAAAATAACGTTGTTATTCGCTATATGTCGGACTAACGCCACCACGCGTTCAATATACAATTTTTATGAATGCCTAATACTCCAATTTTTCACCCATTACGTCAGTTAACGATGAATACCGTAGATATTCAAACATGAATGAAAATAGAAAAGATTGGAGGTGGCTAATCACTTCACAAGCGAGGGAACATTAACAGGCGGAAATTGTTTTAACGCGATTTTTTTACACAGCCGGCCAATTATGAAATAATATTTATTTAGGCAATGAAGGTTAAGTATATCCTATAACGTACGCAGATACATTTTATTTTCTCCCAGTAAATTAGAATATTTATTTGGATTGCTCGATTCAGCTATTTTGATATCTGTTGGATGAAGGTAAAACCAAAGCAATCGTCAGTAGGCTCGTTTTTTAATTTATTCTTTCATTGAAATGGAGGAATGAGCCACTTGACAGATGGCTTTGCTTCTACTTTTCTTAGCGAGTACTGGGCATGTACTGAGTGCTTCGAGCCCGCTGAACTGACCCGACTGAATAACTGGCTGCCTGCTGAGCCAAGTGTCTTTCTGTCTGTCGGCCCATCTGTTCATCTGATTGACTACGGCTGTTGATTTGTTTGTTTAGATAGCTATCTGTCAGCCTATCTAGCAGAATTACAGCCTTTATTTCAAATCGTACAAAGGAAAATAATAATAGAAATTGTTCTTGAATTATTGCGCCCATACGTGGGCATAGGTCTCTCCTACTCTTCTCCAGCGTACCCTAGCATCCCTTCCCCGTACAAGCCCCCTTAGTTTATAATTTTATCTTCTCACCTCGTTATTGGATTGTCCGCCTTTCTCTTTCCCTCCCTTGATGTACGCTCTATTACTGTTCTTTCCCCCGTCCTTCCCCCTGTGGCTACATGACCTGCATAATACATTTTAGGCTTTTCGGTTAAATATCTGCAGTCTTTTGCGTCTGTCGTTTCTCTCACATCGATATTCCTAACTTTTTCATATCTCTTTACTTCGAATATTTAATGTTCAATGGCTATTTAAGTTCCTGCTGTTTTTCCCATATGATTCTCTGTTGCATATCTGAAAGCCGTATTTCAGACCAAGGATGGTGCAACTCTCCAAGGTTTATTTTTAGAACAAATGACATTTTTCTCTTAGAAATTTCTTATAATGACGAGCAATTGAGGAGCCTCATTCCAAACTGCCCTTAGTCCATCCATAGCTTTGCTTCACTTCAACGCTTATATCTCAGGCTACACTGCTGTGAAACAAATTTTCAGTGGAGCCGTTCAGGCTTGCCACGTATCAAAAATTTCAAAAAGTTGTTGCAACCGCGTCGTACGCAACGAAGTTTCTGTCGATTTCCCTCATTTCTAATTTTTTGGACTAAAGGCAGTTTGGAATTGGGCTCCTCAACTTTCCCATGCATCCGCTCTTCTCTTATATATCTCCTCCATTGTTCCTTAAAGGAAATCATTGTGCATAGATATGTCACCTCTTCTACTACTTAGATTCTTTCTCCTTTAATTTTTATAAGAGGATTTGATAAAACTGTCTGTGTTGCGTTAATGTTAAATGTAACATTTTACTAGTTTCAGAGAATTCATTGGCCATTTATTGCAGTTCCTGTTCCTGAATATCCTGTGAGATTGGGACTACATCATCTGCGAATCTCAAGTTACAAAGCCGCTTTCCATTTACTTTTATCCTTTTTCCTTCCCAATCCACACCCCATTTCCCAAAATATTTTCTCCAGGAGGCTGTCAAATAAATATTTATTGCAGTTTCTGAATATCCTGTGAGATGAGAACTTCATCATCTGCAAATCTCAGGTTAGAGAATCCCTTCTTTTTCCCACCCCACATTTCCCAAAATATTTCCTCTAGGAGGATGTCGAATAAATTGGAAAATGAGATATTTCCTGGTTCTACCCCCTTTTAATTTCAAACTTTTTCATTTTACTTTCTCCTCCGGATTAGTATACTCTCCTTCGAAGTACGTATCACCTTTTCTGAAATTCCTTGACGATACAGAGCTTTCCAGAGGTAAGAGAAGTAGATCGAATCGAATGCTTTTTAAAAATTTATGTGATGTATGCCTAGAGGGAGGTATTATTCATTTGTTTTTTCAATTAGTTAATGTATGATAAAAATATGATCCACTGTAGACCGCCCCCTCTTAAATCCCACTTATTCTGTACGTTGATTAAAATCCAAGTGATTATGAATCCGGTTCTTGATAATTATTTTAGAGAAAATTTTGCAAATATTTAAGCTGAGACTGATAAGTCTGTAATTATTTATATTTTCGATTTGTTCCCTGTTTTGAATATAAGTTAGACTATTTCGGCCGACTTCCACTGTAATGGTATATTGCTTCTTTTTCTACAATGAAATTAAAAAGTAAGGTGCATGAGGACTGTTGTTCAATTTTGCGGGAGAAATTTTTGAAATCTGTTTCCGATTCCGCCTATTTCTAATGCTTTATTTGTATTTAATTGCGTTAGAATACAAAGTACTTCTATTAGAATTGGAGGGAAATGTTCTTCATTTTGTGGATTTTTCACTTTTGTTAAAGTCTCTTCATTTGAGGTTTTCTCATATAATTTTTGGTAGAAATCAGTTGAAATTTGTACGACATTTGCTCTACCAAGCGTTAATTGTCCGTTTGCAGTCTTTGCTTTTGGAATTAGATTCTCGTTGTTCAATATTTGTTGTTTTTTTTTTTGCTTTTTTGACTGCACCATATATGACTTAATGGAGTGGATAGCGCGTTGGTCTCAGAACCCGGAGGTCCCGGGTTCAAGCCCACGTAACAACTCGCCAGAATTTTCGACCAAGTACGGTTTTTCGGCCAGAAGGGAAGAGCGCTAAGACAGCCCTAACAGCCTCCCCGACGTCTCTGAAGTAATGCTCGAAAGGGCGAATTCCAAGACTCAGGTGGAGAGCAAATTAGAAAAAGAGTAATACAGGGTGCCTACCGGTAACACAAGTCATACAAATCATACGAAATTCATGCAATTGCCTCTAATTACATACAAATTTGGTAATTCTTCCTAAATAGTTGCAATATTTCTCACCAAAATATGATCCAATTGAAATAATCTAATTGAAAATTTGTGTTTTTGACAACATTTTTTCCAATAATTCGTTCATTACTACTTAGTTATATGAAATTTCTTCAAATTTTTTGTTTGCAATTAGCATGTTTCTGGAATTTTTTTTTTTTTGGAAATCGGATTCTGTTCAGGCATGAAAATGGTCCGAAAAAGGTTGTGAAAAATTCACACAAAAGTTGGGCAAAAGTCATACAGAAATCATACTATAGGACAATTTGTATTTGGTAGGCGCTGTAAAGCAGTGTTAAATAATTTTGAAATGTTCTCACCCCTATCGCTTGTAAACTATTATTGATAGGGTCACAGTCAAAATAACCTTAGAAACAAATTCAGCGACTCCACAAATCTCATTTTAGATATACTTGATGGTTTTATCTTTAAATTTGAGATTCTAATCCGTCAGTGGGGTCTTCATCATGGATGTTTGGATTAAAAATTACGAGTCTCATAAATGAATGTAATGTTTCTAAAAAGACAAGTAGATAAACTTATTATTATTTTTATTTCATTCTTATTTTTTTCAGTTTTAATGGTTTATAATATTAGTTTGACCCCAAGTTCAACACAGGCCACTACATTTTGAATCAAATTTTTCTCAAACTCAGGGTACATGCTCTATCTCTTAAAAATCATTTGTTATTGTCTAACCAATTTTTCCGACCGAACTTGATGTTTCCGTGACTTGAAAGCAAGTTTGCAGATTTCCTTATGGAGAATGTTAAACTTAACCTCCTCCTGTAAGACCCCTCGAAATTCTCTGATTTCAAAAAAATATTAGCTGGTGGGTTTTCAGAGCGAAAGGAACATATTTAACTACTGAGAGTAAAACGTTTCAAAAATCGCCAAGTTTTGGACCACCTTAGCGTACGTCTAATTGCATACCTAATTTCAAATTTGGTAATTGGAGCCAAAAGACAAGTCATCTAACGGACTAATGTGAACTACGTTTCAGACAGTAATATTAACATGGGGATGTCACAAAGTTTCTATTTTATTAAAATTTCCAGGCTAGGTTTTTCATTTTTTGTGAAGTGTGAAACACGTTGAAATCCCTTATATTAGAAGTTTGTCAGTGTCGATCTGACTCGTTGTTAAGTCCATGAAAAATGAATCCTTGTGAGCCCTTTCTCTTGCTATACTCATAAGTATGTCAATAAAAACACGTTTTCCTTTGTTTCTTTCTTTTTTCTTTGTTTTATTTATTTTTCTTTTTTTCTATCTTTCTGTTGTTCCCCGCCATCCTTTCATATCTTCCACTTTTTCATTTGATTTTTCAAGCACCCCTTTCTAGCTAATCACTGAGGTGGCCGTTATTTTCCGACACCCGAATTTCCTTCGGTCCTCCACCTCTAAACTGGTTCCTGTAGTTCTGACTTTTTTTAAGCGAAGAATTGTTTTCCTTGGCCCCTAAATAACTTAAATATTCCTCCTCCAAGTTTTCGACTGGTTATTTGACGGTGATTCAATATGAAAAAGTATGACTTCATAATCTAGGATTATGACCGCTAGGAGTGGCTCCAAGAAGAGGACGAGGGGGTTCAAAAATAAAGTTTGAGATACTAATCGAGTTGAAGGTTCTCCAGGTTGCTAAATTCGATTTTGGGGTTAATTTTTCTATCTTACCTCCTGTTGTACTCCCGAATGGTACCTACTGAAACTGAATAATTATGAATTCTTCGTGATGTCATTCGATTAATAGATTTTTGATGTCACTGAACTCGATTATTGGGCTAGCTCCTCCCCCTGGAGGTGCGACTGCATGGAGTCCAAGGATGAATATTAAATAATAGTTAATTTTGTAAGATGGTATTTAATTTGATCCTTTGGGTGGCACCCTGGATGGAAGGGGTTCTAGATCTCCAAATGAGCTCCTTAATCGAATTTAGTGATCTCAAAAACCTATATGTCGAATACCAAAACCACTACCTATATTATTTTGTTTTCAGCCCCTACTTATCTGACTGACTGTCGGTCTTTTTGTCAAGCTGTCTAAAGACTGTCGGCCTTCTTATCAACTGCCTACTATCTGACCGACTGTCTGTCATTCAGGTAGTCCATTAGTCCATCTGTTTATCTAACTGTCTGATCATGTTCTGCTGAACGTCTCTCAAGTCTCGTACCAGCAATTTATTACAATGAAAGAAGGCGTTTTTTTCTGTCTTTTTGTCTGTCCGTCTAACTGTCCACTTGTCCATCTGTCTATTTGCCTATCTAGCAGATTGTCTACCTAGATAGGTAGTTGACTGGCGGTCTGTTTCTTAGGTTTTTGTCTCGCGGATTGGCCGTCTTACGGTCTGGCTGACTGTTAGACTCTTTACCTATCTGACTGTCTTGCTATCTGTTTAATTAGATCTTGGGGTAACAGATCTTCTCTTGTAATTTTTGTATATTTCAGGCCGGCAATAACCAATCTGTTTCATCTGCGTAGAAGTTGGAACCCAGATTTCTTATATAACGTGAGATTTTGTCAATTATTAGTGACTGTAATTTCCATTTTCAAGGGTATTTCGCAAAGATGGATACTTTCGGACTGTTTTTTCAAGAATGAGTAATAAAATTAAAGGGGAAAAACTTTTTCACAAAAAGAAAGCCATGATTCTTTTGTGAAAATAAAAGCTTTTTTTGATCCGTGGGGTAAATATATTTGCCCTTCCCGCTTGGTGGCGCCCATAATTGCGAATCTGTTTGCCAAATTATGATTGCAATTTTCAAGTTGAAGTTGTTATACGAAGAACAAAATGTTTAAAATATGACTTGACGGCCAATGGAAAACATTTTGAACAATTCTTAAATTCATAATTTAGGTTTGAGATATGAATAGGAATTCGGAAAAAGCTGAATGCGTTCTTCGGTTGATTTTCGTCGGCATGTGGTGAAAACTTTCTAGAAAGTGTTATCACGTGTATCCGCATGTATTCTTTTTCTTGGCAGAATGTTTCAAATAGAAAAATGACGGTAATACTCGTATTATCACATATATACGCTAGCAAGTGAATTATACTGAAATAACTTCAGTATTGCAGCCAGTGGTAGCAGTAGCGTGAGGTTTGAGGCAAATTTTACGACCCCTTATACTAGAAATAGTTTAAGAGTACATTCCCCCTCATCTGAAAATATGGCTATAAAGAATGGTACTATTTTGGGGTGAATTTCTTGATTTATTTTAAAGGAAGAAAATATTTGCAATGGATATTTTTCTGGTCCTATCTCGAAGGGGAAAAAAATAAGCAATCGGTGTAGTTGTGCTACACTTGATAAAATTTCTGAGCTCTTGCATCTTTCTCGGTACGAAAATTTTGAATTTCCTGCCAAACCAACATCGGCATCGAGTTCTGGGACCTCGAAACCTCCACACCCCAGTATTTGGATTCTATGATGCGTGCTGATGAAAGCTTTAAAAATTGTAATGAAAAATGATTTTTGAGACTGGAGAAAAGTACAAAAAACGCAAGTTTTAAATTGTAATAATCTGAGAACAGGAGGGGCTGGGGAATTCCGCGGATGAGTAGGTGAAAATTTGTAGGTAATGGTTCGGTAGTAATTTGTGCGTCTTACTGTCATTTTCATTTTTCTGTCCCCTCTCTCTCTTAGATGCCACGATTTCCTATTCAGAGGAAATAAATAACCAGATATGAGTTAGCGACCTTTTAAACTTATCACACGACATCTGTATTACATTTTATAACATTTCTGAGCTCTCGCATCCTTCTCTGTACGACAATTTTGAATTAAAATGATTTGTGAGACTGAAGAAGGATACAAAAAACGCAAGTTTTGAATTGTATTAATCTGAAAACAGGAGAAGGGGGAATTTCACGGATAAGTAGGTGAAGATGTATAGATGTACAGGAACGAGTTCAGTCGTGATTTGTGCCCCCTCTGCTCCCTAAAACCTGTAAGACTCGAAGAAAGTCAAGAAAATTTTGTTTTCTAAGGCCTACATTAATAATCTACAAGAAGATGAAAGGTTACTTTGAATCTCCTATTTAGGGCATTTTGGGTTCAGGTACGGAAAATTGTAAGGCATGTGTTTTGTGTAAGATTTAATACCTAAATTTTTGTTTGAAAAGTTTTCGCCTAGATTCAACATTTTACGAAATTCATAGAAAAAACTAAATTTTGAGAGATGTTTGCCCCCGGAGGGAATGAAGCTCCCCCGCTATAACTTTTATGACGTTCATTGAGATACAAACTTCGAGAATTCTTTGAAAAAATATTTTCTAGACTTTTTGTTCAACTTCGATTATTTTTCGATCTAATTTCCCCAAGCTAATAATATTGTTTGAATTGTAAACAGTCTGCGACTTCGTGATTCGCCGCACGTAGGATAGTAGAGGTAATGAAAAGGGAGAACGTAAGTATTCAAATTTCAAAACATGTACTAATATTATGCGAAAAACGAAGTGTGAATTCCGTAATTATGAACGAAGGAAGGCAGTGGCTGTGTTTGTTGGTGGTTCTATTTCCAGACATTTCGAGGGATGGCGAAGTGCCAGCAGTTCGGGCCGTTCGGGTACGGGACGAAAGATCAAATTATTTTGCAATCCAATGTGTTTAGTGTGTTTGTCATCGTGTTAACCTTCCCGACTCATGTGACATGTAATTAATGGTGCTGGAAAATTATAATATTTGACATTGGCAATCGGTAATGAGAAATAAACTCCAGAAAATCAACAGTAAGATCAGTTTTTACAGTAAAGAATCACTGCAGGCAACTATAGAATAGGATAAATGACTTCCCCAGCCCTTCACATGGGTGGACATTAGCGTTTAAGCAGATCTGTACCCAAGGGAAGGTCTTGGGTCATTTCTCCCTGTCCCCGAGAAAATGCTCGCTCCCACCTGGATAAACAGAAGTCGTTATGCCCTATCCAGCCTCAATCCACACCCGCCCCCAAAAGATATCCATAAATGTTCGTTGACCCCACCTCCTGACAAAAGAAGCTTGCTAGGTCTACAGGTACAAGTGTTTCTTAAGGCAGGGCTGTTAATCTGAATAATAAAGCTTACCTTACAACTTAAGACTGATGGAAAATTTTCTTTAGTTTAAGCCAGAAAAATTCTAAAACAACTTTCTTCTCTTATTTTTTATTTTTGGCAGATGGATGGAGGGGATCCTTCCAACTAAGAACCTACAATTGCGAACTGAGGATCTGATGTTTCCAACTGACGAAGATTTTCAAAATCAACCAGCAAAAGACAAAGAAAATACTACAGCGTTTTGAGATCTTAATAATTCTAAATTAAATTTTTCTAATTTAGGGTCAATTTCGCGAGTTTTCCGACTAACAAAAATGTTTGAGGGTGATTTCTTAATTCAACTTCGGTATTTTCCTGATTTGAGTTTTAGCTTACTCAACTCACAACTTGTTAGCTTATGTTTTTTGCCTTCGAGATGAAGTGTGCAACACTTTAACAACAGTAAATGTGACAAAACGAAATTTAATTATGCATATGCAGCACTGGCCTCAGAAGAAACCGCCTCGTAATAAACTAAAATTCATTTTCACATAATATAATATTTCTTGGTGCCCACTGTAGCTCAAATCTGAATCTTCTTAGTTATAAGTAATATAATTTGATTGAGGTCAAACGTCTCAAGATGCTTTTTGAATTGCTTGGAAGTACTACCATCGGTGACATCTTTTCGATCAGAGGGCACCTCTGAAATAAGGACAATAATTGTCAAGACAAAAACTAATTTGTGACGTTACTTTAGCCTGAAAGCGGGCACTTACACAAAGTTGCCTTGAATGTCGATAAACGAAATTTCTCTTAAATCAACGGAGGGGAGGTAGACTTCTAATCGCTCTTTTTGATTGTACGTTAATAATCAAGTAAATAACTACTGAAAAATTGAGAAATGGTGTACACATATATCTGCTTATTATGATTATTGACATTCAACGCAACTTGCTGTAGTGATCTGCACTCCCGTTCTTAGGTCAAATTAACATCAAAAACAAGTTCAGCGACATTTAAATTTTAACATTAATATCCAGCTAGTATTTCCTATCATTTTCACTGTTTTGTCCCTTCCCTCTGATCAAAAGCCATAATTTGCAAATTTTGAGCAAATCGTTATCAGAAGTGAGCTCGTAGACCCATTAAATTTGTGAAACGATGTACACATTACATATAATATGAAATTTCTTAACCCCTTCCTCTCCTCGAATAACGCAATTTGAGAATTATTAAGGGCAAGTAGTTATCAAAATTGAATTCAACGACTATGAAACGAAATCCATATTGCATTTTATGAAATTTTTAGAGTCACACTTCTTCTCGACAACACAATCTTGAATTTACAGCCAAACCAATGTCAAAATCGAATCCTACGACCTTGATAACATAACCATCGCATCTGTTATCTTAATTCCATGATCTCTAATACATAAAAAAGTGTTCGTTTGTCTGCATGTTCGTTCGAAGTAGGTGGGTGAACCGTAAGAGCTGAGGCGTTCGTATCTAAATGTATCCGTTTGAACTCTGGATAGGTTTTAGGCTATAAAAAATTTCGGCACCCTCAGTAGAAGAGACCCACAAAATTTGGCCCCATCTGGACCCCCGAATCTTTTTTTTCGTCTTGGACGTTTCGAAAGTTTTTTACATTGAACTTCTTCACATTATGTTGAAATTTGGTAGCTGTAACTACCTACTATTAAGTGGCAGAAGTCTCTAACCTCTAATATTTGTATAAAAGTGTTTGTTTGTCTGTGCCCCTTTTGGCGGATCCAGGGGCGTTAGAAATATGGCATCCACTCCTTCTGGCCATGACAGAATCTAAATTCAAAATCACACGCAACTCTGTCCAGGGTCCCTCTTTCTTCCTGTTCTGTGGAGATGCTGAAGGCGCTAATGCTGGCCTAGTCACTGGTTTTCCTGGGGGTGACTTTGCGCTCTCCGGGGTCTTCTGCCTGTGGTAGGTCTAGAGAGCTTCTAGTTTGTTTTAAAGAAAGTTTTAAAAACTGTAATAAAGAAAAAAGTGACCTATTTTTGACACAAAAAATCATAAATTTCAAATCGTTGTATCTAAACATGGGAAGTGGAGAAGGAAAAAATTCCAGGGACGGATAGATGGAGATGTCTAGAGACAGGTTCAATTAGTTTTCATCCATTCTGTCTCCTGAAGTCCGTGAGATCAATGAAATCGAAAACTGCGTTTTCTTTAGAAAGACCTATGTTTATCTATGGAACTTTGTACCCCTGATTTAAAGCAGTTTGGAAGCAATTCCGAAAAAATTGCCAGTTTTTTTTTTTTACATGAACTTTAATAAGGAACAATATTTGAAAATTTTTCATTTAGAGTCAATATTTCCTGATTTCTTGAGAAACAATGAGTTCTGGGTTACTTCTTAGCCCCTTGGATAGAAAGCTCCATCTCTATAACAGAGGACTTAATAAGCTCATTAGGGAGATATTCCAAAAAAGTTTGTGGGACAAGCAATTTTTACTGGGTTTTCTGTCCAATTAAAATATTAATTTTCTTAAAGTACTGTGGGTTTTTCACTTAGGCGTAAAACATCTTCACATAGTATTGTCTATTGTCTACAAAAGTTTTGCATGCAATTTTTTCTCTCTCTGCGCGCATGAAATCTTGTTCTGTACAAAGAAAAAAAAACAACATTGATTCCTTTCAATATTTTTTCCAGATATGCTTCTATAACCATCAGAATTGTTTTCATTTCAACGAAAATAAAATTTGATGCCTAATCTCTTAGAATTAAGCTATACTACGAGGAGAAGAATGAAAAAAAAATAAAAATTTTAAGCTATCGAATCATCATTGCGGAGAGTGATATTCCAAAATGTAACTTACATAAGGGTTTTCATTCGCCTATTAGATTTTGTATTCTAGAAAGAGAAAAAGTTATGAATAACGCCACTTTTACTCAGAATTGTTTCAAATATTCCCATTTCTCAGCATGTGGCATGAAACACCTCCGAACTCCAGAAACCTCTCAGCAGACTTCAAAAATTCATAAAGGCAGCAAAAAATACGTCAAAGGTCAAGGAGTCCTGGATGTTCAGTTCACTATGCCTTTGAAATGGATCCTTCAAAATAATTCGAAAGAAAATTATTATTTTCTGTAATTTTTATCATTTCAACACACAACGCTTACTGGTGTAAATCAAAGACCCTCAGTACATTTCATGCAAAACTTTATCCTTCTTAAAGTTCAAGTTTGATAGTTCAATGACCTTGAATTTGAAACTTTTGTTCTGTCGTCGTGACAGCTCAATTTTTAAAGTGGTTGAAAAAATTCCCTTTTTGTTGGAATATAAGAGCTACGCTACTGATTATACTGCCACTCTTCTCACATGCCACTGCCGGAAACTAGACTGAAGCTTCACTGAGCAAGTTGCATAACTGGTTCTCTCACAGACTTTACTTAGACCATGCTAAACACCATAAAATTAGCCCAAACGAATTCGAAACATGATGACACCAGCACTTCTTTTTAAACTTCCTTAATTAATGATTTACGAATCTAATTCTTAAACTGGATTACAGACGGCGAATTTTTATTTTCACTATGGGAAGGGGTGCTAAATTTCAAATGAAAAATCTCCCAGAAAATTTGCCCTGATTTTTTCTCTTTTTTTCTGGGGGGGAGGGAGGGGCGTAACTTAATGACTGTTCAGTCCAGAAATCTGTAAGATGACATATTTTCAAGAATCTCAAATAATATTTCTCCTCTAATTCGAAGTAAGAGAAGACAACTTCCCGGACCCACAACAGTTGCCGTCTAAACGCTAAGATTTTCGCCCCCCCCCCCCAAACACACACACACAGAGTAATCGATCTCGCGAAAAAAGAAGTGATCGAAATTCATTTTCAAAAAAGTGAGGATTAAAGTGGGCCCACAAGAAGAGGATTATATCGTTTTTAAATACGCAAAATACATTTTTGAGGTTATTTTTTTTCTAGACCTCACCTCTTGAGTTCCGGACTAAAATCTAGGAATTTAATTTTCCACATTTTTGATGTTACCTAGGAAATTTTCTGGTTTGAATTAATTTTCAAAATTATTTTCGCCCGATCTGTACCTTTCAAGCATGGTAGAGAGGTGAAAGACTCCAGTTTCTAATTTGGAACAATTAACCGAATTCAGATTGAAATTAAAGTTTATTACGTCGATACCTAAGTCTAGTTTTGAGATTACTGTCTGTCCGATATTCACCCTTCGAGCTTTACAGATCGGTTAAAATCTAAAAATTTAACTTTAGATATATTTCATATCATCAGGGGTTTTTTACATTGTTGAATCCATTTTTGAGGTTTTCCTTCGTACTCCGCGTTTTGAGAGCCACAGGAGATGAAAAGTACCATTTTTAATTTTGGAACAATCAACCGAATTTTAATTATCATTATGGTTATTGGGTCGCTGAATCCAGTTTTGAGGTTAATTTTTCCCCTACGGTCTCTTCAACTCCTACTCATCAGGGTGGTTGAAATCTGAAATTTCAGTTTCCAACCTGAATCGCCTCTAAAGTTTGTCGAGTCACTGAATTCACGTTCGAGGTTATTTCTCCTTTAACCCGTACTTTCTAAACACCATAAAGGGCTGAAATGTATTAATTACAGTTTCGTACAGAAGTAATCTTCAGGGGCGAATTAACACGTAAGCATGGGAAGCATTTGCTTAGGGCGTGGAGAAGCGAAAAGCGCCATCAGGGGGCGAAAAAATTTTTTAAACGTAAACGCAAGGCGGCACAGTGCCTCGAGTTTCGGCGTTTTACAATGCGCGTCGATGGAGCTCGCTGAGGGCACTAATTTTGATCTTGCTTCCTACGCCAGAAAAGGTCAATCCACCCCTGGTAATCATTAACTTTAATTTCCAGGGCAACGTTTAATTTGTTTTCAATTCTAATATTTTGCTAAACTAAAAAAATCGAGTGCTGCAGGATCTTTAGTAAATAAGAATCATTCATTCTATGCATTTTTATCATTTAACCGTGTCCCTAGTGCTTCATTATCATCTGTAATTAGTAAGAAATTTGGACAAGACGAAAACTACCAAGGGCAAGAGTGGTCAATAATATATCAAAATGACGGAGTCGCAAATTATCCTTTTCCCAATTTTTCCAAACAGACTACCGTGCCCCCTCATTCCATCTCGCATCAAAAAAATTTCAGTCTTCTTGTACTCTGTACGAATTACGTAAAAATAATAATCTATTTCGTATTTTTAGCGATGCGTTGCAGGGAATGAGACCTTATGATGATTTGAAATTTTGAATTGGCGAGTCCGGTACCACTGATTGCCAAGGTCTACAGAATTAAGGGTGCTGACTCATAAGAGCCCGGAAATCTGAGAATGTGTTGAAGCTACTGCAATTCTGTAGACCTCGGCAGTCAGTGGTACCGGACTCGCAAAGTCAAAATTTCAAATCGCCATAAGGTCCCTTTCCCTGTAATGTATCACTAAAATTAATAATGTGCTTCCTGAATTCATCTTGCTTTAGTTGTACACCTTCCATGTGCTATCTCGGAAATGAGAATTCTTGTATCGACTTCAATAATACTTCACTTGTTGAATCAGCCTGGAACACCCGTTAACATTGCAGCAAAAAGGGCAAACGTTATCTTTGTACGATTTTTATACGAGGTTCAAGTAAATATCGAAAAATTCGTATAGTGCGAAACAGAACCATGTGAATCAGGGGAACATAAAAAGTAACTGATTTTTGAGTAAAATTAGTTTTAAAAATGGGAAAAATTCAATAAGTGCTTGGCGCCTTTTTTGCCACCAGTAACATAATGACGAAATTCTCCTGAAGGGGATGAGAAAAAATTTGAACAACTCTCTCGAATCTAAAATATTAATTGACAAGTTTCAAAGTTTTACTTTTTTCTTCTAGCACTAGGAGATATAACCCTTAATCTCCTTCCGCATTTCACTGCTTGCTATTCTGTTGGAATATTGTCTGACCAATTCAGTGGATGGAAAACGCGTTCACGTCAAAGAAACAAGTTCAATATCCAAACTTACATTATTAAAATTATGTGGTACTTAGAAACTAAAAGTATATTCAATCAATAATCATATCAATGAAGATGAAAGCACTTAAATTAAAAGTGAATCTTAACTTCAAGCATAGTGTATCCCTTCCTTTTGTATACATATAAGAAATCATGAAAACAGTTTTCTTTACCATCTTCTGTCAGGATTTCAGCAGTAATTTGAAAAAGGAACTTACGAGAGAGAATGTATACTCCAAAATATCTCAGCGATTTCAGAACTTTCCAAAATGGAACTGGGGTATTTATGTCATCATCCTTTGTCTTTTCAATAACAATTTTTTATTATTATTATTTTATTTATTATTGTTGTTTTTTTTACCGAAATACCTCGTCTGTTATGGTACCAAATGGCGGCACGGTGAATACGATGAATACGTAACAATACAAAGTAATTCCTTCAATCGGTCGACTATACCACTTATTGTAGGTATGTAATGTTGGCAAAGTGTTTGTACATTTTGAAGGCAACTACACATGTTAAAATATACTTAAAACTACATCGCTATTGTCTCCGTTTCTTTTTTCATCACTCAGTACGTCATACATTATAACTTTGTGACACTGAATGTATTTAAAAAATCCAATTGAAACTTTAGTTGATTAGCAATTGAAAATTTTAGTCTCAAACTTCAAATATCAATAATTTTGAATGATTTCATATTTCAGGTAGTAATGAAACATTCAGAGACTAACGTAAGATAAATCCAAGATCTAACGTAGGAGTACGTATAGATAGAAAAAAAAAAATTAACACTGAATCTTACGTCAAAGTAATCTCGAATTTCATCATTTTTCATCAGCAATTCTTGAGCTGCCGGTTCATTTTTTACATACTCCGCGTGTTTGTCAAAATCTCGTTCCTAAAAACAAAATGAAAGAAGTCAGGATTTCAGTCTGTCGAGTATAAATCAGTTTAATAAATATCAGAAAAAATTACTATGATAGGCATAATAGTTGAAGAATTGTACGAATCAATTAATATTTTATTCGTCTTTTTTTCGGCTGATTCAGTTTCCGCCACATTATGATGAAATTAATGAGAATACTATGACACATTACGAATACAGATAAACTCCATTGTTTTCATGAGAATAACATATTCTTGTGGCAAGTCAATGTATTCACATTTCAGGATTGCCATGAACTCTCTGAAGAATTTGGTATTTTACTAATACTACCTCCGATCGCAAATTTACTATTAGTTTAACTTTTAATTAATACTGCGAGGGAAATTTAAGAATTAACGTAAACGAGAGGATGAGAAACAGGCCGTAGCAAGTAATTTTTCGTGGAGTTGGGGCACTGGTTGTGGACACCAAAAATACCGCATAAAGTATAACGAATTTTAGTTAAAATTTTCAAAATAATTCTGACTTCTCCAATATTTTTGATTAACAATCAGAATTTTCTCAGTGCCGATTTTCAAACAACATTGCGAGAAGGGATGAAAGACCCCAGCGCCCCCGTCTCCCGTCACTATAGCTCTGAATGAGAATTGTGCTACTTCAGGGGACACAGCATGGTATGCAGAATTACCATGCCAATGAGGTAAATTTTTCTAAGATCATACATTTTTTTCATTTTCAATTTCATATTTAAACGAATTTTAGTTAAAATTTTCAAAATAATTCTGACTTCTCCAATATTTTTGATTAACAATCAGAATTTTCTCAGTGCCGATTTTCAAACAACATTGCGAGAAGGGATGAAAGACCCCAGCGCCCCCGTCTCCCGTCACTATAGCTCTGAATGAGAATTGTGCTACTTCAGGGGACACAGCATGGTATGCAGAATTACCATGCCAATGAGGTAAATTTTTCTAAGATCATACATTTTTTTCATTTTCAATTTCATATTTAGTTTAAAATTCAGAGAACTCATTTATTTGATTGAAAACCGGTTGCTGAATAAGTGGTGTTCATAGGTTCATACCTCTCAATCGAACAAAACATGGACAAGTTTAAGGAAAAGGCTAAGTAGGTCACGCAAAATAAGTATCTCGCACGTTTAAGTTATATTCCACGTCAAAATCACGAATAAATCGGTGATAACCAAAAGGGGGTTAAGTCCAAAATGAGCAGTTCTGAGTTAGTGACGGAAATTGAGGCATTAAGGGATGGCGGATCGACTGGGGTAGTTGAAATTTCGCTCACGCGCCGGTAACGTAGTTTCTGGCAATGTCGTACTCCAAAATTTCATGTTTTTGTATGAAAGATAAAGAAAAATCTCAAAAGTTCCAATTTGCAGCTTCATAACTTATTATTTTTGACTCAAATCTTGAAAAAAAATCATGATCTTTTCCGTGGTACACATTTTTTTCGCTTCCAGGAAATTCGTTCAATGGAAATGGGAATAAGACAGAAATGATTTACGAGTACTTTAGTATGTAGGAAAGAGTCCCATGCCATCTCCGGCCATAATTTCCACTTTTGTTCGGCGATAGGAACGAAAAAGGGCTAAGTTTAAAACCTTTGAGCAGATGTATCTCCAGTACCCTAGAAATTTTTTTCGGCAATGATCTGAAAAATCGTATTTCGTGGTCCCCTTTCACTGCCCTAAACCATGTTTCTGATAAATTTTCAATCAGTTTTCTGCTTCTCCTGAAAAGTGGCAAAAGTAGACTTAACACCCTTTGGTTTTCACCGATTCAAATATCAATGATCCCTGTCGAAAATTGGGGAAAATCTCAAGTTGAATTTTCCGACTTAGGCATGTTTTTCTGAAACCGATCACATGTTTATTTTTCACCGAGTGTGTTATGGCCTATTGATATTGAACAACTTTTCGTAGATATGTTGAGGGCATGAACATCAAAAACGCTGTATTCGTAGTCATTTCATGAATGAGTGAAAGCCCAAAGTTCTCTCATGGGAAGGGTTCCAATCAATACAGGTCCCTAGCTTGGGAGAGAGGTAGCATCGTTTTTTAAACTGATAGTTTGCTCCCTTGGAAAGTCACATTTTCTAAATTCAAACTCAAAATTAAAGTGAACAGCTTTTTTCACGTACCCATTGAAATTTGTATGTTGAACTCGTTATCTTGTCCCGCTCCCCCCTGACTTTGAATTGCCTCCTGGAAAAATGGTTGAACTACGGATCTAGATCAACACTCTTTTACAATACAGTTTAACAGTTATAAGATTGGAAATTCGATTTCAAAAAGGTCCGCAGTCAGACTCGAAAACCACTCGAACATGATGCTCTCAATGTGCCGAGTATTAATTGCTATCTTGCTACATAATATAGGAACATATAATATACTCGTATGTAAATTTTTTTTTTCTAAATGAGTACGAGAAATGATTCTAAGAATTTTACAGTCTCTACTTGACATCTGTTTTTATAATGTCTGTAACCGTTTCTTCCTTCATTTTTGGGTCCATACGAAATTACAGTATTCTTGCTGTTATGTGATTCGAGAAGGTTACAATAGTTTCCATTATAAAAAACATTTTTTGTATAATTTTCACGGTATTTAGGTTTTGCTCTCCTACAGTTACCACGAAAGGGAAGAAACGAATTACCTAAGTAGGTACCTTGTAAGAAAGAAATATTGTCTCGGCGGAAACTGAATCAATCCAAGCATAGTATTTGGAAAATGACATAATTTAGTGGCGGGATTTGAAATTATTGACTCGAGTTGAGAACTCATCGAAAAAAAAAATGTTGAGATACATTTTTGAATTCTCCATTTTCATAAGAAATTGGGCTCCATTTGCAATTTTCCTGGGATTAGACCGCTGACTGAAATTGATACAACAAACTTACTAGACGTAGTAGTGTCCGTCCAATGGTTCTGGGTTCTTTTAGGAAATACTTCACGCCGGCAATCATGATTCTACAAATAGGAGAAACGAATCAGACAAATATTTAAACTACATTAAAACACTATAAGTTCTACGTAAGGTAAATCACCTATAACCAACACTCAGCCAGTGGCCAGCACCTCGAAAATAAAAACCAAGCTATGAGTTCTGTGATCTAGATTTGGTAACATTGATTGTATGTTTTCATTTACTTATCCTGTTCAAAATCCTATAAGAAACACAGCGTATTGAATGCCTCCGTTATTATGTAAATTTCCTGAAAATTTCACCAAATTACCAACTAAAGAAATTTACTAACCCAATTACCTTGCTAAAGAAACATATACTCAATTTATTTACAGGGACGAAAATAAGGAGGCACGGGGGCAGTCTGACCTCCCAAGCCTCTGTTGGAGTTGGGAAATTTTAGTAGATAGATCAAAAGTTGGGAAAATCCCGCAAGTCAAAATTTTTTTTTCCTAATATAAACAAATTTTGATACTTGGAAATTTTTACTTGAGTCAGTTGGGTTAAACATTGGGAACGCCCAAACTTTTTTTTTTGCCAATACAAACAAATTTTGATACTAGGGAATTTTGATTTGTGTCAGTTGGATTAAAAATTGGGAACATCCAAAAAGGTTTTTCTTTTTTTTTACTAATACAAACAAATTTTGATACTTGGGAATTTAACAATTTTTGCCCTTCCAGAAAATACTATTTGCTACGTCCCTGTTTATTTAACGAAACTGCCAGCTATTACATACTTGTAGTAGAGTGAATTGTGGTTCTGTGAATGGTTTTGATCGGCCATTTTGAAGCTAATTCAAAAACCTACAAGGATGTCGGCTTCTTAGTTTCTGTTTTTTACTACTGAATCCATATTTGATGTACTGAAGTGAAGAACATTCCTTGGTTTAAGTTACGCTGATAAATTACTTTCGATGATTCTAGCTAAGTAACAAACCCAATACTTGAGTTACGAAGTTCTAAGAACATCTTCGAAGAATTCAGATTTGCCGACAATTGGGGTGGTTGTAAGAAAAATCAAACATCTCGAATATCGACAGTTACCTAGTTAATGCGTGGCTTTCTCTGCAAATTTCATATTTTCACAAAAATCACTCATTTTTTACGGGTGAAATATACACTATCGAAACTAGATGATGTAACAACTAAGTAACAGGTAGCTGAGTGATACTTTAATTCACATTCATTTTAAAAATACGCCGAAGCCCCTTTGTAAAAAAAAAAAGTTACAAAAGTAACAAATGTCCTCATGGTGTCGGCTATTGGTGATTTACCTGATAATACCGTATTCTCTCGAAAACAAGACGCACCCTAAATTTGAAGGGGCAAAAAAATTGTCCGATTGCAGGACGCACATAAAATTAAAATTATATTTTCTGTAGAAAGAAATGTCAAATACAAAATACAAAATAACTACCTTCGTATTTAATCAGTATCAGATGATTCATTATCTGATGTGTCACCAACATCATCGGAGTCCTCACTTGAGGATGAGTCTTGATCAGGAACTTCCACCCAGAGCAAGCCATCCTCTGTGCCATCTAATGAGTTGGTGACACAGCACTTTACAAATGATTTCTTAACGATTTCTGGCAAATCGTACTGTCACTTATCATTTTAAAAGGAATAGTGCACATGATTGACAAGTTCGAACATGGAAATATCTAATAAGGTGCGAATGCAAGACGCACCCCACCTTTTCTGTCTACGAAATCGGAAAAAAGGTGCGTCTTGCATTCGAGAGAATACGGTATATCAAGATTATAGTAAAGATGTCAACCACGTAGAATGTAAAGTGCGTAATAGTTACATTTAATTCCGTTGTAAAGAAACTCAACCCCTTCATCTCCACAATCGAAAACTCAGAATTATGGATTTCGAAGGTATACCCCAATTCCGTTCTCTGTTCCTTCTACATGTGCAAGGTTGTTTTTAATACAGAACATAGGCGGTGACGTCATTTTTGGGGAAGAAGGGGAAGGGAAAATTTGAAAAAAATCTGCTAATGGATGACTTGAGAGTTTAAAACTAATCTGAATAGGAGGCGGTAGTACTTGACAAGTTAAGTCTAATAACAGGAAAACAATAACAAAAAATGATTAAACAGATCAAATTGGAATCGCGATTCCAACCTCTACTGTATGGAAATTAATTCTTTGTACTTTGCGGACTTGTGACATGGATCGAGCTCATTTTGTCCAAACCCGGAATCATTATTAGAATTGAGTCTACTTTCGGATTTTTCTCATCTGTGACGTGATACCTAATTCTGTTTAAAAAACGATTGGAATTGAAGTGATACAAGGATGTTTGTAGAACACATTTCGATAAAATGTACCCAAGAAATAAATATCTGAAATTTTAACAACTCTATTTTTCATGGGGGTCAAAATGACAACCACCTTTGAAAATTAAAAGTTCTATAACGTATCTTTGGTGAGAATTCGGGATTGTAGTTTCAACTTCCTTAATAGTCCAATATTTAACTCAAAAAATATATCAATGCGGACCAAAATCATACAAAGTTGCACAAATGTTTAAATCACTGATTCTCTGACCCCAGCTTCTCATACCACAGGGAAAGCCCCAAATATCTGGTTCCTGAGTCGTAATTCGCTTCCTATCGCCTTTATAAGACAAGGTTTCAGACAAAATTTACGTTGAATCGAATTTCCTAAAAATGTGGTCCTTGGCAATCTTTGAAAACGTCGTAAAGAAAAGGTTGAAAATAACCCTTTACATTTCCATAGACTGACACAGTCTTATGAGACAAGGCGTAGAATTTTTCAAAATTTTATCAGTCTCAGCGACTTGTTTGTATAGAAAATACGCAAATTACCCACGGGCTCGTTTCCATATATTGGTTCCTGCCTACCAGCGGTAGATACCTTCACCCTTTGTATCTAGCACATGTAAATCCATGTGTTTTTTTTTTTGTTTTTCATTTGTTTTGAAAAAAATTTTCCGAAATAAATTTTTAGGCATTTCGCTTGTGCGAATGATGCAATCGAGGTGTACCATCCAGGAGAGTCTCGAACTCGTTAAATTCATTTTCGATGTAGGTTTTACTCTAGATCCAAAATTGTAGCTCCACAAAAAGAAGGGCGAAAATGGGATGAAATACAATTGACAGCACCCAAATTCGATTTCGACATTAATTTGTGAGAAATGCTCAGAATTTGTACAATTGTGGCATTTATAGTGGAAGTAAGGGAGGGAGACTCAAAATTGAAAAAATCGAACAAAGACAATATGGGTATCATTTTACAGGTTACGGAGGACGCTGAATTCGTTTTCAATATCGGCTTGACCTTTTATCTAAAACTGTGGCTCCACCCGAGAAGGAGAGAAACAGAATTTACGTGAAATATTATTGAGCATCAAAACACAGGTTTAGAAGATCGTTGAATTCGAGTCCGACAATAAAGTGTCCAAAATGTCAAAACCAAGGCATTTACGGCTGGGGCAGGGGGCTCAAAATGTCGATGTAGAATGTAATCCTCAGTAAATTTTGTTTGAAATTTCTTCTTATATAAATGCGATAGAAAGTGAGTTATGACTTAGAGAATGAAAGTCCCCTCTGTGGTACGAAAACTTAGGTTACAGAGGCAGTGACTTTTTTCTCTTCATCAGGGCGATAACCTGAACGTTCCTTGCAAAAACCAACTTTATAGGATTATTGTCCAAACTCATTTCTTTACTGACTGGACTACAAGGTCGAGATGTCAACAAACAGAGTTCAACCACTACTTTCTATCCAGTGGCGTAGCCAGGATTTTTCTGGGGGGGGGGTCAGCAAAATTTTGGGCGGGGGTATACTTAATATGAAGTGTATGTTTTTACATTGACGTATCAGTATGTTGCGCTTTCCAATTTCAGTTATGCATGTGAATTTAAATTTCATTTCGTGCATTCACTGTGATACTGCCAGCAATAAAAAATTCTCATCTCAAGGGGGGAGATTCATCCCTTTAATCCCCTCTTGGCTATGTCACTGTTTCTATCGTTGTTTGCGTATTATTCTTAGTTAAAGGTCAACCGAAGAAAACGGATTGAACACCTGATGCAAAACTAAAGTTCAAAAGCATTTGTCGACATTTACTGTTATAAAGAACATAAGTTACTACTACAAACTCTTGTTATTCACTGAACCTGAATCTGGAGGGGAGGCATTCTACAAAATCTTATTTACACCTTTAGCAATTCTAAGTGGTTGCATAAATCCGAATTTCATCGCAGTAGTACAGGGAAACTAAAAAAGTACCCATTGTGGAATGCTGATATTTGTCTTAAATTATTGAAAATAGTATCTTTATTATCCATGACTGTTCTCGGAGCAGGTCGAATTTCTTCTTCTAGAGGTGTTAGATACTTTTCCACCACTCTTTGAATATCCTTGCCGAATTCTTCTTCCGTTTCTATAAGCTCGGCGATGCATACTCTGTAAAATACGTAACAGATTAATAAAAATGAGACAGAAATAAGGTAAAATGAGAATATATTAGAAACAATCTCGTATAGTAAGCATAAGTAATTAATGCAGTCTTATTCTTTCTGACCTTGTATTGGTCGTTTTTAGCGGATTTGTAGCTTTGTTTTAGTCATGGTTTCTGGTGGGTTTTGGTATTTTTGGTCGTGTTTAATGTGATTTAAATACATTTTTTTGAATTTTTCGATCATTTATTGTCTCGTTTCAAGGTCTTTACTTGGATCCCTTTTGGTATTTTTTCGTATCTGGTTTTTCTTTATGTTTGTTTTTCCGTCATTTTTCATCTGACATTCGTATTTTTTTCTGATGTATAATCTTTCTTGGTATTTTAGTTATTCTAATTTCATTTGAACAAGTTATAAAAGTTATAACTGAAGAGCTCTTTTTCAAAGTGGTCTGAAACAGTTTTTGTTAAAAGTGAGTTTGATGCGCCATCTTGTGCTATAAAATAGAAAGTTTAGAAGGTTGGTTTCCCTACATTCTTATCGCATTTCATTCCAGCGTTACCTGCGATTAAGAAAGTAGTTGTTTTCCAAAGTGGCCTAAGTCTAAAGTCTCCCAGGGTAGCATAATGTCAAGATACATATGTGTATTGATTTTTGTTACTACTGTACTGTATTTATGCGAAACTTATTAATTCTTCGGCGAATGCAATAAAAGGAAGTTAATGTTACAACAGTAAGAAGAGCAAGAAAAAAATTGGCATTCTTGGTCTCAGTCGATCGGTCGAAAGTACATTTTTCATTGAGGGCCTGCGAAATGACATATTCATGTCAAAAATTCAAAGTAGTTTTCATCAAGTGCAACATAGTTCAACTTATTATGGAGAAAATCGCACGTTATATCAATTGGAAACCTACGTTTTAGAGTCATCGAAACCTTTTACTCTAACAATGTGACCTAAGTCGAGGAATTTCCTTGCAGTCTACGAAATACGCGACGCAAAATAGGGAGGAAAACAGTTTTTATCGTGTTTTGAAAAATCAATTTTTTTTTTTACTTAGGCCTAGGGCCGGTTTTAAATATTTTGCCGCTCAGGGCTGCAGTATTTTTGCCGCCGTATGTTTTCTACACTCCCTTCCGCAAGATTGAGGTAATTGTTTTTTTTGGGCCGCAAATTTTGCTGTCCCAAAATTTTGTCACTCTGGGGTATAGCCCAGTTAGCCCGTATGGTTAAACGGGCGCTGAATCAAAACCTATCAGTACTAATATATCAAACAAAAAATCACCCGTTAGTGATAAAATGGTTTTATAAAATTCTGGAGCCAGCTATGTAATCATAATCAACGTGAAAACACTTTTAGAAATATTATACTTATATCCATTCCTTTACCCAATAAACGTAATTTTTCTCATGTGAACCTCTGAGATTTCAGGCTGTATAGGTAACCAGTAGTAATGTATGCTGTTGGGTGATCCGGTGGGAGAGTGAAACTGGGAAGCCAAAAGGTATAAAAACGCAGTCAGTAAAAGTTAAAATTTTTGAATTTCAGTCTTGTATCACAAGACCACGTCTAAACCCTACTTATCATATAAAAATGTCTCAGTATACTCTGTTGCGTCCAAACATTCTCATCCTAAGGCAAAGTACCAAGTACCATAAAATGTTACTGATTTACCTAAAGTTTTCCTTGTTCGAGAAAATACAATTTTGGAAGTATTTAAAAAATTCGAACAATCCCTTCCACCTCCAGTTAACGTATACAGATATTAAGATGATCGATCATTTTCGAACATGGGAATTTCTACCGAAACCCCCTCCAGTTTCAACAAAATACAAAAGAAAATCCAGTACAGTTTTAGCTTGGTTGGAAAAGAGGAACGCGTGCTACATGCCTTCTACTCTTCTATAAAGAAATACATTGTATAAAAATTTTTAATTGAAAAACTTTTTTCCATGGAATTTAACTGAGTTGAAAATTTGTTTTCATAATTTTCAAGAAGCTATAAGATGCTGGTCAAGCATAAAATATAGCTTGACTGCGAAGTGTGGGTCAGTAGTCTCAAGGGATGACTCTCAAATGAAAAAAGGAGGGGCGGAAAATGACACTCGAGATACAGATTGACTTAAAGGTTTTGAGGTTTCTTAAGTCGATTTGCGGGTAATTTTCCCGTCTGATCCCTCGAGGAATCACGAAAGGAGATTAGCACCAAATATTGTTAAATCATCTCATCACAAGTTTTCAAGGTCACTCTAGCCAGTTCGTATCCGACTCGTCTGGTGGCCCCAGAAAGGATCCAAATTAAATTATAATTTTTTCTAAATTATTGAATAATAACTAGGACACCTTCTCGATCGACTAATTGTTATTTGGTCTCAATTCCTTTTGTGGCACTTCGAGAATTTGAATGTAAGAACTACTTCAAAGTTGAATTCAGCTACCTGAAAAACCAATTGTATATTCTCGGCCCTCCTGCTCCCTTTCTGAATCCATCCCCTGGGGCCGTTAACCTTCATTGTGGAGCCAAACTACTTTATTTTCGAGCACAGTTCCAGAGCCAATTGAAATCGATAAGAACTAATTTTCAACGCATTAATAAAATTAATCTTCAGTTAAGAATATCGAAACTTCGCGTATTTTTTCTAACGAAGCAAAAAGAATGTGTAGCACATGTATGTCTCCCTCATTCGCCCGAACTAAAACTTTGCAGCATTTTCTCGTATTTTATTAAAACTGATTAATAGTGGTAAGATCCCAAGAAAAAATTGAGAAAATAAATTCCCACTAAGACTGAATAAAAACTACCCTAGTAGATATATCAAAAAGAGAAAAACCTTTAACAAACATTTTAAATTTTTGGGGGAAAAAAAACAATTTTCCATATAAATTATGTTCAATTGTTGGAAATGTTGAAACCAGGCTTTGATTTCCCCCGGCTAGCCTCAGGCGACAAAGGGACGGTGAATTTTAAAAACACGTTATATCTTTCTTCCGCTCTCACCTTAATTCTATTTATGTAAATATTCAAATATACGTAATTGGTGGGAGGGCTCCAACGTTCTCCTGGGGCATACCACAAGTTAGGCGGTAAAAGTATTTCAGTCTCTAGTAGAAGGTTCGAGTCTAACCTGGAATTTTTTAACTTCTGCAATAGGTAGAGAGAGAAAGATAATTTATGCCCAGAAAAAGTGAGTTGAGAGTCAATCAAAGATATCACTTTCTATACAAGGAGGACAAAATTTTTACACATACACCCGAGTCCTAGGGCAAATCTAATTGATTTACAGAGAATAAAAAAGAAAGTATTATTCTGACCTATTGTTTCAATAGCCACCCTGAAAAGTTGATAACTTTGTTGAGTTGCTGTTCCTTCCATTACCACCCCATCCTACTGTACAGAAATAGGGTAAAATGTCATCAGTTTAGGACTGTTCTTTCTTTCTGATGCATTCCATATTAGGTATACATATACTATCGTATTAAATATTGAATATCTGGTCTACAATTTCCTTCCCGACAGCAGAAAATGGGTCGTGAAATGTTGCATGTAATCGAGTTTTTACGAATCTTAATTAACCTTTACGAGTTTTAACGAATCTTGAATTATATCAAAAATAATAAGCAAGAAAATGTACTGAAGAATGTTGGAGGAAGATCTCCTCAATATATTTTTTTCGGATTTCAAAATTTAAATTCCTTGATAATTCAGAAAAGTGGCTCAGTAGGTGGATAAGTAGAAGTAAGACGCTGCTGCTACCTGTATTATTTACTTTCAGAACTTTTTCTGATGGCTTGTCAAGTTTGAAAATGTTTATTAGCTGACTAGGTCGAAGTCTGAGTTATCAAATTTGAAAAAGTGAAAAAAATTTCGATTATGTGCTTATTGGTCTTGATCGTTTTCATCTCGGCGAAATCAAAATCCTGTCACCTCGATGAAAGAGCAGTGGCGTTTTTACCGTTAGGCAACCTAGGCAGCTGCCTAGAGCGGCAAAACTTTTGAATTTTTAGACCAAAAAAAAAAGCAAACCAAAAAGATGAAGGAAAAAAGGAATGAGAAAAGTAGAAAAATGGAGAAAGAATAAAATAGAAGTAACTACGCCATTTGAAAGATTTCTGTCACATACGGGGTACCGAAAAGTCCGTTCCTATTGAAAAATGCTTCGCAAAAATTTCCTAGTCAACTTTTGGAGAAAATTTCGTTACACAAAATTTTGTAATGATGTATGCCTAGTCTCTATTCAGCATTATATTATCAATCAATATAAGTAAATTTAAACTAAGGATTATTTTCTTGACAATGAAGTGAATTTAAGTCCGCAATTTGGTCTAAAGGGTATTAGCACCTTAGCAGCCCAGTTCATACGTCACCTGGCCATTATAAAGTGGGCGCACTTATGATTCCATGTGCTCCTACAATGTATTTCTAATCAAATGGGGTTGCAGGTTTTATATTGCCTAGAGCAGCTTCTTCCCTTAATACGCCTCTGTGAAGTGGTGCGTCCTACAACGTCTTCCAGAGTTGTTCAATTTAGTAAAATTAACTCTTACTGGGAAAAACTGGAATGGAAATCAGGGCCGGTTTTAAGTATATGTACTTTGCCGCCCTGGACTGCAGTATTTTTGCCACCTTATTTTTTCACATCCCCCCTCCTGCAAATGTTTTTCTTTGGGTCGCAAATTTGCTGCCCCAAAATTTTGCTGCTCTGGGCTACAACTCTGTCAGCCCATATGGTAAAACCGGCACTGCTTAGGTAGGCCACTTCGAAAATGAGGTTTTTTTTCGATTTTTCTATAGCTCGTTATGAGATATATCCTGCTGTTTTCAAGTTTTAATCTTGGAGCTGTTCACAATGACAAGGATACTAAGGAATATTCTGCTGTTGCTTATCCTAATAATGCTATGCAACAACAACAAAAAATCGTGTAATATGAAAACGTAAATTTTTGGGTATTTTTCAACACTGAACATAATACTTCTATCTATCCTTCTCCATCTTTTGTGATCTGTAACGGTCTAGAAGGAAATGTTCGGAAACTCTCATAGTGGTTACTTTGGTTCATGGGTTTACCAGTGAGGTATGTTCTCTTCGACTCTGCTCCGAACACAATGGAGCAGGATTCTTGATTCGAGGTGCTCTTCTAGTACGAAATGGGTGGGGCCAAGTAGAGGGGTACAACTGATGACAGCTCGCTCCACGCCGTTCTGTAATAATACAGCGGGAAGCGAGGAGGGAGAAAGCACCTTTGTATCCCTATTCCGAAAGTCATTCAGTCGTGCTCTGCTCTGCTCGGAGCAGTGGAGTCAAAACCTGAAAACGGTGTTACCACTTGAACGAACGCGAATAGTAAAAGGAATTCTACGATTTAAGAACACATTTAGATGTCAGTATTCTGATGTGAAAGAGCAAAACGGACAAGAATATTGTGTTCAGCGTTGGAAAGTACTTATATGAAAATCACTTATTAGAATATAGGATGCAAAATGGTTGTTGCATAGCGTAATATTACATCGCAACATTATTTTATTATAAATGAAATACTGACTCTCTCTTGAACTTCGCTTCTTGTTTCCGCGTTTTCTTGTCCAACGCCGAATCCGGTGTCTGTGTTCGACTCGGTGGAACTTTCTTGAGAAAATCCATCGGAACCAACCCTTTGCTGGAAGGGTCATCGTAAAGCTGCACCAATAATCTGAAACGAATAGAAGTTCATGTTAATGATAGTTATACAACCGAGTTATGCCATTTTTGCAAATTCGCTGAAATGCTCATATGAATGTGCGAAAACTGCAGCGGTAAAAATTAAAGATACCTCGAGGCGATATTAATTGAGCGGTCAAATATAGCAAGTCTGGTACACGAAAGAAAAAGTGCTGCTTATTAGTGATTAGCTGTCAACTCGCATATTTGTCTCTAATTTGTAAACTATGACTGCGACCTCTTCCAGAACAGGAGTGCGACAATTCGAAGAAATTAGTGCTTTTATAATCCTTTTATTAATTAGCTACGTCGTCGCTTTTCGCACGTATTTGCGAAAACGATATGTCACCAGGTGACATTCGATAGAAATATGAATAACAACCTTATAAAACGGATCCCTCTTTAATTGTTCTGAAAACAGAACAGCTGCTAGCAAACCTATTAAAATAAATCAAAATTGTTAGTACGAGTAAAGAGTATAACCAGGACGCGTGCAGCAAGTTAAATAAGCGCAAAAGTCCTTCGAGACGTCCAAAGCCATCTGTCAACGATGACTGCGAATTTCGGAGCAGAGTAATTATGGGTCAAAGGAGCACATTTTGCTGCAGTCGTGAGTAACAGCTATAGTGGAGATGGTGACGCAATTCGAGATGTAATTGGATTTGCGTTTACGAGTACGGAAGTTTCGAATATATATTTTTGACAAATCGCCACCGAAGCCGGCCGTTTCACACGTATTTGCCAATAATTGCGACGAAAACGAATAATAATTATTTATTTAGAATACCTCATTTCTCCTCGGAGTATTCGCTTTTAGCTTGCAGCAAAATTACGATGGAAGTAATCGTGTTCGACGTAGAACGAATTCGTGTAAATATGTTTTGAGAGAGAATTGCAAAATTCACACCAACGTGACTGCTGATGTGAGATAGGACGAATGTGTGATGACTATGGCAAATTTTTAGCTGCATATATGGCGCCTTAACTACGTAGGAAGAGGATTTTGATAATAATGTAGCTTTGAAAGATCGACTGAAATCCAATATTAAGTGCGTGTGTAAAGTTGAATGTCCTCACGGGACGGGCTAAGAGCTCAGGAATCAGAAACAGAAGCGTACTTCCTTATCGTCGTGCCACCTCTAAGCAGTTCGGGGCCCCTCTGCACGGTTCATCTTCTTCCGATTTTGATCATAGTTTACCAAATAAACATTGATCGAAAAATAGTCTGAAAGTGGAGGTCTCAGTATTTCAGAGAAATTATTTTTAGTAACTACTTCTTACTACTAATCGTAAACTTTTATCCATAAATATTGATTTTTATAGTAATAAATTTAATAGGTACTGATCTATAGGTCTTAAGAAAATGAATATTCGAATTTAATGTGACATAGTAATGCAGCAGAGGTATGTGCAGATGTTTATCTTCAGTTCTGCATGCAAAAATGTCTATAGTTCTACGGGCTCCAATAAAGGCCAGAACATTTTTACGATAGTAGAATCTCTGTTTCCTATTTTTAAGAGCTTTAGAATGTTTGCAGTCCCAATGGCCTTAGAATTCCGTATGTTTCAAGAAATTCAGAATTCTCGCAATTTCTGGGCGATGCTTGCACATTTATTAAAACGCACATATGAGCGAAACTTCAAAAAGAAATTTTACATTTTGAGTTATTATTATTTGTATGAAGCGAATGTAGCCAAAGTGATCAAGCTACTAAACTCACATTCATTGAATACAAAAATATCAACTTTCACTAAAAATCTGAAAATTGGGAAATACTTTTGATATTGCAAAAAAAAATGATGTTTTTAAATTATATTTTTGCACTAATTTTGAATTTCACCATAAAATATCATGTTCAAAGTTCTTTTACTCTGAAATTACCATTAAATAGAGAATGAATTCGAAATCTAAACCTTGCACACTCAAAAGAAGATGTGCGCTTCTGGATTGATAGTTTTGATTAAATCCAGAGAACACATTCGAAATCTAAACTTTGCACACTCAAAAGAAGATCTGGATCTGTTGTTTTGAGTTAAATCAAAACTATGGCCCAGATAATTGAATAAAAATAATGTTTCACCTTAAAAACTTACAACTTTTGTTTTAAATGTTTGTGATTTTTTTTTTTTTTTTGTGTAAAGAAGCGTTTATTGCTTGCCTTTATTTCAATAATTACTATTCATTCAGAAACGCAGTATAGTGGAGCAGGAACATTAAATTTTGGGGTTTCACTGCAGGATGATAAATCATTACCTAAAAAATTAGTATTCTTTTAAATAGTACTGACTCCAAATTTAAGTTTTTTGATATCTTAACACTAAATTTATATTGTAGTCCGATGTGGAGCCTAGGACATTTTTCTCCATTCTTTGAAAATCATCAGAATTTCAATCTTTATTTTAGTAGAGGCGTTTTTGAATACACGTCGTTATAATTTATTATTTTCTAAAGAATCTGAAGAAGAGTAATTCGTGAAACATGAAGCTTAAATTTGAAAACGCAACAGAGCAAAAAAACGGAAATTATATCAAGTATGAACACACTTATTTTATCTTATTTTTTAATCAAAATTTGTGCCCTCTACTGGACCCTCGGTTATTCAAAAATACCATATTTTTATAACATTTTAATTTAGACTTCGAAAACGCAATGGAGGGGGGGATGAATGTGTGGTATTGAGTAATAACGAGCTTCTTCTTGGACTCTCAAGTTTTCTAGAACTGTAGCATTCTAGAAAGAAAACCGAGGGCTCACGCTGTGATGAAAAAATTAAATCTTTGGGTGTTATTTCTCGATAAAATATCTGACTTTGCCTCCATATTACGCTTCCAAATTAAAACTTTAATTTGTAGAGAAATTTGGTATTTTCGGGAAAATTCTGAATCCGGTAGAGTGCTCAAAATTTGATATAAAAATATACATAGAATGTGGGTTTTTTCCTTGATACAATGTTCGACTTCCCCCCCCCCCTCCCACCCGTTTCATTTTCAGATCCAAAATTTTTTAAATTGCATTATACAAGAAAGGTACTCTTTTGGCCATTTGGTTAGTATCTTGGACATTGATCGGCAAAGCGATAAATTGATCTGCTCTTTTCCCTATGTATGATAACGAATGTTATGCTGAGTCGGCATCATTCGGATTTTTTGGCCAGTTTTCGGTTATCAACCATTTAGTCAGTGCTTCGGACATCATTGGATATCAGTCTATAAAATATAAGATTCGCCAAGCTTTTCTTTTCTTGCTCGAATGAATTATTTTTTGGTCCTGAGTGCGCAATTGGGCGGCGTTTTTGACCTATTTTCACTTTCTATATCTGCAATGCTCGCAATCCCGCTACATACTCAATCAGAAAAGTTAGGTAAACAGTGAACTTTTTTGCTGCCCCCCCCCTCACACATAGCATGTTCTTCGCGCTGGTCTAGCAAAAAATTGCTACTCAGTTGTTAGGTACTTAAACTCGATGCGCAATCAGTTACTCTCTAGTTAACCAGTTACCCACGGAAAAGTTACCCATTTGTTACCCTCGAATTACCCTCAGATTACCCTTGTTCCCCTTCAGTTACCCGGTGGCGGAGTACTACGCAGTTAGTTACTCTCTAGTTACCCGCTGCAGAAAAGTTACCCATTTGTTACCCACGGTTACCCTAAGATTTAAGATTACCCTTGTTCCCCTGTTGTTAGCCTTGTTCCCTTTTAGTTACCCGGGTAACTTGTGGGATTTTGCGCATCGAGGAAACAGAAAGATAAGTAAAAATGCTGATACAAAGGCAAATAAAAGTATATTATGTGAAGAGGACTGGAAAGACCTAGGAGGGATCCACAGGGGAAGGGTCAAGGGTGTCAGGGCACCCACTCAATTATCATGGGCACCCCCAGCGAAGGATAATAAAGATTTTAATTTAAAAACTGATATATTTTTATTGTTGGTACGTGCTCTGAGCATCCACTCACAGTATACTATTGTTGCGCCTCTGGGAAAGATCCCAACTTCCACTTCCCTGTTCTGCCTCCAGAGGCGGAAAATGCGTTTTTAATATGTATCTGAGAGAACATTTTTGTCGTTGCTCTTTTGGGGAAAGGGACCGGAGAGGACTCCTATCAACACTTTCTTGTTGAATAGGAAATGCAAATTCATTCCTACCGCCCAGGATCGTCCTCAGCAACGGTACAATAGAATAGATAAACTTACTTATTAAATGTTTCGTCTCCTTAGCTCAATGTAAATACGTTTGTCAATTATTAATATGCCCACAATTGTCTGTACTAAAATACCCGCCTGTTATGAAACGTATTCTCTAATTAAAGCATCGAATAAATTATCCAATGGCTATCAACAGCTTACAAATGCAGCCAATGTTCTCTCGTGCTGTAAATTTAAAAAAAAATTATCGTTATCGGTTTATTATTATTCGGCGGAATTATGTAGTCAGTTCCAAACGCACGTTTGTTTCAATTATGTGAAAATAATGAGCGATAATTCCATCAAAACTGTTTAAATTTAACCAGCGGGCAAAAAATTTATGTTCGTGTAAAACTGTTTTGTTTCGTCATGATAATGCTCTTGTGTCGCTGATCAAAGACAAGTGTACACCACTTGTCTCATTGTGTTGGACAAAAATTCGTCAAAATTATAATTACGTCATATGTATTTTAAAATTCTGCTCGAAAAGCCCACTCGCCGGTCGCAAATTCTCACACTAGATTTCTAGGGAAAAGTTACTCATTCGACGAATATTGCTGAAATAGTCGCGAATTCGGTTTTATTATTATTATTTTTTTTTCGAATGTTGTGAATTAGTTTGTGCAAGGAAATCGAACAGCCTGAACGAAGTGCAGCGGTGTATGGACAGGACGGAAGAAAGCCCCCCATCCGATAACTATCGTATGTTGGTTGTAGGAGCTAGAAGGTAACAAGCAGTGGCGTAGCCAGGATTTTCCCAAGTGGGGAGGCGAAGTAAGATTTTCAAGGGGAAAAATCGAAAATTGAGGTATTGTTTAAAAATTGTCGATATTAAAGGACTATTTGATAAAAAATGAAGGTAAAATTACTGCTCGAGCAAAAATTTTTCGAAAAAACATGTTTTAAAGGCGAAAATGTGCTCATTTTTGCATATTTTACGTTCAGTTTCAGGTGCCTTGGTGGAGACATTCGCCCCCTTCGCCCCCCCTTGGCTACGCCACTGGTAGCAAGCAACAGTTTATGAGTACGATCAATGATTTTTAATAATTATTTATGATTTCACTGAGACCTCATGGATATCTAATAAAGACTTATTGATGATTGTAGGAGCTAGAAAGTTTCAAGCTACAGAGTTTATATGACCAATGTTAGGCATTTCATTCCTGGATAAAATATTATGGTTTTTATGAATTGCCCATCACTGGTTATGATTACACAATAAAAGTTTCTAAAGCTAGGTGGGGGTGTCGGGTTAGAACCCCTCCAATGCTGTTACAAAGAGCTAATTACAGCAATAAGATGATAGGACCCCACCCCCAGACTGAGACCTTCTTATAGCGGTGTATGTAACAAGCTGGCGCAGAAAGGATATGATTTGATTTGGGAATCATATGAATGGTTTCGAATTGACAGACTAGAAATGGAAATTATTGAATTCGTCTAAAAATAGTTCTATTTGAGAACTCAAATTTCTGAATTCAGAATATGAGCTGATTGAGTCTGTGGAAGAGTTACTGTATGAGGCTGAGCAAGAAGGTCCATTGAGAATCATTATTTAGCCAAAGAGTAACTCTCTACCTAACTTTTCATTGGAATAAAAATATGAATAGAGTTAATCTTGACTTCGTTTGCTAAATAACTTTTTCCAGTAACTATATCGGGCCCATAGAGGGGAGCGGAATTTTGGAAACCACCCTCTTAGCAGAAAGGCCACAACTATTTTTTTGTTTTTGCTTTATTTTATATTTCTGTGCGTGAAATTGTGAATTTTGCCCCAAATTACTCCTTATAGAAAAGTAGTTCCCCTTGCTCCTCCACCGCACAGTGTAACGAAACACAAAAAAACCGCTCATAATAGGAGAAAACGAATATGAAAAAAAGAAAAAAACAACAAAAGGAGTGTGTTATAGACAGTCTGGAGGCAACGTTTTCGTACTCCACATATTCATCACCCCACTCTTTCAACTGCTAGACATAACCAAAGACAAGACAAACATTAATCGTGTGTCACAATCATTGACCTTTCTGTTTTGTGCGCTTCACGTGTCAAATTAATTTTGGTTGTACTGAGTTTTTTTCTTTGAAAAAAATCATGAAGGAACCTGAAGGTAAGTCCATTCCAATAATTTTGACTGTATTTTTCCAAATTAATTTCTTTGGGCATACAAAAATAATTACTAGACACTAAAATTTAACAGCAAAATGGTGCATTTAGGACTGCAACTTTTCTGGCAGGTCCTGGCCGGTCTTGAATTTAGTACCATCATTTAGAGTGCATCTTAAGCTACAAATTAAAAAAAAAAATAGCTGCCAGAACTTGCCTAAAAAATTAGAAAAAATTTTTAGTCATTAAAAAACAGGTGAAAAACAAAATTAGTAAAAAAATAAATAGATAGACTAGTAAGTAATCAATCTTGATGAATGATACATCAATGCCCACAATTCTTGGGGAGCTGAATCCAACTTTAGCATCAAATTTTAGCTAGCCCCCCCCCATGACCCAAAAGTGGGCCCAAAAAGGGACTAAAAAACAGAGTAACTAATTTTTGTAGATGATATATCATTACCTATAGTTTTTGAGATGCTGAATTCAAATTTGCCATTAATTTTTAGTCAGCTCCTACCCATGACTCAAAAATAAACTTAAAAGACAGCTTTAAAATAAAGTTAATAATTTTAGTGTATGATACATCATTGCACATACCCAGTTATTAGGACGTTGAATCTAAACTTGGTATTAATTTTTAGCTACTCTCCACCTCGGACTCAAAAAGGAGGTTTTAAAAAAATTTAAAGAGATTTTTCAAATTTTTTTGGTAGGAAATATGGCAGGTAATAGAAATATAAAATATTTCAACTCTTGAAATATTTTTTTAAAAAAATGTATTTAATAGTTAGGTATTAGTAAGTTTTAAGACAAATAAATGACAAAATTTTCTGCTAAATTTTCTACGTTTAGTTGCGCATCACATAAGTGAAATAAAATTTAGTATTATTCTATAGGTTTGAATAAAATGTAACTTTTTCGTCTGAAAATAACTCCAGCTACCTACATCAAAGTTGCAGGCCTATTTTGTCACATTGTTATATCATTAAGTTATTTAATCGTAAATAATGTTTTTGATTTAGGCTTAACAAGACTGACTGCTGAAGAGGGATTTAAAACTCTATCTCAAGAGGTAAATGAAAGTAGCGATGATGATACTGATGATATTTATAATTAATTTGTACATGTTATTTTTAATTTTATTAAATATAAATTTTTGATTTTATATACCTTCATATTTTTATATGACTTGTTTACCCGTCCCCTTGAATCACATAGTACAGGATAGACAGCAAGCCATTTTCAAAGTGTCAAAATTTGGAACGGTGCATGTGGTTAAGTTCCGCACATATGCACTTATCTAAAAGTGGTCCAAATCGTAGATTGTATATATGAGATAAAATTAAATCGGGGTTAAGTCTATCAAAAATCTAAGAAAATCTGACAGGAATAATTCAAGTGCGCATGCATAGGACTTTACCTCCATTTAGTACCAGGTTAATGTAGACATACCCGATTGTTAAGGAAAGGATTTACCGCTGACTATCCAGTACTGTATGATTTAAGCCCCTCCCTATTCTATATACACCTTTATATTGCATAAAATTATCTAAACACTGTAATATTTGGATTCAGAATACTAAAATTAGTCGGTTTCATTATCCAACTCATATTTTATCATACAATTTTCAGTTTCCTCTTTACCTATCTTCTCATAAAAGTATCTAATTGTCAAAACAATCAAATATTTGGATTTAACATACCAGAATTAGTTAGTATACCCAACACAGTTTTTTCAGAAAATTTTTCACTTTTCCCTCTCCTATCTCTTCCCCAAAGGACCCAATCGTCAAAACAATCAAAAAATTGGATTCAGCATGTCAGAATTATATAATTTCAATACCAATGTTGATTTTTTGGTAAACTTTAATTTTTGTTAATTTTTGTCCCCCCCCCCACTACCCCCCCCCCCCCCCGAACCGCCAACTGAAAAACTGAATCAAAACTCAAAATTTACATTTAAAATACAATTTAGGAGGAACTCTTTTTTTCTGTTTTGGATCAGATTCTCTTCAAGAATTAATTATGAGCGCTTTTTTAGCATTTCATTACACTGTGCACCGTTGGAAAAGAATGGTCACACTATGAGCCTGAGTGATTCTAATCGAATTAGATTTATTTAGTCCGTAACGTATTCAAAGGAGTCGAGTTGTGTATACCTGAAATCTATCTTGTGTGAATTTTCGTCAATAAACATTCTCAGATACAATGCATTGCCGATTATCAGATTGAAGCAGCCCCAATGATACGAGGGGGAATCGTTTAAATAGTAAACACGGCTGTTTTTTTTTGTGCTTTTTTTTTTTAGATAAGAATATAGGCTATGTTTAGAGACGTACGAAAGGTCCTTTTTTGCGGGTGAAAGTGGGGCGATTCGACTCAGCTAACTGAAAATATAAATATTGCCACATGAAAATCTGATTTTTGCATTTTGAAAACCGACAACCAAGAAACTTTTTTCCTAAGGGATAATGAAAAGAAACTTGAGTCGAAATCCGACATAGCTGAGAGTTGATTATTATGAATTTTTCAAGTCTAAAAGACATTTAGGTCTCCCCCGCCCCCATCGATATATCCCTGACTATGTCTTCAGCAACCTGTAAATGTAATTATATGACCTAGGAACATTATAAATTTTTAGATGTTTTGCACCTTTTTTACCGATTCCATTTATTTAGGAAAATTTGGAGAATGAGTGACAGACGAGATAATTTTCTCTCGAATAAGTTGAAAACTGTACGCACGCTCTGAAAAAAAGGTCTTGCATCCCCTGAACTAAAACTTACTGTTTGAATACACATTTCTCTAATGTATCGCATCGACTCGACTTTGCTTTCAGAAATACTTGGGGAGGAGTTTGCCTGCTTACATCCTATTTTTCTAGGTTCAATCTGAAATAGTTTCCAGCAGAAATAATTACGAGAAAGAATGAAAAAAAGAGGGAAACAGTTTGTCCTTTTGAAAAGTGAATTTATAACATTCGAATCATTTTGGAAATTCAGTTTCTCGGGCGCGAGCTTTTGACCTTCATTAGAGCATGACAGACCTTCACCTATTTCAAATCGTCTTCGAACACCCCATATTTGATATTTTGTGATTCGTTACCTCGAACTGCACCATCGTAAGGGTATACCAAAAACACGAATTTGGAATAGTAGGCGACCCGAACGCGATGTTATATTTAACGCTCGCCTCATTTCATGTATTTCTTCGTTGCCAAAATTATATGACTCAGTTTTCGTATCCTAATGATTAATTTGTCAATTAATTCGCAGCAAAATTGACGTATTGTTCAGTTCTCACCGATTCACATTTATTCATTAATTAAGCCAGCATCACATTACAATGTTTTGGCGTCGCGTTGTGTTCCAACAATCTGCTTAAAAAATTGGACCTACTGTAATTAATTAATTTACTCAGGGATTCTGTACATTGACCAAGTTGTGGAGTTTGATCGTTTCTTGTCAGTAACGTGATTTTGAATAGTGATTTACTTTCGAGTACTTACCTAATATGAAGATGCATTAGTATTTTTTTCAGAAATTGTTGAAATCGTAATTTTAGAGATCCATAGTGCGAACCAAAATTGTTGAGAAAGTGGATTCTGCATATTACGAAATGCTTTAGTGTTTATGCAATTAGGCGGTTCGATTGAAATGCTCTAGATTTTGACTATTTCGAATATTCTCAACGTAATAGCAAATTTTTGTTGTTGAGTCGGATGAAAATGAAGCATGCAAATTTTCAGTAAAAATTTTTAATTTTTTGGGTTTTATAAGTCGATTGAAGTTTTACCGTAAGGAACACGTTGTGCAGTACCCCGAATATCCTTTCTATATGACAACTACTCGAAAATGCTAATAAATTCAGATTTACTAGGTTTCCATTGAGTGAGTTAGTATATAATGAAAGATGACTATATGATACCCCTTCCCTCGCACCCCTCAGCTCATATGAGGACTCATCGAGGAGTTAGATAACATGTTACTGGAACCTAAAAAAATTATAATTTCGGACTGAAAATTTGCATGCTTCATTTTTTAATCCAACTCAGCTTTTTGCAAATATTTCAAAAAGTTGAAGTCATAGAAAAAAAATCTCAGACAAAAAATATTCCTCGTAAAGTTTTTTTTAAAATGATGCATTTGAAGTTGAGTATAGACCGCATAGTTAGCTTTAAAATGTCCTTGAAAATAGTCACATTTTCAACTTTTTATAAAAACGAACAGATTTCCGCGAATATCACGAAATTATCAACTCCTACAAGAAAGTGTACGATAAAAAAAAGATTTCTCGTAAAATGTACCGCGACCCCTTCCCAATAGGGATGTGAATAAGTATGTAGCAAAATTTCCCGAAAAGCCCGATGTCCCGCCCAAATTTTGAAATAAGATTTCTTTCATAGAGCGAACATTACAGCCAAAAGGGGCCCAGCTGTAACTCAGGTACGATCGACCGTACCTATACCACCATCGGCGAGAATTTCCTCCGTTACAAGTCGTGCTGCGTGTCGAATCAGGGGTACGCCACGTCACGGCCCACAGTCTACAGTAGTGGAGGAATTGTGTGCCTCTATAGCCTATATGGCCCCGAAATAGGTTCGATCGACCATCGCGGTTAAGGAATGAGGGCACCGACGATAGCTCATCATGTGGATACATCATCCATGACCATTATCCGCATAGAAGATACGGTTCCCCTCGCAGTGGGGCAGCAACCCGGGGACAGCTGAAGTCGGATCCAACATTGTAACGTTTCTTTAAGCTTGGCGTGGAATTCGCAATAGGTTAAATACATTCGTGTTCAGCCACCAATTAAAATCCGAATTTTTCTTATCCTGAGGGTTTTCGTCCGACGTCTGATCATGTTATGAGTTACCTGAAACGCCCCCTATAGGACCTAAAGGGGAAGGGGCATAGAAATATCCCCTCATTTCGGCTTGTATAACCTAAATTAATTTTGTATTTTTTTGTATGGTTGGGTATTTTATCTGCGAATAATTCGACTATCGTATAGTTTTTGATCTATTTTAGTCCAGAGTCGTGGGCGGGGGCTGACACATGTTTGCCGCCGTGTCTTCGCTAGTGTACCGAAATTGTTAATAAAAATTTTTCGACTGCTTTGTGGCGTCCTCTGAGCTGATTTTGAGATCAGGGTGATGTCAGCTAAAATTTGTCTCCTTAAGTGTGCTTTTCCTTTTCCACCCTCCTTCGATCCACCTTCCAAGGGCACCCTGACGGGTTTTTTAGACAGTCGGTACCAGTAAAGAGGACGTTATCTCCTATCAGCTGTATAGGAGTCCAATGGGTGATTGATTTTTTTGGAGGGCCACAGTTTTGGAAATAGCGAACTGAACGCACGGGGTAGTACGTAGTCAACCCCGTCCTCATTGGCCTACGAAATGTTTCAAGGCTATTTTGGATACGAATCACGTAAAGAATACGTCTCTGATATTTACCGCTTACCTGTACCAAGTTATGATCTTAATTGAAGTTGGTCCGGGGAGTGGTTGGGGACTCGAACCCAGATAGCCACGGATGGGCCCAAAATTTCGTAGGAAAGAAGAGCCAAGTTCTTATAGGTCGGGTAATAGTTTTGAAAGCAACGAAGACGGTCCGGCCAACGCAATCCATTAATCCCCCTGGTCGGCTGGTGAAAGTGGTCAGAGTTTTCGTATTCTTGGGGACAACACCGTACGTAAGGTAATTCGGGGGCTCCCCCAACTTGTGTCCACATGCATCGGGACTGCACCACGGACGACGGTGTTTGTAAATGATGGAGTTACCTCATTTTATTTTAGTGTTTTGTTTTGTATAGTATGGCGATGGTTCTGTTTCACATTTGCCTTATTTTTTAATTTCATGGCACCCCGTGCATTTTTTGATTCGTCGTCTTCACCTGACCTTGAGCCATTGTAATGAAATCCAAAAGCATAAGTATGAAAGCCAAAAGGTAATTTTAGTCGCTTTCATATCGCCTTCAAGTGAAGAAAGGAGAATTTTCCTTTTGCGTACTCACCTCGGTCCTAAGAACTCAGTGATTTTCTTTTTTCCAAAGGAGAGGTCTCATGTCCATGGTTCAGTGCAATTTCCTAAATAGAATACAAGTGTTGTTGACTTTTTGTTCGACATGATTTCGTAATTTCAGTGAAGTGGACTTAAAACAACTTTATCTTTCCTATGTGCACAGACGTACCACTGTGGTTGGTATTTGATTTTGGCACGTGGCATCTCTGGACTTTTGCAAAATTAGTTTTCCCTTTCGTGTACCTCTTTTCATTCAGGGACATGAAGAGGGGTTCCCAAGTAGTTCACGTCCATCCGGATGCCTCAGGTCTTCAGCACTACTTCGCTAAAGAAGTACTCGGGGGCATGGGTCGTCGTGAACTCGCCTAGACCCCCGTGGGACTTGGTGGTGGTGTGTAGTTAGACACCCGTAAGTATAGCGATAGTAGGTTGAATGTTCCTTTGCGGGAGTTATTAGCGCCCTTCGTCAGCAATCTACTATCGGCAATTTCCCACAGGTGAGATCCTTAGAGGAAGTTCGTTCTTCTTTGGATCTTATCCCAAAATTTGGGCGGGACATCGAGCTTTTCGGGAAATTTCGCTACATACTTATTAGCATCCCTGCCATCAAGTAGGTTTAGAGTGGAGAACCCTCAAAACAGTGAGAAGTTCACACAAGAGCTATTATGATTTTTAGTTAGGATTAAAATTATTTTTATCATACAATTTCTTGTAAGAGTTGATAATTTCAAAATATTCGCGAAAATCTGTTCGTTTTTATGAAAAGTTGAAAATGTGACTACTTTCAAGGACATTTTTCGGCTAACCATGCGCCCTATACTCAACTTCAAATACATCATTTCAAACAAAAATTTCACGAGGAATATTTTTTGTCTGAAAATTATTTTTCTAGGAATTCAAATTTTTGAAATATTTTCAAAAAACTGATTTTGGGGGCTAAAACGTGCTACAGAAAAGTCAGCACAGCTTTTTGGGGCGGGATTTTTAGTATGTTGTTTCTGACACCTAGCCTGCCATTTTTCAACAAAATCCGCTTTTAGCCCCCAAAATGTTTCTATTCACCTTTTTTTGTGCAGATATCGCCTGTACTATTAGATTTGTGTGCGGTTCATAGAAGGCCGTGCGTTTTACATTAGAATACTTGAGTTTACTTTTTTTTTCTGCATTTTCTTTCCCTGAGAGAGAGAAAGAAAGAAAATTATTTTAAAGGATTGGTAAAATTCTGCACGCAACTTAGATAAGTAGCATCTCTTACGTAAGAATCCAACACACACGCGTGCACACACAAAACTGGACAGCAAAATGATTGGTACCTATTGTTTTCGTAAATAATATTTCAGGAAATTATTGTTGTAAAAACTCGCCAGCCGAAATGATCCGGAATTCGGAACACTAATGGTCGAAAAATTAACCATTCATATCTGAAAATAACTTTCTCCCCTTAAGCGATGATTAATGGAAAAAAATTTACCAAAGAACACTGAAACTTTCCTAAGTGTTGCTGTCAGTTTGTGGGCGATTATTGGTACATTTTCAAAAGTCATTTTCATTTCCAACATTTTCTCGAACGGATATTTCGCATATGTTTGACAAAACAACGAGGCTTGAGACTTCACGATGATTCGCACCGTATCCAGAACTGAATGAATTTTCTTTCCGTTCGCGTTTCATGCGATTGCGTTTTCATCCCATTTCAAGGTCCAACAACACCATCTGTCAATTGCTATAGGAAGCGTGGAAAATGTGATTCAGACAATTTACTCGAGAAAAAAAAAAATTAAGTAAACAGGCGAAAGTTGGGATGTTATTTTAGTGAGATCATCCACCTACGTAAGTCGAGCTTTGGGCTAATTTTAAATTTCTACAGAGCTGTAATGACGTAATCGTGGAACGGGGAGACAGAGGGATTTGACAGTAAACAATTTATTCGAAGAGGTGCGATGATATGTATTTGGCTTGACACGAGGGTGTACGAACTTCATCTCATATTTAAAATTTGAACTCTGCATTGTGGAAATTTACTAATGAGAAAGATGTTCACTATACGAACTATTGGTTATATGGCAGGGGAATGAAGAAGTATCTAATTTTTTTCAATTTTTTCAGACTCAGATAAGAGGAACGTTTGAAAGAGCATATCATAATCCTTGTCTTTATGAATGCCCTTGAAAAAAGAACTGAACTGAAACAATTACCTCGATAATATTGCACTTCGCAGTACAAATTATCAACTGACATTCAGCGAATCAGAAACTTACGTAACTCGATTTAAATTTCATTCAACCGAATGGATGTCGTGTACAACGGCCCCATAGCTCTACTTTTAATTTTTAAATATAACTTCTCGTAGATATAAGATGCGAGCGCAAGGATTTCAAACGGAACAAAAGTAATTGGACGTGGTACAAGGGCACCCGAAAATCCTCGTGTTCCGCGAAATCTATTTATTAATAATCTTCAAAGCCCATTTCAATCTTCCTTTCATTTCGTCCGTATTCACAGGCAAAATTACTAGTTTCCGTTTTAATTACATCGTGTTATCGTTTTTCTTTTCGGAAAATATTGGGAGTTGTTTTTTTACTCAACAACCTCCGTCGATGTCCATTTTTGAAATTCCAAAAATGCACGTACACGAGGACGAAAATATTAGCGGGAACTAATAACGAGCAGCATGTGGCTACACTTGTCAACGACTTGGTGACAACGAACTCTCAAAATTGTCGCGTCTTTAATGACCACAGAGTTGACGAATTTTTAATGCCACGCACTGAAAGACACAGGGGCGTATAGGAATCGCTCCCGATTCTGGCGGCCTTTTCGATACAAAAAGAAATGCTCGTTTTGATCCCCCGATGTAATAACTAACCTGTGTCGACTCTATTTAATGCTCAATTAAAACGCCGACATTAAACGAGTTGATTTCTTTTGGTGCTGAAGACAAAGTGAAAGCACGCAATTCCAAAACGAATTTGTGGATCGGAAACTAGGTTATACATAATGTGATATTTAAAGTTACTTTTTATTGTTTCTTCTCATTTGACACTCGTGTTCCTCTTCCGGCAGCTAGCATTGTTATTTCGACGATGCAAAATTATCTTTGAGTGCCGGAAACCGGTGCATTAGAGCAATCGGGTCATTCTCCAGAACCCTGAAACTATCCTTCCCCTACCCCTCCATAATACTTGGTTTATATGTGGTAGAAAATCTTCAACAAGTTTACGGCGCAGGATCATCAAAATTTAGGAAGGGGGACGACACTTGTACACGACGAGAGACATCTTATCCATGGCACAAGCACTGATGTCCACGACTATGAATAAAGAGCTTGAAGAGTTTCCTTTTCCTTGGAATTTTTGAAGATTATGCTATCGTATGCGCCAGTGACTACGATCTGACACTGGGTCGTGTACAGAAATCAAAATTCTGTACCCGTATTGCCATTATGTGGCAGTGCAGAGAATAAGGTCCCACTTCATTGATACGGAGTTATAAGTACCGGCATCATAGGCACCAACTTGAGAGGCGACGCCCACCCAATATTTTCAACTCAGAAATGGAAAAAGTACAACAAATTTTACCATCAGTTTTTAAATTTAACAAAAAAGAAAGTAAAATATGATAAGTAATAATGAGAAGGGTATAATTTTGGCACCAGAATAGATGGAAGACGATTATTCGAATTTTCAGAGAGGGATTTTCGACCGCTCCTAAGAACCGTGATAACATTGATTCCCCCCTCCCCCTCAATATTTTTCATAAGTTGGCGCCTATGACTGGCATATACTAAATAAAATTTCTGATAAAATGTGACCTTGCCGAGCTCTCTAGTTCCAAAATTTGCCGAGATATGGCTGTTTAAAGTTGAGATTTCAAAAAAACCGATTTTGAGAAAAATGCAATTTTAAAAAAGGTTCAAAAAACGAGAAATTACAAATTCAAAGTGACATATCCGTGAGACAAATAAAGCTAGAGGGCTCCGCGAAGTCTCATTCTGCCAGACATTTTACAAAGAATTTCGTCGACAAAGTGGGACCTTTTCAGAAAATTAATACCGAATAAAAGATTTTAATTAGTGATAACAAAACTGAGTTGGGTGGGGCGAAAACAGAGAGGAGGTGGGCTTACGTTGTCATCTGTAATGGATGAATGAAGGCAGCTAGAGAAAAACGGATAGCGCCATTCGAAAGAGGATGATTTATTCTACCAAAACCGTCACGAATCCCGATTTCGACAGCTCTGACCTTAATTCACAAAAGTCGCAGTATCTGAAAAACTAGGATTGACAAAGTGGAACCTTATTCCCTGCACTGCCACATAGTTATGCTGAAAAATATATAAGGCACATATCTTCGCCCCAGTCAATGATTGACCACGACAATGGACCGAAAACCCTGGTAACAGAACTTGATGCCATCTCTTTTGGAATAATGTGAAGTCACTGACAGCAAATTGAACTTCTTAACATATGCCTTCAATCTTTTTGAATGCCAATACCTAATTATTGGGAAAAACTTTTTTTTTTTAAATTTTAAATATAACAGATATTGATATAACATGGTGGTAACATTTACGAACAATAAACACCTTTCTGCGTTTTTTCTATTCAAAAATGGTAATTGTCCTGTCTGATGGATTAGATTGGTTGAATTTGTTGCAAATGTTAATTTGTAACCCAAAATAACCCCTCCCTCTCCACCCCGCCCAAAATCGGACATCAAAATTCAAAATTTATATTAAGCAGCACGGGAACTTCAGATTAAATACATAATATAGTAGTAATATTTTTCTACGTTGAGACGTACTTTCACGAGAGTATTTCTCCCTCACTTTTCTGGCAAGTTTCGGCCCATTTTTGGGCAAATGCGTCTCCGCTCATTTTCCATACCCTCCTGTCTTTAGCCTCACCTCTTTCTCAATTTCGTCCCGCCATCATGTCTTTGGTCTTCCCATTGGTCTACCCTTGTCATACGGTAGGCAATCTTCCACTTTTCCCTCCCTTTCCTTGCCATATGGCCTGAGAATTTCCATTTTAATTTTTTTGTTACAAAGCCGTTCTCCTTTAACCTCGTTTTTCCACTTCTGATCGTATGTATTATGTATTTTGTCGTTTTTCTTTATCCCCACGAAACATTTTTCCATTGATTTTTGCGTCCCTCTTAATTTTTCTACATGTGATCGGGTTAAGGCCCAAGTTTTCGCCCCTTATTCTAGTGAAGGTGGGGTACATTTCTCCTAAGAGCTAGCTTGTGCTTAATTTCCCCTTATACAGGATGTGTCTTTTGCCATGACCTCCTTCACGTGGTAAGTAGGCAACCTACCCAACAGTATTTAGATATGTTTGCATACTTTTAAAGGTGCTGTTATGGTCAAATTTTGAAAAATTTTCTATCTTTGAAATTTTTTCTTCTTCTCACCACTAGAGATAGACAGAAAAATCGTCCAGTAGGTAATAGTAGAGGGCAGTTGTGGTAAATACAGAAAAAAAAATGGACGGAATCGGTTCAACAGGGTGTTCATAAAATCAATTTTAGTCCAAATTATATCAGAAAATTTTCACAATTTTCCAGTTTCCCGTGAATCGATTTCGCACATCGTTTTGCTGTCTGGCGCTCGCCAGGTCCATTTTTTCTTTATTGGCTTATCCTGAAATGTGTTTGTTATTTTTAAATTTTGCCCCAAAGCTAAATCTATTAGGCGATCCCTATTTTCATTTGTTTCCTCCACCGTGAATTGGCCCAAACTTCGTGATTGTGGCGAGTCGACTCCTGTTCTTGCGTTTCAGTCCCCCATGACTATTGTATGGTACCCCCTACGTTATATCTAACCGTGTTTCAATTCGAGAATCTTTTAAAAAGCTCTGGTTCCATTTTTTTTCCTTTGCAGATTTTGGAAGTTGATAATTCGTGACCCATACTTCAATTTTCACCATTCATTTTGCAAAAACAAACAACTTTTCTTCCGAGACGTGATGGAGACAATAGTAGCAAGAGCAGCAATAGTGCAGCCGACAATCATAAATAGAACTCAAAAAACAATGCTTAATCTTGGTTTATTCAATTTATTTTCTTATGTGTAGGACTAGCAGGATTTATATGATACCGCATATCGCAATTTTTTTCACGTTTCATGCAATTCTAAGACGAATGGTTGAAGTTTATAGCGCATATTTTCGCATAGTTTGTGTATAAAAGCATAAAAACGCCTATTTTATCCAAAAAACGTCAGAACTTTGCTTATTTTGGGATTTTTTCTGGTCATTAGTGCTTTTTTTGAAAAAGAAAAGAGCAAAAATCGGGCAACAAAATGGGGAGGGGGAAAGAAAAAATACAAAATTTTTGATATTTTCTGGTTTTTTTTTGTTTTGTTTTCAAAGTTTAAACAAGCAGCCAGCTGCTGAAAGAGGGTCGGTTCTGGACTGGAAAATTAGAGACTAGAGCTGCATTTTTTAAAGCATAAATAGATTGACGGTTGTAAAATCTTGAAAGAGTATTAATAAAATTGTTTTATTTACTTATTAAAATGAAAAAATGAATACTTTTGACATTCTTCTGCTCTACGTTTCTTCTAGATTCGCTATACGTACGTTTCGATAGGGATTTTGAAAGCGCTTTGGAAATACCAGCATTTTGATACCCATGATGGCATATTTTTATTGCACTTATTCATACTTTTTTAATTCTATAGCTTATATGTATTTATGCTTTTTTTTTCAGATCTTAACCGCTTATTAGAAGCGCTTTTTTTGCTGTTATTAGGGCATAAAAATCCTAGCCCTACTTATATCCTCACACAAAGAGCACTTTGTTTTGTATTATAAGTGTCTCGCCTCGCTGAACTCTGATAGAGACAGCTCATAGGACCAGTGACATTCCACAGTTCAGTTTTCCCTATATTATGTAGTTTTTATACCACTCATACCGCATTAGGAAGATACTTAGTTGCTGTTGGTGGTAGGTGAGGGTTCATTTATAATAGGCCAGGAGCCACGTATAAAAACAGATTCGTTCCGTTCCCTCACATAGACGTACCGAAGAATTTTTCCTGGAGGGGGGTGGTGATAGTCCCAACTGATTCAACTCAAAATTCTCACGTATCAAAACAAAAAACAACAAAAAACTTTGAACTTTGGACTTGTTAGATTTTTCCTACTTCTGAACTCAAAATTCTCAAGTATCAAAGCAAAAATAAGAAAAACCTTTTGACTTGTTGGATTTTTCCTACTCTGCCTGACTGATATGGTAAGTTTTCCCAACTCCTGAGTTAAAAATTTCTGCAGGGGGAGCTCCTCCGTACCCCCTATCAGTACGTACCTGTACCCTTCATTATGCCCATAAGGATCTCAAAGATTCAATAAGCCAAATCGTATATTAACACAGTATTTCCCATTTTTGGTGCTGAAGTTGGAGCATAAAAATGAGCAGATTGGAATTTCATACAATCTTATTTTTGACGCATTCGTGCTTCATTTTCATGGAAGTATAAAAATATCTTACTTTTCTTAATAATCTCCAACAAATAACCATAAACCAACTCACCTGTCAAATGGCTGTCAAATGGTTATGCATTTTAGTATTTTTGTTACGTTTTGGAAGTTTAATATCAGTATTGTGAATATAGCAGTGTAATAACAAAGGTTGAAAGAATACAAGTAACCATGCCGACATGAATGCATACGATGAATATTGAATTGACGTTGTGTTGACATGAACGCGCACTTGGAATATTGGGCAGACGTGGATGTCCAATTCTTTTCAGCTAATGTGTACATAAATTCTGTACAGACTGTCTAATAGAGGAAGATATGCACTCTTTTTATCCTCCATGTGTCAGCAAAAATTCTTTGCACTTGTAGACATTTTACTTGACAAAAAATGTCAGATTTCAAGTAGACGGCCACTGACATTACATATATTTTGATGACATGTATTCCCCAGGGCAACACTGGGTACAACCTACACTTGAGTATTATTGACACATAGCAATAATTTTCTTCAAAATAAAATACGAGACCGCACTGAGATTTAAGTATATGGATGAAGAGGTAATCCATCATCAAGATCTAACATTTCGATAAGATTTTCATGATTTTGATCTTGAATGTACAGCGGAATTACGTACACCGAAATGCCGCGAACTTTTTCCTCTGAAATCTGAATGTAGGTATAGTGCTCTAAAGAATGAATAAATCTTAACTCAATGGATTTTTGTGCGCATTCCTCAATTCGACTCGACTATCAGTTATACAAAAATAAAAACTATCACGAAACACAAGACATGTACAACGAACAAAACTTATATTTATTTGAAAAAATGAACTACTTACACAGTATTCTACCAACTACACAAAACCGTTGCGAAAGCGAAGCCAAATTTGAAAGCTTAAATGTTAAAAGTAATAAGTATTAGCAACAGTGAACGACTAAAAAGAACTAGAAAAAGCGACAGAAGTGGAAGAATAGCACGAAGCATCGTTAGCGTTATCCATCTTTTTCAAAACTAACCCTCGAGTACCGTTTTGGGGCGATCCATCTCGACGCCTAGAATCGCTGTGTTTTTTCGGTGGTCTGATAGATATTTTATATCGAGCGGTCGAATTATCCAGCAACATTTTCTTTTGTACTTTCTTACTTATTTCGATTTCCGCGTTCCTATAACAACGTTCAGTTACATGTGTATCATGAATATTAAGTATTGGATATGAATGCCAGATTTTAATGAACGTTTGCAGCTCCTTATCTCTTATGTTTGTCATTTCGTGGTATAACTCACAAAGCACTGTTAACATGGACTCTGAACTGGACGCAAATATGGACATTTTCCCCCTTCGTTTTCTGATATGAAGTTGTGTATCAGTACTGTAAATTTGTAGTCATCACGCTGGAATTACTGAAGAACTATTCTAAGAGAATAATTTCTTATGGAATTGTAGGAGTTACAAGAAGTCTAGCAGACATCCACAAAACTGTCCACATGACTGTCCATGAAGTATCCATAGTCGTACTTACTACTTGAATAATTGGTTGGACAAAATATCTAACAGACATCTGCTGTACCATTCATCGAAAAACCCATGTAGATGATCTAAAGAGAATGTCTAGTAGACCCCTGTCCATAAGAAGCCCATGCAACCCTGTCGAGAGGGGGGAAGGGAGGAAATACCCCGGGTCCGGCATGTCAATGGTCCACTGGACCGAATATACAGCAAATATCTACAAGCCTTGTTCACAAATAATATGTTCTATAAACATTGTCTCTTTTTTTCCACATTGGCAGTTTGGGGTTCATTTATATGGACATGTGCTCTGCGGAAAGTACAATTATTCAACATTACATATTAGTAGCCAGCTTTTACCAGAGCCGTAGCGAAGTAAATTTATGAGGAGGTGAGAATCAAAATTTTCCAACTGAAGAAAAACGAGCTGTCCCCCTGTACCCCTCATGCTACGGTCCTGGTGTTTACTCGAGCAAAGAGCTACTTATATCTACATCATGGAAACTTGAGATGAATTAGTTCAATGCCCAATGTATCTGGCTGATTCCAATCAAGTACGAGTAGGTAAAGATTTTTTATCGAAAGCGTACCTGATGATGGTGGCCCCTTTTGGCGGATCCAGGGGCGTTAGAAATATGGTATCCACCCTTCTTGAACCAACGACTCTAAATTCAAAATTCAAAACCGTAACGACGGTGCTCCGCCGAGGACCGGATAGACGCAGGGACAGGCTATCTATCCTAAGTATGGTAGTGGAAGTCTCAAGCAGATAGAGTACAGCGGCATCCAGAGCCCTAGATAGATGGGCTGTTGTCTCCCTCACCCACGTTGTACAGCACTGCCCGATCATCTTGATCCGTCTCACCATCGAACAAACATGCTGTGGCTGTGGGAACACGGTGCACTCAGCGTAAAGATACCATGCATTTTGCGCATACGTCTGATCAACAACACGTGTCTTACAACTGCTGTAAAAGACTTCGGAGGTCAACTAGCCCTCACCCCTGTTTGGATCTCCAGGGGCTGCATTAATTTTCAAGAGATCCAGAGGTGGAATGAGCATAAGAGCCTGGAATGTCCGGGCTATGCTAGGTCAAGATAAAGTACAACGGTCTGAAAGAAGATTGCCATTATTAATAGAGAGCTAGCTAGATATAACTTTGACCTTGCTGCTCTCAGTGAAACCCGGTATCATGAAACTGGACAGCTCCAAGAGAACTAATACAACTTTAGAATCTGGTAAGAGAACGAATGGTGTAGCCATTGCAATTAGAAACTCAATCACCAAAAGCCTTATGGAGCTTCCTGAACCAATGTCAGACGTAATCATTAAGTTGAGAATAGAGTTTCAGATTGGAAAGCAAGGCTTCCTCACAATCAACAGTGTTTACGCTTTAACCCAGCAGGGGTCTGGTTGGCCGAGTGGATAGCGCGCTGGTCTCGGAATCCGGAGGTCCCGGCTTCGAGCCCACGTAGCAACTCGCTACATCGCGACCTAGGCCGGATTTTCGGCAAAATGAGAAGAGGGCTAAGACAGCTCTAACAGCATCCCCGACGTCTCTAAGGTAATGCTCTCGGTCCACATGGCCTAAGAAAAGTTAACTCAAATCGCTAACTACTACTCGGCTTGTGTGCTGCCCATGTATTAGCAATCACCAACACCTACTTTCAGTTAAAAGAATGCCATAAAGCTACCTCGATCCACACTCGATCCAAACATGGACATGTGATTAACTATGCTATAGTGCACCAGAGACACCTTGAAGAGGTCTTTCGCACTAAAGAGAAACGAGGTGCCAACTGAGACACTGATCACTTCTTATTAGTCAGTAGAATGATCCTATTCCCATTCAAAGAGATCAACCAGGCTAGAACTGCCCAAGTGCCTAGATGGTAGCAAGTTTAAGAAGAAAGAGACATCCAAATCTGTTATCAAGAATCTTTGAGCAGAAAACTTCTAGACATTTCTACTGTGCCTAATAGAACTGATGACTTTTGTGAAAAAATTAAAGCCCGCGTGTATAATGCTGAAAAAGAGGTGCTTGAGACTGCCAAGAAGAAGAATCCTGACTAGTTCCCCGATAATGAGTCGAAGCTTGCTAAGGTTAAGAAATGCCACATCGATGCCATCAAGAATCCTAAGGTTCTCAAAGCCAATCTCAAGGCAACAAGAAATGAGCTCCAGAATGTCACCAGTCAATTGAAGAACTCATGGTTGTTGAAAAAAGCTGTGGAACTGCAATCCTACTACAATCAGCAAGACTACCGCAGCTTCTATGAGGCAGTAAAGGAGCTATATGCCCCCTCCTCCAAAGAAACCTGATTCACTTGTGAAGAGTAGGAACAGGAAAATATTAAAAGAGAGGAATGAACTCAAAAAGAGGTGGATTGAACACTTCAATAAACTTATAAATCAAAGTGAGCCTGTAGACGCTGACACGTTATCCAGAATTCCACAGTATCCTGTTATGGAACTAATAGCCCGCCTGCCCCTTGAAGAGCTCAAGATAGCGCTTAAAGCACCCAGTGGAAAGGCTCCAGGAATAGATAAAATTGCCGTTGAGTTACTAAAGCATTCTGGCCCACTCCTAGAAGAAGTATTATTGCAGCTCCTCTTGAAAATCTGGGATAGCGGAATAGTGCCAGAAGACTTCAGAATGACTCCTAACACTGTCAAGATATACAAAAAGAAAGGTGATGTACATGACTGTGGAAATTATAGCGGTATCTCATTATTAGTTACTGCTGGAAAACTGATAGCCAAAATACTCAATAATGGTCTCAAACTGGTCGACGCCAATTAAACACTGAACTGACCGAATACGAATGTGCTATACTTGTGGAAGGAAAATCACATCCAAGATCGAATTAAAATCTCACATGTCAAGATACACATCCGTTGAGAAGTCAGACAAATTATTGTCAGAATCGAGTGGCTAGAGAAGAAGGAAGAATCTAATGATGAAATTTGTTGAAATGAGGGAACTCAAGGGAGGGAGGTCATCTGTAGCGCAATGGCGTCTACACTGACTATCTTTGAAACAAAAAAGACCTGTTTTCTTAAGATAAATAAACGAGTAGTTAGTTACCTGATTTTTGTAATAATATAAGGGCATGAGCATCAGGTATCCTCTGTTTACATGCATCCTCGAGTCAGCATACTCATAATTTTTTCAGCCATCCATGCTTTAAGTAAAGAATTTTATTTAAAACACTAACTCTGTGTACATTGCACACTCTACAGTCTACACCTTGCTGGTTATGGTCGCTTGTCGACTCAAACAAACCTCAATTAGGTCTCCGTCAAGTCTTTTAAATCGTTCCCGAATAGATTCTACAAATCTTTTCTAGCTGTAGTATGTTTCAAGGTAAGGTAGAAATAAGTTAGCGCTTCAATCGGCTTTGCTCAGTGTTCACGTAATTTCATCACTACTCTAAGGCATAAGCTTAGCGGTCATTGCACGATTGCACATCTTCATCTTCTTCGCAATAACAATTTTAATCCTTCCGCATTGCTGTGTCAAATGAAGAAGAGTTTAAGCAAAAAAAAAAAAATGACGATCATTTTTATGCCTCTGAAATTGTGATTTTGTTCGTGAAAATTAATTATAAAGTATTCCAAGTCAGTACCCTAGTCTATACATGTGCATACAAAGAAGCGTATGCTGTTTCTTTGCTTCGCACCCACAGTTCTTACGCAATTCTTAAATGGTCTTCACCTTTGGGGAAACGAGAAAAAAAATCGTATTTTTTAATGATAAATGATGGAGATTTAAGAGAAGCTGAAACCACGTAGGTATTAATTAAAACTGTTAAATGATGTGTAATTGTATTTCATAATTAATAACTTTTGGCATATACGAGATCTACGAGTATATTAAAAACTCTTTTATGCTTCCGTGGTTTTTCAGTTGGATTAAAAATTCGCTTCATCTAGTGCGTGAAACAAAAAGGGAGAAAAACGGATCATTCATGTAGACGTCAACATCAACATGCCATGTGACAAAAAAAAAGGTTGAAGAACTCGTGTACGCAATACGATTATCTCATTGAATAAATATTGGAGGTAGGTAGTGCATAGGACGAGTACATCTAGAAGTGACAAATTATTATTTGAAATGAGTCGTCATAATCTCATGATGTTATTAGGCAGTCCAACGAACAGCTTTTTCAGGGTGTGCAGCGTCTTCCCGCCATGATTCTATTTTAGCAATTTAATTTGATTAAATTTCTGATGTCAATGTGCAGTTTTTTTCAGCGTATTCTTTTACTTATTTTGCTGTATTTCACGCAGGTTATTATAAGAAGAGCAGCAGTTCCATTGAGAGCCATTTTTCGAAGAATTCCAACTTGGGTTTGAGGTGCTGGAAGCCAATCAAATTGAAAAGAAATATGTTCAAAGATAGGGTATTGGGGAGCCAAAATCTTATAGTGGCGCTGTTCGGTGAAAAAGAGCAGTTAGAGAGTTATATCTCGACTGCAAAGTAAGTGTGCTGGAGACTAATAAATAAATCTTCATTTTGAATCATTCTCCAAAAACTGAAAATATTACGGCGTAATTTTCCCCCCATAATAATTAATTTGTATGTATTAGAGAATATTCAACTAATTTACCGTGCCGGATCATCAAAATTTAGGGAGGAGGACGACAATAAACATTTCCATGGTGAAGGCACTGATATCCACGACCAGGGACAAAACAGTTTCGATAATTTCCTTTACCAGCGAGTTTTTGAAAATTATATACGCCAGTGACTCTGGATCTTGTTCAGAGATCAAAATGTACCACTATTGTCATTTGTTGCGCTGAAAAATGTACAAGCTGTGTGCTTCTCAGCGGCGCACACTGGGCTTTAAAAATATCTAGGACGCCAGAATTCCAAGAAATTAATGTTGACAAATCAATGAAACGATACTCGGATCGTTTTCAGCAATGTCCAAGGCACCCGGTTTCTTATGTGTTGATGACCTTCGCGATACCTAGGGGGTTGTTGTAGACACGCGCCAAGTGAGCGGAATTTCTATGAGCTGGTTGCGAGCTTTTGTGTTTGTTTTTATGTTTACAAATTTAACGATTATGTTTTTTGATAGTATTTTTAATACTGGTTTCAAATATGTATTTGTTTTTGAGTTCCGAATTGTTAGAAAGTGAGATGTGAACATTCAAAGTAAGTACTTTTACAATACCTATTTAATTTTTATGTGTTGATCTACAAAAAGTTGTTTCAGAGTGTTTACATAAAATTTTCACACATCTCTTTTTTTAGTATTTGTAGTTTCACCCGCCTTCATTACTTTTTGCTACAACTTGCTACCTTGGACATTAACAGCCCATCTATTCTAAAAACTGAAGTTCAAAATATTGAAATCAGTTGGATTTTTGAAGAAATATCCTCTTTCTCACGTAACAATGATTTTCCTACTACAGATTAATAGCATCTTCAGACCCATATATGTATATCAATTTTACGCAGTAAATAAACAAAGAAACATGAGTAACCACCAAAAGAAATATTCGTTATTTAAAATTCCTGAAGAAAGTACCCAAAACTGAGAAAGAAGTCACAAGGAAGGTAGCTGAAACTGCCTCAGCTATGAAAAACAGCTCTGGAACACATAAGATCCCATCAGCAACGATAAAGAAGATACCAGTGAAGATGAATACGAAGAAGACTGCGAAAGCGACGAATCAGATTATAGTAGTGAAGAAAAAGAAGACTCTGCAAGTGAAAAGAGAAAATCTCCATTGGTTAACTATAGCAGTTTTTTTTTCAAAGATTTTTTCTTCTTTTTTTGTTAATAATATATTTTTCAGAAGCTTTTTACTTTTCATACGTTTTTTTGTGTGTATGAATAACACATATATTACTATTTTCAATTATTACCTACATGTTAATTTTCAAAACTTTGAGTATGGTCGCTGCTTCAGGGGTGCATCTTAGATTTTTAGGCAAAATAATGCCAGAAATATATTTGGAACGCAAAAAAAAACCTGAACATATTTCCATACCCAACAAAATAATTTTTTAAATTCCAAGTTGTATCTCTACCCCTAAAGGTTTATGTCGAGTTTTTGGGTAAAATAATGTCAGAAATATGTTCAGGAGGTAAAAAAGCACATATTTCCAAACCCAACATAGTAATTACCTATCAACATTTTGAGTTTTGTTTCTCCCTCCACCCCCACGAGAGCCCCTATCGGAGTTTTGGTCGAAGTATTATGGAAAATGAAGTCGACACATTCGAAAATCCCCATATACCAAGTTTCAAATTTCTGGCGCCTTAACTGTCTCAAGGCCCACTGTGTGGCGTAGGCAAGGAAGTCTGGACACCCCCTTGCTACTTCGTTAAATAGTGTTTTTTCCCCTAGTTTTAGTACCCCTCTAACACCCCTCTCCCTTTGGTCAGGACCAGACTCCTCGAATAGTAAGCTGGTTACGTTACTGGTACTCCTATCATTGGTTTTTTTTAGTTTTTTTTTAAAACGAATAAACTTCGGGCTTTTACCAGCTCAAATTCGAAACAACAAACTAACGTGTGAGGTTGCGCAGTGTTCATCTTACAAACTGCAAACTCAATGTTCCTTTCCCACTCATACACTCTATTTTGCGATAGTTTATCAGTGAGTAGTAAGGTTGATTTTACCATACAAGACAACGTCCAATTGATGTTAAATAGGAAGGATCATATGTGTAAATGTTGAAAAACAAAAATCATAATTCGGCCAGAGATTTTTTTTTTTAATCAAAATTTTGTCAAATCAGAAACGTTTGATGTAAAATGAGGAATGAGGGAAGATTTCAGCATCCGTGAACAAGAACTGGGTATTTGTCAAGAATCAGAAATCAAAAATTGTTATTTGAAAATTTTATCAGAATATAGGAAACAGGAATTCTTTATATAAGTTTTTTTTCGAGAAACGGGAATTCTTGAATAAAAATACTGGGAGACATGAAACAAAAATTTCATTTAATTTGCTCAATTAATTACTACGAAGTACAGTATCACAGTCTTGTCTTCAATTTGTTCACGTGCACAAACAGCATACACAGATAGTGGCCAGCAAAAAGGAGAACAAAGGGTAACTGATGGGTTTCAGGGTAATCTGAGGGTAACCGAGGGTTGCAAATGAGTAACATTTCCGCGGGTAACTGTAACTGATTGCGTATCGAGATCAACTTACATGCAGTATCTCACATTTAGTTCACACCTGAAATGACTAGACAGTAGACAGGTACCTATGAGATTCATATTATATGTCATACACTTATATACTGCCTTACTACCTAGGTGAATAATATACAGTATGTAAGCGTCTTATTCTCACTATTCGCTACTTAGAGTATATATTAATCTTGCTCAGTCTCAATTTGCCATTTTATATCACAGTTCAGTTGGCATATGGAATAATACTAATGAAGGAGAAAAAAATGACGTAAATTTAATGCAGTGTGTTGAAAAGGAAGCATGTAATCCTTTAAAGTTGCTCTCGTGCTCAAACAGCCATGAAGCTGCCGCTAAAAACGTTATTTCTTTTTGCAAAAAATTGAATTTTTCGCACTAACTGAACTGCACAGCGATTATTCTCAAGATCATAACACAGTCTTAATAGAAAAAAGAAGCTGACTGATGATCATGCGAATTTAGTGGGGTGTAGCATGCGATGTATGGCTGAATTCATATGACGTGTACATTTTCGCGGCTGTTGCGAAGAATTTTTACTTCCTATGTTTACTAGATTAATTACCTCGAATGCTCACCTTTCGACTTTTACATTCGCTGCGAGATGCGAGATGCGAGTCTTGATGCTTACATGTCCTACTTAATACTATAACAGGCGCCAATCTCATATCATTAGGTTTTTATACAGTCGAGCGCCACTTTCGAACTTTTTTTTCTTCTTTTTAAATTATCTCAAGTCAGCGAGCCGTGTATTGGCAAGACACAAACAATCAGACTGAAATGTCATTGTTAGGAGCTATTTAAAGAAGTCAAATGATGCTTACAGAAACATCGCCGTCATCTCGCCCAGCTGCTGTAGTATTTTACACATTCGGTTATCGAGGGAAATCGCCCATCGGCATTATGGTTTGAAAGCTAAATCCAGAGGTATCACAATACTTGTAGATGTTTAAGCTCATGGTTTGATAAAATGATCAAGAACATAATACTACAGGCCTAAATGCTGAATGGGTTCATCAGAGTCGCATACAGCGCCTTTATGTTCCTAGTGTAAGGGTTATTCTTCAAAAATGTTGATATTTCAGTCCTCAGCAGTTATCCCACAAGCTATGATACGGGCATTTCGGTTTTTTTTTTTTTTTCGTTGATAGATATGACTCAATTCTATTTTTTCAAGCTTTCAGAAGAAAATTTGATCCATTTTTAATGGGTCAAAATTGGATTAAATATGCTAAAATGTCCGTCGGCATGGCTGTCCCCCGAACAATTTTTATTATTATTATTTTCTAAATTTTTAAGCTGTATATTAGAACAAACTGAAAACGTAGTGCTACTTTAAATAGATGAAGAAATCATAAGGTAACATTGAAATCGCATCTTCACAGGTGGGAGTCAGTATAGCCAGCTTTGAAAATTGTCCCCCGATTTTTTGTCCATCGGCATGACTCTCAAGCCCCCCCCCCCACGCCCCTCCCTATCTCCGCCTATGGAAAGTACGCAAAGAAATGATTTCGAAGAACTCGATCAGTTATATACTGGATTATAAAATTTGAGGGGAAAAAATGGCTTTTTGACAAGCAATTCAATCGAAGCTTGATTGGGAAAAAAATCGACATACAGGAAATAGTCTTTCAGACCGCTGAAAAAGAATGCCCTATGTTGTTGTTTTTCTAATTGGCAAATACACTCTTTTTTCAATAATTACTTCTCTTTTTTGACTAGAGGGGCCCGTACATCTTGATAATAAAAAATCTCCGTATAATACGTACACTGTATAGGTCACACTGTATACGCATATAATTTTTATAAAAATTACTAAAAAGTGATTTTTTTCTCCACCTAAACAAGTGTTTTTTTAATTCATAGGTTGGCAACGCTGATGATTAGTTTCAAGTTGATCGCTGCAGGCAAAGCTCTAGATAGGAAAGTACAATCGTCCGCCATTTTGAATCCAACCTCGCTCGTCGATGTCAAATTGACTACGCGGTAAGCTCCGCATAGTCCGATTCGGCATCCACGGGCCCGGTTGAAGTCAAAATGGCGGACAATCATACTTAGTATACAGAGCTCTACTGCAGGTGACGATTCGCATAACGTCTGTTCAAGGTGCATTTCCTCGGCCCCCCCACTTACCCAGATAGACTTGAAACATACGCCATTCGTTTGTGCTACGTTTGTGCTGGTTTGTGCTGAAAACCCCATCGTTTGTGCTGCTCCCCTTCCCGAGATATTCGAAAAAACTTTTGGGGGGGCTGTAGAAACGGGAGCCCCCCCACTTTCTCCTAGGGGATCAAAAATGGTGTCAATCGTTTGTGCTACGTTTGTGCTGGTTTGTGCTGAAAACCCCGTCGTTTGTGCTGCTCCCCTTCCTGAGATACTCGGGAAAACTTTTGGGGGGGCTGTAGAAACGGGAGCCCCCCACTTTCACCTAGGGGATGGAAAATGGTGTCAATCGTTTGTGCTACGTTTGTGCTGGTTTGTGCTGAAGACCCCGTCGTTTGTGCTGCTCCCCTTCCTGAGATACTCGGGAAAACTTCTGGGGGGGCTGTAGAAACGGGAGCCCCCCACTTTCACCTAGGGGATTGAAAATGGTGTCAATCGTTTGTGCTATGTTTGTGCTGGTTTGTGCTGAAAATTCCGTCGTTTGTGCTGCCCCCTTCCTAAGCTGTTGAGGTTTATTTTTGGGGGGGCTGAAGAAATGGTCTTTGAAAAAGGAGTTAGATAAAGAGTTGAAAGGGGAAAAGTGGATGCAATAGTTTGTGCTCCGTTTGTGCTGGTTTGTGCTGCCATCCATAATCTCCTATACCCCATAGACCCGTCGAGAGGGGGCTCTTTGTCGTACAGTAGGATGCAAATCAGGTTTGCCTGAAAATTAAGGAGTAGGCAAACATATGTAAGCAATAAGGGAATGCGATAGAAAAGTTGTTTCTGTATTTATTAGCTCAATTATTTGCCGAAGTTTGTTTCATACGTACCTGGACCCACTTACTTACATAATTCATTTTTGGACATGAATTTATTAATTATTATTGTCGTTACAGCGCACTGATATTTTCACCAAAAAATTATTATTCAAACGAACGCTGAAATCTAATATGTCTTGATTTTCACCAAAATCAAATCACTTGCTCAATTACTTAATTACTTCAAAATTTAGCTCTTTTTTTTTTTTTGGTTGTTAAGGATGAATTTTGAAAATTCATAACAGTGCTACTAGCTGCATTGCGCCTCATACAATTTTTGTGGAACTAAAATTGCTCGTCCATTGGCCTGAACAGTAAATTAAACAGATATTTTGATTCTCAAAGATATATTATATTCATTGATTTCTTGAGAATTTTCTATAGCAGGGCTACCACCTCTTTCAATTTTATTGCAAATAGTAATATTACTACCCTGAACTGTTTTACAACATTAAGTAGTGGCAATTTACAATCTTTTCTATTATTTTAATGCAGTTGGCAGCAATGTTACCGACAAATTTGAAAAAAATAAGAAAAAAATAGAGTTTTGAGGTTCAAAAAGTTTTATGATTTATTTTCCAGGGTACTGAATAAGCTACTTCAGTGTCATAATAATTCTTGAGGAACTCGAAGCTCATTTCCCGTTTGGACTAGGAGGCTCACATTTTTTCTGTTCTAACTACTTACTACACCAACAGCGCGGGTGAAAGAATTGCCTGATTACTGTGTAGGTGGTAGGGAAGGGGACAAAACAGTCATCTCGAGAAAGTACATAGAAAATTCATTAATCGGACACCATAGCGGTTTTTCCGATAATGTTCGAATTATGCCGATAATGATTTGCGAGCTGCGGCCTGCCCAGTCGTTCGCTCCGCATACTTGAGGCTTTCTCTTAAAAATTGGAGATTTTTAAGGTGCCTTACAGAACCTGAGGATTTACTTGAGGATATGAGCCAACCGAAGTAGAGGAAGACTGAGAACACTCACGAATAAAAAGATTCCCCAATGCTGTGAAAGTACAAATGTCAGTGTATCAAAGAGTGGTAGCCCTTTACACGAAGTTTTTAAAACCATTTAACAGAATAAAAACTTTTTAGATGACCTAAAGCAAAAAAAAAAAAAGAGAAAAAAAAGATGACTTAAATGACCTCTTTTTAAAAAATATGACTTATATGATCGGTAGACCTTCTGATATACGACACTGGAAGTCATTTTCGTTCACTCATTGACGTTTTCAGGATCACGAAATCCACTCCTTGTATTTTTCTTTTCTTCCAAGTTGGGCTCCGCAGAGGGCTGATTTTCAATAATTATTCTAATATACGCTTCCTCTATGTCTGAATAAGGATTTCTTGAGTCGCTGAGTACATTTGTGTCATTCTCTTCCCCTCTCTCTGACCGTTTGGGGTCCACATGAGGCTGATCTTCAGTTATTTCGATTTTAATAACCCAACCCTATAAGCCTCAGAATTAAATGACTACTTATTAAAATTATTATAGCATGCATTTATCGGCACGCAAAAAAAAAAGTGCCTGCAGTATCGACAGTCACAATGAAAAAGACAAATGAACGCAATCGAAAAAGAGGTCTCACAAAATGAAAATTTATTGAACGCAAAAAAGAAATATTAATTTACGCTAGTGAAAATGGAAAATTTACTTAGTTAAGAAAGCCTTCTTTGCTTTCGCAAGCCGTCCTCTTTTGATTTTCTACGCACATAAATTTGGTTTCAAACATTCGAATTGTTAGAAACCGCGTGTGGGGATGATTGATAACGCCGAAAGAAGGTTTTCCAGCGGTATGCGCTCGCTGGAAAATTATCTGCGAGAGGAGCGTCCTTCTACTTTCTTTCTTCCATTCTCGCGGGATTATCCACAATGAATTTGTGCCCCCCCCCCACCGCCAAAAAATAAACGCAGCATCCTACAAAGATGTCATGGAACGACTTTTGAAGTAGATTCAACGCATGAGACTGGAATTGTACCGCACCGGTGATTTTCTTTCCCCTTGCAAGAGACAGAAAACAATGCGCCAGCCCATTCCTCGACACTCGTCACTCAATTTATGGCTCAAAAGTCAGTCACCACAATTCACCTTCCGCCCTACTCACCAGATCTGGCTCAGTTAGACTTTTTTATTTCCTAAATTAAAAATGGCGATGAAGGGAGAGCGTTTCGAAGATGTTGAGGCGATACAAAGGAATGTGACCAGGGCTCTGAAAGCCATTCCGAAAGAAGAATTCTCCAGATCGTTTCAGTGACTGTACGAGCACAGCAAAATTTGTATCGAACGAGGAGAGGATTATATTAAAAACTAAATAGAAAGTTTTTTATAAACTTTTTTTTCCTTTCTTGAAAAAAATTAATCCCGGAATTTTTTGAATACACTGTGTATACTAAAAATTACTGTTCATTAATTTCATAAATTTATTTAAAAATATATTTCATTTAAAAGCTTTTAGTTGGAAAATGAACGCATACGGATAAGGGGGAGAGGGAAAAACTTCAAAAATGGACTGTGGGACCGAAAAAACTCTCATTCAGACATAAATGACGTGGAAATTGAAACAATTGAAAATCAGCTTTCTGTGGAGTTCGAAGAAGGTAAAGGGGGAAAATGATCCCCGAGATGGGTTCAGCGTTCCTGAAAACCCTAATATAAGGAAGAAAATAATTTTCAAGGTCATGTGAAGAAGCTTCCTCTTAACTGAAGCTCAAATTCGAAAAATCATCTCGAAAACATGAAAAATGAAATCCACTTCTAAATTGTTAATTTATTCTTATTTTCAGCCCTCGCCCCACTACAGGTCCCTCAATTTTCACAGTAATCTGAAAATCGGTACATGAATTTTATTGCCCCGAAACCCTGCGAAACGATACGCATATTACATTTGATGCATTTTTTGCCTGTCGCCCTCTTTCCCGATGGGATCAAAATTTCTACCTAGGGGTTAATCGGTGAAAAACGAATTCAGTGATTTCGAAAACATGATTACTGATGTCTGTTGTATCACAATATTCTTTTTCGCGCTTGTACGAATCTGGAAAATTCTTCAATGTAAAACATAAAGCATCAATATAAACGTGTATCTTTATGCTCATCGTCCGATATTCAACCGACACTGATATCGACACGATATCATTCCGATATCCGACATTCGCGTGAATGCGATATCATTATTTTCGAAATTACTGACAGATTTAATTACACCGGGCATTCGCTTGTGGCTAATTTGTTTGATTTTTCAAATTTGAAAAAAACAAAAATCTCTGGTGAATTAACTATTGAAGAATACAGTGGCATGCTATTCCTTCCTTGATGAAAAAAAAATTGAAGATTGAACTGAAAATAATCTATAAAAGGCAAGATTTCTAAAGTGTAAAAACAACTGATTTACGGTACTTCTTCCTTAAGGATATTCTGAATACTTATTTCTATGAATTTATTAAGCCTCTGAAAATTCTATATAATGATGCTAATGTCATCTGACGAAGTTGAAAGACGTTTCTTGTATGTAGAAAGAATCAAAACTTTTATAAGAAACACAATGGAAGAGAAACGCCTATTGCCCTTTGCTATGCTATCCATGGAGAAAAGACTAATCAATGAATTTCAAGGTTTCAATAAAAAATTCGTGCAGCGGAAAAGAGAGAGGCAAATGGGCTTAATTTACAAACATACAACTGATACGGTTCTTACAGATACCCAATAAAAGTTTTGCTCGTTAACCGTTTTAATGTTGTTAAATCCTTGAAGATTATCATCAAGGCTCGGATTTTTAGGCGCTAAAAACTCAAAAAAAGGTCGTATTAAAAGTCTCTGAAAAGACTTAAAGAGTCTATAAAAATCCCTATAAAAGTGAAATATGTAGTCTCAAAAAAAAAAAAAAAAAAAGAGGTATACAGTAGACTCCCGATAATCCGTCATTGGTTTATCCACCTTCCAGATTGTTCTCGCCACGAATTTATCCGTCCAAAATCTCACTAAAATCACAACTTCAGTCCTTAGCACACCTGATAATGATTATGATCAAGAACGGGTAGGAGACGCATCAGTACATATGGATCAGCCCGGATTATGATGAAGGTCGGTTACAAGCACTCGGGGCCCTCGACTGCCTAGCCGGAAATTTTTTTTTGTATCTGTTCCTATCCAACATCCACCTTAGAAAAAAGCTCATTCTCAAAATTCGGCCGCCCCTCAAAATCGGCTGCTCCCATCCGGTGCGCTTGTTGTGCTCGTAAGTAAGCCCAAGGCTGATACAGATTATGACAGTGCTTTTTCAGCATTGGGAAAGTTACTGGTGTTTAAACAACAGCCAGTAATCACTGCTGAAGATTATGAAATTCAGAAAGAAAGTGGAGAAATTATGCTGCTGAAAAGAGCGGCATATCATGAAGAAGCAAAGAAAAACTACAGATTTAAAAAAATGAAATGACTGTTTTTAGTTGTTTTTTTACAATGTTGCCTCCTCCCCCAGTGATCGAAAAGGCTAAAATTGCCGATTTTTTTTTAATATTAAAGTTTTTTTTGTATAAAATATCTTATTACCTTACGTAACCAATTCAATAAAAATGGTTTTCCCCCTTTCTCAATCTTTTTCTTATCAAAATTACATGTTTTCAGGTTATCCGCCCAATCTGTAGCCCCAATTCGGGCGGATAATTGGAAGTCTACTGCACTCACAAAAAGTCCCGGTAAAACTATGGCTTTAATGATATCAAATTAAAGATCTTGGAAAACTGAACCTAATTTTTATATTTCTATTCCTCCCAAACTATGTGCAATGTAACAATTTTACATCAAAATAAGTACTTTATTGCAGCAAATACTAAGGGTGATACAATTTTTCAAAGTTTATTTTCAAGTAAAATGGATTTTTAAAAACAGTTTTCTCAAAAAATTAAAAATTAAAAATTTTTTCTTGAAAAATTAGAAACTAACGAAATAGTTTCGAAAATTGAATTTCCACCCGACGTAGTCCCAATACGTATATAAAATCGTCAATTTTAGGCGAAAATGTCATTTTTGAAAGAATAGTCTAAAAAGGCAGTATTAAAGACAGAGCGAAAGAATATATATATAGTTTCAGAAAGAGGGAGAAATGACCAAAAATGGAAGATGGTCCAGGAAGTCGTGAACCTTATAATCCACGAAACGTAAGATTCATTTGACTACACAAAAAGATGTTAAGAGCTAAAAAGAATGAAAGGACCACGGAGCGGGAAATGCAGATTTTGTAAGAGGGTGTAATGACGGTAGACCAAAATGGCCCGGAAAGTCATGGACCTTATAATCCGCCGAAAGTAAGATTAATTTGATTCCACACAAAAAGGTGGCACAAGCGAAAGCGATAAAAAGAACGCCAAAGTGAAAGAATATAGTTTTAAAAAGAAGGTGAAATGACCGAAGATGGAAGATGGTCCAGGTGGTCATTACCTTATAATCCGCGAAACGCACAATTAAGTTGACTGCACAAAAAGATGGTAAGAGCCGAAAAGAATGAAAGGACCACGGAGCGGGAAATGCAGATTTTGTAAGAGGGTGTAATGACAGTAGACCCAAATGAGGCGCAATGCAGCTAGTAGCACTGTTATGAATTTTCAAAATTCATCCTTAACAACCAAAAAAAAAAAAGAGCTAAATTTTGAAGTAATTAAGTAATTGAGCAAGTGATTTGATTTTGGTGAAAATCAAGACATATTAGATTTCAGCGTTCGTTTGAATAATAATTTTTTGGTGAAAATATCAGTGCGCTGTAACGACAATAATAATTAATAAATTCATGTCCAAAAATGAATTATGTAAGTAAGTGGGTCCAGGTACGTATGAAACAAACTTCGGCAAAATAATTGAGCTAATAAATACAGAAACAACTTTTCTATCGCATTCCCTTATTGCTTACATATGTTTGCCTACTCCTTAATTTTCAGGCAAACCTGATTTGCATCCTACTGTACGACAAAGAGCCCCCTCTCGACGGGTCTATGGGGTATAGGAGATTATGGATGGCAGCACAAACCAGCACAAACGGAGCACAAACTATTGCATCCACTTTTCCCCTTTCAACTCTTTATCTAACTCCTTTTTCAAAGACCATTTCTTCAGCCCCCCCAAAAATAAACCTCAACAGCTTAGGAAGGGGGGCAGCACAAACGACGGAATTTTCAGCACAAACCAGCACAAACATAGCACAAACGATTGACACCATTTTCAATCCCCTAGGTGAAAGTGGGGGGGCTCCCGTTTCTACAGCCCCCCCAGAAGTTTTCCCGAGTATCTCAGGAAGGGGAGCAGCACAAACGACGGGGTCTTCAGCACAAACCAGCACAAACGATTGACACCATTTTCCATCCCCTAGGTGAAAGTGGGGGGGCTCCCGTTTCTACAGCCCCCCCAAAAGTTTTCCCGAGTATCTCAGGAAGGGGAGCAGCACAAACGACGGGGTTTTCAGCACAAACCAGCACAAACGTAGCACAAACGATTGACACCATTTTTGATCCCCTAGGAGAAAGTGGGGGGGCTCCCGTTTCTACAGCCCCCCCAAAAGTTTTTTCGAATATCTCGGGAAGGGGAGCAGCACAAACGATGGGGTTTTCAGCACAAACCAGCACAAACGTAGCACAAACGAATGGCGTATGTTTCAAGTCTATCTGGGTAAGTGGGGGGGCCGAGGAAATGCACCTGTCTGTTCAATGTTCGCCTATGTCCAGCAAAATTTTATTGCATCATGACAGTTCGAGGCTCCATGAGTGGATTCCTTGCAGGTTCGTGGCGTTGAAACTGTATCCCACCCATCTTACAGTCCAGATTTGGCCCCTTGCGACTCCTAGCTATTTCCTGCGGTCAAGTTTGTGTTTAGGAAACGGCAATTCAAGACCAATGATGAGGTCGTCAAAACTGTGGAGGCGCGCTGCAAGGAGCTCCAGAAATATTGTCTGCTATTCGCATAGGCGCAACCATGAGGGCTATGGGTACTATAGCCCCCTCAAAAAACCCTGAGCATTTTTTCAAAAATCTTTAAACTGAAAATGACAAGTCTAATATTTTACTTTTTCGTGTAAAATTTACCTCATCCCTCCTTCCAGAGGTAATTCCTGGTTGCGCCTATGGGTATTTGTGTTTACAGAGTATTAATATCGAGGGGATTACTTTGAAAAAAAGTATGTAGATATGGAAGACTGAATACATTTTTTCTGTGGAGCGTTTTTATCATTATCTTTTGAACAGCCATCGCATGAGCCTCCCTTCCCCCAATTCAAGGCTGGTTATTTGCGCTTATGCTTGTTATTATAGGCGGCAACTTCACATGTGCTCGCGGGCTCGAGCACCTGGCCAGGTTTCTGAGCACCCTACCGGAAATCACAAAAAAAAGAGCTCAGAAACCCTCCGACTCTATTTCTATCCCTACAAAAATATATATATATATATATATATATATATATATATATATATATATTAGCCGAATTATAACTAATTAGTGATTTAAAAAAAATTAGTGATACTAGCGCTACGTAGTTCAGAATGGGAACTAAACTCCAGAAAACCATACTTTAATAAGTTCGATTCTCTATCTCTTTCAGCCATGAGACGACGTAAAACTTATTTACAATCAACTTTAACTCCAAAACGTTTGAATGAAGTAACTCCTTTCCATATTCATAAGAATAAAACTAAAGATATTAATTTAGATAAAGTAATGAACGTGTGGATCGTAAGAAATAAGCAACGCTTATCAACTTTTTATATACCTTAGTAAATAATACCTATATATAAAATCGGCAGATATTTTGCTAATTTTATAAAATCAGTAGCGCAAGAGCAGTTGTTGCCGAATTTATAATATCTGTAATAAATAATTGTGGCTGATGAGTATACCTGACGGATGAGGTCAGAATTTTCACGTGCTTACTAGAAAGCAAAATCTATGATCAGATAAAATGAAGTTGAGTACTACTCATAATTCGAATAATCTCATTGACTCGTTAAATTATGACTTCTATACTGATAAAATGCGACATAAACTCCATCTGTACCTTCAAAAATGCTTTTCGATATTTGTTTGCAAACACCCAGTGAAGTTATTTCTTATGACTCTGATTTTGAGTTTGACCTGATGGATCAAGATAAATGGATTTGTGAAAAAGAGTCGGAAGCTGTGTGAAGTTTGAAAGATGTTAAGGCGTAGAGTGCAGGCGGTTCCACAGCTGAATTACCAACTATAAAATCGCGTGCAAAATATTCTCGCAAATCAATCATAATAATACGTCCACCTTTTGCTCCAACAGTGTTTCCTTTTTTGCCCCTGAGTAGTTCATTTTTAGTCCCATAAATTTAACCTTCTTCAGTTATTGATTGGTCAAGACTTATCAGTTTTTGAGAGCACTCAAAGAAAGCACATTCTTTTTGTCACTCAAAAATGTAAAAACCATCGAGAAATAATGATGACATCATAAGCAATCTACTTTTTTTTCAAATTGCAAAATCATTGTTTTCCTAGAAAAAGGAAAGTTTTGAGCTAATTTTTATTTTCTTCTTTAATTTTAAATGAGAATAGGTCAGATTATTTCTCACAATCAGAGATGAAGGAATTATCTGCGCATTGTCATTCAAAATTCCTTTTGAAACTCTTTCTAAAGAAAGCTGGACTATGTTCACTTATTACCCTGAGAATTGGGTGTTCACGTTTTGTCCCAAGTGACTCTATACCTGCCGATTTTATAAGTTTGGTAAAAACTTATTGCTTGTTTCATTTCTGCTGATTTTATGAAATCGTCAAGTAGTAAGAGGGCTACTTTGTGTAAAGAAATGGTCAATTTTAGTTCCCTAGTTTTGGGGTGCATGGCTTCATTATGTTAGGGAATCACTGCAGACAGCATTCGCTGCAGCGAAGTCACTTCTTTAGCTCGTACCTGGCTCTCACAAGCAGGTAATCCACTCTTATCCCAATCAATAGTGCAAAAACAGGCTCTAGCTGCTACCTAAACATTTGCATAATGTGTTTCTGCCACGCGGACAGGAACTTGTAGGGATGATCTAGGATGCTTGGCACATTCTTCATCAGGTTACCTCTGCGAGATCGCGAGAATCGTTTGCTTAAAGTATCGCCGAATATATGCGTCTTTTTGCTATAGTGGAAGTATAGTGGCAGCTGAACGAGCCGAATTGCATCATAGGTGAGTTTACTCACGGAGTACCAGTCTTTTTGTAGGCTTACCCTACTTTGATATTAAATTGTTTCTTTATATTAATTAGGATAAAGAGTTGCCCATACTCAGACTATCTTGCCGGGTATCGACGTATGCTCATTATGCAGAGTGGGATGCTCAGGCGAGAATATGACGTACAGCCTCACGTGAGTGGTCTCACGTAGCAGGACAGTCCGTACTCAGGGAGTACATAGACCCTGAGGTGGAGGTCCCCTAACCCCCGCATAAGTGTGGCTAGAGTGGATTAGCGGTGTACCTACTGCGATACCTTGCACTGGCCGACAAGGTAGTGTGGCTTGCACTCAAGCCACGATACCTCACAGTTTACATATCTTGTTTGATTTCGAATCATGGTACTCAAACGCGATAATTTTCTTAAATTCTAGGTAGTACCAATCAGCAGATACGCTAAAGATCTGACCCTTGTATCCACAGAAGGATTTCATGCTGATATTATTCTGTAGTCAAAATTAGTTTTATTTATATAATTTTAAATGAAGACTTTTCGTTCAATCAAAGTTGTTGCATTAATTTAGCCTTTCGACTTACTTCTCCTTTCTTCTTCTTCTTTTCATTGCATACATTCTTACATTTGTAACTCTTGCCCATCCCCTAGCCCCCTTCAGTTTGGGCACAACTTGTAACATATCTGACTTCTTCGAAGTTAGAGGTGCTTGCTCATCTAGACTCTTGGAAATTTAGTCTTTTCGGTATACATTTGATGGTTAATTGAGCCTGTTCGGGAGAAATCCATTCGAGAAAATGTCTATTCGGGAAAATGTTTATTCGGAAAAAATCCATTCGGGAAAATATTTGAGAATAACGTCTATTCAGGAGCTCCAGTCTAGCAAAATCACATATTTATATTGTAACTAATTACTGCTTTCGTCCTTTTTTTTTCTTTTTCTTGTTTTATGTTCGAAATTGGTCGATTCTCATCATTATAGAAATTTTTCCGAATGGATTTTTTCCGAATAGACTCATTTAACTATCAAATGTGTACCAAAAAGACTAATTTTTCAAGAGTCTGGATGAGCAAGCACCTCTACCTTCGAAGAAGTTAGATATGTTACAAGTTGTGGCCAAACTGAAGGAGGCTAGGAGATGGGTGAGAGTTACAAAGTAGCCCTCTTACTACTTAGTCAATTTCATGAATTCGGCGTTACATATACCTACTTGATATTTACCATTTGCAAAACTTGAAAAATGATGAATAAGTTTTAAAAGAAAGCTTTTTTTTTCCTGGGACTTATTGACTATAGAGCATGAGCACCCGCCAAAAAATTGTAAGTTGCCGCCTATGCTTGTTATGTAAAATTACTGAACATTACACATAACATAAATTAATGATCCTGTTAAAATAATTGACTAGGCTGAACTTGCTCAGATGTGTCCCTAGTTCTACATTTATTACAGAAGCAATAGAACAAAACAAGAGGTTTTGCAAGTATACAATATGGAGAAGTTTCAAAATGAAGAATCTCATAGAGATCAGTTACTTTTAGCGTTGCACAGAAAATCAGCAACCAGTGGAGAGCATAAATATTGTAAAGGAAAATCTATTGGCACCACAATCAGACCGGTTCATTAATACTTGAAATTGATTTTTTTCACCTCAGTACGAATTCTGAGTTGAGTGCGGCTCTGCAGATCGATGTAAGAATAAATTTTATTACGCATAAATATCATGCCGTGCGTGCGTTCAGCTGATTTGTTTATAAACAACACTGACAGAGCCAGCATTTGTATAAACCGAAATAAGGAAAGTGGAAGCGCGGGCTGGTTGTGTAAATTTTGACACTAATAAGCGGGTTTACATTTTGGCATTTATTACATCATTTCGTACAACACCATAGATTGCGGCTCTCGTCTCCGCGTATAGGATGAGTCCAAAAAATTTATTCTCCGCACTTCCTCTCTAGTCTTTATTTAGATGAACTCCGATGACCTTTTTTTAAATTATTTTAAAAAACTATTCACGTTAACAATTTAGTATTGATGTGAAAACTTATAGGATACATACATAGTAGAATATTCTTTGTTATAATAAATATAGAAGTAGGCGCGCCATATTTGATTTAAAAATAATAACGGAATAACGATTTTCAGTGTTGGCTGAACTTTGAGGCCAGTTCGGAGAAGTTCGAGAAAAGCGGCCAACATTCGATTCGTATCGCTCTGCAGATGCAAATTAACGTAAATACCATTAATTCGGCCTCTGTTCAGGATAAACACAGTCAGAAACGATGATAGACTGAAAGTATAAGTAAACGCTACCTACATTGGTTTCTGAAAAGCAACTCGTATATAGTTCTAGGTGACTTTTACTCTGTTAAGTAGAGCGTTTAATTGCCCAACTTTGTTTCAAGTGAAACTCGTTGTCTACTGATATGTGAAAAAAACTGAACGTTTTGCAAGGCACGGCACGGCTGTTTTTCAATGCAGTGGACAGCCGACTGCGTTGGTAGCAATTTATGGCGTGTCTCGAAATTACGTGCGACATTGTGAAAATTTATGCTGACGCAGATGGAGGTGCACGACCCTCTTTACTCACGCCAGTGTGAGTTTCTTGAATGATTCAGACCGATCGTTGGTGACACAGCCGCAGAATGGACTAGGCGATTCTTCGCAACATTTTAAATTTTCATTGGTTCAAAAATGGCGCGATTCTTGATGTATACAGTTATAATTGGCTCCGGTTTTGAATGATATATGACGTATTCGATGTCCCTCTTGGAAGACGAAATATAATTACGAGTCACGAGTTACCGTTTCTCTGCAAGCGTCCTTGGCATAGGAAATGGAACAGTAAGTACAGCAACAGACCTCACGCAGTTGAAACTTTCGACGTTTGTGTGCCCCGCTTGAAAGCCTAACGAGAAAGGTATACGAAGATAACGTTCACATCCGAGCAATAATGTTAAGCTCTGTTAAGACTCAGAACATTTCGAAGAAATATTGCCCGGATGAGCTCACATTGTCTAATATATTTCTAGGAATCGTTGGAAAGGCATGTTGAACAGATAACTGGATAGGAAGGCCAAATCGTAAAGCTTAACTTTGACTGAAATGTGGCGATTACGCGGGTTGTTTGACAGGGCGAGAGACACATCATCTCAAATAAATTTGAAGATACCGCTAGTTATGCATTGAAAGACACATCCTCACATGTACTCGGATGCTTCGTAGGGGAGAGCCGCGGAATTGAGTGCATCTAAGCGTTTTGCCTTCTGACAGGTCACCTATGGCTGAAATTAGAAAATCGTATAAATGATCACACCTATCTACTTCTCATATATCATTAGTTTCTCCAACACAAATGAGTGGGAGGGGGCTATGCCATCAACAAAAAAAGACGTCGGTGATCGTAGCAATTTGGCAACTGTAGCAATCGTGTGCGGACGTGAATAATTACTGGCCACGTGTCTCATATTGTTGAATACACGACCCACGAGGTACGCACAACACAACACCAAACACCAATCCTTTAGATACGGGGATAATATGTTCTGGGAGTGCAGTACCTTGTTCATAAGAATTGGCAGGGGATTGCAGAGCACGCTATCTATCCACCGCAGTTGGTACGACGATCGTTCTGTTCACTTGGATGTTTGTGAGGACAGAGACAAAACCTGTTCACTAGCTGTCCAGTACTGGGAATCGGACCTGCGTCGCAAGGATGCGCGGCGGACTCAGTCACAGAGCAGACTTCATGAACGCAGGGTTGCCAGATTTCGTCCCTTTTAAAAATATTGGTCCTTTTTTTGTGGCTCCTTTCTTTTTTTGGTCCGCAAATAATCTTCTAGAAATCGATCGATTTTTCAAAAATAAGCCACAAATAAGGAATTGGAGGTTCATTTTCACAAATGAAGAACCTTTATTGTTTTAAAACATGATTATAAGTTCAACGAAGGTGGAATCTCAATTTTGCAATGTTTAGTTACCGCCTATTCATGTTTTTTTTTTTTTTAATTTTCATTTATGTATTCATTATGTTCATATGTTTTTTTATAACATGTGATTTATTGACTCGAGGACTGCTTTTACCAACTTGATTTTTCTGTAGTCCCATCACAGAGTTATTAACATGTTTACATAATATAGATTTTTTAAATCATTTTTTTACATTTTTTTCACCTTTATTTTCGTTATTCTATCTATGTGATTAATTAGGTATATTTATTGTTTCTGTTCTATTTGTAAACTGTTGGGCATATGACTATTTTTGTTCCGAACTGGTTCCTTATTTCTTTGAATGCTGAACAGCTTAAAAAAATGTGTGGTCAGGAGAATCAGTTATTTTGTTACAAAATTTTAATATTTATAATTTTCTTTAATTTTGAATCTTTTCAAAGTATTCACCAATATATCCGTGACCTTGTTAAAATTATGTGAGGTAAAAGTTCGGTTCCAGTTTTTTATTTTAATTTCTGTAAATACTCTTAGGAATTAAAATTTGAATGTTTTCTGAGCTATTTGGTTGCTCTAGATTATTTTTATTCTAATTTGGCTCTGTGTTCCATTTCTTCTCTAGATTAAGACAATTTTTATTTGTTATTCTTCTTCATTACTGGATCTAGAATTTTAGAGTCGAAGTTCAACCAAAGTGAAATGTTAATTTTGCAGTGCTTATTTACCGGTATTTCTTCGATTGATACGAAATTGTTCCTTTGTTATTTTTTGTCTTACTCGATTCTGAAATCTGTATTATAAATTCAATCAAATTGGGATCTCAATTTTTCATTGTTCAATTGGACGATGTTAAGCAAAGGGGACTTCAGCGACAAAATCTGTTTTTCGAGAAAACGGAATATTTAAAAGCCAATGAATAATGCCGGTTTACGAACATAGCGTTTACTGATAAGCTTTTTTCAACGTGAGTACACATTTTTTTATCGGGATTCCAGCGATACTAATAACCCATTTTGTCAACAAATGTCGCTTGAGTCCCTTTTGCTTAACAGCATCCAATTTTACTGGTGGGTGCCTAGTCTAGTATGTTAGGAGAGTTTGACAGCAAGTGCTGCGAGCTCGAATGAAAAACATTATTTTAGTCCTTTTTTGTCCTTTGTGGTCCGAAAAAATTCGAGAGTGGTCCGATTTAGCGTCGCTCATCTGGCAACCCTGTGAACAATCTCACAAACGAACACGATTGTTTGTTCTTGCGGCGATCCTTTCCTTTGGAATGTACATTAATTTTTTTTTATAGAATGTAGTTGAAAATTTTTAGTATTGATAATGCTCATTTCGGCATCGATATTAATTCGATAATAAATTCTAAATATCAAAATTGCAACATTTTATCAATATTTTTGCCATTTTTATTGCACTCTAGTGATAGCAACGTTTGAAAATTTTTCGATATTTTTCGATAATTCACATTTAAATATCGATATGTATTAGTTTAATAATTCTGAATATCAATATTTCGATATTATCGATATTTTGTCATTAGTATTTCTCTCTAGCGATAACAATGTTTGAAAATTTTTTGATACTTCTTAATATTTGTCGTTTCAATATCGACTTGCATTACCTAGTTAGATATTTCTGAATGTCGATGTTTTGATATTTTATCCATATTTTGCTATCACTAATCGTCTAATCGTTTTACCTGGTCAGTTTCTGTGTAGCACGATGCGAACATCTCACAAACGTCTTTTGTCTCCGGCATTCCTATATTTCCAGTACGTGACCTTTGACCTTTTCAAAACCACTTTCTGCTTCTTTTTCGTTATCGTTCTTTCTCCTTCGATTGGCCAGGCAAGACCTGAGTTTAGTTTAGTTACAGTTTACTCACAGTTTATGTTTCGCACTCTGATGATCCTTCTTTTTTTCTATCGATAAGTACACCCGCTTTTTTCCACACTCGCTCTCGTTTTTTGATTTTTAATGCCTTCACTGCGATTCTAACTAAACGCTTCTTTTTCTGTAAGATTTCCGAAAATCCTGTATTCTATAATAATTTTGAGGGAGTAGTGACGTTGACAATGTAGTGCTCCAGAGGGGAGGAGTCTGGTTTTGACCAAATGGGGGTATTCGAGAGAGTACTAAAATTAGAAAAACCACCATTTGACGGAGTCACAAAGAGGAAGGGTCCAATTTCCCCCAGCTACGCCACTGTGAGGAAGGAAAACGGAATGCCATTCTGTATGAGTGGCAGTTTTTGAGATTGATTGTCCCTTTTTTGATACCAATCTGTCATTTAAAAAAAGTTGATGTACTGAATTGAAAACAGGATAAAGTGAAATGAGAAATGAACAGGGTAGGAACCTACTTCGCTTTCTTTTCTCCAGTTCAAAAATGGAAGGAAAAGAAACATAGGCGCAAACAGGGATGGCATATGGATGTTGCCCCTTTATTCGTTGAAAGCTCCCAAGAAAATCTGAAAAATATGTAAACAGCCTTTTGCAAACGTGTATAAGTCCAATTTTGGCAGTTTTGAGCTAAGCGGTGTAACAGAAAGTATTTTTTACGAGGAACGCGATGGTACCACTGGATTTCCAGTGCGACCACTCAAAAGAAAGGAAACAAAAAGAGAACGATGTCGGGATATTGCAAGAATGTTATAAGTCCATTCCAAAGTTGAACATTCACCATCCACAGCTGAGGCACGTCTTCTGTTCATTCACGGACTTATAACATTTTATACAACTTCAACTTTCGCCTGTCTGTTCAAAATGTTGTAAGTCAATACTCATTTTTTTAAATTTTTTTTTTTTTTTTTGCAGCTCTACAAAATGCGTTACAAATCAACCTAAAAATCTGAAATTGGAAGCTGTACCAAAACGGGGCTGCTACCTACTGCTATTTTTTTGAAACTGCCTACACTACTCAGACACTCGCAATTCGTACAGGAATCTTCTTTTTTCTCTCCTGAAAAATTGCGTTTTTGGACTTATAACACTTGCAAAAGGCTGTTCATGTAAGTGAAAGAAATGTCAGCGTTATTTTGATACCTGTCTGCCCCCACTCAAGGTCAGCTGTTTGCGTCTATCAATCCTTTGAAACGCAGTCGATATAAAAATTGACCTTTTGTCAATATTGAAAATCTGTCACTTTTTTAACAAAACGTAGGGGTCAAATTCGACGTAGATTTCGATAGAAAAATCGAGTTATCACGTTGACATTGATTTCTTGATAGAATTCTAAGTCGATGAAAAATTCGATGGTGTGATTTGATAACTCAACCTTTGTATTGGATTCTACATCAAACTTGGACACAGTAAAGAAAATGACGGACTTGGCTCATCGAGATTTGTTTCAAAGATCGTGTGTTCTTCAAAAGAACGAGATGAACGTGTTGCTCCCGATGGGTGTTCTTGATCGTTCACAATGTCAGTCACATAGCGGCAATTGCGTAAATGATGGGTGACTGTGCTCATAATGCTATTCATACCTAAGAAATTCATTAATATCAAGATTTAGGCAATTTTATTCATTTTAATGAGCTAATATCGAAAATTTTGTAACTACATCATCTTCATCGGCACTTGCAGACTTCTTCACCCCGCTAAATGATCAGGTAGCCTTTGCTAAATGGGAAAAATGCCACTACCTGTTGACACTTCTGAAAGCGAAAGGGCAAAATAGTTGTCCTGTCTGTAACCTAAATCATATTTCCAAGCGTATCTAAAAACTAACTTGTAGTTCAAAATATAACTCGAGATAGTTTGATGAACCCACATTACCAGCGTTCCTAAAGATTTTCTAAATTTTTTCATCTCGACAAATTTCATGTTTTATTATTCAAAAACATCAGTCGTACCCACTGATAATTTAAAAAGTGTTTCTTACGTAAGATCATGTTCATCAAATTCCTCACCAACACTGTTGCAAATTTCCGTTGCACTTCACCGACAAGAACAAATGAGACCACAGTTTTAGAAAATTTCGAGGAAACTTGCGTGAATAAATTTAGAAATTTTCTTTTGTTACCTAAAGACGTAGAACTCCGTTGAAAATATACTATAACTTTGACTGCGTGAAAAAAAAAAAAAAAAAAAAAGTCATAATATTAGAGCTCAACGTGAACACCAGACATTTCCTGAAAATCGTAAAACCAAGCCGTCTGCCAGTTCTGGTCTTTGATTTTCACATTTATGCGCGCACATTCGCTCACCTAGCTTGATGACGTCAAAAATGAATGAAATTACCCAACTACACGAGTAACTGGCAAAAGTACCTAACGTTTCGCGGTTGTTTTAAATTTTCATCTCGTGAACTTTCAGAGCATCCTTTGAGCGGAAGCAGAGATAAGCTAAGCGAAGCCGTTGTTGACTGTAATGAGGGCAATGAGATTCATATCCGGCTGGCTGGTCCACGTATCCCAAGTTTGAACCGTGGTGACCTCATATAAACGACAAAGTTCTTCGAATTTATCGGTAGTTTTCGTAATCTTGACTATGGGTACCCTTCTGTAGGTTATACAAGAAGACAATCGAAAAGAGAATGAAAATACTTGTTTTGGACTCTGCCAATTTATTCTCCTACTATTTTGTTGTGCTCAAACAAAATGCGTGACCGAGAAATATCTGGATCTGTAACTCTGGGCCACGCCTTTTCATAATAAAGCCGGGAAGCTACACCTGAGAGCTTTGAACTGAAAGCTGAAATTTAAATAATCTCTTATGGGAAGGGCTCTTTTTCTTTTGTGTCTTGTATTTGATGATGATATATGAGTCTCTCGACTAGCAGGTTGCGTCTCTCCACTTTTCTTTCCCTTATGTTAATCTTTTCATTTCTGAGTTGTTTCCTTCATTATCTGCTCTTCATTGCTCATTATTTGCTTTCATGCTTTTCTTTCCAGTTCTTTCCCTCAACCATTCCCTCTAGCAGAAATAACAATATGCCTGGATGTCTTACGTTATGACCTATCATATTAACTCTTCTCTTTACAATTATAGGGTAGCCTGGGGCAAAAATGGACCACAACGACACTGGAGAATGTATTTCATCACAGTTGGTTTAACAACATTGTGAACGTCCAACGTACAGCTATCTATTGAAGGTAAAAAAATGTGAGAAAAGAATAAACTGTTAGCTGTAGGATGGAAAGTAACTGTCCTGGAATTGCCCCACAGAACGAGCATTTATTGGATGGGGCGAATATTAGACACGCATTTTTTGCAGAAAGTGCGCGCCGTATATAAATTTGGAGCTCAGAACTGTTTTCTATGAGTCGAAACTAAGTTCGAGTATTTGCAATCCTAAAAGTCTCACAAAAAAAATTAAAGGTTTACACGTTTTGAAATACAGTAGAACTTCGATATAACGAAACGACCAGTGGCGTAGCCATTGGGGGGGGATCACAGTAAATGCACGACGTTAAATTTAAATTCAGATGCATAATTGAAGTTGAAAAGCACAACATACGTCAATGTAAAAACATACAGTTTATATTAGGTGTACCCCCTCTTTCATGATTCTTAAAGAGAGTGTTTCTAATAACTAATTTAGATTGATCCTCTTTCATTTCACTTTCCTAAACCATGCTCTCCGCATACGCTTTGTTCTGTTCTTCCTCCTACTCTGACGTTCCAGTCTCTCTATTATTATTAAACTTTCTTTTCTTTTTACCTTGCTTCATACTTTCTCAATTTCTTCATAAATGTTTTCTACTTCTTCACTCTAACTTCCGGTAGACATATAAACTTGAACTATCACTAAAGATATTGGGTTTGCTGAAATTCTTACCATTAACATTCTCTCACTTTGTTGGGTATTTCTTTACACTCTATTCCCTACAGTCTTATTCATAATATAGCACCTTTGCCTTCTTTTCACTGCTGTATCAATTAATTTATTCCATATTCCTCCGTACAAAAATCATTCTCTTCTAGCCATCTTACTTCATTAATTATTATATCTAATTTCAATGTTTTCATCTCTTTCTTTAAGTTTTCTGATTTGCCTACCTCAATGTCCTCACATTTCATGTCCCTATTCTCGATAGTTTCGCACCAGGTAGTCTCCATCCGGACATCCGAATGGGAGACATTTTACGTCCGGAATTATTATTTACTTTGTGAGTTGCCATCATAATAGTGGCGGTGGAAACGCATTTCGGAAGAAGAATGTTGATGTAGTGTTCCCTCTTGCTTTCATCTATTAAAGTTCTCCTTCTCCTATGTGCCTTTAGTTTTTCTTTAAACCCCCTCACCACGCCAATATAACGCACATAGTGGCAAGAGACGTACCAAAGAGTGTTTCCTGGGGGAGGTGCAAAAATTGTGAAAGTCCCGAATGACTTGACTCAAAATTCCCAAGTATGAAAATTTTTTTGAGCTTAGTCCCATTAGGAGACACTTTTGAAATCTAACACAGTATTTAAGGTAGGTAGGCAAATTCACCCCTTACTGACTTCATTTTGCTCTTCAGTACGATTTTTCGTTGCGCTCAGAATGCTTCCCAGGCATGCGCCCTACGGATTTTTAACTCTTTTTCTGTTTTATTTTTGGTTGATAAAATCTGTCCTAAATACCTGTATTCTGTTACCTCTTCTATTTCTATATTATCAATCTTGATTTCGCCAAGGTGTTTGATATTTGTTATGATTTTTGTTTTATCCTGGTTGATTGTCAAGCCAACTTTCGGGCTCACTCTCCGCCGACCCTCCGCCATGATTCTAAGTTCGCACCCGTTCTTTCTCAAAATTCCCAAGTATCCTAGCAAAGGAAGAAAACCTTTTGACTTGTTGGATTTTTCCAACTTCTCAACTCAATTCCCAAATATCAAAGCCAAAAAGAAAGAAAGAAAGAAAAACTTTTGATTTGCTGGATTTTTCCAACTCTGCCTGAGTAAAATGGTAAATTTTCCCAACTGCTGAGTGAAAAATTCCTACACGGGGGGTAAGTCCCCCCCCCCCCCAATCGGTACGTCCCTGCATAGAGGGACAAAAAACTGAAGAGCAACAAAATTAAGAAGCGTCGAATTTTTTCTCTAACGGGATCAACATGCTCTTTCCGATAAACGAGTCCGATACACGAAAGATTAGTTTTTCACTGTTGCTAAAGAACCATAATAACAATAATTGAACACCTGAACACAGATTGTGACTGAATTCTTAATCAATATATCCGTCAATTCGTATGTATTTTCTTCAGCCCAAACCTTAAGGGGAAAGTTCATTCCAAAATAAGACAATAAACTAGTCCGTGATAGAATAGTAAACAATAATAAAATGTTTATAAAATAAGAATGCAATGCATTTTGATTTGGCAAAACGCAACATGTCCGGTAACACGTGCGAGAAGCTAATACGAAAAATTGAAAAATTACCGAGAAAAATGTTTAAGCGTAAATTTATTCCTGCGAGACAAAAAAGCAAGAAAATTGTTTTATAGTAAACACGGGTCAGAGTATTTATATTTATGCGTTTTTATATATTGAAAAATAAGAATCTGTCTCGAATACACGTCGTTCATGCGATTTTTGGACATGCTCCAGTGGGTCGATATAATGCTCGCAATACTATGGTACAATTTTATTAGCTATCTTGAATCGCGATAAACGTTATTAGAAATAATATTGACAGAAATGTCCGTCGTTTATTTGCTGAACGAAAATATCACTACATCAATTTTTAAACCGTAATATAGATGATGTTTAAAGCAGACTGTAGTGTGGGTCATTTTTATTCTCATTTTCGAATTGATCTACCTTGGACGGTTTCAAAAAATAACAAATAACACCAAGGATGATCGGATGTGTTGAAGGGCGATATGTAAAGAAACGTTGGTGGTCTAATTGCGGGAAGTGGATTTACTGCCAGAAGTAAATCGGATGACAGTAAGCAGCCTCGAACGAAAATAATTTTCGAAATCAAAGCCGAAAGAGAATAATTTAAGTGACTTGAAGCCTGAAAATTAGGTTGAACTTCGACAAAGTGCATAATTTGACTATGTTTCGGTTTGAGGTGGGAATGTGGTACGAACTGCGGGCCAACACAGAGTAAAGTTTCAGATAATGAGCCCGACTGACGAAATGCCTGATCTAAGGGAACGACTTTCAAACTCATGATTGCCTCAAGTAAGACTTGTAACAAAATTGTGTCAGAACTTTGAAATGAAACTGCGTTCTGACTGATTGAAAATCAAAACAGATTTTTGCCACATTTCTCACTTCTATGTGAAATAATTCGTAGAATTTGTAGGTTTTTTACCAAGTGCACCACCACCAGGTGGTAACACAAGGCATGTAGTAGACACCAAGAGAGGAAACGTAAATTCCTGTAGAATTCAATTTACCGAGTGCACCACCACCGGATAGTGACACAAGGCTTGTAGAACACACAAAACGAACGACGATCATAGGAAAATGCACCTCGGGACACTGCTCTTTTCTCACGGTTAGAATTTCACGGGATTCGAATTCAAGAGGCATTTAGCTATAACCAATACGTCTGTGTCCTTCAAAACGTGATTCAATTTATTGATAAAACTATTTCAAAAAAATATTTTTCGACTGTAGTATAAATTTTAGTTTTATTATTTATTCTCTGGTATGCTTAGGTTTATTTCTTTTTTTTTTCTTTTTTTTTTTTTTTTCATTCGGAATTTATAGAAATAAATATTTACGTTAAAAAAAAATCATTTTATGTACCTTGAGACGATCTCAAACGTTTAAAATTCTTCAAAAATATCATTTTTTGATTCTGTAAATATTCTTAATACAATCACACCATGATAAACGCATATGAGGCTGGATTGTGATGGCGAATGGATAAAAACCGAAGATTCTGGTTTAATGGATTCTAATGACTACTTCATGCAATTAAATCGGTGATTTCTGGGTCATTGTTCAGAAACTGAGAATGTTTTCTTACCAGCAGATTTTCAACTCCAACTTTCGATTATTCATTATTCATTTACTTTTTCGGGGGAGGGGGGATTTTGGGTAACACAATCACATCCGACATTCGGAACAAATTCCACCAATCCAGTTCGTCAGATGGGACGAGTGCTATCTTTTGAATGGAAAAAGCACACAGGGAGGTGTCCATCATCGTAGATGTTACCATCTTATCTCATTACCTGTTCTATTAAAAAAAATTTATTCCAAGATGTTTTCCCAATAAACAAGTATTATTATCTGGAAATATTGAAAGTACGAGTAAAATTATGTTATGAAGTTCAATTTGCTGTCAGTGACGTCACATTCCAGACGGCATGGCATGTTGTTCTGTCACCAGGGTTCTCAGTCCATCGTCATGGTCAATCTTTGACTGGTCCAAAAATGTGTGCCAGATGGCAATACTGGTACAGTTTTGATCCTTGAACACAATCCAGGTGCTAGATCGTAGTTATTTGGCACATGTGATAGCATAATTTTCAAAGATTTCATGGAAGGTGAAATTCTTCAAGCTGTTTTGTCCGTAGTTGTGGGTATCAGTATTTTTGCTATAAACGAGTTGTTTATCATGGTGGACAAAAATTATTCCCCTCCATAGGCGCCGATTTGGCATTTGGGAAGAGGGCGAAGCTCCCAATATTTTTAACTCAAAAATGGGAAAAGTACAACAAATTTTACCATCAATTTTTTAATTTAACAAAAAAGCTAGGAAAATCAATAATTTTAAATTATTCAAAATGGTAAAATATGATAAGTAATAATGAGAAGGGTCTAATTTTGGCACCAAAACAGATGGAAGACGAACATTCGAATTTTCAAAGAGAGGGATTTTCGATCGCTCTTAAGAACCGTGATAACTTTAATTTTGCCCGCCCCCCCCCCAATATTTTCCATAAGTCGGCGCTTTTTTTCTTTTTCTTTTTTTTTTCATAATGGTGCAGCGCCTATGTTTTCCTTCTTAAATTTTGATGCTCCTGCTCTGTAAACTTGTTTAATATTCTCTACTGCATAATGATATAAACTAAATAGTTTGAAAAAAAAAGTTTGATAAAGAAAAAGCCACCTTAATATTCTCAGTTTCTGGAGAATGACCATGGGCGTAGCCAAGCCAGCGAGGGGCAAGAGGGCTGTGCCTAGAGGCCTAGACGCTAGACAACAAAAATGTGTGACTGGCGCCACACTGATAGCAAATCAGTGACTTGCACCAACATACATTATATACAGTGTGGAACAGATCATCATGCAACATATAAAAGTCCCATAATGGGCTCGTTGATGTGTACCACTGTGGAAAACGTCGTACTGGTGCAAATCAACACGCAAAATTACGCTAGTTTGGAATAATTTCATCAAAAATGTTTGGAGGAAAAATGCCGATAATTTCCGAAGAATCTCAACGGAAATCTTTAGAAAAAATTTCCAATGTTTTCCAAAGAATTTCATGAACATTTTTCGGGAATACCTTTCGCTAATTTTTTATGAATAATAGGAATTGGAAAAAAAAACTACGACGGTTTTTAAAGGATTTTATCAACAAATTTCAGGTAAAATGTTCTCCGAAGAGTTTAATTGAATATCGAGAAAAATCTCGGAAAAATTCTTTGATAACCAGGAATTTCATCTAAAATTTTTGGAGAAAAAAATTCAGATACTTTCCGAAGAATCTCTTCGAACATCTTTTGGAATAATGTCCAATGTTTTCCAAAGAATTTCTTTAAAAATCTTCGGGAGAATTTTCTGATAAGTTTTGAAGAATTTCGTAGGAAATATTCGGGGGAACTCTGATGGTCTGAAGAATTTTATAAAAAGTCATTAGAAAGAATGTTCGATGATCTCCGAATTTCATCAAATATCCTCGGGAAAATTTCTAACAATTTTTAAGGAATTTCGTAGGAAACTTTTAGAAAAAATTTCCGATAATTTCCGAAGAATCTCATAGAAAATCTTTGGAAAAATTTCCAATGTTTTCCAAAAAATTTCATCAAAATCCTTCGAGAAAATTTTCCGATGATTTTTGAAGAATTTCATGGAAATATTCGGCGGAAAACTCGGATGGTTTTGAAGAATTTGTATAAGACAATCTTCAGGAACAATATCCGATGATTTTAAGAAATTTTATCGGAAAGTTTTGGAAAAAAATTCCGTTAATTTCCGAAGATTTTTTCGGAAATTTTTAAAAATAACTGAAATTTCCTGAAGATTTTCGATGAAATTCTTCGGAGATCATCAAACATTTTTCCTGAAGATTGTTTAGTAAAAATTCTTCAAAAACCATCCGAGTTTTTCCCAGAATATTTCCATGAAGTTCTTCAAAAATCATCGGAAAATTTTCTCGAAGGATTTTAATGAAATTTTTTGGAAAATATTGGAAATTTTTCCAAAGATTTCCTATGAGATTCTTCGGAAATTATCGGAAATTTTTTCTAAAAATTTCCTACCGAATTCCCCGAAAATTGTTAGAAATGTTCCCAAAGATACCCGAAGGCTTAAAAAAATTTTTTTGAAAAACATTGGACATTTTTCCAAAAGATGTTCGAAGAGATTCTTCGGAAAATATCGGAATTTTTTCTCCAAAAATTTTAGATGAAATTTCTGGTCATCAAAGAATTTTCCCGAAGATTTTTCTCGATTTTCGATTAAATTCTTCGGAGAACCTTTTACCTGAAATTTGTTGATAAAATCCTTTAAAAACCGTCGTAGTTTTTTCCCAATTCCTATTATTCTTCAAAAATTAGCGAAAGATTTTCTCGAAAAATTTTCATGAAATTCTTTGGGAAACATTGGAAATTTTTTCTAAAGATTTCCGTTGAGATTCTTCGGGAATTATCGGCATTTTTCCCCCAAACATTTTTGATGAAATTATTCCAAACTAGCGTAATTTTGCGTGTTGATTTGCACCAGTACGACGTTTTCCACAGTGGTACACATCAACGTGCCCATTATGGGACTTTCCTATGTTGCCTGATGATCTGTTCCACACTGTATGCATAACTCTACCTTTTTGCTCCCTCCGGGAAAAAGTTCTAGCTACGCTCATGAGAATGACCTTTCTGTTCTTTATGAGCTAGATTATATAGGTACGATACATTGTAGGGGAAAGTTGCCCAATACTATTTTTCACTTTCTTTAACCTGGGCGGCTTGTAAATGATTTTTTTTTAATACTAGCGTACCTTGGACTTTTGCGCGTCATTTATCGCAAAAACGAAATTTCCAACTAGAAAAGTGTAGGCACTAAGTTTGCGCAAAGGCCTTCAAACGGTACGATTAAGGACCTATAGTTACCTAAATCATACTATTAATTCCCAAATCGCCCTAGTCAGTTAAATTAATAGGAATTATCACCCTACCGCCTTTCAAAAAAATTTAGAATCTCTTCCATCTGACCATAATATGTTATTTTCTCATAGCCCTTCTAACCTCCTACCTTCTGAAAAAAATCGGACACCTCCCTTCTGACCATATCTATGAATTTTTCGTAAACAAATAACAAAACTTTCGACAGTACTCGTTCAACCCAATTGCAGGATCAATCGGAATATTCTTTTAAAGCTCGTTTCATGTTTTTCGCAGCCCATTCCCTGTATATCTGTCTTCCTACATTCAAACACATAACTTTAGCTGTAATAAAATTGAATGTACGATTTGAGCAACTCGCATTTTTTATAACAATCCTCTCTCTGAGGTTAGATGTGGCCAGCATTTTTCGCAAATATTTCGAAAGATAGCCAAAATTGCATATTTTTATAAGAACTAAACGTCCCTTACGTTATTGGAATTTGTTCTCTTACAATAAATTACCTTACATAACAGCTAAAATTTTACTATCAATTTATATTCCTTTTTTTTTTTATTTCCACGATAAAAAGTTCACCAAGGGTTTTATAGGCCAAGTTTTTACATCGGGACCAATCGGGACTCTTGAATTGCGCTGTAGTAATGAATTTCACCGGTAGGAAGCGCTAGTTACCGATAGTTTGTGAGATATACAGGGGGTGGTACGATTTAGGCTTCGGTACGATTTCGGCAACCTAAACCTATGTCTGTACTTCATAATTATTGAACGTTGATATTCCAGTTCCATTTCCTGCTTGTGCCGAGGGTATCGTACATTGGGGCGAAAAAGTTGGTCAATAAAAAATGCATTTTTAACCTTTGCGTTCGAGTTACAGAAATTGAATTTTGACCCGTTATGACCAAGACATGTAGCTACATTCCCACTACGTTTCAGTTGAATCGCCCCAAAACTTCTGAACATTTTATTTCAATGGAAAGTGTTCCAAGGTACAACACTCTCCCTCATTCGCCTCATCTTCTATGAAAATAATTTTTAGCGATGAGGAGTTTACTGGCAAATAGGGGAGAGGCCCTACAGTGAGACAGTTCACAGAACGCAGCTGATAACTAGAATTTCGGTTGCAGAAGTGAATGACGTATGCATGCAGTGTTACCACACCTTCTAACGTACTTGACGCTGAATATGATTGACTATATTAGCCGCCAATACACAAAAGGAATTTTCGTCAAAGAAATCGTGTTTTTTTGTTTTCCCGGTCATTTTATTGCCTAAAATTTTAGGAAATTAAAATTTAAATCGGTGTAAGATCTGTACCGTTGGTGAGTATTGAGATAGAAACCAATTAAATCAGACAATAGTGTATTTCACTGAAGCGTCCTCTGGTAATCCAACAATGAGACAACGTTATCACCCAGTAGTTCCTTATGATGAATTGTGAATGTTATTGTTGAGAAACGCAAGATGTCGTCAGCACGCAAAATAAGGTCCTTTTGAGGAGGGTTGCCTGGATTGATTTCGGTCAAATTAAGAAAATTCTGCCTCCTCCGAGTCCTTCTGACACAACAAAACGGCAAAATTCGCGCTTACGGTTTGACAGTAACACTGAACATTTATTAAAATTGTGTGTTCCATGAGAAACGTGTTCATTCATTCACATTACATTCTTTACAACTTCAATCTTATTATTTTGTTCATTTCAGCCGACTCTAAACTACCCTTCCAATTGACGTAATTCTGGCTCACTGTACGAATACCTATGTCTCACTCTTGGATGACTTCTTCCGACATTTTTTCAAATGTGGTTCCAGGCTTGTAGCAGCAGTTTTAGAAACGCAATCTTCTATTAAAACTAAGTGTGTGAGCTTTTTGATAGCACGAAAAATGTGTCCGAATATCTACAGTGGCGTATTTAAGGGGGGGGATTCCGGGTTCAAACCCCCCATGGCCAGAAAAAGCTCTAAAAATGTCAAAATATGCTCGTTTAACTTTTTTTTTTTTTTTTTTTAGGAATACTCTCAAAATTAAAAGTCAACCCCCCCCCCCCATGATTTCATCCTAGATACGCTACTGAATATCTGCAATTCATGAAGTTATGACGAAAACTGTAAAAATAGTCTCATTGTGTGGGCCTCTCCCCCATAAATTCTTGTGTAACTCCTGTGTTGAACTTTCACGCCCCGAGGGGTACCTTCAAATTATTCAAAATTTCTGAAAATCTGGTGATGTTGCTCTCATAGTACAAGGAAACATTTTAGAGGGTTGCCGGGTAAAATTTCGAAGATTTTTGAAACAAGAGACACCCTAGTACTTCCACCTATTTCTACTAGCAATATTATAATGTTTACGAGCTACGTAAACAACTTTGGAGAGTACGGTTTGAAGCAACACGGTCGCAATCATCTCACACAACAGATGTCGGTTGCGACCTAGTTTAATAAATGCTCGTCATAGGTTATCATCGGACTCATCAAAAAGCACGCCAAGTACACGAGTTTTTCTATTCAGTTTTATTTAATAAGGGATCGCGGAGAGGAGCCGAAACAAATATAACGCGAGAACAGAATCTATGCAAGATGGTCTTGAGAGTCTGCCAAGAAATCGATATGACCGATACGTTCATGAACTGCAAGGAAACGATAAATACCGTTTCAACTTCAAGTAAATCTGACGTTATATTGCATTTGGACAAATGTGCGATAAGAGGATTTTATTGCACGTATAATTCTGAGGAATAATATGGTATTGATTTCAAATACGTCGATATATCTCCACCAATGACGCAATCGTCAGTTTTCGAAATGGTCGGAGAAAGACAGATTCGGCATGGGAACTTTATTTACTCCCCAATCGGTTAATGTTCGTGGTGAAAAACGTTTCTTTTTTTAAATCGGGAACCAATAGAAGAAGAAAAGAAGAAAAAAAAAACAAGTTACGCTGTGCGGTTTGGTGGCTGGAAAATTTCCAAATGGCTTACAGTTTACACGAGACGTTGAATTCGTCTTCTGAAATACACGAGACTAATACAGCGTGTGATTGTCTTCGAGGAGAAAAGAAATCGGGTTTTAATTACAGAAGATGGTTACATTTGTTAATGTGCCGTATGGCAGTGTGATTAGACTTTCTCGTGAGACACTGCTTAGCCAAAACCAGTGGGCATTAATTAGAGAGAGAGAGAGAGATACTCATGTACGCGACAAAATCGATGGACATTCGATGCAGCAAGTCAGCAATACAACATAGTGGTATGATCCTGAGGACAGAGGGAGCAAAGGTCTTGGAAAAATTTATGGGAGCAGTAGCTCCTGATAAAACTACTGTCAGTACAAATTCTTCAATACGACCAGTATTGCTGGAGCGGGGTTACAGGATTAAGAGGTACAGCAGCATTTGTGGCTGTCGTACACACCAAATTTCAGGGCGTTTTTCATTTGATGAAAAAATTCTGAGGTTAGTATCATCAAAAATGTCTTGCTTCTCTCAAGAAAATTACAGATTGCCACTACATATACGGCAAATGAGTTGAACAATTGCAATGTAACATTTTATACAGAACGTTTGGGCCATTGAATTTATAACAACTTGGAATAAAAGGACTAGTTTCGAAATACAGTTTATTTATCAAAAACTTTTCAGGTGCTACCCCTTCCTAACCACTGCAAAACATAAGGCTGTCACACATTACAATACTCACGGTAGTACCATACAGTAAGTTGTCCTGTTATTGGCTCCTGTGTTCTGATTGGTTGTTAGGGAAAGTGCGGTTGTCTTATTATTGGCTCTTATGTCTGATTGGTTGTTGGGAGAGTGTGGTCTGATTGGTTCTTAGGGAAAGTGTGGTTGTCCTATTATTGGTGTCTGTGTTCTGATTAGTTGTTAGGAAAATTATGGTACACCAATGTCGCTTTAGTTAGTTCTTAATCCGAAAAAAAATTGCGGCTCTACCTCGCCTTGTTGTGTTTGATAGTATTTATGGACCAGATGTACAGCCTTATTTGTTTCAAATTAGTTATTATGATTTGCATCTGTTCTTGAAGTTTCCTTTTTCTTGCGTTATTTTGTTTTGTTAGTAATTTGTATTTGTCAGTTAGGTTATCGTTATCAAAGTTGGCCTAATAACAAGAGTGACTGGTAGAAAAAATAAGATCAATTATCGGGCACGAACTGGCAGCACGGAACATCAAGAAGTTCTCGAAGCAGCAAACTTTTGGGATTTTTAATGGCGGCAAACTCTGAGTAGAATTAAAAAAGTTCGCACGTGCCGCATGTGATGTTGTAAACATTCAGCCATAAAAAATATAGGCTTTGCTGAAATATTTTTTGAATTTTTTTTTTTGTAAAATGATGTTTTTTTTTATAGGTGTAAATATAGGAGGAAACTTAAAGGGGTTTATATCTCCCCCCCCCCCTCAAAAAAAAAGAAAGAAGAAATTATATGAGCGAAAGAATTTTTACTATCATTTTAATACTTGTCCGCCCCTCCCCATGAACCACCCCTCCCCCACTCCAGGTCGACTATTTGCGCTCCTCGTTTTTTCTTCTTCTTCAAAACTGGCTGTTCGAGACATGTGTCTTATTTGATTCTACTCCCAAAGCGGGATCGTATTCGTACGTGGATCATCTGGCGCCATAGGTGTATCAGTTTTCGTTAGGGAGACAACAATCTAATTATACTAAAATCGCTGTAACTACAAATCATTTAAGAAGGAGTTCTGACCAGAAGCTCTGACCAAGGCAATATTAATTTTGAGCATTTCACTCGATTTTTTTCCTTTTGTTAAAATTCCCTGCTCCTTGAATTAGCAGCCAGACTAATGTTTCGTTAGCTTTTGTATTTACGCGTTTTCAACAGCAATTTTTTTCTACAATGAAATTTGGAGTTGTTTTTTTTTTTTACCAGTCAGATACCGTTCTAGGTTTCTACCTATATTTTTCTAAATACTCATCTATTTGGGGCGTCTTGATCAAAAAACTTTCTCGATACAGACCCGACTTCAGTTAAATAGGGCCGAGGGAGCTTGCTCAACGAGATTTAGTTTCCGTAACCGTATTTTGAGCCAACTGTCCTCATAGCCTTTAGTGAAAAAAAAAAAAAAAAAAATTTGCTGAATTAGCGCGGCTGTTAGGTTTTTGGCTTAAGTGTGTATACTTATGTTGGATTTTTAAAATCTTATGTACCTCGTAGTTGTCGGTTTTTATAAATAGAAAACAGAAATTGAAACATAATTACAGTTATTCTCAGCTATTCTTAGTAATAATACAATTTTTCGCCCATAATCAATATAAATCTTGCAGCGTAAGTAAATTATGTAACAACTGCCAGAGGCATCTCTCTTGACTCTTAAACAAAAGGGGGCAGAAGTTATTCTACGAGTAATGAGAACTCTTCTCTCAGTTCGTGCCTGCCAACTTGAACTGACTATACAGGCTGGACTCTGAAGATAGCAAAAATTCCACCATGATGACTTACATTGAAAAAACAAACTCATAGATTATATCAAGAATGAAAAGCATGCATGATTACTGAAGCTCAAAGACGAAAAATAACTGAAAAACACTCATAAGACCATGGACTATGAACATGGCAATAAAAGCCTACAAAATTCTGGCAAAACAAAACTACGCTAGAAAAAGAAATGACAATAATAGATGATAAAGACAGGGCAAAATATAAACTAAGAAACGCAAACTCATAAACTTTAATAACAGTGCTCATACACTCTTCAGACAAACTAATAACAAACTAAAGGGAATATTTCAAAGCGGATCGGTACACTATACTTCCCACAATAACCAATCAGAGCACAGAAATCGACATTAGGACGGTTTACGATACGGTACTTACTATCTTAAGCAGTACAGTATGTGTAGTGGCGCATGGCTTCTGCAACTACATAGAATGTGAAAAGCGACCCTTGAGTCAAGTGACAGACAATGCTATGCAAGAAGTAAAGCTCATATTGATTTTGATTCTTCTCCTATTATGAGGTAGGTCAATTTTATCTGGCTCATAGAGGGAAAAATGTGTCAGTTCTCCCCAACTGTGCCAATTTTCCCTGTGTCCCATAAAATATGTAATAGAGACCCCATTGAATAACGACGTATCCTTGATGCCTTCAGGGAAAATGAGATTTATAACAAATTTTTGTCGTAAAAGTAACGTGTTATATACGTCTTTATTGAGAAATATACGATTCTAGATTTCATCTATAGATTCACCTCCTTTCCCCCGACGAATTTATCTGTGCCGTGCTCTTCGAACGCCCTTGGCGGCAATGAACGCAGTAGAAAAAAACTGTAATTTCGAAAGAATGTCACAAAAATGAAAATAAAAATAAGATCATTCAAGAGTGACTCATTTTTGTTTTTCATTTTCAGCTGGCACCCTCAATAGCCTTTTTACCCCAAAATTCAGAATATAAAACAAAACGATGCGAGTCCTACTCATAGAGATCTCTCTGATAAATTACAGTTAATTCATTCCACGCAGGGGCGAACACACGAACACTATGTTCATTTAACACGTAACTACAAAATTCGTGGACATGATGTGGTATGCGATCTCCCTTCTCACAATCTTCTTCTGAAATGGATTTTTCTGCAAATTCTCAAGAGACCAATCTCTTAGTAATTTAGATTGACATAGAACTCGACGTAACCCAGGAACAGAACTCCATTTTACACGTGATCAATTCCTTTTAATTTTCCGAAATCCGGGGAAGGGCTAAGTAGGACCTAAAGCACCGTTCTGCTTCTTCCGCACCATTCACCAATTCGCTATATATATATTTGGCCCAAAAAGAACCGAAAATTTTGGCCTTACGCACAAGTTGCAGGAATTGATGTGATCTACACTGGTACCGACTATTCAAACACGATTCACGATGCCTCTGGATGAGGGATATAAGAAGGGAGAAACTGAAACACAGCACACAGGGGAAAGACCTTTTAGTCGACACCATCTTGGCCCGACTTGAACATCTCAAAGTCAGCTCAGAACACTTCACACCGAGCCCATGGATTAAATTTTGGAATTTTGAAATACGAACTGAAAGAGGTATCATGAGACTGAATCATATCCCAGCCTTGGATCACTGGATTGGGCAGTGCCAAAATCGAATGAAGGCCTAAGTGGAATCAAGAACCATCGAAGAACTAAATGGCGTACTTTATGAGGAAAATTATGGAAAGAGAATAAATATTCAAAGTTGAGATGAATTTTGAAATTAAAACTTTGAAGTAACTCTAAATCGAATGTAACGTATACATTTCCAGTCCCCCCTACTTTCTTGACCACACGGGGAGGTAGTTAGAAATAAAAATTCCACAGAAAACTTTCCTCAAAAAACGTTCTGCAAAAAAGGTGTCGCAGGAAAACGTTACCATTGTGATGTAGTTGCATATTCCTCTTTACACGGTCATTCGTTCGATCACGTTTCGACCGGCCGACACGAAGAATGCCGAGCGATGACGAGAATCGACGACTAGAGAAGGCGATCGCCTGGATGACACACAGTGGTTCAAAATTCAGTTCTAGTAGGCCAAAATACATAGAAATGAACTATGTAATTTTAACAAAACTATAATAGCAATATGTTCAATAAACTTTGATTCATCTAGAATCACATATGAGAACTATTTTAGTGTTCGTCTCGTTGCTATAGAAATGTGAGAAGTGGGGGGGGGGGGGTCTGAAAGTAGCGTTGGTACTACAAAAATTATCTGCGGGGTTTTTGACCACATTTTGTGATAATGTTATTGTGTTGGTGAAATTGGCAAATGTGTTTTCTAGCAGAATTTTTCTCACTGATTTTAGATTTGTGTTTGTTTCGAAGTTCTAATTGTGTTCCAAAACCAGCAATCAGTATTCAAAGTAAGTACAATTATGTGATCTCATTTTTTTCAAGTTATAGAGTTACAAGATCCCTGTTAAATCCTGTCGCAAAACCTTTTACCTAATTCTTTTTTAGAATGTGCATTATCACGCCCTTCAAACATCTTCTGCTACAAGCCGCTATTTCGTGGAATAACGAAACAAATGTGTTCAGAAGTGCATGGTAAATAGTAAAAATTTATCAAAAATTTTACACACAATGCAGAGTATCACCCCGAAGAAGAAGAAGAAGAAGAAATACGAGTAGATTTCTGAGATTATGAGAGTTCTTTGGAAGAAAATGACGGAGACAAAGAGGAGAAAGAAAATGATTATGATGATAATTATTTTTAGATAAAAATGATGTAGAAGTAAAATGATTACGATCCGGAGGATGATGGTTATTTTATTCATTCTTAAAATATTATATGTACTTTGTTTATGGATTTATTCATTCTTAATGTTATACTTTGTTTATAATTTTAATTAACTATTTTGGTTATCGCCATTGATTTATTGTTATTTAAAATACCACACGTACTCTTGTGTTCGTAGCTCCCCCTGAAGCCCCCTCAATTTCTAACAAAATAACTTCTAAATCGTGTTTCAGAAGGTTGAAAACACACATTTTGATAACCCACCTGGTTGTGTTGAAAATTAGGAATTTTTTCCCCTCTTCTGTGAAGCCCGTTCTTACATTTTTAAGAAAATAACTTCAGAATTATGTTTAGGGGGTCGAAAATATACGTTTTGATATCCCACTCGGTGTTGTTAAAAAGTTTAAGTTTTCCCCCTCTCCCCTGAGGCGCCATTTGAAATTTAGTTCGAAAACCATGAGAAATGGTTTCAACGCATTCAAAAACCTGTACTAACGGCCACCTAGAATTGAATTCTGAACCATTGTGCGTCGTATCCATGTAACAGTGTCCTCAGCGGTTTGACTAGGTTCTTTCTTATTTTCAAACATCTTAATATCAACGACTGGCGACAAAGTGGACCTATTCCTCTTATACCATGCAGGTTTATCCCATTTCAAAATTCTAGCACATGAGTGAATTGAGCGAGCAACTATCCATGTTAGAATGAGGCATCTTTAATAAAAGAGAACATGGTAGTAACATAAATCGGAATAAACGAATAGAATTTTCAAAAGGGATAGGTAAATATCGCGTCATGCGGTATCATCAAAATTGCTCGCATTTTGTTAATCCTCTTTGGAAACTAGATTTATGGTCCGTCGTGAAAACATACATCTGATATCAAAAAGCTACGTATAATGCAAATTTTATTATTCAGCTGTATAGTTGCGTGTGCTATAGAATTAAAACGTTGCAGCTTGCACATCTTACGAAACATTTTTATGACCCGAAAATAGGACTTGAAAAACAGTTTTCTTACCTAATAATTTAACAGTTATGTAAGCCGAATAAAAGTATCAACAGTTGATGTTATACCAGAGAACAGACTTGATAACGTCCTTGTGCAGCAAAATTAAAAATGCCTACACTGAATGAAAAGTAGAGAATTTCGGCGAAAAATATGCTCTCTATTATTCACATTTGTGGTGTAATAAATCATTTTTCTTCCCGTTCAAGCGACTCTTATTTGTCGCTGAGTTTATAACGTGCAATCGCAGCTAGTAAATAGAAGCTGGCTGAATTATCCAAGAATCTTGGTGCGTTACAACATAGCAAGCCGTTTATTACACTGTCACAATACCTATTAAACATTCCTCGAACACAATTTACGGATTCTTGAAATAGATTATCTCTCTCGGGGTCTGAGATAGCATTTTCGTCGCAGTGTTGTAGTAAAAATTTTAAGAATTTTCTCGCATTGTTTTCGCACAGGCAGATCGTGTCCAAGTTCCGAAATACGCTAGCAAAAAAAAAAAAAAAAAACCTCGACGCACTAATCGCATACACGGCACGTATATTAAAAATACAAATGGTAATACAATTCACGGTAACCAAAAGTGTATAAAAGATGGTTGAATCTCAAATATAAGGCTTCAACCGAACCCTCTCAATAATCTAAGAGAAACATGTGAAAATACCTCTAAATATGATACACATCAATGGAGAAGTTTTTCTGAGAAATACACTTTAAAAATACATAACCTATACTTAAGTTTGTAAATAACTAAACACAAATATTGCAATCACAGAATCGATTATGATACGTATACTTACATGGTGAAATAATCTTATACATAACGACCGACGAATGAGTTCTTATAATAATCAGAGTAATATAAAAATGTCACGCACAGAAAATGTATCACAAAACTTTCCCTCGACAAATTATAAATTTAATATTCGCGAAAATTTGTATAATTCCATATACTATTGGAATACGTTACTCATTATTAGCCAAAAGAATTGGCATTGGTCGCCAAATATAAAGGAAAATCATTATAGTACCTACAGTTACCACTAAATGAAGAAAGAGGTGACAAAAAGTACGTTCCGTAATTGCTGAACATTTTATCTTCCACGCTTCATATCACTGTTCTATCAGACCAAAGTAGTTGGCAATAAATCTCTTCTTGAACTGTACGACAATTTCTTCAACGATTTATCACTGTTAATTTTCATTCATTTAAAAGGACTGATTCAGAAAGAAAAAACAGAAATAAAATAAATAGATAAACTAGTAAACAAGACGCCAAAATATTACAAAATTCTAATATACTCGTACCTTTAATCACCGTTATTTCATAGTAATTAAATTAGTTTTTAATTCTTGATGCATGGACCTTTGAAAGCAAACATAAATATTTGTGACTAAGCATACGAGCTTATTTGTAAGCAGCTTAGTAAGTCCGAATTATAAAAAAAAAATTGTTACATTAAAACTCAGACCCTTTGATAACAGTTCAAAAAACAACAACCGGTGAAAAAATTCCTCGTACTGTATAGATTGCCAAATTTGACCGGAGGCCATTTCAACGACTGTTAATATGTAAACAAAATGAATGTAGCGTACACCACCCCTCGTCTATACAGTCCGAATGATAATTATCAAATGACCTGCTAATGCGTAGCATAAAATCACTAGCTATAAGGTACGAAGATAGGAACTTTTCTTTTGAGGGGGGAGGGGGTAGACAGCCAGAATGTTAGCTAAATAATTTAAAATTTCACCAAATTTACTGGCTGGCTCAACACTGGAAGGGCCTCCGTTATTAGGTCTTACTGATTATTGAAAGAAGAAAAATAACTTGGTACTGAGTACCCTCTATACATTTATGTACATTAAAGTAACCTTTATGTACTCTCAGTCGGATTTTTTTTTTCAAATTTTTTCAAAAACCTTCGCCCTTTTTTAATAAGTTTTAATAAAATTCGACACAATTTCTGAAAAAATTCAGCTTGATTGGATACGAGAGTGGTTCTACAGGTCCCTCCTCTAGCCCCTGAAATTACGTTCCTACCGGTTACTGAAAGAAAAAGAAACGTGGTGCTTGGTACCCCCTATACATGTATGTAGTATGTACATTCGAGTGACCCCCGTGTACTCCTTGTTGGATTTTCCTCTCTTTTCAATTTCTAAAAAGTTCCCGCTTGATTGGATACGAGAAACACGTTCTACATAGCAGGGTAGGCGATCCGCAGTCTCTGCTCCCTCCCCAATGGTGGCCTTAGTCCCTCTCTATAACCTTCCCCTACCGCGGCTCCATCACCCTACGGCCTCCTCGATCAACCACCTCGAAGATCCCCTGGTCCTCCAATCAGGAGCTTCCACCACCATGACCATCCCTCCCCCACAAAAACCCTTCCCCTCAAGACCCCCTCACCGGTACCAGAACTTCATTTGCCTTCCCGGTCATCTCTCTCGCCAAGGACTTCTTCCTCCACCAGGACCTCTTACACACCATTACCCCCTCCCCTGAGACCTTTATCTCCCTCTACAGTCCCCACCACCGCAGTGGTTTTCCTCCCTTTCAGGGGCTCCTTCCTCCACCATGAGTACCTCTTACACCCCCGGGCTTTTATCTACCAAAGTTTTACTGCCCCTCCAGGACCCTCACCCACCACTACCCCTGGGCTTCATCTTACTTTGCAGCCCCTGTCCTCACTATGGTCCTCCGACCTCCTCGAAGATCCCTGACCATCGACCCAAGAGCTCTCACAGAAATGTCATAGTCCAAGGTAGCTAGTCTGCCCTATTCATGAACACTATATCTGCCTTTATACATATCTTAAGTTAGACTACGTGTTATATGTTGCGACTTGAGATTATGGGTAATTATGTCATTATATGTCTTTTTATGTCTTATTATGTCGGTTATGTCTACAAACTTGGAGATCTTTTATGTTAGAACAGATTATGTCCTTGAAAGTAGCTGATCTGCCCCTGCAATTTTTCTGATTTTTAGGTAGGCAACCCGCAGTGCGTTTTTCTCCCGGAGGCAGTGGCCTCCATTTCCCTCCGCAGCTCCCTCCCACACCATGATCCTCCTATCCCTCCAGGACCTCGATCATATACCAGGAACCCCCTCCTAGGGGTAGGCTACCCCTCCACAGCCACGGAGGAGAGGGAGGAGGTGGTAGGGACGAAGGCCGGGATTTAGATATCAGGCTCCTTGGAATTTTTTCCCAAGAGGGGGGGAGGAGGAGTTTTGGTTTTTAATATATAGAGAGATAGCTCTAGAATTTCACTATTCTCTGACTCTCAAAATGGATGTTCACCATACGGTACCACTCTCGACTATGACTACAGGACCACAAGAGGCAAGTCTCATTTAGGGTACTCCACTGATGATGGCATAACAGCCGAAAGCCCTCTGGACTGCAGAAGAAGAATGGTGAATTAACACACCCTACAAATGGAAGGATAACCTAATATCCTCCCCTTATTTATGCCCTGAAGATCGTACTCTATAGGTTTTCAAGGCCACGAAATTCGATTCTGAGAGTCAGTGATTGGATCCAACCATCAGATGCCACCTGAGAAGGGTTGAATCCGAACATGTAATAATTAGTTTTTCCTAGAAGTATTTTAAGTTCTTACTATTTAACAATTTGAAAAAAATATCATTTGGTTTTGACTCATTCTGATGGCACCAGATTGGTCGGATAGAATCGCTCTCAGTATCTAGTTCAATGACCTTGAAACCCTGTAAATAGAGTACCGTCTCGAAAAAATGAACAATAGTACTAGATTCCAGTGCCTTTTAGTGGCATCTCGAAGGTTAGCAGTGACCATTATCCTCAAACTCGAATTCAGAAACCTTGAAAACCGATAAATGAACACCTCAAATTTTATTTCTTCGGTACTCTTTCGTCTCCCTTTGGGAACTATCCCCGAGGTCATTGACCCGTAACCCGGGGACAAATTTTGTACTCGATTACATTACATAGCTTACTGAAATTACAAACATTTTCAATGTAACTGAGAGCCACGGAAAAACATTTTCTTTTTGTTTAAAAATATAAAAACTCTACCCAAGAAAGGAAGAGGTTTGTGGCATTTTTTTGCCGTATCCAATCGGGCTGAAACTTTTAAGGAACGGTTTTTAAAGTTTTTGAAGCTGATTTAGGGGGCGATGGAGATTTTAATGTTTGAAAATAACGGTCACTTGATGTACATCGGATTTCTATTCACAAATGTGAAAATAGAACCTAATGGAGTTCAGATTTACCCCTTCAGTTATTACGACGTGTCACAGATAGATGATGTCAGGCAGAAGAACATGATTTGATAGGAGGGGAGGATTATAAATTTCAGGTGACAATAAGGAAAAGCTCTTCACCGACCCAATTTTTCGGACTATATGAGGAATTTCTCAGCTTTTCGATACAATTTCACCATTTTATAATTGGAAAAGTGTCATGCTTCCACATCCCATCCTCGTACTCGACCATATCGAGTACCGTATTCTGGGGTAACTTCGGACTATTTTCAACTTAAGTTCCTGTAATTCCCTAACATGTGGTGCAAAGGTGGTTTGAAGGTAACTAAAAAATCTTGTCTTGACCTATAGTTTACCACTACATTGGTTAAAATCTGCTTAATTTTATCTTTGAAACCTCCAAAAGACAAAAAGTGGCAGTCTAAAAATTATCCAGAGAAGCGGTAACTTCGGACTTTTTTTTTTCTCTTCAAGAAAATAATGTTTTGGTTTCCTAAAGTTCTGAAAACACTTTTTATGATCTTTAAGTGAAGAATCAATATTTATTCAAGTCTAAAAAGACATTTTTTTATTCATTAAAGTATACAATTACTCTGAAAAAATCAAAGTGTAAAAAAGAAAATCAAAATTTCAGCTATAAAAATGTTAAATTTTAAAATATGTACCTACACTTTTCATATACTTCATTGCCAAAGTCGTGGTGACCTCTTCTGACATTTTTCAAACGCTTCCGAGTTTTCTTTTACATGAACGAACCATTTTACTTCTCAAACTTTGAAACTTGGTACGAAAATTTTTGTCTCTTTTTCTAGTTCTTTCCCGATAATTCAACTTCCATTCATTCTTTTGATCTCTTTTTTTTTCCTAAATTATTCAGAAAAGTTTGCTGCATCCGACTACGAAATAACGAAAATTTGATAACAAGATTTTGTTGGTGTTCCAAACAAAGTTTTCTGACTGTTTCTTTTTTGGCTTTTTGTATGCGCGTCACGAAAATCATTCTAGTTTCTCTATATCGATTTTAATTACATAGCAATTTACGTAAAGAAGTTGAATCGGTTCGAAGTTGCCCCGGATTCCGAAGTTACCCCAGATTACGGTTACTAAATTGGTATTGTGAAATGTTTTTGGAGCTTCTTTTGAACTAATTCGTTTGGTATAATTCTAAGCTGTTTACAAATAAACTTACACCAAAAGTACATCGAAGTAAGGATATATAAGACACATGAATAAGCCAACACATAATTACTTACACGCAGGTATAAATATGAATATGATGGGCAGTTTTTCATGACGAAGAATAAGAAATAAACGTAAACGTTAATAAAAGCTCTTGCAGTAAATGGAAGATTCCATGAGCGATCGCAACAGCAAAAAGTCAACAAAAAGCACTAAACTGAAATTTATCAAAATTATAAGCACAGCTCGCATACGTGCGAATATTGCGTAGCAAGTCATCGGTTATATGACAGTTATAAAAGCCTTTGCAGTTAGAGCATGCTAACTAATCTGAGACAGTAGTTGCTTAGCATACTCTGTTGATTTCTATGGCCTTTATGGCTGTATGTCGTATAACCGAGTGTAAGCGTAATTCGAAGACGTCCTTGGGCCTTTGCGAATCTTTAGGTGCTCTGGACTGGTAATTTTTCCAAATCCAGTCAAAGTGTTGCACTTAAACAAAAATGTAGTGAATATTGCCGATTTAGGAAACACATAAGCGTAGACGGTGCGTAAAAGAGTGTACATTTTGGCACTCAATTCTGTCAAGTACTGTAGCTTTGACCGACTGCACGAAAGTAATTGAATCGGAAACCGAAACACTCGTAAAAACTCGGCACACGTTTAGCGTAGGATTATTATTACAAATGCTGAACACATGTACGTAAGTTTTACATGAAGTAAATCCGAACCGCCGCAGCGAAAAGAACAAGTACCAGGCAGAAGCAAACCAAAGGGTTAGGCTAATAATAATTTACGTGTGAATAATAGTAGAGATATATTTACTGCGTTTGTTGTTAGAAAAGTCCACGCCCTCGAATTATGAGTGCAATAGCATAGTGTGCATGGTAAGAGTAACCGATAACTTTAAAAGATTACGCCTTAGATACGACACTTCTTTTACGTGTCACACTCCAGAGGGACACATAAATTTGGATAACAGATCATTACAGTCAAATTAGTCTACTCCGTAGTAAAATATAAATGAAAACATGAATTACGATTTATTCCTTGTGGCTATAAATATACCTTGTACTACACTCACAGGACTTCTTCAATCTGACAGTCGTAAACCTTTCCCAACATTTAAGAACAAATCCTCGCCCAGTTCCTAAGTGATAGAATAATCGAAATTGTGATGCGTTCTGAGAAAAGGTACACAAAGTCGGCAAACTTCAATTTGCTGTAGAGCGAAAAAAACGAAAATATGACATTACCGTTTTTGATTTTTGATGGTAATCAATAGAAGTACACTTCGAGGGTGTACCACAAAAACAGGGAACCCTTCTAAGCTGCGGTATGACGCAAAATGTGAAATAAGAAAAAGGTACGCTAAGTCGGAAATGAGGTAGGTGTGTCTTTTTCACACTACGCATCGCGTTTACAATACCGGTCGCGATATCATCTCAATCTTTTGTTATCTAATCAAAGTCGTTCTTTATATAACCTTTCATTTCAAAGTCCTTCCATATATAACCTTCCCATTTTGAATTTGAAATTAAAATTTTCAATTAGGGCCTTAATACATATTATTTTTCGCACAAAACTAAGCGTGGTTCACGTGCAACGCTGTCAAAATTGGAAGAAAGTAGCTTTTTCATGTAAAATGAACCACGGCGTCGTGTCGGGCGGTAATAAGTACTTCTAGAACACGTCTTCCGCGAATATTATCATCACTTGAATTAATGAGAACCAATAGGGAATAAGTCAATTTTTCATACTTTCCAGGAGAAGTAAAAAAACTGATTTATAGAAAAACCAAAAATCGGTCAGAAACGTGGTTTAGGGCAATGAAAGGGGACCACGAAAGACGATTTTTAAGTATATTGCGAAAGAAGATTTTCGAGAATACCTTAGATCATATCATCATATCAAGCTTTATTTTTTGCGCACTCATTGCCCTAGGATCGGGCAACCCCCCCCCAGCCTGCTCCACTCATTGCGGTCCTGGGTAATCCTTTGAAAAACATTCCCAGCAGCCTACCGAAGCCGTCCCTCTATCTGATCCTCTATTTACCTTGCCTTCTTGTTCTCGTATTATACCAAAAAGTCAATCTGTACATCCAATGGTTGTCCTGCAGTCTTGCTACAGGGCCACTCCAACTCCATTTTTTATCTTTTATCAGCTGTACAGCGCATTTATTGTTTTTTAACTTAAATTTGATAGTTGAAATTCTTATGTGGTCTTTTTTCTTGATATTTAAAATTGATCGTTCCATCAAATTTTGAGTAGTTTTAATTTTTTGAACCATTTTTTTGGACGAAGTTCAAGTTTTGGAGCTATATCGAGTGTCTCATGCACACTTAACCTAAGTGACTTTTTTTTTTTTTTTCAGGAGAGCGATTTAAAAATTATAAATCACGTTGTGTTATATACGGGTCTCAAATGGTTTACGCCATATCTAGCGGGCCAAAAAAGGAAGTAATTCGTCATTTGCGAGAGTGTAGCCTGATAGAGGGCATCGAGATCTACGAGTATAAGAATATGTATTAAACTCATTTTTCGCAAAAATGTCACTTAGGTCAAGCGTGCATGGGACACTCGATATGTTAGAGTTGGGGGGACACAGGCATTGAAAATTTCACTTTTTGGTCGAAGTGGAAGGGAACCTTTCAAAATGAATTGTATGAACCAGGATTTATTTCAAGCGAGGGTTATTCTACGTTCAATTTCTTCCTCTTGAGATTTGTTGCATAAAATTTTTTGGCCCAAATATACTACGCTCTCCACCCCTTTTATTTTTTCTAATTTTTTTCGTTAGTTTTCGTGTCATAAATTCTGTTTTGGTTATTTATTGGTTTAGTTTCGGCTCGATTCATGCTAAGACCTGCAGTCAGCCCATTTCTGTTCGTTCTCATATTATGTCTTCTAATTCTTCTTTGTTGCTTACTATCAGCACTACATCACCAGCAAAGCGTAAATTATTTAAGTGTTCCCCGTTAATCTTTATACCCGTTTTCCTCCAATCCAAAGTTCTGAAAACTTCTTTTAGACCACAGTTAAATAATAATGGTGATAGGGGGTCTCCGTGCTGTACTCCCCTTTGGACCAGAAAATAATTTCCAATTACATCTGTTACAATGCTATTTTCTATCCCCTCGTACATTTCCTTGATATTTTTGATAAAAATTTCCGGAACCCCTTGACTTTTTAATGCTGACAGCAAGAATTTGTGGTTAAGTAAGTCAAAGGCTTTGGCAAAGTCTATGAAGGCCAAATGGAGTTCAACCTGGTATTCATTACATTTCTCGGCTAACTGGTTAATGGCGTGGAGATAATTCGTTGTAGAGTAACCCGGCCGAGATCCCGCCTGTTCTTTGGGTTGAATTAGAAAAAGTTTTATCCTGCCTTCTATGACCATAGCGAAAATCTTTGATATACTTGAGCTTAGACTAATCGGCCTATAATTGTTTATCTTGTCTTTTTCTCCTTTTTTTAAAGATAAGAATGATATCTGAACGCTTCCAGTCTTTTGGGATTTTCTTTTCTTACGGAATTTTGTTAAAGAGCCTAGTTAAGATTCTTGGAACAATTTCTCCCCCTAACTAAAAAAAATCGTAGATATTTTGTCATAACCAGAAGCTCTTTTGTTATTCAATTTTTTATAATACTTTCCAATTCTCCCTCAAAGATTTCTGGTTCATTTTCTACTTACTGTTCACAATTTTCCGTGTCCTTTGGATCTATGCGGTCTTTGTCTCTGTACATTTATGCATAAAACTCAGCTGCATGATTGTTAATTTCCTGTCTGTCATATAGCCTTTAATTTTTTGTGTTTGTCAAATGAGTGGTTCATCTTGATACCTCAGACACAGCTGCTCAAAGTTTTTGGACTTATCCTCTTTTGATTCTGAATATTACGGCTGTAAATTGCATGGGATTTCTTCCCACAGTAAAGTAGATCACTTTAGACTTGGTCCCATTTCAGTTTAATAAATTCCCTGGAAATGAGAAAAAAATGTGTAACGCCGAAAAAATTGTGATTTTTTTTTAAATTGAAAATCACCAATTTTCGAGTGAAAAATAGTGAATTACGAAGCTGAAAAATGGAACATTTGGAAATTTTTCTTTATTTTTGATACAAAAAATGGAAGTTTTCGGGTACGATGTAGCCAACAATCGAAATTTCAACTACACCAGATTGATGCCTCAGTTTCCGTCGCTGACGCAAAACTGCCAATTTTGGACTTGACCACCTTTTGGTTCTCACTGATTCACTTATGACATTCTAAATAATTTCCCCCAAAAGTAGGTTCACTAACTAGTAACTTTAAAGCCGTTTTTCTGAAAACTACATTTTTTGTACAAACAACTTCATTTTTTAACCTTTTATTTATTTATTTTATTTTATTTTTTGGAATGTTTATTCGATGCTCAGCTTCCTCATAACTTACTATTTCGAATTTCATGTTTGCCGACTTTGTGTACCTTTTCTCAGATCGCGTTACAATTTATAACCGTTATGCAGGGTGTTTCTCTAGGTTTGAAAGAAAACTAGAGAGGCGAATGAGCAACTCATCTTGAGTAGACGTACAAATTTATGCCTATCTACCCCTTGAACGTTAGAAATATTCATTCAAGAAATACGATTTACAAGAATTATTTTAATTTTTGGGAATTGAAATCGGTAAAATAATTACGGTTTGACAGCTGTGGCGTAACCAGCCTAGTGCTGGGAGGGGGGTGTCTGGTCTTGACCAAAATCTAGAGGGGTAAAAAGGAGGTGCTAAAATTAGAAAACCACTACTTGACGAAATCGCAAGGGATGTCCTGATCACTTCAACCCATCTGGCTGCCCCACTGGCTTTGACGAGTCACAGAGGACTATTTTGCTATCTACAGAAAAATGAGAACACCCTGCAGCGATGAAATTGACACCAGAATGTTCCGAAAATTGGTACTATCAAACTTGGGCCGACATTTTTTTATATCTCCGTTTCAAAATGATCAAACTGCTTTTATAATTTCTTGTTTTTTTTGGGGGGGGGGGAATAATGGATTCCTCTCGATACTCCACTGAAAACAGATATAGCGGTGCCAAGATGTAACGTGAAGGGGTAAATTTTTTTACAGGGATACCTATGAGGAGGGGAGGGCTTTCAATAACAAAACAAGATATGAAGACAGCAAGTTTCAATTTGGAATAAAAAAAAAGAATGAAAATTTCAGGTTAATGTTTTGCAAAAATGCATACTGATTTTCCAAACACATTTACTCGTATTTTTCTAGTCGGGGAAACTTCCATCTACTTAATACACGAACTGTACATCAGTAGCACATCGATAAGATAAACTCAAGACTCCTCGCACATTAGTCTCAAAACACAAGTATGAACAGTTGACAAGTCTTCTGGAAGATGCAGGGTAAATAGGCAAAAATGTAGATCTTTACTCAAGACACGTTGCTTACTCACCAGTTTCATTTTCTTACAACATGTGTAAAGTATTCGGTGCACAACTTAACTGACCATATTAATACGTGATAAATAAGTCCTCAACCCTCAAATCACAGATTATAAAATATGCATAAACGAACAAAGACGCTTGAAGGAAAACAAAAAGTAAACTGGTTAGACGACGAATTTCAAAATAATTCTTTACCAAGTAGAAATGTGCTGAAATAAAGTCCAAGATATCGAATTCTCAAACGATGAACAGTTAGTTATTTTCCAGTTTTGTGGAAACCACTGCGTTTTCAGTAACGAAACCTTTTTTCGCAAATCAATTGTAAAATTTTCTCAAGCAGATATAAATGATAAAAGCATTATAATACTTACAAAGTCGGATCATCGTCATCAGCCTCCAATACTTTCACCCGGTCTCCTTTATCCGCACTAAACTCATGGTCATCGCTAACGAAATCCTTGATGAGTATAAATTCTTCCTCCATCCCCTAAAGAATGATCATTTCAAAAATTTAATTAAGTTCCGCATTCGACGATATCTATTTCGGATTTTCAAAACACAATATTGAACACTTAATATAACCTGGAGCGGTCTGATTAGATTCACGTGTTGATGTCTAAGGGAAAAATACTTCTGAGGTTTTGGACAGCAAACTTGACTATAATGACTTGGGAGTGCGAGTAGCTAGCAACGGTAGCTATTCTCTCCATGAATACGAGTTTTCATTGAAGCCGCATTTCTGTTAGCAATTGCCTATAAAAACATATTAGAAAGAAAAAGTAATATTCTATATTTCGATAGTTCATTACAGAGATATTCGAATGAGTTTCTGATTAACATAATGCCTCATTGGAGGCAACAACGATCTTTAGATCCAAAATTACCCCGCATGAGACTTGTGGCAAAACTGTGTCGGTTCCACTCACTTGAAGGTAACGCGGTGTTCTAACTGGTTGAAAATAGAGACACTTTTGTACTACAAGTCTCGTTTAAGGTGTTTTTGTATTGTGGGGCTCTGTGCCCAATTTTTCGTGAATCAGGTTCAAGGAGACACAACCTACCGACACACATTCATCTCAACCGAAAGCATGTAGTAGATATAAAACCCTCTGTGTGGTCTAAAGACATCCTACAGAATACATTTTTGGTTCCTTTTTCGAAAATATCATCATCTAATTGACCTATGAGTAAAAGTAATGTAACAACAAGTCTAACAGTCTATAGTTTGAGAAAAATGTGAATTGAAATTCGGATCGACTGGTGGTATCTACTTTAATCGATTCATCGTGCGTACTCAGCTGTTAACTGGCGTTTGGATACTCCTGTAGGAGCGCTAGTGTCGTAGACGAAAAGATAATCAGGGTATTTTTACCATAAAAACATGTAAAAGTAAAATTAGCTGTAGCATCTTCAATATTACAAATTTTTTATGGAAAACTGAAGAGAACTGAAGTGTCAGCCCTTATCTGTTCAGATGAACCCAACTTCAGTTTTTGTTTTTTTTTTGCAGAACATTTTTTTCACTGATTATCTTTTTGCCCAAATACACCTATCAGCGTGTCGCATTTCATTAGGCCGCTAGAGAGCGACTCTTTAGCTTCCAAACACGAATACTTAGCTTTAGTAAAACTCAGATATGTGTTAGTAAAAAGCTGATTGTTCCTTCTTAGAGAAGAGATTAAAGTACTAGGAGACAGCGGGAAGTTAATAATTAGAATAGTATACTCATAAGTCACCCAATTTAAGCATAATAAAGGGTATTTTGTGTTCAGGTGGGAGAGGCATCATTAGCTGTGTGAGACGAGGTTAATGAATTATTCCCCATTGAAAATTACTGGTTAGTTTATATTAAATAATAAAAAGGGGTTACAAGCTCGTAGCCAGGATTCTTTAGAAGAGGGGACTCACTGGGGGCTCGCCAAAGACATCTTATGAATTTTTTTTTCTCATAAGAAACAAGAAGGGCAATGAAATTCATTTGAAAAGCACATTTTCGCAGAGTTTCTAGATATCTACAATTTTAATTGGAACTTTGAAATTTATCCTTTTCTAAAAGTGTGACACTGATTCAAGTATGTGTACATGCAGGGACGAAAACAAGGGGGTACGGGGGCAGTTTACCTCCCCAAGTCTCCGCCGGAGTTGGGAAATTTTAGTAAATGGATCAAAAGTTGCAGAAATCTAACAAGTTACAAGGTTTTTTTTTTAGCCAATACGAACAAATTTTGATGCTTCGGGATTTTGAGTTGAGTCAGTTGGAAATTTAACAATTTGTGCCCCTCCAGAAAAAACTCTTCGCTACGTCTCTGTGTACGTGTGTGTCTGTAAAAATTATCCTCTGACTTCATTTTACTTTGTCTGGAACTCGAATTCAAGATCAAGAAACAAACAATGTTGCAATACAATATGAAGTACCTTACAGGGCCGGTTTGAGCAATTTTTACTGAGAGAGAGGGGGGGTGAATTATAAAAATGCAGAATTGCCAAATAGAAAAAATTTTAGTCACATTTTTCCGACTTTATGAACCGCTGAAGCAAAAAAAAAAAATGCTTTTGATTTGGATTTTTTTTAAACTGAAAATTCTTAACTGAGCTACTAAATAAGCCATGAAAGCGGGAAAAAAGCTTCCGACTTCTCGAATTTTCTCAACTTTTTCATTCGGCATTTGAAAAAAATAGAAAATGTAAAAGAAAGATCAGTTTCAAAAAGTTTGTCAAAATTGCCTAATGAAAAATGACTGGGAGTGTGACACTCCTCCCCCCTCGCACCGGCCCTGAGAACCTACTATTTTTTTCAATTTTTTATTTTTCCCCAATTTTTTCTTCAGGTTTTCAACATTTTCTTTCAACGTGCAAAAAAAATTTTTTATCCTCGAAAAACGGACTTCGATTGGTGAAAGGGGCTCCCCCCGCACGCCTCTCCCATTAAGGACCTGAGAGGTTGTCATTACAAAAGATACCTATAAGAATTGGTTTTGATTCACCCTATTCAAGTTATGTAACGACATAAACAGGGACGTAACCATAGAGGACTGCGGGTGGATCCGGCTTCTCCGGTCTCCCAGGTTGGCCACCTCTTCAGAAAAACTTCTTCATCTACCCCCTCCTCATATACACGCTATACATGGACGCATTGGATACGTGCCCTCAAAATTTTTATGGCCTCTTTGGCACACTCGGGAATTAATTTCTAGTTACTCCTCTGCACACAAGAAACTTCATTTTCATCGTAAAATGGTAATTTCATTGTATTTGTGTACGTGTCAATTTCTTTTTAATTTCTCCAGCTCATAAGTGCAAGTAGCTGACCTTAAGGGGCGGGGCTCATGCGGCGGACATGTATCAAAATAATGCTGAAAATTCTTTTATTTGTATTTTTGTTTTCAGTTTTTGAGGGATTTTCGGTAGATTTGAAGGACTAAGCTCCCCCCTCGCGTTTATGTTCCAATCTCGCTATAGATACAACTCCTGCTGCCATACATTGAGCATTTTGAGGAATCCTTACCTACTTAGCTTTATGTTAAAGACACTTTAGAAACAAGAGACTCCAGAAAAACTGATAACCCTGATGAAAAACATGTATACCAACTTACAAGCACGAATAGTCACAGACAAAGTGGGAAAATTTTTCAAATTGAGAGGGGAGTGAAGCAGGAAGACCCAGTCTCCTCCTTACTGCTTAACCCAACTTTGTAAGAAATCTTTCAAAACAATGGAGTGGAAAAATTAGGGATTAGATAAACCTAAATGGGGAGAACTTGAGAAATTTTTGTTTCGCGAATGATGTGATGCTGATCTTGAGAAGCCCAGAAGAGTTGCAAAATTTATAATGAACTAAATTTGGCTGGGAAGGAGGCTGAATTAATAATTAACCCTAGAAAAAACAAAACTATTATCAAATTTAAAAGAACAAAATTTAAATTTGGAAGGTAAAATAATGGACAGTGTTACAGAATTCATGTACCTAGGCCATGGTGTTGTCCCAGATGAATCCGTGTAATAGAACAGTGAAAAGAAGGATTGCAGTTTTATGGAAGAATTTTTGGGGGTTGAAACATATCTTGAAAGGAAAATTCCAAAATATGTAGAAAATTCAAATCACAAACAGTTCAAACAGTTGCATTTTTCCGGCCTTATCGTATAAGTGCCAGGTATGGGCCCTAACAAGGAAAAAAAATGAAAGGAAAATAGAAACCTACAATTTTAAATATGAAAAAGAGAGACAAGATAAACATACAATGGATAAAAAAAAAAAAGCTATAAAACAGTCAAAGTTTTGCGCATGCAATTCGAAGGGAAAAGTGACAATGGGGGGGGGGCACGTGACAAGAATGATTAGTATAAGATAGACAATAAAATCCAAATCTGGGCTACTACTGTGGGGAAAGGGCAAACAAGGCAAATTGGGACTAAGGTGGTCAGACGACTTCTCAAAACTTCTAAGACACAACTTATATCACCGAATAGCTCGGCACTAATGAGAATAGGCGCGGTTGAGTGAAGCCTTAGCCCAGCAAAGGGCAAACGATCGGTATAGTACCAAATTGTACATATTTTTTGTAAAGTTAAAAATAAAGGCCTTGATTGACTGATTGACTGTACTTTTTATTGCATTATTAAATACGTCAACTTTTTGCAAAATACATATTGCTTATCTTCTTGGAGTGTTAAGCCAGTTATCACTGGCTTAGCTTAGCTGATGGCTTTTAAGCTGCTGATTGACTATGCTTATAGCTTTAGGCTAATTTTCCGGTTTCAAATACGGCTTAATGCTGTTTGGCTTATGGCTTAATCTTTGCACATGAGTTGACTTCAGTCACTAGTTAGAAAATTGGAATTGATGTACTGAGTACTGATCCTCGCAGTACTGATCGAGGTTCACGGTAACAAATTTTAAAAGATGGCAAATTTTTTGTCAATTTACTGACAAATTATTTGTATTTTTATTTGACTGTTAGCATTAGCTGAATTGATGAGTTTAAGCCACAAAATCTAGCTTATGGCTGACTTATGGGCTGAAAGCCGAATTGCAAAATTCGCCTGACTGGCTTTTGGTTGAATTAATAACGATCAGACATCCAAAACTACAGACCAATTAGTCTTACCTCAAACATTAGTGACATTTTTCTCAAAATTATTAAAGATAGAATGTACTCCATCCCAGATGCAAACCAACCCTTTGAACAGGCGGGCTTTAGAAAGAAATATTCGACTGTAGACCACATTCAAACTTTGAATACAATTCTGGAAAGGGCTAGAGAGTACGACTTTGAGTTATACGCACTATTTGTCGATTTCAACAAAGCATTTGATACTCGTTACCATGATAAAATTTGGTCAGCTCTTCAAAATCACGAAATTCCCAACAAGCTAATAAATATTCTGCGAGGCTTATCTACTCATCGATAACATACCCCACCTTATCACCTGCATAACTCACAACAAGCTCTCACACCTCATTTACTGTAAAATCTCGAATATAATACGCACTTTTTCCCCAAAAATTTTGGCCTCAAAATTTGAGGTGCGTATTATACACGGGATCATTTTTTTACCAATGAAAAATGATACATTACACAGAATAACTGATAAATTCTGGTGCATGCACCAACACTTGAAGCAAATGTAGATAAGGAGTTCAATGAATACTGACAACAACAATGTATGTCCAAAGCGGAAGAGTTATTAATTGAAAGTGATGATGATTAAGTATTTTTTGAATTTTTGGACGTGCTTGCACCAATTTTTTTTTATATTCTGTCTTTGTAAATTTTAATGCGTATTATACACGAATTTAACTTGTTTTTTGAAAAATGTCTTGAAAATCTGGGTTGCGTTTTATATTTGAAATTTTACAGTAAGTTCACTGGACCCATTACGTTTTAAAAGCCTTAAGATGTACCGAGGCCATGGCCTATAGGCGTTTAAAGTCTCGCTAAATTAAAAAAAAAAAATGGGGAGGCATTATAAAATTGGATAGGAAAAAGGCGAAAAAATTTCCGATAAAAAGAGGTGTAGGACAGCCTGACCCCTTGTCGCCTAACCTTTTCAATGCAGTTCCTGAACTCGACTTTCGGAACCTGGGTTGCGAAGAGAAAGGTCTAAAAATTAATGGTAATTATCTGAGCAATCTTAGGTTTGCAGACGACCTGATCATACTGGGCAAAAACTTGACGGAGCTACAAGGAATGGCTGAGGAACAAAAGAAGGAAGGAGAAAGAGTAGGACTAAAAATGAATCTTTCGAAAACGAAACTTTTGACTACAAATAAGGTAGCAAAATTACGATTGGGTGAAGCTGACGTAGAAAAGATCGGCGAATACAAATACTTAGGTCAGACTGTAGCCATTCAAAATAAATTTGACTCGGAAGTAAAAGTAAGGATCAATATAACACTTGGAAGAGCTTTTGGGCACAAATACAAGTACGAGTATTTAACTCAACGATAGGACTCAAAAAATAAAATCAAAATATTAAGACAGCTGCATTATCTCCTCACTAATCTATGGGGCACAAACCTGGGCTATTACTAAAGCGCAACTCAACAAAATACAAGTAACACAAAACAAAATGCTACGACACATAATGAGAATAAAACTTATGTCCAAAATCAGCAACGAGGAACTGTATCACAGAGCAGGCACGAGTATGGTAACATAAAATCAAAAAGGTGAAGTTGAAGTTTGCGGGACACATAACAAGAGAGCAACAAGAGATGGCATAAGGTCACCAGCGGGTGACCCCATTTGAGAATAGGAGAAAGAAAGGCAGGCCACCAGTGAGGTGGAGAGATGAAATAGTGGAAAGGATTGGCAGACTTTGGACAAGGGCAGCACAGAACAGAAACGCTCGGGAAAATATTGGGGAGGCTTATGCTCCCAGTTGGGCTTGTTGATACGATTACGTACAACAAGGCTGTTAAAGATAAAATTGTGACTTAAGCTTTAGCTGAAATCACTAGTAGCTTCAGCTTAACATCCCTGTTATTATCGGCAATGAAGCTATTTCACGAGTATTTTAGTTGTCTAAGTACACCAAGATAATCTACTTTTACAATATTTTTATACGGTTTCCCGGATGTTATTTTGCACAAACATCACAAAAAACAAATAGAAGCAAGTGACAATTAGAATCCATTATAGGCGAAGACAAAGTCTTCAAAGCCGAATAATTCGCGTACATTTACCTCCTGAGTTGAGCAACTGCCATTCGGTAAGCTCTTACGTAGATCGTCGATGCTAATAGAACCGCATCGAGAAAAGAGATCAGAGCAGTCTTGACCTTTTGGCTTCGTGATTCGAGGCGAGTAACCGTAATTTGAGAATCTGTTTGTCGCTATCCGCGGCAATTTCAGCGCGTTGAATACGTGTAACGGTGTAAAGTGTTGAATGCCGTTTTCGTCTAGAACTGTGTACGGAACTTTACCAGTCAACACGTCTCTGGCTGCCTCTCTGGGTAGAACCATCTGCACGCCTTTTTTCAATATCAAAAATGTTCTACCAGTCTGCCTAGACTTCACCATGAAGTCTTCGACCGCGAGCGTATTGTCGCCGAGCAACAAACTACTCGGAATGTCCGCCGACGATCGCAGAACCAACGATTCCTCAGGAATCACCATTAACACCGCGCTTTCTCTGACTAATTCTCGTAGCCTGGGGTCGTTACGAGCAGCGTATGGATCGTATTGCAAATCTCGTAGCGCGCTTCTGAAGCTCGGCTGCTTGGCCGCCAACTGCCGCATGACTGTCAGCCGTTTCAGCACCTCCATCACGACCTTGTCTTTGGCTAGTATGGGCATTGAGTTCGAGTCTTTTAGAATATCGTTCAGCATTACGACGACTTCGCTCATTCCGAGTGCTTTCGCCAGTCCAATAGCGTCGACCACCAGGGATCGAAAATCGTCCCCTCTCGTCCTCTTCAGCGTTTGGTTCACCTTTTGCTCGCTAGTTTCAGCAACCGCTTGGACTATGGCTCGGTGCAACGTATCCACTGCTTTTTTCTCATCGCCCGACTTATCTTTCAGTATATCAGCCGCATTCTGCAATACCCTGTTAACGAAATCGGGATTCTCACGGCTCATATGTTGGAAGGCGATGCAGACCGCCATCTCATTTTCGTCTAAAATTGAACTTAGCTTCTTCACGACGTCTTCTTCCAATTCAAAATTATTTTGGATGAGGTTTTTGAGTAGCTGGATTTTATTCGGCGGTTTCTCTCGTACTTCCGTTAGCAGGTTAGCTGTGAGAGAATGCAGTGTACTTATTGTTTGTAGTTTATGCGCCGGGTTAACGTTGACCACCTTCTCCAAAATATCCCCGAGTTCGGTGAGGAGCTCGGCGTCATTTTTATCATCACCAACGAGCAGCATTTTCTGAAGAACCGTTTTCAGGTTATCGTCGGTGACATCAGCGATCGAGATGGCCGCTCCTAGCTCCTTGATCTGTTGCAAGTTCGATAGAATGTGACTGATGTTGACCGAGTGCGACGAGTCCACATTTAAGTGATCGGCCACTTTGCAGGCGGCTCTGGTAGCTAGGAGCGACTCGTTTCGAGCCTTTGCAGCTAAATCAGAAGTAAGCGCGTGCAGCGTTTTTACTTTCTGAGTTTTATGTTCCAAATCGACTTTGATAATATCCTCTATCGCGTCTCCTAGAACGTTGAAAAGCTCGGCGTTTTCTGGATCATAGCCGCATTCTGATGCCAGGTTCAAGAGCACTTTTACATCTTCATTTTGGATGTTTTCGAGGATAACCTTTGTCGATTTTACTTGCTCCAGGTTTGACAGAATGTCGCTAATTAAAGACTTATCAACTTGCAAATCATTTGCAACTCTATGTGCTGTCTCTTTAATCAATGCCGATCTATCATGCAGCTTTGCAGCCAAGTGATCAGTCAGAAGGCGGAATTTGTCAACAGTCTGCGAAGTAAGATCCGGATTTACTTTAGTCGTGTTGTTGAGAGCGTTTCCTAATGTTTGAAGAAAATCAGCGCTTTCGACGTCGCCTTTGTAGGCTAGTGCCAAGTCCACTATCCTTTTTAAGTCTTCGTCTTGAACATCCTGGCTCGAAACGACCGCATTCGATCGTTTAATCTTGTGCAGATTCGACAAAATATGGCTGACGTTTACAGCAGAGGCATTGACGTTCATCTTGTTGGCGATGTTGGTGGCAGTTTCAACAACTAGTAATGATTTTTCGCGGGCCTCAGAAGCCAGATCAGAAGTCAACGCGCATAGCGTGTTCACCACTTGCAGCTTGTGCTGAGGATTGTTTTTAATGATTTTCTCCAGGGAATTGGATACTTTTTCCAAAAACGAGTCGTTTTTGCATTCCAGCACTAAGCTCACTAGTGTTTTCAGGTTTTTGTCTTTAATACTGTCGCTAGAAAGGGCGAGGTCTGAGTGCTTGATTTGTTCTAGATTGGATAAAATTAAATTTATTTTGGAAGCGTCCACCTTCACCTTGTTCGCAATTTTAGACGCGAGTTTTCCGACTCGGTTGGACTTGTCGCGTACAGCCGACACTAGATCAGTGGTTAATGAATGCATCGAGTCAATGCCCTCAACTTTGTTTTCTGCATCAACTCTGATTGTGTTTTCAATGGCGTCTGCTAATGTATGCATGAATTCGGGACTATCGACATCATTATCGTTGAACAAGGCGAGATTCAAAAGAATTTTCAAATTCTCGTCCTTGATGTCATCGTTAGTTACGTAAGATTGAGATTGCTTCAACTGCTTAAGGTTGGAAAGAATTCGATTTACATTTATCGCGTGCGAGGCATCGACCTTCAAACTGCTCACAACCTTGCACGCGGTTTCAGCTGCCAATAGCGCTTTGTTATTCACTTTTGAGAAAAATTGAGCGGCTGAGGAGTGCAGTGCGTCCACAATTTGCGACTTATGCTCCGGGTTGAGCTTGATTATGCTTTCCAGAGCATCGCCCAACATCTGAAGGAAATCCTCGTCGTCGGTGTCGCTTTCGCAATCCAAGGCCAGGCTCAGCAGCTTCTTCAGGTTTTTATCGTCGACTTTTTCATACGGCAACTCGACATCCAGTTGCTTAATCTGCAGAAGATTCGACAGGACAGAACTAATTTTCGCGCCAGAAGCTTTATCCATGTTCAAATGTTGTACAACTCTGTTGGCGGTCTTGTTGATCAGTAAAGAGGTCTCGCCAGCTTTGGTAGCGAGGTCAACGGCCACGTCGTGAAGTTTTTGTATGGTTTGAGTTTCGAGCTCCGGATTTAGTTTTATCGTTTTTTCTAGAGCTACTCCCAACGTATGCAAGAAGTCAGCGTTGTTTGGATTACCGTCGCATACCTGTGCTAGGTTAATCAGTAGTTTAACGTTTTCATCTGCGATGTTATTGGTTGGGACGAGTACTTTTGACTGTCTTATTTGTTGAAGGTTCAATAGAATGTCACTCATTTTCATCACTTGTGACGCGTCGACATTTAGATCGCTGGCGGCTGCAAATGCAGCCTCTGTAGCGGTCAGCGACTTGCTAGATTTGTCAGAAGCGAGTTCTGCAGTCAGCTCGTGCAGTTTTTCAATATTCTGCAGTTTGTGCTCCGGATCTGCCTTGATGGATTTCTCGAGAGCCCTGCCCAATGTCTCCAGATGTTCGCGGTCTTCTTTGCATTGTAACGCAATGGTTAACAGTGATTTCAGGTTTTCATCCTCAACGAGCTCGGCTGCAAGCGGCACATCTCCTTCCGTGATGCGCTGTAAATTGGATAAAATTTGACCCAATTTAACAGAATGAGACTGATCGATGTTGCACTTGTGGGCGATTTTACGCGCAATTTTATTAACCTGAACAGATTTCTCGCCTGCTTTTGCAGCCAAGTCGACTGTTAAAGCATGTAGCGTGTTAACAGTCTGCTGTTTGTGTTGTAAATCGACCTTAATGGTGTTTTCTAAAGCGTCTTTTAACCGCTGCACATATTCGGTGTCATCTTTGCGGTCATCGTATTCTTGGGCAAGGTTTAACAAAAGCTTAAGATTCGGGTCTTCGACCTCGTTGCTGGGTATCGCTACACACGACTCCTTCACCCGTTGAATATTTGACAGAATGTCACTCATTTTAATGAGCTCCGACGTGTTGAGGTTCAGATGATTCGCTACTTGCATCGCGTTTTCAGTAAGTAGTTGGGACCTATTTCGCACTTTGGCGCCAATTTTCATGACGGATGTATGCAAAGCTTCGATGTTTTCTATTTTATGTTCAGGGTCGTTTTTCGCGATGTCCTCGATAGCGTTTCCCAGCTGTTGTAGGAGCTTGGCATCACCTTCCCCGCTGTTGTGTCCAAGAACACATTCTATCAGCCTTTTGACGTCATCGTTACAATCTTTCGAGATATCGATGTCCGACGACTTGACTTGCTGCAGATTGGATAGAATTTGATTCAGTTTCATCGCATGAGCCTCGTCAACGTTTATGTTTTTGGCGATTTGGCGAGCAGTCTTGTCGATGAGTTTTGATTTTTCTCCCGCGATTTCAACCAAGTCGGCAGTGAGTGCGTGTAACGAATCAATTGTTGACAGCTTCTCACCCGCCTCAACGTTTATCGTGTTTTTCAACGCACTTGCCAGTGTTTTCATTGTGTCTACCCCGCCTTTTTCAGCATCGCATGCCATCACCAAATTCATGAGAACTTGAAGTTTTTCATCTTTGATCTCTGAGATGGCAACTTGCGCCTCTTTCACTTGCTGAAGATTCGATAATATACTACTCATCTTCAGCAACTGAGCCGTGTTCACATTCAAGTCATTTGCGATTGTAAATGCAGTCTGAGAGACTAGCAGTGTCTTATCATTAACTTTAGATATGATACCGCGAGTTAGAGCGTGCAGCGAATTAATAGTCTGCAATTTCCGATCAGGTTCTGCTCTGATTATTTTTTCTAAAGCACTACCCAGCAACTCAAACAGCTCTGGGTCATTGCTGTCTGATTGTAAAGCAAGGTTTATTAACTGTTTCCAACTTTCGTTTTTAATTGCTTCCTTTTCAACATCGACATTAGATAACTTCATTTGTTGCAGATTTGATAGAATCTCACCCAGCTTCTGCGAATACGCATCGCCAACATTCAGATTTTGGGCGATATTGAGGGCAATTTTGTGGATGCGTTTTGATTTTTCACTCATAGTCGCAGCCAGCCCGGCCGTTAGTGTGTGCAGGGTGTCAATTGTTTGCAGTCTATGGTCTGGTTCAACATTGATAGAGTTTTCTAAAACACCAGCCAGCGCTTTGATGACTTCAAAATCTTTCTTGGTTGGGTCACACGACAATGATAGATTCAAAAGCAGTTTAAGTTTCTCGTCTTCAATGTTTTCAGTTGCAATAGCCCCGTGGGATTGTTTGATTTGTTGCAAATCCGATATAATATGACTTAGTTTCATCAAATGAGGAATGTCAACATTCAGGTCATTTGCCACTGTATATGCGGTTTCAGTGGTTAAGAGCGATCTATTGCGGGCTTTTGAAGCGAGATTAGAGGTTAACGCGTGCATAGAGTCAATATTTTGGACCTTGTGTTCGACATCCCCCTCGATCATGGTTTCTATAACTGCTCCAAGAACGTGGAGTTGCTCAGCCTCTCCTACAGTATTACATTCTAACATGGTGGTTAGTAATGTTTTTAAATTCTCGTCTTTTATATCTTCTCTGGAAACATCAAGAGTAGACTGTTTGATTCGTTGGATGTCAGAGAGGATGTGGTTCAATTTAGCAGTCTGAGCATCATCAATACCCCATTTATTTGCGATTTCACTTGTGATTTTTTCAACCAAGTGTGATTTATTGTGTGCCTTAGTGGCTAAGTCAAGAGTCAACTGGTGCAGAGTCTCAATTGTGGCGGTTTTACATTCAGGATCAACTTTTATGGTTCTCTGAAGAGCATCAGCAAATGTTTGGATGGCAGTTGTATTGCCCGTGTCACAATCAGAAGCAAGTGCGAGGTTCAGCAACAATTCTAAATTTTCATGCGGCACATCTGCATCAGAGATGACAACATCCGAACGCTGGATTTGTTGCAGATTTGATAGAATATGACTCATCTGTATCAACTGAGGCGCATTTACTTTCAAGTCATTAGCAACGTCATAGGCTTTTTTGGTAATCAATAATGATTGGTCGTTCACCTTTGCGGCAAGATCAGCTGTCAACGCGTGTAACGAATTGATATTCTGCAGCATGTGTGCCGGGTCCGTCTTGAGAGTGTTTTCCAAAACAACCCCCACTGTTTCGAGGAATTCAAGGTCTTTGTTGCTGTCGCACTCTGCGGCTGATTTCACTAACATTTTCAAAGTCCTGTCTTTGACATCATCTTTGGTAATGTCGATGTTAGACAATGCCACTTTCTGCAAATTAGACAGAATTTGGCTGAGCTTAATGGCATGCGCGTCATCGACGTTCAATCTGTTCGCAATTTGGCACACCGATTTTTCAAACAGATTTGATTTTTCACGCGCCTTTGCAGTCAGGTCAGTGGTCAAAACATGCAGCCTGTCAATTATCTGTGATTTGTCCTCGGAATCAACGTTGAACGTTTTTTGTAGAGCATCAGCTAGCGTTTGTATGGCTTCTGCATCTTCTTGTTTGTCGTCGCAAGCTAAAGCCAGGTTCAATAAAAGCTCTAAATTTTCATCTACAATATCTTTGTCAGAAACAGCAAAACCAGAGCGTTTGAATTTATGGAGGTTTGACAAAATACGACTGATTTTAACTAAACGGGGTGTGCTCATTTCAAGATCATTTGCAACAGTGAAAGCCGTTTCAGTGGTTAGAAGTGCGCGGTCACGTGCTTTTGAGACAAATTGAGTAGTTAAATCGTGCAGCGAGTCGATATTCTGTATTCGGTTTCCAGGATCCTCGTTGATTGTGTTTTCTAAAACCGATGCGATCGCAATCAGAAGCTTGGTGTCTCCTTCACCGCTGTCGCAATCTAAAGCCATTTTTATTAGCTTTTTCAAAGTCTTATTGCAGCAGTCTTCTTTAGTCACGTCAATGTCGGATAACTTCATTTGCTGCAGATTAGATAAGATCTGACTGAGTTTAATTATGTGTCCGTTGTCGACATTCAGTTTATTTGCAACCTTGACGGCAATTTTCTCAATTAGCTGGGATTTTTCTTGCATCTGCGAAGCTAAGTTCGAGGTCAGTTGGTGTAAGCTATCAATTGTGTTCAGTTTGTCATTGGAATTGACTGTAACTGTTTTCTGGAGAGCGTTGGCGAGTGACTTTATGACATCACCGTCTTCCTCAAGGTCGCCGCCTAACGCCAGATTCAACAACAACTGCATATTCTGATCCGGAATGTCTTGATCAGAAATGGCGACGTTTGTTTGCTTAATTTGCTGTAGATCTGATAGAATATGCTTCATTTTCATAAGTTGGGATGTGCCCAAGTTGAGGTCATTTGCAACCTCAACAGCTGTCTCAGTAGTTAACAGCGACCTATCGCGAACTTTTGATGCAAGCCCAGTTGTTATTCCATGCAGTAAATTGATGTTATGTTCTTTGTCATCCAGGTTCATTTTGATTGTATCTTCCAAGACGGCTGCAACTGCTGCGAGGTAGTCGGCATCCCCTTTACCGATGTCGCACTTCAACGCGGTTTTCACCAGATTTTTCAAGTTCTCATCTCCGATGTTCTCTTTGGAAATGTCCACGTTTGATAATTTGACTCGCTGTAAATTGGATAAAATTTGCCCTACTTTGGCAGTGTGCGCCGCATCCAGATCTAATGCAAGGGCGACATGACTGGCGGTTTCTTCAACCAGGTGCATTTTGTCGCGTGCCTGCAAAGCCAAGTCAGCAGTCAATTTATGCAATGTATCGACAGTGTGCAACTTGGCCTCAGGGTCAAACTTGATAGTTCGCTGGAGAGCATCTGCTAATGTCTGCACAATTTCTCCATCACCTTGATCTTTGCACGCTAACGCGAGATTCAATAATAGTTCTAGATTTTCATCCGGCACGTCTTTGCTCGCAATTGCCAAATCTAATTGCTCGATTTGTTGAAGGTTAGCCAAAATATGGCCAACTTTTACCAGGTGAGACGTGTTCATTTTCAGGTCATTTGCGACCGTGTACGCGGTCTCGGCAGTAAGCAGGGTTTTCTCGCGCGCTTTTGAAACCATATCTGAAGTTAATGCGTGTAATTCGTCGATATTCTGCAACTTGTTTCCCAAGTCCGCCTTGATTGCGTTTTCTAAAGCAGCGCTTGCAGCTTGCAGGAATTTGGCATCACCCGCGCCGCCACATTTTAAAACACCGTTGATCAGCGCCCTGAAACTCTCATTTCCGATGTGTTTTTTCGCGATGTTGACCTTGGACGAGTTAAGCTGTTGCAAATTTGATAAAATCTGACCCAGTTTTATTGAATGCGCTTCGCCAACGTCTAATTTGCTCGCTACTTTGCTCGCAGCCTTTTCAACCAGACGCGACTTTTCTTGTGTTTTCGCCGCTAACTTCAATGTTGATTCGTGAAGCGAATTGATTGTCTGTAGTTTATCATCCTCATCGACCTGTATTGCCCGTTGAAGGGCGTTTGCCAGAGTCTTTATAATGTCAGGGTCTGCTTTTTCAGCGTCACAAGCTAGCGCCAGATTCAGCAACAGTTCTACATTTTCATCAGTCACATCTTGGTCAGAAATGGCGAAATTCGATTGTTTGATTTGCTGAAGATTTGCTAAAATGTGACTCATTTTGATCAAATGAGGCGTGTTCACGTTCAAATCGTTGGCGATTCTCAGTGCGGTTTCAGTGGTCAGCAAGGATTTTTTGCGGCCTTTGGACGCGAACTCGCATGTCAACGTATGCAGCGATTCAAGATTTTCAGATTTATGTTCCTGGTCTATGTTCACTAATTTTTCAATTGCGGCCCCAACCGCATGCAGAAATTTAGCTTCTCCTTTGCTGAAGTCGTAGCTGAGTGCGGTTGCCATCAGAGCCTTCAGATTCTCGTCTTTAATTTCCTCTCGAGGTATATCCACACTGGACAGTTTGATTTGTTGGATGTTAGACAAAATCTGACTCAGTTGTACAGATTGTGCCTCATTGAGATCTAATTTAGACGCGATCTCATGAGCGGTCTTTTTCACCAAGCGTGATTTGTCGCGTGCTTTTGAGGCCACTTTGGCAGTCAGTCTGTGTAAGTCATCAATTGTGCCGAGTTTCTGATCAGGGTCAGCTTTAATGGTGTGTTCTAGAACATCGGCAAGTGTCTTCATCATTTCCGCATCCGGCGCCGTTGTGTCACACGCCAACGCCAAGTTCAAGAGCAGTTCTAAATTTTCGTCCTTTACATCTTCACTGGAAATGGCAACCTGCGATTGTTGTATTTGCTGGAGATTTGACAAAATATGACTCATTTTCATCAAGTATGGTGTGCTCACTTTCAAGTCATTTGCAACTGTGCAGGCGGTTTCGGCAGTCAATTTGGACCGGTCGCGTACTCCAGAGGCAAGATCAGCCGTCAGCTTTTGCAAAGAGTCAATGTTCTGTAACTTCAGCTCCGGATTGGCGCCAAGTGTTTTCTCCAAGGCCACACTAACCTGCTGCAGAAAGGCGGCATCTCCTTTCTTGCCATTGCACTCTAATGCTGCGTTCACCAACACTTTGAGATTCTCGTCTTTGATATTTTCAACTGAAATATCAGAGGTAGATAATTTGATCTGTTGCAGGTTTGATAGAATCTGGCTCAGTTGTACTGAGCGAGCTTCATCCACCCCCAGTTTCTTAGCGACCTTGGATGCAGTCTGTTTCACCAGCTGTGACTTGTCATGCACTTGTGAAACCAGATTGGCGGTCATTTGGTGTAAAGTCTCAATAGTCTGCAGTGTTTGTTCGGGGTCAATTGTGATTGTTTTTTCCAGAACATCTCCTAGTATTTTCATAGCACCAGCGCTATCTTTCTCATCACTGGCTAAGGCAAGATTCAGCAACAACTCCAGGCTTTTGTCTTGAATGCTATCTGTGGGAATGGCGACGTTGGATTCTTTGATTTGTTGTAGATTTGATAGGATATGATTCATCTTTACAAGGTGTGGTGTGTCAACCTTCAGTTCATTAGCAATGGCGCAGGCTGACTTCGCAGCAGACTTAGTCCGGTTGTTCACTTTTGATACAAGGTTATTGGTCAGCTTTTGCAACGCGTTGATGGTGTCGAGCTTATGCTTGGGGTTAATGTTGATTGCATTTTCCAATGCAGCACCGACTGTTTGTAGAAACACCGGGTCCTTCGCATCAGTTTTCTGAGTCAACTCCAACAGAATTTTGAGGTTTTCATCTCCAATACATTCGTTGGCAAGAGACACATTTGACAGTTTCATCTGCTGCAAGTTTGATAGAATCTGACCAAGTTTCATTGATTCAGGTTTGTCAACATTCAATCTACCAGCAATAGCGCAAGCTGTTTGATCGACTAATGATGCTTTTTCTTTAGCTTTCATTGCCAGATCGATGGTCAGTGCGTGTAATGCGGCAACAGTTTGGGTCTTCTTGTCAAGATCAACTTTGATTGTGTTTTGCAGCGCATCGGCAAGTGTTTTCATAGCTTGAGTATTTTCCCCACCAACTTCGCATACTGATGCTAGATTTAAGAGCAGTTCTAGATTTTCGTCTTTAACATCTTCAATGGGGACACCAAGCTCTTTGATTTGTTGTAGGTTTGATAGAATGTCAGTCATTTTGATCATGTCAGATGGATTGAATTTCAACTCTTGAGCGATTTCAAAAGCAGTGTCTGTGGTCTGTTTTGATTGATCGCGTAGTTCAGAAGCTAGTGCAGAAGTTAATGTGTGAATGGTGTCAATCTTCTGCAATTTGTGTTCAGGGTTGATGTCAATTGCCTTCTCTAGAGCGTCTCCCAATGTCTGCATGAACTTGACATCAGTCAGTTCGGTATCACATTGCATCGCCACTTCAATAAGATTTTTTAAATCCTCGTCCTCAACCACAGTCGGCAGATTTGACTGTTTAATCTGCTGCAAATTGGTTAGAATTTCGGTCAATTTGCCAGAATGCAGCTGGCTGACATTCAACCTACTCGCAATCTGGCTTGCTGTGTCAGCAACTAGCTGTAATTTTCCCTCTACTTTGGAAGCCAGATTTGCAGTCAACTCTTGCAATGTATTAATTGTTTCCAGCTTATTATCCGGGTCTAGATTGATTGTGTTTTCTAATGCAGAAGCCAGAGCAGTCAACTGGCCGTTTTCATCACCATGGTCAGCGAGTGTAAGACTAAGCAGAACCTGCAGATTTTCATCTGTCACTTCTAGGAAGGCAATGTTTGCGTTCTTCATTTCTTGTAGATTCGACAGAATGTGACTTACTTTAATCGAATTGGATGGATCAATGTCCAAGTTGGCTGCTATCATGTATGCATTTCCCATGACTGGGTAGGCACTAGCCCGCGCTTTTGAAGCGAGTTCGCCAGTTAGCACAAGCAGCGTATTGATTGTTTGGAGTTTATTTCTCGGGTCTACATTGACAGTGCTTTCCAATGCTATTCCCAAAGCCTGCAACAGTTCGACATCCTCAGCATCGCCGTTGCAATCTGACACCAAATTCAACAACATTTTCAAGTTTTTGTCTTTGATGTCCTTTCGTGAGACGAACATATTCGAGTGCTTGATCTGTTGCAGGTTTGATAGAATTTGAGCCATTTTGATCGAGGCTGACGAATCAATGTTCATCTTGGTTGCTGCATGGCAGGCAATCTCATTGACCAGTAGAGCGCGCTCACGCACCTTTGTTGCCAAGTCAATGGTGGCCGCATGCAGCGTGTTGATGGTTTCAAGTTTATGCTCCAGGTCAACTTTGATAGTATCCTCAAAAGCATCGCCTAATGTGTGCAGGAACTCGACACTCTCCTTATCGCAGTCACTTTCCAGTGCCACGTACAGTAGCATTTTCAAGTTCTCATCCTTAATGTCGTCCTTTCGAATAGCAACGTTTGCTTGTTTGATCTGCTGCAGGTTGGATAAAATCTGACTCATTTTCACAGAGTATGACGCGTCTATATTCAGGTTGTCTGCAATTCTGCAGGCAGTTTCGGTGACTGGAAGAGATCGTATGTTCACGCTAGGCATGTCCACTGGTAGTTGGCGACCCACAGCCATACCTGCTTCGGCTAATTGCTGCAGAGTACGCGAATCAATCGCCATTTCGCCGATAAAGCACGCGTGTGGTATCGAATTACCAATCATTTTCAGCTCCTCTTGAGCGACCTCAAAACCCTGAACCGTGAAATGATAGCCGCCTTCCGGGTCGTCTTCTAAATCGGGAGCAATGAATTTTAGCCCTTCTTCAGTTTCAACAATCTGACCTGGTATGAAGGTAACATGATCACCAGTTTCAACAACGCGGCCAGGCACAAATCTGGGACCTTCAACTGTGTCCACCACTTGGCCGGGAACAAAACGCGAGCCCTCTTCTTCAGTGAATATCACCTGGCCCGGGATGAACGTGGGACCTCTCTTCGTTTCAATTATTTGACCCGGGATGAACTTGGGGCCGTTTTCAGTCTCCATGGTCTGGCCGGGCACGAATTTTGGACCCGATCTGGTCTGCAGTACTTGGCCAGGAACGAATTTAGGGCCATCATTCGTTTCAATCACCTGACCAGGTATGAATTTCTCTTCGGTCTCGGTTGTGACAAACTGACCAGGAGTAAATTTTCCCTCGATCATGGTTCCTGGGATGAATCTCATTTCTTTACCTTTTACCAGGCGCCCGGGTATCACTTTACCGGCTGGAAGTCCGGCTGCTTCGCCGGGGAAGAATTCCACTCCCTGGTCCGACTGGACCAGATGGCCGAAGACTTCAGTGCCATCCCCTTTGTCTACTGCTATTGGAGCGCAGTTGTGGACATCGTGGAATATTAGATCATCGACCGTCTGTGCGCTTTGGAACTCGACCATTTCCTTATCATTTTTCAGCGCTTTGCCAGCCGCGAAGCAGAACACGTTATCTTGTTCTGTTATCATGCCCTCGACGAACTTGACCCCGTCTGCTGTTTTAATTTCTATTCCGGGAATGAAGTGCAGGTTGCCGCTTTCATCATTAACAGTGACCCCGGGTACAAATCGTTCAACATTGTCCTCGATGATCACTTGTCCAGGAATGAACTGGCGGTTGCCAGTTTCATCAACAATTTCTTTACCAGCCATAAAAACATAGCCGTCCTCGGTTTTCATGCTTTGTCCCGGCACGAATTCCCAGTTACAGTTCTCGTTTAGTACCGACTGGCCAGCAATGAAAGTTGACTCTCCAGTCAGTGGGTCTTGGCTGAATTGGCCGGTAACGAACTGCGGACCCTCGGGGGTCATTACAATCTGGCCCGGCACAAACCTGTAACCCTTTTCGAACTTTTCGTTGTGCACGATCTGGCCGGGCACAAATTTCACACCCTCGGTCGTGAGGATTGTTTGGCCGGGCATGAAACGAGCTCCATCACTGGTGTAGACTACCTGACCTTGGACAAATTTCTCGCCATCGCGAGTTAGCGCCGTTTGCCCGGCCACAAAGAAGGACGAGTTATCCTCTTCGTCCTTGAGAATGGCGCCGGGCAGAAATTTAGCGCCGTCTTCGGTATTCAGCGCGAAACCGGGAACAAAAGATAGACCTGTGGAAGTTTCTATAACATTGCCAGGAACGAACACCTCACCAGATGCGACCTGCACGAACTGCCCAGGCACGTATTTCTCGACGTTATCGACAACCACTTTAACACCCTGCTGAAATTTATGTTTATGGTACGTACCTTTATCCAGCAACTTACGGATGCTGTTGACCGCCGCTGGAATGTTCTCCAGTGTTGGCAACATGTTAGCGACCTTCTGCTGTACTGAAGTCTGCTTCTCTAAGATGAGCTGTAAAGCGGCTTTGTCCGTATTGAACAACTTCAAGGCGTTTTCGACCAGCGGATCGGGGTCGGAGATGAACGGTTGGAAAGGGACGGCGATTTTGGCCACTGGGAAGCCGACCACGGTCTCGCCGATGGTCGGAGGCTGCTGGATGATACCGGGTAACGAGTGGCTGAGATCAACATTGTGCGACTCCACTTTTATGGGCTGCGGTAACGAACGAACTATCGGAGAGCCGGCAACGTTCACAAAACTGCCTAACTTTGGTTTTCCGGACAACCCTAGAACGGCGCTGCCGACTCGAGCTTCGAATTTCACGTCCGGTTGCAGCTCCGAAGACTCGCGAACGTTCTTCCAGGAGCCGATGGCCGAGTTGAGAGTGTCGAGTTTCACTTTGATTCGCTTTGATTTGATTTCGGACATTCTCTCTTCCTCTGACTCGGCCGCCTTTTCCTTATCCTCAAATATCTTGCGTCTCCACTCGTTGTTGTCGCGATTGGTCTTGCGCTTTTTAAGTTTGCTCAGCACTTCGGAGCTGGGTCCTTCTCCTTCGTACAGTTCCATGCCGTCGACGCGCAAGTCCTTCACGTCTACCTCGATATTCTCGCCGGTGCGTAACTTCAACAGCAGTTTGTCCGAGTGCTTGGCCAGCATGATGTCTCGAATGTCACCGTCCCTGACGGCCGCCTCTAGTTTACCTGAAAACACCAAGGTGCATCGTCGCTCGTCCACCGCATAGATGTATTTGTGGCCGTTTTCAGTGTAATTTTTCCCTTCGATTATCTGCAGCAGCTCGGGATTGGTTTCCAGCACCGGCATCAGGTAGCGGAATCCTTTGAGCACCGTGTGTTTGACGACCGGCTGGAAATGGTGGTGACCCTGGCCGTCCGATTTCGAGGTTATGGTGCAGGACTTTTTGGCCCGTTTCGCGATCACCGTCAACACCGGGATGTAGTGGTGGGTGGGCAGGCCGTAAGACTTGCCGGTGATACGACAGAGACGTTTCGCGTCGGCTGGAGAAATCGGAGGTAGCAGAGGAAAGTAATGAGGCTTGGGCAGGCCTCTGCTCTTGCCGGTGATTCTGCAGTACGTCGCCATGGTACACCGCAAAGCACTTCGCGAACACCGATCAATCTACGACACCGATTAGGAACTTTCGAATGTGCAGGAACATGAATACGGGTTATTCGTTAATCACTCCATCGACGTTTAGGATATTTTTGTTACGCGGTTTAGAAAATAAGAGAGCGAAAAACTCCGGGCAATTTTTATTCGTACGTTAATCCGAAATTTTTTCTCGAATGGCGTAAATATTTATCTCGGATGCTTAACCGCTTAACGACTCGGACTACACGAATTCGTAACAATCGTTAAAATGCTTTTCGTCTAATGTTGTTATGTGTGTGTCTCCTAAAATTAAATCTCTCGCTGGAGCACGTAAAATAAGAAAATGCACATTGCCAAGCAGCGCACGAATCGCGACGGTAACAGTCGAAAGTTGCCGACAAACGGGGGAAAATAAAATTTCGGCTCGTGCCAACAAACAGAGGAAAGTCTCTTATAGCCGCCCAGTTGCTCGTGTTCACGATAGAATACGTAGTAAGAAATATTGCAGATAATGTGTAAGTCGGGTCAAGATTAGAAAGGAAGAAAAAGAAGAAGAAAAAAAAGAAGGAAGCAAAAAATAGAAAACCAAATATAGACTCGACTTAACGACCTCCAGAATGTCACTTCGCTTGACAATTTCTATGAATGAACGCTCTCGTAGGGATTCTCAAAGTAATCACAGTGAGACAGATTCGAGTTCCCTTTTGATCGTTCAAGTAATCAGCAAATTGCGCGTGACTTAGTTATTCATTAGCCCCTCTTCATTTTGAAAATTACCAAATACATCCATAATTCTTCGTATATCAAGTTGTCATCAGTTTCCCCCAACATTTTTCGTAAAGGTTGGCCTCTGCTAGAACAAAAAGCTCAATCCTTTAATGACCTAGACTTTGTCTGGTGGGACGTATGATAATGCATGCATGCCGATGTGGCCTCTGATACACCGCATCCCCAGCCCCGGAAACTACCCTTTCGAGTATCGCATCAGTAGCCGGAGGGACGCTTTGAGGACGGCCCAAACCCCCATTTCGCCGTTCCGCATTCCGCTTCCAGTGCGCGTTGTCTTGCAAGGGCCACCATGGCACCCCCACTGACCGAGGTTAACGCTCACCCAACACTAACGTGGAATTTGGGTGCACCACAGCCGGACGCGCTTCCTCTTCACTCACCCTTCACCTACTCGTTTTGGTGTGGCGACGCAGGAAGGTGATGACGGCGGATGAGCTCTTTTGGGGGTCCAAAAGTTGTTTATTTTATTTTGACACTGAGTAGGTGAAACATGAGCATACACTTACTTATATCGCATGTACGTAAGCCACCACCTACTCCGCCCACCATAGGGCAAAAGTCTCCGTTACCTTTGCCCAGGCTTTACATTCGCCGCAGTGCACCTCCTACAGGGTCCAAGATATTTTAGTATTTCATCTATCCTCGTCATAGCTGGGCGACCTCTATTCCTTTTATAGTCACGCGGGTCCCAGAGTGTGCATTTGATGGTCCATTTATCCGGATTACCCCTGGACATACGGCCTGCATATTCGAATTTAAGTTGTTTAGCTTTGTAGCCAACTCTTTTTGACCAGGTCAGTTTTTGGATATTTTTAATTTTTATTTTATCTTTTAGTCGAAAGCCTGGAATGCTTCTTAGCATGGAATTTTGTGTTTTTATTAACCGTTGCACTTGGCTTTTGGTAAGGGACCATGTTCGTGCACCATACATCAGCACAGGGAGCACACAACTCCCTAGGATTTTTATTTTCAATTTCAGTTTCATTTTGCTTTTTAATGTGGATTTTTTTCGAACCATTAGCGATCCTTTTTCTTAGAATGCCTCCCATGCTGAGGTTAAATTTTGAGGTTTGACCCAGGTGTTTGGATTCTCCTACCCTATTTATTTTTGCCCCATCAAGCCAGAATTCGTTTTGACCCCAACTGTTGGACATAAATTTTGTTTTCAATAAGTTCATGGATTGACCGAAAGCATCGCTTTGGATATTTAGATCTTTTACTGTTTTCAACATTTCGTCAAAACTTTTTGCCAGAAGTACTAGGTCATCAGCAAATCTTAAATTATTTATTTCTTTCCCCAAAATTTTTAATCGCTTTTTTCCCAGTTTAAGTTTCTAAAGATTTGTTCCAAAATGTAGTTAAACAGATTTAGAGATAGTGGGTCCCCTTGCTTCACCCCTCTCTGGATAGGGAAGCAATCCCATTTTATGCCTGTTTTTACATTGCCGATGATTTGCTATACATTTTAGCCCAAATTTCAATTATCTCTTCATGTATTCTCTGCGCTGCCATGGCCTCCTAAAGTTTATTGTGGTATACCGAAGCAAATACTTTATTAAAGTTTATAAATAGAAGCCAAACTTTTATACAGAATTCTCTAGATTTTTCTATTATTTGGTTAGGGACTGGATGTGGTCTATTGTCGTATAATTTTTCCTAAACCCTCATTGTTCTATCGGTTGTTGCGAGTCCAAAATATTGTAAACACGGTTTTTCAAAATTTTCATAAATAGCTTTTCCAATTTCAATGATAAACTTATCGGTCTGTAGTTCCTGACGTCCGCCCGGCCGCCTTTTTTGTATGATAAAATTATTTATGAAATATTCCATTGTGATGGTGTAGTTCTTAATTCTAAAATTTTGTTTAAAATTTCTGTTAAGGGTTCAAAAATCTCCATCCTTTAATGACAAATACTTCGTCTGGTGGGACGTATGGTGATGCACGCATGCCAAAGTGGCTCCTGAGACACCGCACCCCAGCCCCGGAAACTACCCTTTCGAGTATCGCATCAGTGGCCGAAGGGACACACTGAGGACGACCCAAACCCCCATCGCCGTTCCGCATTTCGCTTCCGGTGCGTGCTGTCCTGCAAGGGCCACCATGACACACCCTACTGACCGAGGTTAACGCTCACCCAGCACTAACCTGGAATTTGGGAGCGCCACAGCCGGACGCGCTTCCTTTTCCCTCACCCCTCAGCTACTCTTCTTGGTACGTATGGCGACGCAGGAAGGTGGTGACGGTGGATGAGCCCTGCCGGTGGGTCCAAGACTTATTCTCATTTAAGACTACCCCATTACGCTGGCCCTTATTTTCAAACATCCAAATTTTATACTACATACCCTTTCCCACCTAGGTCGGTTTCAATAAAAAAAAAAGTGCTTATAAAATTTCAGGAACGACGTACCTGAAGTCTCCTTCCGTTCTCACAGAAAAACACGCAAAGTTTTGGAATTTTTAACAAATTTTCCCTTTCAGCTGCTAATTGCATTAAAAATGTATTCTCTCAAATTTCGAAAACCCGCTTTCCCAATAAATATATAAACGGGAAAAACGTTTAATCCGAATTTGTAATATTGTACGTCTTGTAGTCCAGAATGTCTTCACTACGTTACGCAGCAAATTTAATGTAATAATGACTTCCCCCCCCCCTTCAAAAATGTAATCACCATATTTGCGAGCATAATCGCCTCGTGAACTAAATTATGGTAAGAATGAATTGATATTGAATTTTCGCTGAAGAAATCGAATCTACTCTCATTTTTGGAGAAGGGGTAGTGGCTATTCTACATCAAATTGAAGTTTTAAAGTACCCTGAGGTCTTTCCTTATAAACGAAAATTAGTATAATCAAGTATATGAGTGTAGGTGATCTGTACTTTTCTTTGGTGGGAGGGGGCAGACACTTTTAATGAATCTATCCACTCACTATTTTGTCGAGCATAAAAAATAATTTTAGGAATTTTTATTGTTACAGAAATACCGAAATTTGGTATAGACGAGGGATGAAAATGATTACCATACATTTTACCCCTTGCTCTGATACCCTCCTTTTCGACACTATTGATATTTAATATTGACGAATTTGTGTTAGGTGCCATTTCCCCTCAAATTTTTTCAGGGAGGCACCTGCCCTCTTTGTTCCCCAAGATGAACAACTGGTCTATGCAATCATAACCAGGGACGCAGCGAAGAGTTTTTTCTGAAGGGGCAAAAATTGTTCAATTTCTAACTGACTCAACTCAAAATTACCAAGTATCCAAATTTGTCTGATTTGTTTGTACTGGCTTTAAAACAAACCCTTTTGACTTGTTGGATTTTCCCAACTTTTAATCCATCTACTAAGATTCCCCAACTTCGGCGGAGGCTTCGGGGGCAAGCTGCCCCTCCGGGCCCCTCCCTGTTTTCGTTCCTGATCATAACTTTTGTAATAATAAATGTAACTTAATTTTTTTGTCAGTTTCTCTGCCCCAAGAACATGGGAAATTTGTAGGTCTGAAATACACTCGAATCTTTATTGAATAATTCTTAAAGTTGTGGAATATGTAATCTCAAAAAATTCGAAATCTTCTGCTTAAAAACAAGAAAGTACCAGTTATTGATCAATACTTAGATTGAGAACTATTGCGCCATAATGCTTCCCATAGGCAAAATTTAAATACGCCCCTGAGTTTCCCTTTCATTCAACAAATGCGATACTGTAAATTGGGGTAACTTCGGATTTGTGGGGAAACTCCGGACATTGCCGGTCCTACACATGAAAACTGAAACATCGGTCTTCACGTGATAGTGTAGGTACAAGTCTCAGCTTTTAGTTGACGCCCTAGTTAACAAAGACAGAACGCATCTAACCAGCGTTCCTCCAGTTCTGGCTATGTGCGGAGTTCCCCCACGAATCCGAAGTTACCTCTGTTTACGGTACCAGTTGCGGATCAGCACTTCGATTGAGAATCATGCGGCTTCATAGTGCTGCTTGTAGGTAAAATTCGAATGAGACTGAGGTTTCTTGTTTTTTCATTCAACAAGTGCGGTACCAGTTGCGGATCAATGTTTCGATTGAAGATCATTGCTCCATAGCATTCAATCTTAAAATCGTACTCGTGATAAAATAAAACCAAGCACTGTGCTCAAATTGTTCCATGGGGGTGGTGGAGTTCTGGAGGCTGATCGCGGAAAAGTGGGGGAAATGGTATTTACGAACAAGAAGTTTTAAAAGCTCCCACTTTTTTAAAGGATATTCAATTTAAAAAAATTATACTATGAACGGTCATGGTGGAGGGGTGGTAAAAACTATCCGCCAAGTCGTCTATTAAGGATTATCTTGTCTACCGTTATGGGCATTTAATGTTATTTTAAGAGGAACCCGGGTAAAATTAATTTTGATTTGTTCAGGAATCCACACCTAATTGATCCAACTTCTTGTAAATAAGAGGGAAATTCTCTCCAACTCCTCATGCTCCCATGCCAGATTCAACACTTCATCATAGGGGGAAGGTAGGAGAGAAGAGCAGACGTTCCATGTCTTATGTTTCAACAGTTGTTGATCCATGGGCCTGAGTTTGAAAGATAAGTAAAAACAGAATTTTTCGTTGTCATGAATTCTAAGTACTCAGGCAGTCATCGAGAAAACTCAAATCTTAATTGTAAATTGATCAAGGACTTTCCAAGAGTTACGAAACATGGCTCTCAGACTCTTCTGTTAGTAGATAAAATAGGTAAATCTCTGAGAAAGTCAGTGAGCAAAATTGAAAAGAGACAGATTTGTTTTTCTCTTCAAAAGTTTTCTCGGACAGTGAGAATTCAAAATTCCTCTGAGTGCATCAGTCGATGACTTACCGAGAGCTATAAGAAAAGCTATCAGATACTTCTGTCAGCTGGCGCAACCACAGGCTCGAAAAAGTTGAAACATCATCAGTGGGTGAATTAAAAAAATACAGATGTGTTTTTACTTGTCAAGAATTGACTCAGACATAAGGAATTAAATTTTTATTTCTAAATTATCAGAGATTTACCAATGGTTATGTAAGAGACTCTGATGCACTTCTATCAGTTAACAAAATCGATCTCTCTGGGAAGAATTTTGGACATCTCGGGCATTAATGACGGGGGAAAAAAAGTTTTTACTTATCAACGTTCCAATGGATTTTAAAACACTACAGAATGTGTAGCTACAGCACAATTTCAAAAAATATGTGCCATGACTAATACTTTCTAAAAGTAGCCTAATTTTTAATGAAAAACACGTATAATATAAAAGGAAAAGAAAGCAAAGCGGAGCATAATCACACTCTTGATTAGTAAATTCAAACTTGAACACATCTATGTGAAAAGATACAGCTAATATAGTGAGATGTCAGCTTCCAAATAAGAAGGGATGAGAGGAGGCATAGTGAATTCACAATTTATTTTTCCGACTCGGTACACCTATTCTTGATAACGTGGGTAATATTTGGAGCCACATTTTTTCCTCCGACTCTCACGCCCGCAAAAAAAGGGGGAAAGTGCTGTGTTTGGATTGAAGATATTGACCTAAAATTCCCCGTGTCTCTGACCCTCGCAGTATTTAAGAATAAAATAAAATTCTGTTGAAAAATACTGCGGGATAACCCACGAGTAACACCAACGTTAAAAATTGGTAACCTAGAATCTGATTCTGATTTCATCGGAACGGTGCAGTTCAAAGCAAAAAGTAATTTCAAACTTCAATGAAGTGCGTGAATTTTATAATATTTCGACTTTCTAGGAAATTTCAACTTAAAATTGTTTTCTACACGATATTATCGTCCCTTCAATCGTCCACCAAATGAGAAAGATGAAACCATTTTAAAATTGGAAAATTTCCAGCTATCCAGTTTTGTTGAAGTAGAAATTATGCAAGTTTAAAATTATAATTGACTATCAGACGCGATACTATAATGGGTTTTACTCATCGTTTGTAAATCAGGCCAGATAAATTGATGTTAGTCTAGTAGCTGACCTCGTACACTGAAGGAGAAAACTATTCTACAAACGTATGTTTGTGAAAACGTGAAATATACGATTCTGTTCCTACAATCTACAATACCGCATCTCTAATAGCATGGTGCTGGTTAGGTTGTCTACTGATTCACTGAAAGGGAAACATAAATTCAATGTACTTATAGGATACCGCAGTCCCTCCAATTTTCACTGCTGCAATAACAATCAGGTTCTGTTAATAAAATTGCCTACCAATTAATTACCGGGGAAATACGCTATACCTATAGATGAGCACACTCACGCCTGCATAGATCTCAGCAGGGTTGGCAGGTAAAATGCATTTTACATGCTCATTTTACACGTAAAATAGTCGATGTAAAATTAATCAAAATGAGTAAAAAAAATTCGAGTTCAATTTTCCGGGTAAATTATCAAAAGTTGCACACAACTGGAACTAAAGTCAAGAATAGTCGTCCCCTTATTCATTCAATTTTATAATTTATACGCCTCAAATTCACACTATAGGTAACTCATAAGAAAGTAGTGTTTCATACTGAATTACAAAAGACAAGAAAACAGCAATTTAAAAAAAAATGAGCAGTTCAGGCAAAAACAAATTTTAACCTTTTTTGCGAAACTTCTCAAAACTTGAACTTCAAACTAAAAATGTTCAAAGAACAAAACTAACAAAAACTAATTATTAACAAAACTAATAAATTATTTCATTAAAAAAAAAAAAAAAAAAAAAAAAAAAAAAACAAGTTAAGACTCATCGGACTTTGTGGTATCAACAATTTTTACTTGAACTACTCTACTTGTTTTTTTACCGTCAAAATTGAATTAATTTTATCTCAATTATTTCATAATTTCCTTTCCATTTTTTCATTCTCATTTCTTAGCATGTCATTATCATCTATCAATCATCAATTTATTATGTTGTTGTTGTTGTTTTTTTTTTTTGCATTTTACATCGATTTTACATAAAATGTAAAATAAATCATTTTACATGTAAAATGCCAACCCTGGATTTCTGCTTACAGAATCTGTAGTGTCTTAGGCGGCACATGAGCCCCTTCAACCGGGTAGATAGACAATTTATCCTGACAACGTGTAAATATATTCACTTGCTCTTACATTTGAAAGGACAAGGACATGGACTTGAGGAAATTATGTAGTGTATTAATGGAAAATGTTTCTTTCAGCATTGCTAATACATAGATTGGTGAAAATTTTTATTAATAAAAAATAGGGTGTAACTACTGAAAAAAATTGAGGGAGTTAAAGAAACTAACCGCCCCTCCTAAAAAAATTCAAAGATTCAAGAAGCCTCTATTTAAAAGCGACAAAAATTCAATCAGCTGTAGCAAAAGTTGTAACACAAAACTCAAAATTTCCTCTAAAACATCGATATCAATTTGAATTTCAAGTTCGTTGAGGCATGTATAACCTTCTTTTCCATTTTTCTCAGTATTGGTAAAATTCAGACTAAAATTGGCGCGAGGGGGTGTAATACATTATACCCGAGAAAATCGAAAAATTTTAATGTTGTTTTTTTTTATTTTATTGCTAGCATACAAAATTTTGTAACAATTCAGTCGTTACTTCCCACCAACAGGTCTGGTGAGTCAAGAAATAGTTTGATGGGACCCAGTCAGTAAAATTAAGACGATGAAAAACCTCTCCCTCTTTATGGTTTTGTTTGTCAACTGCAATTCGATTCCTCAAGTTTGTACCTCTTCACTCTCAAACATGTTCATGTCTAACCTGATATGGGCCGCCTCCCTACTCCTTCGATTATTTCGGATAGTGGGGAACTTTTTACAGGATCATCCGGCAAGGAACAATCAATCCTCCCAAGTTTTACCTCTGCTCCATTTTACTCATTTTCAACAAAATTTTGGCGTGTCAATTCAAAATAAGAACCACCCAACACAAATTGTTTTAGGGCGAGTTGTATAAGATTCGAAAGATAATAACAGGTATCCGTCTGAAGGGAATACGAATACTATCATAGGATGAAAAATTTGTGAGTAATGTAGCAGAGCCCATAAATTATGTGGAGTGACTGGCCATCGTAAGACATGAAAGGCAGGTGTGCGCAGAGGAGGAAGAAAAGTAATTATAAGCCCGTGAACTACTGGAATCCGGGATACATAAGAAAATAGTATATTACACACCAAGAGTCAAAAGTGAGTGTGTGAGTGTTCCCGAGTCATGTAAACTCACTTTTGGCTCTTGTTGTGGAAGATATGTTTTTGTTTTTTTAATACTACTTGATCATAAGCGGCAATGTTTTTTGCTGACACGGTCTGTATTTTTTTAATCTGTTTATTTATTTCAATTATAGACAGGTGATTTTTGTGTGCGTAATTAATTCAAAAATTTAATTTGCTCAGTTAATTACTACAAAGTACAGTATCACAGTCTTGTCTTTAGTTTGTTCACGTGCACAAACAGCATACACAGGTAGAAGCCAGCAAAAACATAACGACGATTAACAACAAACAGTAACAGCTGTACTACATCGTGAATATTTAAATGCGTTCTTAAGTCGCTATTTCGTAATTCACTCCGTGGGCGAATAGTTAGAGACGATCGCTGTATTTCAGTCAAGTGTTTCAATGGACGCGGGTTTGATTCCCCGATACAAAATTACTGGCCAGCAATTTTTTCATGTAAATACGCTTTACATTGAGGGACGTTTACTTTACATGCAGGTTTCGTTAGCACTCGACGCATGAATGATAGGCGCTTCTTGTCGTCTGTAAAACACCAACGTACACATTGCCTTTCTGATCAAGTAGTATAAAAAACATAATAATGACATAATCATTAGCAATGATCAAAATCAATGAGCACATGGCTAGAAGGAAAACTATTACCTACTGGTACTACTTTTCTGGCTATCTCCAGTAGTGAGAAGAAAATCATCAGGAAACTGATGACGAGTATCTACACTTCGGAACCATTCTCGTCCTACTACTTGGACGTGTCCAGTTTCACGATTGATAAGGCATTCACGACAAAATGCTAGGAAATAGTAAAACTCAAACATTTGGTACAAACACGGTCTTCCCTCAAATATACTCAGTAGTATGACTTCATAGTAACAGGAGTATATCATACCCTAATTTAAACATTTCCATGGAAATTTCTATGAACAACACGGCTGCTGACTGCAGTCGCGTAGCAAAGATCAAGATCAATGAGCAAATGGCTGAAAGAATGTCGGTGTGAGTGTTACGTTTGCAGTGACGTAGCCAGGATCTTCCCGAACGGGGGAGGAGGAGGGGCAAAGTAAGATTTTCAAGGGAGAAAAAGTCGAAAATTGAGGTATTCTTTAAAAATGGCCGATATTAGAGGACTATTAAAATTACTGCTCGAGCAAAAATTTTTCGAAAAAACGTATTTTAAAGGCGAAAAATTATTTATTTTTCATAATTTACATTCAACTTCAGGTGCCTTGGGGGAATTCGCCCTCCTGGCTGCGCCACTGTACGTTTGGTACAAACACAGTTTTCGCTCAAGTATACTCAGGTCAGTAATATGACGTCATAGTAACAGGAGTGCGTGATACCCTAATGGAAATTTCTATTAACAACGCGGCTGCAAACTGCAGTCACGCAGCTAAGATCAAGATCAATAAGCACTTGGCTGGAAGAATGTCGGGTCTGGAGCGTCGAATGTGTCGAGGGGGGGGGGGGCGTTACAGGTTTCGCTCAAATATAACCATGGCTGTAAGATATCAAACTTTTAAGCATTGCAAATTAATCGGCTGTAGACTGTAGCCGCACAGCAAAGATCAAAATGTTATGAGCACTGAACTGAAATGTGACCATGAAGAGCTAAATCATACTGATTGGCTTCACGTAATAGGCACAACTGAACTGTGAACTGAAATTGATTCAAGTACAGTGTCGGTCGGAAATAGGATAAAAGGGTCAGCCAATAGACATATCCGTGTCAAAAATTACCTCAATCGGATCAACAGGTTGTTCATGAAATCGATTTTGGTTACAACTATGTAAAAAAATTTTCATATTGTTTCAGTTTTCCATAAAAATTCTCCATCGGACCCGCCGATTTTTTCGCCGTGAATGATTCCTCTTCTATAACATTCAGAAGTACTCTTTGGTCTCACTTACAAAAATATTAATATTTTTTTTATTTTTCAAAAAACTTCTCCTCTGAACTACTCTTACCTATTTTAGTTCTTAAGCTTGAAAATTCACCCCATTAATCCAGTTTTAATACTTTTCCCCCTCAGTGATTGCCTAACTTTTTATTATTTTTAATAACTGCATTTTATTAGGTATCAATCCTACTTGGGGCAGTGGTTGACTTTGTTCTGTTCTCGGTGCTTCCCTTCCCCTTCTTGCTAATGAAATGTTGCACCGAGAGTCATCATTATTCGACACGTTTTCGGCTATATAATAGACACTTGAACATTAGTCGGCAAAATATAAAAGTCTTTAGGTTTTTTTTAGCATGAAATTTTTATGCCGAGTCGTAATTTTTGACTATTCTTACCAACTCGGGACCCTCTTCCTTGTAAATAAGGCTCATGACGTCCCTTAATACGAATTCATAAAAAAAAAGGAAAGGTAATACCTCTTATTACTGAATGAATTCTTACCAAGTTAGCACTTTTCAACAAGTTTTCAGCCATTTAGTCGGAGAAATAAAGTAAATCAGTCAATCTGATTGTGAATTCCCATAATTTCTTCCCCGGAAGAAATTTATTGAGAAGGTATCTGCTGAATGAGAATTCACTGAGAGGGAATCCATATCTTTCTTTTCAGACTTCATCAGAGTATTCAGGATCTCTTTATATGAAACTAAATGGTAGGTACCAACAAACATCCTTTATTCAATTTGGGGATGCAATCAATACGCCAAGTCAGTCAGATATAAACGGCTTATTTTTAGATCTGCAGATCTGAACATTGCTTTTTCCAGTTAACCTGAGTTGGCAATAATGCAGTCAGCTCCCATGCGATCCATGCGGGTGTAATAAAGATGTTGAAACCTCGAATTTATTTCCGTTTTTTGCACATAGATTCCCTTTGATTCCTTTTCTTCCATTTTCATTTTCCAAGCTTTTTGCTAGCTTCTGAATACAATTGTTCAGTACTGCAACAAGTCGATAAACCACTGACATCACATGGCTTTGGACCGTACGCATCGTTACATGGTATCCACGCTAGATAAATGAAAATTCTCGTATCTTCTCGGGAATAGAAAAAAAAAAATGTACGGGAAGAAGATTATATTCCATCCAGAATATACAGCACTCTCATTGATCCTTAAATAACTTGATTTAGTACAGGCTCATCGCATCAGGATGGGCAAATTAGGCATCCCCGATCCAACAGATTGCCCCTCCTCCTCGCAGAAAGGTCAAGACCTTGTTTTGCTTTTTGATGAATGTGAAATTTACAATTTTGCCCTATGTTGCCTTTCTCCCTTGAAAAAATGCCCTCTCCCCTGGGAAAAAGGTCATGCTACGAGCTTGATTTAGTATTAATTAAGAGCCCCTAACATGGACAAATTAATCAAAAAGGAATACTTTCTCAGCCTAAAATTTTGCGTGTTTTCTGTTTATTATTTTGAGGAATCGGGCATTTCTGAACTTCTTTATTCCTAAGATTTGGTTCATTTCTCAACTAGCACCGCGACTAAAAATGTTTGTCCCTTCTACAGCTAGCCGCAGAGTAAATCGAACGACTAATCGATACCTATACTACTGATATAAATAACTCGAACTCATTAGAAAAACGCATTGGGAAATATATTAGGAAATGTAGATATATTTGTAAAGGACCAATGGCCATTTGATTAATGCCAAGGTCGTTGTCTAGATGCGAGCCAAAACGTCCATCGACAACATTATGTACAATATTATTGGCAGTGCTGGCGATTCCCATATGTATATTCGTATAGAAGATCTTTACCTTCACGTTTCCCACCTGATGCTGGTGTCGATTTTGAACTTGAAAATAAATTTTTCAACGGAAGGAAGGCTTTCGAAAAATTTCAACGTAGGAAATTGAGAAGTGATTTTTGAATGACAAGCTGTAAACAATTTCCAAAACTACTGTTTATGACAGTTTCACAACTCGCCTATCATTCGGTTTCTATATTTTCAGGAGAGAGGGTCTAATTGGGAAACCGGAAGATAGACTTTTTATTGTGAAGCCTTTCCAATTCTCCTTTTTGGATCATAGTTAGCGGAAAGTACTTCAGCTGAAAAAGCCTCAATTTTTAATCAATTGATGCCTGTTTGCAACCGAGTGAGTCTTCAAATCGCATTTCGCTCATAACGCGGAAAAAATTCAACCAATCTGTTACATGAATTGATATTGAATTAACATGTCGAATGCGTGAACATACTTGTTCAGTAGCGCCATCCATCAAAGGTTAGGTTCTTTCACATGCGTGATTCAAACGAACTTTCTTAAACGGAAGCTTTGTCGTGGTTTCAGTTTCGTCACAATAAAAAAGTCATCGTAACAATTCGACATCAGGACCCTAACCAAGAATGAAATGGGACATTTCCTAGCCCTCGGGGAAATTTACCTCTCATTCCTCACCCCAAACATACAAAAAACTCCATTGTCGCCTCCAAGCCGAGGAAAAAATCTAATATGCCACTGCCCCCCCCCCAACATCAAAATATTGAGAATCCATTGTTACTTATACATACTTTGTTGAAAGCATTATTTGAAAAGCATCTAATACGACGTTTAAGTCACCTGTCCTCCAAAACAGGAAAATTATTTGCCTCACCAAATACAAGAGTCTGATTGTTGTTCAACTGGTAACTCGAGCAACCTGAGGAGAAGATTACTTGCTCCACCAAATACAAGAGGCTACCTAGCCAAACGGTAATTCGAGCAACTTTTTAAGACTTCATAAATTCCCTTATTTGCGGAGCGAATAAACTGAAGATCACCTCATGAAAATATCCAAAGGTAACAAACGCTGAAAGTCTGCTTGAACGCTGAATTAAGCTAGCCAGGCCGACTCCAACTATCCCACTGACACCGGAATGCACTTTTATGTTTGTGCGATTGTTGGAACCATTTTGAACACGTGAAAGCTAAAAATTGCTCTCCCCAGCTCGTGATATGCGATTTAAATTAGACGCCAAGATACACGCTTCCGGTCGAGACGCCCAACATTTTATTTGTTGGGCTCGAATCAACACTGCGTTGCAGTAAAATCGGTTAGAAACTGCACCGTGATATTGTAAGAATTCACTTACTATGAAAGCAAGGGTTACACTTGAATTACTACCCGACATATATGCTAAAATGTTCATCGAAGTAACTGTCCACATTATTTTGCTACTTAGTCAAGTTTAAAGTACAGATGATGGCGGCATGGCAAGTCGCCGGTACTGGCGAATTCGTTTGTATATGTATAGTCCTACAAAGTACAACACTGACGAATCAAATCAGACCGCTTTATGGAAAAATAATTACTCGGCTTGGGACGATCTACACTTATTTGGACAAAATGCACCAATCAAGTTGATTCAATTGGCTTCGTATTTATTACTACCGTTCCGTGCATTGTTCAAAAGTCGGAACTTTGAGCCGTATTACAGTGTAGGTACATTAACCAAATCATGAGAAAATTGAAAGTCGTTACCTTTTCGTGGGAACGTAGTTTCCTTTGGCACCGAAATTTACACTTTTATTGACAAAACCAAAACACTAACATCGATCGTAATTTCATTGAAAACGCGGCAAATTAATAACACGATAATCGCGTGGAATATATTCGGCGAACGAAAGGTAAGACAACACGATGAACCACGGACGCCATTTCACGAATGAGGGCAGATTAGTTATTTGGTAATCCTCCAAGTTGGCATCGATCATTTCACTGTGATAACATTCCATTCTACTGTTATATTCTGATACTAAGTAGAAACAAAACGCGACCGAACAAATTTACGTAATTAATATTGATCTCGTTGATAAATTAATGAACTAATTCGATATAAGAGTATTTTGATTCACGCCATTCAGAATAACATAGAGGCTTTGAAATTCATTTTAATTCCGTTGGATGTGCTATGATTGGTTAGCATTTCCTGGTAGTCGATTTCTGCCGAGTCCGTATGAGATTTCGACCTTATTCTATAATTTCAAAACGATCGTTCGTTTTTATAAAAATTTGGTGAGGAATATTGACAATTTAAACTGCAATCTTCAAGTTTAGGTAAAAGAATTAGCTAAATAATAGTACCTACCTACTTAAAAGGAAAACCAATGTAGCCTTGCGTGAGATGAAGATGAAATTAAGATATATTCCTCAAATAGGAAGAAATTCTCAAGCATTCAAAAGTTGGTAGGTAGGTAGGTACCTCTCTGAAAAATACTGGACGAAGAGGAGAAGCGTCAAATAGGTTTTATTATAGCCCCTTTCAAATGCTGTAACAAACCTGAAAGAAAGAGGGAGTCGATGGAAAATTAAAGACATATGGTAACCCTGTTGTGGAACATGGTATTGCCTTCTTTCCCAGAATTCGTATACCAGCGCATTAATTCTTAAAGCGGTCTCATGTGATCCTGTGGCCACATTTTTCACATATTATGTCCTAATTACCTACACGAATTTAAAATGTTTCTAGTCCTCAGTATTCATTAAAAAAATAATAAAAATAATTTTTCACTAGCATCAATCAATCATTTATTGGTTATCACATTTTGCACACATTTCTTTCAAGTTATTGCGTAGCATCAATCAATCATTTATACTGGTTATCACATGTTGCACACATTTCTTTCAAGTTATATGACCTCTTTCCTTATACTCCTACAGGTCGTAACAGACCAATTTTCTTCAGAACATTCTGTGAACAGAATAACTTTGTCAGGAGCGTCCCAGGGCCAGACACTGGAATCATCTGACAGATTAAGATCTTTATTCCCCGTCCCAACAAACAGCATGAGCTAAGTGGTCGAGGCACGTATGACAAACTTAGCTTTCTACTTTGAACGCTTGACATCTCCCCATAGGCTTATTTCCGCTCACCGGATCGCGCCAGAAGCCAAATCACTCACCATCCCTCTTCCCCTACAGACGCAAGTCGGGGGACCTGTGATGGGCTTAGCCCCCAATCCTCTGATCCTTCAAACACTAAAAAATTATGCGAGTGAAAGAATTTCCAGCATTATTTTGATACCTGCCAGCCCCTCTCCCATAAGCCCCCTTCCATCTCCCTGGTTGCGTTTTGCCTTTCTGCCCCCCCCCCCTCAAAGAACTTCGTCAATCTTTTAAACAACCCCCTCCGCAAAAGCATGAGTCAGTGTAGTTCCTCTGACTCATTAAGCACGGACAACAACATAGGCACCGACTTGGCACTTTTGGCTTTGGAGGGGCGACGCCCCCCCCTCAATATTTCCAAATCAAAAATGGAAAAATTACAACAAATTTTACCTTCAATGCTTAAATTTAACAAAAAGAAGAAAAAGTGAAAACGAATATTATAAGGATAAAATCGATTATACCGAAATATCAGACGCATCTTAATAAACTAATCAAAGAAAAAGTCACGCTCCGACTGATTCTGCCCCCCCCCTCCCCACAAATATTTTCCATAAGTCGGCGCTTATGGACAACAACTTTTGGTGTGCTCCTTTCTACAGTTACATCAGATCAACTCGAAATAGGTTTTGGGTGCTACTGCCCATGTGGTCTAAACTGGGATCCCTTCGTGTGCGATATTTTCATTTACCCCCCCCCCACCCCTTCAATCTTTTCCGCTGTAAATACACACACAGTTTCTCTATTTCCGGGAAAGTGTTAAAATAATGATGAATAGAGATCGAATGCCTTAAAAACCTATTTGACTCCTATATTGCATGGGCAGATATCTTCTATTGTACTCCCATCTCCCCAACCAGAGGGTTCAAACATAATTTTCCGCTTACACTGTTGCTTTATAAGGACATGAAATATGCGTTTCGATTCATTTAGGGTCCTGTGAAACAACATAGTTATAATATCACTGGTACCTATAACCCTTTATCGAAATGAATAAACGTTCGTTGACTATTTGACTAATAACCGTTTCAAAAGAAAATAGTTGATTGATCGTAAAGGTTTGACCGATCAATATATTGGTCAAACGGTCATAACGGTTATGAAGACAGTAGTTGCCTTTTTTTTTTGGTCATTAACTCTGTTAATACAGCGCTCAGCCAATTTTCTTGTAACAGGCCCTGGCAAAACTAACAGTTTTTCGATAAATATTTCACTTCCAACTATTGAAATAATATTCTAATAGGTACCTACAATATAATTTCGCAATTTCATGTAATCATGTCATTCTCAATGTTTCTGGTTTTGTTTTAATTTGTTTTATTTTATATTTTTGAATTTTCAGTTGGAGAACTTTCTCAAACTACCTATGAATTTTTTAAACTAATATTTTTTTCTTCAGAATTAGAAGTACAGAGTGTGGCTGTATATATTATGCACTAAGTAAGAACAAATAATTTGAAACTCCTCTGTACCTTTTCCCCATTTTCATTTAACCGTTATGACCTAATCATTTTTAGAAATAACGGTCACGACAGGTATAATTGTTTGACCACTTCAGAAAATACCCTCCATGACCAATAACCGATAACTGTTTCAAATTTTGCAGACATTCTAACCAATAAAGCAATAATCATTGTTTCAAATTATTTCAGTCACAAACCCTAGCAATAATAACGTTTCAGGCGATTAATTCCATTTTGAACTCCAACCCTTATTTTTTAGCCTGAGTGCCTGACACAAGTTTTCATGCTGGAGTCTAAATAATATTAAAAACAAGAGCGCTTAAAAGCCGCTCAAACATGAGCTTAAACTTCGATTTGAGCCATTATCAGCTTAAATTTTCCATGTTTCCATTTCCACCCCTGTTCGCATTGTTGATGGATAAGGATAATCGATACACTAGCGCTTCACAATTGGTTCTGCAGTACTACAAATTACTCATAAATTCTAAGCTAGGCACAGAACTAGAAAAAATACTCAGGAGCTATACAAATCAATATAATAAAATTTTATCACAACGGGAATTTTCTGATTACACTATTATTGTCGAGTTCAGACTTCCTGTTTCCGTGTTCCTTTCATTTGCTATTTATTAGGCAATTTTTTAAAAATTATATTTATCTTCCATTGATATTCGTTGATCTACTGCCCCGCCTTTTCTACTGCTTCAACCTATTAAAATTTAATGTTTGTTAATATCTAAGCGATTGTGATCATGAAGAAAAAGTAAGTAAATCTGCAATTTTTTTCGTATCACATGAACAATAGCTTTTACAGAAACACAGTCTGTTTCTGCTTCGAACAATCTATTATTTTCTCTTTTCAGAATCAATCAGGATGAGCATATTATTCAGAACATCAAGATTAACGAACTTGAAACATCGAATCGGGCGCTTCAAGAAAAAGTAATATTGAAGTATCTTATAACCACGAGGTTGTTCACCAGGATTATATCATCCATTTTAACAGTTTTTCTGTTACTTACTCAACAGTTAAAGTTATTGAGAATACAACTGGAGTCGCAAACTCAACTTCAAAATGCCACTTATCATCATTCCAGATCAGCTTCGTTGCATAGGTCCCGAACGAATTTACACTCATCCAAAAACTTCCATAGTACTATCGGGTAAGTGTTTGAATTCCCTTATTGAATTGAAATATCCCATATGGAAATATGTAATCTGTTTTGGAATATATTTACAGGTTGAAAACACACGACCATACTCGGTCACTGGGAAAATCTTACGATTCTGTTCACCATCAGTTGAACAGCCTTCAAGAGGTATTTATAACTACTGAATGATAACTTAATTGAACTGTCTCGCAGCAGTATTGGTCACTTCTCAGATCACTAGCTTTTTATCGTAGTTGGCTGTGTACGGAACTGAAATAAGCGTATCACTAAATCAGATTCCGAGATTTTTTATCGACTCTTAGTTTGTTACAAAATGTATGTCTTTAAGTATTATTTGTGCTGTCCTCCAATAGTTCACCGAGCTGCATAACTAGTTTATTTGTTATATGTTCTTAACTAGTTTTTATTTTTCCGATCACAGTATGTAACGCTAACTGTCACGATGTTTTTTTGAATTGAAAGCACACACCATTGTTTTAAATCATGCAATGTCCTCAGAACTTTGAGCTAATGAAGTTGTAAGTACCTACAAGATTTGCGTACACTGTGACGGACGATAATTTTTTTTTGTGTATTGATAGTTTCTGAATTTTGTATTCAGGAATTAGACGACATGAAGAAACAGTACAGAAATCGCATTTCTGAACTAGAAGAGCAACTAACCAAGACTCAAAGTTCACTTTCCCCTTCGAAGTTGAAAACAGAGTTGAACGAAAATGTCGAATTGATTAGATTGAAAAGACTTTCGAAGAAACAGTCAGCCCAGATTCTGTCGTTGCAGTCGCAGCTTGAATTATCTAATGCGGAAACTAAGCAGCTTCAAACCAATCTGTCTTTGGTTAATGGGGCGAAAGGTATAATTTGCAGTTATGTCGACTACGTTCGAAAACGACCGTAATTTAAGAACGAATAAAGCAATACTTTCGGTAGCGTAGTAGAAATGAGGTTATTTTGAATACCGATTGTTTCTTAAGAATTATTCAGTTGTTATTCACAATATTCCTCCTATTTCACTGCCGTATATATTTAGATAATTTACAAGCTGAAATCTCGAAAGAAAGATCCGAAGTTGTTAAACTTCAGTCAGATGTTTCTTCTTTGAGGGATAATAACAAGTTGCTGGAAGAACAGCTCAATGATTTGCAGGTTTGTTGCAGTAATTTCTCTTTTTGCCATTCATAGTGCGTTGTATTTACTCAACTTTGTTTGTAATGCAACGCTCATTTTGGTGTTACAGATTGAAAAAGCAACGTTGAAAGAGCATAATGAAAATTTATTGAAATTATCGTTGAGAAAAGAAACCACGGCTGACGTTTCTGATTCGAAGACAAGTTTTTTGAAACAGGTTCGTATTTCACCTGCATCTACTTTTTCCACCATTCAATCGTTACCTCACTATATTCCACTTATGGAGCCGACCATCTATATTATTTTTTCAGATAAGAGATCTCGAAGAAAATCTCAAAAAAGAAATTTTAGCAAAATCTGAATTGCTCTCGAAAGTAGCTGATGCAGAGCTCCTGAATGTCACATTGAAAAATGAGTTAGCAAAACAGAATTCAGTTACTTCTGAGACGCAAGTCACAAACACAGCCTTATTGGTAAAGTGTGACATTCATTCAGAATGTTCTGAGTTCTATCCTGTTGGTAATAGCGTAGTTTTCATGTATGGGAACTGCTCGATTTGATCATATAATTTTATTTCATGAGTTTATCAAATCTCAATGGCATCAAATAGACTAAAAGTTGATTCCGTACAAAAAAGTGCATGGCACTACAGTTACAAACGCCCAGCTTCAATCTCTCTGATATACGAAAAATTTGACTTTATTCTAGATCAATTCAAGTACCTGGACCCAGAGTTAACCGAGTTTGTAGGATTTCGGTTTTCATCTCCGATTCACATTATTGAAAATTAATACATCAATAATTAACTAATTGAAATTTCGATAATCCGGAAATTGGAATATCAGCATTGCTGATTTCTTGGAAACTGTATGAGAAGTGTTAAGTCCGGACTGGAGCGATGACATTCGAAATCAAAAAATCGAGTGTGTGTTGAAAAAGCGCTTGTATTCATCGATCGATAGTAAAAACAGCTGTATGCGAGTACGGAACGTAAACCATGACTTCTGTGACTGAACTAAACAAACCGGATATCTTGCCTAGGGTGATCGAGGAAGAAAAATGAAAATGAGTCACGAGAATAAGAAGAAAAAAACGTGGTTTAGAAAAGACAGGAAGTGCAGGTATGCAGTAATCAAAAGACGTTTGTGAGACACCCGCATTGTGCTACGCAGAAACTGACCAGGCAGGACGATTACACGATTTATACAAAAAGTACATTCGGGAGGACAGACTCGTTGCAGTATTATTTGTTGAAATATTGATAGTTAAGCAACTAAAATATCAAGTAATTGAAATTGATATTCTGATTAATCACGATTGATGTTTCAGTTAATCGAAAACGAATCTCCGACTGTTTGGAATCGATTTTTTTTTATAGTCAAAACTGATATTCCAACTAATTAAAACAGACATTTCAATTAATCTAAATTGATATTTCGATTAATAAAAATGGGTATTTTGAGTAACCGAAATTCAAATTGATATTCTGATGAATCGGCGATGTTATTTTGTACTTTTGGGTTTTGCTGTAGGCACTCTAAAATGTGGGTGGATTTCTAAGACACCTTTTTCTCCCCGTTATTAAGTTAAGATCAACATTCAGTTTTATCAGCGAGCTGAACAGTAGAGAAGTATGCAATTTCTTATAATGTATCAAATGCTGTGACAATCTTTTATCAGCATTTATTTTACTATTATCTCAGTAAGTGAATATTTTCTTTTCACTACAGAATGAAATTGAAACCCTAAAGAACAAATTGAGAAATCTTGCACCATCTAGTCCACAACATGGTTTTGTGAGAACTGAAGATAAATACGTGATGACGATTGGTGCAGGTTAGAAGTTACATAACGTGATCCTGAAAATCTTCAAATTGTCCTCTCAAAATTATATTTTGCTTATTAATTATACTTTTTTTTTTTTTTTTTTTTTTTCCCTTAGATAATCTCGATGTCGAATGTGCAAATCATGAACGGAAAGACTCTCCGAACCTTATGGAGTTGGATGATAGGTAACTTTGTATCTCTGAAAGTGTTTCGGTCACATACTAAAGAACTTATTCGATGGTTTCTAGTTCTCGGAATCATAGGCGTCGCCAGACTACTTCCCAAAGGGAGAGTGGTTCCATGAAAGGGGGATCAACCCCCATACGCCTTTCTGGAAGATGATGCATTTTTTAGCAACCTGGAGAAGGGAGACAAGTGTCTTATTTACCCTCTCCTCAACGGCACTCATACTTTAAATGCCTGCAACTTTCGATTTGATACTCAGCTCAAGTCATTTTAATTTTCTTCAAGTCTTATTGAGAGAGTCGTTATCGAAGGTAACAAACTAATGAAAATAATCGTGTTCTTTGATTCAATTTCCATTCGCGAATGCTCAAAGTTTGAATGTGTGAAGAGTGAATAGTCAAGATTCATTTCCAGTTGGATTGCAGTGGAATAGTAAGAATAAACTTTATTTCTATTCTCATCATCGGACTTTAATCTATTTTCGACTGGTAGGAGGATGGAACAGAGAGGAAGGGATGATGCAATCTCATTTAGAATGAGCCTGTTCCTGAATGATCCATTGAACTGGGAAGAGGAGGTATAAGAATCAATATATTGCTCCCTTCGGCTCCTCAAGTCATTGTACAGTTTTCACTGGTTTGAAGTCCACACCCTTTTACATCCTGAAGTGTGGTTCATAGTCTAATGTGTAAATGGAATTGAGGTAGTTGTGTTGAAAGTGATCTTGTTCCAGCTTGAGTCTCAATTGCGGTCTATTACATTTGTGTGTGAGGTGACGCTGTATGCGCCAAGTGATCAGACTTTGCAGTCCATTGCACTATTCTTCAAGTTTCTGTTAAGTATCAGCTCAGTAGTCTCACTTTTATACCCAAAGTGAAAATTTTACTGAGCTCTATCCCTTTGACTTCACTGGGTGCTGGAAGTCCCAATGCTTCGCGTTTTGTCCCGGCTATTGCTGGGCATTGACGTATGATATGGATCGAGGTTTCTGCCTCTTCTCCACAGTACCTGCAGGAGCCGCTTCTCACCACTACTGTTTTATACCACATGCGTTTTGTAGCTCTATGACCAGTTAGTAGTCCGACCATGAGTCTTGCATGTTTCCTGTCAAGCCCTAATAGGAACTTGTTATACTTACTGGGGGCGTCTCCTATCAGTGTTTTTCTGACTTTCATGCCAGTGGCCAACCATCAGTGCAATTCCGTCTGCTTACTTATCCAAGCCTTTACTTCGGATTTTATGACGCTGTATGCTACAGGAAGACACGGCCTGGGTGTTGCCAGTTCCTTTTTTATGTCCATCTTCGCTAGCATGCCAGCGATCATGTTCCCTTTTATGCCGCAGTGTCCCAGTGTCCATAGTATGGTGACACGGTTCTCCTGAGCAAGGGTGTTTAATTTCTTAACACACTCCGCCGCCACCAGGGATGTAGTTTGGTGTGATGATAGTGCCTTAATAGCCGATTGACTGTCTGTACAGATATAAATCTGCTTATTAACAAGGCCTTTCTGCTGGCTTCTGTCAATGGCCATAGTGATCAGTTGTCAGTGCCTTTTGCATTCGTGATTCCGATACCTACACCTTGGTCATCAGTAGCGTAGCGTCGGGGGCGTGGATGGCACGTACCTCCAATATTTTTACATTAAGTTATAATAAAGGAATATCCTTTTTTATCTACCTCGATAATAATTCTGTAGAGAAGCAACGAAATTTTCTGTAATGGATTGCCCCCCTCCATCATGTTGAGCACGCTACGCTTCTGTTGGTCATTTTTAGAGGCATCTGCAAACGACACATTCTTTTCTTTTCCTGGAATGCTTGGCCACCTCTCTGGGTGGATATCAGCGCACGGTACGGCTTGTTAAAGAAGTCCTTCAGCGTCCCAAAGCATTTGTCCGTCGTCCCCGCCATCTCCCATATCCTTCTGTGGCCTGTTTTTTGGGCCTGAAGGTTTGGTTGGCCCAGACGATAAGACCCCAATATCGCAGCTGCTTCTATAGCAGTGTGAAGTGGTGGCAAGTTTAGGAGCCTTTCCAGTACCTTAGTCGGCACCGTCCTCATTGCCCCCGTTGTCATCACGCCTGCGAGCCCTTGCAGGTGGTCTAGTTCCTCTCTGACTTCGGCCAGGTGGATCCGACCCCACCATACAATGGCCGCATGTGTGATTCTGGGAATTCTGAATGTCAACTTCCAGCTAAATGGTTTCAAATATATTTTTTTATTTATTTAACTTTTCAAATTCAATTTTTTGAGCCAATTACTTGACCTAAAGAATTGAGCGTAGGCGGCGGAGAAAGGGGGCTAGGGGGAGACTTGTCACCCTCCAGATTTTCAAAGGAGGCTGTGTCCTTTTTAGAAATGCCAAAGAAAATACACTCTTGGACCCAACTTTTTTTAAATCATGTCATCTTTGATTAAAAAGGTTGTATACAGAGTTCTTCAAGTCTTCATTTCGGTTATCAAAAATTTTGAATTCCGCCTTTCTTAAAGGGAAGTTACATCTCCAATATGTCCTTATTTTCTTGATCTGGAAGTAACTACTCTTGTTTCAGCATCTGGTATTACAAACTAAAGTCTGCAGAGGACTTCTCGACGTAGAAATTACCAAAAGCTATTACTCCAAACATTAAAATAATAACACAGATATACTCGAAGACGTATATTGGTATCAAAGTGTAACTCGTAACTCGATAACGAACATACTGACAGATGCTCACAGCATTCAAACGAATGTAGCTGGAGAGCGTACATGGTACCAGTAGTACCAACATTACAACACAAACTCATTACCAGCAAAGTCTATTAGGGGTTCATTAGTATGAAACTGACCCGCATTAATGTCTTTGACCGTTCGTAACCACCTTCTGATGTCCGGACTTTGCTTTCAGTGTAAATTCAGATATGAAAATACAACACTACAAGGTAGTTCGAGAGCTCAATCAGTGCCGAGAATTTCTGCGCGTTCAGTATGGGCTGAACAATAAATATAAAGTGGAAGTACGTACCTCTAAACCCTAGAATGATTCAATACCATCTCGAATACAAAATCAGGAATGCTCCGTGTTTAATGTTAATGACTCAAGTTCAATTTAATCATCTCTCTCATTCCAGATTGAAGAGCTACAAAAAATGTTCCAAAAAAATGAAAAACTCACCGCAGATCATCTTCGGAACTTTCAATACCTGTTACGTAACCACGAAGAAAGGTTATCGCAAATCAGAAACATTTCCGACGACAATCTAAATTCGGTGATCGGTGATTTTAGGAGTAATTTTTCAGTCAAGAAGTTGGGCAGCTTCCAGGATTATATTAACATCATTGGGAAACTTTTAAATGGTTATGTTGTACATTTGGAGAGCTTCATGTCAAAATCTGACAGCCGCTCTGATAGAAGAGATGCCCTGGTTAATGCAATCGTCGACCAGTTAGAAAAATCTGTGCAAGTTGAGATTGACGCATCTCAAAGTAACGAAAAACGTGAGGAGGTGGGGAAAGAATTGGCGTCAAACAAGCTGATGGTAAGTTCTCTATCTGTATGTAACCAGTTTGCGTGCTTCTGATGTTAAAAGTGAATCGTATTCTTGCAGAATGCAGTAGAAGATATGCCCTGTGTGGTATTCGAATTGCGCATAGAAAAGGCAAACTTCAGTTTCTTCTCGGAACACCTCATGAAGTAAGTGTCTTTAGAGTCTTTAATACAGTTAGCGTTTACATCAAATTAATTCATTCGTGATCACTTTGCAGATCTTCCGATAAGAATCCAAGAGTATTTTTAACTTGGAATTTTCTAAACGATAATGAGAATCAGGCCTACACCCCGACGATATCGGTCAACGAAGGAATATTCGATTGTTTTTGCAAATATGAGGGGCAGTGGTCTGAATTCTTGTACCAGTATTTGAAGCAGGTTTGTGTTCTTTTCAAATCGAATACATTTTATGTTAGCGTTAGTCGCTTATTGAAATGAAACCCGAATTCATGTATTTGGACTGCTGCACGTACTCGACAAGTGTTATTTTCAAGGAGATAACCTCGGAATTTTAATCTGGCGTGAAACGTAGGGCGTTGCACAGTACGGGCCAACCTCAAGTCTAAAATTTTCCACAAATTCGTCTTTTCTCTCAACATCACCGTATTATGCTTGGGGCTGTACCGAAGGGAAATTATTTAGGGAGGAAAAACCCAAAGTCTTCGAACTGGGGCATTCCTTATTTCGCTTTCTCCACTCGCGAAAACATTTTTAGTTGTTTTTTTTTTCTTTTTTCCTGGGGTTTAATAACAAGCAACGACATCTCAGGGGTCTCAAATTTTTCGTGCCAGCCGGAATTAGTTGCTTTACTGTATAGAAAGAGAGCCCTTCTCCATATCGGTACATCCTGATAATGCTTCAATACATAGCTACTAAATGAACCGGCTCATGTACATATAAACTGGCTGACACTTGCGATTTTCGGAATCTTTGATGTTTCGGATACACCTTTTAAAGACTCATAGGCTCATGTATTCAAAACATATGTTCAACCCCTTTCACTTATTATTTTGTACACAGCTGTGTTATTTCTTTGAACTCAGTTTACAGCCAAACTGAAAATGTGGTATATATTAACTTTGGCCATCAGTAATAACAAATCAAGCCCCTCGTCGCACCAAGAACAAAAGAAATCCGTGTAATATTTGATGTGAGACGTTAGTCGCATTTCCTGTCGAATTCAGTTTTCATGTCTGAGCCCGTTCTGCATAAATCGATGCACTTACTTGTATTACGTTTTTACGCCACGACTTCTAAACGCCTTTAAAATTGAGTAAAATGATTGAATCTGTTTGCATGACTATTCAGCATGGAATTCGTATCGAGATCCATTTGGTTCAAGAAGATATTTCGGTTAGACTTGCGGAAACTGTGGTGGACACCTATTCGTCGTTGGAAAAAGTTAATGATTATCAAACGTTCTGCTCCAAATTCAAAAACGATAACATCGAAGGAGAGGTTATTGGGACGTTCATTTTGCAGTGCAGTAAGACTTTGCCAGTAATATTCAGTTGAACGATGAGAAGCAAGTACCTGCTTCATCGTTTTATTGACAGCAACGTGAAAACCGATTTCGTGACTTCCATGTAGGAATTTGAAGCAAACCCAACCCAGTTGCTTTCCCGGTTTATAATTTGAAGTTGATACTCAGCAAGACAGAGAAAGCTGATTTTCCTGCTGTGAGAGAATTCACCCGAATGGATCTGAGTTTCGCTTCAAATCCACTAAAAAGTCTTCCCACCTTGAACTGTAAATCAGTTGGAAAGAATAAATCGTTAGTGCTTCAAGAGTAATAACCGAGTCATTGCTGGGATTTGAAATATTTGTTTCTGGTAATACAACGATGGGCTAATTATTCATCGCTGATTATTTCCACATTTCAAGTTTCCGTTTCTTCAGTAAAACTAAAATAAAGCCATGTGGATACGGATAATATTACAACAACGGTATAGTGAGTGATAGCTAATTCAAAGCAAAGGGAGACGTGTAAATTTATCTCGACTAGATATTATGGTTTTTTTAATCGAGAAATCTTCAGAACAAAAAGACAAAAAAAATTAGTTTTTAAAACTGAGTTGAAATATTTTCTTCGAGATCAGTTTTGTGGTGGTAGTGATGATTGTGCATGAGGGTGGAATCGGCTCCCGGTTCTTCTAGATTGTCACCGTTCGTTTCATGAGCAGTCGACCTTATCTGTCACCTGTCAGAGTTCTAATGGTCGATTACCAAATTAGAAGAAATTTGTTTTCCATTACGTATTCAGAACCGTGTCGTTGGAACGGGAGGTACAGCAGGGGTTCATTGTACCACCTAAAAATTAGGGAAGGTACAACGTATCATTTTAAATCCCTCCTTCTCCGCCTCAAAAGATTTTAAAAAAACTATTCAGAACGTTAGTAGAAAACGCCTTGAAAGATTCGAGAGATGAAATTTCCAAGATTTCTCGCTTGTTAACTCAGTTTTCTATTTATTTGGCTTGTCGACTCAAATTTTTACACCATGCCCCCTTCTTCCCCCTCCCTCGCCTATTGTAATCTTCCAACGTCGTAAATTCAGAATAAAGTTCTCCCTCGTTGCATCAGTGGAAATAAAATATTAGCACTCGTGATGAAAGTTGCCATATTCTAACCTTCAGAAAGGAAAGAATAAAGTTGAAGACGATCCAAGTTCATCGTGGCATTGAAAAATATCAAAAACTATTTTCAAGCACCTGTTTTTACTGTTGAATCGTAGAATTTTAACCTCGAATACTCGCGCGAATGACTTTGACGAAGGATGAAGATCACCCTTCAATTCAAGGTGAATATAAATTTTCTATTGTTGAACCGCAATTGAAGTTAATGAGAACCTGCAGAGTACAGCTTGCTTTGTGAAACATGGGAGCTCGTGTGAAATCCAGAATATTAATTTGTATAAAATTACTGTTTTAAGTTTCGGTATTTGCGTGTGACGACATAAAAATTTCGTTTGTAACATTATGCGAATAAAAAATTATCCTCAGAGTGTATTTTATTCTTCAAGTGCGAAAACAGTCACAGTCGGTGTTTGTTGAACACTTGTGCCCTTATGACCTTGCTCAGTGCCTCTGGCTAGTTATTGGTTATTCATGTGTCTGTATCTTGAAATTGCCTTGAACTTTTTTTTCAATTTGTTATTTTTGAAACTGATTGAGAGACTGATGAATTAGGGTGCTGTATAGATGAGATGAGCTCTTTAGTAATGCAATTCTAATGGCATTCAGTTCTTTTTCTATCTTAACATTGAGAATGCTCGCAAATTATCTTATGATTTTTCCTTGAGACCGGACCACAGAGAGGGAAACCGAGCTCGAAATAAATTTTTGATTTTCATATATTTTTCTTTTTAGGAATCCAAGTTTTGGTTCGGACTCTTTGAATAGAGTAATCTGCACACTCAGGTTTTGGTGAATCCTCGGGCCTCTCCATTCTTAAATCAGACTCGGAGTGCGAACATACCATAATCACGCGCAACTGTTTTTCAATATTTTATTAATAGCCGCTAAACGTCAGATGTTATAAATCCCAAATACCACGTTTAAAACCCCGGTCTTTCCATTTCATCAATTAAACTGCTAACTTTTCGTCTGGCTTCGCCAGTTCAACTCCCCATTTTTTCTCTGAAAATTAAAAAGTATAATCAGGTAGCCTGATTTTCCGAATTATGTAACCGTTATTTTTTGTTAAAATGTTTCGTACCTATCAATGTTCCGATATCTATTAGGGACCTGCATCCTTCGATGAGTCCTTTAAGATGCTGAATCATCAGGTTCCGCTCCAAACGTCGGGCTATTTCTTCCTTAGCGCCTAGAAGTTGCTTCTCTATGAAATCGTGCAAGATTTGTAACATCTTGTCTTTATTCAACCCGCCTCCGATATCGTGCATCCTCTGCTGACTGCCTGTATCTTTGTAAGGCAGGTATAGGTTTTTAATCTGTAAACAAAAATCGCATGATAACTGGATATACCATACCTCCAGAATGAATTCAGAATAGATTGAATATAGAAGATAGTTAGCTATTCATTATCTGTTACACTACACAACAAACTGAGATTTTTTGGAAACCGCATGAAGGAAAATAGATGATTCTTAATGTATTTTTCACGCTGAATTCAAATATGATATTAAAAATGCTGAGTTAGCTAATCATTTTTTACGTTTGCTGGGAAATTTAATAGTGTATTACGAGAAATTGTTCTATTTTATGTGGCGACACTGATGTTGTATTAAACTGATATTACCGATAAGCTTCGTCTTCGACGGTACCTACTGATCTACTGAGTAGAAAACTTTCGTTCCGTGTTGTTCTCTGTCCCTCTGTGTTCCGTAAATATTATTCCAATTCAACAACGAGCGTTGTGATTATCATGAATATTCGGGCATTGAACACATATTGATCAAATTTATTGTCGGAACACATTTATCTAGTTCACTTACATTTTGTAAAAGAAACAATAAACTGTAATACCGGAATGAAAAGGCGTTATTTTTTCACTGAAGAGATCGCCTTCCTTAAAATTGTTGTTCCATCACTTCATCGTTAATGATAAAATCTTAGAATCAGTTCAAACTGTTTAGATCGTTTCGATATCAATACATCAAAACACACGTTCACACGCGTCACTGTGTTGGCGAGTTTGTTTTGTGATACATGCAGTGTGGCCACATTCACTAATATTTCTAACACGAGAGGGAAATTACGGGAAATAATTCAGAATGAATTTACGAGAAAAGGAGAGCTAATTAAGAAAAACAAAAAGCGGCATTGAATTCAGCGTGAAAAATACTTCTAGAATCGGCTACTCTCGTTCTTGCGATTTTTTGGCTGTTGGGTAGTGTTATTATCTTGAGAAAAAGCATATAAGTATAGATACTTTGAAATTCTTAATGTTGTATTTTAAAGATAATTCTGGAGCTCGGAAATTGTACTTAAATTCTTGGAAATTCGAATCTATTTCCTTAATAGTCACAACTACGTCAAGCACCAGTCCTGCTGCTGAATAACTGAAACAAAATCATGGAATCATGGACGATGAAAACCGGAATTAGGTACCTACTGAATTGGGAAATGAATACAGAATATCACAGGTGCAAATAAGAGAGACTTCAGGGAATACTCAACCCCCCGAATGTACTAACAGCTTCCCCAGAAAATTTGAAAATTGAATACAGAGAGCAGAAAGAGCGGAGAAGACATATGGTATTACAAATTTGCGTGGTAATAAAAATTTTAGTCCCTACATTCTTAGGAAGTTATTTATCCTTAATACAGAACATACTCAACCCAAGGAATAGCGCGAAAAGCGACATAGGCAGAGGGGAACTTGGGGAGCCATTTTGCGGGGAAAAAAGAACATACTCGAAACTCCCGGGTTTTTGGTCAAAATGTTTCTTTTCGCTATTCAATATGTAGAATCTGCATCCTCCGTGAAGTACTGGCACAGTTAGTTTCAAGGTTACAGTCAGAAGATTATCTTTCCTTGTTCGCATTCTACCGTACAGGTCCTTCAGTTTGTTTTTACTGGTTTCGACCTTGCTTTTGGTCTCATATGACCAATCTCCGTCGCAAATTCCGTTGAATATAGCTTTTGTCATTGTTATGTGCCATCTGAAATAAGATCAGAACATTCAAAATGTTTTTCTCTTCACCATGCAATAAAACTTGCCCGAATGATGCATCCTATTCAAAAAACTCTCGCGAATAGTCTGTTTGATTCCAATCAGCAAACTGGCTTTGGGCAAATATAAGATTGTCGATGCGTTAATGTGAAATATTTCTGATTAAGTATTTAAAATTATTGAAACATCATCACATTGTCAGCATCACTTCTCTCTCCATATTGGCGTTACACTTCACAGATATAGGGATTGTAAGATAGTCGAGTGTTTGAAGACATTCAATCGATCGTCAGGGACGCACCGAAGAGTTTTCTCTGCGGAGGGAGGGGGGCCCTAAAAATGGTGCAAGTTTCAACTGACTCAACTCAGAATTCCCAAGTATCAAAGCAAAAAAAGAAAGAAAGACTTTTGACCTGCTGGATTTTCCCAACTGACTCAACTCAAAATGCCCAAGTATCAATGCAAAAGAAGAAAAACCTTCTGACTTGTTGGGTTTTCCCAACTTCTCAACTCAATTTCCAAGTATCAAAGCAAAAAAAAAAAAACCTCTTAACTTGTTGGATTTTTTTCAACTCGCCTGACTGAAATGATAAATTTTCCCAACTGCTGAAAATTCCTACTGAGGAGTAAGTTGCCCCCTGCCCCCTCTATCGGTACGTCCCTGTCGATCGTTCAATGAAATTATTAAAAAACTGGTTAAAAGTAGCTTTGTAATGCTAGATACACAATACAAAAATATATGTGACCCTCCATTCTTTCCTCGTTCGAGGGGGGTCAGTATTATCGTACCAAAGGTTCAGTTTCGTTTTTCGATCTCCAACCATTTGTACTCGTACTTGGTTCAGAAATAAGTTAAGGCTGGACGAAGATCACATTTTCATAGATGACACAGTCATGTCGAATTGCAGATCATCAACCTACTATTCTGAGCCGGCATGTGTACCGAAATGATGTGTTGGAGTGTTGGAATGGATGTTTTAATTTTTCCGATTGCCAAAAATTGTTAGTTTTACAGCACAAGAAAATTTCAAAATTGACCAGCATAAAGGCAAGTCTTCACTTTTTATATGTTGCCCCAGAAGGTAGGAGATTCTGCTGACAAAACTTTTCAAAATCAATCAGAAAATGAAAGTTTTGAGTTTTTCTCTACCAATGCCCCAGTTTCTTCAACTTTCTTTCACTGGTAGTGATTTAGCCATCAGGCAAAAGTACAATGGGAGCATTCTGCCATCATCTCTCTCCTCGTGTAAGTCTCTGGTTTTTATCATGTTACAAGCAGTTATGATTTACATTTTACATGTTTATTCTTGATAAAACTCATTAGTAGGTACTCACTTTTCTCCGTTCTGATATTTCACTAACATTGGGTATACCGAGACTCTACCTTCTGGATACAATTCGCGCCTCTTTTTATACGTACTGGACTTGCAATACCGCTTCATAAAAGGGAACCATAAAGCAAAAGCTAATACGTAAGGAGCATAGTGTGTTTTCTCGAAAAAGGTTGTGGTTCTTATATCGCCGCCTCCTGCGCAGCATCATTAGTATTAGAGATTGTGATTTAGGTAATACCTATTGACAATAAATCTTATGGATAGTTACGAAAAATTACTTGCCTGGAATTTCGGGGTATTGGCCTGGTGTGATGAGTCCTTGAAAAAGAAATTTTCATTCTATTAAGAATAATATTAGCACTGTTTGAAGTTTGAAAGAAAAAAAATTCGTAGAGAATTCGTGATGTTCGTGGATGTTAACCAAATGACATTTTACCACTGAAGTTTTGTTCGTATAATTGAAGATGTTGAAAAGGATTAGGTATGGTGTACATTAAATTATTTCGAAATTGGACTATAGAAGCCGCATCGAAACTTGGTGCCTTGAAATTTAAAAAGACTGAATATTGGTGAAAGCGTGTACCCTATAAGTGAAATTTAAAATAACAGTCTATGTGTTCTTGAAAGATCACAAGATCATTTTGAACAAATTTGGATCCATTTTTACTTCTTTTTTTTTAATTGGGATGATTCTTTTTAATACATATAGGATACAAAATCATTTAATGTGCCCAAACTTCACTGAATCGAATTGGTTCAGCGTCTATAAACATCAACATTTTTGTAATGCCGTGGGTGGACAGTGACATTTTTCAATTTCATGCATGTATGCTTATGCTATTCAACTCGCATGCGCTATTCATCACATGTATTATATCCATTACCGCTGACGTTCATCTAAAGGTAATACCTATTCATCACATGTGATCTCACATTCTTTTAGTGCTATTCACATTATGTCATATGTCAGTACCTAGTACCTACATTGCTACATATTTCAAAATAGCACGCGCTCTTGGACTAGCTTATCTAACTTTTAACAAATTTTAAGAATACAAGCGTGCTTATTAAGCAGTATGAGGTAGAATATGCTAACACGGTGCCAATTAGACGCCGTTAAGCAAAAACAGAACCAAGCAACAAAATCTGTTTTTTGATAACACATGATTCAAAATTCAAGAGCAATATAGAAACTATATGACATAGCGTTTACTGATAAGCTCTTTTCAACGTGGGCACCGCATTTTTGTATTGGGGGCCCAGTTTGGAAAAATTCTACTTTTTACGCTCTTTCCAACGATACTATGTATAATAACAATAACTCATTGTGTCAGTAAATGGTCGCTTGGTTCTGTTTTGCTTAACAGCGTCCAGTTATGAGTCATCCAGTCAATTATAGGTATGAGTCAGTTCTTGTTACTGGAATAGTGGGTTATAGCATAATATGTTTTATCATATACCTAATCGATGTTCAAAAGAAACGATTCCCTCAGTTCACCATAATAATTTATAATATAAAAGATGATAAAGAAGTTGTCGCCCTCTTATCAGTCCATTGTACCTTATATGTACAACAGTGCCTTAGTTTAGAGCGTGTTATCAGTCTATTGTACCTTATGTACTACAGATAGCGCCTTAGTTTAGATTGGAGCAATTGTTACGTTTCTCTTCTACATTATGGGACTCGAGTTCGTGAAAGAAGACGATACCGCCAAAGGAAAAATTATTTTGTGGTTGACGTTGATAAGAACGCTTAAAAGAAGCATTAGTTAGTTACCAATTTGCCCAAATGTTAATTTTGTTTTGCCGAAGGAAAAGGAACAATATTTCAGCATGGACCTACCGGTGAGTTATACGCTATTAGAGTATAATTATCGAATTAACTCATAATTTCATTATAACTGCATGCCAGCAGAAAAATATCCGGTGTCGGTGTCCGAAGATCACAACGAACTCAACTAAATGAAACTGTATCTTCACGTTATTTTAAACGCGTTTATTCAAACAAGTGTTGGTTCTTGCGTTTTATGAAACAGTAACAAGGAATTCTGTCAACTGGGATCCATTGACCACTGACTGACTTCGAAGTGACCCATATAATTGACCAACTTCAAAATGACCCGTAATTAGCGAATATCTGAAATATGAATTTTGACTTGCAGAATGTTCAGGGAGAAGAAAAAATATATAGGTATTATTCTGAGGAAGCGCTGGATATAGAGTTAGAATGAAGGTGGGTTTAGAATTATTCAAGAAAAGCGATTTGAATTTCAATTCAGCCGATTGTGTGAGTCATTTTTGGAGTTTACCAATTACAGGTCGATCCATAATTGGATTTTCTTAATCTCTTGCCATGTTTTCAAAAAAAAATTAGTAGCAAACATTTATGTGAACTGTCTGATGTTTCTCTTTTATTTGGTGTCTGTGTAACATTGACATTTTTGATTGAAAACTATACCAACCTGTAATTGATAAACCGTGTCAATAACATGTCACAAGGATACTTGCAAGAAAATTCAGCACAAGATAAGGAATTGATAAATCATTAAACTTCTATTGAAATATGATATAGTCCAGCAGATTGGTGCTAATCTTTTGATTACTCAACTTCATCTCCAGATGCTTAAGAGGACTATGATAAGGGAATGAAAAAATCTGTTCCATAATTTGCACTTTACTTCAAATGTCTTGGTATATTAGCGGCTCTTTGCTTGAAACCTGTTTAGTGCTGGAACTAGTAAATGCTGCCCCAATTGACAATCTTAACAGCTGAGCCTAGTTATCTATCTAATATATTCTATTCATCTTACGCATAGGTACTATATTTATCACCTGCATTATTTCTTATCACGCATATTCTTTTCATCTCAGATATGATGTGCTATGTGTATTACACATTCTTTTAGTATGTCACATGTGTTTTTCATATCACATGTGTATTCGTCACATGGGTGCTTGCTTTTTACACCACGCACTGTTATCTTACTTATACTGCGCATCTCACACCTGCCATTTATAACAGATGACATTCATTTAGTATGTGCTCACACGTACTATATTATGTGATGTTAGACATGTTCTGTTCATCTTTACACCCTAGGCAGACTTGGACACTATAAGGCAATTTTTTTTTCTTTCTGAAATATACTCTGGGAATGCATTGTTTCTCTTTAGTTTATAGGGGAGACCGGTGTTAGTTGGCAGATGATTTAAGTTGACAAGGTAGCCATGACTTTTTTCGTTAGTGACTATGTTTGGCCGAAATATGCGCATACTTTGTATGCAAGTACATACCTACTATAGTTTTTACTTTTACAAAAGAGCGAATTGTTTAGCGTGAAAGTCAAAAAAAGTGATTTTCAACTTCCTTGCTGTACTTTGCGAGTGTAACAGAGTATTTTATTGACGAAAATCAACTGGTTTTTTTTTTGTTGTTTTTTTTGAAAGTTTGAATTGTTTAGGGATGTGGTAAACATTAAACTAATATTTTAGCTCATAAACGGAACAATTGGCGCGGTGGTTCGCCTTAAAATTAAATTAATTTCTGGAATGTCTTCAAAATGATGTCAAATTTATGATTCTTTAATCTGTTTCGTGTCAAACGTTTCAACATAGTTTAGTTACCTATATTACCTTCAGAGTAGGTATACCTTCATTTCGAACAAAATATGCGTACAACATTGGTGCTGGGTATTGTTTTGGTTATTGAAACTGTAACAAACACATCAACCAGAAAACAGCCGAAAAATCGATTCATTTTAATTTGTTCACGAGTGATTACAGAGCGAAAATGAAGAACTTGCACGAATCCATGAGTATATCAATCAGTTTTTCAGAGCCTGACACACAAGTGAGAGTTAAATACAGAGTAATAAACCAGAACAAATATCGGACCAATAACCCAGATAAATGAATTAGTTTAATCGAGCCCAACAGAACAAAATGGAAACAGTGTGAGAGGTAGGGCGAGGAGCTACTAATCAGAACGAAAACCTGAAAAACAAATACCATTTCCGTTCTGAAGTCGAGCGATAATCGAATACATTAATTATTATGCTCATATCAGTAGAACGTTGTATGAGTGGAGTAAATGGAAACACTTTTTTTTTTTTTTTTAGTATGATTTCTGAAGTGGTACTAGAACCAATAATCGTCATTTGTTACAGTTTAGATACACTTTACAACTCTGAGTAAAACCCTTTCTCATTTTTCATTTGCTTCCTTAACTTTCTATAAATTCTGCAATTGAGGTTGGTACCGTGAAGTTTTTTGATCGAATGGGTCAGCCATGTCAGAGGGTAAACAGATGGAATCACCAGCTAACTGTGTTGATATGACTCATGACTCAATCAGCACATCTTGTCAATGCCAGGAGATCGTTAAGAAATATGTAAACAAAGAATTTACTATGTGGGCGCTGAAGATATTTTATCGTGATGGGTCACATTTGATTTAACCTTGTAATTTAAAAATAAATAAATGAAGAACAGAATTATTTGCAAAATGCTGAAGATATTTTATCGTGATTGGTCACATTTGACTTAACCTGGTAATTAAAAAAAAAAAAAAAAATTATGTAGGTATCTACTGTGATAATTGTTTAATTGTCTTAGTTCTTTGATCAAAAATCTGTAGGTTTACGTTGGTTTTGTACAGCTGTCTAAAGCTGCCCATCAGCACATCCGTGCTGTTCATCTTCCACGCAGAGTTTTGCAGCTAGCTGAAAGCTGAATCCGAAAGCCGATAGCTAGCCGCATTTTTACTGATAACAGAGAAGCCGAAAGCCAGCTAGCCCTTCCTTCAAATATTAAAAAGCTAACCGAAAGCCGTATTTTACTGACTATTATTCGGCTAGCTAGTGGAAGTTTTGGGTCAGAATTCTTATCAATTATCACATCACGATTCGCGCGAGGTATTAGCGATGGGACAAATTACTTCGTATGCGACGATGACAGAAAACGACTTTCAAGAATGCTAGTGCCCCAACTGAGTTTGAAACTAGGGTGCGCACCATCAAGTTTCCCGATAAGGTCAAGATATCATTAGATGTGCTTCAGTACTGGGAAGAACAGAAGAACAAAACCCCAGAATTATACGCTGTGGCGCAAATAGTGTTTGGGACACCCAGATCGCAATAAGTTAGCGTTGAAAGACTGTTTTCACTGCTTAATGATTTATTATCGCCAAGGCGATACAATTCAAAAGCAAGTACAATTGCTAAAATATTATTTCTGAAAGTAAATCTAGATACATTACTGAAACTCAAACGTTCATTCAAGAGGGGGAAAAAAACTATACCGAAAATGTAATGTATTTTTATGTTTTTTACAAATTTAATTTTAATTCTTAACACTTGGATGTGGCGAATCTTTATATTGAATACAATCAAAAACGTTTTATCTTTTTGTTTTTCTTTTTTCCTTGTACAGATCAGACAGCATTAATATTTTAAGTATGTGCTTTATCCCAAACTATAATTTTTATAACTTAAATCAAAAGTGATGCTTGATGGTTTGAGTGAAACCAACACAAAAGCAAAAGAAGCTTCAAAGTTTCAAGCAGTTCTTAGTTCAACTTACATTATTTGTCTTGAAACAAAAAGTAAAAAGAAAAAAATTAAAACAAATTTCTTGGTTCACGTTGGCAGACCAATAAGTTTTTCTCATGATATTCGAAAACCTTCTGCTTTTAAGTACATGTTTCAAAAATTTTGAGAAAAACGCAAGTTTTTGTCAAAAATAATGCAACATAGGTACATAATAAAAAATAAAAAACTAAAAAGTTGAATGAGTTACACAAAAAATAAAAAATCGCAAAAGCAAAATCCTAAATAAGATTGTGTAAAAACTTGAAAAAGCGAATTTTATTTGAAACTGAAATGAAATGGCCAAATGGGCTATGGCCAGCAGAAGTGGCTACGGCTTCCTGCCAAAAGTATCGTACAGGTCCCCGTTTAATGCAGGTCCAATCATCTTTCTCGGACACGCGTTTCCAAAGGCAATGTCTGCTAACATCATTGCTGGGTTTGGGTGCAGATTCCCTGAATGAAAGTTCACTGTTGCTCACTAGCATTTGCCGCTTCGTTGCAACGCTGATAATTTTTTGCAAAGCTGAAAGGTAGCTGGAAAAAGAGCTGAAAGCTAGCGGAATACAAGCTAAAAGCTAGCTGAATACAAGCCGAAAGCTAGCTTTATTCTCTTCAGAAGCCAAAAGCCGAAAGCCCAAGCTTTATTTTTTCAAGGTCACAAGTTTAAGCCAAAAGCTAAGCTGAATCCATTCGGCTGCAAAACTCTACACTTTCACGTGCTAATCGTCTATGACTTCATAGATACTGTTCATCACACGCGTGCCATTCATATGATCCGTCGTAGGTGCTATTCAGTGGCGCAATAAGTCAACGTTAAAAGAAACGACCGTCACGTGGCTTGTGCCGAAAGAAAGATTTACATCTTGGGTATTTGTCCCTCGCAAAATAGATTAAGGTCAAACTTACAGGCCAGCAAATGAAATCTTAGGGCAGGTGAACAGAATCCCAAGGCTGGCCGAACTTTTTTCTAACGTATTGAACTACATACATACCTTCCCCATATTTTGGAAAAATTTCACCACTGTGATAATGTATTTTAAGAACATTGAAATTTCTTGCCAATTTTTGTACTTGTAGGTGTACTTCAGTGGAGAACGGAGAGTTATCTGGATGAACTGACTATAGGCACCGGCCTCGGTTCCAGGCCTCGCCCAAATCTGCTATGCCATTTATATTGATAGTAACTATTTCTTATGAAAGACTTACCTATCATATTACTTGGGTATGGTTGCGGTTCTACTGGAGCTAAATCAAGCTGGCTTGCTTTATTGTCTAAGGAAATACTTTGATATTCATTATTGTCGCCAGTAATGTCAGGGCTACGGGTTGAAGTCCGTTTTTGTTTTCTTCTTAGACAGGGGAACCATTTCCTTATTTTGTTTTTTACTTTGCTGCACAAATTTCTCCGACGTCGTGGACGTTCGGAGACTGCACCTTGTGCCTCGTCTGTAGATGAAATTTCACGTTGATTGTTATGTTCGTATCAATACAATGCCACGTGAATGTTTAACTCACTCATATTTATAAGGTATTTGGAACTCACTCGTAGTGCTGAAATGAAAACAGAATGGAAAAACATTAATTATGTGACAAAGGCTTTAAAGATTCAATTTAAAGAGAGCCAGAAGATGTGTGTGTTGAGCAGGGACGTACTAAAGCAATTTTACGGGGGAGTAGAAATCCTAGTTTTTTCAATTACAGAATATCGAGTTTTTCTTACTTCCCAAGTATGCTTTTTTATTTACAGTTGTAAATTTCATTATAGTGAAGAATATCTTCGAAAATTACTGCACCGTGTATCGGACTGAAATACTCGTTCCTATGTTACATATCATAAAGATAGTTAGAAGCAGTATGTCTTGTTAGATAAAACAAAATGACAATGGAATTTTGGAAATTTTTTGTATGCGAAACCATGAATCAATTTTGTCACCGGACGTTCTGGGAATGACATAACACAAAATGGATCTGATGACAAAAAAATATTTTCATTTTTTTCGGTCCTCATTAGGATACTGATATAAGTGATAAGGACAGATGGGGGAAAAGAAAAAGAAATTATAAACAGATCCTGAGACTGTGTGTTGAAATTCTGGTAAGTTGATAGTTATACTATACAGCGTTTTGACAAAATGACAAAACAAAATAATGAAAAAACAAAATGACATAACACCGAACATGGCAAAACTCATGAGTCGTGACATAACAAAAAAAAAAAAAAAATGAAATGCTCGTCTGACATGACAAAAAATTATTTTGTATAACATTACTGATTAAAAGTTGGTACCGTGTGACAAGCTTTGTTATATCTTGTCTTCTGATTGGTTGTTGTCGGGTTTGTTTGTCCAATGCCCGTTGAGTTGTTATCAGCCTGAAGAGTGGTTCGCTGTCAGTGTGGGTTGTTGTATTGATTAAATTAATATAACTAGTTATCTTTGTGCTTCTATGATCTTTGTTGTACTTGTAAGTTTTCAACCTGTTTCACCGATGTAAGTCATGGTGTAGTGTTGACAGTCTGGTCTGAACCATTCTTCACAGTAACAACTCAACAAACATCACCCGAACAGATGAGACCACAACCGCCAGTGAGAAGACCAACCACAACACCCTTTCCTTAGCCGTTATATAATATAAGACCTAGTCATAAAGACTTCTCCGTCTGGTCACTGATGCAATACTCGAAAGGGTAGTTTCCGGGGCCAGAGGTGCGGGTTTGGGAAGCCAGTTTGGCATGCGCGCATCGCCATGCTCCAACCGATGAAGTCTTAAAGCCTTAGTAATAATATAGTTACACTGGGGCGATCGATTGGGGCACCCCCTCAGATCGGTTCCATACATCTAAAACAAAAATTCTGCAAAAGTTGAGTAAAATCGATTGAGAGTAACTCGAGCCGCACGAGGTCGAATTTCTCATGGGGATTAATATTGATTTTGAGTATTTGAAATTCTTATAGAACTGGAGTCTTCCCATACGAGTTTGGAATAGGGTTTTTAAGGGTCGCTGAATCTATCTAGAGCTTTCTCCTCTCCCTTCAATTCTTCAATTGTTTTAGGGAGTTAATTCCTAATTGCCAAGTTTTCTATGTTTAAAACATGATTATCTACTTCACGGAATTCAAGTCTGAGATCCTTTTCCGCTCCTCTCAATTTCTCAAGCACCACAGGGTTGAGGGCTAATTTGAAATTATTCCAATTTCTAAGTTCTTTACCTTTAAAACTGGGTTTTGTGAGTTCCTGAACTAACATCTGGGATCGAGCAAGGTAGAGCAACAATTTAAAAGCCGCGTCCACACTTTTCAGCAAGAGTGAACGCTCTGGAAAATTAAAAATGACAACTGTGATGATGAAGGACCTTCGAAAAATGTTGGCCGAGCTATTGGATGACAAATTAGCACCCAAAACATGCAATAGTTCAAGAGTTGGGTGAGGAATTCGGGAAAACGAAACAAGCAGTCAAAGAACAAGAGAGCCGAATCGATGACTTGGAAAATTATACCAGGCGCAATAACCTGGTTTTCTATGGTGTCCCAACCTCTCCCAAGGAGGACCCGCTGGTACTGGCCGAGAGACTGGGCAAGCTGGTGAGGGTTTCGTTGAAATCAGCGGAAATCAACATCACGCACCGTTTACCGTCTAAGAATACGAACCTGCCACCTCCGTTCATTATGAAAATGGTTAACCGAAGGAAAAAAGAGCAGGTCTTGATGGCAGCCAAGAGGATCAGACCTACGGCCGAGGGGCTAGGTGGAGAGAAAGACACCAGCATTTTCGTAAATGAGCACCTCATGCCGAAAAGTCAAAAACTATTCACTTACGCACGCCGTCTCAAAAAGAAAAACCGGCGCTACTGACGAACTGTATGGAAAATCCAGAAATCAGATTGGATGGCGAAATGATAGGTAGGAGTGAAGAGGCAATCTACTTGGGACAGGTAATCGCATTTTCTGACAACCTGGGACGAGAGTTAAAGAGAAGAAAGGCGAAAGCATGGGGTAGCTACTGGAGTCTTACAAAAGTGTTTAAGGGGATGTTCTCCCAGGAAATGAAAAAGAAAATATTCGAAAGCTGTGTATTACCCATTTTAACGTACGGGGCACAAACGTGGACCCCACGGAACGACAGCCGATCGGACTGGCAAGAACCCGGATTGCCATGGAACTCTCAATGACTGGCTCAAAGAGGAAGGACAGAGTGAGCAATTTGGCAGTCAGGAGAAAGAGCAAAATCATTGACTGCAGGTATAAAATCAAAAAAACTCAAAATGGACTATGCCGGACACGTGGCCAGGAGGGAAGAAGGGAGATGGGAAAAGAAGGTATTAGTTTGTCAACCGAGGGGTAAAGAAAGGAAGGTAGGGAGACCCAAGTTGAGATGGGAGGACGAAATTATCCAGACGGGAGGGATAGCCTGGGGGAGAAGTGCTAGAGACAGAAAGTGCTGGAAACGGGTAGGAGCGGCTTCTGCCCAAGGATGGGCGCATGATGGATCGGGTGGCGCCAGTAATACCTGAACGCTACCGAGGGTCTAATACAGACGGACTCAAAAATATTGTTTGTAGTCTATAAATGTGGAAATGTATCGTTCGTCGGGGGGTCTCGTGTCGCAGGCGTTCCAACCAATCGTACCCATAAATATCACGTTCACTTATGGTGATTAAAGGCTGAATTGATTGATTGATAGGGTCGAGGGCTAATTTCAAATTATTCCAATTTCCAAGTTCTTTACCTTTAAAACAGGGTTTTGTGAGTCCTTGAACTAATATCTGGGATCCCTTTCTTCTTTCCTCCAATTCTTTAGGCTCCACAGGGGGTCAGCATTGAATAATTGTTACGTATGTCAAGAAAAGATAATGTGTTTTAAGGGGTACCCAACCAAAAACATAAAATTTTTTCACGCTTTACTATACACTGATGGTCGAGAAAGTAATACCAGGAAACTTTCTGTGCAGATAAAACTCACTGCTGAAAAGAGAAAAGGCACTTGTATGTGAGGAAAATATTAATCTAATTCACTTATATCTCGAAGAATGGACTCAATAAAAACTACAGGTTTGCTTGAGACTATGTAGTAGGCATTTAAGGAGGAAACGTGTACAGTGTCTAAAGGTGCTGAAAAGTCCCGAATTTTGAAATTGGGTCCTAAAAGTCCTGAAAAGTGCTGAAATTTAAACAGAAATTGAAAAGTCCTTCATTTTTATTAATACATATCTTTAAAACCACACCCCTCAAAAATCAACGTTCGTTGTAAAAGATTAGAATTTTCAATAATAATAATAATAATTAATAATAATAATAATAATAATAACTATCCAACAAAATAAATGAGAATATTTCGAAAGCATGCTCGGTTGGCTTTTTGTTAATTGGTAGCGGGGGAAAAAAAATTGCTCACTCTGAGAAAATATGGAAAATATTTCGGCTACAGGCCTGCAAAGGATTCTGAAAAAGTACTTAATTTTTACTTTTCAGTTTCTGTAAATACCTTGGTTGTAATTTATTCATTAAATGATTACAGTAATGGAGTAAGATTTTGCAGAGTACTACCAAAAATATTTGAGTCTCCCTTGTCACCCGGGTATGTTATTGGTTGTGAACCAATATATTGAAAACTGCGTCGTGTTCTAAATGTCAGCACCCACTCAAATAATTTAGTAAAAAATGGAATTGTTGTTGAGTGCAAATGATTTCCGTACAATCTGTATGACCACACTTTCTCTCTCTCTCTCTCTCTCTCTCTCTCTCTCTCTCTCTCTCTCTCTCTCTTCTCTCATTTTAAATTAAAATTTCATATAACTGACTGCCGAAATGGGTAACAGTTTTTATTTTTGGCTTTTCTGTAAAATTTCCATTTCAGGACTTGACAGAATTCGGACTTAGTACGACGTCTCAACTACTGCTTTTATTTCGAAGTTTGGAATGGCACTTTTGCAGCCCGTGGCCCCCGAATAAATATCTTTTGACAGTGATTTTGCAAACATTAACTAATAATAGATTTTTCATCTGGTTCTTACCTGGCTGTCATGATCGAAATATTTCAAGTGTTTGATTGTGAGATATACTTGGTCGGATCTTGCTAATGAACAAAAAGTTAATTCGAAAAGTAGGACTAAAAATTCTTGTTCATTCGATTCGAACCTATGTCAATATACATCCAAGTATCCAATATTCCGTTTAGTTGGAAGATATAGTGCCTATTCCTAACAATGCGCGCAATCAACTCGTACATGTGTACCATTGTATTTCAGTTCCTACCTACGTCAAGGTTGTTCATTATGCGTAAAATAGTTCGTTTACGTATGTTCTTCAAATTTATGTCATCTTCAACTATCATGTGGAAAGGTTAATGATTCTAGTAATGTGGGAGAATTATGTACACTCAAATTTATCAATTTTTCGAACTTTGACCACTACATATGAATCAAGTAACTCCCCAGTGAATTGAAAAAATGCTGTATATTGTATGTACATGCGTGTGCGCTCCGATATCTAGACTTTTTAATTTTCTAATTTGGTTGGAGGTTTTACTTCGGAGAATTTGGAAAATGTAAAATAATACATCCGTGTGTCCAGTACCTATATATTATTGTAACGGAATTCGCACTGAAAACGCACGAAAACATGTACAAAGAACTTTTAATGTCACACTAATACAAACGCATGAAAACAGTAGCTAAATCGCTAGAAAACACACAATTTATTGCATACAAAACTAGACTGTAGGGCGACGGCCGCAGCGGCCTTTATATATCCCAGCGTTATCGGCGAAACTCCTTATCGCTTTTGTTATCGACCTTCTATTCTGCTGCTCGAAACGTGTTGATCTTTCTTCGCTTATCTCGAATGTTCGGGATTATTCGCCACACTGCCCCCTCCTTAAGCCTGGATGTCCCGGCCAGGCTCTAGATCTTCTTCATGGTCACCATGCCAGACTACCGAACGATCAAGGTACACGATTTTGGCTCGCCCACCACCAAGCTTCCAAACCCGGTATACAACATCGTTGATCCGCTTGAGTACGGTGTATGGTCCTTCCCAGTGACTCTGTAACTTCGGGTTCTGTCCTCTCTTTCATTGCGGATTGTAAAACCAGACACAGTCCCCAGCCTGGAAGCCGACCTTGTTGGCTTTGATGTCATAGCGAGTCTTCATCCAGTCGGTGGCAATTCGCAAGTACGTAATTTCAGACCATGTGATGAGTAGAGTCGAGCTTTTCTCTCAGTTGGCTAACAAACTTGTCCACCAGTTGCGGCTGTTGAGGTGGAGTTCCAAACTCCAGATCACACAGTAATCGTAACTCCCGGCCAAAGACGACCTTTGCGGGAGTGTGCTGTGTACTTTCATGGACGGCTGATCTATAGGCCTACAAAAACAACGGGATGTGTTGGTCCCAGTCTCTTTGGTGCTCGGCAACGACTTTGGTCAGATATTCCTTGAGCGTCCAGTTGAATTGCTCAACCATGCCGTCAGATTGCGGATGCAGCAGAGTAGTTCTCGTCTTTTGAATTCCCAGAAGCTGACATACTTCTTCAAATAACTTGGATTTGAAGTTCCTCCCCTGGTCTGTATGTAGCTCCAGTGGGACACCATAATGGGTGATCCAATTCTCCATCAGCATCCTGGCCACTATCTCAGCGTCCTGTGTTGGCATCAGGTATATGTACTTTAGGCCATTTACTGAGGTAATCACCTACATACAACACACACTGGTTTCCAGCATCCGAGAGCGGGAATGGTCCTGCAATGTCCATTGCAACCCGTTCAAATGGACATCCACTTCTGCATCCTCCTGCAAGACTGAGTTTGTAGCCCTTTCACTGCCGCACAAGTGGTGCAGCGGCGGCACCAGTCTTCCACATCTTCCTTGTATGTCAGCCAGTAGAAGGGCTCTGAAATCTTTGCTAGGGTTTTTGTGGTGCCCAGATGCCCTCCTGACACTTAGTCATGTACAACATGTAGGATTTACAGAACCTTCTACCGTGGAATAATGGTCTGCATTCGCACTGTTGTGCCATCTTCTTTGGTACCTGCACAATGGGGGATGTCCATTTAATTATAGTAGTCGGAATATTAAATTCATGTGGTTAGTTAATTTCTCGAAAAGGACAGCCTCGGATACTTTCACAAAGCACTTAAGCCTGTAACCCTAAAATTCGGCTTCGACTGACAGCAATAGTGTTTCGCTATTGTTAGTAGCCGAAACGATAAAGTAGATAAGGTCTCTATTGTAACTCATCGTACCGGACAGCATCAGATATACTTCAACAAAGCCAATCGGTTGAGCCTGTTAAATTCACCGAAAACTAACGTGAAACCAAATGAGTCATGATCATGTTTATACCAGCCACACTGCAGTACCTGGTAGCCAACAAGAGACCTCAGTCTCATTTCTGTTCAGATCTTCATATGATTCAAATGTGAGTTTTTCTTGCGTTCTTGTACGTCGTGTAATTTACTGTGAACGGGAATTTGTGCTCGTGTTTGTGTTGACGTCGCACCCAAGCAGAATTGTGAAGATTCTCAGGTCAGATAACCGCGTTAGATTAACTAACAATTTTTACTAAAGTTGATCTCGTACTCTCTATTTCGCTAAAAAACGCCCAGAGCCCCTTCTCCAAGTTAGTATGCTCAGCCGCCATTTTCTTATTTTAATTCACCGTGCAAGCATGATCTTCGTCGCGGGCATCCTCGATCCCTGCCCGCAACGCATTCGCCCGTCAACGGAAAAAGTAAAGATGAAATTGGCGGCTCAACATACTCACTCGAGTTTATACAGCTCTACTGTTATGTCCGAGACGAAATGAAAAATTATTCAATCCAGGAATTCACAGTTTTAAGGACGTCTAAAATTTCATGTTCACTTGTACGTACAATTTTTATGAAGAACAAATCATAAAATTGTGTAGTGAAGTTTGATCGCTTGGTTCGCGTGTGGATTACTTCTTCCTATAATAAATTTTTACTTATCTTTCATTATACCGTTATAAGAAAATTAGATTATTGATCTGCAAATATTTTTCACTTACTCGTCATCTGATCCACTAAGTCTGGCGGAGATCCGAAATTGCTATAAAGATGTCATACCAGCACTTGAACAAAAAATTTGTTCGTGAGATAGAACTCTTCAACTCTTAATATTATTTGGTTGTTGCACTTGTCACAATAAAACAGAAGATGTACCTACTACAAGTACCTAGAGCTTTACATGGCCAACTTTAACATTTTACCTCCTCCTTGACTCCTAGCAAAAGGGAGATCAATTGTTAGAAATAAAAGAGATCGACTGTTAGAAATAACAATCATTTTTAATGATTCTGTTGATTTGACTTCAATATAGAAATTACACATTAGTTTTTAAAAAAAACTATCGTTTTTAATTACTCTATTCATTTGACTTCAGTGTAAAAATTACAGTAGACTACCGTGCCAAATATCCCCTTCAGTCCCAGGAACGAGGAACCTTTTTGGAATCAAGTCTGTAGTGAAACTTTTTCAGGGGGTGCCCAAGAACACAAAACACGTTAGAATAGATTTTCTGGAACCCTAACCCCCCCCTAGTGGATCAATACCCCAGTAGATGGGACAGTATGTCCTGGTGGGATTAGTCGATGGGATATATTGTCCCCCTGGTACTAAAAAGCACGAACTTACAAATGCAGCGGCTGATAGCCATTCTGTGGCGCGCTCTAGTGGAAAAGTAAGGCCGGGATGTTGTTCAAAAACTCAGATACTCCCAGTGGGTCAGTTTAAACGAATTTAAATACTGTTAGTGATCCCAATAGGATTTTTTGAAAATGCTTGGGACATTTGGTCCCGCCGCGACTGAAAGGGATATAGCAGAAAGCTGTTTTTGAAGTTCCATTGATCATCTATATTATTTCAAACACTATAGGTTAGGTTCTATTTGTTTGAATGGGAAGATCTACTTTTATAATTATATGCAACGAATGCAAAATGTAAAATAGTCTGCTGTGTTCTAATTCTAAGTTGTAACAGCATGTTGGAGCAACTTCTGTATCAGAGACGCTAAATACCTACATACTTTTATGATTAAAAAATCAATACCCGCATGTGTTAAACAATTTACTTCCAATTGCTTTCAGTGATCTCCTACAAAACCAGATTATTTGAAATTGTAAAGCTCAGTACTCAGCGAACTCCTTCTGCCAGTAATATCGCATTCCCATTTATAGTGAAAGTTGTATATGTAATAATCTTCTAACTATTCACATTTCTTATTATTATTAACTAACAGTTGATGAGTAGGTATCGCATTATGTCGCAATCGTAGTACAGAAATGGGTACAGGACAATGCGTTCGATTATGCAAAAAGAGATTTCAAGTTTATTTGCATCAAAATAGAAGAAGATATCTGTTCTAAAAATAACATGGTATTGACAGGGTAAAATGGTGCAAATAAAATTATTGGAAAATTTTTCGAATGCTTTTAATGGTCACAAAAATGTATTTCATTTGTCACCCACCAAACTGACTGATGTATTCAAATTTGTCGGTCTCTATAGTTTCAGCCTTTGAGTATTTAACATGTAAATGCAAAGTAGTCGCCGCCTCCTTTAGCGGAAGTGCTGGAACTAATGCTGCATTTAGTAAATATCCATTAAACATTCAAATGCCGAGCAATCTGCGTTCTTAAAACTCGTTGTTTAGCTTCTCTCGGGACTCCTTACCATTCTTTTTAACGTAACTGCAGGGGCATAGCTACGGGGGGGAGGGGGTCTGCCCCCCTGGCATCGGCCGACAATGTGAAAAATTAAAATTTATTCTGGTAATAGTAAGTATTACACCTGTAATATTGTAAAAGTGAAACGAACCCCCCCCCCCTCATACCAAGTCTGGCTACGCCACTGCGTAAATGACTCATTCGGACTGTTTTGAAAATCTTTCTAATTCGATTGGGCTTCATTAAGAATTATTCAGATTGCTAAGGCATTTTCAAACTCTTTGTGGGCCACCAAAACTCGTGAGCCTTCTGTAAAACTGATTCAAATTCTATGAAACTCATTTAGACTGATTTCCCCTGCCTAGCACAATTGTGTACACTTCATGCCATTCCTCTTTATAAGTGGAAAATGAGCTCGAATGGCAAAATGTTTCATCAACGTGGCCATGGTTACCATTTCTTGAAATAATTATTCGTTGCTCCGACCTCTGCAAAATGCGCTTCTCTGAAAACTAAACGCAGAAGTTCTTCCTACAGCATCACCCCCCCCCCACCTTCCTATCCTGACGCAGGCCCACTCGGGGCATTTCCGGGATAGGAAGTGCGGCGTCCCGGAGCCAATTTGGTATGCGTACATCGCCATACGCCCCACTATCATCGATTATAGCATCACACTGCGCATGTAGAAATGCATTTGAGCGGACTTCAGTTTTTGTTCAAAAATTTGAAAAAATATGTCTTTGTTCTATCGAATAAGAACCTTTTGGGGGAAAAAATTATACATTTTACGAACGCATTCATCTGCAAAAGTATTTTAATTTTCTGAATATGATTTTATGAAAAACGCAAAAAAGTAAGAATAAATTGGGGGATAGAAATGCTTAAAAATAAATGCATATATTTGTATATTTGGAGAAAAATAAAAGCATATTTCAGGAAAATAAGTGCATAATATATTTCCTTGCCCTAATGATCAACAATCACATAATTAGGTTCTACATATGAATCAAGTACCCCAATTGGGACTGTAAGCGCCAAAGAGTCGCCCTCTACAATTTTAGGCACGTGAAAAAAAAGAACTACTGAAACCCTACACATTTTTGAAAAAATTATCAGATTGAAATAAAAATGATCTCAATGGAAAGGAAATTTTATGTACTACAAATTTTGTTCTATTCATTTTTTCGATAAACGCTTTCGTTTTCATAATATTTTGAGATTTCTTCATACGCCTGTAAATGATAAAAGTCCCCTTGATCAGGGTTTCAGGGTAAACGACACAACAGCGCACCACCGCTTCCAACAGCCCCAATGAACTGAAAAAATGCTGTATATTGTACAGATGTGTGTGCTCCGATATCTAGATTTTTTAATTTTTTAATTTTGTTTGAGGTTTTAGTGTAGGGAATTTGGAAAATGTATAATAATACATCCATGTGTCTAGTACCTATTATATTACATTGAAAAACGTAATGCGTGCATAATATATTTATTAAATTCATTAAAATTATTCAAAATGAATGAATTCCCCAAGAATACAATATTTGCTGTAAATTAATATCTGGTTTTGATATCAATGAAATCATATTTTATACTATGAACTTTTAATAGTTGTAAATTCTACGTTCCACAAATGCGTAGTGTCTCAATATCCTCAGATCATTTTGATAATAACTTCTACCTATTCGATGGTTAGGTAATTATGTGGACAACGATGGAATCGGGTGTTTTTACGGAGATTTCTACTTCGGAGATTTCCGTTTCGGAGATCTCTGCTTCGAAGACGACGATTTCTGCAACGAAGGCGATTTCTGCTTCCCTGATGACGCCTGATCGTCGGTTGACTCTTCGTCCGTTGTCGAAGTCCAGAATTTCCAGGTATCCAAGTCGATATTTGGCAATGGTGACTTTATACCTAACGCCTTTACTGCGTGTGAAATGGCCGCTCTGGTAGTAAGCTTGACCAGTTCGAAGGTTTGCGGAGGAAACGCGTACAAACTTTCTTCCATTCCGTTTCCTACAGACATGACGAAAGTCAAGAAAAGGTCGTACTTTGTTTTCCACTCTGTTAGATGGGGCACCATCTTGCTTATTAACCAGCGGCTATAACGACGTTGTAGTTCTTTTAAGCCCCTCTCCGTCAGCAATTTTTCTGCAACTACGTCCTGCAGCATTCCCTCTATCTTATCCGCCGGCAAACCTGGTATATTGGTGACATCGTTTTCGTCCCACTCTTTTCCGACGTACGGATACCATAAATGCTTCCTCTGTAACCAATAGGATAATATTAGGGACATTCAGGCTCGTAGTCAGAAGGGTGCTAGGGAGCGCTGAGCACTCTCTAGCGCTTGCCGGAGCCCCTCCGCCCCCCGGCAAAATTTTGTGAATAAAAATAATGAATTCCTTATATTTTTCTCGCTAGTTTTGTTCAAAACTTTTCTTTCCGCTACATTTTAATGCTTATGAACTTGGCAACACTGATTTTGCTTTGAAAGATAGACGAATCGTGTGTTTGTCGTTTGAGAATTTGCGATTTCTGCTGTCTAATATCTAACAGAAGTGCGTAATAACTCAAAATAATGTAAAATTCAGCTGAGAATAATCATTAGTATAATATACTATGTACAGCAATGTAGTTGTACAGCCTTGTGCCCGCAGTTCTCCAAGCCAGCCGGCCGGTTATCTCTTGATATCCTTAACATAATAAACTATCGATAGTATCGATAGTTTTATTTTTACTATCAATAATTACTATCGATAGTCCAAAAAGCGACTATCGCACATCACTGTTTCTATGTGACGTCTGACGTGTCACAAGAAAAGGGCCCGAGGGTCCAACGAGCAGTTCCAGACAGACAGGCCTTTTTCTTGTGTCACATTACAATTCACAAATGCAGTAGTAGGCTCGCGATCCAGTTCACATTGAATAGCGATAGCTACATGCCTGAATGGCTGTTTGAGAACTGATAACTTGATAAGTCCACAGAAATAGAATTTTTTTACTTCCAAAAGTTCGAAAATTTGATCGTTGTAAAAGTTTTAATCTTTTTTTCACGCGATTTATGTATTCAATTTTTTTCCAGTTGGTTTGTCGGTGAATTGAATCATCAGTTTTTATTATAAATTTTGAGATCAAATTCACTCAGTGGCGTGGCTAGGATTTTCCCAGGGAGGGGGAGGGACAATGTAAGATTTTCAAGGGAGAAAAAGTCGAAAATTGAGGTGCTTTTTAAAAATCGCCGATGATAGAGAACTATTTTATGGAAATAAAGGTAAAATTACTGAAAATTTTTCGAAAAAAAGTGTTTTAAAGGCGATAAATTGCTCATGTTGAATATTTCACATTCGATGTTGGGTGCCTTGGAAGGCATTTGCCCCCCCCCCTTTGAGCTACACCACTGCGTCGTTGAAATCTTCACCGTATAAACTATGTGTGTCCTTAAGCCGCCCCCCTGGTAAATAGTCAGCACCCCCTACCGCAGATGGCTGGCTACGGGCCTGGGGACATTTTGATTCCACATTCGAAAACGAAAAACTAAATACATGTGCGTAAACTTTCGTGGATATCTGAGGTCAAAGTGCCCACCAAGTTTTCTAAAACGTATGAAAGTACCCAGAGAAGTATTTCCCCTTCCCTTAAAATCTATGAAACCAAGCCTGTTAGGATCGACTATAAAGACTGAATGGCCGTACACTCGTGTTTTGCCCAAAGGCCAACTTGATATTTTTCAGCGTTTGGTGGGAGATCGACTGATTTGAAGTCTTAAAAATTCCTTGCATACATAATACCGTGATATACCAGAAAAGTACTTTTTACTTTTTTTATTTTATTTTATTTCTTTTGTTAGTCGGAAATCGTACGTCTAGCGCAGAAGGGTGGAGTAAAAAAGTTTTAAATACTTAACTCTTAACTTTTATATCAGCTGTTTTGAGTAGGTCTACAAAATAGTCTCTTGATAGAGAACTGAAGAATTGAAGATTTCAATAAGAAATCATGACGTTCAGACTCGGTTCCAGAATTGAAGACCTGATTCACTGCTCTTAATCCAAAACAGCAAAGTTTGGGAAATCGAAAACACCTTCCAATTCTTTTATGTGAGGTTGGTAACATTGATTTGATGATTTTAATAGGAAGTCAAGGATACAGTAGCAACACTATTGAAGTTTGAAAACTATCGGCCTCATATTCTTCGAGTTGTGAGACCGCAAAGGGGACCAAGTCGTGGACTAAGGGCAGTTAGTGATAGGAAGATACGTGAGCTTTCAGTGAAAATGCTGTGTTGTCCCAAACCATCCCGACGGTGGAAAATTTTCGTCTTCTCGGGCCAGATAATGCATGTGAATCTACAGTATCTAGCTTGATAAACATAAACAGGGCGATTTCACTCTTATCAAGTCTCCTTAACGTACATAAATTCGAGTTTTATCCTATTCCACGTGCGAAAGAAGTAATCTGTAACATCTGGGAGATGCGTAATGACCTTCTCTACCATTAAAAAACCAACGTTGATAATTTTAGGCTAAGGGAACTTTGTGAATCAGGTCTCCAATTCTTCTGTAAGGTGGATTTGAGTGTGCTAACCTTTAAACGTGATTTAAAAAACACTCACTCGTGAGCTAAGTAAGAGAGATTTTCCAAATTTTTCGAAGAATTTCTTTTAAAAATTTATATTGTGGACGGCCATAGGGGGAGGGTAAATTATACCCCAAATTTTCCTCCTTAATATCGGCTACTGGCTATGATGACATTTGCCGGTTCACTGAAGAACTTCAAATTTATTGTTAGGATTAGTGTACATAAGGATGTTCCTTTACTTTGCAACTTTTCTCGGATCTTTGATTTTCGCACTCCGAAGAATTTCAAAAAAGTGCAGAAGCTCACCATTAAAATTACAAGACGGTGAGAGGAAGGGACACACGTGCCACAAGCCTCTGCCAGTCTCACGGATAATAACATGAAAAGCTTTGACATTTTTAACTAAATTTTTCTTTACTCAATCTGTAATACAAAGTTTGGACAGTCGATTAGATGTACTTTGAATATAAAATTGTTTTTAACCTGGGTTAATGACCCCAAGGGAGAGCTCGAAGGAGGAAGAGGGAGGAGAAGAACAGAATGAAATTCGTGATGGTAGCCGATTCATAGGTTTCTTAGGTCACTTAATTTCGATTCTGAGGTTGGTTTTTAGATCCCACTCTGTGGCGTGCCGCCGAAGAGGGTTGAAACCTATTAACAGTCGTTTTACCAGACTGTACTCGATTAACAGATTTTCGTGGTCGCTGAATTCGATTTCGAAAGTAGTTTTTACACCCGACCTCCTCTTGCCCCGAACGTGCCATCTATGATGGATCAAAGTGAAATATTTGTAATTTTTTCGAGATGGCGTTTCATTTATAAGTTAGCGAGGTCACAACTCGGATGCGCGATTAATTTTAGGATCCCACTCATTACGTGTCATTAGAGGCGGTCAAATCCAAAAATGATAATCGGTAGGTAAAAACTACTCATAATGGAATTCAATCACCTTAAAAATCTAGTCAACAAACAGTGGCATTGAATTTTTTTTTTAAGAGAGAAAGAGTGAGAGAGTTAAAATAGGCGAAATAAGCAACAAAAGGAAAAAAAGTTTTCAAATCGGAGTTAACAATTAAACAATCTTGAATATCTCCGAAACTCTTGTAAATCTCGTCTCTGATATCTTTCAGGGTGCTGTGTTATACCTTTTCATTATTATTTATTGAATATTTTTCTAATTTTATCCCAATTTCTAAGGAATGCAAATAATGCGTTCCCAATTTTTGTACAGTATACCTTTGTACTCCCCTCGTTCCGAAACCTCTGTAAATCGACCAAAAACAATTTTGTATTCAAGGTATATTCAATATTCTATCCGCAGCTCATATGCGAATATTTTTGGCGTCATTTCAGATTGAGTAAAAAAAAAATTAATTAAAAAAGTCAAAATTCCGTGGTAATTTTCCATAAAAAGAGCAGGGGGATTGTGGCATCCGTTTTCTTCATTTTGTTGAATCTGAAATCTTAATGATGGGCTTTTTCACTTTTTCTGGCACCTATCGGTACAGGTAAACGAAAGGTCTGAGGGAAACTGAAAAATAAGGGACACCTTAGTATATACAATATAAAAAGTCGGAAGATATAGCGGTATTTTTATGCTGGCTTAATATCTGAACCTAAAATTTCACTAGATATTATCGATTCAAATTTAAATGATTTTCAAACTTGTTAAATTAATGATTACTGGTAAGCATTAAAAGTCACTCAATAGGAAAATGGCTTCTGCGAAATTCTGAAGTTTCATCTGAAATTAACCCTTGTCTTTTCTTCTGTCTATCCTGAAAACATCTTTCTTGTAATTTTGTATGCTAATCGTCAGAATTTCAAGCTTCAGTGGCCTTCTTCGTTTTTTCTCCTTCTTCAAATAGAATATTAGAAGTTATTGCCTTTTCATCTTTTCTCGTGGCCTGACCGTCATATTTTGTTTTGCGGTGGCTTGATTTCTATAGAATAATGAGTACCCTGAAAATTGAGTTTTCAGTGATAATTACTGTACAAGTGACACGCACGAATCATAAGGCGAAATGAACCCTTAAAAAGGGGAATCTAATCTCAGATCCTACTTCCGGCTGCTTTGCATTCAAAATACATTACTTACAAAATTAGGCGTATTTCTCGACAGAGATAACGGTGGAGTAGTAAGTTCTTCAATTTGAACCATTCCTTTTAATATACTTGAATAGGTCTGTAGAATCTGCTCGCGTTGAATGGGGCAAGAATTTAAGGAAAATTTGATTCTCTTGGAAAGAACCCCGGGAAAACTGAAGATACTAAGATCCCGCTAGTACCCCTGAAACTCCGCTCTATTTCTCAGTGTTAGAACCCGTTGATTATGTGTATTAGCATGTCTTTTTTTCGATTTTGATTTTTCGAAATTCTATCGGAACCCTTCTGAAATTTTTCTCATCAGATGTAAATAGAATCGAAATTTTCACAGATTTTTTAAATAATAATAACGCCTTGCGACGGCATGAAGTTCATCACACAAATTACATAGGGATTTTTCTGAAAACATTTTCCTCAGAGAAGATGAAACATTTCTCACTATCACATCCTAATTTAGATGAAATACTGAACATTAAAAAATAAGTTTCACTCTCAAGTTGGAAATTGAATTTTTAAAACATTTTCTAAAATAAGATATCAGAAAACCCAATTTTGAATAAATTATGTTTTGCGCATAGATCTTGAAAGGTAAACCAACTTTTCCATATCAAATTTTTTTTGTTGATAAAAATCAGTTTTGTAAATTCTTAAATTTCACCGTTAAATTTTAACGCAAATTCTCTGTACCGTGCTGTTAGTTTGTAACTGCATAAAAGGGGATCCAAAATTCAAAAACTGTGCATCCAAAAACAAGATAATTATTTCTAGATCAGTTTTTGGAGCTAATTCTAAATTTGATTTTGAAACTTTGATTCGAATTCTTTGATTTCACAGAACAACCTTGTGATAAATTTTGTTGGTACATAGATTAATTGCGAGAAAACGGAAAGCGAGGTGGGCGTGGGACTATTGGGAAGTCAGGACTATCAAGTACAGATTTGAAACCAGTGCGAAAGAAAATTTGTGAAGAGGATTTTTTTACACCTTAATTTCTGAAACCTCCCTGAAATTCAATTTTGAACTTACTCATTGTGTAGATGAATATTCCATTAAAAATTTTAAATTCCACAATGGCAGGGATAGTATTATCAAAAAAATCAGAAAAATCCTGATGCTACCCACATATTGTATCAAAAATGTCAGATGTCCCGATCACATCCCGAAAATTTTAAATGAAAACACGGGATGCCCTAAAGTACATTCAACTATGAGTATTACCGGAAAAAAAAAAAAAAAAATCTAAAATTGTTTATTTAGGTACCTTTTTTAGTTCGTATCTAAAATCCTATGCGTGGAAATCCTGCGCTATAAGTTAAGAGAAGTTGATTATTGAAAAATACCTTACGAGGTCGAATTAAGGGATGCCCACGGAATCTGAGCCTCAAACCTCTATCAGTATAGGACCTCCACCAGTATAGAACCCCCATCATGTATGAGAAAATCAACAAAAACAACGTATCCTTGACATATCTGAGAAGAGTATACGTTTTTAACTTGTGGAGCTATTTTTTTCTTGCTTTATGACTTGAAATTTGAAAAAATCTTGACCCCACCAATTTTGGGCCCCAGATCCGCCAAGTCTGAAACTCGACCCTGAATATCTAGTACCTACTCACCCAAAATTGCAAAAGTCGGCACTAATGAATTATGATAAATGTTTTAAAATTGCGTTAGTCATTACATATATTTTACTCGAGTTTCATTTCGAGTATTATTTACGGATTACTTACTTCAAATTTTTCAAATCTGAAAGAAATATTGAAGTCAGGAGCTCGCCATCGGAAATTTTTCTTCTTCTTGTCCTTGAATTCATCGTCTATTTCTTTAATTGTAAATATGATTTCAGTGTGGAGGCCTGTAAACTGATACCTGAAATTATACGTTCTGCTTATTGATCTCGCTGGGAGGTAAGCTGTAATTTCACCAGGCAAAGACAAGTAAATAGTTTGGTTTTCCAGCATAAGTCTTGCTTTAAAAAAAAAAAATCCCTCAACTCTGTTTGTCAATAACTGCAGAACGGTAAAGTAGTACATGTCGGTATTTTGGGATTGACTGCACTAAATATATATGTGTCTCTGTTACTTTAAAATGGCGAAGAAAAATACTGAACCAACCTGTATGTAATAGTATATAGCAAACTTGTTTGAGTGTGATGATGTCAAAACATGTGAAATACCATATTATAATATGAAGTACAGAAGAGAGTATGTGTTAAGAGTTTTCTTTTCCATATTTATCCTCGTCTAGCATCAAGCTGATTGCTATTTTTGGTTTTCTGTAGGAAAGGGAATAGTGTATATGTGGTACGGATTACCTCAAAATGATTAGATAATATTGTATTGATTGAATAAACATTGAAAATTATATGCGAGAAAGCGTGACGTAGGTAAGTTTGGTAAGGTCAAATAAATTTATTTGTCTGTGAACATTCCCTCTCCACAGAGGGGAAGGGGATTCACTTTGGTATTCCAAATCAGAAAGTATCGATCAATCTACTGAAATAGAAGTTCTCCATGTCGTCACTGATTTTGAAAATTCTAACAAATTTCTTATCCCGTCTCCATTCGCACTTTTATACAATTTCATTCTTCAAACAGAAAAAGTTGATTTGGTACTGGGCATCGGAATGAAGAATCTTCAAATCACTGATTTCGAATAATGCATTAAATTTTGATTAGGCTAAAAATGTGCATTCCTAAATCCGAAATTTACGCTTCAAAGGCGGACAGAAAATGGGCAGTGAAATTGATTCAACTTAGAAAAATAGAAAAGTGTATGGAAATTTTGATTTTTGAGCCATTTAAAAACAAATTTACGTGAATAAAATTAAATTAACGAAGAAATCGAATGAATCATCGAAATATTTATTTACTCAATCCCTGATTCTATGTATAGCATTTCTACTTTATTCCGACCCAAGCTTCGGAATAAACGTCTCTGTTTTACAATGTTATTGTAGGAATATGTTTCAAATTCTTCAACGCTAAGGATACTGCTAGAATTTTTTTCAGATGTGAGGGAGGACGGGAGATACGACGAGGAAAGAATTTTTTAGGTTTTTTTCCTTTCCTGGCGACGTTTATACTAAACGCTCATCGGTAGAAAGCTTATCCATTTCTATTCCTGAATGAAAAAAAATCGTTTTCTTTCTCTGAGGAATGAAATGGAAATTGTTCGGGTTTTGGGAAAAATGATTCCCTTCTATTCGAAATCGCTGAAAATTTTTCATTTAAAAATTTTATTGAAATTTATTCTAAATCTAAGGCAAAGATCAAGCTAGAAAAGTGTGACGAAGAATTTGAGATTAGGAGAGATGTCAAACAGGGTGATCTACTGTCGCCAAATATTTTCAATTCAGTCTTAGAGGAAGTATTTCGCAATTAGGGCTGGTGGGGAGGGGGTGGATATTAGAAGGAAAAACTTCAAATTGGAGAAAGTAGATACCTAAATAACCTAAAAATAACCTAAGGTTTGCGGACGGCATTGTAATTATTACAAAAAACAGGAAGAAACTCAATGCGGCGATGGAAGACTTGAGGAAAGAAAGCAAAAAAGTAGGGCTGACTATTAAATAATTAAATTAAACTTATGATCGATATCAGTCATTTCTGGGAAATAATTTTTGAGAATAACAAAATTGAAATAGTTTCAGAATGTAAATGTTTAGGCCAAACCATGACACTAGAAAACAGAACAAAAAAAAATTAATTGAAAATTAGGAGATCAAATGCATGGAAAGCCTTTTGGGCACAGTTGAAAATCCTGAAAGGTAAAATGAATCTTTAAAATAAAGATTTGAGAAGGCACAGTTTACTCCGTTCTGACCTACGAGACACAAGCATGGATGGGCCTGCACTGCTAAACAGATCCAGAGAATGGCTACAACTCAACATGCTGTGCTGAGAAATATCATAGGAATTAAACTAAAGGATACAATAAGTACCTCGGAAATATGTAACAAAATAAAAACTATAAGTTTTGTTAGATTCATCAAAAAACTAAAATATGCTGGTCATATCGCATAGGAGCAAAATTACAATCGGAATAAATTAACCAATTTCTGGACTCCTCACAATGGTAAGAGAAAAAAGGGTAGACTATCGATGAGGTGGTTTGGATGGCTGGTCTAAACTGGGCGGCTATAGCCCGCGAGAGGCAGAAGTGGAATGACCTTGCGTAGGCTTATACCCAGAAATTGGGTGAACTGAGTGAGGAGCTAGTTGAGGATACCCCTGCAAACCAATAATCCTAAGAAGTGTAACCTCGCTGGGCATAAAAGCATGTAATCTTTAAAAAAACGAAATCACTACGTGAGGAAAAGCTTATTCCGTTTCCAGCGGAACAAAAAGAAAATCTTTTCTTTCCCTAAGGAATAGGAAAATACATTTTCCTGAATGAGAAGATGGTGGTTCTTTTCCATTGCAGCATGAAAGAACATTGTTTCTTTTCCGGGGCAAAAAACTATTACTTATTAAGAAGAATAGAAAGTAATTGCGTCCAGTGCTCCTATTTTTGATAATAGATTTAAGCTGACTCCCACTTGTTACAATTTCTTGAAAGTATTTATCGTGAAGATAAATACATAAACCTATCAAATCTCTTGCGAATTTTGGATTCTTGAGTCCTAATTGGGGCTAAATTTAAATTATAATGAAATACCTACTCGGAATTATGTTTTGATATTTCGTTCAGTAGTACTCATCTGGAGTTACCTTTCAAAACAGTGTAAGATTAATGACAGCGAACAGAAAATCTGATTCTTTTCAAATCTGCACGAAAGTAACTTAACTTCCAATTTTCAAACAAAAATTCTCATTTTTAATCGAAAAATTTGTATTTTAGGGCCCTAGAAGAATCAAATGAGATACTCAGAATGAACGATACAGAAAACCTCTTATTCGATGCTTCAACCGATCTTCAAAATCTAATTGATTTTGTGCCCTTTCAAGTGTGAGATTCAGATGGGGGAATGGGAAACGAAAACTGGTGTCGAATCGAAAATCTGATGAGATGTTTCAAATCAGCTATTCATTCGATACCGTCTCGATGAAATTTCGAGGGGTAGCACTCTCAATATTTCATTCAAGAAAGAGGGAATCTTTCGCCCAGAAAGCGAGAAACTTTGTCTTGAGGAAAGTCATTTTCAATCCGGGTCGACTCGAACAAATATTCGCAGAAAGAGAAAAGGGCGGCATTGATTTTCAAAATACCGTGTATGTGGCCTCAGTGTTGTCAATATGTTTATTTATTTATTTTTGGAGAAGATGGGAGGCTTACAGAGAGTAGAATTGACAAACAAAAAGTTTTCGTCTCTAGAAACTGGGTTGAAACAAATGAAAAATTTATAAATCTCGTTTCTAAATTCTCTTAAGGCGCCTTTTTGTCAACTTTGTGATTTTGTTTAATTTTCTCATATTTTTGAGGCGCGCAAATCATCTTTTATACCTTATACTCCTAATTTTCTGCAGTGGGATGGAACAGTAAGTGAAATACAAAGAAATTTACTTTCTACTAGGAAGGATATGTTCGAATGTATACGGAAATCTCACCAGAAACAACCACTCTTCTGATCGTGAGAATTTTTTTTTTTATCCAGGATTTTATATCTGACGAAACCCCAAATCTTAGGTGAATTTATCGTAACGTAGAAGTGTGTAAGTTTATCTGTTCTGCGTTTAAGAACATTTGGATTAAGTACTGTTGGTTTTGGATCTTTGGTGGTTTCGTATCCGCTTGTGATTTTATAATCCCATGCGCTGCCGCACCATACTTCATTCATTGTCACTAATGACCAGTCCAGATACCACCTGAAAACAATAACGTATCATTGACATAAAAATAACGCATCGTGCACATTACATCCAGATTGACGAAAAATTAGTCACAGAGACGAAAACTCCATAAATGAGACTTACAGCCAAAACGTGTCTATTTTCGGCCAATCAGAACGCAGGATTGTCTCAAAATGGGCGGAGCCCACACAGTTTTGCTGCAAGTCTCATACGAGGCAATTGTGTGTCTAAAAAACCGGTGCCTCAAATGAAAAAGTTTATCAATCGGGATGGTAGCCGATATAATAGGCAGGTGCGTAGATGTAAACAAAATTTAACCCCTCTTCCTCTCAGGCAAAGAAATAAGATTGCATTGGAACATACTTCTCTGTATATGAAAGTGGAGATGTCTCGAGTTCAGCCAAAATTTACCTTATTTCCTCCCCTCCACGCCACCTCCCATCTAATAACAACTGAGTACTTTATTGTCGTACAAATTTACGCAGGTAATTCATATGTACGTATAATGCGGACTGCATTGTACTGAATTATACATACTTCTCTCCATTTCCCGCGTACTGAATCAAAAATGGTTCCTGATTCGCAATAGGTACTTCCGTCTGTTTGGTTTCCTTAAAGTCCTTATAGCTTCGAGAGGTGCAAACGGATCTGCCTAAACCCCAAACTACAGCTACGAACGCAAGCATTAAAGTTGGTCCCCTAGTTTCGCTGGCGGTGACGTCATCTGTAACAAAATGATTTCATGCGAACTGGTTTGGAAGAACTAAGAAAAGAAGCTGCATTTTGAGATGGATAACATCGAGTGCGAATCTGTTCTCAGAATGCCGTCTACACGTACAAAAATTCTCGTGTGGTCTCCAAAGTCTCACGAAAAATAAGGTTTAGTGCTAAAATTGTCTCGAAACGCCACTTATTGCAATATAAGTGCATGTATTGTAACATTTTTTTTCACTAATAATTCTGAATGCATATTATCAACTGACTAGGTACTACCAACTCGTTGCTTATTGTATTACGTAGTGAGTGATATCGTCATTCCTCAAAGAAACAGTTTCTAGACCTTAACAGTACCAGCGTCTTCTTATTTCGTATTTTCTGCGGTGATACGTTTTTCATTTCTGAAATAACTTGAAGGTTGATTTTTGTTCTGCTCGGTTCAGTTCTAGATAATGATCTATTTTGAAAGATACATTATCCTTCTTTCCAGTTCCAAACCTCGTGGATGAGTCTTACTGGGATAAAACTCTCCAAAGGTCTCTGAAAGTATACTGAAAACCAGCCGTTTACCCCTCCCACCTAGTACAGGAAAAATTATGGTACAATCTCTCTAGCTTTTAGAGTTTCTAAAAATGGTCACAAAATCTGATGAGTCTTAGTCTCCACCAAGCCCAGATACGTTTTATTAGGATCTTAATTATTTTTATCAGAATATGAGTCAGTCTTCTCTTTTTCTAATTTGCTCTCCACCCGAGTTCTGGAATCCGCCCTTTCGAGCTTTACTTCAGAGACGTCGGGTAGGCTGTTAGGGCTGTCTTAGCCCTCTTCCCTCCTGGCCGAAAACCCGGCCTAGGTCGAAAATTCTGGCGAGTTGCTACATGGACTCGAACCCGGGACCTCTGGATTCTGAGACCAACGCGCTATCCACTCAACCAACCAGACCTCATGAGTCAGTCTTATCGGAACCTTTAATTATTCTTAATGCAGTGTGAATGGATCTGATGAGTCATAAAGTAGGTAGTCAAAATGGTCTTAGCAGATTATAGCATAATCTGAATCAGTGAGTTAGCGATCGACGAGCTTCTGGAGACGATGAAATTCTCCGAGTCTTTGGAATGTTCAAAAAACAAGGAATGAAAAACTCAGTGGACAAATTGAGCGGAGTATATTAAGTGTTCTCTTCCTCCAATCCTCTTCCAAAGTTGATTCCTATAGTTACGTCGGTGCTACCTGTGACCATGACTCAGATGTTTTGACATTCTTCATTCCTGTTTGATGATGATAATGATATGGTTATCAGTTATACGACTGGTTTGATGCAGTTCTCCATTTCTCCCTATCTTGTGCAAGTTTTTTCATTTCGTAATAACACTTACATTTGACATCCTTGATTATCTGTTGAACGTACTGAAATCTTTGTCGACCTACCCAATTCTTTCCCTGCACTCTTCCTTCTAGCAGCAGTGATATTATTCCTGGGTACCTCAAATTATGCCTCATAAGTTTATCTCTCCTTCTCTTCAGACAATTCCAAATATCCATTTTACCTCCTACTCTGTTAAGTACTTCCTTGTTTTTTATCTTATCCGTCCATTTGATGCTAAGTATCCGCCTATAGCACCGCACTACAAAAGCTTTAATCCTTCTCTTCTCTGGTTTTCCTATATGGTCCACGTTTCACATTCATACGAGGCTGCGCACTCCAAACAAGTTTTCAAAGAACAATTTTTTGATTTCCAGATTTATTTTTGATTTAAAAAGATTACTTCTTCGACAAACTGCTAATTTGGCTTGTGCTATTCTATACTAATATCCTTTTTACTCCTTCCATCTACCTAGTCAACTTAGCTCCTCCTCAGAATGTTTTGAAAATACATAAAAAATCAATTATTGTGGGGAACTAAGATCTACTTTTTGGACAGAATAGCTGCTAGCCGCGCCCCCGATCTCGTTACAAAGTATTATGTATGATCCCTAATCTGCCATACATAATCAGAATGTGTCCACATAGTCTGAATGGATCTAATAGCCAGAGTAGTTGATCTGAATACAGATTATGCCTAAAAACATATAATTTGTTCTAAAAAAACCTCATGACATCAAGTATTTTAATAATGTAAGCTGATTAACATAGAATTACCAGCGGTGCTACTGTCATTTTAACTCTACAGACCTATCGTGTGTTTGTGAGGAATGAGAAGACACACACAGTGGCATAGCTTTCCTGAGCTGAAGGGTATCTTCATTTAATTTTCTGAATTCGGGTGCAAATACCAAAGTAAAGAGATTTTATTCCTTCTTGTGAACCAAAATTTGCTGTTCGAAATTCTGTCTTGCTTCGCCTTTTACCATTCCTTCCGAAAAAATGGTCACAAACAGGGCTGCTTCCATGACTAGGTACTGGGTTGACTCAAATAATCTATTAATTATTAGTGGGCAGCAAGAACATTTGATGAAATTTTAAACCTTACCAATTTCAACTGAAGTAAAAAAAATAATAGAGTGCCATTAAAGGATTGACTGTACCTTCTCAACATCATCAAATTAATGGAAGGTAATTACTTTTATACGTACAATATTATTAACAATTTATGACACTTAGATATTAGAGTGTTGGGTTACTTACCTTTAATTTCCGGGGGTCCTATCAAATATTCTGTAACCAGAAGAGAAGTAAACGAATAAAAAAGAGAAACGTGGAACTGCAGTACAATCTAATATAGAGTACTAATCAGTTAAGCAAGAGCGCATCAAGAAGGGGAGGGAGTGTGAAAGTGTGGCCCTCCCCTCTCGAATCTTTGCAGTTGGTGTTTTTGGCAAATTTGACCATTTTATCTGTATTTTTCACCATTAAATCATTATACGGCATAACAAAAAATCATTATCTAGATAACTTTTTTTTTTTTTTTTTGCTTTTATGAAAAATGTTTATTGCATCATTAAGTCGGCATTTTGCGATTCCACTCGGGAAAATGTGAATATCTTGACAGTTTATTATTATTATTATTATTTTTTTTTTAAATTTTTTTTTTCGGCAAATTTGGGCATTTAGTCATTTTTAATCATTAGTTCATTCTTCAGCATAACAAAAAAATCATTGTAGCCACTTTTTTTTCCCTTGTTGCTTGTATGAAAAAAGTTTTGTTGCACAATTGAGTTGGCATTTTAAAAATCGTTGACCCACTTTTTAAAAATTTTTATTTATTCTTTTTTGCTTGGATGAAACTCTATCAATGGCCTGGTTTAAAAAACACAAATTTTTCAGGAGAAGCAAAAAAACACGATTAAAAATTCACATTCAATGCTGAGAGAGTCTGATACATATCAGAAGTTACTTCTGCTATAGTTACTTATGATAAATACGTTTTCCATCATTATTTTACAGCCATTAGCTAATTATGAGGAATAAAAGTGACTTACGAGGTTTTCACTTCAAAGTTACTGGACTTACGAGTTTTTCAATTTGAAATTTTCAGACATACGTGGTTTTTATACTGGACTTACGTATTTTTCAGCTTGTATGTTAGACTTACGTGTATTCTAAATTGAAGAATAGAGAATGATAATGTAAAAAGCTCGTATGTCTGACTTACGTGTTTTTTAAACAGTCTATTGGGTGCGCTAGAGTGCATTGCGACTTCCGAGGTTGTTAAATTTCGATGTCTCGATTTTTTTACCATTAGAAACCACGAAAAACTCATTTTCACCAAAACTTGGACTTACGTGTTTTTTAAACCAGGCCATCGCTATGACTTTTTAATCTTTTTTTGTCTCTTTTTTTCTTCTTTTTTTTTTTTTGCTTGCATGAAAAATGTTTACATCGATGAATCGGAATTTTCAACATTAGTCATTAGTCGGCAAATGTAAAAATCGTTGATGACCTTGTTTCTTTTATCTTCGCTTGGAAAATTTCTGTATCACCAAGTAGGCAACATGTGAACACAAAAGATGTTTGCACCGAACCGGTATTTTCGACTTATTCCACACCATTCCCCCTCCCTTCCACGCTGATAGAGCTCTTCACACCACTGGCTCCGCGCAACCTCGGATATAAAAATGTATATATACACCTAAATTCTAAATCTTGTCGCATTAGAAGTTAGCAAAATCTAGAATTCATTACTTAAATACAATTACATAATGATTGTATTTTAATTACGGTCACTTTAGCTAAAATACTCACGTTGAACTTCTACCGGGTACGAATGTTCAATGACTGCCAGTTTTCCATAAGGTGTAGTATCAAAGTGCGATGATAGTTTACCAGTAAAAGGTTCTGCCTTGCTAGAAGTTTTTCGTAGTTTAGAAGGAGACTGCTGAGATGATCTAGGTGACTTAGGACGAGGAGAGGAACCTGTACTGCTAAGAGAAGATGCTAGTTTCTTTTTCGGTAAATCTGATGATGCAAGAGAAGATGCTAGTTTCTTTTTCGGTAAATCTGATGATGCAAGAGAAGATGCCTGATGAGACCGTTTCGGAGAAGAAAAAGGTGAAGGTAATTCAGAATCAGGTGATTTTTGCTTACGCTTAGACGAATTTTTCCTCGGAGGAGAACCAGGAGAAAGTGATGACTTGGGCGATGATGTAGACAATCGAGAACGGGAAGGCGGCTTAGATCTGTGAGAACGTGATGATCCGTCTGAATCAGATAATGAGTCTGAATCAGATGATGATGATGATGATTGACTGCTGGTAGATAATAACTGTTTAGACCGCTCCTTTTTATCAGATGGAGACAGTTGCAGACGTGGTGGAGATGGTTGAAGAGATTTCAGTGTTTGACTTGAATGCGATAATTCGTTTTTTCTCTTTCTAGGGGAAGACGACTGCTGACTGAACCTCTTCTTGCTAGTTGATAATTCCTTAGTCAGTCCTTTGGGACTGTCTTGAGTCGCCCGGAAATGATTTCCCTTCGAAGATTCCGTTAATGAACTCAGTCCATCACCGTTGCCCAACTTCTTCTGGTTGGATTTTCGTGATTTTTCTAGTTTGGGCGAATCCAAGCCATCACCTTGGCCGAGAGACCTGTGTTTGCCTTCGCGGTGCGAATTTTCCTTGTTTAACTGTGATGATCTCCTTGATGCTTTTAGCGATTGCCTCCTAGTAGTGAATAAAAAAATAATTGACGTACTTTCACGCGCTGTAAGTACTTGCAACTTGAAGGTTTGCACGACACAAAGGCGCCCACTTGGCTTTTTTTGGGGGGGAGGGGGCGGCTTCGCCCCTCAATGAAAACTTTGGATGGGCGACGCCCCCCCCCCAATATTTTTAACTCAAAAATGGAAAAAATACAACAAATTTTACCATCAATTTTTTAATTTAACAAAAAAGAAAATAAAACATGATAAGTAATAATGAGAAGATTATAATTTTGGCACCAAAATGGATAGAAGACGACCGTTTGAATTTTCAAAGAGATAGATTTTTGACGTTCCTAAGAACCGGGATAACTTTGATTCTGCCCCCCCCCCAATATTTTCCATAAGTCGGCGCTTATGGCACGGCATGATATAAAACTGAGTAAATGATTCTAGAAATTGTAATCAAAAGTCGTACTTCGTGGGGTGAATTGGCTGACATGGTATAATATAGAAGTTTGAAATGTAGAAAGAAAGCAAATTTACGCCTTTGAAACTTAGCACCTTCTGTAAAATTCAGCGTGCTTCCGAATCAATATAAGTATCGGTATGCGATGTTTGCTGACAAAACGTATTTAGAATGTGGGTATGGTCACAATGTCCCAATTTCGTTATTTGATGACTAGAGCTTGGAGAGGAGGTAAATCCAGTTAGATGCCGCTTCTCACTTATTTCATGTTCGAGAAGAGGCGGCTCGCGTATTTGCTAACAGTGATGGTGGAGCCCCGTAGGGGAGCACTCGTCCACCCGACGAAGGTGCGCTGGCAGTAATACAATTTTATCCTCCCTCCAGCTGAACGCTCTTTACACGAAGTAGTATGTGACAGTACAAATACACTGGAGCCCATTTTCCTTCAAACCGACAAATTGAGAGTTGGCTTTTTTTTCAATACCATTACGATTGAAATGGGCGGAAAGCAAAGTGTGTTAGTAATACGACTGCAGTTTCGAGCAAATTGAGCTTAATTTTCTGCTGACAGCATACAAAATTCTACCCACGTTAATTTCACATGTTTACCCGTCTGGAAATCGTGGGACCAGCCCGAATTCCCGGCATCGGCGTCAGATATATACGCCAAATTTACCCTCGATTCTGGGGCCAGAGTCGGGCCAAATGTACGCCGGCCCCAACTAACACAAATTTCCGGCAACGGTGCTTGCATGTACTTCAAATGGGAAGGCGCTAGCACCAAACTGGCGTAAACTTGACGCTGGCCCCGCGATTTCCAGGCGGGGTATGATTTGCACGGAGATTTACGCATGAAATATGTATAATGTATTTGCAGGGACGTACTGATAGGGGGACAGGGGGCAACTTACACCCCCTCCCATTGTAGGAATTTTTCACTCATTAGTTGGGGAAATTTACCATTTCAGTCAGGTGAGTTGGAAAAATCCCACAAATTAAAAGGTTTTTTTTTTGTTTTTTTTTTGGCTTTAGAGAAGTTGGAAAAAGTCGAACAAGTCAAAAGGTCTTTTTTCTCTTTTGCCTTAATATTTGGAATTTTTGAGTTGAGTCAGTTGGAAAAATCCAACCGGTCAAAAGGTTTTTTTTTTGCTTTGATACAAGGGAATTCAGAATTGAGTCAGTTGGGACTTTCACAATTTTTACCCCCTCCCTCCCCCCCCCTCCCAAAGCAAAACCCTCCGATACGTCCCTGTGTATTAGGTTGTAATCTCAACTATCCCGGCTTTCAGTGGCAGTCTAATTCTGATTTTGGTGTCTACAGCAGAATTAAGGCCGATTCACACTTGCGAGTAACTCTGCATGAGTTACTCGTTCCCGAGTGACACCAAGTTGACGAGTTGCGAGAAAAGCAAGTTGTTGGGTTCAAACCTGAAACAAGTGAAATTGATTTGTTTCTTGTTTGTACGAGTATCAGGGCTGGTATGAGTAATAGTTGTAGACTGCCATTGGATTTTTGTAAAAATGTTGTATATTTCGAATGAAATTATTAGATTGAGCTGTGATAGTTCCATTTTTACAGGGTGTCTACCAGTCCCGAATGTCCCGGAAACCCCGGAAAAGTCCCGGAGGGTAAAAGTAGGTACTGGAACCCTGGAAAAGTCCCGAAAGTCACTTAACTATTGCCCAAGGTCCCGGAATCTTGTGCAAATGTTGGACACAATTTTTTCCCCAAAGTTTGGATTGTTTCCCCGATACATGGCGACTGCTTTGTGCGTATTCCAGATCGATAACTATCACCCTTCAAATACTCGCACGTACTATACAGTAGAAGAATACAGGTATCACTGTTGTGTATATTGAGCAAAACATAATTGTGCCTTTTTGCAACCAAATTTTTCCCGGAAGTGTCTTACAAAGTCCCGGAATTCCAAAACTGAATTCTGGTAGACACCCTGTTTTATTTCGTCAAATAATTTCATCTTCACTATTTCATTTTTGTGATTCGGGTGCCTCGGGTTGTATAAACACTCGTACTCTCTGTAAACAGCAAGTACTTGAACAATTTCACTTTCTGATAACTTCATTTTTAATGAATATACAAATACAGAATTACAGATTCGTTTCTACGAGTATGAAGAAATGGATATCCAATCGAGCATCACTTTTTGCATCAAAAATGTAAACCTTTCAAAATTACAATCAGCAGGATGAGGACGCATTCACACAAGCGAGTGTCTCACAAAAGAGTAACAGAGTTGCGAGCTACTTTGTTACCCAGGGGTACTTGCTTGTGTGAACATGTCCTCATCCTGCTAATTGTAATTTTCAAAGGTTTGAATTTTTGATGCAAAAAATGATGCTCGATTGAATATACATTTCTTCATACTCGTAGAAACGAATCTGTGATTCTGTATTTTTTGTATATTCATTAAAAATGAAGTTATCAGGAAGTGAAATTGTTCAAGTAGTACTGCTGTATACAGAGAAGTACGAGTGTTTATACAACCCGAAACACCAGAATCACAAAAATAAATATTAAATAGTGACGTTCCATTATCACGGAGGTAGTAATATTCAAGAATATCACAGCTCAATTTAATGATGTGTCATTCGAAATAGTGACATTTTCACAAAAATCTAGTGACAGTCTATAACTATTCCTCTTATCAGACCCGATAAAAACGAGAAACAATCAATTTCACTCTGATTAGGTTTGAACCCAAAAACTTGTTTTTCTCGCAGCTCGTCAACTTGGTGTCACTCGTGACCGAGTATCTCGTGTGGAGTTACTCGCAAGTGTGAATCGGCCTTCAGTGTCATAGTTGTACTTACACTTCTCGGCTTCTCTAAATTTCTTTCAAATTAAGTATTCTAATATTCGTAATTTTGAAATCAAAAAAATGATTTTTTTCAATAATGCTCGAAAAGCGTCTTATTTGTAACCACTGTTCAGTGCAAGAAGTGAAATTTTTGAATCTACAACGCAGTGCACAAACATTACACATTGAGCAAAAATAATCCCCTATTCGGCTGCTCGGGCGGATTAGAGTCAGCCTGACGGAGACTTAGGGCCATTGCTTTGTCGATGTCCATAGATGTAATTCTAGGGAAAAATAATGACGGTGGTTTCCCGTTGCCTTCCGCCATGATTTTCTGTCAGGACTCCCTTATTCGAAGTTCGCGTAAGTGACATTATTCAAGCTCAGAAAAATCATTTTTTAAAACAGCAAAAACTCACCCTTCAAATTGAGAAAATTGTAAAAAAAACTTACCAATCTTAAGTGCAAACAACATTGCATTGAAATGCGTTTAAAAAAATTTCGCCGTATCGAAATTTATGTTGAATGCTTTTGATGTTCATGATTTTTCATGTTTTCTGTCTCTGATTCTCAATTTTCTGTTATCAATAGAGTAACTGATTTTGAAAGTTATAATCCGTAAAATTTGCTGTTTGATAAATTCATAAACTTTCAAGTCATAAGTTGCAAGTTACAACTGAATGTCATAAAAAAGAGTTATTTTAGTAGGTCGAGTTTCAAATTTTTAAACCAATAAAGAAAATATACAAAAAATACTCGATAATTGTATTCCTTAAAAAGAATGTTCTCGAACATTTTCTGCGAATATTCTTTAAAGGAAATAACCGAGCATTTACCAATCTTGGGTCTAAGTGCGCTTAAGCCCTTTTATAGATGACACTATGCATTGGAAACATGAATTTGAGTTAATAAGTAGGAACTATCGATTTTTCGAACTTACTAAACTTCTCCATCGTATGCAGATTACAATTTATTGTGATAAGTTATAACATGGACTATCAAAAATGGTGGCAATATTAGATGAAGTTCTTCTTTAGTTTAATTTCCCTAAAGCCACAATTTAAAGAGGGGGCCTCAAATTACATAGGTACTGAAAAAGATATACTGGAAAATATGTGGAAAATTTAGACTTAGCGACTCAAAACACCTACGAAAAAATGTACCATATGTTTAATGAGTAGGTAATCTGTGGCAATCTCTTTAAATTATCTCTACAAATTGGGGGGGGGGGGCTAAACTGAAGAAGAAATTGTTTCACCTCTCCTCCTCCAAGTTTTATTATTCTCAGTATTCTGTTCTTCCACCTACGATACACCAATTGATATATGTCTCAGAAAAATGGAATAGCCTACTCTGAGATCACCTCGATGGACAATAATATCTTCATTCTTCATTGATTGAGAAAAATCAACTTGAATTACAAATTCCAATGTTATATGTCTCAATACTTGCTTATACTGTGTATATGTGACCTAGAATCATGAAATGTGCCTCTCATGCGAAAACAGGTTTTTGAGATAAACGAGTGTAAAGATGGGATGGAGGTAGTGGTGCCCCCAGATGTACAGAATGTGTACATCTGTGGTGGTGTGTTTACTAGTTGCTATGACAACCGCGTTTCGAATTCTTGTTTTCTGTCATTTCTGTAGGCCCGTTTCACACAACGCCATGTGAACGGGTGTTTTTAAAATTTTGATACAATTTTTAAGTGCAATTTGTGGGAAAACTAATGAAGATAGGAAGCTGTGATTTGTTTCATTCGAAAGAGTGTGATTTTTTCTATAAGAACTGTCAAGAAAGTGAAAAATTATTTTTTGATACCAGAGGCATATTTCATGATTCCAGGTCACATATACATTTTTTTTTAAATACAAAATTAGAAATGTCAGTTTTTCGAACTTAAAGTTCCATATCTTCCCCCATTTCAAATACTAAGGTCCGAAGTATGTATCATTGACTTTTCACTCGAATTTTCTATGACAATCCATCAAAAGTCGATTTCAAATACTTTCATCATGTGAAGTAGGTTTTGTCGGCAAACGTCACGTGCCATTTTTCCTTGGTTCACGGACCATTTCCTTAAACCATTTTCCCTAACGATTTTTTCCCTAAAGCAAAGTTTCCTGAGATTTTCTCTGAAGACATTTTTCCTAAATACATTTTCCCCAATGACGTTTTCCCTAAGACTTTTTGTCGGACTTACTATTAATTACCATGGAATGGGGACTCGTGTAGAGTTATTGTATTATTGAGGGAGAATCACAGTTAAATATTATGGCGAACGCTCCCCCGAACATTCGAGATAAGTGAAGAACGATCAATTCGTTTCGAGCAGCAGAATTGAAGATCAATAACGAGAGAGACAAGGAGTTTTGCCGATAACGCCAGGGTATAGAAAGGCCGCTGGCCGTCGCAATACAGTCTAGTTTTGTATGTGAAAGATACTGCGTTTTCAAAGCGATGTTGCTACTGTGCTCAGTGTTTTGGTGTGTTCGTGAATTCGTAGTGGAATAAGTGATTTAACGTCATTTATTATTTTGGAAGCAGGTAATTTAAACATTTAAAAATCAGCAAATTATACCTTGAAAAAGAGAGCAAAGAATTTAGAATTGGAAAATTCTATTATAATGACCAAGGCTGCAATTTTTATGCGAATGCGTATTTTTGTCTATGGCGTGTATTCCAGAAGTTTCAAAAGATGTTTTCGAATCACAAAATTCTGAGTTAAATGAGCAGCACTTCATTTTGTGTATTTCGCATATTTTGGCATTCACTGCATATTTTGCACCAATTCTGCGTATTTTTCAAAAAATTTTCCCCAAAGAATGACTTTTCTAGTTTTTTAATCGAAAATACCTACTAAATATAATTCCCGACTCAAAAGAAAGAAAGAAAAAAAATTGAAATGACTTAATGATTAATGAATCGCAGAAAACCTTTTAGAAAAATACATAATGTTCTTTTGCATGTGAGATACCCTTCCTCTTGCCCGCATCACATTCATCAGTCATCAAGAAATTATGAATAGGAGCAATATCTCCTGGGTGCTTCTCTTATTAAAAAGAAGATTGAACTTCTTAGGTAAATACTTGGCTAGATCATTTTAAAATTAGATAAACATTGTCTTAGTATGTTCAACTTAATTTTTTCATTAAAATGATATCCATATTAATAGCTTATTATTTTAGCGCTTTCATAGCAAACTGGAGGGGGGGTCATTTAAAGGTCGTTTATTTTTGAAATTCGATTTGTTTTAGAAAGTATAAACAAATAACATTAAACATTCATTGAATTTTTTTAATTCATACATATTAGGAATGAAAACAAACATTAAACATTCGTAATATTTTATTATTTCAATTATATTAAACTAAGTGTTGATTTTTCAGAATCTGGGTGCTGTATTCTGTATTCCGTCCTACCTTGTATTAAAAATTGTTTTTGTTCTTCGTTTTTGCTTATTTTTAAATTTTTGATGGTGAGGGACAATTAACAATTTCGTTTACTCCCTTCGCTCGTAATTCACAGTATAAAGAATAAATAAAAACCCAAACAACAAATAATTGACATAATTAAATCAGTAAACTAGACTACACTGAGTAGAACAGAAGAAGAAAAAACGTTAATATTCATTTTTAAGTCAGAAATGTAAAAACAGAATTTTAGTTAACAAAATTATACGGCGTATTTCAGGGACCGTTGATGCCCGAGTTTTTCCGCGGGTCGCAACGGACATGCAAGAATAGTCGGCGCGTTACCTTCATTTTAATGAAATCTCTCATTCAGGCCACCTTAAAAGTGATCAATTGAGCTGAAATTCTTAATGGAATGTTTTTTTCATATGAAGGAACAATTCTAAGGGGTGGGAGAGCGAAATACCAGAAAAAAATATTTCGTCATCTATAACAGAGGGCCACCCTAGTGTATAACTATTGCTCAAATTAGCTTTTGTAATAGAATGCTCATTTACTCATCACAGGAAGGCTAGGATTTTTCTGTAAATGCATATTTGTTCTCGTAATACTAGATAGCGCATATCCACATCATCTTTACGAATCATGAAATTCTGAATCCGTATGGAAAAATTTCTAGCGTATATTTGTGCATATTTAAGCCATAAATGCATAAAAATGCGTATTTTCGCTGAAAAATAGCCGAATATCGCATATTTGAGGTTGTTAGCGCATATATTCCCAAAAACTGGCCAAAAATCACTTCTATTGACAAAATTTCCACAATTTTCGCGATTTTTTTTTTTTTTAACAAGTGAGGTAGTCACAGGGTGTTTGCTCTTTGCTGTAAGCTGCTGGAAGAAGGTCGGCTGAAGACTATAAAATTAGAGACAAGAAAAAAAACCTATCGGTAGTCACGTTTAAGGTCTTTTTTTTTCCTACATAAAAGCTTATTCAGGGCTTTAAACTGCGAAGCTGCAAACTGCAATTGCGATTATGTGGAAATGAGAAAATTCTTTGTACTTTTGTCAGTGATTTTAAAACGAATGGCTCGGATTGTAGTGCTTTGAAAACCCTACATTTCGATACCCATGAGGGTGCGGTTTTATAGCGCATATATTTGCATATTTTGACATTTTTTAGTGTATATTTATTTCGCATATTTTCGGTTTTTTAGCGCATAAAAATCCTAGCCCTACTCATCACGTCATCACGCGATGCTCGAAAGGGTAGTTCCTGTGGCCGGGGGTGCGGTGTCATAGGGGCCACTTTGGCATGCGTGCATCGCCATACGTCCCACCACACAAGACGTCATCAGTAATTCACAGATAAACTACGTTTAGAGAGGAAATAAGCGCTGTTGGGCAGCGTTGTGTTGTAGAATTCATGATATCAAATACATCAGCATTCTATGCGTAAAATGAATGGTGTAGAATAACTTGAAATTCGTGTAGAATGTGTAAAATGTGTAGAATAGGTGTAAAATGAGTAAAATGCTATGTAACTCAAACCAAAAAGCCAAAAAAATTCAACTTTCAAAAAATTTAATTTTCTGACTATTTGGTTTGGGTTATTTAGCATTTTACTCATTTTACGCCTATTCTACGCATTCTACACATTCTATGCATATTTTACACATTTTACATCGGAAACATAGAATAGATATTTTACGCGTAAAATCCCATCGCTGCTGGCGGGTGATACTACACTGGTACTAATGTAGTTTATGGTCCCTAATAACAGATGGCGCCACTAACTAAAAATCATAATTTTGCAGTTAGGTCACTTTGGAAGTGGGCTCCTCTTATTGTTATGTATTTCCACCATTTCGATCCTCACAATGATACAACTCTACACATTACTGTTGTCCCCATTCCATGGTAATTAATAATAAATCTACTTAGTGAGAAAAAATGTCGACAAGAAGTCATTAGGGAAAATGTCATTGGGGAAAATGGTTTAGGGAAATAATCCGTGAACCTTTTACCTTAGAAATACGAAGAAATTGATTTCAAGAAATTCTTAATTTTCCAGTTTTACAACATGTATAAAATGGAAAATTTTCACTGTTGGCAGGGAACGCTATTTTTTAGAAGACTAAAAATGAAAACTATTTCTTTCAGAATGCACCGAGCGTCTCGATTACTCGGAAAAAAGATTTTGAGCTGTTTTCGTTCCACAATAATGGGAACTCAGAGGAATAAACAAAAGCGGTGGTTATCTTCTGTATTTTCATAAATTTTTGTATCTTAAAATTTATCAGGAAGGTAACCTAACCACAGAAATTTTTTCTGAAGTTGGCTAAAAAGTTGAAAAATAAAAATCAACATTCACCAGCCGAATGACTGTGCAATTATTGCCTTCCTAAAGTGATATTCATCAGAACCAGATGTTTTAAAAAACGCCCCAGAGCCCGTTTTCCAAGTTAGTAGCTCAGCCGCCATTTTCTTATTTTAATTCACCGTGCAAGCACGATCTTCGTCACAGGCAGCCTCGATCCCTGCCCGCGACGCGTTCGCCCGTCAACGGAAAGAGTAAAGTTGAAATGGCCGGCTCAGCATATTCGCTTGAGATTACACAGTTCCACTGTCATGTCCGAGATGGAAAACCCATTTTCCTTGCTTTTACAAGATAAGATGAGCCTAATTGTTAGGTGGAAATATCAAGGTGATGATGGACATTTAGACACAGAAAAAAAAATTTTACGGCGTCTTGAAAGTTTTATTGAAAACATGTGTTTCGTTTACGGTTGGATGAGTGTAAAATGAAAATAATCATTAACACCAAGGTCATGAACAGAAAGGCTGTGTTAATAAAAACACTTCTCAAAATATCGTCCATTAAACCGCAAAATCTTCTTAGTGGTACTCCCGAAAAAAATCAACTTTTTGGTAGATTTTCTTTGGTAAACCGGTACCTATACTGATATCTAAAATTCTACCTTAACGGTCAATATGATGAAAAAAACATTTTGAAACGAATGATATCGAAAAACTAAATTTTAACTTCTGCAAAACCTTTTAATTCTAAATAGTAACGTTGCTAACATTATGGACTGCATCCCTTATTTATTAGCGAGCAGTGAAAAAGCCCGAATATTTTTCTTGATTTGTAAGGACTTTTCGAAATACAACAGTGATTTTTATTTTCCCCAAAAAATCCTTATTTGGTTCTTGGAAGATTTTGCATTTTGGCTTGTAATATCTGTATACTCCTCTGTTCCTCGTCCCCTCTTCTAAAAAAAAATAAAATTAATTTTCCTACGCTCATGATTAATATAGTAGGTGCTTGATTTTCTCAAATTAAAAGAAAAATATAAAGTAGGTATCAAAACCACCCATTATTATTGAATGAGTCTTAATTCCCCCCCCCCCCCCCACATGAAAAATTATTCATTCCAGGAATTCATAGTTTTAAGGACGTCTAAAATTTCATTTTCACTTGTACATACAATTTTTATGAAGAACAAATAATAAAATTGTGTAGTGAAGTTTGATCGCTTGGTTCGCGTGTGGATTACTTCTTCCTATAATATATTTATACTTATCCTTCACTATACCGTTATAAGCAAATTAAAATATTTATCTGCAAATATTTTTCACTTACTCGTCATCTGATCCACTAAGTCTGGCGGCGGTCCGATATTTGTCTAAAGATCCCATGCCAGCGCCTGAACAAAAAAGTTGGTTCGTGAGATAGAACTCTTAATATTGATTATTTTGTTGTTGTACTTGTCACATAAAAGACAGAATGTGTACTACAAGTACCTAGAGCTTTACATAGTCAACTTCAACATCTTACCCCCTCCTTGACGCCTTGCAAAAAGGAGATCAATTGTTAGAAATAATAATCATTTTTAATGATTCTGTTGATTTGACTTCAATAGAAATTATACAATAGTTAGAAAAAAACAATCTTTATTAATTACTCTATTCATTTGACTTCAATGTAGAAATTACAGCAGACTACCGTGCCAAATATAGCAAAAAGCTGTTCTTGAAAAGTTCTACTGATCATCTATATTATTTTAAGCACTAGGTGTTAGGTTTTGTTCGTTTGAATGGGAAGATCTACTTTTATAATAAAAAAATCAATACCCGCAAGTGTTTAAACAATTTTTCTTACAATTGTTTTCAATGATCGCCTACAGAACCAGATTATTTGAAATTATAAAGCTCAGTACTCAGCGAACTCATTTTGCCAGTAATATCGCATTCCCATTTATAGTGAAGGTTATGTGTAATTTTCTAACTATTCACATTTCTTATTATTATCAACTGACAGTTGATGAGTATCGCATTATGGCGCAATCGTAGTACAGAAATGGGTACAGGACAATACGTTCGATTAAGCAAATAACAGATTTCAAGTTTATTTGCATCAAAATAGAAGAAGATAATATCTGTTCTGAAAATAACATGATATTGACAAGGTGAAATGGCGCAAATAAAATTATTGGAAAATTTTTCGAATGCTATTAATAGTCACAAAAATGTGTTTCATTTGTCACGCACCAAACTGACTGATTTACCTGCGGCATATGCCGTTTGTATTCGAATTTGTGGGTCTCTAGTTTGAGCCTTTGAATCTTTAACATGTAAATGCAAAGTAGTCACCGCCTCCTCTAGCAGAAGTGCTAGAACTAATGCTGCATTTACTAAACATCCATTAAAAATTCAAATGCCGAGCATATCTGCGTTATTAAAACTTGTTTAGTTCCTCCCGGGACTCCTTACTATTCTTTTTGACGTAACTAAGACTCATTCGAACTGTTCTGAAAATCTTTCTAATTCGATTTTGCTTCATTAAGAATCAGTCAGATTGTTAAGGTATTTTCAAACTCTTTGTGGGCTAGTAAAAACTCATGAGTCTTCTGTAAAACTGATTCAAATTCTATGAAACTCGTCCAGACTGATTACGTTAAAGACTTAATGCTCGTCGTTCATTTAAACTAATATTCAGTTAGTATATAAGTAAGTTCCATTAATATACTATAGTGAGACTCTTTCTGACACTTAAGACTAATTTGCACTATTTCAGGACTCGTACTGACTCTCTCAAGGTTCGAAGTCAGGCACTAGTTTCATTCTTACCTTGTGAACACTCGCTGAGATTAATTTGCAGTACAAGTTCATTAACCCTGCAATGGTACACTTAGTAAAAATCACTAAAATTCCTGTACGCGGTTCTCGCAGCACGGTATGAATTAAGGTACGTCAACGACTAATGGGGCGCTCAATACTACCTATGATTAGGTCTTTGATAACCACCAGCATTATAGGGATGGGCGTATTACAGGGGTTCCAAAAAGTTTTCTAATGCGAGGGTTGTATTTTTTTTAACGTATGTAAATGATCAAATTAATAAATTTCAAATGGTAATTTTTGAAATTTTTTTTCGGCAACACTGATTTTTGATGATTGTAAATTTTCATTTTTAATCAAAATATGTTTGTTTTAGTTCAAAATAATGATTTGACCATATTCACCATATTTTTACTAAAGGTAGTTAGTTAGTGTTGAAAACCTATTAGTGAATTTCACTAAGTGTACCGTTCATGTTATGGAATATGTGTACAACTGCAGGGTTAATACAGACTCTCTGAATTTGAATCAACGGAATTCGCTGGTTTTTCAGCTATAAGTTCACCGATCACATGATCACTGATTTAGATCAGTGTGTATGCACTGATTTATTTATTTATTGCTTTCTTACTCTAGGACATACAATCTTATATATTACTCTTATTTTATTTCCGGTTACAACGGTCCCTAGAAGTATTTATTCCCAGAATGGGAGAAAGCTGCCCTCAACCTTTGCTACTCTATTTTGCATATTGCCACCTGACAGAACATTTTGTGCTTCAGTAATTTGGAAAAATCATCTGCCCACCTCGTTTTTTTGTCTTCCTCTGTTTCTTCTCTTCTGTCCCAAAAACCAAAATGTTATCTTTGTTCCCTAGTTGCTCCCGCTCCTTGCTAGATGTCCCGTCCAATCTCATGTTTTATTTAAACTTGTTTCCACTATAGTGGCAGTTTCTATAAAAAGGTGTAACTTTGTCAATTGATCAAAGTCTCAGAAAACGCAAAAAAGAAAAACAAAATTTTTGGTCCAAAAATCAATTTTGAGATTTTGGTATTTTGGTTGATTTCTATAGAAAAAACATCGCAATAACGAACAGACAAAATTTACGCGCGTGACAGAGAAGAGGGAGAGAGAGAAAGAGAATTATGAAAGAGAATGAGAAAAGAATGCGAATGTCTGCGTTCACTCCTTCGTGGTTTTTTGGAGCTCACGAATAAATCCGATGTTCTGAATTGTTACCACGATGAAGAGCGAAAAATTACCTTTCCAACAAGCCCTCGTTGAGACTGGTAACGTGATTCCGCGGCGAGTTAGGGCCGCTTGACAGAGTGTGTCTAACTTTAAACGCGTTTTCTCCAAAAACGTGTTTTCGCGCGTTCTTGTTACACTCATCTTTGACCCCTTGTATCTCCGGAACAAAAAATGCTACAAATCTCACCAATAGCTCGTTGGAAAGGGCATTCATTCCTCTATTACGTACTGTCAGTAACTCAAAATTCGTCAGATCAACAAAGTTACCCCTTTTTATAGAAACTGCCACATATTGTAATTTGCCGTTAACAGTTTTTTAATTTTTTTAATTCTTATTTTTTCCCTTCATCTTACATCTAGCATAGATTTTTCCATTTAGTTCTGCGTTGGTTGTAATTTATTTTTGTCTTTTTCTCTCTGTGCCCAAGTCTGGGATCCATAATAAAGAGCAGGACCGACACGGCTATTGTATACAGTAGACACTCGATTATCCAACACAATTGGGGAATGGAGACTGTCGGATAACAAAAAAGTCGGATAATACAAATGTGATATTTTTGTTTTGTTTTTTTGATGCGGTAGGCCTGAATAGTGGTAGTAGATTGATAAAGGAAGTACAGAACACCAATATTTGAACAAAATTTTATTATAAAATTGCAAAATGCATACAATGTTAGTCGGTTTGTAACTGTCAGATAATACAGAGAATTGTCCGATAATCAGAGTGCCGCATAATAGGGAGAAAAGTTTTACTGTCGGATAAGTCGGATTGTCGGATAAAGAGGTGTTGGATAATCGAGTGCCTACTGTACTTTGGATTTAATTTTGACCTTGAAGTTACCTTTTAATATTTTTTTTAATGTCCAATACCTTTTCCAGCTTAAACTGACTCTCCTTTCAGTCTGTTTAGCAATGTATATCTATAAAATACTAGCTGGTTTTCCCTCGGGAGGGAGGGGGGTAAAATTTTTTTAATTCCCATTTGACTCAATTCAAAATTTCCATGTATCAGTTTGTTTGTATTTCCTAAGAAGGGGGAAAAAACAAAAAAACTCGAAATCTCTTTTGACTGGTTGAATTTTCCCAACTTTTGATCCATCTACTAAAATTTCCCAACTCCGGCGGAGGCTTGGGGGAGCTGCCCTCCCGTGCCTCCCCTTTAGTTCTGTCCCTGTTCTCACGGGGGTTGTTAGCCTTTCTATTTGCTTCTTCATGAGGACCCACGTTTGGGCTTCGGTAGGGTACATCTTTTCAATATTTTCTTTATTTCAATCTTCATTTTACCTTTATGCATGTTTTCTAAAGTCCAGAAGCTTGCCGATGTTTTATTTATTCTTCTAGTTATCTCTCTATTTGTTCTGTCTTCAAACGACTGTATCTGTCCCAAATAGTCGAATTCGGAGATTTTTTCTATTTCAGTTCCTTGCATTGTGGTTTACATTCCCCTTCCATGTTGGATAATAATTTTGTTTTGCTTGTATTCATTTCTAAACCCGCTTCTGCACTTACCTCTACCAATTCTCTCCCATTTCGTATAGCATCTTTATATCCTCATTTATCAGTACATCATTCGCAAATCTTAGATGGTTTAGTTTTTCACCATTCATCTGTATCCCTATATTTTCCCATTCCAGTTTTTAAATATTTCTTCTAATACGCAATTAAATACATAGAAGGCATTTTGAGCTCGTTTTAGAAATTTCAGATTTTCAATTCCCTAATAATTTCTGAAGAGAAACAGTTACCCCTTCCAAATTGTAACATAGTATGAAGAAGTTCAACGTAAAACAATTCTAAAAAGTTCCAGTTGAAAAAAAAGTTAGGGAGCCCACAGGGAGAGGAAAATTTTGTGGCCCCTTCTATGGCATGGAAAGACGCGAATACATGTCAAAATTTAACCGCACGGAGCTCCGCAGGCATCAGTATGTCCTCTCTTCTTCCCGTTACCGGAAACTGCTTTCCCATCTTCCCTCTCCGTCCTTGCAACGATTCTCTGTAATCCACATCTGAAAACTCTTGCCATTTCTTCCCTCTACCCTTCCCGCACTGCTGGCATCGGCTGCCAATGCAACTGATACGCGAATGGTCACTTCACTTTTTCTTTTTTAGTGTCTTATGGACTCCACATTTTGTTCACCCTCTTTGTAACCATCTGCGGATTTAGAAGCTAATCCGCTATAGGCACTCACCGAAATGTCCGTCTCACCCCTCCACTCGATATCCTCCTAATGAGCTACAGGTCAAAAATTGATAATTATTCCCCAGTTGTGTTTTCTGCAACTTCTACAATATTTTCCTTTTCTCTCTCTGTCTCTTCTTCTTCTTTTTTTTTCTCGAATTTCCTTCCTTTTTCCCGCTGTTTTTGTACAAAAATCTGCAACCCTAGGAACTTGTTGAATGTGCCTACTGAAAAATCCATCACTGGAACTGATACTACGTAATAAAGAAGTTGCGTTGGTAGGTATTTAAATATTTCGGAGAGAGTGGGTCCGGAACCCCAACCCTCTCCCCCCCCCCCTGTAGTGGCTAGCCGGTTCTTGCTCGAAAAGGTTCTGTAAGAAACGCTACTGAAATTTACGGGAATTTACGAATGCAAATAGCTTCAACTCTCATTGCGTTCAGTCAGAGGGTTCTGATATGTTTGCAGTTTACTGGTTCGTATTTGCGTTATTCAGAGGAAGATGTTGGTGTCTTCAAAAACTCAATCAGATAATTAGAAGAAATGCTGAACATAGTTTTCAAAAACTGAAAGTTTAGTACTTTTGGAGGTGATACGTGGTTGAAAATGGGCCGTATAGTACGGTGTACGAAACAATATCCAAATACATTGTGATCACATTAAATCGGATGTACATGTAATAATGACGCATTTTGAGCTCATTTTGGAAATTTCAGATTTTCAACGCCCTAATAATTTCTGAAGGGAGACAGTTACAGCCACCAAATTTTAACATAATGTGAAGAAGTTCGATGTAAAACAATTCCGAAAAGTTCAAGTTGAAAAAAAAAATTGGGGGCCTACAGCGGGAAAAGTTTTTTGGCCCCCTCCTAATTAGAGTACCTACCGAGATTTTTTATAGCCTAAACCCTATTCCGGGTTCATACGACCACATCCACAAAGTACGAACCCCCTAGCTCTTACGGTTCACCCGCCAACTTCGAACAAACACACAGACAACAAACCTACACTTTTATATAGTAGAGAATAGGCTAATTTGAATCCGTAATCACGTGTGGTCGGTATAGTTATAGGTAGCTGGAAACTTGGGAAATTTTCTAATTCAAATGTTTTATATTTATATTTTCTCTATTTACAACTCTGAGTTGAGGGTAGGTCACTACTGCCTAATCCGCCAACCGTGAGGCATGAGTCTCCGATACGTTTCTCCATCCACGTCTATCCTGCGCTATGCTAGTCCATTATGGTCTTACTAATGTCATAATATCATCCACCCATCTAGTGATCGGTCGTCCTCTTTTTCTTTTGTAGTCGAAAGGTATCCATGCTGTCACCGCCAATTTTTATTTCTCGAAGGATTTTCCCCTCGGCATGTGGCCCTCATATGTCATTTTCATACTTTATGTTTGTGCCATTTCTTTTATATTTTCGTTTTTTAATTTTATCCCACAGTTTTAATTCGAGTAACTTTCGCCCTTCAATACCACACATGTGACAATTGTGACAGTGGTATAAAACTCGCAGTAGCGACGCGAGTCGGAGGGGAGACTTCGCCGCATAACTCCTAGTACCTGTGCGCATGTAATTTACCTTCATTCTCGCGTGTGAGTTTGATTGCCTACTCAAACTGTCAAGGGATATGCATTTTTTTTAATTGATTTCCGGTTAAATATCAATACCACTGATGTGACAATTGTCACACCGTCCCATTTTCACTCTTACAGAGCAGTATGTATAATTTTTAGGTTAATTTAAATTGAATTCTGTTTTCAATCAATTTGGACCAAAATTCATTATATTGGTGGTTTAATTTATGCATTCGGTTTGGTTTTTTGATATTGCTCAGTGTGAGACAATATTTTCTGGGTAACTATTCCTGAAATAAAAATTTTTTCAACAGGCTTCTAGTTATCATAACACAGTAGGTTATTTTCCCCGTAAAATTGCCGCTCTGTTACGATACTATCTGTTGAAAATTTTTTTATTTCAATAATTGTGACCAGTGGTCATTTCGGGGGCTGTAGAAATGGTAGCCCTCCGAAGCTGCAATTTGAATGATTTTCCTGCACCAATCGTTTGAACATTGTTTCTACACGTTTGTACTGGCCAATTCATCGTTTGTACACCAATCCGAAGTTGCAGTTTGAATGACTTTGTAGATAGGGGTTCAGTGATGAAGTGAAATGGGTTCGTGATCATGATGGCGGAGGCTTGTGCTGCAGCGATTGGGAGGTGACATTTAGTGGGGCTCATGATGGGTGACGTGATGGGGAGGGAGGGAGTTGAGTTGATGGCAAAGGGCCCTGGTAGGGAAGGTGGAGGAGAGCTTGTATTGGAGGAGAAGACTGGCATTGGTGAGGGGGCACAAGGCTGGGGTGGTTTGGTGGAGGAAGCGGGCAGAATATTGAAACGGTACAAACTCTATATGCGTCTTTGGTTCGTTCACACCTAGAATACGCTTCCATCCTTTGGAATCCGGGAGCATCAGCGGCAACAGCCATGATGGAGAATGTTTAGAAACGGTTTCTGAGATACTTACATTATAAGCAATTCTTATACTATACAAACTCTGTATCTTACACGGAGCTACTTAAAGGCTATGAATACAAACGCCTTCACGGAAGAAGGGCCCTAGGCTTCCTTGGTATTCTTACATAACATAATCCACTGCAAGATAAACGCACCATAGCTACTAGAAAATGTAACAATTCGGGTTCCCATTTTTTAAAGCCGCTGTAGGAAAATATTCGGAATACCGCACTGCAGAACGAACCCTTTTTAAACTCCCCATTTAATCGTGTGATGAAGTTATACAACAATATTAGCAAAGATCATGAGTACCTCGACATACTGGACGCAGTTAAGAGCTCTGAATTTAGTCGCCTCCTTTCTGACTTGATCGAATGAATGGGCCTCTGAAAATTCTATCAGAGCAAGTCGAAGTGCAGTTGGGTCGATAGCTGATTAGATTAGATTAAATTAAATTAAATTAAAATTTTCGTAATGGCATCACGTGCACAATTCGGGCTGGGTTGAGGAAATAACTGGCTGGTATAATAGATTTATTGTTATGCTAGTTAAAAATGAAAAATAAAATAAAAGAGATCTCATGGTAGAGGGTTTGCTTAAGGTGGACAGACGCGCTAGGTGATGGTGAGCTTTTGGTTGGCGACTTGCATGCCATAGAGTATCACACTTCTGAATTATACACTCTTATGATTCTTGAATAACTCCTCATCTGTAGTCAGCACTTTTATCGAATTACTGGTGGCTACAAGGTTGAGAGTATGGCTACCCCATCTTAAATGTAAAGGAAGATGCCAGTCTAGAAACTCAGCTTCATTAATATCAATCTGTATACATTCAATTTCCTCTTCACGGATTAGTTTAGTTAATTCACCAACTTCATCACCAGCAATGACCACATCATCATTATCTTCAGTTGTAATGGTAGGAACAGTTGTAACTCAATATGCAGGTTCCTGAATACCGAACGCTTTGAAGCTTTTAACAAAGTTCGCCGCATTATCAGTCACTGTGGCAACAATTTTCTCGGGTTCCAACTGGAATTGTCCATAAAGGGTTTGAAACAATTCTGCTATTTTATCAAAATCGTGAACACCATCAATGTCTGCAACTTCGGGAGGCTACCATTTCTACAGCCCCCGAAGTGACCATTGGTCCTATTCAAAGGGGGGTTGGTGTACAAACGATGAACTGGCCTGTACAAACGTGTACAAACAATGTTCTAACGATTGGTGCAAGAAAATCATTCAAATTGCAACTTCGGGGGCTACCCTTTCTACAGCCCCCGAAATGACCATTGGTCCTATTCCAAGGGGGAGTTGGAGTACAAACGATGAATTGGCGTGTATAAACGTGTAAAAACGAGATTCAAACGATTGGTCCAGGAAAAACGTTTAAATTACAATTTCGGAGGGCTAACGTTTCTCTGGCCTTCAGAATAACCTTTGACCGTTCTGTACTCGGGGTTGCTGTACAATGGGGAAATGCCCTGTACAAACGTGTACAAACGATGTTCAAACGATTCAGGCGTATTTACGATCGAAATTCGGGGGGCTGAGGAAATAGACCCAATAAAAAACTAAAATTGACGTGTATCGTCGTCGGATTCAAGTCGAAATGCAGTCGAATTTAATATCATGTGTGCTACTCAATTTCGACTCCCTTTCGCCGTCGAATTCAAGTCTAAATGCAATCAAATTTAAGTCATATGAAGTCGAAAGTCAGATGGATTTTATTATGTTACGTCTATAACATTTTTCAACGGTATTTACCCAAAATCGACTTCATATCGACGTTGATTTACAGTCTACGAAAAGGCTAATTACCTGCAATCGACTGAATTTCGACGTCGATTTAAGGCGAGTGGGCAAAAATTTGAAGGCTTTGATAGTCTCAGTGTATGCTCCTACTCTAGATGCTGATCAAGACGAACGTGATAAATTTTACTCAGAACTTGAAGCAACTTTGGATACACACCAGGAATACTATAACTTTCTCGTGGGTGATTGGAATGCCATAATTGGGCCTAAAAAGAACATTTTGGAAAACATTGGGGACTTTGGACTGGGGACTAGGAATTCAAACGGGGATAAAATAATGGACTTTTGTGCAAAAAAGAATCTGTTTATTGCAAACACCTTTTTCTCAAAGAAAGAAAAATTTAAATGGACATGGCAATCACCTGGGGGTAGATACAAAAACGAAATAGACCACTTCTTAACAAACGATATGTCAGTAGTTGCAAATGTAGCAGTTCTGCCGGGCTTTCGTTTCAGCTCAGATCATAGGTTATGCAGAAGTACAATTGATCTTCCTAGCGGAGCAAAATATAGGAACATTAGAAAAGAGGGTGCCAAGGAAAAAATAATCCCAGAATACAATCTACATGCTGCACGAGAAGCTCTCTTAGAACGTCTAACCAAAATAGAGCCCGAAGGGGCTCACCTTCCCTTGCAGGAAGCGTATGGCTCGACTATAGTTTCTATAAAAGAAACAATTAATCAATTTGGAAAATTAATTTTGAAGCCAAAAACTGATGATAAACTATCTGCGGAAACCAAATCTCTTATCAATCTAAGGGAGGAGTTAGAGAGGACAGAAAAAAGAACGTTCAAGGAGAAATTGAAGCTTGTATTTTTGAGGAAAAAAATAAAAATTGAAATTAGAAAAGATGTGAGGAATTTTGATTGGAAAGTAATTGAAGAAATTTTAGCGGATAATAGATCAACAAAAAAAGCATCTAAACAAATCAAACAAAACAAATCTTTAATTCCAAGCATGTGTGATAAGGAAGATTCGGAGCATACAGCTTCGGCAGGAGAGGGTGAGGATAATGTGGAAACCACATCGAAACTTGAGGAAGGGCTTGACTTTCCGAATATCTTACAATCGGAAGTGAGAAATGCAATAAATAGGTGTAAAGCTGAGAAAACACCCGACCCAGACGGTGTGGGAAATAGCCTTATCAAAACTTTTGTTTCGGAACTGACTCCAATATTAACAAAACTTTTTAATAAAATTTTAGAAACGGAAGAAATTCCCACGCAGTGGAAAATAGCTGAAATCATTCTTTTATTTAAAAAAGGAAAAAGCGAGGATATTAGTAATTATCGACCCATAAGTCTGACATCAAATCTGGGAAAATCTTTATAAAAATTTTGAAGGATCGGATCTACCCTCAGTTAGATGAGCAACAACCAAGAGAACAAACAGGTTTCCGGAAAAATAGATCCACAGTCGACCAAATTTTCATTCTGAAACAAATAATTGAAAAAGCAAACGAATACAATTTTGAAGTATTTTTGTTATTTATTGATTTTACAATAGCGTTCGATACGGTCGATCATGAATTTTTGTGGAGGGCGATGAGAGCGCAGGGTCCACATCCAAAAGCAATTAACATTGTTCGCAATATCTATGTTCGAGCGACGGCCTATGTCAAACTGGATAAAAAAGGAAAGGTGTTTGCCATTAAAAGGGGTGTCAGGCAAGGCGACCCTCTGTCACCAAATTTATTTAATTGCGTACTCGAGGAAGCGATGCGTGTACTAGAATGGGATGGAAGGGGGATCAAAATTGAGGGTGAGTATTTAAACAACTTACGGTTTGCGGATGATGTAGTACTACTAGCCAACAATCTTACAGAGGTACTAGAGAATGCAGAAGAATTTTTGGAGGCATGTAAGGCAGCAGGACTTATGATCAACACACAGAAAACAAAGATATTGTCGAACTCAACCAAAAAAGAAGTTTTATTAAAAAATGAAAAGATTGAGTGGGTCAATGAGATCAAGTACTTAGGTCAGATAATCTCATTCCACAATACTAGGGAAAAAGAATTATCAAACCGAATCTAATCTGGATGGAAAAAATTTTGGGGAACTAAATACATCTTTAAAAGTAAATTTCCAATTTCAACTAAGGCGGAGGTCTGGAGGAGTTCGTGTGCAGCCGGTACTGACTTATGGTTCTCAAACGTGGGCTTTAACAAAAGCAAATACAACAAGACTTCAAACAACTCAACGAGCTATGGAGAGGAGCATACTTAGGATAAGGAAAAAAGATAAATTGGAAAATGAGCTAATCAGGTCCAAAACAAGGTTGTAAGACTTAGGGGTAATTTTTAAAAGGAACAAATGGCGTTATGGGGGACATATTCAAAGACAGGGGGAAGGAAGGTGTGAAAAAAGGTGGAGGGGAATTTAAAAGGGATAGAGGCAGACCATTGACCCGTTGGAGGGACGAGTTCCGAAATGCACTCGGATCCTTATGGAGAAGACATACTCAGGATAGGAAGGGTTGGAAAAAACGGGGAGGCGTATGCCCAGAAATGGGCGGGTAGAGCAGGTGTCGGTCAAGGGGGAACCGTGGCCCCTTGTGAACCTTGACACACAGTATTATAGAAAATATAAAACAAAGTAAGATGTACTCATACCCAATAAACGCTGTAAATAAATTAAGGCTTTTGGAAAATCATAATACTCAAATTCGACTCGATGTCGCCGTGCATTTACAGTGCACGGAATGGCATTTACCCCAATTTCGACATAGATTTGAAGTGTTATGAATTTTATGTCAACCTGATTTCGACATCGATACGCAGTCAAGTTGGGTCGATTTGTAGTCGACAACGCCGGAACTATTTTGACGAGAAGACGACAGCGACAATGAGTCGATTCTAAATCGTGACAGAAGGTCGATTTGACGTCATGTCAACATCGATTCACGGTCGATATGGTTTAATGGGCGGCTCATCTAATTAAAACGAACTTTGAATTCTTTTTCCTTGGAAAATGAATTATTTATTAATATTTTACTTTACGACATTGAAAAATGGAAGACTAACCTTTGACACTCGCCTGTCGAGAAAACTGAACTGAGAGCGGGTCTAGACACCTGTATGCTTTTCAATATAGGTGGGAAGTCAAGTGTCGTGGAAGATGAGAGCGAATGTACTGTCCGACCGAGAGCGAAGTTCCTCAGCAAAACCTACATACAAGAAAATCTTGGATAAGTACTTAATTTTCTTAGGTTCTCGGTAGTGATTAAAAACTAGCTCCCGACTTACAGGTTACAGGTATCAACCGAAATAAAAAGAACATTATTGACTACGACGTTCCAAAAGAAGTGAAAGGTTCCTATTCGCTGCAAAAAAGCCCTACAAGGCTAGAGGCCTCATTTCTCAATCTTTATCAAAACCTTCATTCAGACATGGCTACAAATTTCAGGTTCAGATCGGGCAATAAAACACGAAACAATAACCTAGGTAAACACGTCGGCTGTGTATGCGAAGTTGCCAAGCGTTTTTTTTTTTTTCAAAAGCCGTCGACCTTTCATTTCAGAACCACGGGTGAATGTATAATTCCTATTGAAGAACCGATGGTGCAAAAATGGTAAATAGAAGAAATTGTTAATAATGGTTGACAAAAACCTCTGACCTGTAATCCGGACCGATAAAGGGAACAGGTTCTTTTGTGATACAATCACTATTTTTCGGAAGTGCCCATTTCTATTCGGAAACTAACTTCACGGATTTCGTTCGGACAAGGTAGAAGACGTATTCAGATGATGATGTTTTCAAACAGCAACTAAAGAATACAATTTAGGGAAATAAAATACAAAAGGAGAAAAATGAAAAAGAGAAAAAAGGAAGCGGATGATAATATTGTGAAAGGAAAGTTACTTGTAAAAGGTTATACAGCTGTATAGTCAACGGCCATAAAAACATCTCCAGGTCAAATCGTGCTAATTACGTAAAAGCTTTCAATAAAGAATCGGGCGGTCTGGGACCAGGACAAGCGGCAGATTTTCAAAGGTTTCTGGCACACCATTGAAAAACATCGCAGGTATAGGGAAGATGGTTTTTGACCTTTCGGCTAAGACTCACTCGACCTGTATAAATGGTTTTCAACTTCTCAAGACTTTTTTCAACGTCGTTTGTTTTATAACTCTTAGCTCATTCGTGTTTCTATCAAGGTGCTACGTTTATCGACGCATTCCAGAACGACCAGACTATTAACAAACGTTATTAAATGTTCAGGTTCGAATCGCGAAAAGTTAGGTATTGCCTCAGATTTAGTATCAAAACTAACATCACCTTTCCCTCTTTTTCTTTTTTAATTACACCGACGAACGGATCATCAAAACTAAGTAAATATAGAATTTCTGAAAAGCCTATAAAAGATATTCACTTTAATTACGACGTATGCGCGATATTCGAGCAATGCTCTCTAATTTAATATAGTTGTCGGCGTCTGTTTAATTACTGCGGCGAAATTGGCGGTGACTGGATATCAAAAAACAATAAAAGATAATTTTACGACAGGGTTGTATCGGCGATAAAATATATAAATAGACATGAAATATTTTTAACAGCTTTTCTTATATACCCGCCAGTTGAAATTGCTTCATAGGTTTGAAAATGTTTCCGAGTACCGTAATACGGGATGACTGCTCACTTTTTTCGTACTTTCAAGCTTAACCGCGTGCTGTAGACTGAAGAAATTGGGTCAGAGAACCGGGACATTTTTTCGTAATTTTGATAGGACATTGTGGACAGAAACGAAACTTGACTTTCAGTTTGGAAAGAGGGGGGGGGGAGAAGGAAAATTTGCCAACAAATATTTTTTTAAACTAAAAACTCGCCAATAACATTTTTTTTAATTTGCCGATTTTTAGTAGAGCTCTATAACTTCGTGTGAGTACAATCGTCCGCCATTTTGACGTCAACCTTACCCATGGATGCCGGATTGACTACGCGGTACACTCCGCATAGTCGGATTCGGCATCCACGGGCGCGGTTGGAGTCAAAATGGCGGACGATCTTACTCATACGAAGTTATCGATCTCCATTTTTAGTTGAAATATTTTTCAATTGAAAAAAAAAAAAATGTAAAAAAAACAATAATAAACAAACAAACAAACGAACAAAATCAAAAATTCTTATAATTAAAATTAATACAATCAAATAAAAATTATTAACCCTAGAACACCACACATGGGTACAAATGTACCCACACTAAAATACGCATGGGTGTAATCTCACGCATATCAGCAGTGCGATCCTGTTACTTACTGAATCTGTTCGGCTATACTGGACCCTCAAAATCGTATGTCGAATGTGTTGTCTACCCTTTTGTTGGAAGGCGAATTGATTTTTGTTCCCATTTTTTTTTTGTGAAATATTTTGCCCAAAACGTGACATGTTGTCTAAGTTTAGCAATAGGTTTTTTTGGTTGCTGGTTTCAAATTTTTAGTCCAAATTTTTGTAACTCATCCACTAAAGCAAACAACGTGGGTCAAATTTTAGATAATTTTCAAAATTTTTTAAGAATTGGTGTAATGTTTATGACTATGTATATCATTTATAAAATAATTGAAAATCGCATATTTTTTCTACAATCAACTATCTTTTCCTACTGAAAACTGCATTTTCCTTCATTATTGCTTAGTCTAATCTGAAAATAAATATCAAATTCAAATTCAGCGTCGAAAAATACTTATATAACTCACTTACAAAAGCCGTAGTATTTATACAAGTCAAAAAAATTGCTATGGGTACAATTGTACCCATGTGTGGTGGCGACGGACTTTTTTTTATATATGGTATTCTAGGGTTAATATTACCTATTTAAATTAAAATAAATGATTATTAAATTTATTATCATATATAAAATTGTTCTTAGAAAATGAAAAATTCAAATGACCAGTTTCAAAATTTGCCAACTGCCAAAATATTGAAGGCAGGGGACAACGGGAGAATTTACCATTTTAGTCAGGTGAGTTAAAAAAATCTGACAAGTTAAAAGTTGTTTTTTTTTGCTTTGATGTTTGGGAATTGAGTTGAGAGGTTGGGAAAACCCAACAATTCAAAAGATTTTTCTTCTTTTGCATTCATACCTGAGAATTTTGAGTTGAGTCAGTTGGGACTTTCACAATTTTTACCCCCCCCCCCTCCCCCTTTCCCTCAAGAAAAACTCTTCGGTACGTCCCTGGACTCCTGAACTCAGACTGGCATCCCAAAGTGGATAGACTATCGACGTTAATTACTGACCTTAAGGGTAGTTGAATTCGAACATGCGCTAAATTTTGAATCTGATTCAAGCTTAAAAGACCCTATAAATCGAAATGAACGAGCACTAATAAGTTTTTACAAATCAAGTAGACTATTGAAGTGGAGAGTTCTTACGATCTTAAATTCAAATTAACAGACTGTTTTTGAAAATGCTGAAGATCGCTGATTCATTTTCATCATTACAAATATCCTAATCTCTTGAGAAAGGGTTAAATCGTCAAATGCCGAATTTTCAAAAGCAGCATAATATATGATTTTATCAAAAATGATTGAACTATCGCATGGAAAGTTGTTTTATTTCCATTTTCTTGTTTGAGGTGGGGCGGGGGCTGTTACAAATTTAGTGATGACCCTTGGACCTTTGATTGGACTTCATCATTTTTAGGTGAAATGGCAATTTTTGCGTGTAATGTTGAAGAAAAAACTCATTAAAGCTTGCATGTTTACGAGCCAACATTTGAAGTCTAAAGATTGACAAAAACTAATAATTGACGTTGAAAACCCAAGTAATCTATTGAAACAGCGACTATTGTAATTCCTAATTTTGGTTCAATTTCATGGTTTTTGATTTTAAAGACTTGAATGTTCCCCTTATAATAACTCATACTTGAATAATTTTGAAATTTTTCCTCCAATTTGAATGTTGGTAATTTGATGGTTATGAAAATGTTGAAAGATTAAATCAAGTTCGTTCAATTTCGACTTTCATTTTGGGGTTTGGGACCTACCCGAGAGTCAGTATCGAAAATTTATCGCGTTGTTGGAATTTCCAAATTAGGCGACCTCTCCTCTCCCCATCCCCATTTCGATATCTGATTCGGTTACCGGGAACTCAATTTTAATCACTTCTGGAGACCAGTTTTGGCTTTTGAAGCCTAAATCGGGAATCCAAGAGGAATCTGAAGAAATTTTCGAATTCAGCAACCCAGAAAATTCTAATACTTTACTCGATTTCCTAAAAATCAATTTTGAATTTTGGGGCCCAAATCGCAGTTTGATAAGAAAGCTCATAGAAGCTTTCGAATTCAGCGATGCGAAAAACTGCTTGTATTTTCATTCGTTACTCAATTTTCCAAGAATACAGAACTCTGAAAGTCAATTCAGGGCTTAAAGAAGAATCTTCTGGTGAAATATTCGAAATCAACGACCTAAAAACTCCTATTTTAGGGATCTGTCCATAAAATTTCAAGTTTCGCTCTAGTCTTGCTTAATGGGAGGATTTTTTTTTACCGAAAAAGAAACAAGACCTTGCCGTCAAAAATGTCGAATTAAGGGAAAAAACTTTCATTTTTTCCCCATTCGAATAGGCCCATCTTCATTCTTTGCGAAAATGAGAGTGAATGCATTCCTCAATTCAACATCTTTACTTGCCTTTTGAAGACCCCAGTTTGTCCCACGTCGATCGGACTTCGGAATAAAAATGGGTATGGGGATTTCATTTTACAGTCTCTCCCTGTCAATGGGACTCTCGGGCACCTGTTGGGGGGACTCAAATACAAATTAAATAAATTAAAAAATAAAAATTAACGGTTAGTGTTTTTATTCATTAACAAGGCCGGATTTACCTGGCTGGCCGCTATGAGTTAATTTTTTTTACCACCTCCAAAAATATACGTAAAATAAATCCCACTTTATTCGTTTTCAATTTTTCATCCCCTAAGCACTTACATTTGCTCACATGAACATACCCTAATCTGGGAGGGTAAGCTGGAAAGATATTACAAATACTTGAGAGGAACATACAACTTCCTTTACACATTCAGATAGTCGTTATTTACTTTTGGTGATATTTTTTTCTGAATTTCCTCTGAGTCGTCTCCTGAGTTGGTTCCAACAGAACCAAAAAAAAAAAACCTCTAAAGTTTCAGGTTAATCGGATGAGAGGAATCCGTGCCACAAGCTCCCTTTCATTCTTATGGGAAAAACACATGGCGTTTTGACTCTTGTTTCAGACTAAATTTCCCTCCTATATTCACCAGGACCAAAACCCGTAAATTGAACAATAGAACATTTGCCATCAGATTTGGCCTGTGACACTGGAAAATAAGTCTTTTGCTTTCAACTTTTAGAATTTAATAAAATTTTCATCTTTCTCAAATTTTAGGCTCTGGGTCAAACAGAGAATCTAGTAAAAACAGAATAGTCATTTAAATTTGAAATTCAACGTTTGCTACCGACTTCCAGATTTTCGAAATGTCTTCCATATTTCAGCTTTGTTTCAACCGTTCAGATAACGTTCGATACTCAGCTTGAAAACCTACCTTCGGCTTTTTACTGACTGTGTAAATAGGCTCTCCCTCCTTATTTGTTATATTACTTGCTTTCTTCCTTCTTTCTCCAAACTCCATCTTTACTTTTTTGTAGGCTAAGTCTGTTTGTCCTTTATTCATAAACTCTTCTATCTTATCAGTTTTTTCTTTCTTCTTTCATCCATTGCTCCTTTGCCTTTTTACGCTCTCTTTATTTCATCCCTTAACCTATGATAAGCTAATCTACATTTCCTATCGTTTGCATGCTTATATTTTCTTCGTTCATCCATGTTTCTTTTCTTCTCTCGTAGTTTTATCTGGATTTTCCTCTGCTGACTTTAATATTCTTTATTTTACCCCACTATTCCTCCACACTGTTAATTTTCTGTGTTTTTTCAGCCTCTAATTCCAACTCTCTAGTATTAATATTTTCCAAATTCCATTTTTTTACCTCTTCTTTTCTACCAAGTTTCTCAATTTAAACCTGCATTTCATTACTACAAATTTATGATCACTGTCAGTATCGGCTCCCAGATAAATTTTACAGTCTAATATTTGATTCCTAAAACGTTGTTTTGTATATTAATCAATTTGATGTCTACCTTCGTTACCTGGACTCTTCTATATCTTTTTCTATAGTGATTTGTAAATTGAGTATTTCCTATAACATACTTCGCACAAAACTGTATCAAACGCTCTCCTGTTTCACACTTCTCATTCCTAATCCAAAATCCTCGACTATATTACCTTCGTTTCCTTCACCAACTCTAGCATTCCAATCACCCATAATAATAAGATTTGCTTCCCCTCTAACATGCTTCATAAGTCTTTCTAATTCTTCTTTATACTTCCTCAATTTCTTCGGTCTCATGAGTATTAGTAGGCATATATGTTACGCCGAATTCATCAAATTGACAATTTCATAAAATCGACAGATATTTTGCTGATTTTATCAAATCAGTAGCGCAAGAACAGTTGTTGCCAAATTGATAAAATAAGCAAAATTTTTTGCTGAATTTAGGCGAGTGTTTGCCGATTTTACAAAATCAGTAACAAATGATTGTTGCTGATGAGTGTACCTGATGGATGAGGTCAGAATTTTCATGTTCTCACTAGAAAGCAAAACCTATGATAAGATAAAATGAAGACGAGTACTACTCATAATTCGAATAATGTCATTGACTTGTTAAATCATGACTTCTCTACTGATAAAATGAGACATAAACTCCATCTGTACCTTCAAAAATGCTTTTCAATATTCCTTTGTTTGCAAACAGTGACAGTGAAGTTATTTCTTATGACTCTGATTTTGAGTTTGACCTAATGGATCAAGGTGAAAAGACTTCTGAAAATTAGGTGGAAGCTGTGTGAATTTTGAAAGATGTTAAAAGCCTAGTAGAGTGCAGGCAGTTCCAGAGCAGAATTACCAACCATACAATCGCGTGTAAAATATTTTCTCAAATTAATCAGAACAATACGCCCACTTTTTGCCCCGACAGTTTTTCCTTTTTTGGCCCTCGGTGGTTCATTTTCGTCCCCATAAATTTAACCATAAATTTAACCTTCTTCAGTTATTGACTGGGTAAGACATATCAATTCTTAAGAGCACTCAAAGAAAGCTTATTCGTTTTGTCACTCAAAAATGGAAAAATAATCGAGAAATAATGATTACATTGTAAGCAATCTATTTTTTTTTCAAATTGCAAGACCAGTTTTTTCCTTTAAAAAACTGAAGTTTGGCCCTCATTTTTTACCCCTTAATTCTAAATGAGAATAGGTCAGATTATTTCTCGTAATCATAGAAGGATTTCCCTACACATTGTTGTTAAAAATTCCTTTTGAAACTCTTTCTAAAGAAAGCTGGACTCTGTTCACTTATTACCCTGAGAATTGGGTGTTCACGTTTTATCCCAAATGATCGGCAATTTTTGTTGCCGATTTCATGGAGTCGTCAATTTAATGAATTCGGCGTAACATATACACTTGTATTATTGTTGTAAGTACTGGTTTGGTATTAATTTTTATCAAGATCAGGCTAACTTTATTACCTATTTATTTATTCATAACAATTCTGACGCCTACTTGCCCATTTTATTCCCTTTGTATTTATTATTCTAAAGTCTCCTGACCAAAAATCATTCTCCTCTTTCCAACTCACTTCTTCGAACTATTCCTGGTTAAGCCTCTTCATTTCTTTCTTAAGATTCTCTAATCTACCAGCTCTATTCAAACTTCTTACATTCCAAGTTCCTATTTTAATTGCGCCTTTCTTTTTAAAACTTTCCTATGATGATGCTCCCCCAAGTAGCTCCCTCCTGGACATCCGAATGGGGAGCTTTTTACGTCCGGAAAAATTATTTACCCGTTGGAACGCCATCATCAGTAATTAATATTTGGAAAAGCTACATTTTCTGGAAAGAGATACTGTTGTAGATTTTCATTGCTTTCGACTGGGTTTATCTGTCGGAGTTTGCCTTCTCCTAGGTGCTTTTGGTCACGATTCGAACGATATATAACCTCATAGAGATTCTTCTTTTAGTTTTTACGCATAAGCCTCCTCACCACGGCAAGGTATCACCCAAGAGGAAGTCATTCCTGTTTAGATTTTTTGATTTGATGGTTTCGGGACATCTCTTCATCTTATTTTGGTAGTTTTTGGGGTTGATTATTGTATTTTCGTGTTTTTATTTAGTCTTATACCTATTTTGATAATTTTTGGTTTTAATTTGTTGGTTTCTCTTGTGCTGTTATATTTCTATGTGCTCATTGTGAATCTTCTTTCGTCGTTTCTAGTCCTAATAAGGTGGTTGTTGGTCGTGATTTGATTAGTTTTGGGTAGTCTAGTTAGTGGTGGCGGAAGTTAGGAAGAAGAGGATACAAAAATTCGGTATTTCACTCGATAAGTACAAAAAAATCTGGTCCTGGAAAGAGATATTGTAGTAGATTTTCATTGCTTTCAACTGAGTTTATCTGTGAAACCTCACCACGGCGAGAAGGAGACATTGTATACTACCTATAAAAGGTGAAATGTACCAAATCTGGCAGCACTGATATAAAGTGAAGAAAAATCTTTTTTCTTTCTCTACCCTAATACGTGAGAAGTATGAATTTCGACCAGCAACAAAGAGAGCTGAAAGTAAAGATATCTTCGAGAAATTTCGAAAAATGAGCCTGGTAAATCGTCCACGAAATGTTAAGAATATCAACTTATTCGTTGTAAATATGAGTAACGCACAGGCATGTGATTGTTTTAGATGGTCTCAGCAAGTTTGGTTTCGCTCAATCTAAACAGAAAAAATCATATTTTTTTCACTGTAATTATACGGGCGCTCTGTCCCTTCTCAGAAAATTAAGTAGGTGCTCCGACCCCTTGCACTCACGGAAATCGGCGAGTACGATGACCACATAACCCGTGATGATTTGGCGGGGGAAAAAAACAAAAAAACGCCAATTAAGTATTTCTTAAGCGAAAATGGGAACTGTATTTCAACACTTCAAAATGGAACCTATTTCAGGTTGAAGGTTATTTGCAAAAATAGGAAGTTGTGGATCTCATTCTGCGCAGTGTAAAAGTCTGATACTTATATCCTCGCCGTTAATAACCATTCCCGACACCGCGTGCCCTTTGGGTTTATGAATATTCTGTTATAATTATCACGCAAATGATCGGTCTAGCGTCGGGTACAATTATCTGGAGCTTTCTGGCTGTAATATCTGTAGATATGTAACTCGAAATCAATTATTTGTCTCCGCGTGTCTAGACGTCCATATGTCCACGGTGGGCGGGGGACGGTGCCGCGGTGTACTTCTGTATTCGAAATTATAACGTTCTACTCATACCGCGTTTCCAAGAAAGCCGAATAGCGATTATATGCCGGGGATACACCCAGATATGTCTGCACCCGCCCCCTTTGTATCTGGGTGCTGTATTCACGCCGCGAAATTACAATGTAGTCCAAGGTAGAGGGAAAATTGAGAGCTGCAAAATTTTAAAACTTGCAACCGGTAGTTTTTTTTTTTTTTTTTTTAAAGGAATTTTATCGTTCGCATTGTTACAAAATCTGGAATACAGGTTCACGGTATGCGCCAACAGGAAATGTGTAACCTGGTGGAAAGAATAATGCGGCGTCAACTTATTTCGATTTGAGGGAATAGAAAAAAAGATTCTTCTAGCTGCCGTAGAATTGTATTCAAATATTATGCATTTATTCTGTACTTCTGTACCGACTGCGACTGCTTCTGTTTAGTCGTACCGGTACTCTGCAGAGGCGTGTAAATGCCAGTGATGGCATTTGGAAAACGGAGAAAACAAAATGTCCGATGTTTCAAATGAGGCCCTACGACGAAGGAGTGTGCGGGGTGCCCCCCGGCGTGTTGTTTGAGAAGTCGGCATTCGGAAAATTCAAACAGCCAGTCGTTAAAATTTGGAAGATGAGGATTTTTCTTCGGTTTACTGTCAACTTACCTCTCTCCCAAAAAACTTGTGACCTTCGACTGTATTTCAAAATTGTAGAGGCCAGAACTAGATTCATATGAGGGGTTGAAGTGTCCACACGTTCGATAGTCGTTCAGCTGAAAGAGTTATATGGGGGGAGGGAGGAATCAGAAATACACTAAGACATGTAGAAAAAGAACTTGGTCAAAGCGTGTTAGAAAAGTTCATTTTTTCAAAATAAATCCATAATTTATGAATTCGTCGATTGTTTAGATCAATTATTCTTAGTTAATCGATTATTTAGATAAATTAATAGGATCTAATTAATCGATTGCATTCGATTAATTCATGGCCTCTGATCCATTGTGTCCCATTCATCAAGAATAACACTGTACAACAATTTTTCTTTCTTGGTTTGTCCATGGGTTCTCGTTGGTATTTTTAGATAGCTTAGGTCTCGAAAAACCAAAAAACTCCTATAGATTACTCAGAATTTTGTTTTTGTCCTAGCCGTCTGCCTGACAAAATACATATAACTCACACTATGTGATGTCACGAAAAATCTGTCTATTATCTTGCTTGAAAACAAAGTCTCAGTCGATAGATGGTCTATTTATCATTAACTATGATGTAAGAGAGAAGAATAGACCATAAGTAGTCATATCTAAATTAATATTTTGTTGCATATTGTAATTATACTGAATAAACTTACTTCAAATTGTTTCATTCCTGTGAAAAAAATAATACAACTGGCAAATTTTCTCACCTTCCGTGCTCCTTCATTCTTCTCTAATTCCCCTTCTGAACAGAACATAATAAATTGCAGCAATTATTAGTAGATGAGCAAAGTTGCTGTGGGACCAAAAGGGACGTAAAACCACTCCATCAGTGGCAGAGCCAAAGGGGAGTCAAAGGGGTCTGGACCCCCTCCTCTGCGACTTTGTGTTTTCCGAATTTTAGCACCTCTTCTAACACCCCCATCCCTAGGGGTCTGGTTGGCCGAGTGGATAGCGCACTAGTCTTGGAATCCGGAGATCCCGGGTTCGAGCCCACGTAGCGGTTGAGAGGAAAAATTAGAAAAGATAACACCCCCATCACCTTTGGTCAAAACCATACCCCCTCGAACCCGAGGCTGGCTGCAGTAAGGCGGTTCTAAGGGGAGGTATAACGGACAGCCATTTTGATTGCAGAAATAAACAAACCTCGTGTTGAGAATGAGAAATCGTACACATGCTTTTCTTGCAATCAAAATGGATGTCCGTTATACCTCCTCTTAGAGCCGCCTTAGCTGCAGTACTGCATTCAATCCTTAAGTCCAGGATCTTTTCTCTGTAATATTTTGCGGTTCCGTGTCTCCCTTCTATCACCCCATGCATGAAAAATGTACGAAACATATACTGCAGTAATTGGCAATGCCTTAAAAATACGTATTTACTTATTTTGCAATCAAAGGCTGTATGAGGAAGTTATGATCCATTGAAAAATTTATCCCCCCCCCTTCCTCATCACCATACCGATCTATTTTTCTGTCATTCTACAATCTTATTCCAAATTGTATTTGATCATCCATACGAATTTCATCACCATCGGATAAATCCAGAAAGGATTATTTTCTGGATTTAAGAAAGGATTTTCTGGATTTATCCGATGGACAAATTTCATTCATATAATAGGAAAATAAAAAATTACTGCCGCTACCTTGAGTTCAGAAAAGCTCACCCTACCCCCACTTCCACAGTTCGGTTAAGAGTAATAGCTGACTTTTTGGAGAAAAGCGAAGTAGCTGGAAATACTCCGATTTATCTTCAAAAAAGTCGGTATTATTTTGTTAGGAGAGGCTTCATCAGAATGATTACGGTTCCAGTCCAGTTCTGTATTTGACTTAGGGTATGTTTGTTCATTTTTGATCAATTTTGAACAGAGTGGATTGTTTTTCAATGGATTAGGCCGTATTGAGTTCATATTTGGCATAGACGGCGAAACTGGCAGGAGAAGAAGTCAGGAAAGTGATCTGCTATCTTAGTTATTTCGAGGTGGGTCTTTGTCCTCTTAGAAATACTAACGAAAAGATACTTTTTAAGGCTATTGAAGAAAATATAAAATTTTTGGCTTAAATGCCGCAATGAAATGCTCCATATTATGTCAAATTCCGAAAATGAGAAAAAATAGCCATTTGATCAAGAATATTGAATTCCCTCTTCCCCTCAGCTCGCACCTACTCTTCAGAAAAAGAAGTTCCTCCATTCATGATTTCATGTCAAATTTGCTTGAATTCAGTTGTTGATCTTCTTTGGTCAAGTTGTGTTTGATCACAATTTTAGTCAGATTTGGTTATTAACTTGCTCGTTTCTTATATTTAATTTACTCGTAGATAGTTGTCGGTCACTTTGGTTTGGTCTCATCGATTCGGTCAATTTAGGGTTAGTTTTGGTCGTATTTGATCAGCGGTCTAAATTCCCGAAAAAGGTTCCCATTAAAGTAACAATTTGCATGTAGTGGCCAGTTTTCTTTAGTATACATTGTGAATACATTTTAAATTTGAATTATTAAATTTTGAAAGGAACACGTCCAGTTTACACAAATACCCATGAACTCGACTCGAATCAAAAATTTAAGCTTCTCACTTTCTAAGTTCGTTTTCTTCTGATAAATTCATTCATAAAAATTAATTATAGTAATGTAGGGCAATATAACGCACATTTTGAAGAATGGTCATAGCTTCCAGAGAAAACATCCGATGGGTTGAAATTTTGGCTACAGATACTCTGATCCATTATCTACAACTTTTATTCAGCCCCAACAGGTGTATAATCATTTTCCCAGACCCCCTTTTTTGGCCACGTTACCCGATGGGGTGGGTAAGATGGCTTATGGAAATTACGTATTAGATAAAATTAATGAAAATACAAATGTGTAAACTCGTACGATTTTTCTTATTTTTATTCGAGTATAAAATGTATAAAATATAACTTTCAAGTAAGTAGGCGTTCCTTCCGTAATTTTAAACAACCGGCTGGCGTCACGTATGCAATCCCCCCCCCCCATATTCCATTGCGTTTTTTAGCTGCGTTTCAGTCCAAGACCCTCTAGTGATCTTTCTGACGTAATTCGACTTCATAATCTAAAATAACAAGCTGGAAAATTTTCGTTAGATCATTAATAATCGAAATTTATCATTCATTATAGTGCCTGGTTGGCCGAGTGGATAGCGCATTGGTCTCGGAATCCGGAGGTGCGGATTCAAGCTCACGTAGCCACTCGGCAGATTTCGACCTAGGCCGGTTTTTCGGCCAGAAAGGAAGAGGGCTAACATAGCTCTAACAGCCTCCCGGACGTCTCTGAAATAATACTCGAAAGGGTGGATTCTAGGACTCGGGCGAGAGCAAATTAGAAAAAAAGATGTGCGTCATCTTGCCCTACTCGCACTTTACTCAAATTTACTTACCCTTAGAAATTGCCGTACTATGTAACTTCGAGGACAAATAATAATAATAATCACTCGATGTACCAGTAAAACTAATGAAATATTCTGAAAGAAGAGGGAAAATACAGTACATCTCACCCATAATATAATGAAAATGGTCAAAAATTAATCACAATTTGTCAAAATTACTTCAAAATGACTAAACATTTTCAAGCACTTTTTCTTATATAAAAATTACGGAAAAAATCGTAGAAGGAGAACGAACAGGTCTGCGTCTATGGGAATTTGTTCACAGACAGTGTTGCCGATTTTTCTTCAGCAGATGCGTTTTTAGTGGAGAAAGATGCTAACTGGGTGTCAGAAAGTCAAAAAAATGTGGTAAATTTCGGATGCTAAAGAAAAAATCTCATCTTACCTAGTCTATGCCAGATTGTGTTTGTAAACATGAAAAAAATGCGCCAAAATGCATGTTTTATCATATTTTGAAGGATGCTAAAATGGAAGCTAAAACTTTCTGAAAGATGATAAACAAAAGAAGCTAATTTTTTTCTTGTTACAATTTTTTAGCTATAATCTGTAGTCGCACGGTGATTTTGAAAAATCAAATTCTTTCAGAAATAAAATTAACTAATAAAGTGTTATATTTCTTGAAGAAAAGAAGATTGAATACACTCATCTCAAGAAAAATTCAAGAATATGCCAACTTGGCAACACTGGCTATCGAAGTGCTACAAATCTACTACGTCACTCTTGTTGCACAGGGCTGCCAACATAGAAAACAGATAACTGCCGCATCTTACCCACATATTGCCATACCTTATCTTATTAGTGCGATAAGTGAATTTCATAAAAACCAAAAATCTTATATACGTTTGTCTAAGAGTGAAAATAATTCGCACACAGGGGCGTAGCCACGAGGGGGGTCTGACCCCCTGGCATTAACCGAAAATGTGAAAAAATTAAAAATTAATTCCAGTATTAGTAAGTATTACTTACACCTATAATGTTGTAAAAGTGAAACGAACCCCCTCTCCCCCCTTCATACCAAGTCTGGCTACGTCACTGTAATCGCACAAATGAGTTATGGAATTAAATTGATAAACAAACCGCCCTGTAGAGAGAAAAAGAGGGTCTGGGGGAATTTCCACGGGCCCCCCCTTCTTCCAGTTTAATTTGTTCTTTTGTTAGATGGGAAAAAATTATAAGCTACGGGATAAGAGCCCCCCTTTTCTCCCCCTCTTCTCGACAGGGTTGCAAACAAATTTAATTCAGGAATTTTATGAAATATATGGATTAAATTCATGGAACCGGAATCATTGAATTCACTGAGTATTCGTCCAGATTTTCAGCAGTTCGTTAATTTCATCAACCACATAACTGAAGTTCAATTTCATGGTCATTTTACAAGAACTAGCTTTTGAATTCTATTCATGAATTTTGATGTGACCTTTTGAACTTGAATAGCCTCGATTTTGATCGGGGTGTAGTTATTTTTAATAGTGTTTCGCAGCGCTAGTTTTACCATACAGGCTGACTGGGCTGCAGCCTAGAGCGACAAAATTTTGAGGCAGCAAAACTTGCGGTCCAAAATATATTTGCGAGAAGGGGTGGGGATGTGAAAAATAAGGCGGCAAAGTACTTAAAACCGCCCTTGTTGCTTTGTCATTTTTGGTAACTTTTTGGCTGTGGTGCATTGCAGGAAGGAGGAGCTTCCCTACTATAATTTCGAGGATTAGCTTCAGTAGGAAAAACAGCGACCCTTACTTGGAAATTTTGATATTTTTTGAGACGTTCTTGCCTATTCTTCTAAATCAGTTACCCTAAAAAAAAATCAAATATTTTCTCGCTTGCCGCGGATTTTAGTTGGAAGATTTCGGGATTCTTCTACCCCCATCCCGAACCATTTTCCTGAGGTACGCTCCTGCTTTCAGAAATTGCCGCCATGTTGTTTTTTTTTTGTTTTTTTTCCGGTATATTCGAACAGATTTAGTGAATTTTAATTATGTTTTGTTTTAACTGTTTTTGATCCTTTCTACTCGAGTTTGTACGAATCGGTTGACTTTGAACGGATTTGGTCATTGTTTGCAAATTTTAATCATATTCAGTAATTTAGTACCTACTTAGTTTTTGTTCCCGTTATCTATTTTGGTCTTTCTGGTCTGGTGTATTTCTGTTGGTCCTTTTTTGATAATTTTGGTCAATCAGGTCATTTTTCGTCAATTTTTTTCCAGTTTTGGTAGATTTGCAGGAAAAAAGTGTGGCGAAGTGGTCGGACAGTTTAGACCGAAGTGATCGGACAGTTTAGACCAGCATGGTTTGTTGTGATCAATTATTAATTTTGGTCAGATATATTTATTTATTGTCGAATTTGCTGATTTTTAATGTTCGGTGCAGGTTATTTTTGGTTCGTTTCGATCAATTTTGGTGAGATATGGTTGTTTTTGGTTGTTCTACTATTGTTTGATCAATGTTAGTCTTAATTAATCAGGTTTAGTCCGTTCTGTCCGTTCCAGCCAATTTTGGTAATTCTTGGCTGTTCTTGATCTTGTTCCGTAGTAAACGCTGATTTTAGTTGAATGCTCGAAAGGGCGATGTAGACGTAAGAATCTGTTTATCAGAACGGCAGAGGGGCGCTTCAGCTTTCGAGAATTCACACCGATCGTGCATATCCGAGACCAATTCGGCAGAACTGTGCAAGTAAAAGTTTCTGCTCTTGGTGATACGCGCTTTTGGGCCTTCATCCGGTGAGCTTGGATATTTTGAATCCGCGGCACTTAGCTGTAAGGAGGCATCGGGAGCCGTTGAGTTTTAAAAAATGAAGCAACGAAAAGAAAAAATGAATAACGTACCGAAAATTTTATTGGATGTCAATTGGTTTTGGCATATTTTACATCAATCTGGCTCGATATCGAATTTAGGTAAATCGACAAGTTAGTTATTGCTTCTCGAATTACAATACAATGCTTGGTGTTCATTTCCTTATTGGCTAAATAGTTGGGTACGTTTTCTGAATTTCAGATCGAAATAACTTCACACTCGGCTTTCCCACGTTCGTAAAGCTAACTTTTCGAACGCCGAAAAGCTTCGCGTTTTCAACGTTAATGATAATGGATTAGTGATTATGGGTACAGCTGGATGTCTCTGTTCACATTATTCTGCGACTAATATACAAATATGCGCGCAAGTTCACCCACTACTGTCTAAGTCTCTACCTATATTCTATTTTTCGACGCTAATTTGTTTAATTGATTCTTCATTGTGTGGCGCCTTCATGCCCTGTTCTAATGTCCGCAAACGATGTGATTACGAACAAAACGAAGATAATTTTCAAAGCCGACAACCATCGACCATGTGAAGACAATTACAACTGTTCCAGAAACGAGAAATGGTATAGTTCTCATTGGGATCTTCATTCTGTCTTCGTTAAACACACCGCGCTCGTCAGGTTTTCACAAAATGTAAACCTCATTTAATTTTCAACTCATTAACGAGAAGACAAATTCATTTTGACAATGTGTACCAGCCAAGTCGCGTTCGCAGTCGTTCAGCCATGTGACAAAATAAGAATTTTAAAAAAATACAAATCGCGGGTATTGTGGAAAAGGCGAACGTGATAACTATACAGCGGCGGGTCTTTGGCGATGATTTATTAATATAATCGGCGCGGAGTATGTGGTCTCATTCTTAACTTGGTGACAGTGTGACTGAAGAAAATTAGAAACCAGATCTAGTTTAACCTTTGTAACTTCATTTAAAAGCTTAATGAGTAGAAGTCTTTCATAGTTTTGCGAATAGAGAAAGTACCAACTTAATTTGGATCATCTCTTCTTTATGGTGTTGTATGCAGTGGCGGATCCAGGATTACACTTGGGGGGGGGGGGGGGATAAATGTTGGAGAAAAAAAGAGCAAACAAAATTTTAAGCAGGAATGCATGATTGTTGATAAGTGATAATGTTGATTCATTGATAACGCGATATGTATTCACGAACTGTGCTGCATGAGCGCTACTGTCATTAAAAACATCGGTGGCTAAAATAAGTGGAAAAGCGAGTGAAATTTTTTTTTTTTTTTTGGGGGGGGGTGGCTATAGCCACTTTAGCCCCCCCCTGGATCCGCCACTGGATCCTAACATGGTATTTTAAGAGCCGATTGCGGTTTTGTTGATTTGAAAGCAGAGACGAAACTTGATTTTCAGTTGGGGGGGGGGGGTGGAAAAGTAAAATACGACAAATATTTGTTTAAACTAAAAATTCGCCGATAAGATTTGTAAAAAATTGAAAATCTGGCGATTTTTTAATCAGCATATATTTAATAATTGAAAACCACGTTTCAAAATTTGCCGACTGAAAAACTATTGGGGGGAGGGTCCAACCCCACCTCCTTCCCATAGTTTCGTCGCTGTTTCAATGGTTGGAAATAGTTTTTTTAGGCATTATAGAAATGAGTCAATTGGGAAAATCCTCTCTCCGAGGAAAACTCAGTCACCCATTTCTTTGGTACCAGATGTAAGTAGGGTCAAATATGGTGTTACGTGATGCCAAAAAAGGAAATCGTCGATATCTCAGTCAGATCTTAACTAAATTACTTATCTCAAGCGTCAATGGAAAAAGCATCATCCTGTGCACGAATGAAGACCAAGATAAAAAAAATCAGACTGCTGGAAGTTAAGATATATTCAAAAGAAAAAAGGAAAGTAGTTGTATCACTTTACAACAGGGTGCGGTGTTAAGTGATACAGCGCAGAAAAAATTACAAAAAGTCTATCACAGAACGAATTTTTATTCAAATTTCGCAGCCAGTTAGTAAAGCAATATAAGTGAGGAAATTCACCCAGGATAGATTCATCAGCGTGTGAAAGCTGATTGTAAATAAACCAATCTTGCCTTTTCCCCGCTTTCCCGGTTCTTCAATTGGGCTCGAGTTGATGCCATTTTCACCAATCGCGTCGCACAGGCAGTAATTATGAATAGTTTTCGGCAACTTTTTGCAGCAGTTCCATATGTATTACTGTACACTACCCCTGATCCCAATTTTCGAAAACTCGTATTCCATCAAAAAGTGAACCGTTTCATTAAATAAATGATATCTTTCGATTCCCTGACATATAAGCTTTCGATTGATGTCTAATGTTACTTATTACTTTTCTTCATAAGAACTCTTCAAAAAGTTTTTGTCTATCTTGAAAACGATTTTTTTTCGAGGTCCGAAAACATGTTTTTTGTGATAAGATGAAAATGAACATTTCAAATTAAGCTTTAAGTTGCTGGATAGACGTAGATGAAGTTCATACATGCTACGTACGAGTTTCAGCTAGGTAGCGCTACTAGCGTGTGAGATATTTCAACGGTATCACTTAACAACATGATCCACTTAACACCATTTGCCCGTAAGATATTGAGACCTCAGTTTGATAGCACCTGCTGTTTTTATTTTATTTAGGGACCATTTCCCAAAAAATTGCTTTATCCTCCCCCAATGTTCATATCTCCATAGGCTGGGTTAGCGTGTCGAGTCCAGCTATCAAATTCTTATAATTTATTGGTTTTTCCTCTATACTTTGTGTCGCCTTCTCAATTAAAATTTAGACAACTCCAAAATTCTTCAATTTATTATCTATCAGAGTCATGTGAATGAATTAATTGTACAGATTTAAAGAGCGACAAGCTTTTATTGAAAAATATTACTTAGATAATTGCCATTGTTGTTGTTCTTATATTCCTGTTTCTCAACTAATAGGTTGCATCTTTCCACTTTCTTCTCTCCTGTGCTAATCTTTCTATTTCTGTGAAGGATTTATACTTCGTATCATTCATTATCTGCTCTGAATAGCTCATTCATTGCCTTCCTCTCCAGTTCTTTCCCTCAACCATTCCCTCTAGCAATAATAACAATATCCCTGGATGTCTTATGACCTATAACAAATTTCTCTCTTCCTTCTTATTCATCTCAATACTTCCTCATTCCTGATCTTTTCTGTCCATTTGATTTTCAAACATTCTCCAACAGCACCACATTTCAAAAGTCTCTATTTTTTTTCTTTCTTGTGTTCTTCTATTATCCAGGTCTCACATTGATACAATGCTATACTCAAATACACGTTTGAAGAAATCTCAGTCTTATTTTTAAAGCTATACTGCCCTAAATATGTCTCCTTTTTGAAAAAAGCAGGCTTAGCCTGTTCCATTCTACCCTTTATTTTTGTTTTACTTCTTCCATTTTGCGTTATTAGACTATCTGAGTATTTGAATTCCTCTACGTCCTTTATTTTTCCACCTTCTATTTCCACATTTATTGGGTTTTGTTTCCATCTACTAACAACAATCACTTTTGTTTTATTTTTGTTCATCTTAATTTAATATTTAATTTTCAATGTTTAATCTAACTTTCTTGTGTTTTCTTTAGTTCTTGTTTACTTCCTTCCACTAGTGCAATGTCATCTGCAAACCTTATCATTCTGTCTCCCATTGTATTACTACGCCTGATTTCTTTTCATCCATTTCTTTGGTTTCTTTTTCCTAAAAATAGATTAAACGGTGCTGGTGACAAACAGTAACTAATCTTCTACTTTGTATTTCAGCCTTTTGATCCTTATATAAGTTCCATATTACTTTCCTTTCTTTATACTCGTCGCCTATCTCCTTCAATATTTGAAACATTTTCGATTATTCAACATTATCAAAAGCTTTTTCTAAAAAATCGTGTCAGATCTGGAGAAATTTCATCCAAATTTGGACTTGATAAGAAGAAGAAACAAAAAAACTCCGAAGTTTTATTTTCTTCCTGGCTTTCGAGGAAATGTAGCTTCATACCTCTCCTCCTCTTTTGTGTACGCCATTGCTATATTGAGATTTGTTGAGAACACTACATACTGCGCCAGTATTTTTTGAGACTTATTGAAACTCTCTGAGACTTGGTCAAGATACATTTTGAAAGCATTGGTGTAAATAGAAAAGGCTCAGCCCCTTCTCCGAATAAAAAACGAAAGTTTATACAAATGAAAGAAATTGCAGCATTGTTTTTATAATTGTCAGCCTTTTACGAGCTTCCCCCTCCTACGTACTACATGTCGGCTGTTTGCACTTCTATGGTTAAAAACCTACACAAGAACTTGAAGACTTGTTAAGAGTAATTGCAACTCTTTTGCTTGACATTGTGGCATAGCCAACTTTGAGGGAGGAGTACTTTGGGAAATAGTACGTCCCATAACCGTCCAAAAAAAAATGCATAATAATTTTCCAAAAAATAGAAAATAATTTTGCTCATTTCGTTTGCACATGGGTGTTGTCTTTTAAATCACTTTTTAAGTGTCAGCACCATGGAAGCCACCGCCATAGCAGAATTTTCGTGCCGTGTTTGCGTCTTTATGACACTCGTTAAAATGGTGGGAAGAGATTCTTAATCCGTAGAGAAGAGACAAATGAGTTGACAATGGTAGTCAGATCGACGGACAAAGAAACAGAAAATCAACTTATTTTATCCCATTTATCGTTCATGTCGAGTTACATAGATTGAGTTAAATCTTGTCGTTTGGTCTCTTTCTCCATTTCTTCTTCAGAGGGGAGCACAGCATAAGCCAAGCCTTTAGTCTTTAGTGAGATATCTTTCTAATTTTCGTCACTCAATTTCACCTCCCCTAAAATTTTAGAGTGTTCTGCTGATGGAGCGTCCCAGTAACCCTGGTCTCTTTTAGCCTCCTGATTATCCGTCAGTTACCTCGATGTATGGGCAGGCAGATCTCATGGAAAGCTAAATTTCCACCTTATCGAAGTCCTGAGCGGCCACGGGTGCTTCGACACGTTCCTACATCGGATGGCGATAGCGCCGAGCCCCGTGTGCACACACTATGATCGAGGGGCGGAGAACCCCCTGACACTCCCTGTTCGAGTGTAAGGGTTGGGAGCAGGAGAAGCGTGGGACGGCAACAGCAATCAATTCTGGCGGGGGACATACAAACGACGACGGCGTGATCAGCCTTCTTGCGAAATATTGACGAGCGGAAGCGGATGGAACTAGGTGTCGACCTTTGTCTTGACCATCAAGAAGAAGAAGATGCAGACAGAGTGGTCGAGGCAGAGGGCCGACAGACAAAGCTCGGCTCACACCATCGAACACAACAACTTTGTACCATCCTAGAGCTGCTGCAGATGCTGCGGACCCCCGGCAGGGCTCACCCGCTGTCACCACCTTCCTGCGTCGGCACACGTGAGTGAAGAGGAAGCGCGCCCGGCCGCGGTGCACCCGAATTCCAGGTTAATGCTGGGTCAGTAGGGAACCTCATGGTGGCTGTGGCAGGACAGCGCGTACCGGCAGTGGAACGACGAAATGGAGCCTCGGGCCGGCCTCAATACGTCACTCTGGCCACTGATGTGATACTCGAAAGGGTAGTTTCCGAGGCCGGTGGTGCGGTATCTGGGGAGCCATTTTAGCACGCGTGCATCGCCATACGCTCCACCAACCCATCCATCAGCTACACAGGAAGAAGTTCTCTCGTCTTTTTCATATAATGTATGTTCATGTAAGCTCGTAAGCTCTTCGCCATTTGAAAAATTAGCACGGTCAAAAACAATCAAGTATAATCAGCATTTCGATGGTGACCGCTTCGTTATCGTCGAGCAACGGTAAAATATTTTCTTTGTAAATCTGCCCGACGTGATAACTTCTACAGCATCGATGGGTTTCTCATCTTCGCTGTACAGCAATTATTCATCATTAAACGACACTTGATGAATCGCATTTCCAATCAAGTATAACTTCGTGCGAGTATTAAGCATTATACCGACACGATTCGACGCGAAGCCAATTCGAATTCAGCAGCATCCTACAAGTTTTTCTTTCTCGAAAATTATTACTTCTCGTAAACTACGATCCGCCAATCAAAAACATTATAGAGAAAATGTTTCGTGTACGCCTACATGATAGCCGTTAAATTTGTTATTTCGTATTCAGTTCGTCACACACTCGTTTACTTTTTGAAGACTGTTTAGTATGATGAAGACATCGAATTAGCCACGTGGTTGTGCCCTATGTACTAATGGCGACATTAGAGGATCTGCTGGTGTATATATTGTGAATAATTAAAACAAACGGCGAATGCCTATATCTGCATCTTTTTGTGAGTGAGATTCGATCGAGATGGAATATCTGGCACCATATATGGTCAAAGATCTGGCGTAGGTATAATGGCCGAGAGCGTGCTCCTGTTTCCCTGGCAAGGGGTAATCGAGCCTATCAGATGCATATTTTGTCCCCGGCCCTTATAAAAATTGTGTTTTTCAAAAATTCGCAAAAATTTACCGATTTTAATTCTCTTAATTGAACGTCAACTTGTAATTTCATTCTCAGACATCGCTCAGCTGAGTGGCGCAAGCAGTTTTCATTTTTCGTTTTCTGAATGTTGGAAAACGCGTGTCCGATCTGAAAACACGATTAACTCCACTCCGTCCATAATAAAACAAGGTCCCTTTTACCTCAACTTTATTTATATTTTATTGATTTTATAGGACGTCATCATCAGGGCCGGATTAAGGTCGTTCAAAAGTTGCAGCGAGTCTTAAAGAAGTCTAGCAGAGTCTTGAACAAGTTTTCAAGGATTGTAAGCACGTCTTCAAAAATCTTAAAGAATCCTGAGAAAGTTCAAAAAGTCGTGAATAACACTTGAAAAGTTCAGGTTAACTCTGGGAAAATCCTAAAGAGTCATTAGCATAACTGGAAGTATCATAGTCACTTGGGCTGTTTCAGAAAATGTTAGAACAGTTTGAAAGAACCTTAAAGAACATCTACTAGTTTTAAACGAGTATGAAATCATTTCTATTAATCTTAACGCAGCCTTGAAAAGAGCCTGCTATAGTATTTCAGAGTTCAGAAAAACCTTAGACAAGCGTGAAAGAGTTTAGAAAGTCTTAAATAACTCTTCAAAGTCGCGGCGAGTTTTAACGAAGACTGACAGAGACCTTAAGCAAGTTTTTGAGGATCCTACGCTACAGTCGTGAAAAGTTCTAAACAATCTTCAAAAAAATTCAAAAAGTCATTACTAACTCTTGAAGAGTTCTGATCAACTCTGCCCTAAAGAGTCATTAGAAAAGCTGAAAGAATCAGAAGGAGTCATGAACGAGTCTTGGGCGTTTTTAGCAAATCTTGGAACAATTTGGAAGAACCTCAAAGAGCATCTACTTGTTTTAAACAAGTATGAAATCATTTCTATCAGTCTTAACGTAGTCTACCGTATAGATTCTTAAACAAATCGTGAACAGTAAGCGAATTTTAAAGCGGAACTTTAAAACCAGGGTGTGGTCGAGTAATGTCAATGTGAGGGAGGGGATTAGAAGTAGTTCAAAAATACTGATCCGAGAGAAAATTTTCCATTCAAGCAACAAAAAAAAGCCGAGGTAATAATTTTCACATTTGTCCTACTGACGTGAAAAACGTGACTCAGACATAGAAACATTTTTCATCCGAGCAAAAAAAATTGTTTTTAATAGAAGAAAAAACGCTAGTTCAGCCATTTTAACATTTTTTCGACTGACTTCGAAAATGTCGTTTCATTACACAAGAATAAGTTTCGTCTTCGAAGATTTATGAGATGCCATGCACAAAATTCCAATCCCAACGAAACACATATATCTCAAACTCAACACTAGAATCCCTGCTCTCCGACAATCATACGCACAAAATCTTAAACTCGTATCATTCCTAAACGCCACAAACCTCTACTTCAAAATGTAACCCTTACAGTCTCCATGTCTTTAGCCAATAGGCTGTAAGTGACGTGTCTGCCCTTCATTATCATTGAAGAGTCACAGTTCATTTCAAGGAGGAGTTTAGACTTTGACGTCGTCACTTAATGGAGCGAATGATGATGCACGCATGCCAAATTGGCTCCCCAGACACCGCATTCCTGACTCCAGAAACTATCCACAAAATCACAAACGAGTTTTGAATAGTTTTAATGAGTCTTAAATACGTTTGGAAAAACTTTAAAGCGTTAGAAGGGTGTAACAAATTTTTACAAATTTATATAAGACTGAGAGGCAAAACCCCTAGCGAGGGGAATTGACAGGAAGTTGAGTGCACATATGACTGACATAGTCCCACCTACGCTAAAACCAGAGGTTAGAAAGGCGATAAAAAACTTAAAAGCCAATTGGGCTTCAGGTTCGGGAGATGGCGAGAATGAAACTCTGAAAATGCTATCAGACGCGATTGAAGAACCCCTAATAGATATATTTAATAGTATACTAACAACTTTTCTAGTTCCCGAATAATGGCTCGTCTCAGAGATGATAGTGCTGTTCAAGAAGGGGGGTAGAACTGGTATAAGTAATTACCGCCCGATTAGCCTGTCATCCAATACAGGAAAACTCTTCATGACTATCCTTAGAAATAGAGTATATGAGATACTGGACTTCAACCAACCAGTGGAACAGGTAGGCTTCAGGAAGGGATATTCGACCACTGACCACATTCTGACACTAAATCAAAAATAATAGAGAAATCAAGAGAATATATTGGCATATTTTGTTCTTCTAGATTCTGGTAAACGTTGAATCATTCGAGTTTTAAATTTAGACCATTTTATCAGTTGGATTTTCATAGCTTTATATAACAATTTCAAAGTCTTCATCACCTTTCATTTATATAGGAAAAATTTTTAATGGTATTTCTGTATCAATATTGACTTCAATCTGGGGTAAAAACTATGAAAAAATAGGCGTTGACCGTTATTTTTTGAGGGTAAGTAATCACCCCTAAAGATAACGGTTAAATAAGGGTAAATATTCGCATTGATTTTTGCCTGCACGTTTGTGCTCTTTGAAAAGCATGAAAATTTAGGGAGATTTGTGATTTGTGACAAGAAAATCTTAAAAGTACTCTGCGTCTCTGCGTTACAGAGATTAGTCAAGTGCGCTAGAAAGAATATAAGATCCCTAAATTTTTTTTAAATATTGAAAAATTCAGTGCACCTAGCGGTGATGATATCTATAAGAGAAAAGGAGTGAAAGATAGGAAACTGATACAAAGTAGATACAAAAAATTGAAAATTTTGTGACTTGAACTGACAAAAATTGTGAGAAAATCACCTTTTTTCACTATGAAAACAGGGAAATTTGATGTGGGGATTTTTTTAGGATTTTTTGGGTTAGTCAGAAATGCTGAAAAAGTCTTTCGCGCTAGCAAAATGAGTGCAGTGCGATTCATCGTCAGAATATATACATAGTCAGAATTTTTATTATTTTTTATGGGTACTGATGAATGTTGAATACGTAGCTCTCGTTAAAACTCAAGTGTGCCAGAATGGATTTTTAAGAATTTGATACAAAGTTGATACAAAAAATTGAAAATCTTGTGACTCAAGCTGACAAAAATTGTGAGAAAAATTATGTATTTTCCCTCTGAAAACGAGGAAAGTTGATGTGGAAATTTTAAAGATTTTTTAAATTGAATGAAAAAGTATTTTGCGCCAGCAAAATAGTGCAGTGCGCGTATTCATACATTATATATCTACCGACGTCAATTTCAGAGAAAACTATAAATAAATGAAAAAATAAATAAGTAAAAAACGATAATATCGTATATCAGACCCCTGTAGATCCTTAAAGATGGAGAGGATGGGGAAAATGACTCAAAAAACGGATTCAGTGACCTAAAAAACTCTACTAGCGATGTAAAGAACTCGAAAATTGAGGAAAATTGGAGTAACTGAATTGTTCCATAGGAAGCCTGAATGAAGAGAAGGGAGGGAATAACCTGTGAAATGAAGTCACCGACCCTTAAAACCTTCATTTGGAATAGAAAATAATTGACGCTATGTGGAAGAAGGACCTTCGATCAATGTATTTCTTATGAGGCGAAGGCCCTTCTTCTACACCGCGCTTCAGCTTTTAAGCTCAAATTGGGAGGTACCCATAGAGCTCAAATTTCGTAAATCAATGTTAATTCCCACGGGTTAACCTTTTATGATTTTGCTCAAACTTCGCAGATTTTTTGACATTTTCATGTCTTTACTTTGACACACAAGGGTACCCAATTTTGATATTTTGTTCGACATTTCAAATTCAAGTCAATTTTAACATTTTCATATTTTAACTTTGGATTTTGGTATCCAAGTCGGGGTCAGGAGAAAGGTCTGATGCCATATTTGTATAATTGGCAACCCAAATGACTGACTGACTCAACACTTCATTCGTCTGCGAGTACCACACTCCCTGTATCAATCTGTATTTCCTTGAGAGCATCGCGTTCCTTGTACCAGCCTGCGAGCACTATGCTCTGCTAGTGCATCGTCTTGCAGACAAGTCTGCAACCACAAGAGAGCATTTTCATGTCTTCTTCGCGGACTGTGCCGACGTGGGAATGTAGTTGTGCGCTACGCGCCGCAGAACACTTTGCGCTCCATATTTTTTGGCACGCTCATTTTTTGGACGCTACGTTCGCTGGACGACGACATTCTCATTTCGGCGCAGTCGGCGAAACAGACATGAAAGTGCTTTCCCGTGGTGGCAGACTCGTCTGTAAGATGATGCACTAGCAGACCGTAGTGCTAGCTGGCTGGTACAAGGAATGTGATGCTCGCAACAGAATACAGGCTGATACGAGGAGTGTGGTACTCGCAGGCAAATGATGTTTTGAGTCAGTCAGTCAGTAATTTTAATAATATTATTATTTTTCGTAACGCTCTTTTTGTCACGCTCCCAAGTAACGCTTTTTTCCGTTGTGTGCCAAAGTAAAGACATAAAAACGTCAAAATGATTTCCATGTAAATGATAATTCCTTTTCGTTACTCCTTTTCGTTCCTCCTCAAATGTAAAGTTTTTCCCGTTTGTGTTATACTAGTGACGGAAATGAGAATATGCTAATTTTTAAAATGCTGAGAATTTTGAGAATATTCTCAGCATATGCTTGTTGAGTAAATGCTCCAAAATTTGAGCATATGCTCAATGAGCTAATGATCAGTCAAGCATTGAAATAATGAGCATTTTCTCATTTATATATGCTAAACAAGCAAATGCTCGGAAAATCATAGAAATAATGAGCATTTTCCCAAGCATTTTCTCATTTTCCCCGAGCATTTTCTCGTATCATTTTTTTATTTATACAGATAAAACGAGTATAAATTTCGAAAATGCTGAGCATATGCTCATCCAATAGAAAATGCTCTGCCATTTTAAGCATATTCTCATGCTGAGCATATGCTCAAGCATTTTGAGAATATTCTCATCAAAATAAAATGCTTGAGCATTTTCCATTACTATGTTATACCCATGGCTTGAAGACGAGCAAATGTCAAAATAAATTTCCATGGAAATTATTATTTCATTGCTCCTCAAATGTAACGCGTAAAACGACACGCGAAAAGGAACGTTTTTCCGGTTTGTGTGCCGAAGTAAAGACATGAAAATGTCAAGGGTTGGCTAGGCTGGCTGGCTGGTTGGCTGACTGGCTGACTTTTATTGACTTTTCATGCCTTTACTTCGGCACCCAAAAGTAAAAAACGTTGCATTTTGCACATTACTTTTCTGACTGACTGACTGAATGACTGACTGACTGACTGACCTGACTGACTGCGCAGGGCCATGCATACGCGAGCCTATGTATCGTATTTCTTTCAACCATCCTCAGTATTAAAAATTTCAATGAAATTAACAACAAGGCTGCAGACTGCAGTTGCGCAGCAACAGCATGGCTGTAGAATGTAGTTGCGCAGAGCGCAGCAACATGGAAATACTTTTCCGCTGTCTGCAACATGACGAAAATAAAATAAATAAATAATTCCGTTGTGTACCAAAGTAAAGACATATTTTTAATAAGGAGCCAGTGGCTATGAACGCCATGTGGGTAATAAAGCCATATCGCACAAAAACATATTCGTGATAAAAAATTTTGGTAGATGACATGATAAAATGTGCACATGGGAAAAAATATAAATGGCGGGGAATATAATGAATTGTCGCTTAAAATAAAAGTCGTTTGAAAATGTTTTTGTCGTTCTTACTAATGAAATAGTTAATGTTGACGTTGTCGTTATGTATCATTATTTAGTATGCAAAAGCCCTGTCGTGCAACCCCGTGTCATATAATATTATGTAACACACTTATTTTTAGATTGTCAAAAGGAAAATTTTTTGCAGAAGCCATTTTAACATAAAACATTTTCAATCTACCCTAATATGTAAATGTAGTTAAGCTCTCTGTTTGATTACGTGTAAAAAATACCTCCCCTTGCTACTGCGCTCTTGCATCAAGAGAAACTTAATTTCCTATTTGTTTGTTCAAAAATTACATTTAAGAGAAGAGAGGCAAATCTGAATTTTGGCTAACAGTGCTGGTAATAATGGAAACACTATTCAGTTTGCGATTTGAGAAATTAATTAATTAATTGATAAATTAATTAATGGGGTTGGCCACGGGTAGGTCAAAAGTTATTTTTGGGGCCACTGTAACCTACTTGCTTTCGGTTCGTTTTTTTCTGTTTTCTTGTTATGCAGGGGCGGATTCCGTTGCTTTCCCCACGGTTTGTTGCGTTGAGAGTTTTCCTTCTTTGTGCCGAAGAGTACGCAGACACAGTTCCCATAGCTAGCGTCGTGTTTTCACTACGTTAGGTAAGCTGTCCACGGTGCGCACGCGCACAGTACCGAATCTTTCTGATCTGGTGGTAACACGCCCTGTGATTGGAATGCCTTGTTCGTTTGAACTGAAAGGGTTACAGGACGCGCCATCTTTCCACCTCGACTAATACTGCAAAGTCGCTGTGTTCGCGAGGATGTTACCGAGGGGTATTCGACTCTCATGTAGCTTTCTGACGTTGGTTGGCCTCGAACCCGAGACGCAAGGATTGCGGAGCGAGTGCGTTAACCACCAGCGTCACATAGCGGCGTACCGGCACATAAATACTGACACATCGTTTGAACCAGGTCGGCACCCTGTTGAAAATCTGGGGTGACGTCCAAGGGAGTCGATCGATCTTTGAAAACGATTAATAGCCGGAATAGGCGGCGCTATACGTTCAGTATTTCAAAAACGTGTGTAGAGCGAAAAGGCGGCCGAGTGTGACTCGGTGACTCGGTCTAGGTGCGTAATATCAATTTCAGTTTCTCGGGGTAATAAGTACGCGAGTCTAACGCAAACACCCGCGGACATAACATTTCTACGCGTGGAAAGACGAAAACCGGTTTCGTATTCACCGACGAAATCGAGCAATATATTAATAATATCTTCACTGAAATCCATTATCTACCGAATAGTGTAATATTGGACGAATATTTTAAAATTTTCAACCATTCGTAAAACGGCGAATAAATCTCCCGAGTATCCATTAAGTTTCTACTGCTGCAATTCGGCCAATACTAGTACGCGTAAGCGAATTCGTAAGCAGGTATAAACGATGATGATGGTACAATCGCTCGATTAGGGAAGAGGTAAACGATATTTTTCTCAAGTCGACGATATTCGCTATATCCGTCTGGTACACCGATTTCAGACACAGGACGACTGAACGAATATGGGTTGTTTGCGACTGCAGAAGACAGACGGCTATTCGTAAAGGGATTATTGCCGGTGAAAAATGATTTGAAAGGGAAGAAATCGATGCCATTAGAGGAAGAGCCGCGGTCGCGGTCGCGGCCCCGGACCCGCTTTGAAATTGACTAAACTCATAATACACTTGTCTGGTGCTGAATTAGGCACTTCGCTGACCGGCTGCGAAACGCCGAAACAGCCGTTATACAGGACCGTGTATTCTAAATTAGCTGTCTGTCTGCGAAATGAAAATTAAATGCTCGAAAATAGAAATTGCAAAAGCTAATACCATATGCGCAGACAAGTGAACTCAGCATCACTGCTCTGCCTTACACCGTTACTATATCGTTCAGTTTTCGATTGTTTATTCTAATTCAAAATGATTTTTTAATTTCAGGGCTGTATAATTTGGTCGGTCGTTTAATCAGCACTGGAACTGAATACCGGCATTCTTGGAAATTGGAATATGGGTATATGCAACGTGTTTACTTCACAAACCCGTCTCTGTGGCTGTAAAATGAAGAAAAAATAATAGGTGAGTTCCATTTTTGAATAATCCAGTCCACGTGCATAGTTCTAGTTCAGCTATACTTGTAGCAGACAGAATTCTCTTTCCTAATCATGTGGGTTAATTAAGGTCCTGAGAGAAAAGTGAAGTGGTCGTTCTGTGGTTGAATGATATTGTGCTCACCTCGCCTCCGACGCGAGTTCTATTCCTAAGTGAACAGGTTTCGATTTTGCTCCCGCGACATTCTAGTAAACAGAGCGACCATAGTATCAGTCGTGATGGAGTGGTAGCGGGGTCTGTGGTCCCTCGGCAGTCCTCATGAACAAAAGAGATTGATTACACTCGCAGAACACGTTACTAACAGAATTTTAAAGACTGTTGTTGATGTGTCTTGTGGGTCGCCTGCTTAATGTTGTGAGGTGGCTAGTAACGACTCACGTACACACACGTCCCCGGCTTGGAGAAAGAAATACTCCAACCAACTCTAACAAAACAAACGGCGGGGAAAGCAATGACAAATAATCCCGACTGCCTATTAAGTTGTGCGACAAGATCGCTTTGGTTTCCGACATCCCGATACGGGTATACCACTGCAAGAAGAAGAAGAAGAAGAGGTAAAGGGCCATTTCCCCGAATGCAAGTTCCCAACAGACTGTTTTCCCGACAAATTTTTTTCCCAACGAAAAATATCACGACAACTAGTTTCCCGACAGCTCAAATCCTGACACAAAATAGTAAATTACACACCAAGAGTTAAAAGTGAGTGCTTACATGCGAGGGAAAGTTTGCAAACAAGCGTAGTAAGTGAGAAATGCCCCTCGAGTCGTGTAAACTCACTTTTGGCCCTTTGAGTATAAATCTCCTGGAGAGATAGAAATCGGATTATTTACATTATATGAGCGTGGAACTTTAGAGCGCGCTATACTGTGTGATGCCCGCGTTCTGGCATGCGGATGCCCCGTTGTACTTAAACAAAACAAGCGACCTCGCGGATCGCGAGGTAGTAACAGGGTGTTTGCCATTGGAACTGTGCAAAAATTGTAGAAGCGCTAGTGTAGAATAGGTATTTTTTGATAAGTGAACTGTGATTTAACGTCACTATAACGTCTTCTTTATCGTTTTTCCCCGGGAACTTAAAAGCTCAGGACGCTACACGCACATCATGGAAGTTCAAGGCTTCAAACTGTGAAGCTGCAGACTGCAATCACGCAGCAGACTTTGATCAACACAGAACATACTGGAATACATTTCCATTTTCCGTTTAATTCATTCCAAGCAGCAAGCAGAAATTAAACACTCTACCTCAAGACAAATAAATTCGAAGGACATAAGTAAATCCAAAGAATTTAAAAACTCAGGAGTTTCAGCAAATATGAACTGTTAATTGCTGATAACAATTCAGAGGGACAGGAATTTTGTTTCAATTCAAATAAACGAGGAATTTTACTTCCATTCAAATAAAGTTATGTTCTCGCTTCAGAAAACGCACATTAAGGTGTTCTCACTTCTCATTACAATGTTTATAAGACGCAAAGGCATTAGCTCCACGCTCCACTCCTGGTCACACAACGCGTGAAGTATTCGTGAACCGTTAATGCGAGAAAGATAATCTGTCATTTCAAAAACAAAACGTGATATATGCCAATTATTTATTCACGTTTTTTGTTAATTCTGCTACACGATTATAATAGAAGTTCAAATTTGTGGTTGAAGGCATGTGGACAGTTTTGGATGATTCCTCAATCCTGATAACAAACAGACAAAGGTAAATAGTCAAACAAGAAACAAAATATGCGTGAAAGACCTCTGAAACAGAATACCAAAATTACCACTTACTTAATACTGCTAACATATTTATGAGACATAGGTAACTCACATTGCATTATTCCTTGGAAAATTTCCAGATAAGAGTACCACAGAATGTTGCATGTACTTGGTTTGATTCAAATACATTAAGTATACTCTAATTCAACTGAGAACCCATTTCATACCAACAAACAATACACTCACCTCTTCCTGAATCCAGTTAATGTATCCACTTTCTTTAAGGAAATAGTTCCTTTTGTAGAACAGTAGGAGTCGCACAATACTGTCATGACTCATGAGTAAAATACGAAATTACGAAATAAAACGTAAACAAGTTGCATTTGCAAATCAAAAGCGTAACCCGTAACGGAGAAATCAACTTATCAATAGATGGCAGCAGTTGATATAGAATGAGGCTGAACTAAAACTGAACTATGAACTGTAAACAATTCAGTTGTATTTAATGAAAAATGATGAAAATTCGATTGCAATAGGGTGCTTGCAGCGCTGCGCGCGGGCAAACACCCTAATGATTACCATTAGCTTTTATGAGTGCCGGGACATCTGCATGACAGAAATGCACGCTCTACAGGTCCAGCATAGAAAACATGGTTTCTATCCCTCCAGCTGGATTCCAAAATTTTGCTACATGTGTCAAAAACTTCACCTTTTGGTCGCTGATAAGAGTAGTCGATACTAGCGCTGTACGGCCCGAATAGGAAGTAAATTTAGTCTGGAACAAAAGTCAAAACTCCATGTATTTTTCCCATAAGAAAGAAAGGGAACTTCTGGTTTGGATTCCGTAATCCGATCGACAGGAAACTTTGTGTTTATTTTTTTTTTTTATTTTTTTTTATTTATTTATTTGATTTGATTTTATTGGAATCAGTTTAGGAGAAGAATCAGAGGAAATTCAGAAAAAAATATCACCAAGAGTAAATAATGAACCACCTCAATGTTCCTCTCAAGTATTCCTGACATCCTTCCACCTTACCCTCCCAGAATAGGGTATGCTCATGTGCGCAAATGTGAGTGCTTCGGGGATAAGGTTCCAATCTGCATTTGCAGGGACGAAAGTATGGGGGGGGGGACACCCCAATAATTAGGTAGCCAGAAAATTTTGAAACTTTTTATTTGAATTTTTCATTTTCTAAGAACGTTTGTTTGTTTATTATTATTATCATTATTATTATTATTATTATTTTTTTTTTTTTTTTTCAATTAAAAATATTTTGATTGAAAGATCGGTGAATTTTCAAATTTTAGAAAATTCTGTCGGCAAATTTTTAGTTAAAAGAAAATATTTGTCGGCAAATTTTCCTTCTCCTAGCCCCCCCCCCCAACTGAAAGTCAAGTTTCACCTCTGTGTTCCCTTGCTTTCATCGGAGTTTTCTGTACCCTATGTGCAGGGCCGGATTCAACTTATTTGCCACCATGGGTTGTGGTACCATCCCGCCTTTTATTTTGTGAGTTTAAAGGCCCTGACACCCCCCCCCCCCGATTTGATTTGCAGTTGGTTTTTTTTAATCCACCTTTTTAAAATTTTTCTCTTTTCTCTTCATTTTCCCTTTTCCGTTTCTTCCGTTTCGCCTCAAAATTTGCCGCCCTTAAATTTTTGCCGCTGTGGGCGACTGCCCACTTCGCCCATTGGTAAATCCACCACTGCCTATGTGCCTTTAGTTTTTCTTTTAAGCCCCTTTGCCTGGCCACGATAGCACACACAGAGGGGAATATAACAAATGAGTCTTGTAAACTGAAATCTGGGATGTATCTAACAGTCTTTCATTGGCCTGTACTGCGTAAATATTGATGTATTTCACGTTTGAATGCAAGTAAGTATTCGCAGTGAGATAATTGAGGTTCAATCGTTTTCCTAAGCTTCTATAAACCATGTACGTTTCTACACCGAGTGTAATAAAATACTGCAAGACAATCCGAAAAGCTGAGTTCATTTGTAGAAAACAATTATACACAGCACCCAGTACTTGACTGTTAAATCTACGTCTAAAATTGTAGGAAATAGTGAGAAGTGAGAATGTCAGTTGATCACCGTTCAACTCCTTCATTTCACAATTTGAACCCGCTGACAGTTGTCAAAAGCTTCCGTCTCACCTTTGAAACCGAAAAAAAAAACACAAAAAAACGCGGGGTACGCTACTGGAACTACGTGAAAGGTAAAAGCACCAAGAAGCATTCAATCTTCTAAAAAATGTGAACCATCCTGAAATAGTGCATCCATTCGTGTTTTATATCCCCTCCAGCATGCCATCAGTAGAAACCAGTTTATCCTCTGTCTCTTGGTAGCATTGTTGAAACCGGCTAACGTTTCGGTTCTAATGTTTTAGATGTGTTTCGGTTTCCGTATGATAACGCGCGTGTGGTTCGTAACCGACGTACGAAATCGCAAATCAACTAAAATTTCTACACGGTTTTTTTTTCTTTTCTTAAATTTCGGTCGTGTACGCGTATTTTTTCGTATGTTTGCACGTGTTTTCGTATATAATTTAAAAATATAAATGAAATTCCGGTTCGTTTGGTGCGTGAAAACGTAATTTCGCTCGATCTTTTCCGATTACAATAATATCGAATTCGACGATTGTTATTTACATCGCGAGAGTTATCGTTATCATAACGTCGGTTGTTTGCGTGCTTTGATTGTTTCTTTTTTCGGTTTGTTACATGGTGAAGATAAAAGTAAATTTTGTGACTAGTGTTGGTTCGTTGTTTTACCATCCGGGTGTACAAATTTCGTTCCTAGTGCTGGATTAGCCGCATTTCAGGTGAGTTTGTGTCTCTTACATGCAGTCGTACTAGCTATGAACCCAGTTTCAGATGCGTACTCGGATACATACAATCCTGTAGTCTGGTGTCAGCTAGAATATTACATATCGCTTGTTCGATCACAGCTATCTGTGATATTCATCCGAATCTGATACTAGCTGAATACGTTCAAGAATCACACTTCATCAGTTTCTTGACCTCGGAGCGGTAACAAGCCCTCCGCATCCGCATATAATGCTTCTAAGTGAAGTGTTTTTTTTGAGTTATTTTACTAGAATGTTAGAACACGATTATCAACACAAACCCCGAGATCTTGATGCTTAATCGTGATAATTACACGGCGAACAGATGTCTTCCTAGTGTAAACATAACGAAGGTAGAATACTGACTTTTCGGGTTCTGGGTGATATTTTGTGTACATAATGACCGAGCTGGTCACGTTGAAGGACAGTTATCTTGTCGGTGAGTTGAGGTATAGAGGCCAGGTGGCTGAGGCGGATACCGAGGCCGAGAACCGACAATCTGATGGCATACGGTACTCCAGTGGACGGATATTGGCATATTTGCTTTTAAGTCATACATTTTTGGAGATTCATTCTAATGCTCTGTCGATGTTCAACCACCTGCTGAAACCACTGCACATTTTGATATATTTTGTGAGCTTTGCATCCTGCCATCGCTTGATGAACTGACGATTGAATATCTGAAAGTGTTCTGTGTATACTTACTGGCGCGGATGCTCAATGAGTAAGACTACACTGGCAAGTACTTCTCCTAAATTAGAAAACTGTCGGTAATTTAAAATCTTCATACACTTGACCCGGTGGAGAATCTTTTGAGTTTGAGATAAGATTGTGAACGTCTTGAAGATCACATGGAATCGTGAACAAGTTTTGGATGAATATTAAAGTTTTGACGCCTGAAGGAGTTTTACAGTGTCTTGAACAAGTCTTCAAATGCCTGAAGTGAGCCTTGATGGATCTTGAGTGAGTTTTAAGTTCTAAGAAGTCTTAGGAATGTTTTGAATAGTTCTGATTAAGTCTGGAAGAGTCGTAAAGAACTTTCAGCAAGTTTGATAGAGTCTTAAAGAGCTGTAATTGGAAGAATCCATAGTTGGTTTGACGTGTAAGTGCGAAAGACTAGTCACAGTTCTTGAAGTTGGTTCCGCAGTTTCACGAAAGAGCAGTGTTATCAGAATTTTTTCGGGTGTTATCCCATCATCATTGACTTGGCTATGAACTATGTTCTTATTTCATAGTTGAGTTTAAGTTTGTGCATTTTCGAATAAAATGCTCACTGATATCTTCAAAATTAACACCAATTGAAGTGGTGTGAATCCGTTGATGGTACTTCCGGAAGAAACTTGACCGATTTTCTCAGTTTTTCTTGTGCTATTTGGTATTCTAGAGTCTAAGGCTTCTCTCTGCTCTCTTGTTGTGTTCTTCCAGCATTGATCTTCTCATGGGTAACTTGGCTGTATAAATTACTGGGAGGTTTCCCAATGAGCCGGCCTGAATAATAAAATTAGGGGAGGCATATTAGCAATTTTAAGCCACTGTAATTTTGCGAGAGGAAAGAATTTTCCTGGTAACTTTAGGTTCCAGTTTGCTCTTGGATATTTTAGTTACTTCGAATTGACAGTGCTTCTTTCATATGTTTGCATCTTGCCAGTTAGATCGATATAGGAGTTTGATGCGCCGTACATTTTGAGTAAGGATTTTATCATAAGGTTGCATTGGAGATTGGAGTAAATGAATATAATAACATGATACGCAAAATCCTCTCACAATTCTTATTAGTAAACAATGTCCGTATTAATTCTGTAATGTATGAACCCCAGTTGTTGACATTTTTATTGTTCCATCACCTCTTGTTTGTGGATGGCAAGACTGCAACGTAGGCTGTCCCAGTGCTCACCTGTTCTCCCCCTTCTCAGTTCAAGTACGTTCAAGTTCGTTTGTGAATTCATGTTCGGATTTGCGTTATCCATTCACAGAACTTGAGGTCTGTACTAAGAGGCATTGTCTAAATTTGTTTCAGAAGACATTGAGACAGCACTTGTGTTAACACTCAACTGTACTGAAAAGGGCAAAGGGAACGCTTTCATCACCTGTGGACAGAGGTGTGTCTCATGAATGAAAAAAAAATGCCATTTCTTCATTATTTTCCCATTCTTGAATGAAACATTCCGGGATGAGTCGTTCATTCTGACTGGAATGAATGCTTTTTTCCCCATTCTTCATAAAAGTTTCTGTTTATTTCAGTGGTTTTGATGGTGGCCATTTCGAGTGCAATGCCCCAATAAAAAAAATACATGCTATTTTTATTGAAATCATAGACTTGATGTACTTTCTTGCTGTCAATTTTTAATTCGGCTCCTCGTGCTGATTGATAAGCAGAAAAATGTCATTTATTTTCATTTTAAGTAAGCCCATTTCCAAATGCTCAATTTTTTGCGAGGAAAACAAAAAGGAAAAGAATGAGTGCATTCCACCATTTCGCACCTCTGCCTATTGGTCACACCGTTATCTCTTTGTGCGTATCTATCAGCATTTATTGATTATGTCATGATCAGACGTTGTGACTTCTTGATATGTTTCGAGACGAATGATAGGGATGCTATGTTTATTTTTCAGTATCATCAACACGTGCTATTTGAAACTGGGAATGTTATTACTGTAGGCTGAAGAATATGTATAATATGCCAATGAACTTGTGATTCCTTTAAAATGTTAGAATTAATGGAATTGGTGAGTGTACTAGTTGGCGTTTGGAGCACTTCAACAACCATCACTGCTGGTGTCCAATTGACCAATCCTCAATTTTATTGTTGGATCAGACTGAGTTTAGTTGGAGGGATCAGTGCGAGAAGCAGTGAAGTCTATTGTTTCGCAATGACAGATTGTGTAACCAGGATCATGTCGCATTTTAGTCAATATAGTCTGTCACTGCAAGAAAATCGATTCAGTCACTTCCTGTGCTGGCCCTTCGGTGGCTTCCTTCGAAATTTTCACCGAAGTTGCTGACTTGAAGCCTTGTATTCAGGTCTCTGTTCAGGAAATTCAGTCGATGCAGTCACTGTGCTTCTAGTATCAGTTCCACTTTTATGTATAAACCCCAAAAACTCATGCTTTCTAACCGCAGGTACGAATAACGTTTTTCATCCTTGCTATCCGTATCCTTGGGATCCGCCAGCTTAGTTTCTCGGGTAGTTGGGAGTGGTTCGGGTTACTCGTTTTAATGAAGTGCAGTACATCATAGCACCTTTCACTGACAAAATATTAAAAATGACTGTTGTGTGTGTATTGAATTCGCTCATGGTGTCCGTATGTTACATGCAGGATCTTACTGGGGTCGATAGAAGGGTGATTTTTTTGAGTGCTCGTACAAGTTTCGCACGTTTTTTTCTTCTCCTGAGGTTACTGGCGTATCTAAATAGAATACTGTAAATGAAAATGAGGAGGGTTTATAGGTATTAGGGAAGGTGTTTTCATTTTACTGTCAGTACTCGTTACGCTTGCCGGTGTTCTTGTCCTTGCACCCTTATATTTTATATTTCTTGTGTGATTTCAATTCTTCGAAAGCGTATTTGTTGGTTGATAATGTTTAAGATTTGTTATGCTGACTAGTGGCCAGAATCGTGTTGAAATTTTGTTTTCTTGGTAATAGCAGCCTTATTTTTTCATTTTTTTAACGTTTGCGGGTAAATGTAAATGTAGATTTAATAGACAGGTGCTGGGCAACTTGAAATCGAATTTAATTTGGCGTTTTCTGATCAAACATGCAAGTAGCGACTATCTAATTTGAACGAACTGTAGATCCGATTTTTTCGAATAATCATTAGCGCGGTAGTGACTGGCCCTGTCTTTGATGTATTCGCGTTCGGTCGTGGGTCTTCTACGCTGAGGTCAAGTATTTCGTTGGGCGTTCTTGCATCGTATAGAGCCTAGTCAATCATATATTCTAAAATTAGTAACTTCCACATGATTGGTTTATCGTGCTTTTTTCACGCATATGTTTCTTCTCTCGCTGCTCTCGTTCCTTTATTCTTCGTGATGATCGTTCAAATCATTGCAGTGTGCTAGCTTCAATTTCGGATGAGATCTGGAGACGGATGTTTCACCTTGAAGCTTGGAACACCAAAAAAGGCGTCGATACGAAGAATTGACCAGCCTTATAGTTTATCGCTGTAGGTTTGTTAGGTGAATTTTAAAAAGTTCTTGTAGATGAAACACGGGAGGAAGAAAAACAAAGGAACTTGGATGATACTTTCGAATTGTGAAAGACGTTAGTTTTTTTGAATACTGTTCTGTAATTGACTTTCAGGTTTCAGCGAGTGTCGTTGAAGTGTCGATGCCTGCAGCGATAGAGGAATATGGATAAGAACTTGTAAATTTAGTGAAAATGACTCTAAATAAAAGAGAACATTCACATTAACATAAATGGAGGCGCTATATCTTGTTAATGCGCAAGATGTACCATATGGAATTATTTAATTATAAATTCCGTCAGAATTAGTTAGTTGTTAGTTAGTTACTGACGGGTGATAACGGCTGTGTAAATACTGAATAGTTGTTATCCACGTGTTTCCTTCCTGTTGTTAAAGATTGACTTATGTAGGAAACGTGGAACATACTCTCTTGTTTAAGTCCCAAATCACCTGTTGGCCACATATTCTTTTGAATTAGCATTTTCCGATGGTTTAAAAATCTGTGGCCTGTAAGCTTCAGTATCGATAGAATGGTAAAAGGTCACAAGTTTTCTCAGTAGTAATCCTTTTCTATTATTCAAAAGCGATTTTATGATGGATGAGGATCAACTTGAATGAATGCTGTTCGCATTGTAAGAACATTTTGTGTCGCAACAAGGTAGATAAAAAAATCTTTTTGTGATGATCTTGAAGATCTAGTATTTGACAGAATGTTTTTTTCCGTCTCCTGTGCAATTTCCGTTTACCTTATGGCAGTGGATAATTTTATGATACTGAGAAGAAATAGGTAAATCATTTCATTAGTGGGATGGTGAGTGGTGACACTTCTTTTGATAAGTAAATTGTCAGATGGGTCACTTTCCTGGCTACTGACATTCTAATTCTGTCTACCGTACATGTTCTGATGTAATTTACTTTGATAGTTTTCATGCATAAATGGACAAAACTCGATTGGTAAACTCATGTCGTGACTGGATTGAAAGGAATCGAATTAACAAAAGACGTTCTGTCAAATACTAAATCTTGAAGATCATGACAAAAGGGTTTCTTTAGCTGCCTTGTTGCGACACAAAATGTTCTCTGATGCGTACAGCATTCATTCAGGTTGGTCCTCATCTATTACAAAATCATTTTTGATGAAAAAAATGGGTCAACTCGTTTTATTATTAGATTGAGAGGAATCGAGTTTCAGCTTTTATGAGTCGAAAACTCATTCCAGTGCCATTCTCTTACAAAAAGCTGAGTTGTCTGAGTAATCAATTGTCACATCAGTGGTATTGACGATATTTTACCGAAAATCAATTTTAAAAATGTCATGCCCCTTTGACAGTTCGAGTAGGCAACCAAAACACACGTGTGAGTGAAGGTAAATCATGTGCGCACAGGTACCAGGAGTTATGCGGCTGAGTCTTCCCTCTGATTCACGCCGCTAATTTCTACTGTGATCTATGGCCACCTATCTCTAGTTATAAGGTGCAAGTAAATTCTACAGGAGGTAATGAAAAGCATTCCGTGGAATACTGGATCTTATAACAACTTGGCTACTTTGCTGTGGCGTAAAATAATCTTAGACAGTGTATGTCATTTATTCAAGTCGATAATCATCCCATCAGAAAACCAATTTTGAAAAGGAGGGTTATCATGTACAAGGCTTAGTAGACTGAAAAAATAACTTTTCCGAGAAATGCGAAACTCCATTTGGAGAGTACATATTGTTTAGCAGTAGAACATTTAACTCAGTACGTGCATAATGTTGATATATTATGATTTGTTAGTGTTGTTAAGACTGGGCTGTTCTACCAGTGGGTACTAGTACACTCTCGAAATAATGATTGTAGAACACTAATTCTGAGAAATCACTTTTCAATTGATAACTCATCTAATTTGGTCAGCCATTGGAGTTTAAACTTGCACTAGAGCTAGCTACAAAATCACCTGTGCTGGTGAAAATGAATGAGTGATCATGTGTATTTTCAAATAGAAACACTACTATGCTCAGGAGGGTAAAAAACAGTAAAAATTATTCTACCAGCAAAATTGCCTAATTCAATTTTATGGGGATGATGCAGGTAAATTTAAGGCAAATTTTCTTTGAAAGTGAATTTTTAATCGACTTATTGATAGTTTACTCTACACGCTTACAGTAAATCATGCATGATCACTCACACATATATAGAGCTACCGACACTTGAAACTCTAATAAATTCTAATTGACTCCGCTGATTCATTCCGTGTCCATAAGTTTGGAAATCAGCTAATCAGTTCTTTCACAGATCGACTCAGTGTGCTGGAAAATTATCTCTTAGTCACACTTTTTACAGCTCACCTGACATACCAAAGCCACTTTGTGCGGGAGGAGTGGCGGAGAAATCCATAATTTACGACTGAAATTGTAATTTTGTTGACTGAAAAACATTTTACTCGATGAGAAAAATAAGGAAAATCTTGATTTTTTCAATTAAGCCGACTCGATACCTCGAATTTTCTTATTTTTGTGCTGTGCTCAGCTCCACCGAAAAGCAGTGGCACGGACTCGATTTAAAAAGTGGGTCTGGCTCTTGAAATACAGCTTCGCTTTCACGTGATGCTCCGATTTATTATGCCTCTTAACCGTTGTAGATAGTTGGACTATGGAGACTTCAACTTTGTAATGGTTTCGGGCTCTGGCTTTAGGAACGTGCCGGTTGTGGAGATGGCTCCTATTCCGCTCTAGTGCCTGTTGAAAAATGTAAAACCCTTGATTATTATTTCAGTCTGTTAGCGTTAAAAGCAGTCAGAGAATCGGTTCATGGTTTCAAGCAGTGCACTGTGGGGGTATGTAGTTATACTCCCAATTTCTTATTCCCGTGAGCACGTCTCGTTCCAGTGTCTGCGATTTTGTGTGATAAATTTCGTATTTTCGTCTGAAAGTGCGGGTGGGACTCTCCACTTACGATGTTTGTCTGCCATAGTTTAATGTACCGTTTCTGTGGCAGGTCTCCAACCGCTGACGATTGACCTAGTTTACCCTGTACCCTTCACTTATGTATCGTGTATTGTTCAAAAAACCTGAATCAGTTAACGGAATCGGCATTGAGAAATGAACGAAGGATTGCCTCCCGAGTGGAGGAAAAACGATTTATTTTCCATACCTTTTTAGTAGTATGTAAAGCATAATATAAAAGGATGCAAACTTCTATTGTCAGCTGAGATGGAAGAATTGCAAAGAACACTGTGGTTTTTGTTAAAGTGCTGAAGAAGGAGAAAAACGGTATTCAGGTTCATTTATTTGTCCAAAAAATTGTCATATTTTAATGTTCCGCAATAGATGGTGAATTTACTGGGTTGGTATTTAGATTGTGGCCCACGGATCCACGGGAAGTCGCAAACAGCGAGTTGAACCTGCCGTCATCTTATCGGAGTCTAGTTTCGCCAATTCGACGTTAAAATTAATACGCGATTATCGTAAATATTTTTCAATTAACATGCGGAATGTTACGGTGTAATTAATTAGTATATCGTGGTAATTAGTAACGAGTGTATACTTAAGTGAGCGTGAAATGTGGAATGCAAACGCAGCCACAAGGTGGAACCGATTGTCCGTCGTGCAATTTTTTCGTACGTGTACTGTTTTGCCGAGGCACTCAACTCTCGCATTTTTTTGATTTTTCGCGCATTTCAGAAGTGTAATGCTGTTTTGCAACGAATGGAATCTAGCTGCTTTTAAAAATAATTGTCTAGTTGTGCGCGCGGCTAAATAGTTTAGGTGAGAATGTGGGGACAGTTTGTGTATTGTTTCACTCTTCCATTGAACTTGCGCATTTTGGGAGTGTTGTTGGACGTACCAGAATGTAATTGAGATACCTCGAATCTGAATTGATCCTCTTTCTGGAACTACAGCGGGCTTTATTCTTCTCGATTCAGCCGCAATGTGCGATGACAAGTCCTCGACGAAAATTACGTACGTGCACACCGTAGAAATCGAATTGATTTTCTCTACTAGGGTTCTGCAAGTTTATACGGGTACAATCGATCCGCCATTTTGATTGCAGAGTTTCGGCTTAAAAAATTGCCATGTGCGAAAAACTTGTAACTTTTTCAAAATCTTGATTGATGTTTTGGATTATACATGAGAATGGATAAGAACTGCCGCATAAAAATAATGCAAATCAATCGATAGAGCAGTATTTTGAATTTTGTTTTTAAATCTACAATTTACAAATTAGTGTTTTATAGATAAAATGATAATGCCACGTGATTTTGGGTTATATCTAGGACGTAGAATCCAGAACTTCAATCAAGCTTGGAAAAACGTTAGTTTACTATCAAAATGGCTGATAGATTGTACCCAGGTTACACTATGGAGTCTTATTTATACGAAGTCGCTAGTTAATCGATTTGCTTTTACCTGCATCGTTGCGCCGTTTAGAATTCATACTATTACGAGCTTGACTCATGAATAGATGGTTCTGATCAACTCTGTTTTCAATTCCTTTGTGGAGATGAAAATACCAATCTCGAATATTTGGTAATATAAGAACTCTGCACCTCGCTAGAATTTCCCAGCTCGAAATAAATCCTAATTTCTTGGACAGCAGATCGACTATCTCCGATCTGCTATGTCGAAGGAAAACCTAAAAATAGTCGCGTCAAATTCCAACAGGTTCTCGGGCGAGACTCGAGAATTCATCCGAAGATCGGTCGGAAGTTGATTAAATTCGCATCGTAGGTATTGCTAATTTCGAGCACTGGTGCGGTAGAGATAGTCAGCCAAATTCATTTTACGAAATTGTAGCACTCATCGGCGAGTATATCGACGCGAAGGAAAATATTTCAAGGTGGCTATTTGGGATTATTTTGACCCATAAAAGTCCAGATCGTAAAACGCCCTCATCGAAGATGCGTAAAACGCTTTTAAGTACACTCTCTTCTAAAAGATGGATGGCGGCGTGTTGAAATCGGAATGTTAGGATCTGTTTACACGAAGACACCACTACGGAACTATATTAGCCCACGTGTTCGGGAATACTGAGAACTCGTATACTGGTACTCGATTCTTTTATTCTTGAACCTAAGTGGGGTATCCTCCACGAATTTCACGAAAACTGTGGTGTAGTTCCGAATACCCTGGACTACCAATACCAGAAACTCCCTTTGAAATACATCGAGCGTTTTTGAACTAAATAGCTAGCGATCTAGCAGCAGGAATTGTTACTATGATGATATTTCGCACTGTGCTTACCAACACTAGATAGAGCGAAAACACACACAATGAATCAAATACATCTAGTACCAATCCCTGCCACCAGGATTCTCAAAACATCGGAGTTTCCAGTATTGGTAGTCCAATGTATTTCGTAGTTCTTCTCGGACATTGAGAATCACCTCGTGACAGTCAGTGAAGGAAATCGAAGAAGTTTTTCATTGGCAGAGCCAGTACCAAAATTTCTCCATGGGGGTAAATTTCATAGTTTTAGTCCTCAAAAGTGAGACACACATTTGCGAGCGAAGCGAGGAAGCTTTCAATTTTTAGATGAATTTTTATGAAAACTTTGAATTTTGGATGGTCAAGTCGAGAGATTAACCTCCACATCCCTTCCTTAGAATCGATTATTACCTTATGGTTGACGAAGAAAAATCAACTATCAAAAGGATTATTTTATGTAATACAAGGTATTTTAAGTGAAATTATGCAAGAAAGTAAACCAGGTGATCGAAAAGCTGTATAGAGGAGGAGGTAGAAAAGTAATCCTTTGTATTCTGCGTTTTTGTGAATGATTGTAAGCTTCTACAAAAGTGTGATTGTGTTGGCGGTTGTGAAACCTTCAACATGATCTGCTACTCTACAACTGCAGTAATGAAAAATACCGTAGTATTTTATATTGCTATGCACTGAGCCATGACTTTAACTAAATGTGTTCCAAGTTCTGGACTTTGAAAGGGCTGTGTTCATAATTTCTCACTGATCTTTAAAGTATGGATTTCTCTGTAGTTATAATGCCTTCTGCTTATACTGTCTGGTGAGTTACTACAGACTTTGTAGAGCTATTTTGAGATCCTGTTTGAAAGACCATTCTTAGAGACTGTCTCATGTTTCTCTTTCCTCCATGGAAAAATAATGATCTGCGGTTTAAAGGTATTTCAAAATGTTCAAAGTACCCCTCTTTCTTAGAAACTTCAAGAATACACAGATGTGGATATTTCAGAAGCAAAGATATAGATATTTCGAAGGTATACGCGTGGATATTTTGAAGGTGTAAGCTTTATTATTTAGCAATGGAGGACTCAGCGGAATTGAGAGGTTAGTCATCCTAGGAAATCTAATTTCCCCCCAAATCCCTCCCTTCCTCTCGTGGAAAAGTAACGCATACTATGGATCTGTTTACACATTATTTCAAAAAGTATTGCTCGATTTCTGCGGCTCTGGTGTTTGAGATTTGAATCATTCTTCTCAGAAATATTGCTTTATTTATGTCTCTATTGTTGATCTATAGTTAGCGAGGTCCGAGTCGAGGAATACTTGTATCATTCGAAAATATTCTAGAAGGCTCTCTGTAAGAAGTGATTAAATCATTAAATGACATTTCTAGTTTGTGTAATGTGTATAGTTCATCACTCACTCTTCTTGCGTTGACGTTTCATGAAAATTATGTCACTTGACTTTTTCGTGCATTGAGCTCAGTCTTCCACTCTCTGACTTTTGAAGACGCTGATAAGCAACTTAATTATGAATTTCTTACCTGCACGAACCCACTATTTTCTATATCCAAATCATTAACTTAGATTAGAAAAATCGGGAACGTGCGGATCTTGCGCGCTAAAAGCTAAATATTACAGTAATCGCAGGTGCGAAAGTGGAAGTTAGATTGATTGGGAGTCTTGAAAACTGTTGTTGTACGTCCGCTGCTAAAGTGAAACTTCAGGTCGGACTTCAGTAGGCACAGCTAAGCTTCTATAGTGAGAACTAGATGAACTTGCCATTGTGATCGAATATCTGTGATCCATCTTTTGCCTTCTCTTTCTTTTTTTTCTTTCTTTTTTTTGGTGAATGTATCTCTGATGAAGATTGCTCCATGCAGCGTCCATGCTCTGTGATAGTTGCCATATCCCAGCTATACCCATCTCTGATGCAGTGCATCTTTTTAAATGCTTGAAGTAGGTTTGCAGATCGCAGGCTTACAGAAAAGAATGCGCGTGTAACCGGCAGAAAAAATGAGTTTTTGTTTTTCAAATTTGAATTTAATTTCATGAGTATAGATGGAGGGCATGAAAAAAATTGCTGCTAATGTTGGATGTATAGTACGTCTCTTTGTTCAAGCCACTTTCCATGAAAAAAAAAACTGTGCAATGAGGCGGTCAACATTGCCATCCAACTCAGTTGACGAGGTCGGCATCTCAAAAACGTTAGCATTCGGTGGTCAGAAAAAGCCACGCAAACATTCGCTTTTGGATTGCTCGTTTTTACCACACAGTCAAGTGAAATTTGTGTTCAACTCAGCGCAAGCTGAAAAGCTACCCTTTGAATAGTACTTAACAGTTAGTTCTTATCTATGTATCGCCACCTTTTCTTCATTCGAAAGGCTAGGGAAAGTGGGCGTTGAAGAAGAGACGTATAATAACTTCGGTAAAATATGAATATTTGGGTAATATGCATATGTTTATGTATACCTACTGCTGCAGATTGAAGACATCTGGGATACTAGTCGATCAAAAAACGACCACATTTCGACCAGAAATAATGATGTTTGACCATTTGCCATCAAAGAGCGACCAAACTTTATATTTTTGTAACCATTGATCTTCATCTAACATTTGATTGATTGATGATAGCCAGTGACTAATCAGTGATGAAGATAATGATTCGAAAACTCAGCTGAAACGAGATATGAAAGATAGTGGTAGCAAAAATCAGTTGGAACCAGAGGTGCCAAGCGAATGGAAATGAACACTGTTCGTTGGCGTGTATTCTTTCATGATGATGTCATATGTGAACGACGGCCGTTTTTTTTTAAATCGCTATTTTGAACAAACCGTTGGAATAAGTGCGTGCTTGTGTATGTCAGTGCAGTCTTAAGTGTCGCGAATGTGAAACCCTCCTGCCGCTATCCACCGTACATTTAAATTGAAAGCAATTGAATGCGTTCACTTTAGTTAGTTTAATGTTCATTGAACGGGAGAATGAACCACGGGGCGACGTGCATTTTTAAGTTGAACGTGAACAGGCTGGTGTTCATTCGTTTGGCATCTCTGGTTAGGATTCATGTCGTTCTCCTATCTGTATTATCGTGAGTGTAGTCTGTAGCTATAGACTTGATTTTAATGTCAGAGATTCCCTAATGTACTGGCCCAAATCTTTTCAATTAGACCGGCCCATTGGAAAATTTCCCAATAAATATGGCCAGTTCGTCCCTGCTATGAGCTACCAAAACACATGAAGACTGGTTCTCGCATCCACCTTTTTATGTAGAACGACTTCAAACCATCAATTGTACACTTCGACTCGTGTAATACTCCACATTCTTTTTTATAGAATGACTTCAAAATCATCCGTTATATACTTTGTTAGTATATGAAATACTCCGCACTAGATTTTAGCATTTGAAACCGGTAGGGATACGTACATTACATTGATCGATCATGAAATGAACAAAATCAAGATCTAAGTTATTTACAGCACCTGCAATGTTAGTCAGTCAGGTGCCGTATCTGTTGCCAGATGTTGGCAGTCGCAGTTCCTGACGTGCGACTCTCCTAGGCCTGGTTAGTCGGGGTAGTTTGCCGTTACTTGCTTCAAGGTTTGTTGCGTGAGAGTTTTCCTTCTCTGTACCGAAGAGTGTGCAGCCGCATTCACTTACTAGCCACGTGTTTGTACAACATTGAGTAAGTTGTCCACAACGTGCACACGTTCAGATCTGGTGGTAACACGCCCTGTGATTGTATTGCCTTGTTCATTTAGAACTAGTGGGGTTAGAGGACGCGTTATCTTTCCATCTCGATTGATCAGTAGTCGCTGTGTTCACTAGGATGATAGTGGGGGATATTTGAATGTCACTAACCTACCAGTGTTGGTGGGACTCGAACCCGAGACACAATGACTGCGACGCGGATCTGCGATGTAGGCAATGAGAATGTTGCGCTAATGATTTGATCTGAAAACAATGGGGAACTTCGGGCTTTCCATCTGCAAAGTTCATAGAAGAATCAAGTCAATGGTCAACATTTCTTTGGGAGTTCTGTGAGGTCATTTTATGCATTTGCGTACTTGTCTTATTTCGACCAGGGTACATGATCCGAAATGAGTCGTGTATTCATCAAGCCAGTATCAATGCTGGCCGTTGCTTCCTCCTCTTGTTTGCCTCCTCCTTCTGAGTGCAACTGCTTTCGCCAGTACTTCTTTATTTTCAAATTGAAAATAGAATTAGATGCACGGAGTGTTAGATTTTATTCTGCAGAAGTTGCTCTACCAACAGCTTCTGTTTCTATTCCAGTTCAAGGTTCCGTTTACGAACTTTCAGTTCGATCAGAAACGGGTTGATTTTCATTTGTTGTCGTGGTTTTTTGGGAACTCATCCTCACTTTGGGCAGTCCAATTGATCAGTTATTAATCCCTGTTTCGTTATGTTCCCGAGGAACCATTATGTGCATCCTTCATCTAGTCTTATTTCGAAGGTACATCGCATGCGTATTAGTAACTAAAGTGACTGCAACATCCAGGACCGTGGAATGACGTGCGATTTACTTGGCACTCCGGAAAACGGCGTGTCTGCTGCATTCCATACTACTTTTCAACAATCCATTTATGACTCTGTATTCGAAACCATATGGTGTGTTCGTCCGGTGAAATGTATCTTCGACTAATTCATCGCATTTCAAATCATTCGGACCACTCTAGATTACGCCAACGAGGATATCGTCGCCGTCCTCGAATTTCTTGTTATGTCTCGCATCTGGTGCCGAGGCTTGCCAGCTAGTGAGGTACTTGGTGCGTCCCGTGTAAAAGATCTTTTATATTTCAGATTTTTCGTTGCAGGAGGTTTGTTTCTACCTGCGCGCTAGAGAGATTTTGTTGAAAGGAACTGTACTTTTACAACCTGGTCCGAGATTTTGTGGTGCCGACTTAACGAAGGCTATTAAGGTATTCGATAATCAAGTACGCATGCGCGGTTTTGTTTAAGGGGGCTGAACAAAGCGCATCCCCCGCAACCCCTTGATTCGGGAATAATCGATCCGGATTTATATTCTAACTGTTGAGAAGTTGGAATGATTAATGATGCGTTTGATGGGCGCTCCGCCGAATAATTTATATGGAGTTATTTTGAACCAGTTTCTACAAAAATGGTGTAGCCCAGATTGCTGTCCGTTGTACTGCGGCGTTCTTTCGCGTTCGCGTTTCTCTCGGTGCGCGCGGCTGTTTATTTTACCTACTCGATTCTTCGGGTTCGTATTATTTGTAAAACTTCATATTATAATGCCGCGTTCTGTTTGTTTTATTCGCGATTACATCTGAGAAAATTATGACACGTACACTAATCAGGCCCGAATAGGAAAGCATGAGAAAAAAATTACGTTTTATAACGCGGCCGCGCCATTGTATTGTCTGAAAATTTCGCCTTCTTGATAATAGTCTGTGTTGGTTGGGTCGTCCACGGGCGACGTTGCCGGTAGAAGCGTCACGAGGGCTGCATCTTGTATGGAAAATTTTTCTGTGAGTAATTTACAAACAGACACAGAAAATAGTGGAAAGTTCTGTTTTACATTGTCCGTGTAGGCCTCTGTATTCGGTACAGATCAACAGTGGTGCCTCAAGGAGGGTTAAGATGATTCTGCGGCACCACTTTCAAAAGGATCGGTCCAGCATGTGCGAATAAAACAATGTGGGAGGTTGCAAATTTTCGCACCACCTCTGAAGGGATGTGTCCTGCATAAGCATAGTGTTAAAAGTGTTTGGGTCAGGTTCTTATGACTTAAGAAGGTTGGCTCATTTAGCGAGGCTCAAAGACGTCAATGACGTCACTGACGTACCTATCATACAGGCCGCTTACGGGAATGCAGCTTTTTTCGATCTTTACTCATAATTGATGCCCTCAGCATATTTTTCTACCATTTATACGACATAAAATATTCAGTTGGCTACCAATGGAGAGTGAATTCTGGCGCGGGCGAGACGAGTATTGTTGCGAGTTGCCTACATGCATGAGCCAACCTTCTCTAGTTATAAGAACCTTATGGTGTTTGGGGTTAGAAATGTTTTACTGTGGAACCTTACAGTGGCGTTGAAATGAGGTTACACTGTACCTCCCCCAGTAAGAAAAACAAAACAAAAAAAAACATTAGTTATGTAGTTGAATAAAAGGCGCATTGAAAAATTTCAGGTATAAGATTTACTAAATTTTTGTAGATTTACATGTTTCAAGATTCCTTGCTTATTATCACCACTGTTCAATTTTGCTTATTAACTTCGATTTTCCATTTTTGTACTCCCCTCACCCCCACCCGCCGGCGCCACTGGAACCTTATCGGTGGAAGTGAGGAGGGATGCAAACAGATTCTCTGGGTGGCACCTTAATTTCCAACGAAAAAGAAAGAAAAACTTGTTTAAATGTATGTAGATGGAACTTTGAGTGCTGTGACATATCTTTTTTTCTTTTTTAAATAGCCTTTATTTAATTGCACGATGGCTAGTTGGCCTTTCACATTATTTCGCTTACTCATAACAAATGTGTGTATTTTTGCTCAACCATCTGCTGTCGCCTCATATCCTGCTTTTGGGCAAAGGCATCCATCAATCTAATCAAATCTTTTCATTCGGTCGCCACCCTATGAAAGTGCTTATTTTTCAGAAATTTTTAAAATTCACCCTGTCATCTGATCCTTTGTCTACCCTTGTTTCTCTTGTGGTCTATTGGTTGTCAGAAAGTTAGTTCGTAAGTACGATTGTCCCGTAGTGTGGCTATATGTTCGTAATAATGTTTTAATTTAATTTTAGTCTGCTCTTGATTATTTTGTTTAGGTTTTCCTGATTTGTAGCATGGATCTCTCCATTTAGTTCTGTGTTATATTTACTATCTTTTCATGAGCTGTAATAAGGGCCCAGGTCTACGATCCATATCGTGTGGGAATAACACGCGCATTAAAAATTTCGCCTTTTAGCTATTTTTGCATTGTCTTTTCTCCAAAACTTGTTCCATGCTAGTGTTATACGATGATTAATTTCTTTGTCCAGTCTTCTCTCCAAACTAGTTGTCTATCCTAAATAAGTTGCTTCTTGGACTTCTGCTATTTTTATGTTCTCAGGCTCCAGGTAATCGTCTCTCGTCTGTATAGCTATTGGAAAGTATTTTGGTCTTATCCACGTTCATCTAAACTGTGAATTGCCCTTCTTTGGGTAAATCAGCTAGCATTTGTTTGATTTGGGTTATATCGTTAGATACTAGGATTGCGTCATCTGAAAATCCTTATCCCTTCATCCTTCCTTCAGATTATGGACAATATTTGAGGAACCTGTAATCATTATTCTGAGCAGCTTTGGAATTCTTATGGTCCAGACTCTGAATTGATTCCCTACATTATAAATAAAGAATGTCTACAAAGCTGGGTTGACTAGTATTACCGATGACGTATTTCATTCTGTCACTTTTTCCTTTTTGGTCAGCCACTGAATTAAATTGTAAATTATTTTATATGCCTGATCTACTTCCCTCACTCCTTCTCAAGACAACTAGAAAGTCATGAACCAACGTGAATTTTGATTTTATTGCGAAGATTTCCCCGGTGACGGAATTCATTTTCGAGGTTTTTGTAGTATTGACACTTCTTTCAGCTGCATTGGGAATTGGTGTTATTCATTTTTTGTTGTAGTATCCTTATAAGCTATGAATTGAGGGGAAAAAAATGGAAAATAAAAGTGTACTGAAAGAGTACCTAATTGTAAATTCTGGGGGTGATATTTAGTAGGCTATGATGAACTTTACAAAAGAAAATTGCAATTGTTGCTAGTGAACTATAGTTTACCTGAAACAAATCGAAACAACTGTTTTTAAAATTCAAATTGAAAAAGGCGCGTTTGGAGTTTCAAAAATTAAAATAAAATGAGGGCGAATCGAATTTGCAATCAGTGGTGGCGATAGTGATTTTTTCAGAGGAGTATTGAATATTTTTTTGTCATGAAAGCCTTTCCTCATTATTACTGTTATAAATGAAGATTTTCAGACTGCCGTATTTTTTCAAAATGAAACCTAAAAATATTAGAGGGTAGCATCTTTCATCAAACTTTTTGTAGCAGGAAAATCTCTTATTCTTTTTTGTAAGCTCCGCAAATGACTGGAAAATCTTTGGAGTCTTGCGGAGGGGGGAGGGGTGATATGGTTTAGTGTTGGAGGTACATGTTGCAGACAAAACTGGAACAAGCTGACGACGACATGAAGCTGTTCAGGGGCGCCTAAAAGAAGAGTAAGAGTTGATGAACGAAAGACAGAAAGAAAAAAAATTAAAGATAAGAACTTGATTCTAGAGATAGATGAACGCTTCTCAATGACTTGCCACCCAGTGACGTTCTGATATGAGTGGGTGTGGGGCGATTTCTACCCAACTATATTTTAGAGCTTACTTTTTTTCTAAAATTTTGATTATAGAGAGAGGATATTTGTTTGTTTGAATCCTTCGTTAACAATGTCTGATGGTTTTTTTGTTGTTGTGAATGTTCGTTTCAAAAGTTTTCGTCTGCTGGAAAATCGGAGCTTCATTCGGTGAAATTTATATTTTCTGTTGTCAGACTTCAGTTTCTTTTCATTCCCCTAAAAGTCGCATTGATACGTCCCTGTTACTATTACTACTGGATACATTTGATCTTGATCGGGTGCTGATCTTGAAGATTCTGAAATGAGTTCTGAAATATCAAAAATAGTCTTAAATAAGTCTGGAGGTTATACCGTTTTAAATGGGTCTTGAACAATCTGACAGCGCTACAAACGTCAACAGAGGTTTTAAGCTGGTCTATTAGGATCTTAACTTGTCTTAAATCTGCTGCAGAGTGTTAGATGTCTTGGAAAATCTTGAATAGTGCTGAAAGAGTGTGAAAGAGTTTTGATGGGTCATTCGTTTTAAGAAATTGTAAACGTGTATTGATAGCTTTAAAAATCTGAAAAGTGGCTTACAGTGTCTGAGAGAGTCTCAAAATATAGTCTTGAGAAGTTTCAAATTGTCGAAAATGTCTTCAAAAGTCGAGAAGTCTTGAATGAGTCTTAGGCAGTTTGAGATAGTTCTAAAGAAGCCTGGAAAAATCATGATCCTGGAGGAGCTTCAAGTTGGTCTGTATGTAAGTCTTGAATGAATCGTGCAGAGTTCTGAAGATTCTTAAAGAGGTGAAACAAATGATATCTAAAAGAATTTTAAATCGTGCTAAAGTAGCCTGGGAAAATTTTGAAAGGTTTTCGAAAAGTTTTGAAAAGTTCTCAACCAGTCCGAAATAGTCTTGGAGTCTGAAAGTTGGCTTGAAGAATGTGAGGGAGTCTTCAGCTACATTGTTATAGTCTTGAGGACCAGCATCGTAAATAGGTGGATGGTGGTGGTTGTGATAGATAAAAAAGAAAGTGTCGGGGCCAGAAAACTTGGTCTAAATCTTTACTTGATAATATAAAAAAAAGAACAGGAAAATTGAGAAAAAAATTTTGTGCGTATAGTTTCTCGGAATCAAAACTTGGCCTACATCTTTGCTTGATACAAAGAAAGAAAAAAGAGAAAAGTTTTAATGTTACTTTGAACTCTTAACATTGTGCTTTCTCTGTGGCTCTCAGTGGCGCCGGAAGATTCCTCCTAGGGGGTTATGTAAATTTTAAAAATTTAAGAAGTTGATAAGCAAAAAGAAAAAGAAGTGTTTCCTTGTATTTCTAACGGGAGGAGGGGGGGGGGGGTAACAAGAGGGAAACCTTGTACATTTCCAAACATCTTCTGACTCTTGTCTCCGAAAACTCTCAAGCGCCTTTTTTATAACTTGCTCAGTGGTTTTTTAATGTACCCCTAATTTTTTTCTTGGAGAGACCTCTCCTAGTTCCGACGTCACTGATGACATGTGAGTGTACCTCCCATGCCGTTATTGAAGATTCTTGAAGAGTGTTGCAATTCGTTAGAAACCTCGCGAAGCCCTAAGAAATCCAGTGGGAGTCTTGATCAGAGGTTTAAATGACCTTTTGAAGGTGAATGGAAGAATCGGATTAGTCGTGTTGTAGAGTCTGAAAACGTCTTGAACTAGTGATGAAGAGTTTCGAAGCCTTCAGACAAACTGGAGGCTGTGTCGAGTCCTAAACAAATCTGGATGAGTATTTCTTATTATGGTGGGATGAAGGAGGGGGTTCCTTCCAAGGAAAATGGGGTAGGAGTTTATAATTGTGGAGGAGGAAATAGATGGCGAAAGCGTACACAGGTAGAAAAGACTTGTCCGACTCGCTTGATGTGCGCAGAGATAGGTACGACCGTACCCTCGGCTTCCCTTTACATATATGTATTTGTGTGAGATGGTTTTGTGTATGCGCCAAATGATCAGACCTTGTAGTCTATTGCACTTTTCTTCAGGTAGCTGTTAAGGATCAGCTTAGTAGCCTCGTGTTTCTATCCCTTTGACTTTATTGGGGTATGCATACTCTAGTCCTAATGCTTCGCTCTTTGAACCGGCTATTGCTGGGCACTGGCATATGATGTGAATCGAGGTTTCCTTCTGTTTTCCACAGTGCCTATAGGAGCTGCTTTTCACCGCTCCTATTTTATACCTCATGCGTTTTGTTGCTCCATGCCCAGTTGGTAGTCCGACTATGAACCTAGTGTGTTTTCTATCGAGCCCTATTAGGAATTCGACGTACTTACTAGGGGCGTCCCCGATCAGTGTGTTGCTGACTTTCATACCACTGGCCATCCGCCGGTGCATTTCCATCTGCTTCCTTATCCAAGCCTTCCCCCCTTGGATTTGATGACGCTGTATGTTACCGGAAGACACGGTCTGGGCGTTACCAGTTTCGTTTTTATGCTTTTCTTCGTTAGCTTACCTGCGATCATGTTCGCTTTTATGTACCGCAGTGTCCCGGTATCCATAGTATGGTGATGCGGTTCTCCTGAGCAAGGGTTAGCTCCCCTTTGCGACAACTCGGGTTGTGGGCTCGCAAGTCGCATCTGACAACCGTGGACGAGCGAAAAGTGCAACCCAAAATAGGAAACGGCGGATGGAGAAACGTGGTTACGAATAATGTAATTTGAACTCAAGGAATTGGCTTTGCAATTGACAGATATACGAATCATTAGCGAGGTAATAATTTTCGGATTTGTGGAATTCCGATGTTTACGAAAACTCGTTTCCAGACATTAATTGATTAATTTTCGGCGATAAGATTTTCTCTATCTGGTATTTAAATCGCGATCGGCCTTGTGTAGGTGAATATACTCGCGCATTGACGATTCCATTTCTAGATATCTGCCGGACGGCGTGCACCTAGGTTCATTATCCGATTTGTGCCTTAGAAAAATTTTCAACGCATGTGATGTTATTTATTTATATATGTGTACGTATATATATTTATTCTCGGTAGAACAGAAGCCTAAAAACATACCCAGTCTTTTTAGCTTTAATGAGGTGTTTCTTCGCATGCCACCTCGATGCGTGAAAAATGATCGTGGTAAGTTGGAAGAGAGAGGGGGTGGGGATGGTGAGTGAGACAGAGGTGAAAAAGAAGAAGAAGAAAATGTAATGAATACTGTAAATTATTCTGTTGTCGTGTGAACCTGTAAAAGAACATATGGTTCGTGTGCGTTATACGAATCCGCCACTTGGCGGCAGCCCTGATGCGAAAATTTGTTAATTGAATATCGGTTAATTTGCCGACATTTGTGGGGCTTCTCTTTCTCTCTCTAGGGCCGTATTGTTCGCCTTTTACTAATCTCGCTCGGCTAGATTATATTTGAAATTGATTTAGTTTGCTCATTTGACCATTCGGTCATTCTTCGGTTTTTCTATTCACATTATTCGGCATGTATGTATGGATGTACGTATGCGAGTGTGCGCGACAGCGAGCGCTATTTAATGCGCTACAATTTGGATGAAGTTGTAACTTATACGCTTGGCTGAATTCTTTTAAATGCTCGTTTTAGCGTGTAATTTGAGCGTCTACTGGGCAAGAGTGGAAGAAGAAGGGCGAGAATGAGAGAGAAAAAAGTCTCGCATTCTCGCAAAATGGTTATAGGCAATCCTTTTTAAATGCGTCTTTCTTTCGATCGTCCTTGGAAATTGTTTTGACCCATTGACTAAATACAGATATTATATTTCGCTGTGGTACATATCGGCGATTTTACGAAATTTTTCGCCATCCAGGTAAATTATGTATAGAGTTTTACGTTCATTCCCGGAACCGGCCATTATTCGCAGGTATTCGATTACCCGTTGAGATTAAACTAATGTTTAAACCAAAAAAAAAAAAAAAAAAATGTATTAGTTACGATGTTTGTGGTTCAATCAAATTCTCTACTTGCTCTTTTTTTTTGTACTGATTTTAATTGCGGGGAATTTGATATGTTCGTTGAACGCGAAAGGTCGACCCGTTTTTCGCATGTTTGGGTGGTGAAAACAGCTGTGGGGTGCTACTTCCTGCAGTCACTAATGTATCGGGTGTGAAAAAATGAACTACATCTCGAAGTCTGCAATCACTCTTACGTCACCGGGCTTATTCTTCCTACTTTCGGCATTCTCAGGTGGTATCGTAGTGATTTTGATAATGATGCTCATCTTTCAGTCATTTTGGTTGTAAAATTAAGAATAAAGCGAACTAAGACAGAAATTGCGTGTCCTCAGGATCATTATAACTCCCAAGATTGCGTAAATTCAATCAAATTCTACGAGTATTCTACTTGTACAATGAAATGTGTATGTAAGGAGACCGACTCGAACAGTTACTTCATCTAAACCCATCTTCAAAGCTACAGAAATCTTCAATGGCTGAAACATTTCTAAGAGTCCGTAAATCTCTGAAATGGGCTCTCATCCCTTATTTTTCCGTATTTCTGATTTTCAATCTTTCAGTTTAACTCTCCTTCAAGCAAAAGTAGCTCTTCTGTCAGGGTACATTTCTATTCATGAGTGGTATTTTTGCGGAACATGGCTGCACTTATTAAATCTTTGTACTAAGGTGAAGTGCCACTTATTGTTCAGGTTTTTTGAACGGCCATATCTCGAGCTCTAATAACATGGAGAATTGATTTGGGAGTGGATGGATACTTTCGTCTATCCTGTACAACACATGACAAGATGGCGCTATCGCCCTCGTGGATTAATCCACCGGCATCCTACGATGGGCCCAAAAACCAACATTTGGCAACTGTTTCCAATTATTGGTCTGTCGAATTTTTCATTTTTAATCATATCATATGGTAGAGTATGCCATTAGGAATACTGTTCACACGCCAACCTTCATACTTGGGTGGTATTAGCATTGACCCATCCTCTTCCCATCCACGCAATTGAATCAGTGTTACCACTTATCGTTCGCGAATTAGAATGTGTTTTTTTTTTACGATTTTCCAACATTTCTTTTTTTGGACTAAGCGCGTTTTGGAAGTCAGATCCTTAGTTACAACCGTTGTTTGGAAATCAAACTTCTTGACTTACCACTCAAACGACCAGCTGTTTTACCGTCACGACGATCGAATTTTCATAAATTAACCCCTTAGCTGACAGTGACGGGTATATTCGTAAAAATTTTTTATCTCTTAAAGTGCATACTGATAGATATTTCCGCAAATGTTCTAAAGGGGCGAGTACAAATATCTAAATGACAGTATATTACATGACCTTCAGGCGTGGTGTCCGCTGCGTATCACGTGCTGTAGAGTTGAAAAATAGTTTTGACAATTTTCTTGTGATTTTTGAGAAGAAGGTTACGACTTTGATGTTCTTTTAGTTTGTAAGTGTTTGTTCTGCCCATTTTTTATTTATTTGTAACCTCTGTGTTCTTCTATTTGCAAAAAAAAAAAAAAAAAGAAAGAAAAGAAAAGTACGAAAAAAACTGTAATTTTGCATTTTTAAGTCAGTTGTGGTTACCAACTTTAAAATCGATTTTTTATGGTGTGAGAGGTCATAGAGAAGTGCGGTACACGCGGGGGGGATGGAATGATGATCAGCAAAAAAATATCAATCATCTAATGGTTAATGATTGACCGCATGTTTTAAGCATTGAAAATTGTGATGCCATGAGCCCCCCCCCCCCCCTTACTGTCCTAAAGACAGGAAGAGTGGTTTTCTCATGACAGAGTCAGAAGTATTGAGGTGAACTGTTGGGAGAGCGATCTGGCAACACCGCGATGTTTGTTTACGAGTACGAAGATCTCAGGCCAGCTCAGCGGAACGCTGGCTGTCATTTTCTAAATTTACTATTTTTTAAAGAAAACATTTCTTTTACTTAGAAGTACTAATCTTGAGTTATTTAAGATCTCCTTGTTTCTTTAATTTTGTAATGCCAGCCGCAGAATCATAGTTTTTACCCCCCCCCCCCCACCTCTTCTGAGTCCTAGTTTCTTTCAGTTTCTGCACAGCAATCGCAACTTATCACCAAGGTATCGAGTTTATTCCAAAAAAAATTATCGACTGCATAAACATAATTGGCAATCCATTTTCACCAAATCCAGCCCACTAAATCTTATACGTAGAACTAGAAATGTTTTAGAGAGAATCCTTCCTACCTCTCCCCAAATCTTCTCAGTAGAAAATGTTTATGAGGTGGTTTCTACGAAAAAGCTTCGTATATGGTACGCGAGGTCGTCGAATAGTTGAGCTATAATGAATCCATGGCTGCAAGGAAGATGTGTCTTATATGGAGATCGTGTGTTAGATACACCATTCTGATAGTAGCGGATTCAATCCAGTGTTCCCGTTTCCTTTTGTAGCTCCTCGTACTGGCTGGTTCCACTTCGGTTTATGTATCCCCTCCCCTTTCATGTTTTCCACTCTGCATATTATGTAGCAAGACACTCGACAGGTCGACAGATAGGGAAGTTGACAGATCGACTGATAATGCGGATAAGTGGATAAATAAATAGATAACTGCCGAAGCTAGTTATGTTTTTACACTTTACAGTATAAGTAAGAAGTTGAGCTTCGAAGTAGCCTCTGGGTGAATTCCTTCTTCGAATTACTAAGGTCAGAAATACCACAGGCGACATGAACATTACCAGAGAAAGCCAATTTGGGTCGAACACGAACTTTCGCGGCGGCCGGCCTCCAGAAAACGGAAGCCCGCCTCTTCCCGTACCGTGTAACGACTCTACCCAGCAAACTGGATAGAAGTTCCCAAGATTTTGAGAATTGATTTCAGGCAGGCACTTGAAAACGTGCGCTCGACTCTTTTATCTCCATCTTTCAGCAACAAAATTGTCGCTTACATATATGTAGACTGTGGCAAAAATTCATCGCGTTGGCTTGACCGCCGAATCGCGGCGATCACCGTCCGGTTAAAAAATTATTTTAATTAATTTTATGGACACCGATTTCCGCGTCTGTTTTGGAAAATAATACAATTTAGCATTCCTCCGCCGATCGAATCACATTAATGTATTCGATTTAAAATCACCGACTGTTTTTATAATTCTCAAATTTAAGTCCCAACCGCACATTAACGACCGTTTTCGATTCCTTTTTTTTTCTTCTTCTCTTCTCGAATTTATTTCATTTTTAACTGCCTTTGTACCGGAGATTGAAAATGAAACCGGTTTATTTCATGTGAACATGTTCGATACCAATGGGATAATAATAGTTCATCACATACTAACAAAAATCACCAAAGACAAAAGAAGCTATATACTTACTGCTGCCTTCAATACACAGTCGGCCACTCATTACGGATTCCCGGCGTGTAAGAAATAATTACAGTTTTCCCAGATTTGTTTAGTGTTCATTTTTTTCAATTTCTATATCCTTCAGTTTTGCCTCCCCGTATTAAATTTTCGAAACGTTTTTGGCGTCCGCGGTTATTAAATGTAAATGAAGACGTATATGGATGAAAAATAAGACTGTATTATATACGAACGCGGCGCTACTTGTTTCTGGACGAAAAGCGATAAAAACTGTCATATACAGAAATTAATAACTAGGTAATTTACGATTCGGTACTTGCTAGTGTCAATAAAAGCTACCGAATTCATTCTCTACGTGAGTATGAATGGAGCTGCTTTGATGTGAAGAAACGATTTGCCGAATTCTATACACGAGCCTAAAGATGACATTCGAGGTGTTTTTTTTTTTTTTTTTTTTTTTTTTTTTACAAAAGGATAAAATTGGACGAGCATTGGATCAGTGATTAAAGAATGGAACTGCGAAGAACAGATTAGAGGAAAGTGCACGTTGAAATTTAAGCTAAATAAATCATCGATGGTTGCTTCGATGAATAATTTGATCATAAATTAAAGCGAACTTTTTGTCCAAAATTAAATAACAATTTATTGTGCTGAAGGAAAATTTATTATACGCAATTCGGGAATAAATTTAACGCTACAACATGGTCGATGAAACGATGTTTTATCTGATTGTAGATTTTAAGACAATTTTTTCACCTATGCACGGAATAAATACAGAAAAACATGTTATCGACCGAAGAATGGTTTTGTTATTGTAGTTATCTATGATGAATGTTCTCAACGCATTGTAAAACAAACAAACAATGGACGCAGGGATTCAGATTATATAGGAGCAAAAACGCCTTTTTTTATATTGGTTGTGCAATTAATTATTTGGGCATGGATCGAGGTGTAAAATTTCATATCACTTTGCAGTACGTCAGAAGGAAGGAGTCTGATAATCGAATTTGAAGAGAAATACCGAGAATCATTCAAGATTCCGCAGTCAGTTGTAATCACTGTCAGAGGTGAAGTAGCCTGCCGGGTAACTAGGCGAATGCTCGATAGCCTCGAAGGAAAATCGTATCTAGCATGTCTACGTACCTATAAGAGCAACTTTTGATGTCCATCACTTCCACCAGCTTTCTCTGGCCTGGCACATCAAAATACCCCGAAAGAAGTTGTGCATTCTCCGTTTCTGATCATTGATGACACTTAGTCGGCCAAAATTTCCCGAGATCCCCACTGACCCTCTACCGGCACTCTCTCTGGCCTGGGACTTCCAAATACCCGAAGAAATGTTCTGGATATTGACTTAACTACAACATTCTGACTCTCGAGAGTCTCACAAGCTTTGTGAAAAAACTGAAAGTTCCAGATAATAATTCATTTCACGTTCCCATTGAGTAAAATGATGCGAAAATGCGTCCGCGCATATTTTACATTTGTGAATTTATTGTAGCCAGTGAAAGTGAATATTTTTAGTATATTTATTCACGTCAACATAATATACGTACGACCTTTTGCTTGAGTAAACTGCGTGTCCGATTACGCTGTGCGAACTAGCAAACGAACTGCATGGATCTGTTTGAAAAAGCACTTTAGACCGTTTGAAAAACTATTCTAAAATGAAAGCGTTTTGTAAGGATGACGAAGAAAGTGTTCGGTCCCAAATGAGACCAATCCGAGTAATAGCAGATTTTAATTGCAAAATCTGTACGCAAGTGATTGCCTCCGCATGATTTGGACTGCGAATGATTCGATGATGGGAAATGAAAAACCAGAACGAAAAACAGGAAGTAAATAGATGGAATGACAGAAAGTGAATGATTAAATTTGTGAAACAAATTAATTATAAGTCAATCGCATTGGTGCAACCTCAGAGCACTGCATTCCGAGTATGAAGACTTGATTAGTTATTACGTATTCGAGTATATTTAATCCCACATCGAACTTGACTACGTTTCTGCCCGTTCTAGCCAAAAAGAGAGCAACGTTAATGGAAACTTGGTATTTTTTTGCTGAAATCCACGTGTGGTATGAGTTCTGGAGAAAACTAGTAGGAATGCTCTTGGTTATAGGCTACCCGGGTTATAGTTCTCAAATTGATTAGCTGGATTTGAAATTCATTTTTTTCTTTGGTTTCAGTAATTTTGCTTTTTTTTTCGGCATTCAGGTGTAGCAGGGGGCTTCGCCCTGTTGCTGCTTCATGGCTTAATCTCCGATAAGATACTGGCCTAATTAATATGATCCATAGATGTGATTAGTGACAAAGAGAAGACGATATTGCATAGTGTTGAAGGATATATGATGCTTTGTATGAGTGATATGACTAATAGAAAGACTAATACTTTTGAAATGACTGCTTAACTGGCAATATGAACTGTAAGTAAGTAGAAGTTGATTACGGAATTTTGACTGATAATATCTTAGAAAGTTAGTATGGCTGGCCCTGGCTGACTTCCATTTATAAGTAATGTATGCAATCCGTAAATGAGACAAGCTAATATGATTGATAAGATAGTGAGAGACCAAACGAATAAGATTTTACTGATTTAATGTGGTATTACTGTATCAACTGATATTGAGGGACGAGACCGACATGTGATTAATATGGCCGTTAGAGGTTTCCCGGGGCATAGCTTAGGTCTTGAATTAATTAGCTGAACTGAGAATTCGTATTCTTATTTTCTTTGGTTTCAGTAATTTTGCTTCTTTCCGACATTCAAGTGTGGTCTTTATGACTCAGTCTCCGATAAGATACTGATATGATTAGTGAAAAGGAGAAGACGATTGATATATGAAAAGGTTTTTATGAGTGATATGACTAATAGAACTAATATGACTGACTTGACTACCTAACTGACGATATGAACTGCGAGTAAATAGAAGTTGATTACTGAATTTTGACTGATAATATCTTACAAAACTATTTATTGGCTGACTTTCACATAGACAATGTAAGCAATCCGTAAATGAGACAAACTGTTATGATCAGTAAGATGGTGAAACGAAATCAATAAGATGTTACTGGTTTAATATACCTATTTGGTATTACCGTATTGACTGATATGGAGGAACAAGACCGACATGTGATTGCTGTGACTGACAGAAATGATATGACAAGCCCACCAATATGATTGACAGACTGACATTAACTACCTATGTAATTGTTTTGATTTTACTCCGATATGTGGGTGTGCCAGTCATACTCATATTAGTTGTGTGTACTCTTGAATTGACTGACTAATGACTAGATCTATATGATTGATTAAGACTGGAAAGTCCTGTATAACTGTTACAATGAAACTAGTATGCCTGAATTGACTGATAAGTACATAAAACCTATGTGGATGGTATGACCAATGCAAAATGATTGATAAGACTGACAGGCCTAAGTTGACTGATATCTGATGATTGATAATGCCTGCGTGACTGAATTGATAGTGAGATGTATGTGAAAGATTGCTGCACCCCATCGTGTTCTATAAGATTGTACAAGTATTTAGGAGAGTCTATCTGTCTGTCCGTTTATATGTTTATTGAATTATTTCTCGAGTATTTCTCTTTAATTGTTTATCTGTTTGCTCGGTCATCTGTTCCTTTGTCTACCTATCTGTCTGTTCGTTTTTTTTTCTTCAACCGCTTCAGAGATACCCACAGGTTTCCAGGTTTATGTTGTACAATACTTATACCAAAGACGTCAAAGTTGAAAAAAGTTCCCCTCCTCCATGTAATTACAGTAAACATACATAGTCCATTTCATGTCTTAAATCCCGATAATTTATTCTCAAGTAGCCTTCATATGGCTTTCTGAATGTCTGCTGAGGCTTATATGAGAAGCACACCCGAGGTAATACATCTTATAGAATAAAAAGTAACTGATATTCTGCAGTACCTCAATTGCTCGTGTTTAAAATGTCTTCTAGGAGTGCATTCAAAAACATACAAATTCAAACTGATTAAGAAGAATGTATATAATCATCAGTAAACTGATGAGGAGTACTACATTATATGCAGATACATAAGTGCATGCCTGCACAGACATGTCTTATGGCTACCAAACACGTTCCACGCATTCAGTCAAATCGACGTCATTCGATATTGCTTAACGTGTACGCAACTGAGAACGATGGCGAATATCATGAAGCAACAATTGCCATGCTGACGTCATCGTAGTAACATTCTCGTATCAGTCGAACATGACGCCCAATTTTCGTTGATAGCTGGCCATGAGACATATCTATTGTCAATGATATGTAGGTCGTTGGTGCAAACATTACCCGTGTTACTTGTAGATGCTGCAAACTGCTGAGTTTTAGAAGGTGCAGGCATCTACTAACAGGTGATTCTCGCACTGTTATTCGAAGTGTGGAGGAATAGTCAGGTGTTATGAACCTACAAGCGAACATGGAAGGATGGAGGCCCCTTGAGAGGACCGAGAAAGCTTGAATTCGCTGTCCCCCGTAAAGTCGTTATGGTACACCCTCAGATGGACCGACAAGTTGAATATACACAAGTATTATTATCCGTGGTGTAACTGAAGAGATAGGTTTTCTATATTCGTACATGCAGAGATGCGCGGAGATTTTGAATTTCACAATGTTCATCATGTTAGGATATTCTAGTAGAACATAAATTACATTCGCGAAGTCAACAGAGAAATGTAAATTACGTGTATCTGAAATTGAATCAGCACCAGCACCAGCGGTTCCAAAAAAAAGATGTTAGAGAATTCCAGCTAGGTCTTTGGGTTATTATTAATTTTTATGTTTGTGCGTAATTTAATTTATTTTCGAAATATTATATTCAAACCGACTGCGTTTGTGGCCGGTTAACATTAACGATGTTCGCGTCCTACACCCGTTCCGTTAATTTTGTTTTTATGTTCCTGCTTTTCCGCGTACGAATACCTATGATATACCTACTTATCGAAATTCGTATACCTACGTTTTTACGATCTCTATGAAAATTAATAATAATTGTAAACAAAAATGCGTTGTATTCCTTTCGGAAGTGTAACCAGGTGAAAAGATCAACGATGTATTCCAGAATAGCGTTGTTTTTTTTTTCTTCTTTAACGAATTGTGGGAGAGTATGTGGACTCCCATTCCTAACTGCGGCAGTACTTCAATATAATTATTTATAGTTTTCGCCACCAGCGCCACTTTGTTGGGTAAACTTGACTGTTCAGACCCCCTATGGTATACTCATGGTCACAGTCCTAAACAAGGCCATTCGTAAGTGCTTTCTTCGTTCTTCTATCTTTCTTTCCCTCTCTCTCTCTCTCTTCTACATATTATATGTACTGTGTTGACCACACTATCCGCATTTACATATATAACGTTTCTGTCATAAAACACGTTTATAACTGTATCCGTGCGTTTATTGCTCATTTCATTCGTTGCATATCCCGATCGTTTTGATTAATATTTCGAATAATTCTTCCGAGCAATTTTCGTGATTTTGGGAAAGCACTTATTTATTTGGAAACGTAATACGGTTGGGCGCCCGCTTTACTAAGAAACCTGGAAATTAGAGAGCAAGAATTTTGCATTTTCACCCTCTCCATTCACCTTAATTTCAGTTGCTGCTTGCTTTTTTTCCAGAATTATTCTGCGTTATTATGTGTTTTACAAGGGCTGGAAAAGGAGGCATTCTTGTCTCTTCATGACCACATCCTTTTGGTGTAGCTTTATAGGTTTTTGTTTGACTTCCCTTATTTTATTGAAGAAAGTCTGCGATATCCAGCAGGTACTGTTACTCCCGACTGTGAAGAAGTTATTTTTGACAAGTGAAAGGCTGATTTTTGTGAATCAAATCATTGGGAAAATAGACGTTATGAAATCCCAGCTTATTTGATTTGGAGTCCGAAGTTGCCAACAGTTTTTAAAATATTCCTTGCGGTTTTGACTGCGAATGTACCAAGCGGTACCCTGGTATAAAAAAATATAGGGTACATTCAAGTACCACCGGGACTGTAATTGATTTCAGCCCTTGGCAAGTAATGGAGGATCTCCTACGTTTAGATATCCAGCATCGTACCGCCACAGTGTTGCGAATTACTGATCTTTGATGAAATTGGCTAGTCTTATCAGGTGTGCATCACAATTATCAGATTATGGTAGCATAAGTGGTGTGCGCAATGCGCGCGCAGGGTAGATGAAAAGATGGTGGCCACGAAGTAAAACCAATGCTGGATATCTAAGTAGAGAAGTTTTGTACCCTAAATGCAACAAATATGAGCTAGGAAAGCTTGATCGCTTAAAAAATTTCCGTTTCAGTATGGAGCTCACAAAATATGCTGTTATTCCTTGGCTAAACTTTTTTTGGATTTGCGTTACCGACATCGGTATTAAATCGGATTGCTAAGTATTTAAGGTGTCTATAAAGTCGGGAAAAGTCAGGATTTTTGAGAAATGGTCAGGAAGTCAAGAAATTTCAAGGAATTTACTGAAAGGTCAGGAAAAAGTTAATAAATTACCATCCAGTGGAAGATTCTGTGGGAAATCCCATAATTATGGGTAAATGAGAATCAAGAAATGATACTGAATGGACGTGATGAATTTATACAGGAAACCCTTTCCTTCCTCCTTCACAACTCAGTTCGCGAAATATAACTGTCTTATGCTAAAGTGGTGAATTCGTCAAATTCAAAAAAGGATGTCAGGGAAAAAATTTGAAAAGTCTGTTGACACCCTGGTACTGCTGTTCTGTTTTCCCTTAATTTGAAGATGATCTGCTGAATAGTTGTCTCCATCAGGTAGCATTTATTATGGTATCAGTGATTTCCAGACGCGGCTACAGTACGAATGCTGCTATTCTGGCTCCCTTAGACTGTATCGTCATTATTTACCTAAAACAAGTATTCTTCATATAGTAAAGAAGTGCTTCTCTGAACTTGACTGAACATAAAATTTCCGATTAATGTAACTGCCTTTCGTGGTTAGTAGACCGGCATGTATCTGGAATACTCAGTACGGGCTATGGGCGTTCAGTACAAAATTCAGTCTTGCTTGCAAGTGCTGGCTTAGGCACTAACTTGATGAACTAGGATAGCCCTGGCGGCATATGACTGGGATACAAAAAGGCCTGGCATCTAGTTGAGGAACAGCACTTCCAGTAAGAGATTGACATTATTGGCTCATCATTGTCCCATTACGGGCATGAATGAGGATGAACAGCCGACCTGGAGGGGCTTATGGAAAGGGGGCAGAGTACCAACAAAATGCTAAAAATTCTTTTGCTTTTTTAATTTTTCAGTTTTTTAAGAGAATGGGGGGGGGGATCAATCTTCAATCTTGCCATGCAAATGTTCCAGTTGCTGTTTTGTTTTGAAAATGATTCCAGTTTGTAGCCAGGCACGGGGAATCAGTTTCAGTCAACTTCCACCCTTAACTCTAGATTTTTTCGGAATTTTAGAAATATCAAACGCGCTTGTACATTTTTATGGGAGCAAATAATTTTATCCCGTTTTCGCAGCAGCTTATTCTTTTCACAGGTTTATGTTAACCGCTGCAATGTGCATTCCCAATCGAGTAATGAATTGTCAGAGGATGTTTTTTGGAATAAAGAAAGATGAGCAAGTTATTTAGTGACTGTGCAATGAAATATTGATCGTGGACTGCCCATATTGTGTTTGATATGCCCAGAACTTCTGTCTTAATGTTCATGCTTTAGATAATGCGATTTTCCCACCGAGTTAAACTGCAGAGCTTGATTCAGGATTTAATCCACACATTGGACAAATTATTGGATCATGCGATGCGATTGTTGAAGTAGTTACGAAGGAAGCATACTAATTGTACTACAGCCAGGATAAAATCAGCCTCTGCTCAAGTCTGTCAGCAATGTGAGCAATTTAAAATGATTATACTAGTAGATTTTTTGAAGTGGGAGGCACAAACTTGACCTGATATTCCGGTAGCAGAATATTAACTTCGTCGATATTATTAGTAAATGCCAAAATACAGTGTGCTTATAATAGCTGCCTTATGGTTCATATATGGGACTTCTTTGAACTGCTTTCAGTTTCCCAATGTGGTATCGTTGAGAATCTGACCTGTTCCCATTATTCCTTGCTCATTCGGTAGTGCGTGTTGAAACAGATCTATTCATTCGAGGATAGTCAGCTTGTTATTCGTAGTTCGCAGGATCTGAGACTGAAGGACGGTTAGCGATTTGAAGACAATATCAATGTTCGCGATTATTTGGGCCATAACATAGATGCAGATTCCTACAATCTCATACAATAAAACATTGATCGATAGCTCATTTTCAGAATCTCCTAGATTTTTCGTTTTCGAGGTGTACCAGTAACCTACGACTGATGCACATCTAGTTCATTATTCGTAAAGCATAGTAGTCTTTACCATCTGGCTCCAAAATTCAACAAACTGATTTCATACCAACGCAGAAATGTGTTTCTACAATCGAGCTATTATGACAACTGCCTTGAAATGTGTACAAGATCCTTCTTGGTTTCTTTGAAACTGTAATTATTTGCTAGTTCTTCGAGTTGATTACCGATGAGCTGACTTCTGACTGAAGCCCTCATTTCCAGTGCGTCTGTATATTCCAACATGCGAAACTAATGACACCCTTTTTCTCACCCGCCACACCTGTGATTGTGTACATGCTTACTTATTCATTCGAAGTACATCAGTTCTAATTTGTCGTTCGTTTGTTCGCAGGACGCCAATGTACGAAAACCGGCGTATAAAATGAAGACGACGAACTGAAGCAGCGAACCGTGGCGAAAATGTTGCTGTTGTTTCTGCTGAACGCAGCCATCGTATGGGGGGAATACACCCGCGATTTGGAAATATCGGAGGGCGCTCCTATTGGAACCCGGATCGGCTTCATCGAGGATGGAGTGTCCGGGGAGAACGGGCCGCCCTACCTGATCATACCAGTGCAAGGCATACCGGTGGACACGGATTTGGATATCGATCAGAAAACGGGCGAAATCAAGACGAGGATCGCGTTAGACCGCGAAACTCGATCTTCGTACTATTTCGTCGCGTTTCCGATCAACGGGCAGAATATCCACGTCACGGTTCGCGTGATCGACGAGAATGACAACGCGCCCACTTTTCCCACCCCAGTCATGAATATCGAGTTTTCTGAGAACACCCCCAGAGACGTGAAACGGACTTTGAATCCGGCCAAAGATCTGGACACAGGAAACTTCAACACTCAAAAGTACAATATCGTTTCGGGGAACATAAATAACGCGTTCAGGTTGTCCTACCACCGCGAGAAGGACGGTGTTCTGTATTTAGATTTACAGATAAACGGAGTGCTGGATCGAGAAACCACATCGTCGTACGCTCTCATTATTGAAGCTCTGGACGGCGGTATACCGCCGCTGAAGGGTACAATGACGGTAAACATATTAATTCAAGATGTTAACGATAATCCGCCAGTTTTTAATCAGACGCGGTATTTCGGCGTCGTGCCAGAGAACGCGACCGTGGGTACGAGTATCCTGAAGGTACACGCTACCGACGCGGATTTCGGCGATAACGGAGCCGTCGAGTACGCCATTAATCGCAGGCAGAGCGACAAAGACTGCTTTTTCGACATCGACTCCAGCTCCGGCCTCATATCCGTAAACAAACCGCTGGATTTCGAGGCGAAGGAGATCCACGAGCTGGTGGTGGTGGCCAAAGATCGAGGCATGCAGCCGCTGGAAACGACCGCCTTCATTTCGATCAAGGTGACGGACGTGAACGATAACCAGCCGTCGATTAACTTGATATTCCTCAGCGACGACGCTACTCCGAAGATATCGGAGGGCGCCGAAACTGGCGAGTTTGTGGCGCGCATTTCGGTCAACGATCCGGACTCGAAGAACGAATATTCAAACGTGAACGTGACGTTGGAAGGCGGCGACGGGCATTTCGGCCTGACGACCCAGGATAACATCATCTACCTGGTCATCGTATCAATGCCTATTGATCGCGAGCTAAAGTCAAATTACACGTTGAATGTGGTGGCCACTGACACTGGTCTGCCGCCGTTGCACGCCTTCAGGACGTTCAATCTGCAGGTGACAGATATCAACGACAACGCTCCGGAGTTCGAGCAGAGTCAGTTCTACACGAATGTACTGGAGATCGCCGAGCCCGGTACGTCCGTGTTCCAGGTGCAGGCGACGGATAAGGATGAGGGCGTGAATAGCGAGCTGACGTACTCGATTATCGAGGCGACCGATAGTCGACCGTCGTGGTTCGAAATCGACCCGCACACGGGCTTGATCACGACGAAGACGCACGTCGACTGCGACACCGATTCGATGCCAAAGTTAATCGTGGTGGCCGCGGATAATGGCAGTCCGTCGCTGTCATCCTCGGCGACCGTATTAGTTACCATACACGATGTAAACGACAACGAGCCGATATTCAGCCAGACTTTCTACAATGTTACCATTCCGGAGGACAAGCCGAAAGGATCGTGCATACTGAAGGTGAGTGTTTGAAAATGTTGTCCTGGTGATGGTTAAGCATAAGATAGCAAATTGAGGTTAGTTGTAGGCATTCGATTTATTGGTAAAATGAGCGATGATGTGACCCTCGGGACTTAACAGATAACGCGTGGAGGGTATCTGCTGAGAAAGACAAGCGCTGTGATTTGATGTTTGTGAAGTTACTTCGTATGTTTGCTTACACCGCCAAAGTAGGTACATAACATCAACTGTTCTCGCTGGCAAACTTTCGGGTAGGGCAAGGTTGATGATCAACAGTCTGCAGCCCTGGTGCATTGTACATATATTTGTATTATTAAAGCTCTATAACTACGGGTATGCTGAGCCGTCATTTTTATCTTTAGACTGTCACGCAAACCGTTGCGAGCGACGATTGAAGTTAATGGTGGCTTAGTATACTTATGCTTACAATGTCCAAGTGTAGTTAGAGGTGGACTGTTAGGTAGTTACGCATTATGTTACTTGGTCCATATTACATACTCGAGTTGATACTTGCAGGTCGAAGTACGGGTATAACAGACTGATACAGTACTTGGGGCTGTCGCCAAGGGCAGTGCCACCCCTGACTAAATTTGGTCAGATCTGCCGTTTTGGAACTGTTTTCCTGTAGCAGGTTAAGAAGAATGATGATAGGAATAAGTTTTCATGGTTTTAACTGTGTGAAGCCAGAACAAAACTAAATGAGACTGAAGGGTTAAAATGAGTTTAAAAAAAGTTCGCTTAAGAAATTAAAGAGTGAATAAATCTTTACGAGAATTAAAAGGATCTTAGTCTAGCTTGAAACTGTAAGGACAATAAGAATATAATAAAATTGGAGAAAGGATGAAACAGCAATTTGATAAACATTGGATCCCATTTCTCACTATTAACAACTCGACAGCCATTGAACAACGCAACCAGAAGTCGGCAATCAGTACAGACAGTATACCAAATAGACTCCAATAAAAGGAATTGGACAAGAACTGCAGACTGAACAACCCACAGGATCACCATCACAGCTTACCATACCGTATTGACACTAGCCATTGAATGACGTCAGTAGAAGTCAGTCATACCAAATAGACTACGACAACGGGACAGACAGACTGAACAATCCGTAAGAACACCATTACAGCTTACCATATGGTATTTCTCAAGGCTATTAAAGTGAATTCGAGTTTGAGTAGGTCGTAACGCAGTCTCAATGAGGTTGCATCCTGAGGGAGTTTTATGAATAAGTCCTAATGAGTTATAATTTGATACCAATGAGTCTCAGTTTATTGTCAATGAATGCGGATGCCCGAATAAGTTCTAGGTAAGTCAGTATGAGACATAAAGTGGGTTGATTTGGCTCAAATAAGTTTTCCCGAAACCTACTGAAACGCGGTTCCCCGTAAAATCTACCTCCCCTTCCCCCTTCTGGAAAAGCGAACATTGCGATGATTCCGCTCCCGCTTACTCTATCGTCGTTTTTGTTTGTCAGAGTGTTCACTAATTTTGCTGTCTTGCATTTTCGTGTAGTTACTTTGAGCTGTTTACAGAAAATAACTTACCGTTCCGCAATTATTGATCAATAAATTCAGGGCAATGTTTTTGTGGAAATGGATTTAAGCCCCTTTGGAAAACGAGATTTCAGATTCAGCGTTGATATCCATCTGGACAGAGTCAAAATAAGAAAGGAATATGACTGTCTCCTGGTGTAGTCTGAATGAGCCTTAGTACAGTTTGCACGTGTCCTTATCAAGTCTGGATAAGTTTAGAGGTATGAAGGGTCAGAATAAGTTCTAACGTAGTCTGAATAAGTATTACAGAGTAATACAGAGTTGTAACAAGTCATACTCTATGTTTAATGCCTCCCATGTCTTATTAAATTTGAATGACTTTTAACGAAATCGTAATGAGTCTATGAGTGTACAGTCAAGTTTTAAACTACATTCCAAGTTTAAACCAAGATTAAACTCCCGAATTCGGCCGTTCAATTGGTTAATCCGTCGTTGAACCAGTGTCACGCGACGTCACGTTTGATTGTACAACGGGTCCCTAACAGAGTCCGAATGAGTTCTAGAAAATTTATAATGGAGTTTGACTAGTAACAAGTCTCTGGAGTCTAAGCGCGTCCTAGCTCAATTTGAATGAGTTATTGGAGTCCGAATACGCCCTACGCTCGTAGTATTTTTCATGTAGCACAGGTTTGTCCAAAGTTAGGGTATACTCGTACTTGTGCTAAAAATTATTCAGAACAAATTTTCCCGGGCTGCATCACATTTTATTATGAATTTTTTATGCAGTATTCTTGTACAAGGCAGGAATATTGACAATATTGGTTACAGCTAACTGTAGGAGATGATGCAGAGATTCATCTGTCAGCCGATTCCTGAAATGTTTTCATGGTTGAGAATGCATTTTCACAGATGTATGTACTATACCAAACTTGAACGCAATCTTCAAACTGAAATCTCTTAGCCAGCATTTTGAAGAATTGTACCCCTCCCCCTGGCACAAAAATGGATCAGCCTGCAAATCGCAAGGTTTAAGCTGTAAATCAGGAGATTGATTTTCTATGTCAGCTGTGAGGGTTGGAGAATAGTAAGATATCCTTTTCAAGCTTGTGAAAATCATTGAATCGGTTGTCAAATTCATCGCAGCTGTATGTGTATACATTCTGTAAATTCAGAGAAATCGAGATCTTCAAGTTCGGCTTTCAACTGCTCGCCGCGTTGGAAATGAGTCGAGGTGTTTCTAGCTAACGATGACTTGAAAATATTCGTGACGGACTAAATCGGAGATGACTTCCTACCGTCCTTGGAGCTTTAAGTTCAGTTGTGTCAGTCAGGAATGCTAATTCTTTCAAGAATTGAGGGTCGTTCACTTCTTCTTCCATTCGTTCAGTGTTTGATAAAACGTACTCATTCAGGAATACTGGAATTTCTTTTCGAATACCAAAGAACCGTTCAAGACACTTCCCAGCACTAAGCCATCTTATTTGATTGTACAGCAACAGGTCGCTATATTCTGCTTCCATCTCTTCCAGGAATTGTTTCAATTGTCGATGTGTAAGACTTTTATTGTCGCACAATAACCAACTGATAGCAATGAAACACAAGTCATGAACACTCGCTAGGTTACAGATTACTAATAGTGGGGTGCTGGGTGGATTTCCCAAACAGTAATGTGTGCACACTGTACAACGTGGAGTAGATAATAACTGTCATCGTTCAAATCTCAGTTTTACCAGATTGGGCAAATTTTCGCCAATTGGGCTATGTAAAGTGCCATCTTTGTCGCCACGGCGATTTTTATAGTGCTTGCGGCGACACTGAAAAGTCGAACCGATGACTCCACGACAAAAACGTTCGGCAACGCTGCAAATCTTTCATTCACTCCTGAAATAAGCTAACATGGTATTCATGTGACCGCTTTCGATAATTTTACCATTTTATCAATTTATTCGATATTTCAAACGCTTCTTGCAGGCCGCACAGAAGGATGCCACGGGCCGCGCTTTGGACAACCCTGATATATAAAAGTATTGAAGTATGAAGGTATTGGGCGTACAAGCGTACATAGTATACAGGTACCATGAGTTTGTCGGTATTCAATGAGAATAGTCAAATTCATCTTGAGGGAGAGGGAAGGGAACGTTCATTAATGAAAATCTGCATTTTATGCTGGGATGGAAAGAAACCTGACAGACCCGTGAAGAATTCTATGGATATTGTGCCAAGCGGTTGCTATACACCTACAGGTCAAGTATCCTAAAGGGTGTAGTTTGATGAGACGAAGGATATGAAAAAGAAAGAAAATGACTTACTATACTTTGATAAGAGTGAAGTCATCGCTGCTGAAGGTGTGCATGACTTACGAATGCTCGTATAGATGGATTCTGTGGTTGTGAACGATGTACAATACTGATATGTGGAAAGCCGGCATTCTTTTCGATATTATCATGAACAGTAATGATCTGAAACAAACATCCAGTGGAACTACTGGTAGAATCTTTTGTTGAATGTTGATAAGAGACTGTTTCCGTCAGATAATGTCCATCGGTCTACTCTGATCAATTAAGTCGATTTCATTTTGAAATTGCACAACATTCATGCAGAAGCTATGCATGGCCATAACGTTGAATGAATTCCGCTTGTGGCTGACCTGTCAAGACCTATCAACAGCCTGGAATGTGGGCAAGAGATTAAGGGAATGAGTGTATAATTTGGGTATATATTCGTCGCTTAAGCAAAGTTTGCTGTTGTCTGCGATGTGGGAAACATTAACAATAGGTCATCAATGTCGCGATATGTTTCTGTGATGTACAATTATGTGCGTGCGTGCTCACACATAACTCTTCTTTCGAACAAACCACATGCTCGGAAAGAATTTGTCATTCATTTCTGCGCTTCCGTTATGAGGTTTTAATATACAGGAAAAGGCATTAGGCTTTTCGATGCGAAAATATTCATTTTGAGTAGATTAGAAGTAAAATCCGTGTACGCTTCGACGTTGCCCATAAAGGTTGTTGACTGCGTTAATATCGTCGTCGATTAATTATATAATCCGAGTTGGAATAGAGACAATATGAATGTATGAGGAGCAACGGGATACCAGAGGTATAAACAGTAGGGGGTTCTAAAGGATAAGTTCTGTCGTGTTGCTCGGTAACACTTCTATTCATCTTGTTCACGCTCTCCACACTCCGAGTGGGGTACTTGGAGGGATTTTTTGTCTCTTGTGTGAAATAGGCGTATGTACGTTCGCACGACGTAAAAGTTGGTATTTTTCGTAACATCAAGATTTCGCAGAGAAATTTTCCGAAACATTATCGAACGTCCGTTTAGGTATTCGCATTCCAAAATAGAGAGTATAATGTAGGTAAGTGGCGAAGGCGACTTCCCGCATTTATATTTCGTGCTCGAATGATTGACATTTGTAATTAAGTTTTAATTGTTCGTGGATGGTTTCCGTTTCGTTTTATTTGAAGAAAAAGTAAGTCAACATTTTTGGTTGCGTTCGCCGGCGTGATGCGTGCTCCTGTGTGTTCGTGTAGGTTTCGTGTAAAATGAGATTATTTGTTAAATTCATTAGAACTGGCCGGATACCCGTTCCGGAACAGACCACCCGTATTCGTTGAAAGTGTCAAAACATCCATTTACCGTTTGGGTCTGTTTGATTTTCAACTCTTGTGTAGCTCTTTATTTCGTTTTCTGTGTGTCTGTGTATGCTTTTTAAAAACGCGTCTGCGTCTGTTCGGATTTGGTAAGAGCGAATATCGCGACAGTGGATCGGATGGGATGGAATGGGATGCGATGACGTGCCCTCGAGAATTGTGATAATTGTCTACGATAATCCATTCTGTCGTTGCATTTTCGTTCGGTAGATCTGGCGATCTGTCTTTCGAGAAAGGGCGTATGACTTCTGTAATGAGAGTCGACCAGATCACGGAGAATGTACCATGGACCCGAGACTGGATATTATTGTACCGTCATGTAGTTGCCGACCGTTGTTTTCATTTTGTCCGAAATAGAAAATTCTAGGTTCTTCCCGTGTAGTAACGTTGTGAGGGGGCGCAAAATGACCTGAGGAAGAAACGAACTTGATGCAGCTCAGGAGAGAAGAGAGAGAAATTTGCAAAGCTGGGCTTTTGAACAGAGGGTTTGTTTAGCCATGGTCGTAGCAGGTGCATGTATTTAACCAGGTTCAAACACGGTTTGTGGCAGTTCAGTAAAGGAATTGCCGTTTAATAATGTAATACATGGGCGATGGCAGCTGATGAAAATGTAATAGTGTTAAGCTTTCTCAACAATGAAATATTATGAGCTATAAGATGGCTGGTTTAAAGTACAAAAGTGTGGTGTTCAACCTTTTCAGTGATAAAAGATACTTTGAGTTTAGGGTGCCTATGAACTATATTAATAATTGAATTCGGTGCACGTATTTGAATGTTGTTTTGTAGTCAAGATTGCAGAACTGGAATCGAGGTTAGGGAAAAAGGAATCATTCAGGGTTGTAGAGACGAAGTCGAACTTGAGAGTGAAAAAGAAATCATAGTTCTTCCAAAATCTAAAAAGGCCAAAATTCAGCTTCTTTGGTTTAAAGTCGGAAGTCAGTTTTTCGGCTAGAGCCGAATGAATATTCCCGCTCGAAGTTGATTTCATCGAATACACAATATACGGCTACCCTGGTGGTTGTGGCGAATATATTAAGGACTCCCATCAAGAAATAGTCGAGTGGGTGAAATTATGTTTCAGATTAACATAGTCTGTCATTGCATTATCCTGGCTCCTTCCGGCCGCTGATGCGATACTCGAAAGGGTAGTTTCCGGGGCTCGGGGTGCGGTGTCATGGGGGCCACTTGGCATGCGTGTATCGCCATACGTCCCATCACACCATTGCATTATCCTAGAAGAAGTTGTGATGGATTATATTGACTGGGAATTACATATTGTCATCTTGATTACTTATTGATCTGGGATCATTCTCCAGAAATTGAGAATATATTGTTACCAGAAAATGTTGAACCTAACTTTTGACCTCTTTTTGGTGTGGGAGGGGTGGTTTGGGATTACATAATAACATCCGCAACAAATTCCACCAATCCAATTCATCAGAGATGACAAAATAGAAAAAACGTAGGAAAGTGTCCATCGTTTTGGATGTTATCGTGTCTCAGTACCTGTTCTATATTTTTTTTTAAATTTTGTTTATTGTTTCCCAATAAAGAGGTATGTACTATTATTCAGAAAGATTGGAAGTACATGTTAAGAAGTTCAAGTTGTTGTCAGTGGCTTCATATTTCTAGGAGGGATGGCGTAAAGTTTTGTTACCAGGTTTTCTGTCCAGTGTCGTGATCAATCTTTGACTAGTGTAAGGTGTGTGTGTGTGTGTGTGTGTGTGTGTGTGCACGGAATAACCGTATAAAGGGAGGTCTTGCGTCCGCTGAACACCGGCGTTGTGGGGTCCATTTTCGTTGTGAGGTCTTCGGCTAGGACCCCACAACGTTTTAACCAGATTTTTCGATACTTTGGGCCAAAATAATAGCCTAGAGCTTGATCCCGATTCGTTCTGGAAAAAGTCCCCCCTATGACTATTTTTCCGCTATACACTTTGTGTATCACCAGGTGTAAAGACTCTCAGAAGTATTCGCATTACTACAACGTTCTGAGGCCTCGGTGAAAACGCCGACGCAGTGAGGCCCCACGTTGCCAATTCTCACCATTCCTCTATACCTATGGAGGACGTTGCGAAGGTCGCAAATTGTGGAGTGAAGTTCGCGAGTAGTGGTTTACTCTGAAATCGGATTAAGAACGGGCTTGTAAAGCTAATTTGAAATTGTGTGTATTGGTGCCTGTATTTCGCGGCCGCTGAGAGGTCACACACCTGAATTATTTTAGGTATCGCTGTGGGGCCACTATCTTGTATTCTACCAAGCACTCACTCTTAATTCCAAAATGAGTAGAATCATGATACTACAAAGTCTGAGAATCCACAGTTCATCGACTGAAGTATCAGCATGGGTTATACATGGGTCATTCTCCCAATACTTCAATATTTGTCAAAAAAAAACTAAGAATGTTAGAAAATAATTTTTTTTTGTGAGATAAGTGTAAATCTCTTCTATCATGTCAATCAACCAAAAAGTTCAAAATACATAACCTGACATATAGCTAACTAGCATCCCCAAACTGTGAAATTACGGTCAAAATTCCATCATCGTCTATGTAACCACTCACGGATTTTTCTTAAAAACGCATCACACAGACAGACATTTCTAATAAAAAATTTATGTGGAATGTTTGTTGTGCAAGTCATTTGAGGACGGTGCCCAAAATTTTGACCCCTCAAGAGGGTCTACCAGCTACGTTGAAGTTGTGTAACCACTTTTATTCCTTCGTAGTTTGCACATTTTTATAGTGCTTATTGTGGGTGACATTCGTTTCAGGAAAAAAAGTAGAAACCCTGAATCCTTATAGTTAGAAGGAAGTTATGTCTCGTCCACAAAATAATTTCCAAAAATTCCGAAGTTCATATGGTTATACAAAATGTTTTTTTAACTGAAAATCGACTTTCCGTACTCTAAATTTTCCTTTGTAGACTACAGTAATAAACTGTGAAGCAATTATCACAAGTATTGAATAACCGCATACTTGTAGCAAGCCAACACTGTAGAATATACAAACGTGCTCAGTATTAAATTTTTTCAAAATACTGGCTGCCTACAGTCAATTTATACACAAAATATTCCTTCGTCGTCTACAAGATTTTTTCCCTTCGTCATATCCGAGTAAGACCTCTCAAAAAATCTATCCAAAATATATTTAAATTGATAAGCTTGCCTCTAATCGACTACCTATCGGTAAGGATCCTCGAGTTATCGATTTAATCGATTTTCCTGCATGCATAACACTGAAAATTGAAATAAAGGATCCGGAAAAATTGTATTACGCTTCCCGTATTAAAAATCATATTCCACTGATTGCGTCACGTATCCAATACTGCCGTGTTAAACAAGAACAATCTATGTGCACATTTAGGGAATTTGAGGGTGATTATGATCCGAGTGTATTGGTCTCTGTATTTTGTGGCCGTTGGGAGGTCACACACCTGAATTTTTGCTATCGCTGTGGGGTCACTTACTTCTATCACATGGAGGTGCTTTCAATTTTTCCACTGAGGACTTCGGGAAGACATTCATATGTTTGGAGAGTTAGAATGGTGTGTGGGTTTGTACTCAAGTTAATATCAGTACACTGGTTCGTCTCAATTCGCTGTAAGAAAGCACTTTACCTCGCGTGAAATAATGTGCACCACCACCGGGTGGTAACACAAGGCATGTAGTACACACCAAGAGAGGAGACGTAAATTCCTGTAGAATTCAATTTACCGAGTGCACCACCACCGGATAGTGACACAAGGCTTGTAAAACACACAAAACGAACGACGACCATAGGAAAATGCGACTTCTCAAACAAAATGTAAATATAACACGTAGTAAATAATAAAATCGTCTGACTTGATCCGTAGTAGTATTCATTTCCATTTCGGAAAGAGAAACACAACAAAACGAGCACAGGTAATAGGTATGCAGTACTAATACACAGTAACGTCAGAAAACCGAGCACAATAACGTGCAGCATGGAGCACAATAACAGAATGCGAGGTCCCGATCCAAATTCGAGAACTGGACTTCCCCCACTGGGTTCCGTCTTGTACGTCCATGGTCACACGTGGACCAATGGAGATATATTTCATAGTAGTACGTGGACCAATGAGGGGGCCGAAACCCACTACAGGGGGCGAGCCGCATACTCAAATGCGTCCCAATTATCGTCACAGGCGGGGTCTATCCTAACAGGTAGGGAAAAGCCGAGTTTGAGCAGAGCGTTGAAAGGTTGATTAATCACAGTTGATTATTACAATTAATTAATACAGTTGAATCATATTGGAGTTGTATTAAATTATTGTTATTACTATTATTATTATCATAAATTTCCACTAAGTCGAGTCGAAAAGAACTGAGTGTAATGGTCTCTGTATTTTGTGGCCGTTGGGAGGTCACCCACCTGGATTTTTGCTATCGCTGTGGGGTCACTTACTTCTATCACATGGAGGTGCTTTCACTTTTTCCACTGAGGACTCAGGGAGGACATTGCAAGGATTGGAGAGGTAGAATGGTCTGTGAGTTTGTACTCAGTTATTATCAGTACCCTGGTTAGTCTTGATTTGCAGTAACAAATCACTTTTCCTCGTATTGAGAGTGATTATGATCTGAGTGTATCGGTCTCTGTATTTTGTGGCCGTTGGGAGGTCACACACCTGGATTTTTGCTATCGCTGTGGGGTCACTTACTTTTATCACATGGAGATGCTTTCACTTTTTCCACTGAGGACTCTGGGAGGACATTGATAGGATTGGAGAGGTAGAATGGTCTGTGAGTTTGTACTCAGTTATTATCAGTACCATGGTTAGTCTCCATTTGCAGTAAGAAAGCACTTTACCTCGTATTGAGGGTGATGAAGATCCGAGTGTATTGGTCTCTGTATTTTGTGGCCGTTGGGAGGTCACACACCTCGATTTTTGCTATCGCTGTGGGGTCACTTACTTCTGTCGCATGGAAGGGCCTTCACTTCCTCCACCGAGAACTCTGGGAAGACATTCAAATTTTAGGAGAGTTAGAATGGTCTGTGAGTTTGTACTCAGTTATTATCAGTACCCTGGTTAGTCTTGATTTACAGTAAGAAAGCACTTTACCTCGTATTAAGGGTGATTATGATTCGTGTGTATCGGTCTCCGTATTTTGTGACCGTTGGGAGGTCACACACCTGAATTTTTGCTATCGCTGTGGGGTCACTTACTTCTATCGCATGGAGGTGCTTTCACTTTTTCCACTGAGGACTCAGGGAGGACATTGCAAGGATTGGAGAGGTAGAATGGTCTGTGAGTTTGTACTCAGTTATTATCAGTACCCTGGTTAGTCTTGATTTGTAGTAAGAAATCACTTTTCCTCGTATTGAGAGTGATTATGATCTGAGTGTATCGGTCTCTGTATTTTGTGGCCGTTGGGAGGTCACACACCTGGATTTTTGCTATCGCTGTGGGGTCACTTACTTTTATCACATGGAGATGCTTTCACTTTTTCCACTGAGGACTCTGGGAGGACATTGATAGGATTGGAGAGGTAGAATGGTCTGTGAGTTTGTACTCAGTTATTATCAGTACCATGGTTAGTCTCCATTTGCAGTAAGAAAGCACTTTACCTCGTATTGAGGGTGATTAAGATCCGAGTGTATTGGTCTCTGTATTTTGTGGCCGTTGGGAGGTCACACACCTCGATTTTTGTTATCGCTGTGGGGTCACTTACTTCTGTCACATGGAAGTGCCTTCATTTTCTCCACTGAGGACTCTGGGAAGGCATTCAAATGTTTGGGAAGATAAAATGGTCTGTGAGTTTGTAGTCAGTTATTATCAGTAGACTGGATAGTCTCAATTCGCTGTAAGAAAGCACTTTACCTCGTATTGAGGGTGGTTAAGAACTGAGTGTATTGGTCTCTGTATTTTGTGGCCGTTGGGAGGTCACACACCTGGATTTTTCCTATCGCTGTGGGGTCACTTCTATCACATGGAGGTCCTTTCACTGTTTCCATTGAGGACTCTGGGAGGACATTGAAATGTTCGGAAAGTTAGGATGGTCTGTGGGTTTGTACTCAGTTATTATCAGTAGACTGGTTAGTGTCAATTTGCAGTAAGAAAGCACTTTACCTCGTATTGAGGGTGAATAAGATCCGAGTGTATCGGTCTCTGTATTTTGTGCCCGTTGGGAGGTCACACACCTGAATTTTTACTATCGCTGTGGGGACCCTTACTTCTGTCACATGGAAGTGCCTTCATTTTCTCCACTGACGACTCTGGGAAGGCATTCAAATGTTTGGGGAGATAGAATGGTCTGTGAGTTTGTAGTCAGTTATTATCAGTACACTGGTTGATCTCAATTCGCTGTAAGAAAGCACGTTTCCTCGTATTGAGGGTGATAAAGATCTGAGTGTACCGGTCTCCGTATACTGTGGCCGTTGGGAGGTCACACACCCGAATTTTTGGTATCGCTGTGGGGCCACTTCATTCTATCACATGGAAGTGCATTCACTTTCCTCACTGAGAACTCTGGGAGGACATTGCAAGGATTGGAGAGGTAGAATGGTCTGTGAGTTTTTACTCAGTTATTATCAGTACCCTGGTTAGTCTTTATTTGCAATAAGAAAGCACTTTACCTTGTATTAAGGGTGGTTAAGAACTGAGTGTATTGGTCTCTGTATTTTGTGGCCGTTGGGAGGTCACACACCTGGATTTTTCCTATCGCTGTGGGGTCACTTCTATCACATGGAGGTCCTTTCACTGTTTCCATTGAGGACTCTGGGAGGACATTGAAATGTTCGGAAAGTTAGGATGGTCTGTGGGTTTGTACTCAGTTATTATCAGTAGACTGGTTAGTGTCAATTTGCAGTAAGAAAGCACTTTACCTCGTATTGAGGGTGAATAAGATCCGAGTGTATCGGTCTCTGTATTTTGTGCCCGTTGGGAGGTCACACACCTGAATTTTTACTATCGCTGTGGGGACCCTTACTTCTGTCACATGGAAGTGCCTTCATTTTCTCCACTGACGACTCTGGGAAGGCATTCAAATGTTTGGGGAGATAGAATGGTCTGTGAGTTTGTAGTCAGTTATTATCAGTACACTGGTTGATCTCAATTCGCTGTAAGAAAGCACGTTTCCTCGTATTGAGGGTGATAAAGATCTGAGTGTACCGGTCTCCGTATACTGTGGCCGTTGGGAGGTCACACACCCGAATTTTTGGTATCGCTGTGGGGCCACTTCATTCTATCACATGGAAGTGCATTCACTTTCCTCACTGAGAACTCTGGGAGGACATTGCAAGGATTGGAGAGGTAGAATGGTCTGTGAGTTTTTACTCAGTTATTATCAGTACCCTGGTTAGTCTTTATTTGCAATAAGAAAGCACTTTACCTTGTATTAAGGGTGGTTAAGAACTGAGTGTATTGGTCTCTGTATTTTGTGGCCGTTGGGAGGTCACACACCTGGATTTTTCCTATCGCTGTGGGGTCACTTCTATCACATGGAGGTCCTTTCACTGTTTCCATTGAGGACTCTGGGAGGACATTGAAATGTTCGGAAAGTTAGGATGGTCTGTGGGTTTGTACTCAGTTATTATCAGTAGACTGGTTAGTGTCAATTTGCAGTAAGAAAGCACTTTACCTCGTATTGAGGGTGAATAAGATCCGAGTGTATCGGTCTCTGTATTTTGTGCCCGTTGGGAGGTCACACACCTGAATTTTTACTATCGCTGTGGGGACCCTTACTTCTGTCACATGGAAGTGCCTTCATTTTCTCCACTGACGACTCTGGGAAGGCATTCAAATGTTTGGGGAGATAGAATGGTCTGTGAGTTTGTAGTCAGTTATTATCAGTACACTGGTTGATCTCAATTCGCTGTAAGAAAGCACGTTTCCTCGTATTGAGGGTGATAAAGATCTGAGTGTACCGGTCTCCGTATACTGTGGCCGTTGGGAGGTCACACACCCGAATTTTTGGTATCGCTGTGGGGCCACTTCATTCTATCACATGGAAGTGCATTCACTTTCCTCACTGAGAACTCTGGGAGGACATTGCAAGGATTGGAGAGGTAGAATGGTCTGTGAGTTTTTACTCAGTTATTATCAGTACCCTGGTTAGTCTTTATTTGCAATAAGAAAGCACTTTACCTTGTATTAAGGGTGGTTAAGAACTGAGTGTATTGGTCTCTGTATTTTGTGGCCGTTGGGAGGTCACACACCTGGATTTTTCCTATCGTTGTGGGGTCACTTCTATCACATGGAGGTGGTTTCACTTTTTCCACTGAGGACTGTGGGAAGGCATTCAAATGTTTGGGGAGATAGAATGGTCTGCGAGTTTGCACTCAATCATTATCAGTACACTGTTTAGTCACAATTCGCAATAAGAAAGCACTTTACCTTGTATTAAGGGTGGTTAAGAACTGAGTGTATTGCTCTCTGTATTTCGTGGCCGTTGGGAGGTCACACACCTGAATTTTTGCTATCGCTGTGGGGTCACTGTCGTGTATTCTACCAAGCACTCATCTTAATTCCAAAATGAATGTTTTTTATGTAACTTGGAGGATTTACGAGTATTATGTTAGTCAAATGGAATCTATCCAGAAATCAAACATTGGACAGTTGTTGTAGTTGTAGTTGGTTAACGATTGACGCCAGAAAAGTGAAATTTGAGCAATTTGGAACTGAGGTATGCGATACTCACGAAAAATAGTGTTATGTAACCTAATAAGGCCCAGCCTGGTACGATCAATTGATTCATCATTTCAGGTATAACTTACTCATAAATTCCTAGTTGCTTAACATTTTATTTATCGAATTTCAGGTCAGGCTTATTAGGTATTAGGTGGCCCAGCCTTCGTTGGTGGGCTGGATTTATCAAGTTTGGAAAAAGGGGTATTTTTATTAGAAGTTCTGAGGAACATAGAGCGGTCTAGAAAAATTTCAAGCTAGCCACTTTTTAAATATTGCAATCGACGACTATAACACGAAGAAGGAAAAACATGAAATCACTTACGTACATGAAAGTCTGGAGAGCCAAGACCTTAAACCAGGGCCTTATTGAGCTCACCTACCTTGATACGCGCATGAGGATCACGTCTCACACACGACTCACCTGAGCATGTCATACATGCGAAGACTCTTGTAAGCTGATATTTCGATTTATGGTCATTATCAGGGCTGCAATTTTTATGCACAAAAAATAGCGAAATATGCGCATATTTTATGCACCGAATTCAGTCTAAATAATATGCCGAAAATATGCGTCAAAATTGTAAGATATGCGTAAATATGTAAATAAATATGGGTATTGGGTATATTGTTTCAAAAGAAAAATTAAATTGGATACACTGAGACAATTTTTATCATAGTTTAAAATGATCCAGCCAAGTATCTCCTTAAGAGTCCAATCTTCTTTTAATAGGAGATGCACCCAGGGGATAATGCACCTATTCGTAATTTCTTGGTGATTGATGAATGTTATGCAGGCAAGAGAAACGCTATCTCACATGCAAAAGAACATATTTTTCTAAAAGCTTGTCTACTAATTCATTAACCATTAGGTCTTCACAATTTTTTTTTGGAGTCGGACATCATTCTCAACATTACAAAAATAATTTTTTGTGGGGAAGAAATTGAAAAATAAGCAGAATTCGTGCAAAATACGCGGTAAATGCCAAAATATGTGAAATATGCATGATGAAGTGCTGCTTCATTGACTCAGAATTCTGTGATTCGTGAACATCTTTTGATACTTATACCTATACGCCATAGATAAAAATACGAGTATACATTCGCATAAAAATTGCAGCCCTGGTAATTATAATAGAATCTTCCAATTCTAAATTCTTTGTTTCCCCTTTCAAGATATAATTTGCTGATTCTTAAATTTTGAAAATAAATGACCTAAATGACTGTTAAACACTTTATTACAACATACTACACCCCTCCCCCCCAAAAAAACCACCAACGCAGATGAATGTAGGCCAACACTACTGATAAAATTACCCCCAAAAAATTTTCCAGCGACGCCACTGGTTAAAATTCATGATAACGGCCCACGAACACACATCAAATACATTATCGGACTATACACATCTTTATACCAATATGAGTTAGCTGTAACGACAGGCCACGCTGTTAGTCGCTGCGGTTCAAAAAATGTATGAGTTTTTCGCGTATTTAGTTCGGTGTCTGGAATGTTGTCCTAAGCGGCAACGTTGCACATTGTGTATCAAAAATGGCCTCAGAACGTACATGATTTTCGGAAATACAGCTAAAACGGTTGACCCCACAACGCCGTCCAGTTCCGCATTCACGGGTGTATTTCATACACACACGTGAGACCTCATAACGTACGGTTTTTCTCTATTCTTTATTTTTGAGTGTAAGTGAAATCAGTGTTAGCGGTTTTGTAGAAAAACACCGATATTCTGGTGTGTACAGTGTCGCCAACGTTCTAACAGCATTTTAAAGCGCTTTTTCAAGAGACCCCATAACGTACGGTTACACCGGAGGACCTCCCTTTGTACGGTTATTCCGTATAGGTGTGTGTGTGTGTGTGTGTGTGTGTGAGAGGTACATTTTTCAGCACCATGAATAGCAATACTGGTAGAGTTTTGATTCCTGAACACGATCCAGGTGCCAGATCGTAGGCATTGGCGCATGTGATGGTACAATTTTTGAATTCCGTAGAAAAGGAAATTCTTGAAACTGTTTTGTCTATAGTCGTGGGCAGTGGCGATCTAGAAGTTTTCCAAGGAGGGTGTTTTGAAAATAAAACTTTTTCCACCTCCGCCTCGCAAAAAACCGAGATGTATGTCATTTAAAATAGTTTCTAAAGACAAGTTTTATAATGTGATCAAATCGTTTCAAAATGAACGTACACGTTTACTGAATTTTTATATAATGTGCTTTTGCAATGTTTTTTTTTCCTTCTTTGGCCCGAAGAGGGTGTCCGAACCCTCAAAACACCCTCATAGATCCGCCACTGGTCGTGGGTATCAGTGCGTTTGCCAAGGACAAGATGTCTATTGTTGAGGACGAAAGTCGTCCTCCGCCTTAATATTCTCAGTTTTTGGAGATAAATGTGGATTTATTTATTAGTCTCCAACACACTTTGCAGTCGAGGTATTAAGTCATAATGAAGCTAGCCAGAACAAAGAATCAAGATGTCGCATGTTTCGATGAGTCGCATAATTTTCAAAAATTCTCTGGGAAGTTCTTGAAACTGTTTTGTCCGTGGTCATGGATATCAGTGCTTTTGTCACGGACAAGATGTCTATTGTCGTGGACAAATGTCGCCACTTTCCCGAAATGTTAATTTTCTTACTCTGTAAACTTGTGCATTCTGTACTACCTATAAGCCATGTATGCCTACAGTTTCCAATTTTACCACCAGGAACATAGAAACAAATTTTCTGATGATCGAAAGGAAAGGTATGTAATGCGATCTAAGTACGATAACCCTACATTTGCTTGTGGTAGTGCGTTATTTTTGTATACTGCATTTCACGGGTCATTTTTGAATTTTCTCCTCTGTGCGTCGCTTCGCGTAAAATTGAACCGATAAAAGGGAAAATACATTCAACTTGGGTTTAGGGTATTTCATTCGAGTATTCCGGTGGGTTGCTCGAGCACCCGAGCGACACTATACCGCCATTACTGCAAAGGGAAAGCAAAATCAACTGGACGATTCTCTAGATTTGCCGACTAGTGATTTAAAATACTCCTCCTCCTCCTCTCCCCAGGAACTCTGATGTTTCTCTCACCGTTCTCTTAGTGAAAGCCAATTTTAGCTCATGACTCTCATACATCAGTCGAGGAGAAATAAGCATGGACATACCGTCCCGACTATTCTGTATCTGGAAACCAGTGATCTAGTGGAACTGCATGGGCACGCGGCGAAGAGCGTCACAAGTTATTTTGGGAAGCAATGGTTATCATTCCAATATCTTGTAGTCAGATGGAGGGAAATACTTTAGTTGGTGTTGAGCATTGAGTAGTTTCGAAGTCCCTCCGGCCTTTATATAACTCATTTATGGACTTGCAACTTGGAGACTAACATCGGAATGTGGTAACATATCCAGTTTTAAGGAGGATGTTCGGGAAGTAATCCCCATCGATTGACCGTCCAAAATATAGAAAATTTCCCTTAAAACTTTTTGAAAAATTGAAAATATTTTGCTCCTCGAAAAAGTATTTATCACCTTTAAGGGTCAACATCGTGAAATCTCCTTCTCCCCTCCCCCCTCTATAAAGTAATTTTGGTACCGTCTGCAGTTGGCCGAGTGGATAGCGTGTTGGTCTCAGAATCCGAAGGTCTCGGGTTCGAGCCCACATAGCAACTCGCCGGAATTTTCGACTTAGGCCGGTTCTTCATCCAGAAGGGAAGAGGGCTAAGACAGCCCTAACAACCTCCCCGACATCTCTGAAGTAATGCTCGAAAGGGCGGATTCCAGGACTCGGGTGGAGAGCAAATTAGGAAAAAGAGGCCTGTCTGGTAAAATTTGTCTATAAGACGGCTGAATACGAGATTCATCGGATAAGTTCGTTGGTGAGAGTGGTTCAGGAGAAAATGAGTATGTCATTATCAAGCATAAGTGAAACCGGGAAGGATTTGGATCCGCTGTGGCCGGTACTGGGAAAAACTGAACGACTGGAGGAAGCTGTAGGAGCGGAGTTAAAATCTACGCATCTATCCGCTTTCCAATTTCTATTCTCTGGCGCTGGGAAGTGCAGATGTCTTCATGTAGTGCGTGCGGCCAACGGTACGCCGATCCCTACGTACGGTCGCCGGAACTTGACTTTAAATTTGAGTTTTCAGCTCTCAATAACGTGGGAATTTATAGACCCATAATCGGAGCAGATCTGCTCCATCATCACAGCCTCATTCCTGACATCCGCAACCGCATCCTTATCGTCGAATGTCGGTCTGAAGATAGTCCAACGCTTGGAATTTCCTCTTTGTCTCCTACCTCTTCTTCATTCTACAATCTGCTTAAAGATTATCCTCGACTCACTCTTCCTCCAGATTCTAACATTCCGCCAATTCAACACCCGATCCGAAATCGCATCATTACCAAGGGTCTCCCTATCTCCCCTTGACCTCGTCGCTTGTCTCAACTCTTCCAAAACATTGTCAATGTGGGCATCTGTCGTCCCTCTTCTAGCCCCTGGGCAAACTCTGCAATTGCCGCACGCGCAACTTTCATGTTATCCTTTCTAAAAGTTTTCAAGCGTTTTTTTTTTGTTTTCAAGTGTGCTCAGCTGCCAAGTTCAATTTCTTTTCATGTTTCTATGTTTGGATTCCTTCGTCTCTACCGCAGTAGGTAATTTCAGGATCTTCGAGGACTGTAAATACTGGAAAACAGGCTCTGTTAGCGATTACCAGAAGAAAAATGATAGTATCCCTGAAACTTGGATCTCGTATTCTGCGAACGAAATTAAACCAGAGTGTCTAGAGCTTGTCTCCGCGTACTCAAAGTGCACAACAACACTTTCAAGGTGAATGAAGCATGCGTGTGGTAGAGCATGGAGAAGTGTGAAATGTATCCATCTCGGTCGCCATTTCTTACAGTATAATGTACGTTTTTCATGCGCTGATTTTGCCGTATTTGTCGTCTTCGTTTTGTCAATATTCGCGCGAGTGTTAGTGCGACAGCATTTTTTCATGCGACTGTTAAGGCCACTTCTGGTTCTGCATTTATAATTAACGCCGAGTGGCGAACGTTTCGTTGACTTATTGGGATATAGGTATGTGAGATTCTTTTCGCGTCCATCTTTCCACGATTTCCTGATGTCCTCTTTTCCCTTCGAACTGGGCCGCTCCTTCGCAGTAGCTTCTGCCCTCCTATGTAATCACTCTGTGGTCAGTGTAGTCGTGTAGCTGTGCCCACGCCACGTGTCCGCAGGATCCATTTAATATTCCAGCGTTTGCTGGTTTCAAATGTGTCTGCGAAGAATTCGCTGCCGATCGAACCGCTGCTGTACCGTCGGCAGTGCATTAGGTCCCTTGAGTAATCTGTATCTCCTTCTGTACTGCACCTATATACGTACATCTAACTGATCTTAATCTCACCTGCATAATAAGGAAATTAGTTCTGCTGGTCGTTTCTTGTCATTTCATTTTCAGAATCGCGAATACACACCGCTTCTGTTCCGCATCTGAGCATAAAAAAAAACGTCAAGCTCGCGTAAAAAATAATTTAAAAAGAGTGTTCTTGTAATATTGTATGTGTTCGTATATTCTACTACTTTGGAATGCGATCGCTGCTTCCTGAGGATAGCGACCGAACTGCTTCTCTCCGCACATAAAGCGAAAACTTCGAACCCTGTTATTAATTACGTTTATCCCAATATTCATCAGCAGCTCGGTACAATGTCGGACCTTTGGTAATACGTTAATTGCAGAAGAATGCTGAACCTGCAATCCGGTTTGGCGGCGTAAAATTTATTTTATTTTTACATTTTGCGTACACATTAGTTTGTTTACAGTGTCGAAGGCATTTGTGGAATAGAATCCGAGCTTGGAATGAATGTTGTTTGCCATCATTTTGATGTACAACTTTTATTGAATCTTCGATTGTATAAATAAAAATTTGAAAAAAAAAAAAGATAGGTCGAGAGTAGTACGCTACATAAAATTATTTAAACGCTATTGGACGCCATAAAAAGGATACACATTGGAATCTGTAAAACTGGCTTTTAGCATTAGTTCGTCTATACATAGTTGCCTGTCTAATGATTCCGAATAACTGAGGCTATGGTAACATTGTAAACACTCTCCGTTTCTTCTCATCATGGAATCGGTTTAAATTTATTCCGGAGAGAAGAAAACGGTTAGAATGGCTGCAGTTTTACGATTTTCGTTAGTTGAATATACATGAAACGGTTTTACGACTTACATTGTTTTGTGCCACCTGTAATTCCACAAGTATGGGTTACAGTGGTTCTCAAAACCAAGACTGACCGGACGATAGACTTGGTGAAAATTAATTTTTAAAAGTAATTCGGGTGTAAATTGATGTCCAGTTCTTAACGACGATAAGAAAAGAGCAATATAGTTGCTGTGCACGTTAGATTTAGGTGTGGAGCTTGTAGAGAATATGATCGGACTGTTCCATGTTGTTGAACGTCGGTGTAATTATTCTACACTTGTTATTAATTTGTGTCTCCGGGGCTATAATGCAGTAAAGTCCTGAAAGCACCCATTAGTGAAGAAGCCTTAGTACGAAGATGCGTTGGAAATTAATGTTCTAGAGGTTTTTAAAAATTATTCGTCATTAATGATACACGCAGACTGACTTGAATTCGTTTACTGAGGCTGCGTGACACGCTTGTATCATTGAACTGTACTGTGGAATGGGGTGTATGTTCGCCTTGATAGAGCTGACTTGGTATATGATGTTACGAAAATGAACACCCGAGTAGAAAAGGTTGACAGTAGGTAAGTACTTTGTGGAGCTATGGAGCTACAAGAACATCATGTGTCTCAAACTGTGGCGATTAACTGTAATTCAGTCTCAGGCTACTAAAGGTAGACAGGGCAGTGGCAACTGAATCGTTCTGTTTAGCCTACGAAAACTGTCATAGGTAGGCAAAGGAATTCTTCCTGCCATTTAATGGCAGTTTGGCGAAGACTCAAGGTGCAAGTAATAATGGTCATTCAACAGCTTTTCAATATCAGGAAACTGATCGCACTGGCGAAACCAGACGTTTTGATCAAGAGTGCTACTTTTCAAACATGGTATGGTAGGACGTATGGCGATGCACGCATGCCAAAGTGGCCCCTATGACACCGCACCCCCGCCCACAGGAACTACCCTTTCGAGTATCGCATCAGTGACCGGAGGGACGTCAGTGACCGGAAAGATCTTTTCAAACATATGGTACCGCCTTTTTCAAGTTTGTAAAATTTACGTTTACCCCTAGACCCCAACCCCGGCTCTGGTTGGCCGAGTGGATAGCGCATTGGTCTCGGAATCCAGAGGTCCCGGGTTCGAGCCCTCATTACAACTCGCTAGATTCCGACCTAGGCCGGTTTTTCGGCCAGAAGGGAAGAGGGCTAAGACAGCCCTAACAGCCTCCTCGACGTCTCTGAAGTAATGCTCGAAAGAGTGGATTCCAGGGCTTGGGTTGAGAGCAAATGATAGAAGACCCCCACCCCCTTGTAAAATGATACTCCATTCTGTATCGGGCAAATTTTTCGAAAGTGAAAATCCAGCAATACAAAGTATGCCAGTGTCATAAACATAGAACAATGGTCTTTTTTTGTTTTCTTTTGTTTTGTTTTTGTAACATGAACACGTGTATGCCAGTGTACACCGTCTGGTTCCACCAATGACTGACAAGAACGTTTACTGATGCTTTGCTGCGTGGAATTATCATTCTCAACTGACCCAAGATCCAATCAGGCAAAACTCACTACTGATCTGATGACACCTGGTGGAAGTCCATTGGGATTTTCTTTAGTTGACATTTCAGTCACTTGGTGCACTTCAGTTAGACTTCGATTCAGCTATTTAGGAATTTAAAGAGTAAGAGTACTCTACACAATGTACCAGATGTAAATGCTCAAAAAATAATAATAATAATAATAATAAGGTGAGATACGGGAGACGTAATGAAGCTATATTTGGATACTCTGAACAGGGAAAATTGTTTGCCTTTTTGCATCGTCTCAGTTTTTTCTGTTGCTGAGACGTTATTAAACTTAACAAACTCTTGTACACGTTGCGAAAATAAGCGCTACTACGATGCTTCGCCCTCTTATTACTGTTTTATTACAATTTTCCTGGCCAAGCTGTTAATGCCTAGTACTTACTAATCAGAGTTGGTATCAGTTCACGGTGCCGTACCTCTTTTTCATTCCCCTGTTCCGTATTTAATAGTTTCAAAATAAGATCGTAAAATAGTGGACTGTCTACTTAAGGTGCTATAATATTGACAAAAATATCGAAAATTTATTCAGCGAAACCTGTTTCGCTAACACTTTTGGAAACCACAACTCATCGCAGGTTGGAGACAGTATAAGTGGATTTACATTTTACGTTTCGTTTTCATTGAAGAATAACCTAAAAGGTATAAAAGCTTTCGAAAATATGTAAAAGAAAGAATAGTAATACTGCTCGGTCTAGCTGAATGGGTCTAATATCATCTTTCTGATTATCGTGTAACTTATATCGTAGAGATAATTCCGTCTTTACCAGAGCATCTTGTGTGAGTTCAATGTTCGCAGGTAGAGCTAGCTAAACTAAACGGAGAATATGTTTTTTTCCTCATTCATTTTGGTTCCTCGGTGGTTGTTTCTGTTCGTTCGATTCCAACAGATGGTTTCAAAATCAACGTCTCTGTGTGCGCTAATGATAAGTGGGGATTTTGCCATTTTCCCACTAAAAGCCACGTTTCTCCGACTTAGGTACCCACTTTTCATCGCAATTTTGAATCATGGGCCACTTTTGTCACTTGATTGTGGTTTACCGCACTTTTCTAAAACTTTATCGCTCTCTGTACAGTAAAATATCGTGTGCCACTCATGCAGATAAGTGGAACATGTCTTCTGCAATTTACTTCACTATAGACTTCGCCTTGTTTCGCAAAATTTGTACTCAGTTGTCAATTTCCACTTTTGTTGTTCTAGTTGCATGATATACCTACTATTTTCTTTACTTAATCGATCACAGTAAGTTTTTAAAACTACATAATAGTATGATGTAAGTAGCAGTTTACTGATTCTTTAGATTTTCAGATTCAGCTCGCATTCTTTCTGATTAACGAGCTCAAATGAAAGAGAGAACGTTGGATTGTCTATTAACAATTAAATATTGTAGTAAACTGCATGGTAATGAAGTGGGCTGTATCATCATTCCAAAAATATTAATTACTTTAGCACACAAGGCAAGTGCCAGGTATCAAAATTATTTGGTAGAGCGAGCTGAAAAGAAAAAGGAAGAAGAAATAGTAAAATCTGAGAACTAAGCCGAGAAGGTAGCTCTGTTTAAAGAAATAGACAAAGAAATGTCCAGAAGGAAAAAGGAGGGATCCCTACTTCATTAGGCTTTCGAAGCTGTGATTTCTTGTTTTATCAACAAAAACATACAGCAGACTTGCAGCCAACTGATGAATCAAAGAATGATAGTTTGTAGCTTTCAGCACGCAGGAAAATTGCCAACATTCAAACATATGAAATGTAAAAAATAAGTGTAGACAGAATTGTAAGATAGAAAATGTTTGACATTGATGAAAAATACCTGAGTGCCGAGAAAATGCCGGAAGAATCTAGAGTTGCCTAAGATCTCAGGCAATTGCCGGAGGGTTGGTAACACTGGTATATTACACCATAACACGTGCCCATAAAAGTGTTTCACGCGTCTCTGATAATGATTTTTATGAAAAAATGCAAAGAGCAAAAGTTGTAGCTCTCTTCATTTCATATCAGATGAGCTTAAATTTTGGATTTTTTAAATAACTTTTTTCCTCATCATCTCCCCCATGTCCTGTTTTCGTCCAAATCCACTAATCAGTGAGCAGAATTATGTTGTTTTCGATGGCAGTCACCTGCAGCAACTTTTTTGCGTACATATCTATGCGAATATCATTTGATTCATAATTTCGGCTTATATCGGAGAACTTTGTGAAGACAAAGGTAGGCTTTCCTTGAACCTGGTATAGGCCTGGATGGGTCTTTGAATACCCTCGCTCAGTTTTCAAGTTACTCAATGGTCGGAATTATGCCGCGTGCGAGTCTAACCCTTGGCCGCAGAATTTCCCAACTTATAGCCTTCAAAGTGTTTGCGGAGGTTGTAAGATTCAAGGTAACAAGAAAAATTGAAGTTTTCAACGGATGTAATTTAGGTACTGATGATCTTCATATGAATATCTTCTCCTTGTTGGAGAGATCTTGAACGAGCGGCTCATAGATCTTGTATAACTCTCTGACTTGTTTCCGGGACATTCATCATGTAGAGAAGTTGGTGCATTTCCGATGGAAATCAAGCTTTGGAAGCCGGTATATCTGATAGCCGCGAATTGACGTTGTCGTTTCTGAGTATCGAAGCCAGAGATAGAGACCGAGTTATGTTCGATGTAGAAACTGGGCAGGGTAGCATCTGAAGATCCAGATCTTGGATTTTTTCTGACGGTTCAGTTCATTTTATTGAATAAGGTGCCACGGAAGGGGTGATCGATTATGAATAGGACATGATCCGCATACAGCCTGCCATAACGGAAAAGTGAGCCGACATGACTCGATGACTATGGACGTTCTAGGTTTTGATGACTTCAATTTACCCAGGAGAAGATGTTGCAGAGATTGCAACCATGGGAGCTTCTCAGTTAGTTCCCGAGTTCTAGTTACTCTAGTTGGGGGTAGAAGGCCAGTTTTCAGTATATTACGAGGTCTATTTGTCCCCACATCAGCATTCTACAGATAGCTACAGCCGTGCGTCTGGAAAATTGTAAACTGGCCGTCGTATTACTTGGTTTTCATACGTAGCGTCGTTGTATCGTGAAGTTGCGGAGTCGCTTCGGGTTTCTGTCCTCTTTTGAGTCGTTATCCTATGTGCTGCGGTTGGAAGAATTCTAAATTGAAACGACCTCGTTCGACTTCGAAGAATTTTGTTCGAATTCTTGAAAGTTGTACTTCACGCGGAGATACGTGCACTCCGGCACGCCGGTTGCTTAATTACTGTTAGATCTTGATCGCATGCAGTCGTTACGCACGAATTTCAGGAGCTGGAATGAGATTCCTTTTCGAGATCGAGTAGGTGTGTACTTCCAGGGTGCTCATTGTTCGGCCCCGCGCACTTTCCGTCTCGTGTCTTCGAACGTTTATTTTTTTATACGAAACTTTTCCGACCCGAAGTATCGCATCTTGGACGAGGATCGAGGTGTGCACCGCGTTCCTCTCCAGTAATTAAGTTTGGCAGCGAGTTATTCGCGACCTATTTAGCTGTGCGAGATTCGTAGCAGTCGATTAGGTTCGAATCCTTGTCGACCATTGGCGTTCCATGTAGCCTAGGTGTAGCAGCAGCGTATCGTTTCTGAATACAAAAAACGAGTAATTGAAAGTGAAAAGTGGCCAGTTAGACCAGCCTCCGAAGCTGAATCGTTCGTGATCGTTGCTAATTACTTGCGCGAACGCTGGACGACTGTGGAAAACATGTATTCGGACTGCAGCGTCCAGAGTGCAGTATTCTTACAGCAAGTGCAGCGCGATGTCGAACATCGCATCGGCCGTATCAATCAACCGGTTCCAATGTTCGCGTTTATGTCATACGGTGACGTCATCAAAACTGTGCTAATGAAGTATCATCTCAGCGTTTGTCTCCGTTCGGATGTGGAAAGATATTCCGTTCACCTTCTGCTCTTCGTTACGCGCTGATAATACTGATAATCTGATTGGAACCTTGCATTCCATATGTTCGGATTACGGGGTCGCTATTTATTCACTGAACGCGATGCGGCGCGACAGCATTGGTCAGTTGGTCTGCTGTTCAGTCTTCAGTCCCTAGGTTGCGTTATTCCTGTGCTAATATGTGTTTTTGCCACTCAGGATTCACTTGATCAATTGTGAGGGCGCATGGAATAAAGGACTTTCCGACCGAAATTTCTTCTTTCACTTTTTCGCTCTCTTTTATGTAGAAAATCCTCGGAAAACGGATGAAAGTGCCCTCAAGCCCTTCACTTCAGAATTTAGGGAGATATCTCATTTGTAAGGCAATGAGGTCAACGTTGCGGAAAATAGTTGGAACGCAGTACATAAGAAACATATTTTTCGTTTCTCTGACCATTGTGTGAGAACCTCTGGAAAGTCATCATTCGTCAGCAGGTGCCGTACTTATAGCCGGACGTTTGCGATCGCGGTTTCCGACGCGCGACTTTCCTGGGCAGGGTTAGTCCAGACCACCTTTTTTGACTGAAATCTCAAGGTATAGCCATACTGTCGGCATCAAGTTTCCCTTTAATAAGGTAAATAAACTTACACCTCAGCTAAATGGATTTAATTTTACCAGGTTGCTAAAGAATTTGAGATTTTTGTGGTTAGAAAATCTTACGCCTTCCCCTTCTTCCCGAGCAGGAGAAGCGCGGGACAGCAACCCGAAAATGCTGAAGAGCAGAAGCGGATGGAACCGGGTGTTGGCCTTTGGCTCGACCATCATGAGGAAGAAGATGCAGACCGAGTGGTTGAGGCAGAGGACCGACGGACCAAGCGTCCAAGCTCGGCCTACACCATCGAACCGAACGACTCTGTACCATACTAGAAGAGCTGCTGCATCACCACACATACCAAGACGAAAATATGAGGGGTGAGTGAATAGAAAGCGTGTCCGGCTGTGGGGAACCTGATATTTCCAGGCTAGTGATGGGAGCGCGAACCTTGGTCAGTCGGAGACTCCATGGTGGCCCGCGAAGATGAAATAGGGGCTCGGGCCGACCTCAAAGAGTCTCTCCGGCCACTGATGCGATACTCGGAAGGGTAGTTTCCGGGGTCGGGGGTGCGGTGACTCAAAGGGCCACTTGGGCATGTGTGCATTGCCATACGTCCCACCACACCACCCTTCCTTCCTGCCCGCTGTTCAGTGCTCGTAAACCACAATAAAAAAATTGAGGTCTTAGGTCAGACGAAGATAGTTTCAATATTATGTAATTTTCCTCCTGATTTCAGATTTGACCTCACAGAATTTCGCTGAAACAATTTTTCACCGTCAAGCGATTTTCAAAACTCATTAATGCTGATTTCCGAATCTCATCGATGGTCAGTTGTGAGGTTTGAAAATCGTGGTGGGAACAAAATAGCGTTTCAGTAAAATTTTTGAGTCAGATCTGAAAGTGTGAAAAGCACGTTTAGGAACGCCATAGTTCTTTCCTTCCTTTTATTGAAGGTTTATTTCTACTTCGAAACTGCAACATTTCATTGACACCTCAACTAGAATGCATTTCTTTGTTTTTCGTCGGCTGTGTAAATAAAAGCCTGCCTCATGAAATCCGGATTATGACGCACTCCGTGGAGAAAGAGCGATTCTCTGCGCATTAAATGTGAAACGAGCAATATCAGAAAGGAGATGATTGTAGAAACTGTAGGCTGAGATAAAATTAGATACTGAATTATATCTCTTGAAAAGAGCAAAGTGAGACAGACTTTGAGATTTTTGGGGTTAAAAGATCTTCTTTCTTCGTCTCCTTCCTTCATACTGCTGCCCGATACTTGGAAACCAAAATTAAGGATCCTAAGTCGAGCGAAAATAGTTGGACTTGATACATTTTTCCTGTAGATTTCAGATTTGACCTCATTGAATTTCACTGAGACATCCTCTCATAGTCGAGTGATTTCTAGAGCTCCGTTAATGCTGATTTTCGAGTCACACGAATGATCACTGGTGAGCTTTGAAAATCACTGTGAAAATAAATAAGGTTTTCAGTGAAATTCTGAAGTCAGATTTGAAATCAGCGTCAAAAATATATTTGGAAACTCGGTAGTTTTTCTTCGTGTTATAAAAAGTTATTATTATTATTATTATTTTAATGCTAGTTTTTCCCTTTTAATAGCCTCTATCTCCCTAATGGGCAAGTATATTTTGCTTTGGTTTGGATATGAAATCGTAGTTGGTTGTGAGTCAGTTTTCAGTGACATTTACCGTTCTGCTAGCTCCTGCAGATTTTAAATAAAGAGATGGGATCTAATCTCAAATCCTGCTTCCGGTTGCTTCATTTTCAAATTTTTATACTCGTCTGTTCACGCAGTTCCTGCTTCAATAAATCCAGCGATAAAATGGCATTCTTGGAAAGGGTGAGGAGAGGAGTTTGAGCCCGGAATTCGAGCTGTTTGTTATGAAATATTTGAACAGATTCAGAGCATCGGCTCCTCTCGGAACGTTAGAGAAATTTAAGAAAAATTTAATTACCTGGAAGAGAGTTTCAGGAAGCGTAGGGAGGCTGAGCTGCATACCTCCTTACCTTTTACAAGATAATCGTCTCTGCTTTTATCGGGTTATGCTTCGTTTTGGGACTTTTCTCAAATCCTTGATTCAGTTATTCCAGTTAGTGTCTGAGTGAGAGGAACCGTGCTGAAATTGTTGCTCGGTTGTATACGGGGAGCAAGTATCGTAAGCCCCCTCCCCTTTTCGTGGGAGTACATGGAGTTTTGATATTGATGACAAGAAAATTTTTTCCTCAGCTTCTGATGGCGTTGAAATTTGCCCACCACCAATACTTCTGTTCGTCATTTCTTGCTAAAATATTTAGTTCCACCATGTGGGTAGGTTCTTAGGCGGCGGTTTGGGTTTCGGAACCAGAAAATAATGGTTTTCGGAACCAGTTCTCATTATTAATGGGTTTTGAAACCAAACGTTCGTTCAGTGCTATGAACGATTTGCAACGAACATCGCTCGAGTATATTACAATAATGGGTCACCGATTCCAGGGAATTGATTTACAATTGGGATGTCAGCTAAAGTATTCACATATCCATGTAATATCGTTAATTTTCTGATGTTTTTGAGTTTTACTACCCCATTCTATACTCTTTTTTAATTTTTGCTCTCAACCCGAGCCCTTGAATCCGTCCTTTGCTCCACCGGGAATCCTCTAGAAGGGATTGAGGTTGAATATTAGTTATTTTCTCGAGATCGTACTCCATTTATTAGTTTCAAAGGACACTGGAATTGATTCTGAAAGTAATTTTGAGATTCGGTTATCGGGTGTCATAAATCAAATAGAGAACTTAGTTACTTGAAAACTAGGATGATGGTTCGTTGGTCTTTTTGACCTTCATAAACGTGAATAACTGTCTTAGAGAGCCAGCGCTCATTGGTGGCTGACATGTAGCAAAATGATAAAGATTCTGTCGAGTTTATAATTCTTTTTTTTTTGGGGAGGGGGGTCTCCAAGCTGTCTCCGATTTGCCCCTGTGCCGACATTACCAATTATTTTCTATGTATAAAAATAATAAAATATTATGTAGTATCAGTCTAAAATTCTTTCTGATCATACGAATCATCGAGTGTATAATAAAGCAAACAAAATATCTTAGTTCACTCATGTATGGACGACGCTGGAAATGTAGTCCTCCAGTAGTGCTATTATGTAAGATAGCCTGAAAAAGAATGGATATGATTTTATATATAAAATTGCCCTCCCTCCGCTCGTGTATACGTATTGGTGACCAGTGACCATCGTAATAGTTCCCGATCATCTCTCGGTGTCGTTTACTTTGTGCAGAAGTAATTTATATTTATATTATACTGTCTTAGTTTTTATATCGGAGAAAGTATAAGTTTATAAAAATATCGCATTGCGAAGCTGAATTATTCAAAGGCGTGACGCGAGTGTCATTGATTGTATAATTAACTTATATAACGCGATGTTTATTCATCTGTTGTCTTTTTCGATCGAATTAAAAAGTCGAACTCGCACGAACTCGCATAGCTCGCGATTTTTAACCTGACCGCATTCTTCGCGCCGAAGAATTCACGTATTTCAATTATTTCGAGGAATTTTTAATGGGTACCTGTATCAAAATCGCGTTTGATAAATGATATCGAAGGTTGTATCGTAATTTTAGTTTGAAATTCTTTACGCTCGTAATATGACGAGCGCCGAATAATCTCTTCTCCCTCCGATTTCGTATGAAAACGAATAAGCTGTCGTAAGCCTTCGGGCTAATGATGATAAAATTATGCCTTCATTAGAAGCGGTATTACTAATTTGATCTAGGGAGTGAGAGAAAGAGAGAGAGAGAGAGAGAGAGAGAGAGAGAGAGAGAGAGAGAGAGAGAGAGAGAGAGAGAGAAAAAGCTTGTTCTTGAGCGGATGCCGAAGGAATTGTGGGGCACGATGGTACAAGAAGAAAAAGAGTTGAAAGCTGACTCGGAAAGAAAATTACTTGTTGATGAGTTTTTTGTTCGAAATCTCTGGTATTGAACTTGCTGCTCAGGATGTAGCGAAGAAATGAGACCGATTATTAAGTCGAAGGAGGGAACATGGTCGATGTTTGTATATTTGTTGGTTTAGAGTGTATTGCGTCGAAGTGAACTCGGAAGACACTTCTGCGATTCTGTACAATGAAAGCATACCTACAGATTTTGGCCCGATAAAGGCATCTGTCGGTTGGTTCGCTTTTTTCTCCTTTATTGTTTCCCTCGTGTTTTTGGTTTGGATTTCTGGAACACGAACGCAGCGTAGAGAAAGTAAAATAAAATAATGTTTACTGTTGCGACCGGATGAATTATCGTGCGCACATATCTCGTTTGTATTCGTCACGTTTGCTCTTTAATCGCCGGCTCAGAGTTTTTAAATTGAAAATTTTCGTTATGTAATTTGACGTCGGGTTCGGTTATTCCTGTGTAGAGGTAGAATGATACAGAAAGGAATGGAAACGAGAGAATCCAGTGCTGCGTGAGCTTTGGTGCGAGTAGACGGAAAGGGAGTTATGTCACAATAAATTTGCTTCTATAAATCTACAGAGTAGGTTATCTGTGCTTCTGAATCAGTTTTCTTTCAAATTTCTGAATTTTTTGTACACTTAAAACGTGCTTTTGCTGGAAAACAATGTATTTGTGAGGCGCTCTTTGAAAAGGTACCATGTGTCGGAGAACTTGTGTCGAGTTTCTGGATGTACGTGCATTTCATGTAGAAAAATCACGTCTCTTGCTACAGTACAGACGGAAATGAAAGCAGCTGAACTTTGAGGGTGTGAAATCCTAATTTTGAGAAAAATACGTTTAAAGTTGTAAATTAGAAAAATTCACGAAAAAACTGCTGTGCGTATCCGTCTCAAATTTTGCTGTGATATCCTGCATGTACCAAAACATCGTGCAAGGTTCACAGACGGCCCCGATCAATGCATGTATATGGAGGAATACAACTTTGACGATGACAGTTCGTCTAAAGAACAAGTGACGTGTTGGTTTTGAAAAAACTGGTAAGTCCAAAAACGAAGTTCTGCTAGGTCATAGATTTGAAAACGATGGGCTCATCGGTAACGCGATAATAGATAATATGCCCAGTTGTAGTGATAAAACACGCGCAAACGTAAACAAGATCGATGCGAGTTATGGTACTTTTTCCAAACACCAGCCTGTCGGTCGTAATTCGTTAGTAAACTTGAAATATCACGTTTTAGATGGCTAGTTTCTACTGTACACTTAGCCTAGACATGTCTCGAACAAGTTTCTGTTAAAATCCGGAAAATAGAATTTCCAACTTGAAAACGTATTTTGTGTTGTGGGGCAAAATTTAGGTACTTTTCCGACGTGTGATACCTTTTCACGGAGCGCCTTTCATTTGTTAATTTCATCTGTGGACAGTGGCGTATCTAGGATTTTCCCGGGGGAGGTAAAATCAGATTTTCCAGGGAGAAAATGTCAAAATTTGAGATATTTTTTAAAAATCGCCGATATTAGAGGACTATTTTATGAGAATGAAGGTAAAATTACTGCTCGAGCAAAATTTTTTCAAAAAACGTGTTTCGAAGGCGAAAAATTGCTAATTTTTGCATATTTTACATTCAGTTTCAGGTGCCTTGGGACATTTTTCCCCCCTCCTCCCCCTCGCTACGCCGCTGTCTGTGGAGAAAGACTTAGCATGACGTATATGGCATCCCTGGTGGGAAATTTGAAATTCGATTTTCAGTGGCCTTCTATCTGACGACAGTCTACGTTAATATTTTTTAGTCACGAACAGTTTTATCAGTCTGTCTTCACAAAATGACTTTTCCGCAAGTTTGCATCCCTTTTTGCATGCTTTTTCGCAATTTAGCTGATTAATTACTGATTGTTGAGTGTATTCATGAAGGTGAATACTGGATGTGGCTTGTGAAAGTATTCATTGAGAAAATGTTTCCAAAAAGCTTGCTAAGTGAATAATTGTATGGAATTTACGAGTGACACTGATTTGGCGGTAGTTAAGTCTCCCGGTGTGGAAAAGTCGTGACATCGTGTGAAAATTACACCGGATTTTAAAGTAGAATGCGACTCAGACGACTACATAGCTAGGTTTAGAAGATCTCCCTGAAGGGGTACTATCTTAACCTAAAATTTCGCAGTTAAAGTTGTTGGTTTCCATTTTTGCGGTTTTCCATTACCGACATTTCTGTATCACGGCATGCAGCAGAGGGTGTGCTTGTGGAAATTCAGCGATCTTACCAGTCGTGCTTCGCTTAGTTATCTTACACCAAATCTGGTTTAGTTAAGCCTCCTTAAAATCAGTCTCTACAGTTGCACAGTACGAGCAGTGTTAGGCTAAGAGCCACACTCAAAGTATGTTCGTCACGTATAGCATACAACGTACTGTCAGAAAAGATAAGTGAGACAATTCAAGTGGAAATATCCGGGAAAGTATTAAATCGTAAGAAGGAGAAAGTGCCTATTTGTATCTTCCAAGAGTTCTAGAGTCCCGAGAAATGTGTGGATATACTGAAGGATGGTATTGAAACTGAGAAAATTACGTGGTAGCTAGATTGATATTATGACACCCTCTTTCTTTGAGACCGTGATTCTATCTAATCGAAATATTGGATCAAATTCGTTTACCAGTTCGAAGACGGACACTCAAAACCTAGCTCTGCCCTTCTTTTCCGAGACTGCGGACTTCGAGAATGTTCATATTTATTGAGACATTCCAAGAACGCTACAGGAAACGAAATTCGTCTCAGTCTGATAGTAAGAAGTTGATCTGATTACTTCTAGTCTTACAGATATATGGGAAATATGTTCGTTATTGAGATCAGGGTTGTCATTTTATGTCTAATTTTGTCAGAACCGTTTCAGAAGAGCCATTAGGCCAGAGATGTACCAATAGGGAAAGGCTCCTCAACATTATTCAGGAGTTAGAAAATGTAAAATTGGCCTTCAGCTGGTAAAATCACGTCCCTAGTTATTTCAAAAGCGTTGAGACTTTTTTCCTTTTTCCCCGTTTTGATTGTAGAAAGGTTTTTTGGTAGTTGGCCAAACTTTGCTTTGGTTGTTGATTGAACAATGTCTGTCAGTTGGAAAAATCGAATCGGGATTTTAAAATTTTCCAAATGTTTTGACTTCTCTTTTTTTTAGAGTTGAGAGGGGTCCTGATTCTGAGAATGTTCGTTAGTAGAAAAATCGGATTTTCAGTTGAAAAAATTAAGTTTTCTCGCTCTTCTCTTTCACTTCCCAGCAATTAGTCACTTCGGGACGTCCTTGTATTATGCTGATACTTAGCATGCTATTCTAGACTAAGGTTTGGACTGGATGTACTTCCAACTCCTTCCCTCGGGAGAGAGCAAAAATTTTCGATATTGTAGCTCATGTGGTCTACTGCGAACTTTGAACTACATCTTCTCTAGATGTAGTTCTTGTGCCGAGAACTTACTCGGTTTCCCAGTTTACTTTTGGAATCGCCGAGCAGAGATCATCTTCTTTGGCTACAAATAAGGATAATTTCATCTGGTATGCACTCAGTACAAGTTTTCCCTTGATTGTGGAACTGACACTGACACATTTGAAACACTTAAAACGTGAATTTGTGATTTATGAGTCATTATTTCGATATTCCGAAAAGATGAACGAAGCGTAGGAAGGAAAGCACAATAGTTGCAATGTTAATGGTGATTCTTCGTTGTCGATTTTTCTTTTTTTCTTTTTAGGCTAACCTTCTGACTTGCTTCGCAGCGGTCAAGATTGCCTCATACGAGCTTCCTCAAATTTCTTTCTGTGTAAAAGAAAAAAAAAAAGAAAGAAAACAACCAGCAACTAGCATCGCAAAATGGCCAAATACGATTGAACCAGTCCGGCTAAACGTGTAACATTACCGTATATTTTTTCGTTTTACGATCCATGTTGCTATGCGGAACCGGTTCAATCCACGTTTGATATTTCGGAGGAGGCTGAATCCAAGAACTCATTTCGTAACGGTAGAACTCTTTATATATATTTTTTCTTTCTCTTTTTCTTGAATGAGTCTGCTGGCAATTGATGGTACAAATATTAAAACCGGTGGTAAGACGTACGGACTCAATAATTGAATTTAAATCAAAATATCGGTGTAGAAGATCTCTCTTGATCTCCAATACTCGTGTAAGTTCCGACCATGCGACCCTTTGAAGTAAACAAATTCGAAAACCTTTATCTTTATCCCTCACTTTACATTCTTGCAACAGAAAACACGAACATGCCTCTATATTTCGCTTAGTGTTTGTTATTCCTTCAGTTGAGTGATCAGTACATCGTTGAGTCTACCGCTGTAAGAAGTACCTGGGGCAAAAGATATTTAATATAAGGGGCGAAAATTGAGCAGAATTTTATCGACCAGTTACATGAACTGACGTCTTCGAGGCTGAGCAAGCGAATATCAATTGAGGCCGTAATTTCAATTTATATTTCATTTCTTCTGTCGGCTTCTTTTCTTAATTTTTAAAAAAATTTATTTTCGTTGATTGGGAGATTGGTTCCTTATTTATGCGCACAGACTGATTAAAATTTAAACTATTAAAAATGAAGGAGAATTTCCCCCGGATATTTCAAATTGAGTGGGAGTTGCTGTAGTAAAACTAGTAAAAAGAGTAGGAGTACGGTGCATGCAGAGTAGTTGGTCGGTTGTGTATGATCCGAAATGCCAGAAATATTTGGTGGACTTAATGTATTGCTGTTTTCCTATAAAAATTTTGTCTTCGGTTACAGCTGATGGTTGAAAGGAAGGGATAGGTGGCTGTTGAACCAACTAGTAGAAATGTATTATAGGTCTGTATCTTCGTGAAACAGCATTTGTATGTTACCTGCTGTCTTCTGATGCAAAGTTATTCAAAATAGAAATGATCCAAAGAGGAGCCGAAGTGGTAATTGTGAACACAAAACTGTCCTCTAGGTGATTTTTGAAGACTGTCTACTATCATCTACCTTCATTACTTAGAGGCCGAAGAACACATTTCATCGAACATCTTTGTCTCTTCAAGTCGTTGGGTCGACAACTCATTATGCGGTGTAGTTGGACATATGGCGATGCACGTATGCCAAAGTGGCCCCTGAGACACCGCACCCCCGGCCCCAGGAATTACTTTTTCGAGTATCGGTGGTCGGAGGGACGCTTTGAGGTCGGTCGGAGCCCCCTTTTCGCCGTTCCGCTTCCGGTGTTCGCTATCCTGCAAGGGCCACCACGGGGCCCTCTCTTGATCGAAGTTAACGCCCCCAGCACTAACCTGGAATTTGCATGTCCCACAGCCGGACGCGCTTCCTCTTCTCTCACCTCCTCGTTTTGTGACGTGTAGTGACGCGGGTGAGCCCTGCCGGGCGATCTGCAGCAGCTTTTCTAGGATGCTGATCTGATTTTCTTTTCCTCTCTAGTAATCTGATTTGAGAATAATCTAATCTGTTTTTCCTGGATGATTCTGATTTTGTCTTTCGTATAAATGTGGATAGTTTATTCAGATTGAATACTTCCTCCTCCCTCAAGTTTGATCTCATAAAATTAATGTGATTTTGATTTTCCTCTTATGATATGATCTGAAGACAACCAAATTATTTTTTCTTGACAAACTGATTTTCTTCAATCATCTGTAATCTATAAGATTGTCTGATCGCTGCGATATGTGTTCGATTCTGATTCTGAGAGGCTCTGTATATGGGATTCTTCTTGCAGAAATGTCGTAGCTGCGATGTCGATCTTTTGCCAAAGAATTGATTTTATAAATCGATACAGGTCGGTGGCTCAACCATCGATTCGAAAATCAGTAAAATCGTTTCAAAAGAACTGATTTGCTGAAAAATCGATTCAAACTTCAGTGTTAATTTATGCTAAATCAGAAAAATTGATTCACCAGAAAACTGATTTTGGAAGAATCCATTCAAAAATCAACGTTGGGTCCAAAAATCGATCTGCTGAAGTGTCAATTTGAGATCAGCTCCAGAGGCCTCATGAGACTTGGTGACTGACTAGTGGAGGGGGTATTGTCCCCAGATTAACTATATGAAATTCCTTCCCTCGTACCGCAGGAATTATTTTAGGTGATACCGATGTAGAGGGGGACTGGGGGTGAGAAATGATGAAACTTCTCGCTTTCTGACTGAATTTGCCGAGAATACTGAATAAGCTCCTGCACGGGAGGATGGCACTCTCTGTTTGGTTGGCTTCTGCGCAATTCTACTTAATAGAGTTGTTGGAATTATTGTATCTATAGAAATGATTTCGGTCATTCCATACATTCCTTGTCGCATTCAAGTAATTCAGCCAATTTGATCTCTGAAATACTGTTCAAGTCGCCTCTTCAGTCTGTCAACTCTTCCTTACTGTCAGTCCTTTGCTTACTATCTTCTTCAAGGGTTTCTAGTTACTTAAACCTTCCAAAAATTGGAAGAATTGGTTGGTTCTCTTGAACTGAAATGGAACATAAATCAGCTAGGAAATTCACCGAGGTTTACTCCTTACATTAAGGCGATTATATAATCTGTGCAACAGAATAAAATAAAATAGAATTCAATTTCTGAAATCGGCAAGTTGTATATCCCCTTCTATTTCAGTCCTTTTGCCAAAACTTTACAACCAAGTCGGCCACAGCCTTCAGTTAATCAATATCACATTGAAAGGCTGTAAGACAGGAACGTCACCGGCGCATATTTTGAACGCAAAATGCAGGACTTCCCAGAGCTTTTGAGGTAGCCGGAGTAAAAAAAAAAAAAAAAAAAAAAAAGGGTCGGGCACACCCGACAGAAAAGACTTTTCGCTTTTTCGCACTGTGTGAGTTACTACACCAGTCGTTAGGTGTGTGTACTGAATGTTATCTGATAGAAAACTGTTAACAGCAATGTGGAGGGGGAAACAGTCTGGCTCCACATATCGCCCACCTGCGCTATTAAAGTGACACCACTCAAAAATGGTTTAATTTTCAGGAAACACAAAAGATCGATTGAGGTGCCCTCACATAGCTATTCCCGATTTGGTTTCGACGGGCTGAATGCGCATACTCGCGTACAAAAAAGAAATTATTTTGAGCTATTGAAACCTTTTAGTTAGGCAGTTTTTGAGTTATGATATTTTTTTAATGCTAAAATTACAAGTAGGCGATTTTATTTCCATTTGCGTTAATTTTGATAGATCAAATCATGTTCACTTTTAATTAAATAAGGCACTTTTGAGCATGTCTGTGAGTTGTAAAGCGGGTATTTTGTGAATTATGACGACTGATCAAATTCAGTTTAATTGTAGATAAGTCTTATCGGGAGTGTTTAGAAAATTTCATCTTAGCACTGCTCAGTGTAAGGAAGTCTGCAGGCTAGAAGAAAGAGTATTGGTCATTGTACATTGAATTTTTGATCAAAAAATCACAAGTTGAAAAATATTTACTTGGCCTGTGGAAAAACAATCACAAAAATTACAAAAACAAGTAATAGCTCCTGTACTGTGTTGAAAGTAACATTTTTTTCAATATTTTTTCAGAACAAAAAAAACGGAAGTAACTCATTTGACCAAATTTGGTTTCAGTAATTCAGCACCATAATGAAAGCACCAAAATAAAATTAAAATCTAGAAACTATAAACAGACTTATAAGTAACTAACTATAACCAAATAATAGTTTTAATTTACCTACCATAACAAGATTAACACACACACACAAAACCTAGGACCTAGTTTGGTTTTAGTACCACAATAAAAGTTACGTTATTTATTTCAGTATTTACAAAACTAAAAAAAAAAAAATTAACTAAAAAATCAAGTTTGTTTTTAGTAGGTACCACAATGAAAATAACGTCAAACAAAAACTAACTACAAATATCACTTTTTAAAAATTCAGGCTTATCACTAAAAAAACAACAACAATATTATTAATAATACATAATAAAAAATGAAAACTATGACCAAATTTGGTTTTAGTACTATAGTGAAAGTAACATCTGTGGTTGAATTTCTTTGACATATTGTAGATTTGTAGTGATAGCACAGGGGTAACACTTGACACAGTAACATGTACAAATAGCTGGTTGATTGAAAGAACTGATACACATCACTTAAGATTTTAAATAAATATATCTACACTCAGTACATTGTACAGACTAAAAAGGAAATTTTAAACATTATAATGAAATAAAACATGGTTCAGGAGGAAAAAGTGAGTATTTTTATTTTCAGGAGTTATGTCAGTTAGGTAGATTTTTTTGTTCAGTGATGTGTATTATGTACATTGTGGTACTGGATGACAATTGTACTTTACTGCGCGGCACTAGTGCCGCCCACTTTGTATGGTGTTTTATGGCCTGATACTTGTCTTCAAAAGTGACATAATTCAAAATCGAGCATCACAGAGCGCAGGTATTCCCGACCATGGTGGAGGCGTAACTAAAGATGTAACACTTTTTTCCGATTGCATCACCTATGTTTCTGAATCTATTAGGGTGACATGGCTTTCTGTTGTGTCAGTTCAGTAGCGAATGTGCTACATTATATGCGCATGCGTGCTCCCCCCTCTCCATGCCTCACTAATGCAGGTGGAGCCTTACTACGTCACTTCCGTTCCATGTTTCCACGTTCGCACTCGTTTCCATCCTGAACCTGCGTAAAGAAGCTTCGCTTCAATAAATTCTGGGAAGAGTGCTCCAATTTTACACTTTTTCCTGAAATGTTAAGAATGCGTAATTTTTTTCTAGAAACACATCTTGAGAAAATCTTTTTTCATCCAGAGACAGAGTACATCATTTCTGAGCTGGGCTCTTTCTGCCACAAGTTTTGAAACGAACTGCTCTATTCGCCCGCCTCTCCGGGCGTGCTTGCGCGAGTGACTCTGCCAAGCTATCAAGTCCACTCTCGGACGCCCTGTAGGTGAGACAGTGAGACTGATTACTCGTTGTAAATAAAAGCGGGATTACAGTTTAAAATCTGTGTCATGTTATTTCTAAATGGAACACTTCCGAGGCAGCGTACAGTTTCATCTCGTGCGCGGTTCAATGTTATGCTCAGCTCGCGAAGAGAAGCAAACCTTATGTATGCCCGTACCATCGAGAAAAATAACCGGCAGACAGTACGCGTACTTTTTTAATAATTAGAACCAGCCGTCGATGCAGCAAAAAAGTAAAAAATTAGTACTGGTCGAGTAGGATGGACATAACTGAGACGCTGGACTTGAACTTCGCGAGAAATACTCGGAATATTTTCGTCGCCGTGAAAAGAAAACAGCATTCGTGTCAATGATTCGGTTCCTTTGAGTTCGGCTGTAAACCCGTACCGAAACATCCAATCACGTTTTATAATTATCAGCTGCTCTGTGCCCTGCAATTCGACTTCGGAAATCGCCCGTTTGCCATTTTCCGCTGCACACAATTTTTCAGGCGCTCGTGAAAACGGCTAAGCGAAATTTTCGAAATGCGAACGTTAATTATACAAAATTTATGCTCCTGCCGGACGGCCAAGTACCTGTAGACGTATAATTACGGGCCGAAACCGGTAGAATTATCCGCGAAAATGACTAGTCGAAGAATAATATGTATACTTTTTAATACTCTTGAAAATAGAATATTTCTCGGAAACCAAAGATTATATGTCGATGTGAGGGCACTAAAAACCAAATTCAAATGTAACTGGCAGAAGTCAAATAATACGCCGAACAGCGTACGAATTTTTTTCTACTCTTCTCGCCGCGTTTACAGGAAAGAAAGAAAAAATATCAACAAAAGTGAAAAAAGAGAGAGAGAGAGACGAAACAAAAATAGTGGCCATAACTATGAGCATTCCTGCACGCACATTAGCCAGAGACCAACGCGCGTGCAAGACGTTATTCAATCTAGTGCTATTAATGCAGAGCCAGATGCAGACCACTTTGCGTTTGTGAGGGCTCCCATTAACAACTACCTTATATATACTCCAAATGGCCTGAGGCTATCTAGCAGGCGTAGTTGCCAAATTTATTCGGAAAAAAAAAGAGAAAAAAAGAAAGAAAGAAAGAATGAAAAAACGTTCGCATAATTTTATACACGTGGACGGGTTTGTGATTTTTTTATTACCTTCGAAATCACAGCGTGGCGAGAGCTTTTGTCGGGCGATCGTCGAAGGCTTTGAAATGATTGAAAGAGAAATGGAAATTGAAAATCTTGAAAGCCTGGTAGAGAGTAGCATATTACACAACATGGGAGGGAAGGAAACGTTTTCAAGAGTGCGAAATCTGCAACACTAACCGCAGGCGAGTCCTGCAGTGGCACGAATGACATTGCTACCTCCGCGACTCTCTTATCGTTATCGAAATATTGGAGTTATGGCTTTGTCTGTTATTTCGTCGTAGCTCGTTTAGAAATTAATCACTTTTTTCTTCGGTGAAATGGAATGGCTACCCCTCCCCCGCATCGTCGATACACGACATCACGTAGGTGCAGCTTAAAAACGGCGCTTTCTGAGCTACACGGACAGAATTGAACTTTTTTGGTACATTTAGAAAAAATCGTCTTACAGAATAGTATTAGCCAATGGGTACTGGATAGTGTCTCAGGAAGTTAACGGTTTTCTTTTCTGAACGGGGTGTTGTCTTCTCAGGATGTGCATACGCATTGCGTCCCAGAAATACCCGGACTGAATTATTAAAATTAATACTAGTGGCGCCATTTGTCTGAAACATTGGGAATATGTGCGAGCTACTCTTCCCTACATGTCTACCAAATTTTAGATGTATACAAGTTATTGTTCGGTTTTAGGATCATTACGTATGAAGTACTGTTGGTTGCAATCGTCACTAAGTTTTGTGTATCTTCAGTACTGTCGGAACCATCTCTTTGAAGTTTCAATTAAGGCTCAGAGAATAAAAATATTCTGAGTGACTTGAATCAGGTGACTAGGGGGTTGGCTTAGTAGTGCAATAGATTTGCGGGCGAGGAACTGGTGCATAAGTAGAGCACTTAGAAACACTTAAGTACTCCGTTATTTTCAGTACTCAGGTATTTCCACGCGCTGTGGCACAAGCAACGCAGTATGTGTTCGTGCGTTGTGTAGCAACACAAAATCACAACTGGCGAATCTATCTGCGTGCACACGCCCAGTTTTCTTGAGGAGGTGGTGTAGAACCGTTACATAAAATTCTGCGATCACAGTTGGCCCTGTCAGAATGAATTCTCTGTGAATAACATCCTGTTCTCAGTAGTTCGAGTGCACACAGGACGACCAGCTCTCTATTCATCTTACAGACTCGCGCAACCATCACATAAATGACCAAACCATTCGAAAACTGTAGTATGCTTCATGGTGGATTTACATTCGAGTCGGCGACTTCAGGCCAGCATGTTTGTTGGATGCTGGCGGCAACATCCTCATTAAACCGGCGCTTGTTGGTTCGGGGAAAAGTTGCCCGCGACGTGTCTGTGATAGGCCTGCAACAAAGTTGGAAAGGGATGTAAATCTGTAGTTGTTGCCGACCATTAAAAGTTTGTTCGTGACATGCCTCGAATGTAAATCCACCATTAGCACAGCACTACCATACACATTTGTCAGCATTTCAAACGTTTTGGTAGCGTTAAAACCGGTTTTCTTAACATTCAACATTCAGGTTAATTGTAATTTAGTAATGATGGCAGCCAACAGTACTTCATACAAAATGTTCCTAAACCCGAACAATATACTGCTGAAATTTGGCAGGCATGTTGAGAAGAGTTGCTTGCCCATATTCCCAAATTTTCATGCAAATCTCGCCACTAGTATTAATTTAAAAATTTCAATTCGGGTGTTTGTGGGATGCACTGAAGTATTTGACAGTGGCGAATCATTTGAGAAGGGTTTGTTGAAGCTAATGATTTTCCACGTATTGCGTACTTTCATTCACTAATGTATCCAAACAGCAATTCTAGGAGTCGAGTTCAGATTCTGAATGTACACGAATTGATTATTTTTCTCCCACCACACCCTACCATCTCCATCATTGCCGCTGGCGTGACTGCTGCTGTTAGTCCGCTACTGTCACTAACACCGTTGCTGCTGCTAGTCTGCTGCTCTCACTAACGCCAGTGCTACTACTACCATAACCACCATCACCGCCGCCACTATCGCTACCACTGCCTCCCTCCGGTCACTGATGCGATACTCGATCAGTTCCAGTTGACTTCATTTTTCATCGTTCCGTTCAAATTCATCAAAAAAATTCACAATTTTCGAATTTCAATGCAGTTTGAAGTAGTGAACATTGCTGAACGGAAACTGTAAGGGTCTTTCAAAAAACCACCATTGGGACTGTGCAAATTGTAGGAGCGCTAGCGTCGAATAGGTAGGTACTTGGTACTTCCTGATAAGAGAACGGTGAGCGGACGTTCTGACGTCGTACAGCGAGTTACTGTTCTTAGTTGATGTTAGCACAAACACCCAATTCTTGGCCAACGATCAACGAAAGTTTTGACTCCCATAAGAAAATCACACGGAGCAAAGATCATTATGTTACTCCCTGAGAATAAGAAATTTGTTGGTAACAAGAAGTTCATTAGCAAATGCTAAAAACCTTCTGGATTAAAAAAATGTATACCTTTGGTTTCTAAGAAGTTTCTTATTGTCAGGTAGTAACATAATGACCTTTGCTCCGTGTGTTTTTCTTATGGAAGTCAAAGTAACCATGACCGTTTGCTTGTTAGATAGGTTTAGTTCCCAAATTTGTGTTTGCCCAGTCCGAATAGTCAGTTTCGAAATTTCGACTTTGCCGACAGATAGCGCTATGAGTTCTTTTCAGCTAGGTGAACTGTTGGTGTGACTTAGCCGGCAGATGTTGCCCTGTTCAAGTGCACTATCATGTTAAATTCGGGCCGAGCAGCGCTCGTATTGCGCACAACAAAACCGTGCCAATTTATGAGCGGCGCGGGTGGTGGGCGGAAGCTTTTTTTAAATCGATCAAAATCAATTTTTATGAAAGAAGGTAACTTATAGGAAATTTTACGCTCTGAAAGTTTGGTTCTCTTAATTTTCCCGCTAAATGGCTTCGTCCTCGACTTATTTTGAGATAACTCAGTTAACATTCAAGTAGGAAAATCATCCTGATCCAGTTTTCAGTTTTGCCGATTGTAGCACTTTTAGCGGATGCTCGCCGTGCTACTGTCAACAAAGTGGAATTTCATTTCAAAACTATGGTTGTTTCTTAGATGAACCCTTCAATTCGTTGTCGCATCGAAATATCTGTCTTGATTATTGGCGTCATCAAGTTGAAGAATAAAAGGTCCATTATTTCTATTTATTTTTCCTTCAAATCATTTTTCTGAAAACTTTTCCAGTTCGAACTGTACTTAAGTCTGGTGTGTGCATCTGATCTTGACTTCGAGTCAATCAGATGGGCTTTTCATGAGTGAAATAGCACATTTGTATTTTATTATTTCAAGTCTTAATTAATGAAATAATTGAAGAAATGTGAATCCATTCGGCGCAATGAACAGGAAATCTCCATGTTATGAACATCTATTGCGGTACCGAAATTCATCTTCGACTTAGCGAGTTTAATTTTTCTTTTTGTGTAGTATTTCTTCGTTGTTCAGCAAGCACGCTGGTTCTTTTTTTTTCATACTTAACCATTATTTCGATTGTTTACTTTTTGTTACGCTTTAGAATTTCAGTGGTACGGTTGTGAAGAGACGCTGGAACCAGATCGTATCGTATACCGCGCAGGCGTGAAACCGTTTCGTATGCGTTTACCATACGTTCTCGGTTCTTTATTATCTGATGATGCTATTACTGACACTTCCATTGTCAACGAAAGTGTTTCTCTTGTTGTTGAACCCTGTCGGACGAAAACAACAACGTTTGGGCCGAACTCGTCAAATTAAATTTGAAAAATTTTACCTTATTAACGCCCTTGTTCGGTAATGCGGTTGTACGCGTTGTTTCACGTATTCGTTCCTCCTCGTTATCCTTCAGTCTGTTCCTTTTTTCGGAATAGCCGAGCAGCGAACAGTCGAATGTAGAAAAAGTTTCTCGACGCCGAGCTTCCAGATGAATATTAGGAGACTGAAACGTACGGTTCTGTAACAGTTGCATCTTTCCTCTCTCTGTCTTTCACTGGTTGTAAATCAGTTGCGAAACTATACACATTTTTTGAATACTCTGTTCGACTTGTGTTTCTCGAACAGAATGTACGAAAAAGCTGGTAGAATATCACACGATTTGGGAAGCAGCGAAGATAGAGAGAAAAAAATGTTTAGAAATAAGAAAAAAATTGGTGAAAAAAGCTGGGTATTAAAAATGTTGAACCGGTTTCCTAAAATGCAAGTAATGTTGCGAAGTGAACTGCAACTGAAATTACTAGTACATTGAGAATGAAGTACGCCGCATCTTTTAGATTCTCCATACTCCTTCTGGCTGTATGAGAGCTCGATGTGTAGTGCGAGCCGAATGTCTTATTTTTTTTTAAATGCTGTGTGGCTGTGAGCGAAATTCACAAGCTGTTACCGAATGCGAGTTGGAAAATATGTACGCTGGCCGAAAAATTGACACCGGATGGTGGTCGGACGCCGACCTGCGAGTCCAGTCGCATTAATATCTAAATATATATTAGGCTTATCGCTAATCGTTGATGATGGCCAACGAGTGAGACAGAAGACTCGTAGAATCATTTTCAAGATTTTTTTTTTTTGTTTATTGTGGTCGGTGTTCCAGTTGATCTCACGGCGCCGCGGCGCGAAGTGAAAATTGTGCGCACCGAATCAACGTGAGACTGGATTCCGCAGCGTGGTATAAATTTGTACGAGTCGATCTTGCAGCCTCCAAACCGGTTGCGTCGCTGCTCGATTTTGTTGTACTATGTAACACTTCTCTCCTATATATTGGAAATGGTACGAGGAACTTGTCGTTGAAATGAGAGTGTTGAGTTAATGAACGATGTACCTGTATAGCTGGCTGGGAGGCTGAAAAGAAGTCTGGCACTAATACTAAGGGTTGGAAGGAAACAGTAGCCACCGCAACGAAACTCTCCAGTTAGAAAAATCCGTGTTTTTTCTATTGTCTCACTACTATTTGGAAAGACTGAAAGTCAATTTTTACAGTGTATCTTCGCCCTAGAATATTTCTGTTGTTTTTTTTTTGGGGGGGGGGGCAAAAAACTGTTTATACTTACTTTACTCCTGGGAAACGGCGATAGCCGAGTATAACTTCGGCTTTGGAAGCAGCAGATATGTACGTATGTACGTGTTGCCAGTGCATTATACCTTTCAATATATATTTTTTTTTTACTCAGCCATTCTTTCGCCCATGCATTCTCGCGGTGAAAGAGTATATAGGTATTTAAAATTGATACATACTTCGGTACGGCGGTATTAGTATTATTTATTTACTTTTTATTAATTCGCCTCTTCTGCAGCGCCGTCATTGTTCTGTGGATCCGCATGTTTTCAATGCCTGCTTTTTATTTCTACAAATGAAAATGATCTTGAAAATATATTAGCATATTAAATCGCAGACGACAACCATCGGCATAAAATAAAAAGAATGAAAACCAGCTTCGCTGTGTGGAAAAAGGAAACGTAGACGGCGTATAGTAAACAGTGGACATGGGACATGTCCAGTCTCGACCACTTTTACCATGATACATTCTTTTCGAGAGTGGCGCGCGTATTTCCATGCACCTTGAGCTTGTTCACCTGTTTTGTGTCGTATGTATGTGCGGGTGTGTTCGCGTATTTTTTATATGCGGCGGTCGCGCAGTGTTGTCGAATAGCGAACCTGAAATTCGGTAGATGATTCGACTCAGCCGGGTGAGCAACGACCCGACGACGACCAGGAGAGTAGACAGTTCAGGTTCGAGAGGCGAGCTGAGATCGAATAGGCCTTAGGTGCACGATATTCAGGAAGTACTAATGAAAACGCAAAACCTTTTGCACTATTCGGTGGTCGGAGTGTGGTGTCTGGGAATTCGAGATTTTAAGGTGTGTGCGCCCTATGAGGCTTACATGAGAGAGACACAGGGATGTAATCACGGACGGGGACTTGCCCCGAGTTGTCTTCCAGTTGGAAAATCGCCAATTTCAGGTGCTCAGTTAGCACTTTTACACGTTTTAAGAACCTTTTGGACGATTTTCAATTTTTTCGCTTCAACAGTTGGAAAATTTTTGATTCTCGCTCCCTCAATGAATTTGCTTGCGACAAGACACCGAAAATTAGGGATACGAGGATGACTTCTGATCTTCGCCAATCGTCAATTCTTGTAAAATGGATGGCGCCAAATGTGATACCGATTAATGTTAGCAGTTCGGCAGTATGATCAAAAATGCTCAGTCCTGATCGCCTCTATGTAAGCTAGTGTTGAAAAATGCCGTTTATTGTTATCAAAGCCTTGTTTTATGTGATCAATTTTGGGCTTTGACTGCTTGTGTTGTATATCAGCCTTTCCGCATTCATGCACCTACTCGCTTGTATATTCTCTTCTGTACTGTTTCCTGATTTATCATTTATCATACGCCACCACTCATTTGCAATACTCCAATCCAGCAGACAAACATGACATCCGTCATTCAGTCCTGTGACCAAGGAAACCCAAGTGCATACTTGAAAGAAGAGAGGACATGCGCCCAAAAATTCTGAATCACGTATACATATTGTGACAGTAAGCCTCCTGGAGTGATTTGGCTATATAAGAAAACTAATTATAATAATACCCCCTCTCCCGGATGCTCCTTTCGTTTCACCCGCTGTAGCTGAAATAGGAAAGTCTTGGATACCGTGAGGAATAGATTATGCTACATCGACTAAACGATGAAAAATTGCTAAATTATTGAGAATATAATCCAGTAACGCAAATAACACATTATTTCGAGGGATGTACTCGAAAATTACATGCATTTATTTTATTTCATTTACAACTCTGATCAGAGGGTGGGTCATCGCCTAATCCGCTCACCGTGAGGCATGAGTCTCCGATGCGTTTCTCCATCTACGTCTGTTCTGCGCTATGCTAGTCCATTGTGGCCCGATTAATTTTATGATTTCATCCACCCATCTAGTGGTCGTCCTCTTTTTCTTTTGCAATCGAAAGGTATCCATGATGTCACCGCCAAATTCTATTTCTCGAAGGCTTCTTCCCTGGACATGTGGCCCGTAAATTTCATGCATATAATATGTAAAATAATGGCAGACTCGCGAAATTTCGCTCAGTTTATGACTTGACGAGTAAAATAGAAAAAAGGTTTTCGGTCTGAAGAGTTGTTGGAAAGCTCTATCCCTGCCTCAAGGAACGGAGTGGATGCATCCGCAAATCTCTTCTTATGTACACAAGTGGTGTAATCATTTTATCAATAGTGTTTTAAAGAAAACGAGAAGAGACGGACATTAGATGAATTCTCAATTTGATTACACCTCATTAAGAAGTGTAAAGATTTTCCCATTAGAAATTGTATCCTTTTTGAAATATCGGCTATTATCACCATTCGGTTATTATGATTAAAATGCGTCAGTCTTGATGTGATCACATTAAGCGGCGTCTGCGGTATCGTATACGTCACAACCCGGATCTTCTCCGTATTAGAAGTCTATCCGGGATCTGAAATCTATTGCAGACCAGTGCTGTACTTACGTTCTCTGTGTATTGGCATGGATATGTCTAATGGCTTGGCACGCGAAAGAAGAAAAATTTGCAGGAAGACTTCTGTAACAAACATTCCGCAGAAAAATGTTACTGTCGTGATGTAATTGCGTTTTCCTCTTCATGGGGTCGTTCGTTCCATCTCGTTTTGACCGGCCGTACGGAGAATACCGATCGTTGCCGAGAATGGACGACTAAAGAAGCCATTGCAGTTTGGGTATGCGTGTCAACATGATCGCCTAGACGACGTATCCATGTAACAATGTTCTTCTGTGCAGCGGTCGGACTCTTTCTTTCTTTTTTGATTATGCTTCTACCCTTCTACTCTGAATATGGCTATTTAGCGAGCAGAAATGCGAGGAATAGTAATATTATGCTATTTTTGAAACCATACTTGGTTATATAACTTGAGAATAACCCTTTTCACTGAAGTAGTAAATGTATTCAGCAAAACTTCTTCGATGGATGGTTCATTATCAGTGCTTTACACATATATCTTATTACTAAGGATCTCAGGTCTCTGAATCAGGTTACATTTGTATGCGGGGATTAGTAATACCGTATGGTAAGTATGATGTATTCTGTCTCCCTCTAGGTTGGTTTGTTCAGTGGCTAGTAACTTACTGCATTGTGCTGCGGTGGGTGTGTTCTCTCCTGTCTTCTTTTAGTTGGTGATCTATTTCGTGCATCCAATGCCCTTTATGTTCAAACATAACTATTGGGGCCTGAAAAGCATATTACAATGTACTTACAACTGTGTATCTGAATCGCACTCATTATGCTCTAACGTACCATTTTTCTATTTGTTTCAGGTGAGTTTCGATTTCTTGATATCATGACCGTGGTTACGAAACCGAAAATGTGTTCGTAAGTACCTTGCAGTATAAGTATTGATTTTCATTCCAAAGCTCTGCAGAATTACTGCGGGCATTTCCACAAATTCGAGAAACACCTGTGGGCCGCACCCGGTTCAGTTCTGAAGCAAGTAAACTAAGTATTCGTCATACAGATCACTGAAAAGTTACTTTTCCACATAATTTGAAATTTGAAAACCTGACATCAGATTGACCAATTGTTGTTAAAACTTATTCAGACTGTGTTGAAAGACTCATTCTGGTCTTGTTATGACTGATTCAGATTTATTCACGCTCGCTTAAAGAACTTATTAAGGTCTTAGACTCATTGAGACTGGTTAGAACTCTCTTCAGCTCATCTATTTTAAACGGGGAACAATTAAAGGCGCGGAAGGGAAATGAATTCGCACAGAAATTAGCTGCGCGGGCAAATAATCTGAAATGACGTAATTTTTAGCGAAAAACGCCGAAATACGAGTAAACGCAAATTTATATGCTTGCGAACAGAAATTAAATGTTGTCGCATATTTACAAGGTCTAGTTTCTTTTCAGGCAAGAAATTTCTTTCCACCGGAAGAGGGTTCCGAACATACCGTTTTTGAATGTTAAATGGACGGTGGCGTCGCGGGGTGTTCTTTCCCTGTGTTCAACTGGCGGGTCTGCGCCCCCCCCCCCTCCTCCACAAAAATCAGTAGTAGCAAAAACTTATGATCAGTATCAGTATGTATAAATAATGAGTGTAAATGAAGAATGAAGTTGCATCCTCCAACTCACCACGTAGCATGCGCATGCGCTTCCAGAACGTTCATTTTTGCTAGTGAACACCCTGTCTCCTGTCATTTAAATTAATGAAGTCTTCGCTTCACTCTTTGTGGTCTTCGTTGCAAACGCCACTGCGACAAGGCCGACGAGAGTGTGCAATGTTGCTAGTGAACATCCTGCGCGATTCCCATTGTAAGTGTGAAAAAGAACGCCACTGTATTAAGACCAACAAGAGTGTGCAATGTTGCTAGTGAACATCCTGCGCAATTCCCATAGTATGTGACAAAAATAACGCCACTGCGACAAGGCCGACAAGAGTGTGCAATGTTGCTAGTGAACATCCTTCATGATTCCCGTTGTATGTGACAAAGATAAGAACCGCGCGAAGCGCAAAGAGAAATATTCCGGCTATTTTTCAATTTTTCGAGGTTATATTTTGTATTTTAATCAAAATGTAAATCTTTCCTTGTTTCTGGGATTTTTGTTGTAAGACAAAAATTAAGTGGGTGTGCAGTGAACACCTTGAACTCCCAGACACGACGCTACTATAAATGGAGAAGTATCGGGGAAAAAATCGAAACAGGGATTTCCAATGACCCTCTCCTCTCCACTGTACATTTTTGTACAAATCGTTCTGCCTGGCTATTTTCTGCGTAGCACGATGCGAGCGTTTTAGGAACGTCTTTTGTCATTTGCATACTTGTACTTCCTGTACATGTTATGTTTTCTAAACCACACTATTTTTTCTATTCTCATGACTCCCTCTCCTTTTTCTCCTTTGATCAGCCAGGCAGGACATCCGTGCAGTTGAGTTAATGTTTTAGCACTCTTGGCCACAGTGGCGGATCCAAGGGGGACCATGGGGTACTCCCCCCCCCGGTTGAATATTTTTAACGCAATAATAGGAAAAGAGGAATACAAATGATGAATTGTACGCTCATTGCACGCCACAAAGGTCACCGCCGCTACAGTACCCCCACCCCATCTCCTTTTTCTAAAAACGCACCTGCTTGGCCATATTTACTTTTTCTATCGGTCGTTCATTGCACAAGCTTTTTTTAAACTCTTGTTCCTTCAAGTTCAAGTGCCCTTGCTGCAGTGTAGACCAATCGTTTATTGTGGAAAACTCAGAAAACCGGCAGGTTTCTTGGGTCCCTGACTTAGAACATCGCATCAGTTCTAGGTGTGAAAAGGAAGCGAGGTAGACGCACAAAAGTTAAACGTGCCCTCATTGTCACGTAGTTCGCCGACAATTATGTACGCGCAAATCGATTTAAATTATGTGTGACTTTTTCCCCCGTTCAATTCTAAATTTACCTTGCAAATTTCTTTTTTTTTTCTTCGCACGAAATGTTTATAAACCGCTTGTAATATATTAATTCCGTGCAAACCTCATTTTCTTTCTGCGCCGGAAAACCACACCCATTTTAAAACACATTTAGGTTCTACTACACATGATTCATGGCTCGATCGGACTCATAAAAGTCCATGCAATCCACTGACATAAATGCGGGAGAATATAGAGATATCCCTTCCCCGAGTCGGAAATAATATTGAAAACGACTGATTTCCCTACTTGAAGTACTTGAAAATTCCAAAAATTATTTTTCCTGGGCCCGCTGTTAGCCCGAACTAACATGATTTTACTCACAAAATTTCAACGTATCCTTCCTCCTCGCCTCCTCTCTGCGGTACAGTTTCCTAATATTTACACTCCTGATTTAGTCCTTCGACATATCATTCAGTACTGATGATACTTTTCAGACCCTAATTTTCACATTGTTTCATTTACTTCTCAATTTCCTCACAATTCGTAGCGCATACAGAGGGGGACTCAGGGCAATCTGTTCAAACTTGGAATGCGTTGGTTTTTCTTACACTCATTGTGTAAAGAACTACCATCGAAGAAGGTTGGAGGCCTCGTAAGCCCATTTCTGCAACAAAAAAAAAAAAACGGATAGAGTGCAAACTAAATGAGCTAATTGGCATGAGACAAAGGAGAATAGATGGGAAGAAGATGTTCTTATTCGATTGACGAATAAATGATTACTTGAACTGCCAAAAAACCGGGAGTGAGGCGTCCTTCCGCTCCTGACTGTAATCGGCTAATCGAGTTTTAAATTCGTGAAAGCACAATGTATTTGCCTTACTCGATCGAATTATAAAAAATATTCAGTCCCCGTATGTTGCTCTAATGAGTGGTTCGATTTAGCTTCGATTTTTCGAGCAATGTTCACGTATTATAATTCCAGAATTGTGACCTTTGGTGTGGACATAACTGTTACACAATACCGGCGCAGATCATACGCGATTTAATATTAATCCAGGAAAATCAGCGGCGATAAATGAAAATTAGAAAATTAGCTGTTAATTTCTCGATCATGATTGCGATCCTTGTGTACGGTTGTAAATATGTCAAGAAAATCTATCGATATTCTTGAGCAAAATTACAGGTTGAACAACTGCTATAAATTACTCTTCCTTCCTTTATTTTTTTCTCTCTCTCTCTCTCTGTAAACGTTAATCCCGTGACATTTTTCGACTATTAAGTTACAGTATTACCATCAAGGTCGCGTTAATGTGTGTTCTCTAAGATAATCTTAACCTTGATGATATCTGGAAAGTATGTATGCAGGGAAATATTCGCAGAGCGCAGCTAGATTGCAACATTGTGATTACTTCTGTCCACCTTTTCTCTCATTTGGAATCGTAATCCTAAATAACGTTTTGCAGAAATGTTGTCTTCTTTCGCTATTTATCAGAGACCATATTTTCGTTGACAGAAGCAATTACTATTGCCAAACGAATAGTTTATTATGTCGTGTACGCCGTTCGCGGATAATATGCTGTTGGCATCTGGCGAGCCTCGACAGTGGCTGTGCTTGGTGCCGCATGCCGGCTCTGATGTATACGTTATCGTCTTCTTCCTGATACCGATCGTTTATAAAGCGACTTTTCAGCTTCTTTTTTTACAGATAGGTTTATGCTTCTCAAGAAGCACCTGAGGTTAAATGTGTTCACCCATCTGTGGTGCGAATTTGAGTACATCGGTCATATATACGCGCGATATGAGCGATGGTGGGTCTGGAGATGTCGAGAATGTTTTCACCAATTTGGAAGGAAACATGTGCGATTCAACTCATTGTGGCGACACCTTAAATAGTATTATAATATACTGTAATAAGTAAGTGGGAGTTATTCTCACAGATTTCATGGACGTTTCCCTAAAAACGCTCGTAGGCGTATTTGCGGGTAAACGAGACCGAACTTGCTAATGCCGTCAACGGTAGCTGCTGTGTGTGCCAACGAATCTCAACAGTTGTTTTGATTTAAAGAAAATAATCATTTGGCGAGGATGCTGCATTGCCGATTGACCGATTTCTTTAGCATTGTAGGTTCTGGTATTCTTGTCCGCGAATACGCTCCATTCTTTCTGGGTCTGTCTGGTATGTGCCGTGGAAGTTCTCAATGACGTTACCAAAACGAAACAGAGAAACAGATATTGAAATTTTGAAAGCGCCAGACTGCGTAATTCGTGCACATTTTAACTGAACACTCAGCGTTGATTATGAACAGGCCGAGCAAGACGAGATGATTCTCTAATTTCAGCGGAGGGTGCTGGTTTTAAATCTTTCTCGATGCGCCAGATATGTGTTACGCCTCTGCTTAAGGGTAAAAGATTAAAAACTCGACTTTTCTACGCGTTCGAACCGATTTCTGGTATTTAAATTACGTTTTTTCCCCTTCTCTTTCTTCATTCTGGTTCATCGTAATATTTTTCTTCTTATAAATGTAAAAATTATTCTGCTATAGGTAGCCGAAGTGGTTTTAAATTATAGAAACGCTACCTCATTTTTAGTTATAGTAAACCGTGGTGAATTACTTCTGACGCACCAATGAGCGTACGCATTGGAATACAATAAAAGTACGTAATTCTCATGGCAGATACGGCTATTTTTCACTTTTTTGCAGTTTTCTTCTTTTGTTGGCTACACTGTGGTGAACAAACGATGTATTCAGTTTCAGTTATAAATACTGTTGTCCGATGTGCTATCGAGATGCCCGCGAGCTATGTTCATCGCGAATGTAAAGTGCATTCTAATTGCATAGTATTTTTGCATAAAACGGAAGCAGTGTCGCATTATTTCTGCGGACAGAGTTATTGCGACGGATTTTTTTCCCTTCTTATTTTATTCCTATCCGCGCTTTTGTGAAAAAGAAGGAGGCGAAAGAAACCTATAGAAACAGATTCTTGATGTACAAAAGATGAGAAACACAATTGCAACAAATTGTAACTGATTCGTCGGGTTAGTAAGGTAATTGAAGATGAGTACGTGTTGCTTGATAGCAGCAGAGAGAAAAATTTTCAATCAATGAGCCATCGAGTGAAAAAAAAAAAGAAGACGTGAATATGGAGCGTTCTGTAAAAAGGTACCATACGTCGCGTCGGAGAACTTGTTTTTGAGTTTTTGGGAGAGTCTGACAAAGTACAAATGTACCTGTTTCAAAAATAAAATCAAGTCTCTAGCTTCAATGCCGACTGGAATAAAAGCAGTTGAACTTTGAGGATGTGAAATCTTAATATTGAGAAAAATGCGTTTAAAGTTGTGAAATAGTAAAGTACACAAAAAATCCGATGTTTCGGCATTTACTGCGCCAGTCCGTTTCAGATTCTTCTATGCTATCCGGCAAACATACACGAAAACATTCTGCAAGGCTCATAAGTAGTCGCCGCATGAACGTGGCGGAAGAACAAGTAAAGGGTTGATTTTGAAAAACTGATAAGTCCGAAAACGAAGTATCGGTAACGCGATAATAATTATTACGCGCAGCTGTAGTGATAACGAACGCACAAACGTAAACGAGATCGATGCGACTTCTGGTACCTTTCCCAAATGCCAGCCTGTAGATCGTAATTCGTTTGTAAACTTGAAATATTACGTCCTAGAGAATACTTTCTACCGTACACTGTGACCAGGTATGTTTAGAAGCAGTTTCCGTTGAAATCCGAACATCTGAATTTCCGAAAACACACTTTATACTGTAGGGCAAAATTCACTTTTCCGTCGTATGGTACCTTTTCACAGAGTGCCTCACAAATGAATAAAATGTACACTGCTCTAGGAGAAGGAAAAAAACAACTAATATGCCACTGTTTCATTTCGGGATTTTATGATCTCGCGTTCACAAAAATGGAAATCCGGCTACATTTCTGTATGCAAATTTTAACAGTTCAACGCCGGTCAGTCTATTCCTTCGAAGTTTTAAATTTGATGTATGGAATCACAAGATCGTTGCATAAATTTAGTTCTGCATTTCTAGCATTTATCTGGTAGATGCACGGTTTTGATAAGCCTCGATCTCTTGTAGTAAATTGATTGTCTGGGTGTTCAGCGACACTGCAGATTGGCTAATACCATGGTTTTGAAATAGGGGTGGACATGGTAATTTCGTTTCTCACAGCCCAAATACTGCTGTGATTTCAAGCTCTCCTCCAATTTCGGGAATGATCCAAAGTTTTAAATTTAATTCTTGAGGTAGAGAAAATTACGGTTTCTTAGAAAATTGAGTAACGTATCGAAATATGTACTCTCTTCTCGCTCATTTCATTTTATCCGGCCCAGATTTGTACTCCATAATTTGGATTCACACTCGAAGTAAACCAAATTTACATGTGACGAAAAATCGAATCCAGCGTCAAAAAAGGAATTTTGTGGGTAACTGATGACTTCAAATAATCAGCTCGTCAAGTTTGTAAGATCCACATGTGTGGCACCCCCGAAGTCGAAATGGGATTCCGAAATGTACAGACTGTCGAAATTACGGACCTTAAAGATTATTGATGTGTGCAATTGTAGATCCGATCCGAATTTTCAGATTCCATAAGAGGAGCGATTTTCCAAAGCGGCTTAACAGTCCAAAAAAGTGAAATCGACGAAAACGCATAAAACATACCACGACTATAAACGGGTGTGGAAAGACAATTGTGAAGGTATGGTTGACAACACTAAACGTCCCTCTAACCATTTCTCCCACCCTCGAATCATTCGACCCGCCCAATTCCCCTCCCATCGGTAATTGATAAGGTCTGGACTTGAGTCGTTTTGGAACTTTTTGTAAACACAACTCCGACAAAAATTAGTGAAATACACGCAGACAGAATGCTAATCTTTTATTCGTGGACCACAACCATGCATAAAACGAGTGTCTACTGGAAATTCGGTCTGATCTCGTTCTTTCAAATTAACGATAAACAACTACAAAAATAAACTTTTTCGAACGAGAACAAGCTCGAAAGTCAAAACATCGATAGCAGACACGAACATTCAACGGTTATCATCTCTTCGATGAAACAACCTTCAGCCGTTTTGGAAGGTGAATATATCATTTCTTGGCGTTTTTCGATCCATTGATCATAGGAAAATCAGTGGAGTTCGGTGTCAGGACCGACACACGTTTGTGTAGGACACCTTTCTGAACATAGTTTCACCCTTATCTCATTTCTTTCAGAAATGTACTTAAGCCGTTTTGGAAAAGCGCTCTTACTGAAATGAACAAGCACTAATTAGTTTTTATAAAGCGAATTGGAGACTTTTCACGATCACTGATGTGAACCTGTTGAACTGTTGTTATCATTCAAATTTGAAAGTGTCAAAGATCGCTGATTCATTTTCATCATTACAAAAATACAAATCTGTTGAGAAAATCTGAAAATCGTCAAGTTACAAGTTTTCAGAGATGGCATATGATTTTATCGAAATTGAAGTTGTTTTATTTCTATTTTTGTTGGAGGGGGGGGTATTGAAAATTTATTAATGGTTCTTGAACCTTTGATAGGTCTTTATTTTTAATTAGAGTAGCAAATTTTTTGTGTCTTGTTGAAAGAAACTCATTAAACAGGCGCGGATCCACGGGGAACCCCCCCCCCCCACCAAAAAAGAAAAAATCAGTTGGGAGGATGTGCGGGGGAGGGGCAACAAATACTTCTGCCATTTCCTTCCCCAAAACGGTCGTCTGGATCTGTGTCCGCGCTAAAGCCTATATCAATCGGAAGCCAGTATGTGAAATCCAAAAACTGAGGAAAATTCATCGACGTTGAAAACCCAAGTAAACTACTAAAATAGCGGTGATTGTAATTCCTATCAGGATAGCCTCTTTCTGGAAAACCGGGAAAGTGAGGGAATTTTGTCAGCCTGAGAAAGTCGGGAAATTGCTATAATTCTGATGAAAATCAGGTAACTTTTTGAGACTATTAAGAATTGAAGAATATATACCCTTTCTTTTAAGAATAAATATCAGCGTAAAGTGTAATGATTTATTTCATTTACAAAATATTTTCAAAACTATGTACAATACTAGCTGAAAAAATGTCTGGGAAAATTTGGAAAATTGGAATTGGAAAACCGGAAAAAGTCAGAGAAAATCATTCTAAAAAAAAAGAAATGCTATCCTGTTTATTCATGTTTTTCCCCCCTCTTATCTAATTTGGTAGTTTTTTATTTTATTTTTGAAGTCTTGAATGCACCCCCTCTCCTCCTCCGGTAGTTCATCCTTGGAAAATTTTGAATTTTTTCTTCCTGCCTGGATTTTGGCAATTCGATGATTGAGAAAATTTTGAAAGACCAAGTTCGTTCAGTCGAGGCTCTCATTTGGATTTTTGGTTCCTACTCGAATCGAATACTCTTCATCATCCCATTGAGACAATAGGCTCTTTGAGACGCTCTTAGACCTGACTAAAAGACTCGCTAAGGATCTTTCAAGATTTCGAAGACTTTGTTCAGACTGATAAGAGTCTGTGAATACTTTTTGTGTCACTTTCCGGAACACTTGGTTTTGTTCTATTTTAATGGCTCAACCAGACTAGACTGTCTTTCAAAGGCTAAAATTAGATCTTTGATTTGAACCTTCTTTCTCCTTGGGAAACATCACCCCGCTGAAAATACGATGGAAAAGTCCTTTTCATCTCCAATTATTTTTATAAAATTCATTGTCACCATCGAAGGAGCTTTCAAATAACTGCTGGTGTTCAAGCGAATCAACATTGGTCTTGAAAAGTTCTTGAGGGATGGGGACACCGCAAACTTGGAAAAACTAAGCTCTTTAGTCTCTTGGTAAGTGCCTGCTTGAATGGTTACACTTGCAGCCCGAAATTCGTGCAGTGATTTCGCGGTCATGGAGCGGCGGGCATTCAGTTCATTTATAAGTTGAGGATTGAAAATGGCTGATTTTACGGATTCCTTGTAATGGGCGCTTCCCGTCGCTGGTGCAAGTCAATGGCTGTCGGAAAATCAGTTTCTTAAGAAAGTTTGTTATTGATGACTTGTTCTCTAATGCGAATATTGATCAATATTAGCGAATAAAACTTATTGTTACTCATTAAGATCACGCATTAGATATCGTAAGGATCATTGGATGTAATATTGCATTCATGTTAATACTTGTCAAGTTTTCGATTGTTCTGAATCGATCCGTTTCATTTATGGAGAATTGTTACCTAAACTGGATACGTTGGATTCGAAAACATTTCCATCTTTCTCTAAATAGCGTCTCAACTCGTACACATTTGTATAAGAAGTCGGCGTGGGCTTTTCGAACTGCTTGACACATGCATTTAGTTCTCCAATAAATTTTCGGAATAAATGAACTATGGGATTAGCCGATGGTGTATCTTTTTTCCGTAGAATAGGTAAAATTAAAAGCAGTGTGTTGAAGTCGATTTATGGTATTTTCACGTCTGTCGTCCGATCTCGAAATTCGGTGGTGTCAAGTGAAGTACCGGTTTGCTGAGTTGGCGTGCTTGGTTCCGTTCGAAAACTATTTTAGAGAATATTCTCTCGTACAATTGATTTAATGAATGTTAGTGGAAATTCCATGGGTGACCGGCCTAGTTTTCGTAATTTGGGTGAATTGAGCTGTAATGTCTTTCCAGAATTCTGTGTAACTCTCTCAGATAATGCTTTCTTTTCAGTATTATTTTAGCGGATAAGACTTCTGTAATGGAACATCGATGTTGATGTCGTGTGAACAAGTCGTGTTGCTACGTGGGCTCGAACCCGGGAGCTCCGAATTCCGAGACCAGCGCGTTATCCACTCGGCCAACCAGACCTCGAATTGAACATGAATTTCATTTCATCTAACGTTTTCACCTGTCAATTTGTTATTTTGTGTTCGTTCTGATGCTGAGATGTTTTTCCAGGATGGAATGTTATTCTGAACTAATGGAAGCTTTGGAGTGCGAATAATTTTTTGACTCCGTATAATTCTAGCGCATTTAACTCCGGACTCCTCCGAAACAAAGCCCAACAAAGCTAGTTTACCCTAAAGACTAAATAATAACTGGTCCTACGAACTTCCCTATCCCATGCCGGAACCCTCCAACAAGTATCAGAGGCCCCTATGACTTTCCGCTAGCAATATGGACCTGCTTACTGAGAACTGCGATCGTCTTTGATTTATGATATCCTCGGTATTTCGAATGTCGCATTTACAACCCGAAACTTATAGGCGCAGCTTCGTATCCATTTCTGGCCATATTCGAACCAGGAAACGCTTTATACCAAATACAGCAGCACTTTTTATTTTCGAATCTGCGAACGCGCGGTCAGGATTCTCGACGTGAAACCACGTCCGGGAAATTTTCGACAGGGATTCCAGAGTAGGTTGCATTTAACAGCACATTAAAAAGCTAGAAATTATATTATCACATTGCATAAATTATTTTCGAAAAAAAAGAAGAAGAAAACGGTGGACAATAAAATAGAAATATATAAACGTCGTAAAATGTAATCTCGTTAACCGGTTCCAGTTTCGAATAGTAACCCAGCCAACGCTCTTTTTCGTATTTTGACGACACCTCGATGCACACACGTTCGCCGAAAATAATACAAATAATATAAACACGATAATGTACGCGATCATTGAGCGATTTTGTACGCCGGTACGAAAGTGTGAATATTACACGGAATAATGTCGGTGTTTGTAAAATGTGATGACACATCAAGTTATCCCGCTGAGGGCAGCAGCCTATTGTGCTATAGGGACCCCCTTCCGAATGCAATGAGCCCCTCGCCGCCTTCTACCAATTCGTGTAACTTAGCGGGAGGTCGCCATACACACCCGAAGGCTGTTATCTGGCCCTTAAAAAAATACGGAATTAAATACGAATTTGTATAAAGGCGTTCAGTGTTTTGCACTTCACCTTAGTAAAATAAATTTGACAGGTTTATCCGTTTTTTCTTTCTCTTTTTTATTTATTCTTTTTCAATCCGTATTTGTTTCTTACCTTATTTATTATTATCTTTGTACGTTTAAAGTATTGCTTCGCGATTTGTATAGACGATAATGTTTTCCGGTTCGGGATCAAAGTGTTGTACGCGAACCAGTCCCCCGATCCCGGTTCCAATTGAACAGAACTTGCACATGCAAAGGCTCGTGTGTCGTCTGCAACCGAAGTGTGAAGACCTTTACAGACAAACAGATTGGCGGAAATTTACGGTACTTCTAGCCATAACCCTTAAAAGTGTCAACTGGTTTCGACCAGTTGCAGGGCTCCCAGTCGATCTCTTTTTAAGGGCTTAGTCTTCCTTTTTTTTTTAGCGCTGTCCTTTTTAGTCCCTTTTTTCCTAAAATATCCTCGTTACTCCCTTTTTTCAGTATTCATAAATTATTGAGTTTCAGTTCTGCGCTGAGAAATATACTATATCACAATTTGGCACAACAGACATGTAAAAAGAAAAAAAAGAGAAAAAATTAGAAACAAAACTATTGTGTTCCAAACTTCTCACATTGATAGGAACTAGATCCGCTGCATGAGATTGCGAATACTACGCCGTGTTACTGTACAGTATCGTATCCAGGATGAAATTGAGAGGGGAGATCCAAACGGGGAAAAAAAGTGAATATGGGCGATAGGGCAGAGTGTTAGAAGGGGGAAAGAAGCTTATTCGTACATTTAAAAAATTGAACTTGCCTAGGGGGGTCCAGACCTCCTGGACCTCCCTCCTCTTGAATACGCGCTTGCAACCCAGTGCGCAGCCGTTATCAGCTGACGCGATCTGTTCTGTGTCCCTCCCACCTGTCGCCCCTGCCAGCCGGTGGCGCCGGCAGTCGGTTGGTGCCGCTGGGCCGAGGTGTTCCTGGCCGAAGCTCTGCCTGTTCATGTCTGTGTCGATGGTTTGCGGGATGAATGGATAATTCTGCAGACTGAGAAGGATGTCGTAAGTGGTAAGAATGTGTCTGTGGACAAGTATTGGACGCAGTTTTTTTAAATGAAAACGGATGCAGGTGATAGCAAATATCCTAATGTGGCTGTCGTAGTGAAGGCAGCTCTTGCACTTTCCCATGGAAATGCCTATTTAGAGCAAGACTTCTCTCAGTCCACTCGCATACTGACGGATGCTCGCGCTTCCATGTCTGAACGAACACTGAATGCGGCAATGACAGTGAAATGTGCCCTGCGCCTCTATGGAAACCATCCACACATGGTTCCAATTACACCTCAGCTTCGTACTCTGGCACGATGTGCATACAGTGCCCAACTAGAAAATCGAAAAAAAAATGAATGAGGAAGAGGCTAGGACAAAAGAAGAAGAGGAAAATCGCCGGAACATAGAAAAGCTTCGACAAATGGAGGCCGACAAGCAGTGAGTAAAATTGGATGAGGCCAAGCTACTGATCTTGAGAAAAGAAGAAAACGAATAGCGGAATGTCCACAGTAAGATATTTCAGGAGGCAGTTGGAAGACTTTTGTAAGCTTTGTATTTTACCATTTATGACCTCTCAGAAGCCATTTTAAAAGCGAAAAAGGGCTCGTATTGCAGTTGTAAGGCCAAATTCGGATTCTGTGGAAAATGATAAGCAGAGAGGCGCACCAGTTTTACCGTGTTGTCAAAAATGTAAAATTCAGCTTCTCAATGTAAAAAAACTGCCCAAAAAGATGTGTATTCGAAATTAAAGTCCAGATTCGAAATCTATTTGAAAAATTGGCTTATAACATTTTTATTTTTTCCCCCTGAAAATTTTTAGAGGGTCAAAAATAGACTCAAAAAACACCAAAAATGGCAGTGTTCACCCCTTTAAAGGCAGTTAACGTAAAAACTGAAGTGGTTTGACTCTTGAACCCCATCTTTTCCGGCGATATTGCCGAGACCTGGATAAAGAGTTCGTGAAGGTGTGAAGTAATGTGCGGAGGAGAATTGAAGGGTTGTCTGCAACCCCAGGTCGCTTTTTGAGTCTTAATTTTCAGTAATCAGTCGGCTATGTTCTACGAGTTGTTTTTTTTTCTTTATTTTCTTTTCCTTTTTTCCTTTCTATTAGATATTCTTGGGCTCTTACTTGGCTAATCTAGGTGTTCACTCTCATCCGACCAAAAAACTCCTGCATTGCTTCTAGGAGAGATACATTAATCTTTTGATTTTCCCTGTCTGTGAAGAAAAGTAGGGAACATTTATTAGGAGTAGAAAAGTTGAGTACATATAAAAGAAAACAGAACACTGATTAAGAAGAACATTCCGTTTCGATCTTAAAGCTCCCTCGTCTCTATTCAGAATGCACAATTCGCCCTTTATCAGAATTGGAAATAGGCTCTATAGTTAGGACTCTATCGACCCGCCGTTTTGATTGCAGAATGTCAGTTCAAAAATCTGTCATTTCTTGGGAGTTTTCAGATTTTTCGGAATTTCAATTGAAGTTTTGGATTCTACATTCCGGATATCTAAAATCACGTGGCCATTATTATTCATCTATTCTGATGGTCTATACTAAAAATTTTCCATCTAGACCAATTTACAAATTCCAAAATATTGTCCTGACAGTTGATTTGCACTACTGTTTTTGAGACATTGAGTGTCCATATTCGTGTAGAAGTTTGTTCTTCAGATTCAGACTTCCCAAGATTCAACAGCAAAGTAGCTGACATCTGGTGAATGTTTTTGGCAATTTTATCCACGTTAGGATTACTGAGATGCTAGGCGTTCATTATAATGTAAAAAGGTGGTTTTCAAACGGCTCTCAACCAGAGTTTTGCGGGGGGGGGGGGCATGTCCGAGTTTTACTTTAATGGCTATAAGCTACCGATTTTTGTTTGAATTTTCTTTGAAAATAGATCTCGGACGTATTGGTGACGAAATGAAAATCGCGTTTCTCCATTCCAAAGTACAGCGTTGTTCTTTGCTATCCTAACATTGATAAGCATTATTTTCTAGAGTGCGGAGAGAGGGGGAAAGACAGTGTTTTCAGTACATTTGAGTCTTACATCGGAAGTTATTTCATTTTATATGAGGAACAAGACTGTCGGATCATAAAGAGGACTTGACTGCTCACTATAATTCCAGTTGTTTAAGAAAAAAGTTTCATTCAGATGAAACCATTATCTTCCCACGCAAGTACAATAATAATACTTGAGGCATCAGCCAACAGTTTTGCCAACCGCACGCAGTAAATTTTTCAATACCCTACCGAAACTTCGCATCCGATTTTCACAAAATAGCACTTCGTTTTATGTGCCCTTTTAAATCTGACGTCATCAATTCAGAAATCTGCCATATCTCAGGATTTTAATTTTCGAAGTTTTGGTTTCTAAGTTCCAGATGTTCCACAGGCGCCGAACTTTCTGAACCTCAGTGGGGACTAATCGATAAAATTACGATTAGGTACCTCAAAATTTGAATATGTATTTCTTGATTTTTTCAGTGGGTGCCTGAGCCTCGGGCACCCATGGGTTTTGGCGCCTATGAGATGTTCTCGAATCACATGGGGCAATTATTATTCATTCTGATTACAGCACTACATAGTTTGTAGAGTGCAAAATTGAAGAAAATTTGAAACATTGCTCTGCCAGTTGTTTTGCATTGTTTTATGAGGTACTTAGTCTCCATTTCCGCGCAGAATCCGAAAATGCGCCGGAAGTTGAAAAAACTGAATCCATCTTGAGGAAACTGGACGATTTTGAACTGACTTTCGGCAATCAAAATGGCGTGTTGATTGTATCTGTCGTAGCCCTATTGCAAAATCAGCCGAATGGCAAAGAGGCTAGACACAGTTTGTAAAACGCTGCCTTCTTGTTAAAAAAAAATTTCAGTCTCAATTAGGCTGAAAATTTTCATTTACAACGGGGCCGTTCTTCTCCGGCCTGATTGTGTTCGTACTATTTTAATCACAATAAAGCTAACCTTAACTAGCCGTATAACAAACAGACTTCATTGACGGTCTAATAAGAATCAGATTAATGTTCTATGGTTTTTAGTAAGAATACATTGTTTTTCATGCGTTACATACGAGTCCAAAACGAATACTAAAAATTGAAAAAAGTTACAAATTACAAAACTAATTTTTAAAAAGGGATTTTTATGAAACCTACAGCTCTACTTATGAGAGCACGTAAGACTTGAATGACATCTCGAATTACATTTAAGATTATTTTTAAAACAAGCACACCGTCGAGTCCCACACATATTCTTAGACGGACGACACTGACACTTCTGAAAACCTTGACCATCGAATAGGGACTGACAGACCACAGCTTCCCGTAACGAAATTTCTTTGTCGGCAGGCACTGTTTTCGAAAATGTAGCTGCAGAGGGTTGGAGCTCACTGCGCGGAAGCCAATTTTTTAATTACGCCCCCTCCGGTACCAATGCTGTAGACTCCATTTCGGCAATCCATGATGATCTGGTTCAGGTTAGCTTTATTGTGATTAAAATAGTACAAACACAATCAGGCCGGAGAAGAACGGCCCCGTTGTAAAAAGTCTGAAAATTTTCAGCCTAATTGAGATTGAAATTTTTTTAAACAAAAAGTCGGCGTTTTACAAACTGTCTAGCCTCTTTGTAATTCGGCTGAATTTACAATAGGGCTGCGACTTATCCATGTGGAACTATGAAACCTCATCTGAAATTGGAAAATATGCGTCGAACCGTTGAAATTTAAACGTGGGTGATATGTTAGGATGTATAGTCGGATTTGAAACAACATCCTGGCTACAAACAAATGTTCAAATCGTATAAATGATTTCCGCCCTGAGTTGCCGCATAATTATATCCCTTTAACAGAACAGAACAAGACTCAAGGCTTTCCGATTATGGATGTAGCACTCCAAAACTCGCTGACAAATGATACCAGTCTTCTTCACTAATGATTTAGGTTGTTATATCTTCAGTGTAAAACAGGTAAACCCAGCTCTTGTAACCAACACGGATCCATCAGTTTTGGGAAAACTTTTTTCCATAGTTTCTTTAGGAAACCGACAAATATAGTAGAGGATAATGGTGTGCGCTGAGGACAGACAGCTTTATGAGTCTCGCCCGCGGGTGATACACTCTTGTATACCTTCAACGACCAACGTTCGACGTTTGTTCCTGTGTAGAAACTGGTTGTAAATTGTGTAACACCCCTGCCCGTTTATCACAAAATAGATTTTCTTTCTAGTATTATTATTTTTCCCTTCTTGAGAATAATGTATAATAACTCTAATAAGAATTCCCTTACGTAACTAATTCCACGATCTTAATTAATATCAAAATATGCATTGCGTATGCAGGATGTATAATATAATATTGAAATGAAAATGCTGGCGAAACGAGTAGAGGTTATTGATTAGATTGAATATTTAAAGCAATTTAGGTCTTTAATTTAAAACGAACGGCAATATTTATTTTCCAAACGCGTGACATAAACCTGAATTTCGATCGAGAACCTGCATCGGCGTCGTAAAACAAATTATCAGCCTGCCATCTACATAGCGGCACCGATGAGGATTTTCACGAATATATTCTAATGGCTGGGCGGGTTACCGCGTGATGCGTGTTAGAATAAATATCGTGGCACTAAATGAAACGAAAATAATCATCCTGTATCGAAGTGCCTTCTGTCAATTGATGAATGTGTGCTGGACGAGTTTATTTTACAAATTATTTCTGAAAAATCTTTCCGGCTTTATCTGCTTGCGAGCAACGTTTGAAACAAACTTGTCTCATTACTAGCAGTTTACTTTACTATCACATTGTCAGACGTTCTTTGCCAAGTTTTACAGCTTCGTTTTTCGAAAAAACGTGCTCCGAACTCCGTGATGTCACTACGAATATATGTACTTTTGCACGATGATACTAAAATAACTGTATAAGTGATGGTGGGGAGGAGAAACAGAATTCATGATGTTCCAGCATCGAACAAACAATCTAACTTTCCCACCTCTTCTACTCAACTCACTATCGATTCCTCGCTCCAATTCAGTCAAATTTCTCGGCCTCAATCTTGACGCTCGCACCTCATATAGAACACATAAAAGCCAAATGTATGCACTCACTCAGTGTTCTGAAGTGTCTCTCATATCCTTCCAAAGGATGTAGCAGAGGACTACTAACTCATCTTCATTTCTCATAAATGGCCATTTTTGCACTCATGTTGTTTCTGTACCAGTTTCCTGTGAGATGGCCTAAAAACTTGCGTATGTTGATTCTGTCATGACTTGGACTCGGCTCTGAATGTACTCATGTTTCAGTATAGATATCTCTGCCCTGCGCCTAAAAGCTTGAATATGTCAATTCTCTGGCATGTGAGTTGCGCATGGTTCTGGTTCGTGATCTCGTGAATCGAGTATTATCCTAGAATTTATCATTGAAAAGTCATTTCCAGTTTGTCCATCCAGGATAGTCGGACTACTCGTTCTCATCAGTGATGTTTCCCGTATCCCTTGGTACTGCTGTGGGAAAATGCCTTGACTATGTGTACTGAGTAGACATAGGCGAGTTTTAGCATTTGTGTTCACGTGTTTAAAAGTATGCTTTGATATTGAAAGCTATTCCACTAATTGTTATACTCCAAATACGTCAGGTACGTCCGATGGTCGGATGCAATTTATGTCTACATATGTAATATACAGGTACGAGTAACGTATCTTCTTGCTATATCTAAGCTATCTACTCTATCTAACATAACAGTTGGTGGAATCAAGCAGCTCCCTGTGTCGGGTCATTCGTGTAAATACACATATTGACAACGTACCTACTCGATTACAAGGAGGTTTAAACGGTTCAACAATGAAAACTGAAAATTATTGCTGTTCCTGATTAAATCAGAATCAAAGACTCGGCGATACGTAAAGGCGACGTGTGTTGTTTCATTTGCCGACATTCCAATCGGATATAAATTTTATATCAATTAAGTTTATTCACTCAATAATTATAAAATTGTATAATTGAAACGATTTATAAAGTGAGCCGATTCGTGTATGTGACCTTACATCGTACTGGGTATGTCACTTGGCAGAATAAACTGGCCTATAGCTGGAGGTATCTCTGTCTTCATTTCGACCACAGGGTCAAAACGGTATTAAATGTGTCGTTAGAATTATAAGGACTTTACTCGGAATGGATGAAATGTCAACATTGTCTTGAGGAATTTCCGCACGGTAATCGAATCTTGAGTAGTTGCCGGAAGTGAGACAAAAATCTTGTTGTCTACTCAGGCGTGTACGTTGTTCACGTTTCTTGATTTTTTAGTGCAGAAAATTTGCTTCCATTAACACTGAGACAAAGTGCAGTGTATTGCAGTTTTTTCACTATTAATTGAAGAATGGGGGTTGGGGACTGGGAAAATGAATGGAAATAATCTGGCTGGGGGCCGAAGGGAATATACCCTGAAAATACGGGAAGTTAATGGAATATATAGGGGAAGAAGAAAATGACTACGAAGAGGAGCGTTAGAATGTAGGAAACGTGTGATAGGGAGGAAGTAATTGAAACCAAGCTGGCTCGGAGGCCGATAAATGCTTCTGAATAACGTTGCTAAATGCTTTACGATTCATGAAGCAAATATCCAGCTCTGCATTTGCTTTTAGCTACCTCATTGTAAAGACAAAGTATGCCGTAGGGGCCGGAGTTAAATTCCTTTGAGGGAGCAAAAATAGCATTATCTCTGCTATTGAACGTTGGGAGTCGGAAATTTATAGTATTCCTTGACTCTTCCCTTAGTTATGTCCCACAAGAATGGTCTGGTGGGACGTATGGCGATGCACGCATGCCAGAGTGGCCCCTGAGACACCGCACCCCCAGCACCGGAAACTACCCTCTCGGGCATCGCATCAGTACCGAGAGGATGTCCCACAACGCACAAGAATATCAACATAGCTAATAATTCTCGTCTATTACTTTGACTCATCACCTCAAACCCCTGCAAAGTTAAATATATTTCAGGTTATATGGGTAATATGTAAACAGAAATCATAATATAAATATTTCAAAAATGTTTTTTGGATTTTTTTCAATTTTTTCAATTTTACCTTTATTCTGCTGCTCCTAGATAACTGCGCTAAATTCCAAAATTGATCTTACCGAAGCAAAACATAAGAGTTTCTTAGTTTCATATTTCATGTAATTAACGCTGTTCCTTTTGATAAAACTGGCTATTCTTTTACATTTTAGGGGGATGAGGTCTGAGTATGTGTCTGTAAAATGATAAATTGCTATCCAGTAGTAGCCTACACCGAAGTCCCTCCTTAATACTTGGCAATCTACGTATAATCTCTTATTGTATAAGGGTGTAGCAAAGGCTCCTTTATGCGACTAAAAACATTGCTTTGGCGTTTGGATTTATTGAAGGACAGTAGATTCCGATCGCTCCAACAAACAATAGAATTCAGATCTGCCTGAAGCTCAGTACAGTCTGAAAAGGAAGTTATCTTTTTAAATATTTTCATGTTATCTGCACATAGCAGTAGTTTGGATTTCTCAACTTCAAAAGGAACATCATTTTCAAATGAAGTTTTAAAAGGTCTTCGCGAATCACAGAATTCTGAGTCAAATAAGCAGCGCTTTATTTTGCATATTTCCCACAAATTTTGCTTCTTTTCCAATATTTTTTCCCAAAAAGGAAGTTCACAATTCTTTACCCAAAAATACTAAAAATAATTCCCGACTTCAAAATAAATAAAAAAATTGAAAAGACTTGATGATTAATGAATCAGCAGAAAAGCTTTTAGAAAAATATGTTCTTTTGCATGTGAGATACGCGTTCTCTTGCCCGCATCACATTCATCAATCATCTAGAAATTACAAATAGGAGCCATATCTCCTGAGTGCGTCTCCCATTAAAAAGAAGATTGGACTTCTTAGGTAGATACTGTGCTAGATCATTAATTTTGAAATTTGATAAAAATTATCGTAGTGTATCCAACTTAATTTTTCCTTTAAAATGATACCCATATTGTATGTATTTGCAATTTCAGCGCATTCATAACATTCATGACGGGGAAGGGTATTAATCTTCAAAATTCAGATTTGTTAGACACCCGCCTGGGTGCGGTATCTGAAAAGCTACTTTGCCATGCGTGCATTGCCATACGTCCGACCACACCAAATGGTTGACCGACTGGCTAATTTTGTACAATGTACTTGATTATTTTTCATTCCTTGATTGGTAGTTAATCTGTGATTGTAAATACCTAATTACTTATCAACACGAAGTATTGAGGATTGTTTTGTCAGAATAGTCAGGAAGATGGGTCATGTTCCGCGTTTTAAAATCATTGGCCATGCAGTTTTATGTGTATGTGGACATATGAACTTACTGTACCCTTTGTTTCTTGTTACACATAACGTCATTCCTAATTCATGCTAGTGCGAAAACTTTTCATTCTTAGTTCATTCCTGTACAAGCATCTGTAGACCATCTAGGCACCGTTTTGTGCAAACTGCAGTTTGATTCTTAGAATTGACACAAACCAACAGAATTGTCCCTTTGAAGTGTTGTGGGTCTTCTCATGCGTGATTCATGATGGCCATATTTGTGCTTGGACGGTTTTCGCAATATTTTGTGGTCTGCATCATTTTATGGAATGGTGGAATATCCGTGCCGTCTACTCGGTCGAATTTACTATGGCTCTCCACTTGTATTACAGCAATAGGTATTCATATTTTTGGACGTGTTACACGCGTGCGTGAACATGTTGGATGTTCCCACATCGGCCAGTGGATTCTACTTCCATTGGTGTGTATGATTAAATAAGCGTAACTATGTGCACCCATATAGTCTGTTCAGAATAAAATTGCACGTTAGTCAAAATCCAGTAGGCATTTCGGTGTTCTGAGAGGAAAGGAGATTATGTCGATTCACACTGTGCAATGCCAATGCAGCAGGTTAAAATGAAGTCTTTCAAATGAAATCGATTCGTGGTTAATTTTCTGAATTTTACTGATAATGTTTCAAAATAATGAAATTGTTTTTGAAAATTGTGAAATACTTTTATAATAAAATATTCTGTGGCAGGGATACCAGTGTGAACGTCTCTTTGATTGCCGTGCAATCTTATTCTGAACAGACTATAGTATGATTGGTCATATGAATTATACGTAGGTCAAAGGAACTACCTAGAATCAACAGTGTATTACACAGTTGACATTATGTACGAATGAAGAGTGTACGGAATTGATGCGAAACTGACAGCAGAAATGTGCCCCAGAATAGTATATGTCAGCAATTTTGAAATATCACTGAGATCGTTCCGTCTCCCTACTTTCTTGGACTCAGTATTGACAAAGATTACGAAGAAACCGATTTCAGAAATGAACCACAAAACTAGACTGCGTTACCTCTGATGTATGTTCTGGAATGAATTTCGACGTATCGTCACAATATACAGGTACCTATTATAACATGCAAATCTGAAATTCAGAAAGATCACGTTGAGAAGATATGGCTACTTCATAGTGAAGCGTTCGAAAATACCACTACAAAATCAGCCAACAGACTTGTACAGTTTATCCTGCCTCTAAGATACAGCTAATATATGCAAGTCTGGAACATCAAAAGGATGATACTAAGGTACTGCAGTTCTACAGTTGCTAGCACTGTATATGTTATATGGAGGAAAGAAGATAGATATGGCTAGTTCATAGTCACGTGCGTGAGAATACGGCTGCGAAATCAGCTGTGAGACTTGTACAGTTGATCCTGCCACTAAGATACAGCCAGTATGGGCAAGTCGGGAACATCAGAAGGATTACCCTGAGGTACTGCAGCTCTATAGTTGCTAGCGCTGTATACGACTGAGAAATCAGCTGACAGACTTGTACAGTTGATCCTGCCAGTAAGATACAGCTGATGAATGCAAGTCTGAAACATCAGAAAGATTACCCTCAGATACTGCAGCTCTATAGTTGCTAGCGCTGCATATGTCTTGTAGAGGAAAGAAGATAGGTATGGCTACTTAATACTCACGCGCCTGAAAATACGACTGAGAAATCAGACAACAGACTTGTACAATGATCCGGCCACTAAGTACTTGTAGCTGTCAATAAGATAAATATATATGTCTAATGCTATGTCTTGATCGACTGCCTTGCTTTGGGTATTGCTTGCATTGACATTCTAATAATGCAAGTAGTATCATATGAGTACCTACCTGATACCTAACTATAATGTACGGAATGTAGCTTGAATATCTGGCGAACATGCGTGTAGCTCGTTCAGAATTGTATGTATAGGATGGACGTAATGTCACTTAGAATCATGTGCAACAGAATTGGTTGGCCGTGTTCAAGCATCCAGAAAATCGACTGCTTGCATGCAACGTCTCTGCTGGTCGAGTTGAATTTACAAAAATATTATGGTGCCGGCGGTGTTCGGTACGCTGACTCAGGCAGCTTCTGTATGAATTCGCGCAAACGAATAGTCCCATGTGTTCCCGCGGTTATTGAACGGTGGCCCACCGCGGTTGTCTGATGGGCACCTCCTTGCTTCACGCAGAACGATTGAATTTCAATCCGACTGAAGCAGATAGTATCGCGATGTCCAAATAAACGAGTACATAAAGGTCCAATTAAGATGCGAATAAATATATGTATTATATGTAGTAATTTATATTTTGGCTGGGCCACGAAAACACACCGTTACAGAAACAATGGAACAACAAGAACCTATGTATATAACGACATTGTTAAAAAGCCATTCGGCAAACTTGTCGATTGTCTGCAACTTTGAGTTGCCAGTCGGGAAAATACGCGGTGGCGAATATATGGGTAGTCTTCTTTCTAATTAAACGCGGCGATATAGAAAAGTTGTAGGGTCGTGGCCATCGAAATTCAAGTGTATGCGTGCTTTTTCGAAGTCGCGTATTCGGCGGTGCTGGTACCTAGAGAGTCCTCAGTGTGTATGTATGCGTGTGTACGTGAGGATGGAAAACGCGGAGGAGTACAACTTTCAATTATTGTTGGTCCAGCTGGAAACAATCATTTCCAGGACCGGAATCGCCTTTTATCGAAAATTAAAATCGAAATTGTAAAACAAGGAATCTGAAATGAGGAAGCCAGTTTGGGCATCGATTCTTGTTTTGCATTTCGTTTAGTCGCGCAATCAGCGTACGACATGTCACGATATATCGTCTCGCTGAACATCGTAAATAAATCAGACTGAATATTTGGTTTTAAATTTTGCAGGAAAGCCGTATTCCGTTCGTTAAAAATTACGGCGTCTTTTTTCATTCTTATTTCCCCGTTTCTTTCTTTCTCTCTCTGTCTTCTTTTTTCGTCATTAGTTTGCAATTTTTTTATTTGTTTTTTGGTATAGGCTGTTGCATAGCGGAATGTTGGAAGTTTCTGGCTGGCCTATGGTCTGTTCAAATTTGTAGGGTGGACAATGAAATCTCAAAGGCGGCAAAACTTTTTTATCTTGCGTAGCCCTTTTCATTGCAGTTTGCTGCTGAAAGTTTTACAAAGCATAAGGCAAAAAGTGTTTTTTTCTCTTCTTTTTAATTCCCAACCCTCCACAGCGGGCATCATATGAGACAACAAGGTTGTATCAAGATGCCAAGAATGCGGCATTGTCGTTTTCCTATACAATAACTTACAAAATGCATAATTTGTGTAGTTTTTGCAAAACAAATACTTTGTTGGATTTACTTTTGAATCGGAGAGTACCTAATATTTCGATTAATGTTATAGACTTCCGGGGTCTCCTTATGAAGATTATTGTTCATTGATGACTATGAAGCAGAAGGATGTGGAAGTTTTCTTTTTGCTTGATAAGTGATGTCGTATCAAGACAACTGACCCTATGTTTGTGGTTACAGATCCAGTCAGCATGGTGTAATTATGCCAAACTACATCAGGCCATCAGGCGCGGATTTAGAAAGAGGAGATTGGGAGGGGGTACAGTGGCGGCGGTGACCTTCGTGGGGGTAACGAGCGTACCCTTTTTTCCTACTATTGCGTTAGAAATATTCAATCAAGGGGGGCATGTACCCCATGCCCCCTTGGATCCGCCACTGAACTACATACCAATAACCGGGGGAACATTGATAATTCAGGGGTCATTTTGATAACTATGTTTTTTCGACGATCACGCGCTCTGACAGCCGAATTAATGAAGCTACAGTGCTCGTTTCTTTCTTGTTGAAAGAGGAGTGTTCAGTCTATATTTTTCATTGGGTATCAGTGATGCTTGTTGTGTTATCATAGCTCGAGGGTAAATAATTTACCGGAGCGAGTGTTGTACTAAAAATTTTATTAAAACAAAAGTCAGTAGTGCCGGTTGGTAATGACTATTTTTTCATATTACCATTGTTGTAGGCTGTAGATCAGGTGTTTGTATGAAAAAAAATGTTATTTCGCGTTGAAACTGTACATGAAAAACAACACTGCTAATTGGACTGAACACATCGAAAAAGCCATAGTCAGCCATCGTCCAGATTTTGAGAAACTGCTACTAACCGAGTGTACTACCTGAGGCACATCAAATTTACCCACGAATTCACCTTACTCCACAAGCCAACCTGTACAACTTGCAATACGCCACCCATGATCCGTTGCATAGGCACTAAATGTCAATTTAGCAACCACCACCGCCATCTGCAACCATCCGAAATGGGAATTCAGAGTCAATCACCTAATGGAATTTATAATAAAGATAGAGAACAAAAATAACCATTCGATAAAAATCCACAAGATTTAGTTGAAAAAAAAAGAAAAGAAGAAGAACAAAAGAGATTGGATAACATTTTTGGAAATTCTGTACGAATTGTAGGAATTTTCGATTTTTGAATTTTCTAAAGTATCCCGATATTCTAAACGAGTTGAAACTATTGACTGCAGATAGCAAAAATAACTGTAAATTCCAGTTGAAACCTCTATGAAAAAAATAGCTTCAATATTCCGATTTTTCCGACCGGCTGTTAGAATTGGATATCGACTTTCCAAACAACATGGAGGGTACGGTCTTGGATTTATCAGCCTATAGAAGATACCCCCCCCCCCCCATTGTGTAGTTCTACGAAGCGGAAAGAAGAAAAATTGGAAGAAAATTACCTCAAAAATGAATGAAGTTAGAATACAGGCCCCATTTGATAACGAAAAATAGAATAAGTGATTCGTAACTATTAGCTCCAGCAAAGGATGTAACGTGTAAAGTTGAATTGATGGTGTTGATCCCTACTTGAATTTTTTCTCTCGAAGCCTGTGTTCCTCCTTCAATTTTTTCCAACTTGGGGAAATATTTTCATTCAGTTGGCACCAATCGGAGAGGAGGGGAGGGGCGAAGGAAGAAATCGAACATTGATATGGCAGTTCTGAACTCCCACCATTTCAGGCCCTTTTCATGGGAACGGTTGCCTCGAATGGTTTCATTTTTCAAATTTCAGCGCAAAAATTGAATTGGAGAGCGTTCTGCTTTACTTTTAGATTATCATTGTAGGTTTAAATTCTGCTTTACTTTTAGATTATCATTGGAGGTTTAAATTGTAATCTTGCCCCTCTCCCCATAGTAGTCGCGCTACAAGCCTGTATCCAAGGTCATAGCGAATTAAATGTATTGAAGGATTGAGGATCAGTAATTTTCCAACTGTCAAGGCGAAAAAATCGTATTTTTGCCGACGGTCTCCAGCTGATGTGAAAATAAGAATGAGCGTGATGTATCAGCTTGATGGAAATAAACTAAAATCACGGAAAATTGAAGTTTTTAACCGACCAGAAAATCTTTTCCGTCAGCATTTAAAACTTTTACGGGTTAAAAAGAAAAACAATAACAGGAGTAAAATATTTTTTACGTGACAAGAATGTACTGTGGAAAAATACGCGACAAATAAACTGATGAGCAGGAATAAAATCTGTTTGACCGGCAATCCCTTCATGTCAAATAAATCTAGTGCCACGGTACACTCTTGTCAAAGTCCACGTCAAGGAAAGTCTGTATTAACGGTAGAAAAGTATTTAATTTATAAGCAAAGCGCTTTTGGCTTTTGCCGGGCGCCCTTTCTTGACCTAATGGCACAGTCTTCGCTTCCGGTGGTGGAGCAGCTAACTTCTGGCGGATTTGCATACCCAGAGTATATGTGCAGTTGGCATTTTAGAGGAAGTATGGGCAAGTGCAGTTGCAGTCCTTGCCGTCATTTTATTGATGGTGGCGGTATACATGCCGTAGTTGTGTTCTTAATCAACAGATGTTTCCCACGCCCCTTCCTTGGCAATGAATGTGGAAAGCAGTGCTTCAGTCATCAGGGAATTCATGTTTGATGAAGCTGTGAAAAACTAAAAGCGACCCTCAACGAGGGTTGGTTTGCTGCAGAGCAGTCTGGTTCGGCGAACCAGGGTTTCAAATAGAGCAGGTTCGAGAAACTCTACTCTATGGATCGAAGATGCTTTCTGCTCCGAATTCTCCGAAATTCGTTGGAATTTTTTTTTCCTTTTCTTTTCTTTCTTTCGTAATAGTGAATCGAAAAAATCGTTTTCAGTACTCAGTGTCGATGCTGATATTTACCCATCACTAATGAGGATTGGAAAAAAAAAAAAAAAAAGAACTGAAATTTTGAATTAACACAGAAATTGAAAAGAGTTTTATATTCTTCATTTCTCATGAATCGTAACGCCATGCAATTTGCACCAACTTAGCTCCTGTTCCTACAAACCACTGAACAGTGAACACTGGTCAACAAGTTATAAGGTGCTGCATTTTTTGCAGTTTGAGTTTACTCGGAGCAGTTTGGGGGTAGGGAGCAGAGTGAAGGACCAGGTTTTTGTAAAAACCGGGAGCAGATAAATCTGGTTTCACAAAAGAACAAGTCCACTGTTCGTCAAAATTATCGACGAAGATTACGCGTTGATCACTAGTTGAGGTCCCCTTAGCCAAAAGCAGCTCTAATGCTTTCTCAAAAGTTCGTTCATCTTTGCAATGGTGTTTTTATTTCATCTCCTTTTTTCCTTTTGTGATTATTTTAAGGTCTGTGGAGGAATTTTTCCGTCAGTGAAGTTTTGAATAACTGGGCAGTTACGTTTTTCCCATTCTCAGTTGAATTTTTATCCTGTTATTGTAGCCGAATTTGTAGGGCAACGTAGTTCGTATTTCCCGTAACAATTTCCCGTGCAAACCTCCATTTTTCGTCGTGCCCTTATATATTTTCCATATAAAAATGTGACCTGGGATCATGAAATGTATCTCTCGTGCGAAAAGAGGTTTTTCAGATACACGAGTGTAAAGATGGGATGGTGGTTGTTGTATGCACAGATGTACATAGCGTGTACATCTGTGGTGGTGTGTTTACGTGTTGCTATGACAACCACGTTTCGAATTCTTGTTCTTTGTCATTCCTGTAGGCCAGTGTCACACGATGCCATTTAAACGGATGTTTTTAAACTTTTGATGTAATTCTTAAATGCAATTTGTGGGAAAACTAATGAAGATGGGAAGCTGCGATTTGTTTCATTCGAAAGAGCGTGATTTTTTCTATTAGAATTGTCCAAAAAGTGAGAAATGATTTGTTGACACCAGAGGCACATTTGATGATTCCAGGTCACAAATGTTTTTTTGTTCAAGGTTGGCGGGTGAACCGTAAAGGCTGGGGATTCCTACTTTCTGAATGTATTTATATGAAATCTGAGAAGGATTTAGGTAAGAAAAAATCGGTACTTTTATTAGGAGGTAGTTCAAAATCCCCCCCCCCCTCTCTGAACCCCCTATTTTTTCAACTTCGACTTTTCGGAAGTGTTGAATATTGAACTTCTTCACATTATGTTGAAATTTGGTGGTTAAGAATTTAAAATTTCCAAAAAGAGCTCAAAGTATCTTATTACATTCATGTTTGACTTACTGCGATGGCAGTATACTTGAATATTGTTTCGTACTCATTTATGTACCTCACAGCCTATTTTCAGCCTCGTATCATCCCCAGAAGTCCTAAAAGTTCAGTTTTTGGAAAATATGTGCCGCATCTCTTCTAATTATTCGATTGAATTTTTGAAAAATCCAAAAGTTTCGTCTGAATAACACAAACACAAAGCGATAAATTGCAAATGAATCAGGACCCCCTGATTGAATGCAGTGCAAGTTAAAACCACTTCCTGTCATAAACTTCTGCTGGTTTCAGTAACGGTGAGTACGGGACCTCCTAGCTACCAGGCGCTGTACCGCTACCCAGCCATCAACACACAGGCATACACAGCATAGAAACCAGTTGTTATTGTTCGTTTGTATAAATGTGCCGTCTAAAAATATCGCTCATCGTCAGAAGTACACGCATTATTACTAATCGAATTTCCAATTTGGTGCACTAGGTTACCTACCCATTCTGACGAAACATGTGTCTACCCGACATTCAGTAGGTATCTATACCTGCGGTTACAACAAGGGATTGGTTAGTAATAACTTAGTGTACTGCGTTACAGATCTAACTCGCACTGCATCTCACTCATTTTAGTTAACTCACTGTAGTCATCAGATAGAAATGAATAGGCACGACTTTTTGTTACGATTCTGTCTAAGGTCGAATACGAAAATTTGGATTTTGGAAGACCCAGTAGCTGTTGAAATTGTGAAACTTTGAGCAGTTAGGAAGTTACAGTTTGTCGTTACAGTGGAATCTGGCATGCCAAGAAGCTCGGAAGGGATTTTAGTGCGTAGCCTAATCGTATTTCATCTATTATGTATGGCACGTTGTAAAAAGATATAATACTAACTCTAAATTCGGCCGTGTAGCAGTTCGGGTTTTTTAGGTTTTAGAAATGATTTGAATAACGAACTCCGGGAAAAAATATATATATATATATATATAAATCATAAACGATTTTAATTTTTCGCTATTACTAATAAAATTTTTTTTATTCGTCGAGTTGTAAAAATTAAATACACGCCGATCGGAATATTTTAATGCGGGACCGAAAGAGCGGAAAGGCGCATCAACGCGAGCGACCCGGCACTCTGGCCACGTTCGCCAGCACACGAAATTATTTCTCATTTTTATTCACGGTAATAAAACAGTTGTTGGAGAAAATTTTTGACTGTATAAATTGGCAACATTATCAGCAAATCAGCGCTTTTTGAAGTCGAATTCCGGTCGGGCGAAGAAAACACGGAGCTATTGGACAACCTAAAAGGAGGAGGAAGAGTGAAGAAAAGAAGAAGAAAAAAAAAACGTATGATTATTGTACTCGATCGCGGGTAATCAAGATTTCCTCGTACATTTTCGTTTATATAAAAGAGACGTTCCGACCTGCGCATAAATCAATAATTGATAATATAAAGAAGAAAAAAAAAGAAAGAAAAATAAACTTTCCAAAAAGAGGAAAAATGAGGCTGCAGAAATCACTCTGTGTGGATTGGATCAAAGATACACTTGGACGGTGATTTCCTTTTGCTTTTCCAGCTATAGATACGTATATAGTCGATGGTTTTTGCATGTCGATGGAAATCGCACAGTCGTATAATTCGAATTTCAATTGTTTCGTCCGAATGGAATTCGCGTAATTGAATTGAGATAGCTATCCAGGCAAACAATTACAATTGTTTTTCGTTTTCTGCGGCCACGTCGTATAGGATAATTATGCTAAATCGATTATTATTATTTTATACCATTATTTTTATTAAGCAGCGTATTTTTTTCTGGTTGGAGGAAACGAGAACCCGGTTTTCAATGCAGACGTAGAGAAAAAAAGCTAAATTTTCACGTTAATTCTATCTCGGTTTTAATTTACATATTAGCAACGATCAATGTTCCGATAAATGAATGAAAGAATAAAAGAATAGAGGCGAAATAAATTTTATTAGGAAACCGAAGCGTATATGCACGGCCGAAGATATATTGTCGGTGTTACCTCCAGTTATACAAAAATTTATTATTTATTCAAAATGAATCTCTAAATTTTTCTAATGCGCGCGTGGTATGTACTGGGACATAGCATTGCAAGTCAACAGCCCGATGGTTCTCTCTCTCACTCATCTCTACCTTGCACTTCTCGAATTTACGAAAATGACGCCGATTTTTAGGCTCATGAATTATAGCTAAGTCACGTCTTCACGTGTTTGTATTCTTTGATCGATTAAAATGTTTAATGTCTTCTGCAAGTCGTCCGGTCGAATAAAACGAAATATTTGAACATAAATATTATAATTAGTGCCCATGCGGAATACAGTAGCAGTGAAGAGAGATTTAAAATGGTACTTCTAACCTCGCAGGTTGAGTCGGCGAAGGTATCCGCGCGGTCACATTTCAATTTCTTATCATCACCTCTGTATCAGTATTTATGATATTTTGGGGTTGCGAAATTGGACGGCATAATTTTCCTGAAAGCGCTCTTGTTGCATGCTTGGAAGAAGCAGCAGTCATTATCTTCACACAGTCATGCAAGAAATGGAAGAAAACTTCCCGGGCTTTCGAGTATGCTAGCAACATATCGTTAGTGCATTCATTCTTCGGTTGTACCGGTCTCTCAACTCCTCAGAATACCTTAGAAGTCCTCCATTGTGGAAATGGCCTCTGGATTCCAAAAGTTCACTAAGAATTTAGAAGTTGAAAATGTCTCTAAAATACCAGTAACAAGCTGTTGAGTGATGGCCCGTGGTGAGTCGGGGTGACAAGGGTTTATCTCAGCTGGCTAATTTATATCTGTGACCAAAATGACTAGGCACATTTTGCTGGATTCCTGTGTGCACCAGTACCCAGAACCTAGTACTGCAGTTCAGGGTGTAGGTGTGTTACAGCGACATCTGCTGTGTAAAGCTAGATACGCATTACGCTGACGTTTTCGTGTTAACACGTCATGGCGTTGTATGACGTGTTAACACGACATTTGACAAAAACAAAATCATCTAGTTCAATTGGACCGTTCACACTACACTGATGTGTCGTCAGATGACGCATTACGACAACACATCAGTGTAGTGTGAACAGTCCAGCTGAACTAGATGGTTTTGTTTTCATCATGTGTCGTGTTAACACGTTGCGTCGTATGACGTGTTAACACGAAACGTCAGAGTAATGCTAGATACACACTACGCTGACGTTTTTGTGTTAACACGACATATGACAAAAATAAAACCATCTAGTTCAATTGGACCATTCACACTGCACTGATGTGTCATCAGATGGCGCATCATGACGACACATCAGTGTAGTGTGAACAGTCCGGTTGAACTAGATGATTTTGTTTTTGTCATGTCATATTAACACGTCGTATGACGTGTTAACACGAAACGTCAGCGTAATGTGCCGCCAGCTTAACTGATAACACTGCTGTGTGGTCTGTGTAGCCCTGTATTTTGTGCGGTCCAAATTTATTCTGATTAGATCTGTTTCAATAATGCTTACGGAACATGTAATTTTAAGTCTTGGGAACGTGCAAATGGGAGTGGGCGGGACACATCTCCCGTTTCAGAGACGACCGATGGACCTCTTATGTAGAATCGTAACCTCAATAAAGTTCCTTATCTCTGATAGTATTTTTGTTTTATTTTACTCGTAAGTTTGGGAACTTTATTGCCATACTATAGTTGACAGCTATTGTGATGACGATGTGATTCCCATAGAATACTTGCGAGGAATCACTCATAATACCTATTTCGTATTAGATGGCCGATTATTTTCACCTAATTACTAACAAAGCCAATTTTTGAGTTGCTCTCTTCATTTACTGAGTCTCTGTGTTCTTTAAAATGTGTGGGGTAGACACTAAACTTTCGATGAATTTTCCTACCGACGAATTGTTTTATACGACAGATTGTCTTCCGACAAATTGCTTTCGACAAACTGTCTGGTCACCGTAAAAATAAACTGTGCTGGTCCATGTCGATAGAGTCCTTGTTGAAATGGAGTTTAGGCCAGTACCTCATATAGTACATGCAGGCTTTTCTAATCAAAGTGAAACTTTTTCTAACCCAAAAGCTCCAATGTATTCACAAATACAACTGTTTGAAATATAAAAAACACAAGAAATGAAAAAGACAAAAAATGGAGAAATCAGCGATCAAAGTAATTGAAAGAAAAAATCATGTGATTTCCACCCTTTTCCACTATAGTGAAGACATACAGATGCATTGGGAAAAAATCGTCTTGATGAATAATTTCATGTATTGGAACGACTTTCTTGTGCTACTGGACGCCTCCTGGGAAATAAAGAAAGTGATCGACAGTAAGAACTTTTTAAAAACTTCGTTATATTTCTGTACTTTTTCCAATTGCGCGCGACCTCATCACAAATACTTACGGAAATACGAATGTATCATGAGCACGATCAAGAAAAAAATAATTTCTATTAATTAATTGCTTAAACAAGAAAAGTATTTTACAGACGAAAAAATACCGGACAAAAATGTAAAAAGAATGTGAGCTGACAGGAAGAAGGGACCTCAGCGCAAAAATGTAAATTTTACAGGAGAGCGGATAAACAAAATTGATAACGTTTTCACGTTACGGAGACACTCAACTTTGAAGACTCACAGCCGTTTGGGAAATTTTTTTAGAATTTTTTCGACAACACCACGCGAAAGAGCAGCCAAAAATTAGTCAAAAACAGTTGTTATCACAAAAATGGTTTTTTTTTTTTGCGTTGAGGTCCCTTTCTTCCTGTCAGCTCACAGATACTTTAACGGGTTTAGGTCGGGGGTGTTAAGTCAACGGTCATTGGCTTAAGCTTAGCTGATGGCTTTTAAGCTGCTGGTTGACTTGGCTTACGTCTTGAAGTTAATTTTCCGGCTTCAAATATGGCTTATTACTGTTTATGACTTGATCTTTGCCCATGAGTTGACTTCAGTTACAAGTTACAGAGCTTGCAATTTCCCACCGTTTTGATAACTGAGAAGACTGAAGCGCTACGTGGAAGAAAATGGCCTTCGATCAATGTATTTCTCATGATATGAAGGCCCTTCCGCCACGCAGTGCTTCAATTGGAATGGGTGTATTGAATACTGATCCTCGAAGTACTGATCGCGGTTCACGATAAAAAATTTCAAGTGATAGCAATTTTATCAGTTTATTTACAAATTATTTTTATTTTTATTCGACTTTTGACATTAGCTGAATATTGATAAGTGTAAGCCGCAAAACCTAGCTTATGGCTGACTCATGGGCTGAAAGCCGACTTGCAGAATTCGCCTGGCTGGCTTTTGACTTTATGAATAACGTCCAAAATTGTGACTTACGCTGGCTTCAGTTTAATATTCCTGGCATTACTGAAGCAACGATGGATGCTGACACTTGAGCCTGAACAGGCACAATTCAGATTGAAGAAAAAATACTGTAGCACAGCGTTAGCTCAGTGTGGACGTACTACAGGCCCGCAGCCATGAGCCACTGCGGTGCCTTTGGCTTATACAAAAGTTAACGGCTCTAGTGATTCCAGATTGGAATTCGGAAAATGTACGAGCCAGAAATCTCTTCGCATGATTGTGCCAGATTTCAAATGGACTGTACCGAATAAAATGTGTGATCTTTGAAAGTGTACACGAGGCTTTGGCCAGCCTCTCGTGGTAGGGTATGGGGATAACATTTTTGGAATGACAAGTTCACCAAGGAAAGGAAATGGCAGCGAATTTTCTATTGGGTGGGAAACCGATTTGCTAGGTAGCAATACCCCCTGCCTCCGGTAATGGGTTTGTGCTGTTACATAGCTGTGCTTGAGACACTTACTAATTTGTATTTGCATGTTACATGAACTATAAAATGTAAAACAATGATAGTAAATGTAATACTAAAACTGTGGTTTCTGTTGTATTTTGTTGCAGGTAAGAACTTGTTGGATTTGTAAATGGCGTTAGTAGGAGGTTAATAAGTTGTAATGTGTGCCGTGCTGCACAGTATTTATGAATGTGTTGCCGGCCCATCCTCAAATTTAATTCGGATTTTTGGTACGTATTCCTATATAATGTACTCTTGATAATTTTGTATGTGTCCGGTTGGAGGTACGGCTCAGTTTTTCCTTCCTAGCTGAGCGATGAAGGAACGCGTCCCTTTTCTACCTTTTTGTGAATTCGGTATTGTTTGAGACGCTTCGAGACTTGCTTAAAATTGATTTCAAGACTTCTTCAGTTCCCTATGACTCGTAAATGCTCTGCACGACATGTGTAAGACTCGTTCGAACTCTTATCATGACTCAATAGTGATTTCTGACTTTGTTGTCTGGTGCACTTACGTAAAAGATGAATAGTTGGAAAAAATTGTTCAGAAGTTGAATTTTAGTAGTGCTAAAGGCTGTACTAATCATTGTTTTAGAAGTCCCCGAAAATATACGTGTCCCTAAGGCTTCAAAGAGAACAAATAATACCACAAAATGTGTGTTTTTCCACCACTCTTGAAAAATAAGCATTTTAGGGGAAACTACTACTTTGAAAGACTGTGCAGGAAATTATACGTAAAATTTATAGACCCGAAAGTTTTTCGTATCTGCTTCCAGAATCATATTAAAGAGGGGCTCGAACTAACTTATTTCACTGCTCTACCTTGACGTTGGCCTTAAGGTTGAAAACATCAGATTTTAATTAATTTTATTGTTTTTGAGCTGAGGGAAAGGAAAGGGTCTTAATAACCTTGGTACCTTAACCTTTGTTAAAATTTCCATTCCACCTATTTTCACCTCTTAATAAGTGTCACACGAGTAAAGTTGGATATTCTGTACTTTCGGGGAGCATCCAGTAATGGAAATTTTCGAACTCGCATCAGTATGAATAATTGAGACCGAGAGGTACCAGCCACTTCCGCTTTTTAAGGCCACTGAAAACTGGAACGCCTGACGAGATGTCTGAAGCATAAAATTTATACAGTGCAAAATGAGTATCATTCATCACGTCTTTGAAGTTCATTTAATTTATTTTTGAAATTGTAGCACTTAGTGAGAGAAAGGGGTAGAAACTGAGGAAGCATACAAACATAAATATCATTCCCAAGGTCTTGAGGGTCGTTTAGTTCGCGATAGACGTAGTATTAATCTCCTGGGCAAAACTGTATTTTGAGGTGTATCTCAGGACCTGCGGCCCTCACCAACAAAAAACTCTCACTAAATTAAGAAAAAATTAAAAAAAAAATTAAAAACGCTAGTTGTTCGTTGATCATGATATGCTCGAAAAAAGCCAACTTTAAATCCCCCTTCCCCTTCTTTGGAAAATTACCAATCCTAGAAAGTAGGAAGGGCTCTAATAAACATGGGTCCCGGGGCCTAAAAATCTTAAATCCGACCCTGGTCATGGGAAATTGAAGCAGCTACTGTGGGGTACAACGCTGGGAATTGAGAAAGTCTGTTAGTACGAAATTAACGTAACATTCTTCACTATGTTCGAGGGGCAGATCCCAAAAAAGGAAAATATCTGTGTGTAGAATACTGCTGCGACAAGAGCTTTTCACGTCAATTCTGTGCTTTTGAGAGAAGTAGTGATGTTATGGCTCTATTTGGACCCCTGAGGAGCTTAGGAAAGTATGGATTTTCGGGTGTGTCTAATATGTTGTTTTTTTCTGTCCTACCTTGGCTACCAATCAATTTTTTCATCTTTGACAAATTATTTCAGGCAGACTAACTAAACTCGATCAGAATGCTCCTTAATTTAAGTTCTAGAAACATTTCTTAACAGCATATCGTATTAAAGAACAATAATTCTTTTAGCCGGATTTCTCATATTTCCCATGCCGATGTAAGGCCTGTCTACATCGTATATTCTATCTCCATCTCCACTTTCAACTAAAACACTGCAGGGTTATTAAAACAAACAAAAAACACCTAAATATAATTGGCTTATCTGACATTTTGACCTATTCAGTACTTTCTGTTTTCTGTCCGTCTTGCATTTGAAGACGAGAGAAGCTGCAGAAAGAATATGGGAATTATTGCTGCGGATAGGATACCGTGTGGGTGCGTTCTTTTTCAAAGGTCGACTTTCGTATACCCCAGTAATCCTAGTGCAGCGTAACAGAGTGAGAGGTCATGAAAAAATCTACTTAGACGATGTTGTAGGATAGGAAGACGGTGGAAGGGATCATTAAATAAAGCGATTTTTCTGGTCGAACGACGATTCAAGATTTCACGGCATGTTATACAAATATGGTTGGCGTCTCTGTAAGCATCCATGTACTTGGATCGCCATAGACCTACCTCAGTATGGACTTTCAGTTTATTTTTTTCTAATTGCAAAAATTTAATTACCGTGCCCCGTCATAAAAACATTACCATTAGCGTCGCCGCGGTTTTATGGTATTTTTTGCGAAAAATTTGCGATTTATTTTCGGGTCCACAGGTTTTCATCGGTCATTTTTTCCCCTTGTCATCATCTTCACTCATCTCTCGCTCTCAGTTTCCGTTTTAGCATTTTTTTTTTGTTTTATTCCTGACGCATCTTTCTGCATGCACATGTGTACCTTTTTTTGTGTCTGAAATTCGTCGACCATAAATTCATCTGAGCATTTTGCAATCGCGCTTCATTTCGCTCATAAATGTCAGCGTCTTAAAAGTTATAGTACGCGGATAATAACCTATAGTAAACTTTAACGAGACAAAAGACATACAGGTCTCTTTCAGCTTTATGATGGCTTCCTGCCGATGTTTATGTATTTATTATTCAGTTTGTTAGGCTGCAATAAGGACGCGTTAATAATCACGCTAACGTTTGTTTAAAATCACCAAGAAAGCGTAAACTTTTTTTCCCGAATTTTTTCCGAAACGGCTGATGACCTTCGTCACCAGGCTCGACGAGTTGAAATTCCTAATTAATTTTTTATGTCGGTGATTGAGAAAAGTACGAATGCGAATGATTCCTTCGCAATATTATATTTACTGGCTGTAGAAGCTCCAGCGTGAATACAAGGGCTTTCATAGAATTTCGAGTAAGGAAAAACAGTGAACAATACGTTCCTCAGTATATTCCTACTGGTCGACGAAACAAACAAACAAAAAAAAAAATGAAATAAATATCCGCGCACCAAGTTTTCCATACTTCCGGACAAATACTCGTGTATAAATCTGCATAGGGTGGTCTTCATTTTGCAACTTTCTCAAATCCCTCGAGACTGCGTAAAAATGGATTCCAAAAGCCCCCCTGAAAATTTCAGCTCAATCGGGTGAAGGGAACACGTGTCGCGAACCCCCTCTTATAGGAAATAATGTGGAATTCTGATTTTTTAACTAATTTTTTTAAGCCTGTTAAATAAGAATGCTAAGAATATTCGGACACAAGTCTTGGATAAGAGTTTGGAAATAATTTGAGTATGAGATTGTTTGACTCCGCGATCTGGGTTTATAAAAAAAAAGCTTCATAATGGAGGAGGAAAAGTTGAAAAATAAAATTTGAAACAGGTGTTGATTTGTAGGTTTTCAAAGTCGTTGATTTAGATTTTAGTTTAATTTTCTGATCTGACCTCTTTAAATGCTACCGAAGCGGAACTAAGGGCAAGTAATAGTTATTTTTAGAGATTGTACGTTTATAAGTTCAACTCCTCGAAAAATTGATTATCATTAGGGCTTAACCCACTTTGAGAGCACCCGATGAGTCGGGTTCCGAAACATTCTGCAAAATCGAGTTAATTGATTTAGAAACTCTATAAAGGGAATTCAGTCTCGAAAAGTTGGCAAATATCTGGTCTCAACCCCTTGGCGACATCATGTGAAGTTGCGTGTAAAAGATAACATCAGAAATGAATTCAGTAACCTTGAAAACATGGAAGTCAATACCAATCAGATTTCAATTTTACCTTCTCCCTTTCTGGAGCTAAGAGTTCCCCTTATAGGCAGGAATGAATTACTGTTTCTGTCCCGCTGAATATTTGAGTCAATTTTATATGTACCTTCGAGAAGGCAGTTGAGGAGCGAAAAAACGAAGAAGTCGGAGTTCTAAGCTTATTATTTATCGATGTGGGAGGAGGGGGTGTGAGACGCTCCATGAAGAGGTTCTGTATGTCGGGGAATTTGTTTTTGAATTTCCAGTAGAATTTAATAGAGCACAAATGTACCTGCATTTCACAAAAAAAAAAACAACAACAACTTTCCAATACGTACTGAAAGAAAAGCAACCCAAGTTTGAAGATGTGAAATTTTAATTTAGAGAAAATTGCGTGTAAAGTTGTAAAACAGAAAAATACATTGAAAAATTAATGTCTCCAGGTCTACTGCGCCAATCCGTCTCACAATATGTACCAAAACTCTTACGTTCTCTCATACCATAAGATGTAACGCGATACTCATTATGCGCAGTTATAGTGATAACGCGCGCTTAAATGTGAACAAGATCGATGCGACTTATGGTACCTTTTCTCGAAAACTAGCCTGTGGGTCATAATTCGTTTGTAAACATGAAATATCACGCCGTAGATGACTATTTTCTGCTGTACACTGTTGCCAGGTCTGTCTAAAAGCAGTTTCCATTCAAATCCGAAACACGGAATTTCTGACTTGAAAGCGTGTTTTGTGCTGAAGGGCAAAATTCACTTTTCCGATATGTGGTACCTTTTCATAGAGCGCTTCATAAATAAGTGAAAATACCTAATTTCTTAGATTCATAACTGATAACAAATGTTGTAGAGTGGTGTAGGTCAATGTTTTCTAGAAGGAAGTGGTTGCAGTCCTTTTAAGACTGGCCAGATCTTTTCCATACTTGTTGGGAATCTTTTAGACACTCTCAATTTGTTTAATACTCCTTAAGACTTTTTTTTTTTGTTCATTTTCATTCATTCTTGTGAGGTAGAGCTGTATGCGTCGAGTGCTCAGACTTAGTTGTCCATTGCACTATTCCTCAGGCTGCTGTTAAGGATCAGCTCAGTAGCCTCACTTTTATAGCGAAAGTGAGAATTTTACTGAGTTCTATTATTCCTTTGACTTCACTGGGTGCTGGGATACTCTAGCCCGAGTGCTTCGCGTCTTGTCACGGCTATTGCTGGGCATTGACATGTGACATGGATCAAGGTGTTTTCCTCTTCTTCACAGTACCTACAGGACCCGCTTTTCACCACTCCTATTTTATACCGCATATGTTTTGTGGCCCGTGACCAGTTAATAGTCCGATCATGAGCCTTGCATGTTTCCTGTCAAGCTCTGGTAGGAACTTGGCATACTTACTGGGGGCGTTCCCTATCAGTGTTTTGCTGACTTTCATGCCAGTAACCAACCGCCATTGCATTTCCGTCTGCTTGCTTATACAAGCATTCGTGAAAGTGCTAACTTTTCAGCTTTGGTAGGTGATGAGGGTCTGTCCATGGCTATAGCCTTGGGTCAGACGGAAAAATTGTCCTTGCGAGTGAAAGTTGGAAAATGGAATTGAAGAGACTGATAACCTTTTATTTCCTTGCAACGTTGGCCTAGAAATTTTTTGTCGTGATGATCTCAGAATGTTTCCAGGTGACGAAATTTACGATTTCCGTTTGGAAAATTACGATTTCCCCACCAACTAAGATCCTTGGCACTATTGACTATTATCGCGCGTGTGTATCAGTACTGTGCGACGTGCAAATAAGAAAGGCAATTTTGCAGGATGTATAACATGTAGGCCTGGAACTTATTCTGCCTAAGAACAGTGTGATTATTGTAAATAGTAATTCTACAGAATATATTTTCTATCTCCAAATGTCACCTCCGTTACTACAGTGAGTGGCCGCTACGTTCAAATCAAAACTGCATGTATACATTATTAATGAATGATACCAACTCGATCGTTTCGTCATATCTTTGTAGGTAGTAACAACTTACGTAACTTGTAAATTTCACCTGCGTTTTCGTATATATAAGTTTCGTTTGTATGTGGGATGCCAACACTTTATTCGAGTTATGAATGAAAGGAAGAGGGAAAAAAAATGGAACCTTGAACACTTACGACGCTAATCTGCTCGGTACCACTCGTAATGTTGCCAATTCACAAATTCCGCTTGATGAATGAAAATATGCCCGAAAAGACCTTGATCTTGATATCAATACCATCTTCAACTTAACGACTACAGTCTTCGGATGTTTTTTGCGAATATCCGAATGCCCACAAATTTAGCAAATCCCGTTTCTCCAATTCTGATACAGTCGAATTAACGAAGCCTAATTAAACGGAATCTCGACGTACTTATTTCAATCCGAAATTCGCTGCTTCGTCATATAATTTACAATTCGTGGCAACCAGAACGGTTTAATATTATTCAAAAATGTTGGATTTTCAGGTACGTGTAGGTTTTTGTAGGACTTACGCAACCATCTTTTACAAGATTTGAAAGGTAGATATCACGTCTGCGTAACGTGCGCCTCAAAAAAGGTGAAGCTTATATGTTTGAATTGCGTTTTTAACTCAGGAGTGGATACATAAAGGAAAGCAATGGGAGCAGACCTCCCCTTCCATTGCGAACTACTTCACCTGAAAATGCTTCAAAAATAGTTCATCAGTTGGAAGATCTGATAAATTAGAGCAATTAGGTAGGTAAGCAGTTCAGTTAATGTACCCCTTCTTCCTGTTTCGACACTACGGCGGATGATAATTTTTTGATAATTGGACAGTGTCGTTCAGTTTTTTTCTCTAGGGGAGTCTCTTTTCTAATTTTTTTGCTCTCAACCGGAGACCTGGAATCCGCCCTTTCGAGCATTACCTTAGCGACGTCGGGGAGGCTGTTACGGCTGTCCTCGCCCTCTTTTCTTCTTACCTAAAACCCGGCCTAGATCGAAATGTAGCGAGTTGCTACGTGGGCTCGAACCCGGGATCTCCGGGTCCCAGGACTAGCGCGCTATCCTTTCGGCCAACCATCTAGGGGGGTGAAAAATATTCAAGACTAGCCAAGACATTTCAGTGGTTTCCCATGAAGCGTTTAAACTCTTGCGGACTTGTTTAAGACTCGCCAGAACCAATCAGAATTTGTTCTTAACTTTTCCTCGTCCATTCTACAAATTCATTCGAATACATTTTTTCAAACTAATCTTCTTGCATTTCCTGTACCTGTTTTCATTTTTTTCAGAGCTGTTTCGAATTCTGATCTCAAAATAGGACCTCTTCTTATGCCTCTGATGATGGGTGGGCGTATGGCGGTGCATGCCTGCTAAATTGGCCCCGGGACTCCGCACCCCCTAACCTGGAATTACCCCGATAGCGACTGCGTCAAGGTAGGGGGAAACACTTTGAGGCAGGCAACCCTTCTACCTCCATTTCTCCTCTCGCTGCGCCGAGTCTACGGCCTCTTATTTTGCTGCTCTGTCGAGTTGCGCCAGATCTTCTTCTTCTTCTGTCGTTGGCAGCAGCGACATCGTCGTCGTCGTCGGTGGTTGTGGGATGGCGAGTGCCGGCGTTGGGTACTGTGACCGCTACCTCTGTCTTTGCCACTCCATGTCCATCTTGCTGCACAATGACTTTTTGATAAAGGCAGCTCTACCTGACCCCATCCCGCTTTATTCTTATAAGCATTATCAGCAAGCTCTCAGGTGTATGCAGCTTAACCCACACATTTCGAAAGGCGTCCGCCGCTTCTTCCCTCCTTCGGTCCAATGCCGGCCGGCCACAGCAGTGTGGACCAGGCATCATCATCATCATCATCTCGCCATCCTCCAGCGCAGTAGGAGCACTGCAGGCCTTCGGCTATGCTCATCCGATGCAGATACTTGTTGAAGACACTATGGCCGCTTATCATTTGCGGCAGATGCTAGTTCATTCAGCCATGGCGTCTACTCTTCATGCCTATTCTCGACTGTGTTAAAGCTCTTCAAGATGTAATAAGAGCTTTTATGACTCTTCCATACTTCTTTCAAAGATTCGCTGAATCTGCCCCGACTCCCCCAGCTCATTAAAATTCTGTAAGACGATGAGACCAGATGAACTATTGCTACTCACACTCAAGAAGAGGAAGCTGCAGTACTTAGGGCATATATCGAGAGGTGAGAGATATGAAATTCGGCGCGTTATACTGGAGAGCAAAGTCGTCAGCAAACGTTCCATTGTAAGGCGGCAGAATTCATGGATGACAGATCTGAGAAGGTGGTTTGGATGCAGCACGACTGAACTTTTCTGGAAGGCCGCCTCAAGGATACAGGCAGTACCGCGGATCGCCAATTTCCTGCAGGGAAACTGTGTTTTAAGAAGAAGACTCGTCCAGACTTATTTGAAATTTTCTAATTCTTCTGTATGAGACTCGGAGACTTCTAAAAGCTCGCTCAAAATGATTTACAAATCTTTCACAGCCTATATTGTAGCTGTTCAGTACTTGATCAAGACTTTAAAGGAGTGATCACGTATGATTTACCGTAGGCGTGTAGCAAACTTCAACTATCATTAAGTCGATTAGAAATTATTTTTCAAAGAAAATTCGTCCTAAATTCGACTGCATCATCATCAAAAAATTGAATTATAATCAGTTCTACTGGCAGAATAATTTTTACTCGGGTTTTTGCCCTACTGAAGATAGCAGTGTTCCTATTTAAAAATACACATGATCATTCGCTCATTTTCACCCGCTAACACCTGTGCAGATAATTTTGCAGCGCACTCTAGTGCAGGTTTAAATCCCAATTGGGATTCGGAATCGATATGGCTGACATCTAGCGCATGTTTTGTGAACCCTCATTGATTGATCGTGGAGGAAAAACACTTAATTTTTAAGTGCCCTTAAATAGAAAAAATCCCTTAAAATTGCACTTGAGTAACCTCCGGAGGTTACTTAAGTGCAATTTTAAGTGACTTTTTCCATTTAAGGGTGTTTGAAAAATTAAGTGTTGTTTGAAAATATGGCTGTCATTTCCTACTTCACTGAACTTCTATTAATTTTGTTTCCTGACATATTATATTTCTAATCTCAAGTTCGAATATGTAGCTCCCTGCAGTTCAAATTTGAAGCATGTCCGTGTTTTCTTTATTTTATAATGATTTTTTGAAAAACTCCTATTTCCTATTTAGGACAATGTTATTTCCCTCCATGATCACTCAACCTTTTATTAGGAGGTGTACATTAGCGCTCCTACATTCCGTTCCACGTCCCAATTCTAAAAGTTGAGAAAACCAAATTAAGTTTCCAATTATTGTAAAGCTGCGTCTGATGTAAAGAACGCTATTCACTCTGGTGTTCCTTTTACGGTTACAAAGCCTAGTGAGATTTCGTTACAAAAAATTGGCCAGAAAATATTTTTCAAAAGAGCCTTAAATTCTGAGTTTTAAGACTTTTCTCTAAGTGACTAGAAAATGCATTGTTATGTGGACGCTATTAAGCGTAAGGGAACCAACCAACGTTTGTAAATATGATGAGTTATTAGTATCGTTGGAAAGATCGTAAAAAGTGGAATTTTTTAAAATTGGGCCCCCGATTCAAAGATGTGTACTCACATTGAAGAAAGCTTATCAGTAAACACTATGTCATCATATAGTTTCTACGTGGCTCTTGAACTTCGAATCGCGTGTTCTTAAAATACAGATTTTGCTGGTTGGTTCCCTTACGCTGAATAGCGTCCATATGTACTATCTGTAAGCTTCGTTTTAGCATCCGGCTTTGTCTAATGATGCATTTTTCTCTTCTAAATACACTTCTTCCGTGAAAACAACAAACAAACTATGGAGTTCGGACACTAGCGAACCTCGTATCGTATATTTCAACTTACGAGTTATCCCTAAAACTCAGAAAACTGTTTTCCCGCATCAAAAAGTTTACAAATAAGAATTTCCAGTTTTTTCAGTTTTTAGAATTAAGAAAACTGAATTATTCAGTAAACTAAAAGCGTGCAAACAGACCTATAAACAGTCATGCGATGAGATTGAAAGAAATATAAATTTAATACTATGGGTTATGGGCGCTTAGAGCACCAGTAATAACGTGATTTGGAGGCTCAAAAATAAAGATAAAATGGGGAGTAAATGAACACACTGAAAACTGAACAGAGCAAAAGGAAATTCGCATGATTTTGAACCACGCTTCCGAATTTTAAGCTTTTTAGCTATATAAAATTATTATATTCAATGATTTTGAAATGTGGTACATTTTTCAAAAGTGTGCTACAATTCTTTCCTCTTTGTCAAGGTGTCTACAGGTTTGGAAAATTTGGAAAGTTTGGAAAAAGTCAGGAATTTGGAAAGTAGGTCAGGAAGTTTGTAAATAGTCAGGAAATTCAACAATATTTTTAAGAAGTTTGGAATTTTTCATCTCGTACACTTGGAGAAATATAATTCATAACTTAGTTCATCGCTTTGTTTATTTATATGTATATGTTATGGTCAAAGTAGATAATTGCGACATTTTACATACTGCCCGGTCATTCTGCATAATGCCCACCTTTTTTTTGGATATTCTGTATAATGCCCGAGACCTAACGGTCATTGTGATGAATCAGTGCAAGTTATTTCATACAGAATCAGGTTCCATACAAGAAAATATGTTTTTACATGAAATTGGCAGCCCTAGTGATGGGGAATAGTGTAACAGTATTTTTTTTCTTCCATATGTCTGTATAAGAGCAGGTATTTCTTTTTTCCATACGTCTGTGTACTGCCATGTCTGATATGTTTACATTTTGATATGCCCGGTATTCGCTAATTTTGATAAAACTGTAGTTTATACGTTGTACCAAAAGATTTTTGGGTCCATTATTTAAAAAATTCTGGATTTTTCCAAGCTAAATGATTACCCTATCAACTTTTTGGCAGTGTTACACTGTGCCCAGGTACTAGGGTACAGTGTAACAAAAAAGTACATGGATAAAATAATTTCTAGATTCTTCTGGTTTTAATATTTTCAGGCGGTAATAACACCAAAATGTAGCCAAAGGCTGTATCTTTCAGGTGAGGTGTTAAAGTCTGAATCCAAAATTAATTTGTAGTCCAAAGATCGAAATGGACGGAGAGTGTTACACTGTTCCCAGGTCTCCCCTATGTGAGGTTAAGAAAGCCAAAGAGAATTTGCGAAATGCGACCTGTAAAAAAGAGCCTGCACATTATTCATTAGTGAAGAAGTACAACGTCGTGAACATTGCTGGACAGGAGAGTGGACTTACTTGATTTTTTGTTTACTTTTGTACATCAGTGTTTTCTGATTTCAATTTCATTCAATTTTTACGTGTACATTGACCAATTTTTACTGGATGTTCTATAAAATGACTGTGGTCATTGTGTAGATTGACAAAGGGATTCTACACAATGTCAATTTCTCCTAGACATTATATAGATTGGCCGGGCAATATGTAAAATGACCGATTATTTACTTTGACTGTAACATATATCTGTGAACACCTTCCTAATGCTTTCACCCAAAAATCTACTTCAAATTTCTGTTCATTTTAACCATAGCGTCTAGTAGTATAAACATAAATATATACTGTCTATACTGTAAAGGTTTAAAGAAGGGGAAAAAAGTTTGGAAAAAGTCAGGAATTTTTATTTTTCCATTCTTGTAGACACCATGTTTGTGGAAGATTTTTGAAAGTTTCATCTGGCAACACTGCTGTGCCGAAGTGTGCAGCCGCAGTTGACTTACTAACCGCGTGTTTTCTCAACGTTAAGTAAGTTATCCACGACGTGCACACACACAGTACCGAATCTTTTTGATCTGGTGGTGACACGCCCTGTGACTGTAATTCCTTGTTCCGTCGAACTGACGGGGTTACAGGGCGCGTTATTCGAACTGAGAGCACGAGAGTCGCGCTCTACAATTTCAGTAGCGTGAAAAAGATGAACTGCTATAAAAGTGATCATTTTAGAAAATTGCTCTGATTGAAATGAAAATGGACTCATCTGATAGGAAATTTCAACCTGTATCAGTTTCGCTCTCTTCATTTTTTTGATAAAAACTTTCATTCTTGAGATATTTTCTGAAAATTAAGTACGTATGTTAATGGGATACTTCCACATGACCACTACAACAAGTTTGCAATGACAGCGCGCCACCGCACCACCACCTCGACTAACCCGAATCTTTCCACCTCGATTGATGCTGTAGCTGAGCTGTTGGCTAGGATATGTTAGTGTGGGTTGTCGAATGTCACTAGCTTTCCGGCGCTGGTGCCACTCAAATCCGAGACGCAAGGTTGGCGAAGCAGGCTCATTAGCCACTCAACCATTGAGCGACTAAAATGCTTCTAGGCTCTTCCAAACGTGTTGAAGATTCGTTAAATTCAAGACTTGTTTAGACTTCTTGTGATTCTTTTAGACTTCATAAGGACTTTTCTAGACTCGTTTTAGGTTTTTGAAAACGTATTTACTCGTAGACCCTGTATAGGACCACTTCCATGTATAGTTGCTCAACATTTCTGGGAACTCTTCAAGGCCCCTGCAGGCTTATTGGCGATACTGTAAGAATTTTGTAGCATTTTCAGTGAAAATGTCTTATTTTTGGAGTGGCAACTGCCCTCGTTGCTCGGTACGTGTATCCGCGCTTTCGGATACTCCAAGTTAGCTTTTCGCAGCCATTAAGCTAAGGACCCGGAGGTGTGCAGGCATGGTTTTCTAGTTTCGTTCGTTGAGTAACTACTCCAGAGACACTCTGAATGCGAACTCTTGGAATAACCTAATTCCTTCGAGATGAAGGAGTCGAAACGCAACCGATTATCCCGACTCCGCGGACGCACAAATGTACTCGAAAACGGTTATACAGCGGAAACATTGCCCTACCGAGAGAGAGGGACAGGCAAAAGACCAGCGAACTAGTACTTTTGATGTTATCACTGCGATAGAGAAACGGTGACTGAAAGGTGTGGGGAGGGGGGAGAAAAAAGAAAAAGAAAAAAGAGGATATTTTCTCGACTGTACGCGACAATGCCACAAACGTTCTTTACCCAAGACACAAAACCATTCCACAACATTAACCGCGCAACTAGTCTTCGCATTGTGCTCTCAACATAAACGACCGCATAAATAAAATACTTAATAGTAAAAATACTATTCGTACTCGCGGCGAAACAGAGAGAACGAGAGTGAGAAAGGAAGAGGATCGGAGAGTGTGTCTAGATTGAGCGAAAAAGACGACGAGAGAGTAAGAGAAAGAGTAATATTGTAATACGCATTCCGACATTGAAAAAATAAAATAAAAAAGAAACAGTTACCGTGGATTTTATTTATTCGCGCAATTATGAGAAAAGTGTTCGTCATTGAGCGACCATACAATGTATCCTCCAAGTTGTACTTGAGGAAAATGGTATTACAGCAGCGGCATCATCCTTCACTCGAGGGGGCTGCTTGAAACTGAAAACTACGTATTGAGGTCAATTCCCGCTGCTAAATGCCGAATTGCGTATAAAAAGTAAATACAACGCCGAGTCGTTGAGATTAATAAATTCGTATTTTCTCGTTTGGTCTCTTTTTTTTTCTTTTTCTTTTTACTTTTTTTATTTCTCTCTCTAGTTCCGCTACATTCTTCAACATGAATTCTTTCGACACATGATCAAGGTTATAGGTGACTTGGTTCGTATAGGTATAGACTATACGCCGGCCTAACAACGATACACATTTATATGCAGTAAAACGTTGACCAGACATTCGACAATTTAAAATTTTTAATTGCTGAACGTAGAGCCGAGCTCGCAGCCGGGTCCTCGATGAGTCGATGGAATCTATGGCGTTATCGTTGGCACGGTTGTGTTGACCGCGTCATTATCGGTCGCTGATCTCGAACGTACTCATCGCGGTCCTTCCAAAAAGGAACGTTCATTAAATTCAGCTCTGAGATGTAGACTTGGTGCGAGCGAGTCCTGACATTGTCCAACAGATTCTTGTACAATCAGTAAAATGTCGAATGATGGCGAACAATGTAATTAATGAGTAACATTCAGTCTTCAAGTCGCGTTTAGTGTAGCCTGCCATGTGATCAGACTGATCTAAGTAGTATTTACGTAATCTTAAAAAGTCTCAACCTGGTCTCAGTGAGTTTAACATGTCTTGATGACCGTGAGCTAGTCACGAAGGGTCTGGAGAGAGCAGGAATAGTCGAAAGGATGAACGGTATTGAACTGATCTTTTTAACTGAACCGAACAGGAACGGAAACTAAAAGCCGGAAACAGTTCCTTATTGTGACAAGAACCTGCCATTTCTTGATAACGTTTTTATAATTCTCTAGTGGTTAACCTAAAAAAAGGGAACGCATTAATAAATAAAATAGAAATCTATCAAAAGTTAGAGGTAAACGGTTCAGAGTAGAGCCACTTGATTTGAGGCAAACCAAAAGAATCGGAACAAGAACCTATTTTGTTTGGTTCGACCGTTTCTGTAACCAGTGGAGAGAGGGTATTAAAGAATTGCAACAGGGTGAGTTTTCTAATTCCCTGCCCTGGATGTCAGATAGATAATGCAGTGTTCCTGCTAGAGCACTATGAACCAGCGATGGCATTCCGTTATAAATAACGTTGTTCATAACGTTAAAATAACGTTGTTCATAACGTTAAAATAACGTTATATACAAGAAAATAAGGTTACGTTATACACAGTAACGTAACAGTATAGCGTTATAACGTTATAGTCATCACGCTATAAATTTTTCGTTGGAAACTTCATCATAAATTTTCAGGTTTCTAAATATTTTTGAAGGCTCAACTATTGGAGGAGCCAGGAAGGCAAATATGAAAGAAAATTATCCATAATTTCTTTCAAAAACGCTTCATTTTTTATTCCTTTATATAAACGTTATCAGAACGTTATTCATAACGTAATGAAACAAGAATTTGTAACGTTACAAAATAATAACGTTAAATAACATTACTAAAACGTGACGAAACCATTCCGTTATGCCATCACTGCTATGAACTCGAGTATGCAAGCAGCCATTCTATCCTTATTTTTTCCGTAGACGAGCGGACGCGTCGCGGACGAGGATCACGGCTGCCCGCGAAGAAGATCGAGGTTGCACGGTAAATGAAAAATACGAAAATGGCCGCGGGCATACTTGGGTTTGTAGGGCTCTACCAGAGACGAAACTTGACTTTCAGTTTTGGGAGGGAGGAGAAGAAAAATTTGCCGATAAATAATTTTTTGAAAACTAAAAATCTACCGACAAAATTTGTAAAAATGTGAAAATTTGCTGGTTTTTCAATCCAAATATTTATTTAATTGAAAAAAAAAATGAGCAAAAAACAAACGTTCTTGAAAAATGAAAAATTCAAATGAACAGTTTCAAAATTTGCCGACTGCTAAATCATTGTGTGGACGGGTGTTGACATCCCCCTCCCGTAGTTTTGTCCCTGAGCTCTACTTCTGCAGGAGTAGTATTATTATCATTATTATAACAGCTAGTAAGGTATTGTTAACTCCAGTACATAGAATTTAGACAATTGAGACGCTGCTTCCCGTATTGCAGCCCAAATCCACCCTGTACCCTGCTGCCCATTTCTGGGCATGCCTCTTCAGCTTTCTTCCACTGTGTTTTATTGCTGGTTAGCCTTCTCTCTACTTATAACTAACTCCTTATCTAGTTCGTCTCTCCATATGGTGATGGGTCTGCCTCGGCTGCGTTTTGAGTTAAAAGGGGTCCACGTCTCGACCTTGTTTCCCTTCTGTTTTGTTCGTGCCTCATAATGTGCCCCGCGTAGTGCCATTGACTCTTTCGTATTGCAACCCCTGTATCTTCTAGCACCGATCTTTTTACTTATGCTCAAATTTGTATTCGTATCTTTGAGTTTTATATTCAGCATGCTTCTTTCCATTGCTTTTTGAGTTGTCTTCAGCTTATATTGGCTGTAGTGAGTGCCCGAATTTGAGCTCTATGTGTCCTCCAGACCACCGCGTTGGTTCCAATCGGCATTATACTTTCGAAGATCTCTTTGAGGTTCCAGAAGTTGTTACATCCTCTCCTAATTCTTTCACTCATTTCTTTTGAAGGAGATGGTTTGTCCTAGATGATGAACTACCTCTTGACTCAATTCAGTCCTTTCCCCTTCTAGCTCTAGCAGCTGCTTTTATGCGTTTGATAGTTGCTTGGTTTTGTCTTTATTTACAAACAGACTTGCTTTTAGCCGGTTACTGTAAATCATTTCTCTCAGCTCATTCAAATCAAGTGATCAGAACCAGATCGTCAGCAAACCACAAATTATTCAATACTTCGCCATCAGTTTTTAGCCCCTTATTCTCCCGGTCCAGATTTCACATTACCTCTTCAAGAGCGCAGTTAAGAGCGAAAGTGGGCCCCCTGTCTAACTCCACAATCTATTCTAAACTCCTCTGTCCTAATATCTGATTTTACTTTCGCCGTCGCACCATCAAAGTATGCCTTAGAATATTAATTGTTTATAGGACCCTTGCTTTTCAGCGATTTTCAGAGGTGTGTGTAACTTGCAACAGCTTTTGTACATATGATTAAAAAATTAAGCTTGTACTCCATGGCCTTCTCTATTAATTGTTCGATTATAAAATTTGATCAGTTGTGGAATGATCTCCTCGAAACCCTGCCTGTTAGCATTTTATATGCTTTTACTACTGGGTATACTTGAGCGAACACCGTAACGGCCTCCCGTAACGCCTTGTTACTATGACGTCATACTACTGAGTATACTTGAGCGAAAATCACGTTTATACATTTCCATGGAAATTTATTTCTTCCAGCCAGCAGTATACTTGAGCGAAAACTGTAACGCTTCTCCCGTAACCCCCCGTAACGGTCCTCCATAGCGCTCCTGTTGCTATGATGTCATACTACTGGGTATACTCGAGCGAAAACCGTAACGCTCCCCCCGTAACGGGCCGCCGTAACGCTCCTGTTATTATGACATCATAACTAGTGAGTATACTTGAGCGAAAATTGTGTTTATAAATTTCCATGGAAATTTATTTCTTCCTGCCAGGAGTATACTTGAGTGAAAACCGTAACGCCCCCCTCGACACGCTCTCCCCGACACGAAGCCAGCGCTCTTCCGAGCATACTTCATGGTGACAATTCAGTTCAGTGGTTGACATTTCCATTTTCTTCCAGTCATGGGTATACTTGAGCGAGAATAGTGACGCTCCCCCGACACGAATTCAGTGGTTGACACTTGATGCCCCCTGCGCAACTACAGTCTGCAGCCGTGTTGTTAATAGAAATTTCCATGGAAATTATTTTTATGAGGGTACGAAAGCATATAGAATGTTACACTACGTGTCTCTGTAGGCGACACGTTGTTTTAAGTGCCCTTCTCCCCTCCCCTCCCCCTTCGAACTTCACAGATTTCTGGGGGGGGGGGCAAAATATACTTTTTAATGAGGCTTCACAGGGTTTCGATAGGCAGAGTCGAAGATGATCATTTAGGGAGATATTTGACACTATGTCTGATCAAATAGCCAGAGATCTCAACTGGAAGCTGATGGGCTTAAATTCTGCATACATATGGACATTTCTCGATAGATGCCGCAATCATTTTTTCCAGCCATGTGCTAATTGGACGCTGTTAAGCAAAAGGGACTTGAACGACATTTGTTGACAAAATGAGGAATTATTATCGTTGGAAAGAGGGTAAAAAGTACGATTTTCCGTTGTATGCCAAAGTAAAGACATGAAAATGTCAACACGGCGGCAGACTGTAATCGTCCAGGGCGCATTAAAGGTTAAGATCAATGAGCACATGGCTGAAGGAAATCTTTGAGCTTGGATTTGGTCGAGTTGTAAATAGAGCCTGTCTTTTGAAGTTAGTATGAATACTTTCCCCAGATTGGAGGTCACATTATCGGTTTGTAGTTTCTTGTTTTTCCCCTGCCCTCCTTTTTGTAGAGTAGGATAATTTCGGCCACTTCTGTGCAGGAATAATGATAAGCATAAAAAGTATTAAACAAATTTTTAATTTTACTTACAGGAGAATTAATCTGTTTGATTCGTGGTAATTGGAGGCCAGATTCAAAACTTCTCGATGTTGCACAAGAATAATGTATTAAAAATGGATAAGCGAATGCCTTTTATAGTCAGAAAAAGGAGAATAAGTATACAATAAGTGGACGAGAATCTTGTGACTCACGGTCTGAAAGATTGAGGAGAGCCAGGGAAATTTATTCTTAGGACTTACAGTTTGAAAGATAGTGGAAAGCCAGGGAAGTGTTTTTAAATTCCAATCACAGCTTCTTAGACAGAATTGGAAACAGATTTCCACGTCAGATTTAAAAATGAAAAGTATAACGAATCAACAGAAAGTGGACGAGTCCTGTTGGACAAGAAAATAAAAAATATAAAGATGAAGGTTTTAAACGCGGTAATAATGGACCCTCTGGAGCCAAATTCAATATAAACGGATCTTCTGGCTCGAAGTTCAAAATGAATGCAACTCACGTACACTCAGGTCATCTGCTCGCTCTCACAGTTCCAAATTGCTCACGTATCGGATCATTCAATGAAAAATATTTGTTCTACGACATACGATAGTAAAAAATGAAAACAAAATAGATGTGACTCAAAGGGGGATTGAGACCGTCCACCCGGCATTATCTCAATACAAGATTTTAATATTAGCTGAAGCATACCCTTGTGAATTGGGTAAAACGAATTAGTGTGTAGTGTGTACTATAGTATATGTATTTTTAACGAAAAATTTTGGTGATCCTTCTATAGTACGTCGTCTACCTCGGAGAAGTACTTCTACAGGGTGTCTACAGGTGAAACCGTTAAGGGTTGGAATTTGAATTTTTCGAGCTGCGAAGTTCTTGATTCAGTACGAAGAAGAGAGAAACCATTTTTTGAGCATAGTAAGAACATACGAAGACGTATTGAAAAGTCACCACTTTTCCAAAGATTCTCGGCTGAAAGCTACTCATTTTTTATTTGAAGCCAACTGTCAAATCTTTGAGGTCCCCATCCACTCTTTACGCTCCTGCAGATGTATCGCAAGTCAAGGAAAAGGAAATGGGTTACCGACAAATTGAGGACGATTTGCAGATTTGTACTTCTGTCATAGGCTGTGATCGGCTGTATATTCATAATTTCAAAATGGATATATTGATGAGAATTCGAATGCTTTGTATCATATCATGAGCCCTGAACGCCCAATTTAAGTCAGAGACATAGGAACGTTTCAAAACGAGATTAATGTGCCCCCTCCTCTATTTTGAAATTGCTGAAACACAACACGCGAGTTCAAGAGATGAAAATCCCAGAACTTGCAACGTCTCAGTCTGACCAATTTCTGTATTTTATTAGACGTGTATGGGCGGGAATGGTTGCATAACTGGCCACGTTGCAGGTATAATAGAACGTTATAAAACACACGCCGCATATTCGCGCACATATTAGCATGTTAAATCTTGATGTTGAATAACGCGTCGCGGAAGCTGGGATTTAAAAGAAGAAAAAAATGAATTCTTCGTCGAAGAAATTTGGCATATTTAATTTCCTGGTTCATTTTCCCTACGAACTACAACTAAGTACGTGTTCATGGTGCTATTAACCGAACACAGAAGGATGGTTGGTCTATTACTCGGATTATAAATTTTGAATAATATCGTAGGTGGATAGATGTACGTACGTTGGATCGTTAATCCCGCCAAATACATTTTTGTATCAAGTTATTCAAATGCGAAACGCAGAGGACCATCGGATTATAAAAGTACTAAATTGTTGGAAAACGTGATGGTGAGTAGCCGACCACCTATTGTGGATTCTTATGGGACTACCACTAGGTGATCGAAAATATATTGAAATTTCCTTGAACGGAGAGGGAAATGTGACTGCAGTTTGTTTATTGATTCTATTAATTCTCAATGTCTGCCCTTTCCCTCAATTCCGTCTTCTATTTCGTTTCTTGATTCATATCCCTCATTTTCATTCATTCTGCTATTCCATTTCTGTCGTTGTTGCAATTTTGTCGTATGTTAACATGTTCCCGTCATTTTGTTGTACTTATTTTTGCCATTTTTTGCTGGCACTTCTTTCATTTCTGACTGTTGCTGACTGTCTTATCTATTTCTATCCATTCCTTTTTTATTTATTTCAATTCTGGCGTTGTTCCATCGCTGTCCCATGGTTCTGTTGATTATGTCATTTTATATTTTTATTACTTTTTCATTCATTGGTTCATTTTCTGCCATCAGTTCTGTTGATGCTATCAATACGTGTCTGTAATTTATGTCACTTTTGTCACTGCGTATCCGAATGCCATTTTTGTCAGTCCGATAAATTTTTTCATTTTTGTCATTCTTATCTCCGCTTGGTATTACTCTCACCAAGTACACGTGTGGGGGAGGGGTCGTAGTGTTCAAACCTCCTAAAATTAGTGTGGCATTTTTTGCCTTTCTGTATGTTTTTTCCTGTTGCTCACCACTTTTGGCTAAGTATTGATCTTCTTCAAGGACGTACCGATAGGAAGCAGAGGGGCATCCCCTTGTAGGAATTTTTCACTCAGCAGTTGGGAAAATTTACCATTTCAGTCAGGCCAATTGGAAAAATGCAACAAGTTGAAAGTTTGTTTCCCCCTGCTTTGATACTTGGGAATTGAGTTGAGAAGTTGGGAAAACCCTCAAAGTCAAAAGGTTTCGCTTCTTTTGCTTTGAAACTTGGGAATTTTGTGTTGAGTCAGTCGGAAAAATCCAAAAGGGTTGGGAATTCTGATATGAGTCAGTTGGGACTTTCACAATTTTTATCCTCTCTCCGTCCTCCAGGAAAAACTCTTCGGTACGTCCCTGATCTTCTTTGCTATGGGGAAAACACCGCCTTTCGAAATCAAATCCTGCTTACGATCATACCATTTCTCGATCATTTCTTGTTTCTTCATATTTTCATGTATGCTCTTCTTCTCAGTTCTACTTTTGATTTGTTCCATTTTTGATTTTCTGACTGTCGCATTTTTTGTCCTTTTTTATGTTTTTGCTGACTACTTTTGGCCAATTATTAATCTTTTTTTGTTATTGATTGAGGAAAACGCCTCCCCTTTTTTCGAAATCAAATCCTGCTTACGATCATACCATTTCTCTATCAGTTATTACATTCCTCATTTTTTCACGTGTGCTCGTTTTCTCAGTTCTGTCTTCCCCTTACTTTGTTCTAATTTTGATTCCCTGGTTCCTCATTTCTGTCAGTTCTGTCATTTCATTCTTGTCCGTCACTTTGTTCATTTCTGCGAATTGTACACTGTAAAGGAAAAGTGTAATGACGATTACTGTAACTGAAGAAAAAATTAGATGTTCAAGTCTTTCAACATAAAATACTACAAAGTTGAGCCATTATTATTATAACAGTCATTTCTTGAACATTGCAGTATTTATCATTGCTTAAATTAGTGTACAGTAATGTAAATATTAATTATAATAATGATTAGTCAACCTTATAATAATTATGTCAAACTCGATGCTTAGGTCAAATTTTTCTTTACTTACAGTAATCATCACCACATTTTTCTGTTATATTTCGACACCTTAGAGCAACTAGTGCTATATACATATTATTGAAATTGACAGAAGAGGGAGAAGAAGTTTTTAATAGCCTATCACTCCTGTGTTACGAAATCGTGACATCTTGCTTATGTAAAGTTGATGTTTTGCCAGCATCAACGTGCAGTATTGCACATGATAGAGCGTGAAATTTCCTTTCCAATGATATCAATAACTCATTTTCCCCCAAAAATGTATATTGCACTAATTGCTCTAAGATGTTATTTTATTTTTTTCTTCAATGTACCAATTCTGTCATTTTATTCAGTTCATTTCTTCGATTTTAATCTGTCATTTACTGCAATATTGATTTTGGTAATTCTGAGGTTCTCTCATTTCTATCTCTTCTCTGAAGTTACCTTATTTATTTCTTCTGCATATGTCTATACCTATTCTGCAATTCGTTTCCTTCCAACCCTTCCTCATTTCCAACATGGCATTTCTTCAGTTTATGTCGTTTGGATGCAATGCTGCAATTCATTTGTCTTATCTCTGTATTTGTTCCACAACTATTTGTTTCTGTCAACTGTCTTAGTTCTAGATATTTGTCTTGAGGTGCAGGTGAAACACTTGGATAAATGTATCAGTTTCATTCTGAATTAGTCTATTTGATCGAGCGTTTTTGGGTGCTATCACATCATCAGTGACCACCAAAAGACTGAAACATAATCTTCGATACCTGTTGCGTTCCATTTTGATTTGCTATTGGTCTGAAAAGTGTTTCACTGTCAAATTTTGCGGTTGTATTTATGATTGTAATCTTGTGTTCTATTTTATATTTTTATGGTTGAAAATTCATGTGCTTACTTTGTTTCGTATTGTCAGTTTTTTTATCACCAAGTTCATGATCATGTAAGTGTTTTCCGAACAATAATCTGTCGTCTTTGAGCTTCAGTTGGTTCGATGAATTTTCATACTCCTTCATTCGTGTTGTGAGCTCTTGATCTGTTTCACAGATGCAAGTCATGTTGCAGCCAGGAATGTACTAATGGAGGACACTACTCCTCAAATGTCTTCCAGAATTTGTAACTTTGGTAAAATCCACTCCAAGTTTGCGAAATTGGGTCGACAGTTGCCTAATTTTCAAAAGTATATGTATACATTTTTTTTTTTTTTTTGCCAGTTGGTTTCAAAATTTTCGTCAGTTAGAGAAATTAAGTTTTCTTTCCCTCCTTTCTTCATACTTACACAAAGTCATTTCGGTACATTTTAAGTCTATTCCATGTACCCCATTATTGTTTTTGTTTTCCCCCCTCTGTTTTGTCATTACATTTATTTGGTTTTTGATTGGCTGTTTCGTACGTCGAATTTCTGTTGCCTTGGCGAAAAGTATTATTTTCATTGGTGAGGGTGTTTCTTCGTGGTATTACTCCCCAATGTCTTTCCTTCTCATTGTTTGTTTGTCCTTTTCCTGCCTGTTATTCTGTTTATTGTATTTGTGTATCACGATCTTCCGCCATCGGTCTTGACAGTTCATTAGTCGTTTCGGCAATGGCGAAGAAAAGGATGGGGATTAGGCAGCTTGAATACAAGAGACAATTGAAAGTATACGATCCTCAGACGATGATCTGAAGAAAACGATAATTGAGTTTGGAGAACAAATGGGGTACCAGAGAAACTGCAAAAATGTGTTCGCCCCTACAGGCAAGAACGACTTGTTACGCGTTTGACAAAGAGGAATGGTGTAAAGGAGTTCACAGGTGTCACTTTTTAAAGTTTGCATACGTCTATATGGTTCAGGCTGACTGCGAACTCTAATGAATTTTTGTCGATTCTACTGGACCATCGATGCTGTAATGCTAATTACTTACACGTACCGTAAAAAATGAATAAGGTACACGGTTACCCGGGCTTACATCAATGAATTCACCGATTGATTTGGAACGTTTTCGCTTGGTGATCGAATCGGGATTCAACGTGTGCTGCTCAGTCGACAAGGTACAGCCTCGCCTGTCCCAGTCGCATGTAAACATATACTTAACTATGTACGGCACAGAGGAAAATCCAGCTCGAATTTCGAACTCCGAATGCATAATGCATGATAATTTATTCCAATTTGAGGCTATCCAGTAATACAAAGTAACAAGAAAAAAAAAAAGAGGTAAAAATATTTAACGAAATTATCGATTTTAGACACACTGATCTTCCCCCTCCCATTTTCCTATTTGAATGCGGAAATGATTCTTTTACCTTACTTCAGTACTTTCGTGTATATAGAATTGACCTTCGGACAAACTCAAGAAGATATTGCTTTACATAAAATAACCAACGAATCGTGCGTGCAAGTGCTGATGAAAAGAGTAGGAGAGAAGGAGAAAAATAGGTAATACACCCAGCTAAACTCAATAATGTAATAGAGAACCGCTAAAGTTAGCACTGGAAGCCGTCGGAATAAATAAGCCCTGGCCAATACCACGCCCAAAAACCATAAATAACGCCGAGAAAGCGATCTTCGTTTTTTCTTCATTCTTTTTCTATTTTTTTTTTTTATTTTTTTACTATTTTAATTATTATTAAAATCGGTTGCTACTACCACTACTTCGACTCTCGTCTCTGCAGCCGGAAAGCAATATGAAGACCGCAAACTGGAGGACGGTAATTCGTTAATGAGAATAGGAACGCGCAGAGGATAATTCGAGCAAGTTTACTTGTCCATCCTGGAGTGTGTAGGGGAAGTGTGTACACGGTCGCTGTGTGGAGTATGTACGCCAGTATAGCAACAAAGTCCATTACGATTTTTTCCCATTTTATCGAGTGGTATTTGCATGGAGCGGGTGCGCCCGCCGCAGCCCGTAATGATTATAGAACTTGGAGCCCAATAAACACGACTAAAAGTACGCTATTTTAGTCGAATAAATCATCTTTCGCAATAAACTCTCTCTCTCTCTCTCTCTTCGCTCTCTGTACTTTTCTGCGACCGCTGGATGTCCGCTGTATATACATATAATATTCGAGGTATACAAATTTCCGCGTTAGCCCTGTCTGATTTATTAAATCTCTTACACGCGTCTTTGAGAATCCGCCGAAGAAGACGGTGAGAAACTGAAAAACAATAGCTGGATACATTCTCTTTTGTAATGCATACGCAGTAAAAATGAAATTATGCATTTGTTTCGCCATTATACTCGTATGACGCTTGTGGAGCTAGGTAGTTTCGTCGAACCGCAGCTCTACTCCTTGTGTAACTGGTTGTGGTCTTCTTGGACTACCCCGAAGCACGAACTTTCCAGTTCATTCTGCCACATAAGGCTGATCGGGAAGTTTGTAGAGCGATAGGTTCTCGGAAGTGTGAAGGACTACCAAACAGAAAGTTGAATTAGAAACACCTATCTGGATAGAAAAGCCTAGTCTGTAGCTCTACTTCCTTTGGGGGAGGGTAAAGTTAGTGAGCCGAAAGCACTTTACCTGCATAAAAAATACTGCTCGGATTGCCAAAAATACTACTCAACTTCAGCAATGAACTACTTGATTTAGTAGTTTCTCAGTATTAAATTACTGAAAGGCAATAGTAATGCATTGAGGGGCAGTTGTAAAGTTAGTATTGAAAATCAGTAGTGAACTCCTCGTTTCCCCTAGTTGCTTTAGTTGTGAACTACCAAATTTCAGTCAGTATTTCGTTACTAATTTGTAGTAAAACTTTTGTAGTCCACTAAAATATTAGTAGTACTTCGAAGTAGTTCACTATTGCTCACTGGTACAGTAGAACCTGGATGACTGGAATCACAAGGGATCAGACATTTTGTTCCACGTAGCCAGGTCTCCATTTACCCGAGTTTCGCGTATACAGTTTGGAAAGTGAAAAAATTCCAGTTACAGAATTTTTATTTCGCTTGGAAAACAGTTTGTGTATGTACGAGTCTGTATCTGTGTGCATATTATGTACATGGTATACATGAAAGTCAATTGAAATACCAAGTAATTTTTTACTGTACAGCACCGTTGCATTCACAGTGAAGCGCTGGAGACTGTTCAGCATACTGAACAAATTAGGCGGCAATTCCTCGCACACTTTGTAATACAGTTTGTAGATTTCTCAGAGAACATAGTGCTTCTTTCTGAGTAATTGCTGGTTCCGGGAGCTTGTCATTGTCACTTCCTACATTATCACCAGTATCGTTATTGTCAGTAATTTGACCTACAATCTCATCGTCCTTCAAATAGCCAACAGTTTAACAGTTTTCACGTCTTGATCTACATCCACATAATTATCAAAGGTTACAGGGTCTGTTACATTCAACGTAGAGGTGTGATCGAGGATTGAGAAAAAGAACAAAGAACACTGCAGGTACAGGGAGTGCCAAAATAGTTGACCTGTTTTTAGATGCTTACCATGTGGCAACACTGATGTGTAGGCAATTTTTACTCTCTGAAAATATTCGGCCATGTATGCCATTTAGTAAACATGGCTCTGCGGTTTGGAGAACATTGCGGCTTCTGTGTAGAAACGTTTATTCTAAAAAAAAAAACAGTGTTGAGGCGACTCAGCGCGCGTTTCAAAAACAGGTTAAACTGAAAAGACAGGATCTTGTTCCCTCTCCAAAGGCAATCAAACGGTGGATGGAGAATGTTCTACTGAAGGACATGACCAGTAACGTTCAGAGGGGGGAGAAAAAGCGCGGCAGGAATGCCTTTGGAGAGGGAACAAGATCGCGCATTTTCAGTTTAATTTGTTTTTGAAATGCGCGCTGAGTTGCCACAGCACTGTTTTTGAGAATAAACGTTTCTACACAGAAACCGCAATGTTCTCCAAACTGTAGAGCCATGTTTACTAAATGGCATACATGGCCGAATATTTCAGAGAGAAAAAATTGCCTACGCATCAGTGTTGCCACATAGTAAGCATTTAAAAACAGGTCAACTATTTTGTTACACCCTGTACATAATTTGGATAGCGAAGTGTACAATTATTCTAGGAACTTCCGATACGTGCAGAATATTGAATCATTCGTACATACTCAACATTACACGACCGGCCAGCTCTCACTTATCCAAGTTTTCCACTTATTCAGGTCCCACAGCCAGGTTCTACTGTAGTAACTGCAGTAGTCAACTATACAGATCGTTAGCAGCACTCATATAGCCCCAAATAGTTAACTACTGCTGGTTAGTAATAAACTAGTGTCCGTTAATAATGAACTACTGCTTGTTCAGAGTAAACGACTTCGTATTTGTCATGAAGTATTATTTGTGTGGTAGAGCACTGTTGCTGACAATTCAGTATATTTGTATTGACAAGGAGTAGTGAACTACTTGAGTGTATTGAAGGCCAATAATTATTGTCAAGTAGTTAATTTGTTGCTAGTACAGATCAACATGATCGACCTGATGCTTCAGAACTTTTGAAAGGAAAGAGGGGTAAATCAGATTATTCAGTCTGTAGTATGACTGTCAACAATTGCTAGCCAGTAGTTTACAGTAGTAACTTCAGAAACTACTAGATAGTAGTTCTTATATTTCAAGTGATTACCACTGGAAACTGCCGCTCAGTAATTTTCAGTAGTAATTTTATAAAGTAGTAGCCTCAGTAATTACTATTAGAAACTGTTGGCTTATAAGGACAAATAGCTGACCCGGAGTGGGGTTCAGTAATTCTAAAAATTCTGTCACTCGTATAATTTTTCAGTTTTCCTTTTTGTTGGGGGGATAGCCTTTTTAGCCGACCCGCCCATTTACGCCTATGTAATTGGCCAATAGTTAGTTATCTGCGTAGTTATTTCGACGTATAGTATTTCAGTAAGTATTGGTCAGTAGTGTTCAGTAGTGTCGAAAATACTACTGTACTACTAGTGAGTGTTTACTCCTATGAATGTTTGACACGTAAAGACTGTTTCAGTGAACTTCTTCAAGACTTGCTAAAATTCTTTAAACACTTTTTCAAACCTTTTGAAGATTCACTTCCAGGTTATACAATGTTGAGCTTTACCATGCTTCAACAGCCCATTTTCAAATCGTCCAGTCGTGTCTGCACAGTTCTAAAGAGACTTTAACAGTTATGACGAACTCTTGAAAGAGTCACAGCGAGTTTCAAGGGAGTCCTAGAGGATCTTGAACTGTCTCAAATGAGTCGTAAAATGAACTGAACAGCCACACGAAGTTTCATGAAAATTCATATGATTTTCCTTCGGCCCGTCCTAATCTGTAGGTATATTGAATTTCAGTTGCCTGAACCCTTTTTTCAAACTTACCAGTTAAATAGATTTGCCCCTTAGAAGAACTCACGGAAATAAATTCTAGCATTCTTGAAGTAAGAGTCTATAGTTCTAAAGTGGGTATTATTTGAGTGTCGGCTCATAAGAAGGTCTTATCGCTTATGGGGATGGTGTAGAAAGACAGGATTTTCTTGGAAACCGGTACTCATTTAATATAGTTATAGTATTGACCCATCGAAAAACTGAGTGGAATTTACTGACTGAATAGTTGACAAGTATAAATTTGGAGGCATTTTCATTTTTGCAAAATTTGGGAGGGGGATTCTTATAGCTACTACAGGCCGGTCGACACAGCGCATAGTGGCAGTGTACACTTGAAAATGAAAATATTGTTCCTTGTATAGCATTACAAAATTTCGCTCACGCAAGTGGAACCAAGAATTTTACTGATTCGAATCGCCCTAAATTCATCACAGTCACCGCTTCATAAGTTATAAAGAAAGTGATATTTACCTGTACTCTCAATTCAGTCTGAAAATCAGTTTTTTAGCCGCCTTGTTGTGTCTTTGACGACGCATGACACTTGTTTGATCATTTCGATAATCGTAAAAATTCGGCTTTATTCAGGTGCCCTCTCTCCCCTTCACTACAACACTCAATTTTTTCGGACCACCTGTTGTATTATTTATAGAAGAATTCACAAACGAATTACGAACTACCTTTATATCTATATACGTACTTTCAATTTTAATTAAAAACGATTCCGCAATTTACCCACGTACCCATCTATTATTGATTTCGAATGAAATGTGATTTATATATATATAAAAAAAAGAAAAAAAAGAACAACCGGTTTCTGAAGATTGGAGGCAGTCGTTCTACGGAAATTTTTTTAGGTGTATTCCGACCTAACAGCTCTCGAATGAATCGAGCATAGGTTGAGTGTTATTGTTTTTATCATTATCATCCATTTACAGCTGGACGCATGTATTGAACCGTCTTTTTCTTTTCTGTGTACACCGACCTCATTTCTGTCAGAATTATTCCTATTCTCGCGAATAAGAAAAAGGGCTGAGCCTCAGGGGACTCCGCTGTTTCCGAATGGGAGGGGTATTTAATATTTTTGATTAAGGAATCTGAAGAAATGCTAGGTGCTAGGACTTCTTAAAATGGGACTGTCACAGAAATTATGTCCCGTATAACAGGCTTACGATAATGTGACGGCAGAGATGTTGGTTGAATCGCATCCTAGGTAAATATTAGGTATATACTGGAGCTGTAAACCTATGAATTTTGAGCATCCAACATCGAGAAACAAGAACAGAAGTTGTTCGATAAGTTGGGTCTGCGGGAGCAGTAACGTGGAAACTATGGGGACAGTTGTGGCAGATGTCCCCTAAGATCGGTGTTTATATGCGATTTAAATACAAAGAAAATGGAATAGCCCGGCTCTGAGACCTGGTGTGGTGGGACGTATGGCGATGCACGCATACCAAAGTGGCCCCTATGACACCGCACCCCCGGCCACGGGAACTAACCTTTCGAGTATCGCGTCAGTGACCGGAGGGACGCCTTGGGGCGAGGCCTGAGCCCCAATTTCTACCTGCCGGAACGGTGCGCGCGTCCTACCAGGACGACCATGGGGTTCCCTACTGACCGAGGTCCGCACTCCCTGAGCGCTCGCCTGGAAATTTCAGATCCCCCATGGCCGGACGCGCTGCCTCTCTTCACTCACCCCTCACCTCCTCGTCTTGGTCCCAAAATGGAAATTAATGTGTTGAAATTTCAAAGATTGTGCAATTAGAAGAAATGGTAATAATCAAAATATGATCTGGTCTTTGTTCAGTTCTTATCATTCATCAATTTTACTATTTTCTGCCTTATCGTTCCTGTTTTGTCTAATCCATAATTGTAGGTATACCATTTAATGACTTCTGTCGTGTTCACTTACTTCTGTCCATTCTCTTATTTCATTATTTCGTCGATGTTTTTTATTCCAGCATCCCTCATTTCCCTTATTTTTGTCATTTCATTAAATTTATTTTATTTCTATCCGTAAAACGTAATACGATTCTACTGGTAATTTCTTACATTTCGGTCAACTCTTTGTCCGTAAAACTCTGTAGAACTGTACAAAGATTCATATGTAACTCAATGACTCCTTTGAAAATCGATCAAATTATGTTGCGATTCGTTAAAGACTTGATGACACTTATTGATTTTACGAAATTCATTGAGAACTCTGGCAGAATTCATCAAAGCTTGCTAATACTTCGTTGAGACATTTTAAGGGTTATTGAAACTAATTGGGGGTCATTGAGACCATCTAAAACTTCGTAGAGCTTGATTAAAATTCATAAAACAAAGCAGTGACCTCTCGAAATTCTGCTGAAACTTCCTGAGGTTATGTTAGAATTTTATAAGACTGAGTTGCGATTCTTGACCCTGTGACGAGTCAATCGTCGCTTATACGAAAGATAGCATAGGCGCCATTGCTATCAATTGACTGGATAAGCTACATGAAGATTCAGATTAATTTCGATAATTCTCCTGTTAAATTGATATTTAGCTTAGATGAATCTCAATAATCAACAAGTTAAAATTTATTAAGTCGATTAGTGAGACTAATCTATACTAAAACGCCAAAAGCCAGTTCTACTGGAGATAATTAATTGAAACTGACCATTTTAACTTGTCACTGCATATACTCCATAATTTGATTGCTATGGCGCTTAGGACGGTTGGACTACCTACTTATGTCTACGTCGTGACTTGGATATTGTAGAATTTTTATGCGCAGTCAGTCGGAGTTTTGTTGCAGTTTAGTTGGTTTGAAAGTGGAAGAGGAGCTTCAGATTTTTTTCAGTTGTATTTGGTTTGCGCAAGGTGTCATAGGAAGGAAGGGACACATAAATATAGGCAAATGTTTGTAGTGAGATTGCAAAGGTATGGTATAAATCTTTCAAGATCTTGTAGTCAATCTCGGAGTTAGAAAAGTTTGGTGCTTATGCTGTAAAGAGTAGATACGTCTTTTAAATGTTCAACATTTTTACAGTCGGACTTTCTGTGAGTGAAGGACCAAGCTCTTAAGTACTTACAATTTAGATAAGTTTTTGTATCTTTCGGGTATTTTTGATTTTATTTTTTAGGCAGTTTGACGAGTGTGCAGCGGAGGAGAGTAGATTTATCAAAATGTTCTTTAGCGTAAAGTGATTATGTATTTGGGGTATTTGTAATGTGTCGAATTTGTGCAGGCAATCTATCTGGAGAGGTCTTTTAATACGTATTGTGAAAATTCTCCTGTACCACCGCTTGGGTGAGCTAGATATTAGTGGCCCCGGAATGAGGAGGTGGGATTGCAATTTACATCCCCAGCAACGCGGACACAATAAATTAAGACTATTCAGTAGGATGGATCGTAATTTTTTTTTTTTTTAATTTCTAACGGGACGCAGGTAAAAAGCTGCTTTTGGTAAAAAAAAAAAAGTGTTTTAAATTTGTAAATTTTCCATAACCGATTTGTCCTTGAAGTCATTTACTATACGGCTGAAAATTGAATGTTGATGCAGCACCTTAGAAATGCCGATTATGCAAAATTTTTACATAACCTTTTTAATAGTATTCATCGCGAACTTGAAATTAGTTTATATACAAATTTTGCCGCTCTGTGAAATTGAAGGCGCTAAAGCACTTACAATACTTTGAAATAAAAAATGTTCAGCTTCACTGATTTAATAGCAAAAATCGTTCGGAATTCAAGTAAAAAAAAAAAAGAAAAAAAAGAATTTTTCGGGTAATTTAGCCTTATTACTTGTTTTTTTTCTTGTTTTGAATTTGAAATAAAACTTGTTTAATTTCACTAATGTTCATATGTTACATTTATTTCCTTACCCCATATCTCTTTTCTTTCGAAGTTTTGATTTTTACCAGTACTATTAGTGACGCGTCATGAGAAACCAGGTCTACGGGTTAAGAAGAAAAGTTTGGAGAAAACGGCCAAAACAGGTTGAAAACTTGATTTTTATGAAAAATGACTTTTTGGTGGAAATGTATACACAGAACACATTTTCAACTAAAAGTAATTTTCGATAAAATTCCAGTTTTCGACCTATTTTGGCCGTTTTCTCCAAACTTTTCTCCTTTACCCGTAGGCCTGGTTTCTCATGACGCGTCACATTCTACCGCCTTCAATATGCAAGATGGACCAAATTTGTACATAACCTTTTTAGTTCTACTAATTAAGAGTAACGAAAAATATCATATTTCAATTTTGCCTATCTGTGAAATTGAAGGCGCTAAAACACTTACAATACTTTGTCGCTTTATATTGCCTCCAATAGTGCTGATGGGTCAAAATTTGTACATAACTAATTTTGTGGATCTCGATTCTTACTACTGTTAAGGTCCTATGTAAATTTTGCCTTTCTGCCATATTGAAGGCGCTATGATGCAGTAAAGTGTTGTACGTGCTTTAGCGCCTTCAATTTCATAGATAGGCAAAATTTGTATATGAACTAATTCAAAGTTCACGATCAATACTATTAGGAAAGTTACGTAAAAATTTTGCATGACCGGAATTTTCAAGGCGCTGCGTAACATTCAATATTTTGCCCTAAGTTCATGGACAAATCCTGTAGGAAAAATTTACAAATTTGAAAAAAAAAAAATTAGAACTTTTTTTTACCGAACGCACTTTTAAACTAGGTCGCGCTCAAAAATTCGAAATTTTTTTTGTAGCCTATGTATGACGATCCAGCCTATTATTCAGCTAATCGATAGGACCGCATTTTGTGAGATTTCTGAGACGAGATGTACAAGAGTTCTCAACTCTCAAAAACAAGAACTTTTTTTTGCTTGTTGACTCAGATTCTTGTACCTATCCCCAAAATCTTCTAACGCCTCTGTGCCGTGTTAGACATTTCATGATTTTGCTTTTGCTTGTAGGGGAGGACGTGTGAGAAAGGTTCTTTTTGCATATTTCTACTGTTCTGGTGTTGCTCTATGTGTGTTTGTGGGAGGGGGGGGGGGTCTTAGGAGTACCTTGGAATCTTCTTCGAATAGTTGCATGTTCGCGGTAAAGTAATACTATACCGATTTTATTCTTGGTTGCGTAGGCAGGAGTAATTTTTTTCGTATTACTGAAAACCTCATTCTCATTATTGCCAAAGAAAACAGAACCAGAAGTCAAGATCCGGAGTCTCAACGTCCAGGTCTTGTTAATTCTCTCACTTTCTGCGTATGAGGACACTTCTGGTATAGAAGTCACATTGTCAGGTTCAGAATCCGAGAGTCTGCCATTCCGTATTCTGTTTATCTTTCTTTTCTGTCTGTCTGTGTCCCAGACCCATAGCTAACTGCTTGTGTGTACCAGGGTATTTAACATTCAATCAGAGCATGAGCCATGGGGGTACAACATTTAACAAAAATACCTTCAGCTGTTTTTATTTATTATTTTTTAATTTTTTTGAGAATATGCTGGCCAGGGCGACGCGCTGCCCACCAGGACTTCGCCCTGGCATTAGCTACGAGCCTGCTGTTTCCGCCTCGTTACGTTTTATATCTCTACTTTCTGGTGCTTCTCTGTAAACTTGTTAATGAGCTGCCCTGTTCCAGAACTCTTTCACCAGGGAGAAAGGAATCCTAAGTATCACGATTCAGTTCTTTTGTAGCTTAATGCAGTTACTGTGTAATGGTGTAGTAAAGTTAAAATACCCTCTTCATATCCGCTGAAAGGGGCAAATGAGGAAGAGACCTAAACTTCTCAATACAATCTCGCTTATGTCAGTGAGGGATTGGTTGGAGAACGATGGTCTCCTTGGTCCCTATAGCTATGAACTGCTTTAAATAGTCATTAAATTATGGAGAGTGAGCTGTTACCAGAGTTTCAGAACATTCAGGGTGAGCTTTTCACCCGAGCAATGTTTCCTTTTCCTGAACGCGAGCCGAAGAATCTTGGATCTGTATGTTGTAATCAGCTTTCTGTACCTGGAATGGTGTTCCGAATAGTCGTGACGGGACGATCTCGCTCATCATTTTTGGGAAACTAGTATTCGTGGAACGTATTCGGCCAATCAATGTCTTACTCCATCTTTCTCTGTCCGAAAAACGTCGCTACTCGTTAAGATGAAATTCTGGTAAATTTACCAGACCTGCCTGTATCGGTGCGGTGTATACAACAATAAATCTGGGATACGTTGGAGAATGATCAGTCGTGATGTAAGAAAAACGAAAAAGAAAAAAAACAGCGCAGTCTTATATATATTCTGGATATCTGGAAGATCCTGTACCGCATCAACTTTGTATAAGTCGCCGTTGCATAAATTACCCTCGTCAGTTAGTTTACCAGCATTATTCGTTCTCGTAATTCGCAGCCAATGAGTAATCTTCTATTGTCACAATGCATTTAGAATTCGCCGTGTATTCATAAAGGCAAAAAAAAAATAAAAAATAAAGGCCGACGTTTACAAAATGTTATTTGCGTTGATTACGCAATGCGTATTCATCTTCTTCCTCTTTGCATTTCAAAAAATAATCGACATACAAATCTAATGCATATGTACTGGGAAAATGGCGGACAGTAAAGACGCAAGTTTCGTTGAAAGTATATAATCGAGTATAGGTATATACATACGATTCTCGCTGCTACTTTTATTTAATATATACGGTGTACAGGAGACAATGGTTAATTTATTTATTGTACTTCCCGCAAAGCAGAGCCGATATATTCAACGTATCAGTTCGGCTTAATTATCTTCTATAACGATGTACGTATGGAGATAAGCAGATAACTTAAATGAAGCATTTTTGTGCCGCCGAGATTTCCTTTTGCAGTCTTGTGGTGTCGTGGTGCCAGCACACAAACGCATGCATACACACACAAAACTACACAGTATTATACTGTTGGTGTCTCAGGTGGCCATTTTGGTGTAGTTGTACAAAAATTCCTGTGTACACACAGGGTGGCACGATTGATTCGCTAGGTTTCATCAGAGAAAAAAAAGTTAACCAGAGATCGAGAGTGAATGGCCTCATGTGACTCCAGTTTAATTTTGACAAGTTTTGGTCCTTCTGTTTTCAGGATGGGGGTCCCAGTATTAGGACTGCAGAACTTCATTTCCGATTTATTTCTCAACCAAATGACCCAGGGAGACGTGTCTAATGAATTCGGAATCAGCTTTTAATTTCTCCTCTTCTTCGTTCGCCCGGTTTCGGGATCAGGTAACCGAGTCGACCGGGTTCCTCCAGTTGTCTCTGTTCTCGGCTGTCCTAGTACATGATTCCATCGTGTTGCCAGTCATTTTCCGTATTAAATCTATGTATCGTGTGGGTGACCTGCCGCGCAATGTGGTCCATTCTACTCTTGATCTGCACAGTCAGTTTCTCCAGATTGTCCCTTGATGACGTGGCCAAAATAACTGAGAATGCGTCTCCTGATGACTATGCTGAGTCTGTCTTTCATGCCAAGTTCTTCGCGTATCGACGCATTGGTCCTCTTCTTGGTCCATGGGATTCTCAGCATACGTCTATAGCAGTACGTCTCGAAAGCCTCAATTCGCTGTATGTCGGTGTTTTCCACTGTCCAGCACTCTGCTGCCTACAAAAAGATTGGGAAAATTAGAAACTTGGTTATTTTCAGTTTGGTGTGTTTTGTGACTCATGGCTTTTCTGGATTCGATTTAGTTTTCCTACAGCTGTTTTTGCGATTGCCGCTCCTTTTCTTATCTCTCCTTCCGAGCCGTCTCTGTTACCATACAGCCCAAGTATGTGAAGACGTGCACTACTTCTATTCCATCCACATCTGTGATCCCTGGTTGGTTGTCATTCGTGCGGTCGACGATCATAATTTTAGAGTTTGGGACTTATTTATCCTCAGGCCCACCGCGGCACTAGCCTTCTCTACTCTCTTCAGTAGTTCCCTCAGTTCTTATATCGCTGTGGCTAGCAGAGTCGTATTGTTTTCATATCTGAGGTCAGATATTAGTTTCCCTCCTTGCGATACTCCTCTTTCCCATCCATCCAGGGCTTCTCTCATAACCCACTCTCCACATGCATTGAAAAGGATTGGGCTGAGTAATGAGTATACATCCCTGTCATGCTCATTTGGCGGTTTTGAAATGCTGAGTGAGTTCTCCTTCTACTCGCATTTGAACAGAGTTGTCTTCGTATAGGCTCTTAAGCAGAGCAGTCAGGCGCTGTGGTACTCCTAGTTTTCCTAAACAATTCTAGAGTATCCGCCAGTTGACGTTATCGAATGTCTTTTCGTAGTCGATGAAGCATGAATACAGTGGTTTGTTGAACTCCCGAGTATTTTCTATCACATGGCGAATATTGGAAATTTGCCCTCTCGTGCCTCTGCCAGGGACAAAACCAGCTTGTTCTAGTCGTAGCTGTGGGAGGATGTACGCCTTAAATCCGTTCGTGCAGGATGTTGAGTAAAATTTTGCTCGTGTGTGATATTAGCGAAATTGTTCAGTAGTTTGAGCAGTCCGATTTTGATCCTTTTTTGTGGAGAGGGATATTTTATACTGAAGCAGTCAGGTCCTTCGCCCATTTCTGCTCTTTCCAAATTTTGTTGCATATGAGGTGTAGTAATTTGATGCTTCCCTCCGGTGCTGCTGTTAGCATTTCCGAAACTATGCCATCTGCCCCTGCTGATGAACCCGTTTTCAGTTTATTGACTGCTGCTTCGACCTCCGATTGTAGAGGATATCTGACTCCGCCTCGCCGCCTGGCACATCGTCTCTCTGTCTGACATTTCCGGTTTCGTCCGCCATCAGGTTCTCACAGTATTCGCGCTATCCCGTTTTGACTTCCTCTGAGCTTGTCAGCATTTTCCCGTCACGATCTTCCAGAAATAGTGCTAAAAAATCACTCGTGTGATCATTACTGTATTTTGACTGGGATTATTGCTGGAATTTCAAATGGATGGTTGATCGTGTAGCATGTCATTGGAAGTGGATTCTGATGCTCTACTTGAAGGACAAGTAAAAATTGAGAAAATTCTTGCCATTTCTCCAGCATGAATGTTGTAATCAAGGTTCGAAACGTGTCAGAAAACTCCACAAATGGTTCCATGTCTCTCCTCGTCAGTTTTGTTGTCTGAAAAATCGAATGAGTATAGCTGGAAGCAGCTGAAGAAACTTTATTGTGCCGTAAAAATGAAATGTACGGGGTTTTACCAGGTAATGAATTGTGTCAGTGGCTCGGGGAAAGACAGTTCGAATTAATGCGGGATATATTTTTAGGCAAAAAAAGCGTAGCCTTATGCAATGGTGGGGTATTTATTTATTTATTTATTTTTGTTTGATCTGCCGATATATGTATATCCGTCGATTACGAGAACTGTAATTGAAGAGGTTGGAATTAATCGACACTTTCCCCCAAAAAATATTTTTAAAAAAATGGAAAACAATGTTAGGGCACCAGCTGGTAAAGCAAAAAAAAAAGTACTGCAAGATAGTCATGACGAGAGAAGAGAATCTCAGAAACAAGGTATTCGTTGTAAAATCATCGGTGATGTACAAGTATATACACTAAGAGTCAAAACTGACACTTAGTCTTAGCAGGTGTCAGCTTTGATTCTCAGATGATTTTACAAAGAATACCTTATTTCTCAGATTTTCTCGTCATGATCATCTTGTAGTACTTGTTTTGCTCATTAGGGTTTTGATTCTAACATTTTCATTTGTGGCGAAAATTTTGTTTTGCTTAATCCAGTGTGGTATGGTACACGTATTTTCGTTCTAAAGCTCATTCCATTACTACATTTTTCTTCAAATTTCATGCCCACTTTAGAGCAATTTTCACGATGCCACGGCCACGTGAGAGTCAAAAGTGATCCCGACCAAATGTCCCTTTCAATTTAAGCGACTGCAACCATCCTTGCACAGCCGATTTCGTGATAGTCGGATTTCCCACAAACGCCAGATTATTATATACCATATATTCACGGCGCAGCAAGGAGATACTTCTGCACCCATGTACAGCGTTTTGCCTATTTGCGCACTTGGAGTAAAATGGCTCGTATCGATTTCGATTCTAACCTCTTCAATTGAGTTAGAAAGCTGAAATTTTGATACGTTCACAGAAATAAAACAAAGGTTGAGTTCATGGATGGTTATCATTGGATCTTAGGGGGCGGGATGTTTTCCAAAAAAGTGCATTCAGTCGATTTTCTTTTAAAAATGTTATCTTGTGAATCGTAAGTCGTATCAAACTTCTGATGACAAAGCGTTACACTATTTTTTTGAAATCTACAAATTTGTTAATAACTATGTTTTTTCTCCGTAGAATCTACGGTTCATGAGATTTTTAGCGTTTATGGAATTGTGAGGTCCACATAATATTCTACGCGATATGTTCTTTCCCAACATGTAGGTCGTGTCATGTCCATTCTTCATCAGTTTGGCTCACACCATTGAAGGGGGGGGGGTGCGATTATTACACTAAATTTGTATTCAGTGTACCAAGTGTGTAGCGAACATGAGCGGCGGCTGATTTTTTTTTTGTTCTGGTGTGTGTGGGGGGAGGGGTGGTAAGGATTTCCGAACACTTTCACAAATCCAGCTTCCCGAATATTGTAAATGAAAAAATTCCAAAATCAACAGACAAGGGGTACTCTGATTTTTATGAACAAAGGAAGGGCTGTAATATTTGGTTGCTTAAGAAGTTCACCTTTAGGTCTTTTTTTGGGCATGATTTCTTGGTATTGGCTCTTCTGTAAGCAAGGCACTTACTGTGAGTGGTCAAAAGTTACTAGGTTTTTTTTGTGCCGAAAAAGCTGCGTGTTCATGTGGATAATGAATTACTGATAGTATGAAAATGGCAATAAAACAATAAATGGGACCACAATTTTCCGGAGAGTGAGCAAAAACTGTATTCTTCTCTTTCCTAGCTCAGTTCAGAAGGAGCGGTGCCTCCTTCGATTATCGCCATCTATGATTGCAGATATTGCTTGTATATTAAACAGAGGGTGTTGCGGAGCTCGCTGCGCCACAGGTTGGTGGTTTAAATCCCGACTGTGGCTGTTTTTCCCTCTTTTTTCTCTTTTTCTTGTTTCTATTTATCGGGATTATTTTATCCATTCAGATTTTATTTTTTGGTTTAATTTCTTAGGCTCGGCATTGTAAATGAATCTAACTAATTGCGGTGAGGATTTGGGGTTAAAAAACTAATTTATTTGCCGATCGCAAGTTTGTTTGTTTTTTTTTGTTTTTTTTTCTTCAGTTAAATTCATTTCTTCGATCCTTCTTAAATCTCCCTTTTTTAGTTTACACTTTTCAGTAGTTACAGTCTTCTTATCTTGCATATTTCTGGAGAATGTTATCCATCCTAATTATCAGCTCGGTTTCTGTACTTCTTGGTATAATTTACTCAGTATTATTGTTTCAAAGCAGATGAGAGGAGTGTCGCAAGGGTTGTAAGCATCCTATAACAGAATACATATACTGAGATTTTTTTCTCATTCTTCGACAGATTCACGGTGTGTGATTTGTGTGCCACTTGGAACACCGCTCTTACAGGATGGCGTCCAATTTGCATGTAAAATTCTTTAGCAGCAGAATTTTGTGAGTGACTATCAAATTTTTTGAGTGACCTCGTTCGGCTGGTCATTGCCTTCTAAACTCGCGAGCAGATTCTCGTTTTAATGTGAGATAATTGAAAGTAGGTACCCTCCTCCAGATAGCAATTCTAGCAGTTCTATATGTAGGGTGTGCCAATTCACAACTTCTTCCTTCTGTTGTCCAGAGCGCTTTCGGCTGCTATGCCATCTTCAGTGGAGTACCCGAACACTTTTCTCGTTATCGTCCTGTATTTATAGCGGTGTGTCGTACCGTATATGGTAGAACCTATTTGGTGTGTTCCTATTGGTTGTCTGCGGTTGGGTAGTCTGTCCAATCAGTGAGTGTTGCGTTATTAATTGGAATAGGTTCTCGCTTTGGAAGTTAGTTATTGTGTTTATTAGGTGGTTCTCTGGACTACAGAAGGAAGAAATTGTGAATTGGCACACCCTAAATATAGAATTTACCAAGTTCACTCACACTCCAACATGGACACGAATTCTAGCAGTACTAAGACTGTAAAATTTGTGAATATTACCAATAGAACAATTATTATTAGGTAGTAACACTGGCATCGTATTGTACCTACTCGTTTAATCGTTTCAGTCAGTTTACTTAGGTGTGTTCTCTTCCAACACTTTTCAGAAAATTGAACGCTGATTCAAAATTCGGTTGGCCAGTTTTCCAAGCGCTCCTTGTTGAGTAAATCGGAGGTGAAGTTTTGCGTTTTTAACTTTGAGTTTCCTTTCCTCGAGAACAGAGAATCAACAATTTTCAAAATCTGATTAGTGTCATATTTGTGGCCATCTATTATAATTTCCAGTGTAGACTTTGGAAAATCGAAATAAGAAATTTGTGCCTACTCTTTTCTGCCGAATCAGTCTTACCGCGTTGTATTAATGTAATCCTCGTTCGGTTCCTGTGACTGGTTAATGCGCTGCAAAGCAGGCTGGAAAGTTCAGGAACTACTTGTAGACGCAATTCGCACAGCTAAAATGAGAGCTCCCTCAACGTACACGGCGATAATTAAAAAATACATCGTATAAATAATAACAGATATTTACGTGCGATAAAGAAAAGCTGCCGAATGGTCGACGCAGCTCGCACGAAGCATGTTCTTGGCTCTCTCGCTCATTCTCTTTCGGTCTTTATAGTTGGTCTTGAGCCCAAGAAGCGCCCATCGACGTTCCTCATTCTGTATAATCGGTTTGGGGCGTACGTTCGTTTTAATTACTTTCGATAATCGACGGATGCGAGCAAGTTCGGTAGGTACACCGGTACCATTTTGTCACATATCGCGGATGAACTTTTTAATCGATGCTCACAAAGAACTCAATTTAAATCGCAGGTCAGTTTTCTCCGACGATGTTATCACGCATAGAATGTTGTTAATCCACCTGCATCTGCTCTCGCTCACGCTCTCTCGTACTTCCTATATATTAGGGGCGTATCCCTGGCAGATTTTTCTTTTTTTTTTTCTAGTTCAACGAGCGCGCACGGTGCACTCTGCACAGTGCACAATAGAGTGCTGACTAAACCCGTCGTACTAGTTGTTCAGTACTAGCGATATCGGGGTCCAAATTAAATAGCCGACTGTCAGTCCTCGAACCTTATTGGGAAAGAGAACTCTGCAGTATAGCCAAAGAAACGTGAGCGCAAGAGCGAGTACCAAGGTAGATGTCGATTTTCGGCTAAAGTATTACTGTCACAAGGCAGAGTTGCAGCCTTCTGAGACATACTTTGGCCTGTACGGCTTAGGCATCAGGACATGACTGACCGAACGGCTGTTTACGAGTAACTGTGATGCTGGAAGATGCAAATTGGCAATGTCGGTTTTCTGATGAGAAAAGACTGGATTTGACGTTGGCTAGTAGCGGTAGCATACAAATTTGTATGACTCATCTGCCTCCCCTCCCCCTTCATATAGATTGATAGAAAAATTTTACAGCTTTGACGTTGCTCTTTCTCTTGAATAGATGTACATAATGTATGATTGGATCGGTTATATAATGAGAAAAGTTTGAATTCTGTGCTCGCCAGGAGGTATGGGTGTCAGTTTTTTTAAACTCCAGAAGTGTACATAGCTATCTTTGCTGTACATATTGAGTGCGTGATAATGGGGTTATAAGCTGAAATAAAAATAATTGTAGGTTAGCTCACATATTACTGAAAATTCCACCTCTATGCTGCGATTCAACCAAAAATTTGGTCTATGTAGCTATGAGTAGTTGTTTGAGCAATAGTTCTTGTTCCTATGGCATGACCGGTTTCCTGTCATGTTGTTATATTCCTTAGTCTCTGGACTAGTAGGTTGTGTCTCTGCATTTTTTTTCTCTCCGGTGCTAATCTTTTCATTTCTGAGAAGGATTTATATTTTGTATCCTTCATTATCTACTCTTTGTATAGCGCTCATTCTTTGCCTTCCTTTCCAGTTCTTTTCCTCAGCCATTCCCATAGTGCACTATTTTGTTGGCAGGGAGTTTGAAGTAAGATAACGCGCAGTAGTTTCTAAAGAAGATGAGAATACAAATTCTGTTTCTAGTCATTGTGCACTTATCTAGTACTGATTATACTGTGTTAGTGCAAATATCTACACTGGTGAGTTTGTGCTGTCATATTCAGTCTTGTAATTGTTTGTTCACAATGTAGAAATGTGTGTCCCATAGTCAACGCTACTACATCAGTTTCTTATAGCTATACTCTTTCTTATGTTGCACACACTACAAACGCCTTGTTGATACCACTACTGTATATCCGTTTCTTATTTAAGCACGTTTGTATACATTGGACACGTATGCAGCTGAGCGACTCACGGTGGATACCACCACCATTCCGTTTATATATGTACTCACTGATACCGCATTAGGGAAATGCTTTTGCCTTAGCCCATACAGATATGGTTTCTATGGTTTCTGACTGATCAGTACTGATACCTCCGTGACCTACATTCAGTATATTTTCAAATATGAAATACCTGCATCTACCCAATAAATAGGATGTTATCATAACAGCAATACACCAATACCGATTGAAATAATGAATTGTTATCCGTAGCTATAAATTACCGTAAATTAACTGGAAATTTACCATAAATCACGCGAAGTTATGGTATACTATGGTAATTTACTGGAAATTTATAGGAATTTATCTTAAAATACAGAATGCCAATATCAATACCAAAAACTTTTCCTAATAGGTATTGATACCTAAAGACAATTTTTTATACTATGTCCATTTTCGTAGTTTTTCAGAAATTGCCAATCAAGTTTTGCACATGCGCTTTGATTTGTGTACTATATGTTCTTTTGGCTCGTTATTGGTGAATAATTATCATTATGATTTGTAACTGAAACTGAAGATCTTGATATATCTTATACCTGATGATACCAATATCTCAAAAACAATGGAAATTATCCTTTAGGTATATGGATACCGGTACTAAAATACTCGTAGCTTCTTTTCTATGTATACCAATACCGGAATCTACTGACATGATTCTTGTAATAATGACCCAACTGCCGGTACTCTTAATTCCTTTTCCTGGATACCGATACTAATACCAAAATTAAAATTTGAATCAGTAAACAACCTTCCTTATCCATACAAGTTTGTATACATTGTACACAAATGCAATATTGTAATGTTGAGTATGAAATCACAGTTGATACCCCCCCCCCCGATATTTATATCACGGTTACAGCAGAACTCATCATCTTGGGGTCGTGTTATGTTTGCATTTTTGTGGAATATCAGCACTATCTGCCGTTGACAAATATTTTCAACCAGTCACTTTAGCAACACACAAACCTGTATCAATGATACAAATAATAGCCAATAAATTGAAGCATCGACTTCTGGTAGTAAACGGTGTTCAGGTGTTTGAACTTCTGACAAGGATTTTCAACCAGTCAATTCAGCTACACACAAACCTGAATCAGTGTCACAAATAATAGCAAACAGATAGAAGCATTGACTTCTGCTAGCAAACAGTGTTCAACTGTTCAAACTTCGTACAAGGATTTCCAACCAGTCAGTTTAGCGACACATAAACGTGAATCAGTGTCACAAATAATAGCAAACAAGTAGAAGCATCGATTTCTGATAGCAGATAACAGTGTTCAACTTTCAAACTTCGGCTCGTTTTAAAACTTTTGGGACCTAATGAACGAATATTTTGTTCAAACACCAAACTACTACTGATTGTTCGGTTGTTTTGGACTTGGGACAATAATATTAGATAGTCGAAAGTTGGGCGAGGAAATCTACTTTGGTTGGACATTCTTTAAGCTTTCTCACAAGTTACAGTTGAAAAGTAGGAGGAAAAAAAAAGTGAAAGGAAACTTGAGTTCCTTCTGCCTTTTGCTTGTTCAGTAACTAACAGTTCTTAAAGGTATTCGATTGTGTTCAATCGTTACATGTTCAAACGCGTAGAATAAGACTGTTTCGTGGGATCGAATTTCTGTGTTTGTAATATTTTCAAGAAGCTAACCATCACTAGAATCAACCGCTAGAGGCGTCAGATGCATTGTTAACAACATGTTTCATTTTCCATATAACACAACACCATCACCTGAACTAAGTTCATAACTGCACAGGGTGCGGGTTTTTGTGAATGAGAATTCTGTCCTTCCAACATTCGAAGTTTCCAAACTTTCCCTTGAACTTTGATTTCATAATCACAGCCACAACGGAATGGTTTTTGGTTCCTATTTTTGAAAGTCTTCATTTCTATTAATCGTTTTAGTCAACTTGTTCCGGATTTGCCATATAAGTTTTACCAAACTATGTTTACTCTGGAAGGGTTCGGATCACATAATGGTCTACGAGTGAACCCCATCACCGACTCTTTCCAGCAGGAAGTAAAAGTAACCATCTCAGTGTTGGACTTCCACACTTCAAACATACATATCTGTTCTGACGTACTATACCACTGGTGGCTGTTGCTCGGAGCAGATGTAGTTACATTCGAGCCTAATTAATTAATTTTTGTGTGTGTGTGTGTGTTTGGTTGTTTGTGAAGAGCATATTTCCATATAAGATACCTAATCGCCATGAAGAATCTTGAAAATCTGTTTAATGCTAAATAATTGATTCGTCAGAAAGTCGAGTTGGGTTTTCTCGCCGAAAGTCGGCTACCTTTGAGAAGCCAATAAATTTAGTCGTGTAGTTTAGATATGCTGCGCCAGATTAGCAGGGATGAATTTATGAACACGCTCGCGCCTGTTGGTGTGCAGAAACTCTGACGAAAACGTGCAACGGGTGCCAAATTATTTTGTGAGAGGTAACAGTCATTAGAACCCACGTTTTCTTCCGTTGTTGGGGATTATTTATTGAAAGTATATTTTGTCGTCACATTCAACATTCCCATTTGTGGGCTGTAAATTGCGTTCTAAACTCAAATTCCGTTTCATCTCCTTAGTTATTGCAATCGCTGAATTGGGATGTGCCAAAATTATGTACTAGAGAGAACGTTGACGCTGTTCATGAAGTAGTTTTAGTTACCCAAATGTTGGTAATTCGTTCGCACTTGGGAGACATCTTCTGAGAATACCTCAAACTCGAAGCGTATATAACTTTTCACAATCTAGCTATGCTGAAAATGAAACCGCGAGGCGTTGATACGAATGCCATCGTGTTTTTTTTTTCTCTTTAATCAACGCCACGCCGTACTTATTCTTATATTTAAAAAATCCTGAGAGAATGGAATTTACGGTATCATTAAAATCGTATAGAACTTTTTTCTCCTCTCGCGTTCTATTTGAGCTAGATGGTTATATAAGGCACGATGACATTATTTCGCGTAGTTATAAAATTCTGAAGTACATTTCTTTTGTCGCGTCGTGACTGTGTGATGAAATACGTCATAACAAACCGAGCTGATTGGTCAAATGCCGTCATATATTTCTCGTGCCGTAAAATTCCTCCGACATGTTTGACTGGCTAACTTACTTTGTTATGTCTACAATGAAGTCATAAACGTCTAAGTACCGACATTTCCTCCGCGCGGTCATTTCAGTTCGCAGAGGTTGCAGTACGTGATTTTGGAGGTAGTTTCACCTTTGGTTTATTTATGGAGAAAATTTTATTGGAAGTCGAGCGCGTTGAACTGCATTCATCGTCAACGAGACCGTAACGAAACAACTTCTTCAAAGGCGGAAAAAATTTGAAATTTGTCAAGTGCAAAGATTTGTCGAAGTCGATTTGTGAAAAAATGATTTCTTGTTTGAAATTAACTTATTGCGAAGTCCGTTAGGTGCTGCATCGGCAAGCCGGAAAAAGGTTCTTCTTCACAATCTCAACTGAGGCTTGATTCTGCTGAAGGGCTGTTCCGCTGAATTAGTGAACTTGTCGAACTCATGAGAAGGACTAGAAATTTGACTGTTCTGCGAAGTCAGTTACAGCTTTGCTTACTTCTTTGAATCGGCATGAGTTATTTTTCAGTGCAGTGGAAAGTAGAGACGCACGTTTAGTTTGATTCAGATGAGGCGAATAAAACTTTTAAGAGTAGAGCAACAGAAATTTCCCCTTTCTTTTTCTCCCGCTCGTAAAGTGTGATTTGAAGAGCGCTGAAGAGCACAGCGTCATCTCCCCCACCCTCTATTCCTCCGGCCACTGATGCGATATTCGAAAGGGTAGTTTTCGAGGTCGGGGTGCGGTATCTCAGGGACCAGTTTGGTATGCGCAAATCGCTATACGTCCCACCAGACATCCCCACCCTCTAAAAAAGTTGATTTTTGTTTTGAAATAGGTACAATCATCAATCTGAGGAAGATCAAGCAGCATTTAATTTTGGTTCGCAGTTACAGACATTTCCAAAACATACAAGTCTTTCCTCCAACCTGCGTGGTTGAATGATTTGAGTCACATCCCCTCCTCTATATTCTTCATAAATTGAAACAAGTCCCGTCTGGGTATTTCTACCTGCAAATTGAGTTTTATTGAGACATGATGGAATCTAGATGAGAACTTACTGAGACAAAATGGACTTCAAAGCGGTTAGATAATAAATAATTACATCTTGGATTATAATTTTGTACTTCATCCTGATTTTAAATGGTCAAGTTCAACCAGGCTGCTTTTTTATTTGTGAATGAGATATAATGAGTGTGATAAAGTATGGATGAGAATTTACGAAGTGTAAATGAACTGTAACGTAGTCAGAAGAAATCGTAACGTCGTTTTGAAAACTCAGAATGAGTCTAATGAGTCTTAACATAGTCTGAATGAATCTGAGCGATTGAGACGTAAGTGTCCGCGCGAGTCTAAATAGCATCTGGATGAGTTGTAGCGATTGATAATACTGCGCAACACCTATTCTGTTCCATGTATTCCGATATGTGATTTATATGGTACTTTCAATGCTGATTGAGATGCCGTTTGCCATTTTTCCCTAGCACGTGTCAATTTGTTGTAAATTTGAGTTGAAGTTTCGAAAATTGCTGAAATCGAGCTACTTTGGATTAAGATATAATGAATTGGGAGATGAATTGAGTTTTGTTTTCAGTGTTGCTGTGTTATTTACACGTAGGAGCCTACACAGCAACATTTTCAGGCAAATCTGATGACAGTTGAGCAAGTTATTCAAGTTTTTAGGAAGTTCTTCAGAACACTATTTCTTTGTTGCAAATTTAATTTTTAATATGTTGTATTTGTTTAATTAGCGTGATTTTGTCTGAGATAGTATATTACACACCAAGAGTCCAAAGTGAGTATTTACATGCAAGGGGAAGTTGCGAATGAGCGTAACGATTGCGCAATTCCTGAGTCATGTAAACTTACTTTTGGCTCTTGTTTTGTTAGGGCTCTATAGTTTCACCTGGGTATACTAAGCCGCCATTTTGGTTCATACTGCGCCCGTGGATGCCGAATCGGACTATGCGGAGCATAACGCGTAGTCAATTCGGCATCGACGGGCGCAGTATGAACCAAAATGGTGGCATAGTTTTGTGAGATATTTTTAAAAGTACATGATCAGAAAGAGAAAACATTAACTGAAGCTTTGTCAAAAAAGCTACACCGAAAAATGTAGCGTGTGCATTTTCTAAACTGAAAGGAAACCTACAGTTCGGACAGCGAATAATATCAAAAAGCAGCAATTGCAATGGTAACGTCAAAACATCCTTGGCATTAGTCGTCCATCTTGGTATCCGTCGGCATTCTTGGTGTCGCTCCGTCGTGTCCGTTAGTAAACGTGCCTGCGTGTAAAAATGTGACTTATGTTTTTACATTGAGGCACGTTTACTTTACATCAAGGTTATGCTTATATCTGATTCGTCAATGAAAAGTGCTGCTTTCCACTTGCAAAATACTATGGTAAACATCGACTTTCTGATCATGTATTCGTATTGTAAAAATACATTTACATCTCTGTAGAAAGTAACAAAATTAAAAAAGTAATTTGTGAAGGCTTTCATACGCTCTGAAAGTCAAAGTACTGAAATGAAATAGAAATTTACCATTCGTATTGTGAAAGTTTCATATTTGGCAACACCAATTCTCTATTGCCCCATATACTTTGATGGAAGGTCTGTGATACAAAAGAATAGCAGTGTGACCACCGCGGGTTTCGCAAACATCTGTTTGCAAGAGAAGCGTTCAAGCCTGTTTTTCCAGATGAAAAGTCTTTCCAAAAAATATGGAACACTGCAAAACAAACGCTATCTACTAGAAATCTACAAATTGAATATGTCATTAAAGGAGGTCTAAGCTCTTAATTAGCTTGATTAATTTGATAAGTCATTGTTAGAATAATACAGAGTAACTTCACGAAGTTTACAATTTTGAGCATTTTTCATACTTGCAAACGCATGTTCCTCAAAAACTAGACGTGCTGGAGAAAAACGGCCAATGGCATCGTATTCAGCGTTGAAAATATTTTCAGAATCACCTAGGCCTAATAGTATTTGTGGAACAGACAAAAAGTTGCAATTTGTTGCGTAGTGATGGCACCCGAATAAGTCCTATCTCAGTTTCTGTAAGTCTTAATTGAATCAAACAGACTATTTAAGTCTTAATGAATCTGAATATGTATGTCCTATAAGTTGTGACAGATGATCTGAATGAAGCTCAGAGTCAAAACGGGTCTCAACAACGAGAGTCCTAGAAGAGTCTGAATTAATCGTGATAGAATAGAGCCTCAAGGAGCCCTAACAAAGTCCCGATGGGTTCAAATGAGCGTTAGCTCCTACTTTTTTGCTTATTGCTGTTTAATGTCTCTATCAATTCTTCATGTATCTCTTTTCTTCTTGTTACGACTTTTTCGTATTCTTTTCAAATTTCAGCGCTTCATCGCATCCCTGTCACCATTGTCTCCGCTTGAAGAGAAATTGAGTCGAGAACGTAAATACGTGACTCTGCACGTCGTATAAGACGAGAGAGAGGTGCGAAGTTTGAGGAAAGGCCAACGCGAGCAAAGTGGATAGGAATTTGTATCAACGCACCCAGACGCTCCCCTAACGATTTCTCAACTTCGCCCATAGTGTTTCAGGTAATACGTGTTGAAGTTCTCGGGTAGCTCACTTGGTGGAGCGTATGGCGATGCACGCATGCTAGATTGGTTCCCCAGACATCACACCCTCGGACCCGGAAACTAACATTTTAAGTATATCACATCGGTGACCCGGGTTCATGGGTAGCTGCGAGGTGCTACGTCTCCTCTCAGTGATATTCCAGTTAAAATTTCTTGAACGCTCTTCTCCAGTTCAGGTCATTTTTCGGCGATTAGTGCTCTCCGTATGTTCATGTAGTTTCTATGGCAAAGCGACTTCCTTGTGGAGGAAGAGGGTTCTATACTCTGTTCGAAAGTGGATCTAATAGTAGGCCTGACAATGGGTCACGTCACAACTGAACTGTTCATCTCCTTGAACGAATAGCAGGGGCTAGCAGCATTGAGCAGGAGTTTAGACCATCAGAAAAAATGCTGCCTCGAAGATCGAACCACAATTTCGGACAGCTATAGTCACTCAGCTACGAAGCCGTACGCATGTATAGGTGTTCGCATCCAGAAAAGAATTGAACCGAAACATATTTTCATTTCTGCCGGTAGTTAAACGTAATTACTATAATTTAGTAAATTATTTTTTACGCTGGAAATTTGTAATCAGCATCGCTGAAGGAGGAGAGTATAAGAAAATAAAGTAAAAACGCATTATGTGTACCCGAACGTACGTATATATAGACGCATGTCTGCACACACCCTCACGCATACACCGAAATAAGATGAACCAACCATGCAACAGAAAAAGGTATCATGGCGCGGAGTGTCGATCGAATGTAAATTAATATGTTCTTGTGCAGTTAAAATTTTCTGGCTTGAATCGGGCGTTGTAAAAATATAAGGAAGTCCATTCGATTGTAAATAATTTGAAAAACAAAGAAAGAAAGCAACGTACGACTAAATTAGCTTTACTCTTATGTATAATTTAAGAAAGGGGGGAGGAGGAAGAATTAAATTGGATAAAAAAAGCACGGAATAGGTATTGCAAAAACAATCGATCAAACTGAATTCGCTTTTTTTCTTTATTGTACCTCGGCTAATTCATGCGAGTGCATAAATAAACATAAAGAAAAGGGAAGAACATAGAAGAAAAAATCCAATAAGTAAACACCCAAGCTCCACGAATAAGTTACTCATATTACACTATTTTAGCCATTTATTCGATAATGGATCGATCATACGAAAACAACATGGCTGTATAAGTTTTCCTGTTTTAACTATATAGCTTTTCTCCTTATTTACATTACACGATTGTACATATTATATGTATATGCGCACCGAGAAAAAATTTTGTTCGTGCGGTTTTATCGAGTGCAGGAAATCAGTAATACAGGTTGACAAGAAATGATGTATTAACGCAGACGGTGAGAAAAAATAGGCAGAATTTCACCAGAACCGTTTTTTTTTGTTCTTTCTTTCTTTCTTTCTTTCTCGAAAATTATAAAATCTGATCGAGTTTTGAATGATCATCGCGGCGTACACTAGGACGAGAGGGAAACTAGTTCTGCATCAGTGCGGATTTATATTCTACTCAACGAAGAGACACTAATCAATACGATAATATCTATGTTTACAACCAACATCGGCATATTAAACAAATTATTTCAAACCTAGATACAGCGAATTGCAGCTGCCGTGCCATCGATATTAATAGTTTTCTTTTGTACCTTTTCGACTCGTTGGATTGGCATATCTATAGACACTTGAACGCCCGAAGAGCACTGCCATTGCAAATGATTAAGAAGTTGATGCATTTGTTTGCGAAACAAACACTTTTGGAACATTTAAGTGTCTTTTCGATAGCCTGATCAAGTTCTTACAGATTTTTCTAATGTCCTGGTCTTCGACTTTGGCGACTTAGCTTGAAGCACTTTGCGATGGTGGCATCCTTCTCTCGAGTTTAAGTTGAATAACCAATAATACGATGCATTTCCGTATCGTTGTGTCTACAGGGTCTACAGGGCCGTAGCTGTGGGGAGCATATTGTGAAGGGAAGTGACTTGCCTCCCCATCATGTATCACAGTTGGCAAATTGGTAGTTTCAAATGGTCATTTGAAAAATTCATTCATCTTGAGAATTATTTTTTTTGACATTTTAATGTTTTTACTTTGGCACACAACAGAAAAAAGCGTTACTTTGGAGCGTTACAAAAATAATAATAATAATAATAATAGATGACTGACTAGACTGACTGACTAGACTGACTAACTAGACTGGCTAACTAGACTGACTAGACTGACTAGACTGACTGACACGATGACATCCTCATGTCGGCGTAGTCTGCAAAGCAACGACATGAAAATGCTCTTCCGTGGTTGCAGACTTGTCTGCAATATGATGCACTAGCAGAGGGTAGTAGTGTTCTCAGGTCTGATTGACTGACTGACTTTATAATAGGGTACGTCCTAAGTCTCCTGTCAATTTTATATCATTCTTTATGATTTTAGCCTTTATGAGTCATCAGCAATATATAGATAAATTTCTTGTCTGTCTTCATGTTTTATCAGTATGCGAAAAGAATTTCAGGATGTCTTTGTGTCTTATCAGTAGGGAAGAAGAAAGTAGCTAAGGGTAATAATGTTCTATGTCTCATACCTGTATAATATAAGTCTATGTTTTCTATGCCTTATCAGCAGTGTATAGACCAATCCCATGTCAGTCTCTATATTTTTATATATGTATGGACAATTATGTCTGTTTTTATGTCTTATCAGTAGTGAAGGAAATGGTAGCTGATCTGTCTGTGCAATTTTTTGAATTTTTGATGAAAATGACTTTCGTGGTTTTATTATTTTTTGTTTATTATTTCTTATTTATTTCTTATTTTTCATTTTATTGTTTTGCTCATGATCATCAGTTTGAAGAATTTCAATTTTTTCGCTTCAACGGTTTGGAAAATGTTCTATTATCTCCCCACAATAAATTTTATTCGCTGCGGCTTTTTATATCTACCCTTCGATGTGAAACACTGCACTGTGGTGTCGGATGAATTGTATTTCAAGCTGGACAAAACTATGAGAAAATTGTAATTATCAAAATTCATGAACACGTATCAACATACTGTTAGAAAAAAATAGTAAAATTTCAAAATGATTCCCAGTGTATGGATAACGTACAACATCATCATCGGACAATTATCTCTGTCGACACTGTAGATTTGCTAAAAAATTTAAAGCCAGTGACTGTGAAAGCTAATGGTTGATGACTTTCGTCTCTGGCGGCTAGAGTTCTGAAAATGGATTGAGTGTGAAAATATGAAAAAAATCTGATTATTAACTTTTTCACTTTTTGCTTTCTGTAATTTCCATTTCTTTCATTCGTTTAAATCGATTTTAAGAATGTTTTCTGGTCGTTTCCATGTACACGATACCTCCTGAAGTACGGTGTATTTGTAATTGATGCATTATGTCATGTCATACGTATCCGTAGATATGATATTAATTGCGAGAGATAGGCGAATAGGTACTATAGGAAGACGTGTGTTTTATCATTTGATTAATGATGTAATGTATCGGATACTTGGAGTCGCATTTTTTCCGTCTCTCATTTACAGCTGCATCATCTCGTCGAAATTAGAAATTCGAAATTGAAAGTACATAAAGACGTGACAGAGAATCGAAAATGGGTATACCCAGAAAGAAACCTTCCTTTGAGGTCTTTATCTTTGTTCCGAGAGAGGTTCTATGGAGATTCGTATTCGGATGCAAGGTATGAACTTTTCCTATTCGCCGTCCAAGAAATTTGTTCCACTGGCGAGAATTACCGGTGCCGATAGATGATTGCTTGCATAAAGTATCGACGTTTCGATTATCTTGAACTTCTCCGGGGTAGAATGAAAAACAATTGGCAAAACGGCGAAAAATGGCTTTTTGAAAATACCGATAGCCGTGATCGCGGTTAATTTTTCAAACCAGTCTCGATAATAACGTCACACAATGCTTATATACGCGAAACGAGTTAATAAATTTTGTCAAACGCTTCCTTATTAAATTCATATGATGTAAGAAAATAATTCCGACAGCGGTATCGTTTGAATCGCCCGGTCTTTCGTTTTCATTCAGCTATGCATATTTATTTATTTACTTTTCACCGTCGCATACAATTATAATCAAATTCCTTTTTTTACAGTCACCGTCAGCTGCGTGCGTATCTTTTGATTCAACACTTTTCGATAATCGAGCTCTCGTGGAAATATCGTTAATTAAATTTTTTATTTATTCTCACTATGTGCGGCGATAAAAGGCGTCTGATAGAAATGCTGATTTTTCTCGCTTCTGATGCGCTTACGTTATGAAACGAGGGTTGAACCAAAGACAGACGGTTTGGGGCGTACGGACATATCATTCGCGTCGGATACATCACAGCTTAAGAATGCGAAAATTACTCAGTTTTGCCTGTTTTTACTTTCAGACTCAACTCGATGAAAAAACCTCGAAGTTGTTCGTGTTATAAAAACTGTGTGTTCGCCCCCTCTCCCAGTGATGTTTACTTCGCTACGCCTGTGCGAATGGTGCATCAGGGGTATGTCGAGGAGATAGGAGCTGTCGCGGGCCATTTTCTCGTTTGGTAGTTTCGGCAATTCAGGGATACTACGGTGAAACGATGCCAAAATTACAGGGTGTTTCAAAATGACAGGGCCAGTTTGTAACTCTTATAACTTGGCAACACTGAGAGAAAAGTAGGCGTGTTTGGTATTATTTGAAAGAGAAATGAACCGCAAAGTAATCATGTCGTTGTGGACAGCGCAGCAACAAGCCTTCACTATGGATCGCTATTTAGTAAATTGCAGGTTTCGTTTAATCGCAAGGAGAATTTCCCTGTCATTTCAATATTTCTGGAAGCGATAATGGACCTAAACGGCAAGACAATACAGAAATGGGTGGAGACATTTCCTGCTATGGGATCTCTAACCCTCGAACCACACACGTCAGTTATAGTTCTTCATTTAAAAATGTTGTTATATTTCTAAATGAAGGAAACTACCTCAGTATGTTACTTCATTTACTAAAAGAATTGTCTATTCTCAAAATGGAAGGGGCCATATATTAATTTAAAAAATTGATATTTTGATGAATTTTTGCACCTTCAATATTGAAGATAGACAGTGTTTTTCAAAAAGAGTATTTTGTAACAAATAGTATGAACAATGAAATACTATAGTTGAATTTTACATTTTAAAATTTCTGAAATTATTATCAGCATTCTAAGAGAAATGATAAAATTGGATTGCCCCTTCAAAATGCAAAGTATGCAACCAATCTGTAGCGGAAATTGAAGTTTTATTTCAGGCGCACCAACACCAAGCGTACATAGGCTAAGTTCTCACTAACAGCCGCAGTGCGTGCAGTTACAGTGCAGTGGTGGTGAATTTCACCACGTATGTGATCTGAGGGTTTAATGTAGGTGCCGAGCTGCCGACAAGCTGGAAAAAAACAGCACGAACAGCCGGGAATAGAGAAAGACAGTGTGAGGCGGTGGAAGCGTCTCATGGAACCTCACCTCGTTAACACTCCTCTCGTCTTGATCTCAGCGTCGCTACCGCACATTGATTGCTGGTTTTTTTTTCGAAATTAGGGAGAAATTGAATTATTATTACAAGAAAGAAAACTTGGTTCCAGCAAGATAGTGCAACATGCTGTGTTAGCCTGTTATGAAAATTATTTTGGTGCAAGAATCATCTCCCGGCGTACACATTTTCAGTGGCCCCTCGAAGTTCGGATTTGACTCCATGTGATTTTTTCTGTAGAATTATGTCAAGTCAAAGGCGTATACGACTCCGGTGAACGATACTGTTACGCTGAAGACGTGTATATGAGAAACAATACTAAGAAATAAGAATATTCAGCCAACAAAAGTTTCATTTTTTTTTTTTTTTACAGCACGACGTAGTCTAGTTACATGTTAAGCATGGTAAACATCATGGTAAAATCGCGATTATGAACAAGTGAAGTTAGATTTCTTAATAGTAAATCAGACTTCCTAAAAGTAAATATGATCCTTTGGATCCTATACTGATTCCCCGATTACTTTGCCCACCGTGGGGCATGTGCCTCCGTCACCTTGCTCTATCTTCTTCTACTTAATGCCACGCCTGCTCAGTTTGGGCCGAATGCCTTGGAGATTTCATCGAGCTACTTTATCGAGGGGCGTCCCGTCTTCCTTTTATGGTCTCTGGGGACCCAGTTCGTAGCTGTGATGCTCCATTTATCCACACTGCTCCTGCACATATGCCCGGCATATTTAAATTTTAGTTTTTTTGTGATACGTATAATTTATGTCGGCCAGTCCAGATCACCTTACAAATTCAATTTTGTTAATTTTATCCTTCGGTTTGATGTCCGGGATACTACGAATCATGGAGAACTGGGTCACCGCTAACATTTTTTCAGCTAAAGCGGCAAGGCCCAGATTTGAGCATCATATGTTAACACTGGTAACATCACACTATTCCAAATTTTCATTTTAGTTTATATACTGAATTTTTCTTCAAAGATATGCTTATTTGCCCAAAAGGCTTTCCACGAGTTACTAATTCTGCGATTTATTTATTTCTCTAATCTATTTTTGTTGAAGCTCATCGTTTACCCCTGATATTTGTATTCCTTTACCTTTTTGGGTTTCGCTCTACCTAGAACTATTTCCTCCAGCTCTTCAGCTCCATCCTCGCCCGCCAGGAGCACTGTATTGGAGGCATTAATTTTTAATCCCACTTTCTCGCATTCTTCAATCAAATTGAAGAAGTTTTACTCGTAAATGACGTATACAAAAATTGTTGTATTCTTTTACATAACTGTATCGCGAAAGAAGGAGGACATTAATGGGATATAATTTTTAAAACATAAATAAATATTGTATACGACATGAAATGGGGACGATTTCTCTTTCGATTGATACCAAACATGTTTATTCATCTCTCAGTGTTGCCAAGTTATACGGATTTAAAACTGGCCCTGTCATTTTGAAATACCCTGTATTCGGATCGTCCATCCGTCAGAGAGCGCTATAATCAAGCACTAGTGATAAGGACGAAAACATGAATCCATGCATTTTCCTCATTAATGCACATACTCATAAAAATTGAAATATCACGAAAAGGAAGACGTATTTAAAGGGAAAAGAATTTTTCGAACAAAGAATTTTCTTTCGATTAAGACTAATTTTATACCTAGATTCCGAAATTTTGCTGCATGTGTCAAAAACTTCATGTTTTGGTTGCTGATAAGAGTAGTCGATACTAGCGCTGGACGGCCCGAATTGTTATTTGATGAGTTTTAGATTGCCATTCGCAAGTCTGAGAATTACTTCTTTCAGATCTCCTTCCTCCCCTTGGATATCTAAATGTAGATTGAGGGTAGCGGTGTATACTTTTTCTGTGCGCGTGGCCAAGAAGTGAGGATCTTACTCGGCGTTTTGCCATTTGCTGGTATTATACGTGACAATCTATCTGGCTGGCTATCGGTTTGTCTGTTCATTTTGGATACTGGCTGCTCTGACATGGATATATCTTACTGCTAGACGTTTTGACAAACCGACACTGAGAATGCCGACGAACGCCGAGAATAGGCGATTAACACCAAGACTGTTACTACGATGACGTCATTACGGCAATTGTTGCTTCATGATATTCGCTATCCCGATGCGCAATCAGTTACCCTAGTTGGTAGTTACCCGCGGAAAAGTTACCCATTTGCAATTCTCAGTTACCCTTGGTCCCTCTTTAGTTACCCATTTGCAACACTCAGTTACTCTTGTGTCCGCTTTAGTCACCTTGCTAACTAGCGGGATTTAGTTTCCCTCTAGTTACTTGCGGAAAATTTACCCATTTGCAATCCTCAGTTAACCTCAGATTACTCAGAAACCCGTCAGTTACCCTTGGTTCTGCTTTAGTTACGTGGGTAACTGGCGGAATTTTGCATGTCGGGATCGTTCTCGGTTGTGTGTGCAAATTCGTTCCGTGCGGAATATTTTACTCATTCCCGTTTGCGTCGACTGATGCGTGGAATGTGTTTGGTAGCCATGGAACGTATCGGTCGTTTGCAATAAGAGTGTAATATTGTGAAAACTTCTATTTCTCAAGAGAGTGTTTCAAAAGTCTCAATATAGTTGTAAAATTACAAATAGAAAAATCAATTTGAAGATTTAATTCAATAGAACTTACTTTCGAAAAATTTCGTTAACAACTGACGATGAGAGATGTTGATAAATTTAGCACCCGTGTTGCCGGATCGGCAATACTGATTGCTGTATCTTTTGCCATCGAAAAATTCCTAGGCAAATAGGTAGAAGTGGGGTCCCCGTTCGCTCATCGATGTAAGCTCCCAGAAGCGAACCTCGCCGTCCGCATGTGCCAGCTCCAGCACACGATCGTGATTAAATTCAGAACGTGCAAAAACGATCTGCTGGTAACTAGTCGATACAAATCAGCGTGCCCTAACAACCAGTTGATCGAACTAAAATTTAATGAAATTTTATAATTTACGGCTGCACGAGGGAGTGCAAAAAATTGCATCCAATTTAATCGCGGCAGCGTTACGCGGCGCGAAGGAATGCGTCACCGCGCGGCTGGACCGACAGCGTGGCTGCGTAGAATGGTTTACCGTTAATAATCTACAGCCGCAGCCGGTTAGGAGATGGTTAATCTCGGCGTATCCTATATCTATCTATCTATACATATATACATGTATGTATGTATTTACTAAACTAAATTAAAGATAGAAAAATGAGATACGAACGAAGAAGGATACGCGTTAGTGTCGATAAGGGGGAAAGGCACGGGAGTCGCGCGGACGACCAGGGAATCGTAATTACTTTTTATGGTCAATAAAGTTGGCTATTTTTATAATTGCTGCGGGGAAAGGTACCCCAGTTAATTATTGTGGCTCTGCGCGAGTTATTTCAAAGTTATCACGCTATTGCCGAGGTCAGGGATAGACTGGAATTCCAACGGGTATTCGGAAAAACGCGAGCAACGATGTTAGCAATAGACTGTGAATTTCCCGATGCAGATGCGGAAAAAAACCGCACATACTTCGGCGAAGGTCGTTGCAAGTAGAACAGTGTAGCCCTATACTGCTGTTCTAACTTTTTTCACTTCATTCGGCTCCGAGAATTTTCACTTCACCTCCTAGCTCTTTGTTAGCTCTGTTTCCTGCTCAGCTTTAGCTCCATTATCCAACTTGAACTCTTATATCACGTTTTTGACTCTTTTCTGACGGCTTCAGCTTTTATTCGAGTCTACTAAGCCTCACTAAACTTTTTCAGTGTGGTAACACTTTTATCTCTTCAGCTCTTTCTCAAACTTCTCCAGCCGGTTGTAACTCTTTATAACTCCTCCTCTATCTTAATAGGTTTCTCCTATTTAGTTCCATAAAAAATTTTCTAACTTTCAACTCTATTGCAGGTTCATTTGTGTAACCACTTTTCCAGTGGGTGAGTGGGAGGTAACTTGAAGCAGAGTTACAAATTTCATACCCCAAACGCGAGAAGGAAAGGGGAAAAATAAAAAAGGTCTTGGTATTTGTGTTTTGTGATGGGAAGAAGGGACAAACCGAGAGCTCATCAGAGGGAGAGCAATACTGTCATTTGTTGTCCCTGAACGCTCGCTATTGGCCTGTACAGTTGTAACCAGGCACAATGTATTCAATAATGAAAATTTGGAAAAACCGTGTTACATTCCATTTTATTAGTACAACATTTTCTGAATCATTTCTTAAACATGTTCATTAGATTTTCCAGCCACTGGATTGACTCGGGAGGCACAGAAACAACATCTGAATTCTGATTGACAAGTTTATAATCATGGTTTAAATAACCGTTCAATATGCGAGTTTTTTGAGATTTACAAGAGAAGAGTAGTCCGCAACGGAGCGAAAACATACGAAATCACAGAGATGAGAGTATGTAGAAAGAGCGAACAGATCTTGAGAATGCTAGACATGAACTGTAACTGAACTAGACGGATATCCTGCCTGACCGAACGGGAGAGAAAAAAGGACAAAGTGTCTTCAGAATGAGAAGAAGAAGAGGAATAAGAACGTGGTTTAAGAAAGATGACGTACAGGTAGTACAGGAATGCAGAAGACAAAATACGTTTATTAGACGCTCGCATCGTGGTGCCCAGATAGTAGCAGGCAGGACAGTTTGTACGAAAATATACACTGAGAAGGAGAGAGTCGCCGCAAATATATCTTGACTCCAGTAAGTATAAATCCTGAGAAAGTGGCTGGAATGTACCAAAAATCTGGAATTTTGATTGGCTTATGATGTAGACATGTACGACATAAAAGCAGCCCCGGATTCCATAAGTAGGGCATAAACCCAGCACCGCATTCCGTAAGAAATTCCAATGATAATTCCAGCCAAAATACAATAATCGATGCTGGGGAAAACTTTCCAGCAGTTCTGAGAAATTTAGCGCTGATTTCAAATTGATTAGGCACGTTTTTGTACCTTGTCCTCCTGTTGTCTAGCAAATCAGCGAAGAAATTTTGCAGCCTGAATTCAACCCCACAGTCCGAGTGAACAGGAGTACTAATTTTTTTCAAAATTCATCGGACCCAGGCGACACCATTCACTCTCCAAATTTTCGAATATTTGGAAAAAGAGTTCGTTGTTTTCCGCGCAAATTTCAGCATTGCTGAGAAATCAACCGCGCCACCCTATCTGCGAATTGAAAAATACGCTTTTTCCGGGAAAACGAGAATCGGGAATCCTTGTTTCATCATTTTATTGGGAAAATGGGAAACTAGAATTCCACTGAAAACGGTCAAAATATCGGAAAATAGGAAACATCTCTGCTGTGGGTAGTATTAAAAATATGAACATCGTCCGATCAACTGAAAAATGGGACAGCGTAGTGTGTTTTTAGTAAAAAGCCCAAGTTCTGAGGGAAATGCCTTTGAAGTTTGGCCAAGTTCAACTTACATTTTTGTGAATCCAAAGTCGGATCGGAGTGGAATGCATGGGGATGTCGTAAGTGACAAAATCTATAAATAGTATTTCTTTCTGCGAAAAATTCTTTTACCTCGTGAAGGAGTTGGGTCGTGTCATACCACACCAACTGTCGAATTTTAATTGAGAAAGTATCGAGCAGGCCATCAAAATCGTTTGTTTGAATCGCTGATTCCGAATGTTTCATCAGATTCTTGATACGACCCGGATTTGGATCCCAAAATTTCAATTTTAGATGTGAAATAGAAGCAATTTGACTCTGAAAATGGAACCAAGTATCGAAGTAGAGGTTCTTTGGGTCGCTAATTGAGAGTATGTAATAAGATTGTCGTTTCGGTCCCGCTGGGATTCCCAACAATCGAAATTTCTCCCTTGGAGGATGCTAGGGAGAGTCTGATCCCCTTCCCCCTTGGCTTCAACCGAACATGTAAATAAACTATCTTTTTTCCCCGCGAATCGTGCTTCTTACCCCCCCTCAATATCATGCTATTAGTGAACAATTTTAATTGTTTGAACTGACACCCCCTCCCCTCATACCAAGTCTGGCTACGCCACTGGAGGAGGCAAATTGCTTTGCCCCGGAAAATCGGATGAAATATCGAAATAGAGTGTTTTCGGGTATCATTTAGAATATCCCGTTACAGATTCTTAATCCATAGGTACTGATTTTATCCCCAAAATCAATTTTTTACTCGTGTGAAGGGGGGATTACTATATACCTGACTTGGAATACTGAACAAATTATCAAAAAGTTTGCTTGGGGTTGTTAATTACAAATATTTTGTAAAATTTTACAATTGACTGCATTCAGTCTCCGAAATCTAATTTAATGTTTGAAGTTTAAATTTTTAGTCCGAATTGGGATTGGGTCAGAACGCTGACGAAATGTTTGAAATTCGCGATTCGAAAATTCCTTATTTTGGTACTTCGTCCGATTTTCCAATTCGAGTAAATTTTGTCGCATCAAGTCTGAAGAGTTCAGATTTTGGAGGTCCAAATTAAGGCCGGCCCTAAATTGTGGTTAAATATTCGAAATGAACAACTAAGAAGACTCCTATTTTGGCAGTGTTTCCAGTATATGGCTCTATAGTTTTAGATGAGTGCAGTCGAGGCGACATTGTCGCATAGAATATCAGTTTAAAAAAATGTCGTTCGTATCTCAAAAAATTCCATATTTTTAAAATTTTGGTTGATGTTTTGAATTTTACGTTCCCAAGAACCAAGAGGAAATTATTCCACTTTGGGTTATTCGTATGTACGAAACATTTTTCATGAAACATCAATTTGCGAATTGAAAAATTGAGAAAATTCTGAATATTGATATATCACTTAATTTACATTCCTTTTACGAGGTACTTAGTATTCATTTCCATATGTGATCCAAAACGTCAATTAAAATTTCGAAAAGTTGGAAATTCTTATGATATGACAGACTTTGAACTGACCGTTGCAATCAAAATGACTGCTCAATTGTACCTTTGTGAATGTATAGAGCTGTACCTGCTGAAAAATTTTTCAATTAAAATTTAAAGGGGCTAATTACAGACGACTGAAACGTTGGACAACGCCATTTCTCCCGGAACACTCATTTCGGCCCTGCTCTTTTCTAATGGTCCGATTACAGTTATCCAAGAACTCGACCATAATTATATTTGTGGGAATTACACTAGGCAACAAAATTTTGGAAACTTCTTGTTCCAGTCGATTTTATGCGTGGGTGCGGTTATTTGGGAGCCATAGATGCCAAAAACATGCGTCAGTCATATGGCATATCCCTGGATGATGCAGGAAACCTTAAAATTATATTTTTATAAGTCGGCCAAAAGAAAAAAACGTGGACTGGCAGGGACGTGCCCATAGGGAGGATGGAGAATAACCTCTTCCCCTGTAGGAATAAATTTACCATGTCAGTTAGCCGGAGTCGGGAAATTTCAGTAGATGGATCAACAGTTGAGAAAATTCAAAAAAAAAATTATTATTTTTTGCTTTGATACTTGAGAATTAAGAATTTTGAGTGAGTCCGTTGAGACTTTCATAATTTTGCCCCCCCCCCCTCCCCCGAAAAACTATTCGGTACGTCCGTGGAGACTGATGCTCGTTCTCAAATCTTTTTTTGGCTTACCTGTCTCATATTCAAAATAAACTGATTGACTTAATCAAATTTTATTAATGAAATACAAGTAAATTAGGTAAAACAAATGAATAACTCATCTTTTCTAATTAACATTTTACATATCAATAAGTAAATACGTTAAAAATCAGAAGTACGCCTACACGGAAAATGATTTTGAGAAGTTTTGCTTCTGTGAATGGTTTCATCCTCTCTTATCAACGTCCACATGTAGTTCCCTATCATGGATGTATCCCAGTATGTCTTGGTGAAAACGTTCATCATGCTCTCATGCTCGTCGCTGATCTATCCAGTGAGCCGAAAAATATAAAGCACTCGAACAGCATCAATTTTGCTGGATTGGTGCAATTTGTTTTATTGATAAAGAAAGTAATGAGCATTTCCGTGGAATGTTAGTGTTTGATATTGGTCTGAAATTATACGAATAAAATTGCTACAAAATATGCATGTTTTCGCGGATTTGCCTTCTTTATGGGTATATATTTCTGGAACCAAGAATTTCCCAGACGAACGAAGATTCACACATGGATTGTAAAGACCAAATGAACCAGGAACGATCATAATCTCAAATGGAACAAAATTTTGTTGTGCTACTTATATATATGTATATGTATGAAAATTCCAGCCTCGTCCTACCGTACCCATTCGTAGCGTAGGAGGTTTGTCAGGCGTTATCGCGAACTCCTCTAGTATTCATGTCAAAAAATTGATAATTTTGATCCTCAGTGCGTATTTTGGTTGTGCTGAAGAATTTACTTTTCCATCTCTCTAAACCTTCCACCGTAATACACCCCACTACTTTCTGAACTTCCAATTCATCGTTTTATTTTCGCTTCCTATTCGTCTTACTTTCTACACTCTAAATGTTCTTATTTCTCTGTAGATCCGTAGTTATACCTCAGTTTCTCCCTCCTGGTAATCCCTCTCACGTACGATTAACCCGTGGCGTACCCCTCCCCCTCCCAGAAATCCTGCAATTCTAAGATGTGTACCCTGTGAATAATATAAATAAATTCTTTAAGGGGAAAAAAGTATCTTTTCTTGGGTTGTATCACTTATCGTAATTTTTCGATTTTGACTACAAGCTTCGTTTTTCTCTCACAATTTACCGCCCGTGGACTGTCATAAGCGGAGTTCAGCCTGCTTTAGCGTTAATATAACTCGGTGAAATGACATCGTGGGAGAAAAGTACGACTGAAACACCAATTATGGGTGGATATTTCCCGTTCCATTGGTTTCCCGGCGATTTCGTACCTTCGGGAAGTGAAAGGTGTACAACAGATCGAGTTTGTTTGTTTAATGCGCGCTCAAAATTCGAATAACGACTTGAACCAATTTGATGATAGTCTATTTCCTGGCCGTCCGTCTGATTTATTTTAATTGCGCACGAACACATCATCGATCATCGCATCCAACTGAACTCCATTCGCCGTGTTATGAGATGAAACCTGTAAAAAACCAATTGCACAAATTTGATGTATACATAATTACATGTATCTATGTATACAAAGCTTTATTGCCGGCGACTTTAGTTCATTTTAACGACACCTCGGTTGACTTTTAATGTCTCGTATATCTCTTCTTCCAAGTCCGATCCAATCCGAGTGTAATGAAAAATAGCATCGTGGAGTAGGTCCAGCTCTGCTGTATACTTTAACGACTTAATTCGTTTCCGATTTACCCTTTATTTTTACTCGAAAAATACCTGTGTTTTCGTTTGCTTATCACCATTTGCCGCCACCCAAAAGCTGATCTGGTGACCAGTTCGAATGTACGGCACAACAGGCTCGAAAATTATTTGTCAATTAAAAGGTTCCCGATGTCGGCCGTCGAAAACGAACGAGTCATTTTTAATAATTTCGCCGGGCAGGTGCCGGAATAAGGTCAACGAATTCGACGATAATTTGTGTATTTTAGGAGCGTGTGTCGGACACAGCAGTGCAAGATGCGCTCGGTGTGCTTGGCGAGCGTTGCCCATCAAGGGTTTAATAAATCAGGAGAACATATCTCGGCTGTTCCTATTTTGAAGAGAGTTAATTACCTTAATAAAGCGAATAACTGCGAATTAATGGAGGTATTTACGAGGCCAGTCGCGAGATACGAAACATTTTTACGATATCGGAGATAGTTTCATCGCGTTAATAAATAATTGCGAGTCTGGTCAATAACTCGATTCGAATGGAAGTTAAAGGTGGGTCTAATTACACAGAGAAAAAAGATAGAAGATATGAGCAATCATTAAATGTGTATACTATTGAAATGAGTCGAAGTGCCAGTAACTTGGTGCGAGAGTTTGAGAATAGTGCTGAGTGAATTCTCACTGATATGCAGCGGGTGCATCGTGACTTCGAATTTAATTGCAGATGAAATACGTTCCAGAACAAAAAAAAGATTGTCGTAAAAGAGGTGCTTGTGACTTCGTTTGCTATAACTGCATAAGTACGGGATTCAGAGGAAGAAATGAGAGAGTTCGATTCCTGATGTTTCTGTGAGGCGTCATGAAGATAGGTACATCAATCTTGAAAGCGATGGGCGTGATCATCAAACTCAGGATCTTAATGGTAACCTGAGATCAATTTTCTGTCACTAATCTTAATGGAGACTAAGATCGTTTTGTTTAGTTGTGGCGAGCATGATCTTTGCCTTAAAGTTCACTGAGACCACCAAGATCATGATCCTAATTATGACCTCAGACTAGTTTTCAGTTACTGACGTGGGGTGCTGTCCGACTTTTTCCTGTGGTAAGTAGGAGAAGAAAGGGGTACACTCTTTTTTCAGGTGCAAGACGTGCCTTCTTGGGTGAAGTCTGGATTACTGATCTCATTGGTGACCGGATTTTCGATTTCATCCACCGTTTAATTCCCGTCCCTCGAGAGCTCCAATCTGAAATTTCGAATTTCAACATGATATAAATCATATCTGGGGGGGGGGGGGTCGTGTAACTGAATTCACTTAAAAAATTATTTCTCCCTAACTCATACTCTTCGTACGCCACATGGGGGACTGAAATGTGGAAATTCGACTCGATAACGAATCCTCACAATTTGAATTGAAACCTGGTTTTTCAAGCTTGCTAAATTCAGTTTTACCGTCGTTTCCCCTGTTTTTGTGCTCTTTGAGCTATCTAAGCGATGAAGTCTTCCGTTACATGCACAAAGGCATTATACTAAACCTCGATGGTCTCATGGACACTTGCGCTAACTAACATTTTTGTCTTAATTACTCGTAAGTTAAGTATATATTGATGAAGTTGTAAGCTATCCGGCGGTATACACAAAACAGCTGATAACTTGTTATTTGGACCGCTAGAGAGCGCTTTCCGATCGAGTGAACTGATAAGTCATAAGTCGATGAAATTTTCAAATTGCTCTCCTGAAAATTGTCTTTGTATATTTAGCACAAGTGTCATGAGACCATCGATCTTTGTTGCAGCAAAAATTCCCCAAAAACCGAACCGACAGGATTAGAGACCCGAGGGTATAAGAAATTGTACGTTCTTTCCATTTTCTGTACTCTAAGCCTTTAGCTGGTGTCCTTAAATTACTTCATTTTTTGTATTTATCAACAGAAAAATTGAAATTTCTGCACGGGTTTTAGTTGTTTTTCTTAAAACGTACTTCTTGGCAGTGAGCCTCTTTAAGTGGTTTGAGGAAGGGGGCAGTTTGGGCCGGAGGAAGCGCTGATGGCGGATTTTCTGTTTTGCAACGAGGGCAAGCTTCTTCGTAGTGATTACTAGTGGCAGTGTTTGGCCTTGAGATCGGTCCTGATTTGACAAGAAAAATACATTCTCAAACAATAAAAAAATGTCAACAGAAGTTAATAAATATTAACAGAGTATTGAAGCAGGTTGGCTTGCCAACCTGCTTCACTTCTGGGCAAATAAATCTATTTTAAAAAGTAAAATAAAAATAGGACTAAAAGCAAAAATTTTGGAACGTTGTGTGATGCCGGTGTTGACCTAGTATGGGGCCCAACCGTGGTTACTCACGAAAAGGCAAATGCAGCGTCTCACTAATACACAAAACGCAATGCTGAGGAGTATACTGGGATTCAGGCTGAGGGATGAAATTAAAATAACAAAAATTTGAGAAAAAACTGGAAATAAAAATATTGGGTACAAAATTAAAAAACTAAAATTTAAATATGCCGGCCATATGTCAAGAGGAGTTCAAGAAAAATGGAACATAAGGACCACGATTTCGGCCTCAAGGGAGCACAGGAGAAATAGAGGCCGACCAGCAACACGCTGGATAAACGAGATCCTCTCCCTACTGGGACCATGCTGGAGACGAGCAACAGCCAACAGGGAAGGCTGGAAAAGGGTGACGGAAACATATGCCCTACGATGGGTGGAATAGTAGGTTGGTGACCTACGTGCTTGGCCCCTATAAGAAGGGGACACGTTGTTGATCCTATTCAATGTTAATATAAAACAAATTTAAAAAAAAAAATTGATGCAGGTTGATAAGTTATAACGTGTATTACTAAGGTTTCTGAAAGAGACCTACCGCAGCCGGTTATGGGGGAAAGGGGGAGATGAACTTCCTGTCGGTCCCAAAACGACCTAAAATTCATCGCCATAGAATAGGGCTGTGAAAAATCGAAAATTTTTCTTATCGATTTAAATCGATTTGTTGTCCTTCTTTATCGATTTAGATCGATTTCAATCGATAATTCAATTATTTTTCAAGCTACGTTCTACAGAATCCCCATTTTTCTCAATTGAAGCCTGCATGTAGCCTGCACTCCTGCAGCCTGGTAATCCGGTATTGTGAACAGGGGCCAGATATACACGAAAATGGGAAATCAGAGTTGAAATGTTGATCATGTTCTTCTTACAAACGAGCGCTGGTTGAATCGGAATATCTGGCTCTCTTTCTCTCGTTACAATTATTGTTGGCACAACTCATCTTATGAGAAATTAATCAACTTCGACATTCAGATTCAATTTTTGTTTTTCGATAATCTGAAGAACACACAGCAGTCAGACACAAGACTGAAGACTGAACTAAGAACAGATCACTAGTGACAGAATTATCTGCACGCGGTCAGTCGGTTAGCCGTTTGGTTTTATTTATTCATTTTTGGTCTTCTCACTTCTTTCTTTGAAAAGCAAGGAAACAGAACAGAGTTATTGGATACTTGACACAATCAGTGGAATAGGCTCTTTAATACGGGGAGTGTAAAACAATTTTTCCTGATTCTTTATTTCAATTTTCGATGTTATGCATGAAGGAAAATCGATTAAATCGATAACTCCAGGATCCTTATCGATAAGAGGCAAGCTTTCGATTTAAATCGATTTGGGATCGATGTTTTGAAAACCCTACTATAGAAGAATTCTGTTGCCGGGCTTGACTCTTAACTTAGGCTTAACGAGTATTTGTCGCTCTTCGTTTCAGTGAAGTCTCGACTGAGCAACAGAGCTTTACCGAGACTTAACGAGATAGAAAAAGTTTTAAGACTGAAACATTTTGAGGCAATCTTAAAGTATCTGAAGATCTTAACAGATCACGAACAGAGGATTCTACGCAGAATGATCAGTATGTGGTTACTAGTTGAGCTACTCCAAGCTCAGTGCTTACTCGTGAATGGCCAACACCAAACCTTGTCTGTACCACGGAACCAGGTTTCCAAACAAGTCATCCATTCCTTTGAAAATGCTGATGTTGTGAAATTAGATAAACATCGATTTTTTGGACAAGAAAAATACCGTCTGAAGGAACTTGATGAGTTGTGAAATACTAATACAAAACTCGTCTAGCTTTTCAAAAATCAAAGAAAAAAAATATTTCTTTGAAAGATTGAAAAACTGTAGTTGAGGTAACTTATCTGGTCGTAGTGTCAAGAGCAGAAAGAAATCCGTACCTTAAGCCAACTTACAGTTCGTCCTGTCCTCTCCTGGTGATATTTGTTTTGATCTTCAAAAACTGAGAATTTCGTGAAAGGAAGTCCTCATTTAAAATTTCGATGACGTGAATGAGCCATTAGTGATAAACATTAACACATGAACTGAACAAAATCACAATCCCTCCACCTGTCTTTATCTGCCTATATATCTGTTTGTCTGCCTACCTGCTAGCATATCTGTACATTTACCAATTTACCTACCTTTCTGTCTCTTTGACCCCCTTCCGTCTTTAAATCTATATACTCGATGATAGTGGGACGTATGGCTGTGACACATGCAAAATTGGTTGTGGGACACCGCACCGCCTATCCCGGAATAACCCCGATAGTCTTTCCCGAAGCCAGGCATCATCAAGAAAATAATACGATTCAAGATCCGGAATCCGCAAGACTCGAGAATCAAGATATCACTAAGTTTTCAACCCATTTACGAAGGGCGTCGAATGTTGAGCTGATCTAATTACAGATTTTCAAAATTTGAGTCCCGCATAAAATCAAGTTGTAAATCTCTCGATGTTCTGACACGAGGAATCCGCACCTTCCCTTTCTCCTCTGAAAAAATTAATCTGAGAGCTAAGATTTCTCCGTCTACAAGGTGTGTAAGACAGAGAAACGACATAGAACAGTCATAAATCAACATAATTCGACTCCAGGCACTTATTTCAATCTCTACGCATCTCACAAATACTTACGCAATAAAATGACTACAGTAACAGAACTAACATCGAATTATAGAGATTCTTATATTCCGAAAATGGATGCCTATTATCGTATTATCAGCTAATTTGAAACAACATATTCTCAGTGTACTCATTATTTCGACAACTTCATCGACTATATTATACTATACCTACCCCTGTAAATCTTAGAGAAAAAAAGTGTACAAATTTTGAAAAATTTTCTCCATCACCGAAATGAGTATCTTCTAAACGATATGCCATGTACGGCGTCAATACGAAAAATGACTTTCGAAAAAATTCCAATAATTGAGTTACACAGATGTGGAACAGAGCATCCACTTAAAATACGAAAACACACAGCGTACCAAAGACGGTTGATAAATCGTCCGAACTGTGAAAGTGTTAAATTGTCAGAAATCCAATTGATACGACTTCGATTCCCTAAATACATAAAAACCAGTAAAAATAGGAATTTTTGATGGGCAACCCGAGAGACCAGTTTCGTTATAGATCACCTGTGAGATAAGCTCTTCATTAAAATACACACATAGGAGAGGAGACAAAAACACACGTCGATCGTTGAACTAGTAAAAACTGTGAGTAAATACACAAACACTCGGAAAGAAATCGAACGTAGGAACTTGACATAATGCGGTTTCCACAAAGACGGGAACGAAATTTCATATAATTCGCCTCGATAGCATCAGGAAAAATTGGAGACTACGAGGACGAAAACGTCATAGCGAGAATTCATGTGTATAGGAAACTATTGAACGGGGAGTAATTGGTAGGGGGCGCGAGCTCGGCAACGCCATGGATCGTGTCCCCTTGTTTTCTGCATGACAAACCTTCAGTTAAACTATTTCAGAAATGCTGATTTTGTAAAATCAAATCATAAGTTGGAAGCATTCGAAGTGGAAGACTTCTTTTGGGCTTTTCAGTCTCACTCCTCTCTCCTTCCCCCCAGTTGAAAAGCTTTCTCGCCTGATAACCATTAGGTAGAACATTCAACATTGTTGAAGCTGAAAAAAATGAAACCAGAATGCTGAAACAGCAAACACGTATGGAAGTTCCAGAGCGGGTAATTATCATCGACGCTAATTATATCAATCGATGTGCGCACCGGTAATTGCAACGTTGACTTTATGTTGGATTTTTCTCTCAGTATGGAGTATCTACTTTATAATGATTCTGTATACTTGCACCCGTTTTGCGCCACGATTTCTTCGCTATAATGTACACACACACGCACACACTCGAAAGATCACTATGCTCACAATTTCACCGTTTCATTCTCATTGCGGATAATGAATAATCTGTGAGCGTAATTACAGTTATTTCGCCTTACTATCCGGATTTGAAACCCGAAAGAATTCGTTCGGTGAATTCCACATTTCAATTGGTATTCTGACTTTTTTCCCCGTCGATCGTAATAAAATTGAAAATAATCTGAAGATATGCCGTGAAAAGTGGTTTATACGGTCTTCCGACCATCAACGTCAACTCTTCAGTGCGTTGTAACTAGACACGGAAGTAGTATAAAAACGCACACTTGAAATACAAACAGGGTGTTGACCGAGGTCAAAAATTTAACAAACAGCTTCGCTGGAAAAGCCAACCCATCACTCCCATGTGCCTTTATTATTCAAAGTCAGTTCGAAGCTGCGAACTGCGAAGCTGCAGACTGCAGTCGCGCAGCAAAGTACAAAGGTCAAGATCAATAAGCGACTTTCTCTGAAGTGAAGGACGAGTGGGGAAATACGCCATTTTTGTATTCAACCGCGCCCGTCGATGCCGAATTGACTACCCGGTACGCTCCGCATAGTCGGATTCAGCATCCACGGGCACGGTTGGATAAAAAATGGCGTATTACCTCACTTGGGTTTATAGTGCTCTAGTGAAGAACCTGTCTACAAATGACTCTCAGATTCGAATGAAATTAATTCCTGGACCTGGAAAACATTCTTCTTATCCTCTATATTATTATTATTTAATTCAATCAATTCAGGTGGCATCTTAGGAACTTGTAATTCTCTATCTGCTAAAGACAAAGGAAGAGAAGTTTATCTCCATTCAAGTAAACTTTATAATTTGAACAGGCATAACCAAGATTCCAATATTGAAAGTACATTTGTTCCTTTGTAACTTCATGACTCAGCATTGACATAGAACAGTCGAGGAATATTTTACCGCAACTTACCCGTACAAAGTCATTTTTTAATTGTTCTTGCTGACATATCCTTAGTTCTCGTTATGTTTGATAAATTTGGAGTCTCTGTTGTAGTATTTCTCTTTGATGCTTTTTGTAATATATACAGTTCTGCTTCTGGAGTTCTGATCTATGTTTACAAACTCTCTGCGCTTCAGGTAATACGGTTTTATCCTGTACTTGTTCACTAGCTAATTGTTCATTTGCTACTTGCTTATTTGCTACATTTGCTACTTGTTCATATGATATTAGTTCATTTGCTACATCGTATATTCCCACAATCATCACGGAGAGGAGCGCTGCTATTTTCTTCTCAGATGAAGACAGCTATAATGCTCAGACTTTATTTTACCGTAGACAGATTTGTGTAAATTTACGGCATAACTCTGGTTCTAACTTCAACCAGAGAATTCGTGATTCAAAAAGCAACCATTACCTATTATATTTTTAGAAAAGTAAGAACAATTTTCAAATTTAGTTGTACCTATATTAAACCTTATTCTCCCCGGAAATGCGAAAATTTTGTGAACTATCCCAGGTATCATGTAGGAATTTATTGCTCCTCTAATGCATCTTCCAGCTTTCTTACTAGCAGGTTAGAGCCCAAAAAATTTTTTTCTCACAAATTATGGGGAGGGACCTCCATGTAGGAGCAGCGATGTGAAAATTTTCCCCAAATTTTCTGAGTTCAGATTAGGAAATTATTTATTTTCCACTACGCTATTATAATAGATGCTGGGGACGTGACTTCACTTTCTACTACGAACCGGTTCGAAAACAAGACAAAATTTTCACGTAAATTCTGAAAGCTGTCCATCGAATGGGCTACAATGCAAAATTTTCATCAGAATTATGATTTTCAGTGTAGGAAATGATTGCTTCTCCAATGTTCTCATATGCCTGCGGAACTGACTTACACATTTCTTACTAACAAGATAAAATCTTGGAATAAATTTTCTCGCATTTTCTGAAAAGGGACGATGAAATGGGCAGCAATGTGAAATTTTTTCTGAAACTTCAAAATTTATGGTAAAAAATGATTGCATTCCCGACGAAGTCGTATAATGTATGCATGCCTTGCTCGCAGGATGGACTAATCTTGTAGAAAAATTTGCATCAATTTTTAGGTGAGGCCGTCATATGGGAAATATTGAGAAAAGTTCAAAATAGGAAGTTATTGCTCCTCCAGTGTTGTTGTATGCTAGGTGCAGGTGAACTGATTTCCATTTCTTCTACTTACTAGTTTGAATCCAAGAGAAAATGTTTCCGCGAATTCTGAAAGGGGCGACCACATGGGCGAAAATGAGGAAAATTTTCCAAAATATCAAAGTTCACATTAGGAATTTATTGTTCCACCAGTGCCCTCCCATTGAAGATGTAGATGAACTAACATCCAACTCTTTTACCATCTCGTAAAAATCAGGGAGAGAATTTTTGAGTACATATATTGTAAGAGGAAGCCATCGCATTAGAAAAAATGAGAAAGTGTTTCTAAAATTTGAAAGGTCAAAGTAGAAAACAGTACTCGCATGGTAGATGCAAGTGAACTGACTTCCAGCCTCCCTACTAGCAGGTTAGAATCCAAGAGAAAATTTTTACATGAATTCTGAGAGGGAGCCGTTACATGATGTGAACATTTTTCCAAAATTTCAAAGTTAAAAGTAGAGGTAATTATTGTATCTTTGTGAATTCTTATGGTTGATGTAGGTCAGTGGTTTCAACCTTCTGTAAGCTACCACCCCTTCCCTCCCAGAGGAGCTGATCATTTTCCAACGCCCCTTCTCATGGGAAGAATGAAGATCAGAAGAAATTTTGTAAGAACTAAAATCAATGAAAGAAAAATACATTTGAAAGAATGATGAAAACCGATAATAGAACTTTATTGTGCCGAATCGAAAGAACAAGATCTGCTCGACGAGGTAAGAGGAGGGGAAGGAAATCAAAAACTTTTGTGCGGCGCTCCACACTTCAGGATAGAGGTGAGCGATATTGACTTGAAGCCAAAATTCCATAAGCTTATTAGCATCGTGGAAACTGGCTTTCAGCGTCTCATTTGTGTAAAGTTTATTTAGTTCTTCCTGAACTTCAACCGCTGCTGTCTCAATATTGACAAAAGGATTCATAGCCCATTTAGGAATTTCCAGGAATAAAATATCCTCAGACCGTTCAGAAGAGTCCTTGTGCATAGACTCCGGGTGTTGACGGTAAACTTGTGTGTCACCTGACCTCAGACTTATGAAGATCAGACAAGATTGGAAAATGGCTGAACTTGTTGCGACTAAAATTCTGTTTTTACAAAGTGAGTTTTTTTTTTGAAAGTCAGAAATAACAAATTTTGTTGTAATTAAATGACTTTATCGCCTCTTGAAGTTGCAAATTGATTCCACTGAATTTTGAGGTTGGAGTTCTTCGAAGTCACGCCTGTATACAAAAACATGCTCGTTGCCCCCGACACAGCTCGAAACATACTCGTCACCCCCCTGCTGCCCGAAACATACTCGTCACCCCCCTGCTGCCCGAAACAAGCCTGTCACCCTACGGTAACTCCACACAGCCCTCGTTGAGAACTACTAATGTAAGTGATGTGACAGGGTGGCCACGTTCCTGAAAAAACTGGAAATCAGGGGAAAAGCAGGGAACTTTTTCAGTCAGGGAAAAGTCGTAGAAAAGTCCGGGAATTTTCAAAAAATAAATTCTTAATAAAATTGCGTGATCTGGAAGTATCGTGGTGGTTGGTATCAATGTTTAGTTCTATAGGTATGTATAAAATTTTTGTTAATTACATATTGGTAGAAAATTACGTTACTAGAAATAAAAAAATAAAAAAAATGAGTGTCAACATTCATTAATGAGCTTCCAACCAGTAAGCTTACTCGTTGAGAAAAATTGAGAAGTGGATCTGGAAAAATCAGGGAAAAGTCAGGGAAACTCATAATTGAAGAAAAGTGGTCACCCTGTGTGATGTAAAGTGATTCCTAATATTCCTGCTAACAGGTTAGAGTACAGGGGGAAATTTTCCAACATATTCTGCCGATGGGCCATCACATGCGCCACTATGTGAAAATTTTCCAAAATATCTAAGTCCAAATCAGGAAATGATTGCTCTTTGAAAGTTATTAGAATTCAGACGCTAAGCAGGCAGTCTGCATGTGATTTTATCATTTTCGCTTCGATAGTAAGCCTGTAAAGATAGGTATAATGAAAATAAAGTTTCAGGAGGGGTGTTTTCTTCTTGTTTTCAATTTTATTTTGAATTGCTCTCCTTAGAAGTGTATTTTTTAGAGTTTAGGTACTTTTTCTCAAAATCTATCGAACCAATTTGAAACTTTGGGTTGCGTCGTTGTACATACGTACCAAAATGAGTAATCAGAGTGGGTTCTTTTCATTCCAAAAATATTCGTTGAGGCGGCTTCGTCATTTCATTCCATAGTTGATGCTTTTGCAGTAGCGTAACCAGCTTCTTCGTACATTGGGGAAAGTAGCCATAGTATTCTTAGGCCAGGTTCTATAAACTTTTCTGTTATTGAACTTTCGGCCAGTTGAAATAAACAGAAAAGAAAATCAGTTTTGACAACTTTTAAGATATTCATCAAGCCTGAGATAGGACAGTTTTTCCGCTTTCCAGCCTAGTAACGCCTTTCGAAGAATCTGAAATATTTCCTGTATCCTGATGCGCGAAACGCCGCTAGTTACCTGCGGAAAAGTTACCCTTTTGTAACCTTTCGATTACCAGCGTAACGGAAGGGTTTCCGAGGGTAACTAACGGGTTACTGCAGGCTACATGGATAACTAAAAGGTTACCAGTTACTCTTCATGTAGGAACAGCCAATCAGAATGCTCCGTTTACATGGTGGGTAACTGGTAACCTTCTAGTTATCCATGTAGCCTTTAGTTACCCTTGGAAACTTTTCCGTTACCAGGGTAATCGAAGGGTTACAAAAGGATAACTTTCCCGCGGGTTACTGACGGGTTTATGCTCATTGGGGTGTTTCTCTGTTAGTTTTATAGGTGGTCTAGATATTGTCGCGGAAGTAAGATACAGATGCCTTCGTCTAGATTTTGATGTACATACATATTGTGAAGAATAAAACTTCTTTAAGTAAATGTGGACAGAACTACCTCTGTTCATGTGCCCATGTCGACGTTGAGGTGCATGGATTACGAATGAATTTGGATTTTTTGATGGAACACAAGATAATTTTCACAGTCGGAACCTTTATAAGTAACACTGCCTCTCGCGGACCTACGTGGTTCCAGAGGCTTTTGCGTCGTGTTCGCCATTCTCTGTACCCTTGGTACACGAGTTTAATTTGATGGAGTTGTATAAGAACTTCGTGAGCCGCCTGGGTACGTTTTTGCGATCCATGTTGGTGAGTTTCACTTTTTCGACATCCTATTTCATGTAGGTACGCTCGTTTCGTACATCGAATATTCCTCGCTGCATCGGTTTATTAATGATTCTATCGAGTTAATTCATTATTACTCGTCATAGGTATTCGCGTTAATTACATTCCCATCTTTTCTTTCTATCCTTTTTTCTCTTCTTTCTCTTTCTATGTCTCTCATCACTCAAGAGATCGAATATTGGTGATTTTTTTCACGATAACCGAGCGTTCATTATGTCTAGATTAATCTGTAACAGGTTTTTTCTTCTTTTTTTTCTCTCTCTCTCTCTCTCTCAACGCGTGACGCGTTCGAGATAAATTGTAAACGCTGGTACAAAAATTTATCTTATTAAATTCAAAACGTTGCATTCGTTTATGCATAATGTACGTATAAATGTGATCTCCGCGTTACTGGTGCGCGTTTGCAAGGACAAGAAGCTCTAGCAATCTCTGCATTTCATCGCCTGTATCGTATGTTCGTAAATATAGATTGAAATCTAAATGCTCGAATTGGAGAAAGCATTCGCGTGATATATGTATTTGTGTATATGTAGATGTAGGCCTCACAGTGTATAAGCAGTGGCGCCGCATCCGTTGGGAGGCAAGGGGTAGTAGTATAATTTTGCCCCCGTCCTCAATTTCAGCAAAGGAAATAGAAGAAATGAGAGGGCTTACACGAAACGGTCTGTGAAGCAAAGAAACTAGATGCTCATTTTTCTTCAAACCAGAAAAAATTGCTTATTTTCTTCTGAAAAAACTTCACTATTGCGAAGAACTAATAACATGGCTGCAACCTCGAGTAAATTGAACGTAAATTCTTGCAAAATATATATTGTCCATGTCCATGTGAATTCCATTATGTCTGCAGATGCATGGAAATTAAGTGTACAATATGTGTGAAACAATATATCAAAGCCCACGTTTGGAAAGTGTGTGTCAAGTAAACAAATTCGTTAAGAAAGTCTAAACGTTCTGTCCCTCTCCGTCAGACATTAGGTCCAAAGAGAAATCATAACGGTCGAAGTCGATTCGGCCAACAAAATTGAGAACGCTTTTGAAATAATTTTTCTTTCAGCTAATTCGGAATATTGTATCAAATTTCTGATCTGGCCCAAAATTGAGCACCACAACTCAAATTTCATTATATAAGTAAGGATTTCACAATTTCAACCCGAGTCGTCTTTACGAACATCATTATGAAGTTCGTGTGAAGTGCAATTACAAAACCGTTGGGGATTGGTGATGATAAGAGAAGAGAGGACAAGAAATGAGAATACCGTCTGGCAACAGGAGAGGCGCTGGATGGTAACTAGGGATGTCAACTCCTTGCTCATTTGCTGAACCAACTCCAACTACTTTTGCTATTTGTTGCGAACCAGGTTTTTAAATCTGCTCACTGCTCCAATGTTGCTCCGAATCGTTCTTCATCAGTAAAAAGTAGTGTAGTAAACAGTTAAGCTTGAACCAGAATTGCGGAGCAGTGAGCAGATAATTTTTGCCCCGAACTGCTCTTTTCATGAACCAACTCATTTAATTTGCCCCTGCTGGGAGTCGAACAACGCTAATGGTAACAAGGATCGATCCCGGCGACCACAACGACAGCGGCAGCGACACTGATAACACCGTTCCTCGCCGAACACCTTGGTCCCGGAAATGCTGAAGAGTAGAAGCGGATGGAACTGGGCGTCTGCCTTTGTCTCGGCCATTATGAGGGAGAAAATGGAGACGGAATGATCGAGACAGTGGTCCGACGAACAAAGCTCGGCCAACACTGAATAAAACAACTCTGTACCGCCCTAGAACTGCTGCAGCTGCTGCGGACCCTTCGGCAGGCTTTCTGCGTCGCCACACATACCAAGACGAGGAAGTGAGAGGTGAACGAAGGAAACACAGTCTGGCTGTGGTGCACCCGAATTCCAGGTTAAAGCTGAGAGAGCGTTGCCTCGGTCAGTGGGTGTCCCATAGTAGGGAGGACAGCGTGAATCCGAAGACAGGAGAGGTGAAATGGGGGCACGAGCCAGCCTCAAGACGTTTCTCTGGTCACTGATGCAATATTCGAAATAGTAGTTTCCGGGGGAGGGATGCAATGTCTGAAGAGCTATTTTGATATGCGTACGTCGCCATACGCTTCACCGAAAGATGGATTGAAATTGGGGGATGAAGCTTATGAAATAAATATGTTGCAGTTTTTTTGGTAGTAGGAAGGGATATTATTCACGTTTGGTTTTGTTTGTTTATAGTTCTACCTGATCAATTTTGGTCGATTAAAATCCCTTATACTGCTGGATTGAACAAAGGAATGCCACTTGAAGTGACTAAGATTTAAATCGACTGAGAAATTGAAAAACTGATGAAGTAGGGATTACCATTGTAACCGCTACTGATAATTGCATCAGGGGTCTGGTTGGTCGAGTGGATAGCGCGTTGGTCTCGGAATCCGGAGGTCCTGGGTTCGAGCCCACGTAGCAACTCGCCAGATTTCGACCTAGCCCAATTTTTCAGCCAGAAGGGAAGAAGGCTAAGATAATCCTAACAGCCTTCCCGACGTATCTGAAGTAATGCTCGAAAGGGCGGATTCAAGGGCTCGGGTTGAGAGCAAATTAGGAGAGGAAAAAGGACTGCTTATTGCATCAAGTGTGTTTCGACTCTAATTTTTGAGTCTTCAAAATTCAGTGTTTATAGAAGTACAACATTTTCTTAGATTTTAGCTTCTTAGATGAAGTCTGCTGAAAATTTTGAATGCAATTTCAAAATAAGCAGCATGGAAATATCTTGTTACTTTTCTCAATTTCTTAAATTAGGAAATTCGATCGGCCTGATTTTTTTTTTTTCATTCAACCAACTGCCTTCAGGTCGTTACTTATTCAAAGGAGTATTTTTTTCTTCTTTTTCTTGTAGATTTTAACTCATACCAAGCGTTTCAACGGCTTGTTTGAAGATGCCATCTGAAGTAAAAATAACAATTTCAATTCATTTTTCTCAAAAAACAAACAAAATATACATAGTACGAAAATGAAACAATTATGTGAATAGAATTCTTTCGTCATAAACTGTAGTTTTATAGGTTTCAGCCCGAGACTGAATATTATACACGACCAAAATTCCTAATTTTGATACTTTGTATCCTCGATTTTCGAAATCGAGTTCATTTTACCTATCTTGAGTTGTCCTTTGAGTTAATATGAGGCGAAAGGAAATAATTCTTCATAGCGGCTTCATACTTTTATTGCTGTAAGTCTGCTAACAATGTACTTATGTAATACGTATAGAAAAGTGTTTCCGTTTCAAATTCAAAAAAATGAAAAAAAAATTGGGAAATGAGGTTTGGAGTTTAAGGATTCAAGTCAAGTTTCGCAACGAAAATTTAATGGTCTGATTGAAATCAGTGACTAAGAATCTCTATTTAGATTCTATTTCCTCGTCGCTTTTTCAGGACCAGTCAATTTTGCCTCTTTTAAGTTGTCTTCGAACCCTGTGTGAGGCGACATAAAAGAAAATTCAATCTTCGTTGATTTTTATTCCATTGGACTCCGATTTCCCGACAATGTGTGTGAGAATAACTTTTAATTTAAAAACAAAAATAAGTACCTACCTATAATTTTTCATTGTGAAGTTTAGATTTCGGGTCCCTAAATGCAAAAGCTGATAGCTATTTGAACAAGATAATCTAAAAGACCCATATTTTGAAACCTTGATTCGCCACGTGAAATCGGTTTTGACTCATCTTCAAAGTTAAATTTAAATATCTTTAATCCCACCCCCTCTCCACCTTAATTAGAATTCGATTTTTAACAAAAAAGAATCCCCAAAATAAGTCAGTTGAGTTGGAACTGTGCCCGACTCATGATTACTTTTCGGCGCTTTTGCCTATAAGGTATACCGAATAGTTCTCTAGGAGGCTTTACGAAAGCTGCCACTGGAATGAATGCTGTATACGGGAGTACTGCCACAGTATACAGATAACTAATACAGTACCGTCACACAGTGCTGAAACGCGTATTCCGAGATGCTAATATGACGTCTACAGCGCGCCAAGCGGCCAGCATGTACAATTAATACGTACTAATTGCTTTCTTCTGAAATTTCGTTACATTTTTTACATTTTTCATCGTTTTCTCGAGAAAATTTTATTTTATTGATTCAATAGTTACAATAGGTATATAATTGAATAATTTTGATACACTTTTTCAGTAGTATGTATCATGTAATAATTTACATATTCTTAAAATGTACATACTTCCGGTTTAGTTTCGGCGTTGTACTTTGCTTAATAGATTCATTAAAAAATTTTATAATAAAATATATACGTACGCGGATATAAAATTTACAGATATCATTCTTCAGACCGGGACAAATATTTAAATCTAGCGTTAAATCGCTTAGTAATTTCATCATGTTTTTAGAAACATTTTTTTGAAAAATCAATTTATTGAAATGTTTGGTCAGAATAGATTCGCACTCATCCAGGTATTTGTAGCACTCATGTACAACAACCGAGAGATTTCCAGTGCTGTCTGTGTAAGATTTACAACGGATGAAGGCGGTTTTATAGTTTTGAAAGGCTGTATGTTGCTCCTTTGGTAGAATCAGTACATTTCTACAGTTGTCTGGTGCGTGCGACTCCAAAACCCTTTGCACAATGTACCCAAAAACATAAAGTTTTCCATTGGCTTCTACATCGATTTCAGAAATCTCCTTCAACTCCTTAATTACAATCGATGTAGAAGCACCATCACTTTCATTTTGGACTTCATCGGGGGAATCAATATCAGCGAATTCCTCATCTTCTTCATTTGTCACGTAATTAGACATGCTGTTTGCTAAACTGGCAGCCTCTGTAAACAATACTGCCCAGTCGATGTTTTCATTTTCACAGTTGCTGGTTTTTGGTGGGCGTAATATCATATTGACTGAAGCGACGTTATAGGCAGCCTTAAATTGAATACAGGTTGGATTACTGCAATGTCCTCCTTTCTGTCTAATAATGGAGAACAGGTTCTCTAAAGAATCCTGTTGTAGTCGTCGAGTAAGTAAAAATTTGAAGTCATGTTTCTCTTGCAGTGACTTCCATAACTGCAGCAAACTTTCTATGTTCAGTAACCAGCCTTTTATGAATTTAATTCCCCCGGTCATATCCTTTTTTGATTTTAAATTAATAAATTTGAGATTTTGAAGCCAATTCCTCAATTCTTCCAATTTCTGCAATTGATGAGTATTACCGACAAAAGGCCGCCGAAAAATTTTTTTTGATTTTGGAGAACTGCTGTTGAATATGTCAAAAAGTGAATCAAAATTTGTACAGTATTCAGCGGTACCTAGCGCATTTTCTTCTAATTCACAGGATAAAACAGACGTTTCTATACCCGCAGCAACAGAATGACTAAGTACTTTTGTAGCGGCAGCAACTTTCATTCTACTGAATGGGGGTAATGTTATAAACTTGGCCTTCAGTCGTGGGGCATACCGGAATGCTCGACGAGAATCGGCTTCATAAAACAGTCTGATATCTGCCCACTGAGCGGATTTATGGTTGAAACGAACTTCGTACTTGTACAAATTATTTCTAGCACTTTTAATTAGATGCGGCGGATCATGGAAAACAAAAATTTTATCTTCATGAAATCTGAAAAAGGGTTTATTTTCACTGATCCCCAGAGATGAGAATAAATTTAAAAAATTGGAACCCTGGTCAGTCACAACGCTACAAACCTGAATTCCAATATCCTTTAAAAACTCGATAGCTTCATATAAGATTTTCTTCAAGTGCGTTCCACAAATAGCAGAATGAGAGTAGAAATATGCCAATGGTTGACTCCAGTATGAAGTTAAAGAATGTGCCATCACAACTAGCGCGTTGTTAGCCACTGCTGGGTGATCACAGCTATCACCAAAATCTTGGAAACCATTCACTTTGTCCACAGATGGATCATACTTTAAATTACTCATTATTGACATTTCATCCATTGTTAAAACAACCATTCTTTCCTGTTGTTTTAGGGAAGATACCTTCACTTTAAGAAACCCAGCAAGTTTTTTGTTAAAGCCAGGGTTCAGCTTAATGCCAGCAACAAAACGTTCCACAGTTCTACGAGAAGGAAGGGAAAACACAGATTTCAGAAAGTTGTACGTCTGTGGACTTCTGTAAAACATCGTTAACGCCAATAATTTGTCCTGAATATTCCATCTCATTGAACGAGAAGACTTTGCTGAGCGTGCCCCTGCTTTAATTTGAGTCATAAAAAAATTTAAAGTACATTGATTCAAATACTTGGCAGAAATCTTCTTTATCTGCTGCATATCTGAACTGAATGATGGCTTTACTTGTCTTTTTTTGCGGCCCTTCTGCAATACATTAGTTTTCATCTGCTTTATTCGCCTCCTCAGACGATTTATTTCGCTATTTTTTAGACGAACAATTTTTTTCAAACGTCGGATACATGATTTGTCACTTCCCTCAGCAGGAGCACGATTTCCAATATCTGTAACGAGGAAAAATAGTAAATGTTGATTAGAAAGTAAATCTCGCGTTGTTTTTAAATTCTATTTTTCTTCTTTTCAATGAAATAACTAACAGGGTTCCATATTCCACAGTCCACAGTAATACGAGTAATACTGTGGGTTGCTCACTTTGATAACTAGTTCTACTTAAAAATCACAAAAGTGAAATGAGTTATTGAATCTCAAGTGAATTAAAAATAGGACCAAGAGTAAATTATAAAATTTATACTCAGTGACCAAATAAATAAATAAGGCAGTACAAATAAATAAATACGTACATAAATAAATTAAAATGACTGAAATAAGTATATTTCCACTACAAGTAGATAGAAATTCAACTTTTCATTGTAAGTACCCACATTCAGTATGTAAGGTACAGAAGTGACTGATGAACAGAGAGACATGAATGAATGAATAAATAAATAAATAAATAAACTCTCTCTCTGCTCACATAATCATCAAGTAAGTACTTACACCAAATTTAAAATACCCGTAACCTGTGCCACATAAGTGTAATAAAGTACAAACCAGTTGTACTAATTTGGTGCACTAAACCTTATTTACAGTTACATGGGTACTGGTAGGAATCTAGAGTAAATAAAGAGGGTTCTACGAATTATACATTGATTAAACTTAACATTCATTACCAGGAGAGTTCTGTAAGACCACATCAGGTTCACTCGCACTGTTTTTTTCTCTTTTCATAAATCTCTCTGCGCTTCTGTCGCAAGATTCGAGAGGATTCTTCCTGCGGATACACACGGATTTAGGAGGATTAGGACAGTCAAATTTAGATGGAATAGCAGAATGTATCAATTTCTTTTTGGCAGCATTCATGAATTGGTTATCTTCAAAATGGTTTGCACATAAGAAGCAATTATTGTACAGATATGCAGTGTCTTTCTTCTCCAAGTCCTGTCGTCGGCAGTTGATCACCCATCTTTTTGAGCTGAAATTCAGTAGTATTAAGAGTTAATTAAGAAACATTACGCCATAGGTAAAGGAATACAGGACAAATATATCACAAATGTATTTACCGTTCAGGATCTTTCGGAAACCGGAAGAATGATAACTCCGGATTTTTTCCTCTGTTGTTTGTGCAGTTTACGGCTGCGCAAGCACTTCCTTTCGACACGCGCATTATTAACCAATTAACACGACTTTAAAAAATACGTTCCTACATTTAATAAAAATATAATGAATTTACATTCTTTATCAGTATCTGTATGATCACAAACTGACTAAACAAGAAATAAGAAAAATCGTCCTTGGTCACAATATGTTTCAACCACACCACCACCGGAGAGCGCTCGTGTGACCTGTACGCATGTTTTTAGGTTCCAGTGACGGTACTGTATTAGTTATCTGTATACTGTGGTACTGCATTGGGTGCCTGTAATGTGGCACGACCAGTAATATGTAGTTGCAGAAAGAACGCCGAACTATTCTGGGTTATGGCCAACATAAGAGGTGATACTGACAGTACTGGCTTGTTATTGCAGTTCTGCATTGCTGCCGAGCCACAGTGTTGCCATTTCATCAGCATGAATAGTCGCCAAAACGGCGTATCAAATAGCCGGAAAATCGCTAAGAATATGAATTAAAAAAAAAAAAATAGCTTATTACTAACGGCCATCAGTTTAACATAGCAAAAGGAAAACCGGAGATGTAGTTTTTCTACGCTAAAATATATCAATACTTACTGAAAGGAAAAATAACAAGAAATACAACAAAATGAATGAAAAACGAGTGACGATCAGGTAATAAAAGTACCCTGCAATTTTCGATAACTAGTTTCATGCCTTTAGTTCAGTCTTTACCCTAACTAAAACTGAGATTTAAAACCGTCTGTGAAAAAACAAAGCGAACAATGGTATAATTTTTCATATAGTCGCCAAGTTGCAACTTTCTTGATAAATCGCTAAAAATGTCGCTTGGCGATTTAAAAAAAAATGATTTATGTCTTGTCGCAATATTGTATTTACTTCAATTCGCTAGATCTGGTGACAAAATCGCTAGAACGGCAACACTGCCGAGTCATTACCAATCTGTCAGTTCTGACACTTAAGGCTTGTACCGTGCCAGAGTAGTGCCAGAGTATGTAGCAGTGTTGCCAGATTTGATATATTTGTACCAGATCGGGTACATTCCAACTTATCTGGTTCAACAATTCAGGTACGTTTTGGCACGTTCTCATTTTTCTTGGTAAGATTTGGTATATTTTCTGGTAACTTTATCATTTTTTAGTTTATTTTTGTACATTTTAGTATGTTCAACGGATTTCGGTACATTTAAAACATCTGACCAAAAAACTTTCTTCTACATTTTGGTACAGTTTCAAAGGCATACATTTTATTTGATACACTTCATTTGAAATATGGTACAATCTTGGAAAGTTTCTGGCTGGTACATTTTTCAACTTCCTATCTGGCAACACTAGAGCGGTAACTCTTGTATAAGACAGAGGCGTCGCAGTTGCTCATGGCTGTGGGCCTGTAGTGTGCCCTCGTCGAGTTAACGCTGTGCTGTATTTGAACTGTCTCTGTCGCCAGTATTGTGCCTGTTCAGCCTACAGTGTCAGAATCCATCGTTGGTTTAGTAATGTCGTGGATGTTAAGCTGAAATCAGCTCAAGCCAAAGTTTAAGCCACAATTTTGGTCGTTATTTATTAAGCCAAAAGTCAGCCAGGCGAATTCTGCGGGTTATTGGCTTTCAGCCCATAAGTCAGCCATAAGCTAGGTTTTGTGGCTGAAACTTACAAATTCAGCTCATGGCAAAAGTCAAAAAAATAATTAGAAATTTGTAAATAAATTGAAAAAAAAAATTGCCATCATTATGTATAAGGAATTTACTGTTTTGAATTGGTCTTATCAAAATGGTGGGAAAATGCAAGCTTTGTAACTTGTGACTGTAGTCGAATTAAGCCAGAAGCCAAACAGCATTAAGCCATATTTGAAGCCGGAAAATTAGCTTCAAACCGTAAGCCAAGTTAACCAGCCGCTTAAAAATCATCAGCTAAGCTTAAGCCAATGACCATGGACTTGAAACCCCTGAATAATGAGCCTGTTGTAAGTGTTGGCATATTTCAGATATTTCTAGTTAGCTTTTCTTCGTACTTGAAAGAATATTGTCGATAATCACAAAAACTACCTAATCAACCACGATTTGATGTATTTGTAGGAAAATCTGAATATATTTTACAATTACTGTGCGCAGAGAACAGAGAACAGGGCCAAGATTTTCTATTGGACTAGATTGTCTCAGGCCGTATACTCTCTCAGGTGATTGTTTTAATGAATTTATATCCATAAAACCGGTGTACCTTGGTATAGTTATTCTCGTTCGACCGATAACGACACGTACTTTTCAACAGTTCACAGACCTCCCAAACTTGTATATATTTCTTTTGTACATTGTTAATTCCGCCTCCAAAATGCAATATGATTGAATGGATTTATTTCCTCAGCCCACTCGATAGCGTTTCAAGACTCATATGCGTGTGTACATTTTAAATGTATCTTTTATTTACAAACTTAACGCGATAATTTCGAGAGCGTATATACACGTATACAACTTATGTGTACCTTTAACGTATGTGTGTATCCGCCGGAATTTATGTAGGCTAGGTGTAAGTCCAGCTGAAGAAAAAATTAATTCGGTTCGATGTTTTACTACTTTTGATGCGGTGTGGCACTGCCATAAACTCGACGTGTAAGAAAATGAAAATTATCGTACGTATTTGCACTAGATAAATACCATTACTAATGCCAACAGATGGACGAATTCAACAACGGTGTACGGAGCGCCATTACAAAGCCAAGAAATTATGAATCTTTGTGTTTTTTTCCCCCGATCTGTTAACGATTCATTTCTAAGCTCAAGTATGGGTCGAATTGAGTTGAAGAATCGGTATTAAAAATCCGTGGCTGCATGATATCTGTCTTGCCTCTGATGAGATTGAAGCTTTAAGACTCCTTGTCGTAGAAAAGTCACCTCTGTGTTTGCTGTACAGCTCCGGTTCGAACTAATTTGTAATCATACTCCATGTAAAATATGTAATAAATAATAATATTTCATAATTGTTGTAATACTAAATCAGTTGTTCTATGGTTTTCTGTTGCAGGTAAGAACGTACGCATTGATCTAAATTCTTGGGTATGGCGTCGTAAGTACATTCCTTACAGAACCTCGAATTTAATTTTGATTATCAGTAAGTGGATATTTGTATCTGTATATCATCCCGATACCTGAATCTATATCTATACGTGGATAATGTTTGCTTTGATCTGTTTTCATTCCTACTATGTATCCAGTTTTGTCCCCTGTAGAATAGGTAGGTAGATACGTATTTGAGATTCGATTTCCGATATCTTCCACTACCGAAACCTTTTTACATAGGGGACCATGCGTGCCAGTATGTCATTTGTTGAGGCCCTGTTATTAACTAAAGCAAATGTTGCAAAAAGAAATTATAGGAATCCAGTATCATCAGAGATTATCGTGTTCTTCCAGTGCCCCATATTAACCGGATGTCAGCGACCAAAACGATGCGATCATGTCTTACTGCCATTGCTTTTCTCCCCGTTTATGGCGTTAGGTATTTCCTTCTGTGTGCCAGAGACGTGTGCACGTCAATCTTTACCAGCCCGCGCCTCTCCTTGAGTAAACGACACCCGAGTCACATAAGAAGGGTGGCTGCTGGCAAGTAAAACAACCAAAACAACTAAGCAGCAAGTATTTGACTGAAGTCGGCAATCTAGCATGTAAACAGCATCCTCTTTTGAGTAGAGTAACCAAAAAATTTGAAAAGTCCATATAAATACTTCTCTACGGCAAATAATGTTGGAAAACTGCAAAAAACAACTATCCTTATCAACAAATAAAATAAAAACATTAATAGGTACTGAGAGAAAGAATCTCTAACATGATACAGCATTTTCTGTCCTGTTAATCTGGCCAAACTGATTATGACGTCAGTCTGTCAGAAGTGTGGCGTGAGGAGCACCCTGCTACGCTGCACTACTGTCACTAGCTCAACAGTAATGGTTTGACCAGGGCTGTCTTAGAATTAGAGCGACTTTGTCAGTTTCTGTTAGCTGTGCCACTATGCCTTGGTACGGTAAGGCTAAGAAGGCGCTCCTTTTCGCTCACATCTACAACCCTTTTTGGAAATTTACGGCTACCGAATAGCAGCGTTTTTCTTTTTTCAGTTTCAGTAGGTACCCTGATAAGGCAGCGCGAATCCTTCGGATACTGGTGGTAAAATGTTATGCGAGATAAAGCCTGGTTCTCGAGAACCTGGTGGGAGACTGCAGAACACCCTATCTATCCACCTGGTCGCTAGGATGTTACGTGGAGACAGCCGAAGCCTATTCGGTTACTTTCCAGCGCTGGGAGTCGAACCCACAATCCAAGGATGCAGGCGGACAGGATACTACCTCGCCATAAACCAAACACAGAGTAATACCGAATGTTTTGCGCAATTTCTAGCTCAAAAACAAGAAACAAATCGTTCAAAAACAAATTTGAACTGAACTATTTTGACTCGCGGTTAAATGGGTGGTCGCTGGTTTGGGATCTATAATAAACCGGAGGGTACAGTGCCTTAGTAGAGGCAAAGACGGCGATACAGATATTTCTGGCCAGCTGCCCAACCCCACGTCGTTCGCTTTTCTAGAAGAAGCGGGCCTCCGGTGCTCCCTTCCAGTCTGTTAATCAGTGCAGTGTTCCTGTTGCTGTTGTTGGTGACCAGGTCGAGATGGTTACTATTTTCTTCAACTGGCGCAGTAGCTCTTTCATTTCTACTTCAAATTTAGCACAGAAGTTGGTGTTCTTTGGTAAACTTCGGTTGCTGATATTCTGATTTGACGACTGCTAATTTCTGATTCCGCTACTCAGATTATCCAAGCTGCAACTATGGTAAACACATTCTATTCATTGATGGTATAGGAGATAGAATACACTCTTTTGGATGGCTCCAAGACTGGGTGAAGATCCACTCTTTTGGAAGGCTTGAAGACTGGGTGACTGGCTGGTCTGGAGCCTTCAGGTATCCACGTATAGCTATGCGGGAAGATAGTAAACGGACGAAGCTATTCATTTCCACTCAAATCTTCCACGGCAACCATAGAACCCGAGGAATATTGAATCCATACCGCGTTTCTATGTTCCTAGCATATGTATAGAATTTCGTCGCTTATGTGACAGGCAATGACTAATTGTCAGTAATATCAAGTGAGAGGGTATGCTAAAGCTTCAGCTGGTTTTCCGTCAGTAAGCATGCTTGATGTTATGTCTCAAACTCTCTGTTATAGGTGTGCGCCGAGATTTTGTCGAGCCCCAATCTGTAGTAGCGGGCTGTTCCGACGTCCCGGAAATCGAGCTCGATGCGAACCCCTACTGTCTATAATATAAACGACGATCTGCCTTGTTATTCTTTGATTCTTTACGAACCCTGCTTATGTCTGCAGAATCTGACACTTGAAATATCCCAGCAAAATGGCTCTGTAGTTCCCAAATTGCGAGCACAATCCTCCCAAAATTAAATTCAAGTAAACACAGTGGGACGTAAGAATTTAACATTACTTACTCTCGTCCGTTCTTGGCCTGAGAAACCATGAATCACCGCCAGCCATGCGCGTTTATTCGTCATACTTCTTCGTCGAAATGGTCGAAAATGTATCTTAAAATTAATTTTTCGTTCGGTTCGCCGTCAAACGTAATGTAAAATCATCATAGGTACGTATGCGAAGACCTACAGAGCAGCGAAGACTGCAAGTTGTGCACTATACCCTTCTGGCGCACTGGCTCCATCCGCAGTCATCCACGCATCAACTCGTCCATATTGTCGGTTTCCCATCTCTACAAACAACCAAACCACCTCCGATGATCTGTACGTAAATAGAAACCGCGTTATTACACCCATAATAGTTGCGTGTACACCATATGATAACGCAATGTAGGAGTATTTTTGCTTCATACCATTAAAGAAGATCAAAGAAAGAACCTATAAAATACTTCGTAACCTTTGCTACCTGAAATTAGCCTACGTTTGTTTTTCACCGCAACTCAGTCAGAGACGAAATTTGACTTTCAGTTTAGCGGGGGGGGGGGGGGGGGGGTGGAGAAGAGAGATTTGCCGGCAAATAATTTTTGAAAACTGAAAATTCGCCGGTTTTTCAATCGAAATATTTTTTCAACTTCAGAAAAAAAAAAAAAGTTCTTAAAAATGAATAATTCAAATGAACAAGTTCAAAATTTGCCGACTGCTAAATTATTTGGGGGGGGGGGGTTCAACTCTCCACACCTCCCTATAGTTTAGTCTCCCTGAACTCAGTAATAAAAATCGATACTGGTACCTCGGTTCCACTTCAACTCGAACTCGGGTACGAGAATGAAATACTAATGCTCTAATCATTGTTATTATTATTAAAAATGGTATTCGTGGTACTGTTTTTACTGCTGGCCTTAGTTTTACGACCTCATCGTCTGTGTCCAGATACTTATTTCGCGTAGACGTGACTCTATTGAAGAAAGGAAATGGAAGAAGTAGAGAGAAAAAACGCAATAACCAAAAGCAGTTATTAATTATACTCCATTTGGACCGAAGATGAACCTTTTTTAGAGCACCATATCCTCCGTTTGTTTTTGTAACTATTGGAACTATATCTCCTTACATGAAGCACAAACCCCTTTAACACGTTTTTCTTTTGTGTCGCATATATGTATCGTAGATAGACTGTCTGGCAATATCTTTATGAAGAATTTATTGAGAGTAGGACGATTGATTGTATAACCTTGCTGAACACCAGCGGGCAACTAACTGGGCTGAAAATCGATTTTTCAACGAAGTAACATTTGAACTTCAAATCTTCATGAGAATGGGTGGAAGGTAAACAAGAATTTCTTTTGTGGTTGTTGAAGGGGACACCTTAAAGATATAAGCGCAATGTACTCCAATTCCATTTGAGTAGTCATACTTGTCAAGATTTCTCTGTCTCGTTTAAAGAAGCGTGAAAACCTTTCGAATACGGAGTACCTACTCTATTCCTTATCTCCTCTGTGGGTGTGGCGAAATCATAGATAACTTATGTACAGTATATTACATGCATATACTCATACAAGAATTATGTGAAAACTGTATACATATGTGTGCAGTATACTGGAAGATTCAGAAAGACGCGCACATATTTCCACTTCCAGCATTTCTAAGTTAAAACCTGAAAATTATGCGCTTGTATTCAGATTGCCCATTACAGGCTCCATGTAGATTTCATGCTTATGCACGTGTACCCTGAAACTTTTTAATAACGGACCCTTCCCAATAGCTGTGTTTCGGAAACATCTGGATAATAAACCGTTCTCAGTTTCTCAGCTATGTAATGTGGACTCTTTCAAGAGAAAACGTGCATGTTGATAAATCTTCTTAATTACGGATGCGGACACTTGTAGATTGCATACTTCTACATAAGTAACTTTTGGAAAACTGACTAAATTACGCATGAGGTATTCTGGCGCTGCCGCAGGAACTGTCTCCATCTCTAGTCCTCTATCTTATAGTGTAGGTACTGTATTTATATTTCAGCTTTTGATGAGGTTGGACTATTGCATAGTTCCGAAAGAAATGGCCTGTTCTCTTAGTCTGGTGAACTATGTTCTGCAGTTCAGGAGATTGGTGTAACGACATGTAACCTCAGTTTAGGCTTGCCAAGATGTCATTGGGGTTGGGAAAATTCGGACTAGCAGGTGTCCCGAGGTGAGGTCTAAGTTCAAAGACCAACCTGTTCAATCTGTAAAAATCACGTCATATGGTATGGGACTTTCGTCCACCAGCGTGACATGCTTAGTTTCATGTTTGGCCAAGTATGTAACCCTTGTTATCACCTTGCAGTGTTATGTCGCATGTGGGGGGGGGGGGGAATAGGAAGAACTTTTCATTTTTGTAGGTGATCAGTTTACTCTTTGGTTCCGCAGTGTTGTGATTTCTCAACAGCAGTTGAACACTTCATTATTCTCCAAAGTGTTGGGACATCGGAACCGTATGACCTTAAGGACGTAAGGACGCTATAGCCACCGAAGTCAGCGATGTAATGGGTTAAACTATAAAAAAGTTGAATGCAACTACGGAGTTGCGTTGATATGCAGACCGACTTAACGAATCGTCAGAAGTTTCAACGTAGTTCTAAATCTGAAAAAGTTCTAGCGAATGTTAACGCTGTCGCAATAAGTGTTAGAACTTTCTCGAGGAGTCGCAGTTCTGTATTACATTTTGAACAAAGAGAAGCCGATTCCAACTTTTTCCCGCCATTTTTCTCGGAATGAGCTCAGATTTTGACTTGGCTAGATTTCAGTTATTAGTATTTTGACGGGCAGGGATTTTGAACGTGTCGGAATTTCGACTGCTAGGATTCTGGCTGTCTAGATTGCGAAGTCGACCTAACGGCACTGTTTCTAGAAGTGTTACCGCAATCTCAACCAGTCTTGTACTAAGAAGTCTCAGCAAGTTTTGATATAATCTTGAGAGGTGTTTATGGATCTTCAAGAGTCTCACCGCACTTGAACTTGTCAGTATTTCGATTCCTGCGATTCTGACCGTCTGGATAGTGACTGTGACCAAAACTGTTCTAAGAAATCTGACGCAGTGTTGAAGAATCTTAACATTGTCCTAAGATACGAAAGGGTTCGATACCAAGTTCCTTATCGTATGGGTTTAACGAAGCTGAAAGAGTCTCGGCATATGTTCGTGTGCTAAGTTGCGAAAATTTCATGTGCATGTACTCGCACGCCGGAGAAAACCATTGCACTAAGTTTGTGGTAAGGATTCTTCCAGCGTGTGAGTGGCATTTGAATTTAACATTGTAGTTACGATTAACGATACGATTAATGATCTGAAGGCACAGCAAAAAAAAAAAAAAAAGGATCTCCAGGTAGGGGCGAAAAAACTCTTTAAGGGGGGGGGGGCGTAAACCTGCCATCAAATTGAAAATTCTAAGTGACTATCAATAAGACCGGCTGTTTTAAGAGGGGTTTCTCAGGTCGCTGATTTCAAATATCTGATTCGATTTTCTGCTCGGACCCAACTTGGGCTATGAATTCCACTTTTCATTTTTAAAATATGAAATTATCGTTACACGTGGAAAACTAGTGAAATTCCGTGGAGTAGAATTCTGTAAGATGGAGAATGTCTCTCAGCTCTGACGCGGCGCACAGTGTTAGATTGGAGGAGGAGGTCATCCCACTTCGAAATTTCGCGAATAAAATGTGTGCCCTTACGTATGTAGGTATGCCTAGGTGTAAAGCTTGTCTGAATAAAATAAGTTAGGAATTAATGTGAACAACCCTAATTCCTAAAGTGAGTCAAACAATGACAGAAGAACGGTTAATTGTTAACTTTTTCCAGCCAAGCCAATTGTATCCCTCCAGAAGGTTTACTTTTGATTACAAAGCTCTACAAAAAGCCGAATTGAAAATCTAACGCAATATTTAAAAATCATGAACCCCGAAAAACCCAATTTTGAAGCAGGAACGAAAATGAGAGAAGAAGGGGGGCAGCTTGCCCCAAGCCTCCGCCGGAGTTGGGAAACTTGAGTGGATGGATCAAAAGTTGGGAAAATCCAACAAGTCAAAAGGTTTTCTTTTTTTTAAGCCAGTACAAACAAATTTTGATACTTGGGAAATTTTGAGTTGAGTCAGCTGGGAATTTAGCAGTTTTTGCCCCTCCAGAAAAACTCTTCTCTGTTCTTGCTTCGAAGCATTGTTTGATTTTTCAAGCCGAGTTAGTTTTATTTCTATGAAAGATGAATGTCAAATTTGGGGCCCAAAGTGGGACTGGATGGAAAATCTGATGAGGTATTTAAAATCAGCTACCCGTAAAACCTCTATTTGGACAGTTTGTTCAATGAACTACCAATTGCAAGGCGGCTACTTGGTCACTTTTTCAAGCTTTTGTCACCTGAGGTCACTTTTCAAAAATTTGGTCACTAAAGTCTTTTTTTAATGTAAAATGTCACCTTTTTTCTTTGAAATTCTTCCAAAGAATTCTAAAAATCAAAACAGTATAATGCAAGAAGTTACCTTTTTCCTTTAAAATTCTTCAAAAGAATTCGAAGAATCAAAACAGTTTGAAGCCAGCGTGTTGAACATGTTCAGAAGATAATAAAATGAATTAGAATCGAAATAGTACTTAGTATAACTTAGTATAACGCTCTCTATCAAAAACTGTCCTAACTACTGATGAGTAGTAGAACAGGAGCGCAGTATGTACTGTACTAACCACTAGGGCTACATAATATATATGCGCATATTTTATGAGCTTATTCTGCTGAAATTATGCCAAAAGATTCCCTAAAAGGTCAAATTATGCTGAAATATTCCCACACAATATGGGTATCATTTTACAGGGAGAAATGAAAGGAAATGGGTAGAACCATTTATTCGATTTTCTTAAACGTAAAATAGAAACAGTCATTCGAAATAGTTGAATTCAAATAATTACAATTACACATTTGAATTAGAATTACAAGAAATGATTAAATGTTTTCTCAAGTTAGAAAATAATATGAAGGATGAATTTAAGAGGTGATAGAAGAAAAACTAAAGAAGAAACCGGCAGAAACTTCTTTGTATCACATTTTTCCATAGATGTGCCTACTACTGTGTAATATACTTTTTGTAATAGTCTTTGAAAAAATTACCATTGTTGGTCTGATAATGGTCACTTTTTTATTATTTTAGTCACTTTTCAACTTTTTTGGAAGAAAAAAAAGAAAAAAAATGAGTGGCCGCTCTGCAATTGAGAATTTTAAAGTTAGTAGTACATGTGAGCCCGGTTTTAGGAGAGAAACAACATTTGCCACCTACAAAGTAATTAGTTGGAAATGCGCCCACAAGGCAGAGCAGTTGAATACAGTAGACTCCCGATTACTTGCCCCAACTGGGGCGGATAACCAGAAAAAATGTAATTTTGATCAAAAAACATTGACAAATGGGAAAACAGTTCTGATTGAATCAGGTACGTTTATGGGTAAGTTATTTTATAGAGGCAAAAAACCTTCAATATTAAAAAAAAATCGGCAATTTTGGCTTCTATGGTCAATGAAGAGAAGAAAAGACAGGATATAGTAAAATAAAAACTGAAGAGGAAAGTCATTTCTTGAAAAAATCTGTTATTTTTGTTGCCTTTTTCATGATACGCTGCTCTTCAGTGGCACAATTTCTTTACTTTCTAAATTTCATGATATCTTAAACAGTGATTGCTGACTATTGTTCTTTGAACACCAACAACTTTTCCAGCGCTGAGAAAGAATAGTCGTACTTGGTACGTTTAAAAAGTAAGTTAACAAGGCCAATAAAAATAAAAAAAGAATAATAACGAATCAGAAAAAAATATTCTAATGAAATACGTTTAGATATATCCATGTACTAGTTCTCGACATAATTTCCTAGTCGATTTACACATTTGTCCGACTTTGGTGGATTAGTTTATCTATACCACTTGCAGGAAACTTTGCTGCCAGCGAATTGAACCAACTTGACACATCCATGATCAACTCATCGTCGTTGTCGGATCTTTTTTCGGACAAATACTGTTTCAGATGCAAGAAAAGATGAAAATCACTGGTTACTATGAATAAATCCGGGGAGTGGTGAATGGATGTTCCCAAACTTCTCATCCGAATCCCTGCAGCAAACTCTTCTTTACTTTCGCATGTGAGGGGTCGCATTGTCTTGAAGGGAAATCGCACCTCGCGTTAACAAACCTCGACTTTCATTTTGTATGGCCCGTTTCTACTTTTGTAAGTAACACCAGTGCCGTTCTGTATTGATTTTCCTTCAAGACAATGCGACCCCTCACACTGCTGATGTAACGAAGAGTTTGTTGCAGGAATTCGGATGGGAAGATTGGCGTTTGGGAACACATACCCCCACTCCCTAGAGATTTAGCACCCCGCGAGTTTCATCTTTCCCCGCATCTGAAACAGTATTTGTCCGGAAAAAGATTCGACAACAACGATGAGTTGATCGTGGATGTGTCAAGTTGGTTCAATTCGCTGGCAGCTAAGTTTCGTGCTAGCGGTATGGATAAACTAATCCACGGGTCGGACAAATTTGTAAATCGACTAGGAAATTATGTCGAGAACTAGTACATGGATATATGTATCTAAACATATGGTATTTCATTAGAATAGCTTTTTCTGATTCGTTATTTTTTATGGGTCTCGTTAACTTTCTTTTTAGTAATTTATAGTACTGATACTTCTCCTATGTTAGTTCTTCATCGTCGTCAGCTGTGCTAAGGACTCAAGTTGTGATTGCAGTAAGATTTGGATTATCCGTCTTTGGTTAGGTGGACAACCCAGAAAGGTGGGTGGATAAATTCGAGGCTGGTTAGTCGGAGGGCAGATGAACCGGATTGCGGATAACAACCGGCGCAGTCCACGGTACAGTCAATTTAATTTTGTGGACCAATGTGCGACTGCATTGTGTTTTTCATAGTAGTCATACCTGGGAGAAAACTTCCACGACAACTCAGTTGCACTGCGGTGAAATCCTCCACATCCATTTGTGGAGGTTTCTTCCGGTGTGCGAGTATTGAAGGGTTTTAACAAAAGGAGGCCATTTTGGGCCTTAAATTTTCACTTTTTTTCTGCATTTTGGTCGATTTTTTTTCTAGGTGTCTTACATTTGCTTACTCCCAAGTGAAAATGTCAATTTGGCCCATATTTTGGCGCTTCAACATCTACATATGTGCGTGAAATGCTTTGTCGCACTGAGCTAGGGAAAACAGCCTCGAAGAGTTGTGGTTCGTCGTTATAAATTTGATGAATAACCATCTCGCAGAGGCGTGATCGGAGCCGATGACGATTTTAGCGTATTCTTCGGTATCGCTGACCATTGCCTGGCCTTTGGAAAGCGCTGCATCGCCAATTCACGGCGATTTGCGAAGAAAGCTCGACGCGGTCATCAAAACGTCAAGTTGCGCACAGGTCTGCAGTTGTGATGGTATCTTGGCAATGAGCGCAAACAGGTTGCAAAGCCGTGTAAGAGATGGTTGTTGCCCTCACCGGCTCTCTCTCTCTCTCTCCCTATGTCGTTATTGTTATCTCGTGTCTGCTTGTGACAACCGCACACGTGTTCGATGCGCAGACCACATCCATATAGGATGGCGATGGCAGGCGTTTAGAACGTTTCGAATTGCAAGCTTACGCCTCTAGGACAACGGAACCGGCGCGGCGCGTCGAAGGATATTCCGTAGGGTTGCGCCGGTGAAACTGGTTCGCCGGGAGAGCTCGAGAGCTCGTTAATCAACATTTTGTTCCACGCGAAAAATTAGGCGACCGGCTCGGTCGCTCGGTCGGGAAAGGAGTAGAGATATTCTATACGCGTTCGTCGCGTCGCCTGCATACCGGCATCATTTTTCAAATAGTGGGGAATAATAATTATATTTGTACGATAATATTCGTCCGTTTGCCAATGTGCAGGCCTGCCTCCACTCGTACCATTTGCCACCGCAGTTCGCCGGTTTCGTTATGCGCTACGTCGAATGTGTATGCCCGTACCATCGGCGAATATTCACGCAAGTGTATCCGAGTGAAGTGCCCCCTCCCTCGGTGCATTTTCTCGGCGTCTTACGGATACCTCTACAGTATCATTAGCCGGCGAAATGGAGAGAGAGCTTTGCTCATTACGATGGTTTTTTACACACGTGACGAACAGCCGCCAATCAAATGGCGGATGGCGCGTCATGCAAACCAATGGCGTCCGATGACGGTTACGCCTTCCCGGGAATTCTCGCGTAAATTATTCAAATTAAAACGTCCGCTATTTGCGGTTTCATTATCGCACCTTTTTCTACTCATTTTACGGTTCCTTCCGGCCGACATGCTTTGTTTCGGAATTGGTGTGGTTTCGTTGACACCGAACCTGCTGGCTCCGCGGGGCTGTGGGGTGGCTGCTCGACGGCATCGTCGGCGGGACGGGGCAGTGTCTTTTGTGTATGCAGCGCAGTTTGTCGAGCTATGTCTGTAAATTGTACTCGTTGGCCGATTGCAGAAGGAGGGTGGGAAACGCATTCTTTTGAAAATATACGTCCAGGATGAGCTGTGTGTACGTGCAACATCGGCGGAGCATATAGGTGAAATGCCACTTATTGGTCAGGCTTTTTCGAACGGCCATACCTCGAACTGTACCTGGAGGAGTTGATTTTGAAATCGATGGATACTTTCATCCCCCCCCCCCGGATTAATTCGCAAGCATTATGCAAAGGATCGGAAAACCAAAATTTGGTCATTGTTGCCAATTATTGGTCAGCAGAATTTTCTATTTTCAATCATCGTGTGTGGTAGAGTATGCCATCAGAAATGAGTTTTACCTACGCGTGCTGCCGTCAAGATCGAGTGCTATTTTCTGTGAATTTTTGAAATGTTGAAATTTGCCAATTATTGACAGTAGCGTATCTAGGATGAAATCATGGGGGAGGGGGGTTGACTTTTGATTTTGAGGGTATTCTTTTAAAAAAAGTGTTGAATGAGCATATTTTTGATATTGTTTAGAGCTTTTTTTTTGGCCTGGGGGTAGGGGTTGAACCCGGGAAACCCCCCCCCCCTGAATACGCCACTGTATTGGTCAACCAATGTGTGGCACAATCTGAAAAAAATCTGAAACTGACAGAATAAAAAGAAAGAAATGAAATTCTGTTTATTTATTATGATCAAAGTAAAATACAAAAATCATGGATATGCCAGAAAGGCTCCTCGTCGTTTCATTCGGTAGACTGATAACAAGATAAATTAAACATTAACCAATCATTGGTTTAAAAAAAATAATTGGAGCCAAATATTGGTGAAACCAAATGCTGGTCAAATTTTTTGCTCTCGTATATTGAATTTCATCATCGCCATTGCAGCTCTCAAATAGGCTACCTAACTTACTGAAATCAAAAAACATAATGATAGGACTAAGGTACAATCAGTTCCGCAACTAGATTCCATCTCCAATTCCCAGGGTCCGCACTCAATAAGTAGGTACTCAATCGTCTGTTATTCTAAAAATGTTCCTTAGTATGTCTTTTGAACTCGGAATCACATTGTCTAAAATTAATAGCATGATGTACTTACTTTTTCGATTTTGATGGCGTACATCGAAAATAAGGGAACGTTATCACGCCGAAAACAGGCAGATCTTTTCCACGGCTCATATCCTCAACGTCAGGGGTGTAGCCAGGGGGGTTGAGGGTCTGACCCCTAAGCATCAGCCGAAAATGTAAACAAAATATTATTTATTCTGATAATAGTAAGTATTACACCTGTAATGTTGTGAATAATTTTTTTGTTTGAACTCCCCCCCCCCCTCGTCATACCAAGTCTGACTACGCCACTGTTCAACGTGAATCATCAAAATCACTTCAAACACAGATCACATTGAAGTACTGTGTGCCTGTCAAACATTAATAAAACTCACGCCCTCTAGCGGACCTCATTTATGGCAAGATTTTGACTAATAAATGGCACTTCATCTTATAGGCACTGGACTAGAGATTTATTCAGGCAGATAGAGGCATTTGATGTATAGATAGTGGAGTGAATGAAAGGGGACAACAGCCCTCCAAGTGTATCGATTTAGCAAAAATTAGTGGAAATGGACGAGAAGGTTTTGAGTCCTTATTTTCATGAACGCTGCTCTGGTTACGCCAGTGGAAACCGACATACAACTATATTAAGTCAATGAAAATAATTTGGAATGGCGGTTCCAAAAATACCTCTTGTCCCCCCTGATTAAGGCGCTTAGGTATTTTATTGAGCTTGAATGTTGTTGGAAATGGTAGGAAAAAGAAGCCTCTCGTATCGGATGTTTTGTATATTCGAGGAACCTCGGGCCATAATGTGGTCTCTTTCCAGAAGGAAGGGAGGTAACTTGAGGCAAAATTGCAAGTTCCACCACTCCCACCCAAAAAAAAAAAAAAAGAAACAAATAACATAGGAGTTAAACTGAAGCAAAAAAGAGGATCTCTGTCTTTTTGTCAAGGGAAGCAGACCGTCGGCTCGGGAGGGAGAGGTAATGATTCCATTATTTGCCCCCCCCCCTGTCATGGGCCTGGAGGAAGCAGTGGTTTGAAGTGGCCCACGTCTGCTTGAGTATGCTCTGCTGATAGACTTTATTCAGGCAATGCCGTGTGGAGTGTGTTTATTTTGAATGTTAATACTCAGAATGTTCTGATGACAAATAAGAAAAATATCGCGGTTATGCGAAAAACAAGGCCATCGGGAAGGGGGTACATTCCAGATCATTCTTGATAGTATACATTATTAGCAAACTGTCTGCAAATACCAAAAATCGGCCAACAGAATAAAAAGAAAAATGAAGACAGATTCTCTTTTGCCTTTTGTTGAATGAGATGTTTCTTTGCGTACTCGTAATTGTGATTTCAGTCGGCATTTCTGTTAGCCACAGGGCCACTAATTCGGACTGACGGCAAACCATTTTCTTGATATTAATGAATTTTACAATTTTTGCGTATTAATAGACATGCGTCCTAGTACTCCAGAACAGAAGGGGCGAAAAAACTGAAAAATCACCTGTGTAGTTATGGAATTCGGATCAAAACTATGTGTTTATTAGGTCTTTTTTCTTCGCTTTTAATTTCCTTACTTTTCGTGCTGATCGCTCATGTAGTGGAATTTAAATCTCGATGCTGAAAAATTACTTTTTTGTATCCAAATTCCCCAAAAACAACGATGAATTTTCAACTTTCAAATACATTCCATTACAAAAGAAAGTTTCCACTGTCGTTTGACATGCAAGACACCCGATGGAAGGATCATGCGAAAAATGGCGGGAAGTCGGCTGACTGGCTGACTGACTAACTGAGGCAACCGACGACAACGGTTGGTAGATAGATAGACTGGCAGTCAGACATAAACCGACTGACAGTCTGACAGACAAACAGCAAACAAGGGGTTGATACAACTGAAGCGAGTGGCTACTAGGTGATTGGACGGTGAAATTGTATGGCGGCATTCGCCCCCCCCTTCCGTTGCCAGTGGATTCATTAAAAATGAAGTACACGTTAACAAATGGAATCCAATCTGTATGATTCACAACTGAAAATGGCTCAGAATGTATCGGCAGTCATATATGCAGTGCAGTTGTCAATTTACCCGAACTAATTTTCATTTTACGAGTAAGAAACTAATTAATTATAATTACCTATGCTTGCTTTTGTAGGGGCTGAAATACGGTTCCGTCCGTTTTGATAAGTAATATTCCGTTCTCTTCAGCTTCGAGTTGTCGAGATTCTGCTTCTTGTACAATTATTTTTATGCTACTAAGCCGTTTAGTTTGACTCCTGGAAATGAGTCGCTACTTGACAGTTGAAAAAGATTAATAACTACTGGCTTAGGCGCTCAACGGTGTACTGTCAACTGGGGTATCTTGGAACAGTCGTGTAACTTGAGTCGTACCAACAGGCTTGTACCGTATCCATGAATTTTGACTGTTCACTGCTCATGCTCATAAGTAACTGAAGAGGTTCAGGGATTAGCTCAAGTAGGCAAGCAAGGTAGCTCCTACGCATGTCTGCTAGTGTGTTCCAAGGTACCAGGCTGTTCCAAGACACCCCATTTGACGTACATCTTCGTTTTCGTGAAATCTTTCTGACATATGTCAATCGCTTGTATTTCTTTATCATCAGTTAACCAAAACTGGTGCAAAGGTGTTCTGATTTGCGAAATTGTAAAATGTTTTTCAGGATCTTCTGTACTATCAACAGTTCTATGTGCGACGAAAACATGTGCAACATTACTTGTTTTAAAAATTCTAAAACTTTATATAAGTATATAGATGTATACCTGGGACGAAATATCGGTAAAAAATCTTTAATCACGAAACCCCAGTGAGTGATGAATTCAGACTAATGTTCGTCTTCTTCGATATAATGACCGGGAACCGTGCCGCAGCGGGTGTATAACTGCTTCGGGTAAAAGGTACAAAATGGTTATTATAAGGGGTGCGAACAGGGGTTCCTCGAGAAGCGTTTCAGTATGGAAGAGGGCAGCCGCTATAAGAAAGTACCTGTGCGTGGAAGTCGATGAAATCATATATTCTATTCTCTTCTATTTGTAATTTATAGAAACCGCTTGTACTCGTTCGTTGAATTAAGATAAATACGCTGTTAATGAGGCGAGAAGACTTCGAAAGGCTCGACGATACTGCCTCGTTCATCTTACTAATCGGATATGAGGCAAGTGGCACACGTTTGTACCTGCAGACTGAAGAGTTGTGACAGTTGACAAACACCAGTATCAAAGTTACTATACCCACAAACGTGTCGTAGACTGTCTCCAACTCTCCATAGGTGAACTTTTTCATTCGAAACTAAACACGAACTCGTTTAGATCGATGATAATAATTTGCGGTGAATACTCCTCCACCATTTGGTGTATGAGGAAAAATTGAAAGGCAAAAAACTGTGCTAAAGAGAGATCTATGTACTTAGTGCAGAAGCGTCGAAGATCTCTTTCTACGATGGTCAGTTTTGAGAAAGAAAATATTTTTCTGTGTACCGTAACAACCTGTCGATATACAATAATTTCCCCCTCGAAATCGATTTAACGAAGTCGCATCCATGAGGAACCACTGCCACGGAGCCGAGAAAGGCCTTCGGCAATTAAAAAAATCCTCGCTCGTCCTTTGATATACAAAGGAATTCACTATATACGCGTTTCCTTTCAAAGAAGTGCGGCTCTCCGGTTCTTCTTCTTGACGTTTCGTGGTCAAAAGAAATCATCAGTTTCGTTTTACGCGGCCACGAATTTGTTGGAGTCTTCCTGACGGGTTCACGGGCTGCTTAATTAGGGAGCGGGATGATTGCGTGTTCGCCGTAATGATACGTTTTGTGTCAACGCTCATCTGCCCTCTGTCTCTCCTTCTCTTTTGCTCCCCCTGCGACTTCCAATGTCTGATATTATGTATTATTCCAACAATAATTGTAATTTCCCGTTTCGTCGAATTTCCGGATAATTTCTTCTTTTTTTTTTCCTTATTCTTTTTCTTGTGTTCTTTCTCTCGCCTTTTTCAAATATTCTTCTTAAATTTCGTCTTCTTCTACTCCTCACTTTTTTTCTATTTGATTTTCAACCGACAGTGCGGTAATTGTGTTGGTAGAACGCCATTTGTTGACTGTGGATTTCTCGCCGGATTGCGGACGTGTACACCGATGACGTCAAGACTGACGCTGATCTATCCCAACTGTGTGAGATTCTTCCGCACGTTTAGCACCATTGCGGGCTAATTAATTAGCTTAGCTTCGGTGTCGTGTAAGCTGAAGAGAATTTTGAGATGGCAATTAGGCGTGGAGGGATTGACTCAACGACTGCAGTAAACGGATGCCAATGGTCGTCATCTTAGATTTGGAGAATATGTTTTTTGTTTTTTTTCTTCAAATTCGCTATTATCCGAGAATTATTGGTGTTTCGAGATATCAGCACCATCTGGTTGAGCGGCCTGTCCTCAGCAAACCCTCCAGACCTCCATATCGCTGTCTTAGACACTTACTATATTGAGTTATTTGTGTATGAAGCTCCATGTTGACACCTGACTGTAATGATGATGAGTTTTCCAGTCATTCTTTTATGTTCTCTGAAAAAGCAAATTCTCTAGGGATGATTAGTTTTGGAAAACCACGCTCCAACTTTGAGGACCAACTGGTCTCTTCTAAGGGGTAGACTGTTTATTTCCGTTAAAATAGTCTTTCATTTAACAGTTGGTACCTAGACTGGAGTTGGTCCTTATTCAGGCTTGGATCATGAAGGGTTAAAGCGAAGTGGAAAGGAACCTCAAAAATACGTTTAGCGTCCTACAAACCTATGTTTTCAATGTATAAAATTTAGAAGTTGGAATAATTGAGATTACTCTCTATGGTGCCTAAAAGGTTGAGGGGAGAAGAGGAATGATCCGAGAAATAGATTCAGAGACCCAAAAAACTTTCTTATGAACGTGTAAAACCCCCGGAAATTGGGATAATTACGAATTAGGTTCCCGTGGCTTTTGAAAAGTGTAGGGAAGAATGAAAAAGACTCCATAAATGGATTCAATGATCCTTAAAACCCTAATATGAACAACAATGTTCTGGCACGTATGTGTTCGAAATACATAAGTTGTCGCTAAGTAACTGAGACTAAAATTCGTACGGCCCACCAACGCTACCTATCGGCGTTTCAACGCAGTAGGGGGATAATTTAGTTCATTAGCTATCGATTGAGACCATGCCGAGCTCATTTGATTGAAAACTCGCTGTTCCAGACCAATTTGAAAAAAACCATATGCGTTGACCCCTATGGGTTTTTTAAAGAAGGAAAAAAAACATACGATTACAAAATTTTTTATTCATCATCTTCATTAAGTACACGAATATCTTTTTCAAAATAAGCACCATTCATGGCTATACAGGCGTCCATTTGTTCTTGCCATTTATCGAACGTTTTCGCGTATTCCGCCGCCGGTGAGGAGGAGAAAAACATCTGCGCCGCAGTGATGCGACTTCTGGATTCGTGTTGAATTGACGACCCAGTAAGGCTGCCTTTAGTTGAGGAAATAACCAAAAGTCGCAGAGGGTGAGGTCAGGACTATACGGGGGGTGGGGTGAATTGTGATTTTTTAGAACTGCGATTTTATGTAATTTACCGTGTAGGTAGTATTCAGTTTTGGCGTGAACTTTCAACTGACAGCAAGACTTCCAAATTAGATAGAAGTATTGCTGTTGGTATGCTTAAAACCTGGGATACATCTACTAATTCGAAACAATCAATCATAACGTGTTTGATGGCCAACTTTTCATAAATTTTGCATGTCCTTAGAAAAATCTCCAAAAGGGTCATCTCATATGGCCAGATGTAATCAGGGTGAAAAACAATGCTCTTCGAAAATTGAATCTCATGCTAAGCGACCCTTTTCCTGGAGGACAGGAGGAAGACTTTATTTCAAGAGAGAACAGTGAGGGGGATTCTGTCGATTCGCTAGATTCGGATGAAAACTCGAATGAAAGTCTGCAATGGCAGACGTAAGGTGGTAGAAGAAGACGGTATACTCATCACAGTTTCTTATCAACTGGTACACGTTCATGGACCGCCGTTCGCTCTGAAATTGTGACTTCTTCCATTAATTTCTCGGATGCGAGAATGAAAATTGAAGACAACGAATGAATCAAAAGTGTCTCATATTTTTTAGAAAGTAAAAGTCTTAAAGATATGATCAGCAGTGGACGCAGATTAGTAGAAACCTTTTTTGATGAAAATGAACTGAATGAATTTTCATCCAATGTTTGTGATTACTGGCCATCAATTCGAGCAATAGATGATCTTGGCACTTCAGATAATGGTGTGAAAATGACTCAAAAATTAAGAAAAATGATTCCAGAGGCGTTGCAGAAACTTCCGTGCTCGTTTATTTACTGTGTCACCCCAGACGGTGGAGAAATTTATATCCCATTGTAATCAAATACATAGGTCGTTTCAAAATTAAGGTTACACTGTGTACAAAAAGCCGGGAAGATGGTGACACTGAGTTGACTGAGAATGAAAATGCTTGCTAGGCTTCTGTCAATAGAGTGCATAACGAGCAGTTAACATTTGGTACTGTAAACTGTGTAAAATTGAGCAAAACGATGAATGCGAGGATGTACAGTCTGTCCAATTTTTATGATTGCGAAATTCGCGTTGTAATAGAATTTTCAAACGCTGAGAATGTGCCTAGAGCGGAAATTTATCATAGATTGTCAGTAGTGCACGGGACCACTGCCACATCTACAAATAGACTGAACACTTTAATGAATGACATTAGACACGCAGAATGAAGAGTGAAATGTTATTTCAGTCCAATAAAAAACAAAAGCCCTGGATTTTTGCAGCGGCAAGTGTGATTTCATGATAATAGATCCCAGCTCGTTCAATTTCTCCTCAAGGATCTGAAATGGAACGTTTTTCCACATCCCTTCTTCTCTCTAGATTTGGCCACTTTGGATTTTCATTTGTTTCTGGGTTTGAAATGCAAGCTTCGGGGTCAGCGTTTTGCGAGTGAAGGTGAACTGCGCAACGAGATCGAAGCAATTTATCAAAAAATAGACGGCGCATGGTACTCTTCTGGGATAGAAAAACTGGTGTATTGATTCAACTAATGTTTGGGCCATGAGGAGGATTATGTAGAAAAGTAGCAAATTTCCTCACAAATAAACTCCTTTTTGTCCGAGGCGTTTCTGTTTTGTTTTGAGACTTTTCCAGATAGTGTGGCCTCTCTTTTGAAACGAACCTCGTAATTCATCGATTATCTACGTTGGATGAAACAATAAACTGTCGCATGTTTATGTAGCATTGAATGGAGTAGGTACGCTGTGACAGAGTTTCTACGAAGAAAAGAAAGGCCATATTTTGTAGGATATCGTGAGAGAGAATTTCTGCGGACATTTTTTCGAAGAAACCCAGGGCTATAAAAGTACAAATTATAATAATTAAAGGATAATAATTTACACATGTACCGTAGACAATGTTTTTTATAATATCACTGATTATTCACGCTTTCTTCAAATGGTAGCTAGCCAAGAAAGGCCATTACGTGGCCTTTTAGCCACATAAGACTTACTTTAAAATCGGGGGGATTTGTCGTGTTGGGTGTTGAAGGAAAGTCATTATTTTACCAACGATATTTTTAGATACCTTTTTTACTTTACAATCCACTATAATTCGATCGGAATACTATATGTAAACGACCCATTAACGTAGGTGTTCCGGGACTAAAGAGTTTGTGGCTATCAACATTTGTCCACTTCATTGATTTCCCTTACAACATCCTAAAACTTTTCTTCTTTTGCTATTATCGTATCTGTTGATACTGTTCTGCTCTTTAAAAAGCCAGTAATGATGAGAGTCGTCCAAAAACCCGAATTTATACACTAATATATGTTTCCATTTAAATGTAACTACCTCGATATCGGGCGGAACGTGACAAGATTAATAGAGCAGATATAAGGAGAGGGCAGTTTTTCAATTATTGAAATCGCTAGGCCCCTACAGGATTCTATGCGGTGAATTAGGAAAAGAGATGAATGTTTCTTGATTGATTGAGTTAATGTGGAACCAGAGATGAGTAAAGAGGAGAAAGAAAACCTATTTACGACCATTCTACCTTTCTTATTAGCTATATTCTAGTAATTAGGTGTATCGAAAACGGCTAACTAATTGGGAGACGATGTTTACATAGAGAAATAATTAATTTATGAATCTATTGCTCGCTCGAATTGGATTATAATGCTCGCTTAATGCGAAGTTATTCGAAAATGACGATTTTTCGTGCACCCGAATGCAAAAACAAGCCGGATGAAATAATATCGAGTCGTGAACCTGTTGTAATATATTCGTATATCAATTACCGTAAAATTGTCTGTATCTGTCGGTTTAATGGATCCCATGCTGCGTTCAGCCTGCTTCTGAATTATACGTGTATACCTATACAGTAGCTGGAAGACTGGAATATATTAAGGATGAATTGAGTCTTCGCTTAAACGATTCATTTTTTCACACAAATTCCGTATTTATGTTATTTCACAAATGTGTTTTCCTCTCTTTGATAAAAGGGTTAATTCGTAGAGGTAGCATTTGCGTTTACCTGAGGTCGGTATATTCGTACAAATAGCGTGCGTTTTCGTTGAAAAGGTGTACACGACTATAAACAAGCCTAATCAAATTTCGGTAATTTCGTACCTAATCAGAATACATTTAACTTTGTGGGTTCACGGTTTCAGCCGGTAGGTACATTGGAATGCTGAATCGGGATGAAGGTGGTAAATTGTATCTTACGTTCCTAGATTTTGCTTTATCATGTTTTCTATTAATTTCGTCTTTCGTCGCTTTCAAGTTCGGAATCTAGTTCGGTTTTCGTGTACCTTTATATTTACTTCACAACGATTCATTATTCGAACAGCTCGCACAGTGACGTGAAACGTCCTCCTTTTGTACAACGAATTTGGGCACTCAAATTGTTATCTAGATTGGGCGACATACACCAGATGGATTGCGGAATCGTACAGCTATAGACCGTCGTGAAGAGAATTCAGAGTTGGAAAAAGTGTTGAAAAAAACTCTGTTCGTAAACGAAACTAGGAACATTTTCGGGAATGTGAAATAAATTTGATCAAAAAAATACCAGAAAGGTATGCCCTAACTCCCTCTCTTTTCAATGAAAAGGGTCCGGATTGATAATGATGATTTTTTTGTCACTAAACCGGTACCCTGCAACTTGAGCAACTTTTCTCATATTATGATGAGTTTATAAAATTTTCAACCCTCAACCCTCAATCGTTCATCTCCTGCCATTGATCTTTATTTTACTTCGGATCAAAACAGGTATCGAAATTGAATTCAAAAACTTCGAAAATCTAATTTTTTATGATGGGCCTTGATTCCGGGACATCTCCCCAGAAGCGCAAATAGAGCTCAGATCTGGGGGGCTTAAGCCCTCTTATTATGAAGCAACACCACTCCCTGCATCATTTTCTTTGGTAATCGTTCAGAGTTTTGGGTGGCTAAGCCCCCAAGCCCCCACCTATTTGCGCCTATGCATCTCCCCCTCTTGAATGAAGTTAGGATGACCGAACTACACGGAGTCATACTTCGGACTTGGAACTATAAAACCCCTGGCGTTGGCTAATTCTGGAAAAATGCGGTTTGAAAATAGGTGCCCTCTTTTGTTCAATTTTGGTTCCCGGATATTTTCCCGAAAGACAATTTCCGAATCGAACAATTCCTTCTTCGAAAGACCAAAATCCTGAATGAAATTCCCGAATAGATCATCTCTTAATGGACAGTATACCGAAAGGACAATAGCGCGCGACTAAATATTCCCAACTGCACATACAAGTGTTGCATGGCAATTGAATAAGTTACTTGTCGACGGGCATATTTCCTCCAATATCGAGGGGGGCCAGAGGCCGTATAAATTGCAGTTTTCCTCATATTGTCCCTCCCACCCTCCTCGGTACTACAATTTTCAACTGAGGGTAAAGCTAATGACAGAAAGGAATTTAGTGACCTCTAAAACCTAGTATTTGATATCCAAATTGCAGTTTACCGCATTTTGTTCCTCTTTTCCCTACCCGGTACTGCAATTTTTAGCTGGAAGGGAAGCTGATGCCGAACACATCTCACTTTGATGACCTACCAGACCCAGACTGCCATCAGAAAATTCTTTAGGCGAACAATTTTTAGTCGCTGACCAGTGAAAACTGATGTGTTTTCGGGAATTTTCCGATTCGGAAAATTGTTTTTCGAGAAAATGTCCGGTGTTACCATTAGTTGAAAGGGCTATCTTTGGTACAGAAATGTATTAAACAGGGCCGATACGGTATATGTAAAATGGTCCACATCTAGTCAATTTATGTGCGAATTTTTCAGTTCCCTTTGAGTTGACGTACAAATTCGTACGTGATGAATGCACACAAGTCAATACACCCCTCTCCCTCCCCGAAAAGAAAGATACAAAATAACTTGAGTGTATTGACTTCGAACCTGAACATTTTTTGTATTGCCATTGACTGAACGTAATGCTGTGAAGTGAATGGGATTTTCAATCATTGACTTTGATTCTTGATTTACTTTTTATACATATATTTTTTCTATTCTCGGATAAATTAGTGATATTGATCAAAAATATTGCTGTTTTGTGATAATCCAAAAGTAGAAACGTGACGCTTTCAAATGATGTTGGCCTGTTAAATATTACTCAAAATTACAGTTTATTTATAAACAAAAATTACAAAGTGTAACTGGGCTTGTTTCACGCGTAAACAGTTCCATCTCATTGCTTGGTCATTATCCCTTTGAGCCCAAATCTTAAGGCTGTTAGGAACAAGGTTGCACCAAAGAAACTTACCAAATAGTCTTGACGTGGATTTGATGGGTAAAATTTCGGCATTATGATGCTGATTTTAGCCTTTCATCGGCGCTACATCGACATCCATTTCACGCATTGGAACATGGTCAACTTGGAACGTAGTGAAAGCCCATTAGCGGTCAGATGGACATGGTAATGAACATGTTTGGACGGTTATGAAGGTGTAGATCTCTTGTCTTTATATGGGTAATTCTCAGAAAATCGGCAAATTTCAGTAACTTGTCAATATCATCAACCCTAATTAGATAATATGATATTTTCTTGATGTAGTACCTACAAGTATCATCCCTATCACTTATTCCAACCATTGATCATATGTGCCCCCACCCCAAGTATGATATAAATCAATGATACACCCGAAATGTTCTTAGGCCGTGGCTGTCACTTGCCATTGTTCCAGCACCTAATGTTTTATTTTTTAATCTAATTTTATATTTTACAAGAGGGGTAACTGGAGGAATCGCATGAGATAGATGAGGGCAAAAGTAATTACTGAGAATTGGGGGCCAAAAACCCCCTCCTCACTGTGAAAGGGACGCTCCAAATCGTGTAACTCATTTTTTATTCCTAGGCCGTGGTCATTTTTTGTTTTTCTCTGCTGGTCCACTGGTTCAACATTTCATGCTGCTGCATTGCTGCGTAGCTTCACAATTCTCATAGGCAGTGTGGTAACGTGTGAAATACTGAATTCCAGTTCGTGTAGGTGTTCTGATGATGTTTATCTGTGCAATTCCTTGTGTTTACAATTTTTTGCTTCTATGGCCGTGGGTTATAAAATCTCAGTGGCAAAACGTGGTAACCATCTGTAACAAACATGTAAATGTTCAATTGGTAAGTGTTAATAACTTCACTAAGTAAAAATTACGAAAAATGTATTTTATTAAGCCTCAAATACAAATTATCCATATTTTTTTCTAAGGCCATGGACTGTCGTACTTGTTCTGAGGCCGTGGTTACTGATAATTTTTGAACCACGGCCGTGGAACTTCAGCCAAAAACCTTCAAATCTCATCTGATTTCATTTGCCAAAATCTTACTCTAGGCATGTCCACGCTATTGTTTCAGGTAGTCGTCTAAAATGGCCATATCAAAAGAAGAAAGGCTAAAGAGAAAACGTGAATGTGAGCGACGTCGTCGGCAGAAAATTCTACAAGATCCTGCTACTCATGGAGAAGAAAATCGTAAACGAAGAATTTGAAGAGCTCGCAAGAAATTGGAAGATAACAAAACGAAAGAATCTTTTCGTATTCCAAGTCTCTTTAAGCAATTACTTATTATGATGATTTTGAATTTCATGAGTTTTGAATATCTTGTTTTGTTTTTTTGTTTTGTCAATTAGTTATTTTTTGACCAAAGTGAATTATGTACTATGATTAAGAAAGAACGCTCAAATTTCCTATTCTCATTACGCTAAGTGTTTTATTATTAAGCATTGTTTTCATTTCATGTTATGAGCGAGAAATTTAAGCATTACGTTACGTTTTTTTCTCAGTTCTATTCATATCTAACTATCCCAAATTCTTATTGTGATTTTTATAAATTTAAGAAGTTGAGTTTTCGTTTCCTGACATGTGTTCTTTTTTTTATTTTCTTAATAATTTACTTAGAGTATACGTCTCCTAAAATTTGGTTTCATTGTTCATTACTTATTTTAGACATACTTTACCTGCTTCTATTGAGCATAAATCCTCTTGTACGAGTATTGTTGATTTCAGCCAACCAGAACATTAAACCATAATTCCCATCAGATACCCATGTACATTTTTCCTACAAATAATGTCTAGAGCGGTATATTTTGCTACCATAATACTTTAATATATACATATATACATATTTGTTGGAAATACTCACCATTATTTCTCTTGTCCATTCTCCATTACAGCATCCTCTTCGCACCTAGACTTGACATTTAACTTGGAATTTACTGCGTCTTCCTGGGCTGTGGTCAGTCACACGTATACAGAAGCGCAGTCGACCACAGCTTTAGAAATTCTGAGGTCGTGGTCAGCCACGACCTTGGAAATTCTTGGACCGTGGTCAGCCACGACCTTGGAAATTCTTGGGCCGTGGTCACAAAATCTTCAATGAGTCTCCCCCTCTCCCCTAGTGGAACTGAATTGAGCTGAACATGATATATGGCTTTAAGGACATCTACATTAAAAGTTCCACCTCAGAGAGCCCACAAAAAGAGTTGTTTTTTTTCTTTAATCTGAGAGCCGTAAATTTGCCGATTTTCTGAGAATTACCCACATACACCTTGCTGTGCCCAACTTCATCTGTGAGTAGTAAGGTACACGCTCACTCGATGCAAACAATATCAAAATTGACGTTATAATTGAGGTTTCAAATTATCGTCAAAATTAGAGTTTCTGTTTGACATTGGAATTGCAACTTCAGATTGACGTGGGAATTAATATTTGAAATTAACATCAAAATTGATGTTTTAAATTAGTGTTATATTTGATGTTCAAATTTCTCATCATTGATGTTTCAAATCAACGTTGAAATTAATCTTTCAAATCAGTATCAAAATAGATACTTGGAGTTGATGATTGAATTATTCAATGTTGATTTTGGCTTGTTTGAAATTGACATCAAATTTGATGTTTAAGAGTAAAATCAAAATTGGTGTTTCAAATTGATGTTGAGAATTGACATCAAAGGTACTGTTTGAAATTGTTGCCAAAATTGATGCTTCAAATTGACATTAAAGATAATGTTTCAAATCAATGTCAAATTTGACGTTTGAAATCAATGTTGAAATTGATGTTTATGTCAAAATTGCAGTTCCAAATCAACATTAAAATTGACGTTTGAAATTGATGTCAAAGTTGATGATTGAATTACTCAATGTTGAATAGGTACGATATCTGAAATCAACATCAAAGTTGATGTTTGAATGTGATGTTTGAAATTTATGTCAAATTTGATATTTGTCATGAACATTAATGTTCATGTTTGTGATTGATTTCAAAGTTGATTTTAGTAATAAATTGATGCCAATTTTGATGTTTGAAACTGACATTGGATTCACAAATAAAAGCTGCTGGATTGTATTAAACAAACCTATGCAGATTTGGTGTTGGAATCGACGTCGTTTATAAAAGCATCTATATATCTGAATTCTGTGACGTTCTCAATTTCCTCATTGTCTATCTTAATTTTTTCTTTAGTGTCATTTGTTCTTGAGAATTTCATCACCTTTGTCTTCTTAACATTTATCTTCATTCCATATTTTGTTCCAGCTTGATTTATTTTATCAACAATTGTCTGTAGTTGCGCTTCTGATTCTGCTATTACGACTTTATCGTCCGCATAGCTTATTTCTGATATTCTTTTTTACCGTTGATCTTCAAGCCCATCTTTTCGATTTTTGCCTCCCGCATTATCTCTTCAGTGTATTGATGCTGAAAACTATTGGAGATAGTGGGCATTCTTGTCCCTCTCTGTATACTGCTCTTCGAAGTCGAATATCTTGCGCCGGTCTTGATATTTGCGCGCTGGTTCCAGTATAAAGCCTTTATCATCTGAAGATCTTTATCATTGATATTGTATTTTTTCATAACTTTGATTAGCTTTTCATGATTTACTCGATCAAAAGCTTTTTCATAATCGATGGAACATGCGGCGACTTCTTTATTCGCGTTTAGAGCTCGTTATATTACTTACTATTTTCAGGAACGCAATTGCATCTGTGGTTCCTTTCTTTGCCACAAAACCGTACTGTGTCTCGCGTAGATTACCATCCAGAATTTCAATTCTAGTGTTTATTATTGCCAGCAGGAGTTTCAGTGTGTGACTCATCAGTGCGATGGTTCTATATTCAGAGCTTACTTGAGAACAGCTTTTCTTTGGGATTGGTAGATATAAAAAGTTTACTGCTTCGAAATCTTCTGATGGTTCGCCTTCTTCGTATATTTTGTTGATAATTTTCAGTAATTATTTCTCAAATTCTGGCGTGACGTGCTTTATTATGTCTACTGATAACTGGTCTTCACCTGTGGCTTTATGGCTTCTACTTTTCTTGATCGCGTTTCTCAACTCCCACATTTCTATTCTTGGGGCAGCTTCTTTTGCTGTGCAGTCTGCTTGGGAGGGCCTTGTGGAGTCTTCGTATAATTATTTCACATATCCTAGCCAGACTTCTTCAGTTTCTTGCTCGTTCATCTCCCTGGTAAACTTGGCATTTTGTAGGTGCAGTGTGGGCCACTTTTGCTACCGGGCGTTATTTTGTTCATTCTCTTCATATTTTGTTGTTCCAAATTTTAACCCTTTTTATCCCCTCACAAGTGCCGAAATTTTGTATATGAGTCGAATTAATACCAGAAATGAACTCAGTGACTGCTGAAACCTTCTGTTTGGCATGTTTATGTCATTTTCTAGGTTCGTAAATTTTTACCTCTTCCTCGTCCTTTCCGTGCAGCTCCTCGCTCTTCCCTAGAGAAGTTAATCATTGTTTATATCAATCTGCTCGTTATCTCACAATTCACGAGCCACTTGGAAAGTGAGAAGTATCGATAATCTTCTCCCTAAGTGAGTGAATGATTCTCAAGAAAGTTTTCAATGTTCTATGAGTTGTCAATTTAGAAAAAGACGATGACGGAAGTGCTTGTAAGTCAGCGGCGGCGCGGCCAATGTCGCCTAGAACGAACTGGAATTTCATGTATAGTTTTTCGAGTTCTTCGACATAGCGAGGACCAGCACGGTCAGAAATGATCGAATCCGCTTCTTCTCGCCGTAGAGTAACGTGGTCTTTGCCGGTAACCTACAATTAGGCGAAGTAGTGGCCTTGCATCGCATTCTGAACCAGCACCACGTAATAACCACCTTTCTTTCACAACACACATAGAACTTTGATTACAATTCTCTTCTACTCGTCTCCCGCTCATTATATTCTATTACAATTCCTTTTTTTTTCTCTCTTTCTCCTTCTGTTCTGAATCTTATATTACTCTATACCGGATGATACTAATTTCAAGCAACATTTTTTTTTGTGATTATTGCGAATCATTTCTTTTATGATTATCGTCGGCATGTGAAAAATCGTCTTCAATGATTACTCGTATTATCCGACTTTAATGTTCATTGTTCCCGGTATGCTTTTTTGGCGATAGTTTTATATCAGTGTACAGCCATCACGCTACAGCCTCAGCTGTCTGCCGTGCACATCATTTTGAAATTTATTTTTCAGGTTTATTGTCGAAGCGTTTTGTTATAACGTTTACGAAATTCATATTTTCTTCCACATTGAAGATTTTTTTCTTTTTTGTTGTACGTACGAATTTATGAATTTGTTCCGCCCCGTATATGTGCGAGTCAAACATGAGACTGTTCAATCGATTATGTCCGCGCGATTGTATGCGCGAATTAAACTAGATACATATACGATTCGCTTGAAATTATGTGAAAATTCAGCCCGTCAATGGAATTTCATGCAGCCAGCGCGACAGAGGCGAGACTTGGGAGAATTGAAAATGGAATTGCGCCGTATAGCCGAAATATCGGTGGACCTTCGGTTGGTTGTCCACTGATTACATGTTCCTCCTCTAAGAAAACTGACATGTTCCAATAATTTGAGAATATTCTGGAGGAGTCGACGTCAGATATGCTACCGTAAACGTGGTTCAAATTATGTAGAAAAAATTGAAAATAATTGTCCGTCTTTCGGCGCCTGATTGGCATCATCAATTTGCAATGGAAACTCGTTCTCGTGCTTACGAATCAGGAAAGCGAAAAAACAAATTGAAACCAGCTTCAGCTGCTCGATCTCATTTCGGGTTCGATTCGTCAACAGCAACTTTGTTGCTCGGGCTGTGCGAGTTTTTTGTCGTCTAATTGAAGACGTCCCATCAATTACGGCAAGCCTGGTTCAAAATGATCAAGAACACCGATAACGATCTCCATGTCGCGTAAGTTGACCATGTGAAGAAAATTTGAAAATGAGAACAATATTTTATTTGTCAGTGTTCGGCTCCTAGCATGGTTAAGTATCTTACGTTTGAATCCATTCTTACCAGCGAGGTAGGCAAACCTGATCATCGTTTTCAAAGATTCCAGTTTCCGTTTTTCTCTTTATTTTCAATAATCGACTAGAATCGTACTGTCACCAAAGATGGGCAGATTTCGATAAATATAAGCTCGAGTCCAATTCTGTTTGAACAAAAAGCTTAATTTCGAGTCACAATTCCAAAAAAGTGCAGATGAATCGATTCCAACTCCGGTTTCTCTGTTAACAGTGCACCGAATGAAAATGCAGAAACAGAGAACATGACTCTTCGGCCTGACCATCCAACATTACAGAGGCGCCTTGTCCTTCAAGTATCCAGATGGGCAGATCGCGAAGTGACTCCAGCAGCTGCAGGAGTATTCCGGCGAGATCCTGTTCTGGAAAGGTAAAAGCCGTGGAAATGCAGATGAAGACGAACGTAGCAGGCTACCGATTTACTCAACGTTTGGAGAAGAAAGAACTCATGTCGATCAAGCGAGTATCTCTGTCTTCTGGTATTGCACTGAAGAAAGATCAGCTGGGGGATAAAGATGTTGGTCGAATTTTGCGAGCAAAGCAAGCAAATGAAAGGCCGTCATGGCAGGAAATCTCGGACCAGTCACGAAAGCTAAAGGTGCTATGGGTTCAGTGGGACTTGCTATACCTTAGTGGTGATCTTCTTAAACGCAGGGAGTTTGAAGATGGCACAACAACGCGAATGCAAACCATTGCTCACCGAAAAAGTTCCAAAAATACTGCGGAGCGTACATGATCAAGTGTCTGGAGGATTTCTAGGCACCACAAAAATTTGCGAAGATTCGGCAACGTTTCTACTAGCCGACGTACAAGAAAGGTGTGAAAGACTGATGTCGCCGCTGCACCATCTGTGCTGCTGTGAAGGGGCTACGATCTCGATTTTGTAGTAATATGTAGAAGCACAACGTTGGATATCCGTTTGAACGAGTCACGTTGAATATTGCAGGTCTATTCCTTCTGTCAGACGCTGGAAACTGGTACCTACTGTGTGTAAGCGATTGCTTCAGTAAATGACCTTGAGCGTATCCGGATACTAATACAGGTAGCGGAGGTAATAACCAGGACGCTGACGGAGAATCAGATCTCCCGTTATAGTGCTCCATTAGAGCTGTACTGAGACCAGGAGAGAAACTTCGAATCCATTGTTCGAAGAAGTATGTCAGTTTTTGGGGATTCAGAAGATGAGAACTACTCTGCTGCATCCACAATCAGATGGCAGAGTTGAGCGATTCAACCAAAGTCGTTGCGAAGCACCAACGAGACTGGGACGAGCACATACCATTTGTTTTTGTTGACCTACAGATCAGCCATCCATGAGACTACGCAGCATACTCTCGTAAAATTTGCCATTGCTGGAAGTCAAGTATTTGAAAGCACCAGGCCATTTTCTATTTATTAGCCAACAAAGTGATAGAAATTATTATTTTTTAGGGAAAGACTTTGGCGGTTCTGAAATACCGCTCGTCTATCATAAGCATGATGAAGTTCGTGTGTGAGCTATCGAAAAATGACATTTTTTCTACCTTCTTATGGAGGACAAGGACTCCCTTGGGAATTCTGAGAGGGGTTGAGTTACCTTGAAATTAAGGAGAATAAATTTGGCAGTCTTGACGTAGTAGCTTGGGAATCGAACGGTGAAGGGGCAGTAACGTATCCTGATACAGAGTCGTAGCAACGGTGGGGGGGGCACCGGAGGTGGAGGGAGTGATTGCACTCCAGCGTAGTCATTTGAAAAGCGGGACTTGGCAAATTTTTGTAGTCGGTTAGTAAAATTGTGAAAGAAAAAGTTTTTAAAGGTTTTAATCGACATTTTTATATTTCGTCGGCATTTCTACCGTCTACATCTCCCTCTCTTCCCCAACAAAAAAAAAACTTATTAGTTATAGCCGTGCTCTGATATCACCTTCCACGGTGCTTAGTGCTTGACGTGATGTTTTTTTTGATAATAAGTATTTATAGTATTTCTCGATGGTTGATTGGTGTCGTACCCGCCTCGCATTTTTGCAACTCGGGTTCCTAGGGTTAGAAGGCGGGTGAAAAGATTTCGTTCCTTCAACATCTTAGGCGAAACACTGTGTCCGCAGTGCCAGTTGAAGTGAATAGATAGTAGGCGTGGCTGCCCCCCGCCAATGCTTAGAAACATGTCATCATACTCGCAGAACACGTTACCACCAGTTTCTGAAAGATTGACGCTGTGTTGTACCATGCTTGTGACGCCAAAAGACTTGGAAAATTGAAACAAAGCTGAGTCAGCTTTTTTGAAAAGCTGGGGAAATTCATTTCCGAGAAATGTTCAAGAGCTGTTGAAAAAGCCCTGAGAAATTTCAACTCAGTGGTCCGATCGTTATTTGTTTTAATTTTTATCGATGTGGTCGATCAGCTCTTGTGGCACTTTGGTTTAAAACCATTAAGTACATTAGGGTACAGTGGTGTTGGAAGTTTTTTATGGAGGTAGGTACCAAAATTTGAGACGACAGTCAAAAGAAAAGGTATTGTTTCTGAAAGATGAGTTTGCCACGCTACAATCCTCGGAAATATCGTAGGTGAAATTTCTCAACGCGTCTTTTCATTACCTTCTTTCAATGTTTATCCCACATTTTTGAAAGAATGGAGGGGGGGGGGGTATTATAGTGTACCCGTGTACTCGCTGTTCCAGCGCCACTATGTTAGTTCTTCCAGTTTATGTTTACATTGTCAATGTCTCGAACCACTGGAGAATTTCGTACAAATGAAGAGCAGGGGAGATAGCGTATGTTCGAAAATAAAATGACTCGGAAGACCTAAACTTGGAAAATGAATGTTTTGTTGTTTTGCAAATATGCACCCTTCCATTAACATTTGTAATATTCTGTGCTGCGACTATTCCTGTCGTCTTGTAGCTCATGGTTGATGAGCTGTTTGAGCTGTTATCTGGACGTTCTCATTCTCATTTGTCACATTAATTTTTGTTTCGCAGGGTGGGTGGTAACTACGAGAAATCAGCACAAATTTTCAACGTATAATGCTGGAATTTTGAAGTATCTTTTCGGTCACGAAAAAGAATGTAGGAGGATGCGAAGTTGATGCGAATAACGTGGCAAAATAGGAGACAGTGTGAAGAATACTTTTCTTCATTCCTGCGTAAATGTAGAGGGGTCGTTCGTGTTATCTTAAACCACCCTGTATTTGATCTCTGTGACACAGCTGAGTTCACTAATCAATTCAACTACATTATATTCCTAATATGTTATCTTTAAATAATTTTCTCAGTTTTCACAGTTTACCTGTGAGAATTAGGAATTAAGATCGACACTACAGCGAAAAACATCCAACAAACGTCGCAAACTACATTCAAGGACTGACGTAAATAAAGTTAGTCCAACTTTTAAGTCAAACCAATCATGTTCGTCCGGAAAACTAGAGAAAACAAATCTATTTGTTTTTGTTGATTTTGCGGAACGAATGTGATTTGGTTCGACTCAAGTGAGATGAGCGTGTATCTGTTTTCGAATGTCGTGTGTTGTATTTGTTGAATTGAGTTTCCTGTAGTATACGACTTTATTCTTCCATCTTGAATGCCGGTACAGCAAAAGGCAGCGGAGCCATGAAAATGACAGAATCCACCTGACCCACCACGAAAGTCCATACGACCGCACGCCTCTTCGAAGGCACAACCACAAATTAACGAGAAGCCGGACTAAAAATTTGAATACCTGATTCAGAGCCTACAGGGATCGCAACTAAGTCCAGTCGTATTAATTCCTTCCACAAAGCCACGTTTCGACTTCGCCATCCCATGATAAACGTATCATTTGCAATCTGTTAACGCGTATTTAGACCTGGGTAAATTCGAGTCATAAATTAAGATAATTCCTCTCTTCGTCTTCGTGTATACAAATGTAAAACCGATTTCGCTAGAAGTGATTGTTTAGAGGTTTTCTCTTCTTCGTGTTCTTCGAAATGGTAGATCCTGAACTATACACTACCAATTATACCTAGCCCTGCGTGAATACTTTAACTCGCTACATGTACAATTTACGAATTCAAAAGAGATGAAAAAAATGGATTTTACCTCTTTAAATTACATAACCATTGATTAAAAAAGGAATACACTTTTAATGGATACTAATTATAAAGAAGCCAAAACAATAAAGCGTGTGTATTGGCGAAACAAATGTAAGTATGTAAATAGCTTGTTGAGGGTAGAAATTATTATTAAAGAATGTAACGCATACCTACTTCAGTCATTAAAAAAAAACAAAAAAACATTGACTGCTGCTCTAGATTCTGAAGGTCGGCGTTCCAAGTCAGCCAGATGAATTGTGTGTCTAGTACACGTAGGAGTCTATGGGAGGATGAAAGCCACATTCCGAACTAGCCTGTTGTGTTGATATGTCTCAGTTTTATTGCGCTGCAACCCCCGAAGGGTTGGGGGCCTTTCCACTTCGAACTGCTACAAATTGGCAATTCGAATAAGGTATACTTCGTACTCGGCTCTTGGAATAGGTATAGGGGATTGAAGTACATGTGGAAGTTACAACATGGCCGCTGTGTACGATTTCCCAATTATCGAGATGTGAACTCGAAGCTCACGAAGTTTCTCGATCATAATTTGAAAGGAAGAAGTACTATCGTTGCTTGGTAAGATCTCATTCCATGTTATATTTTGTCCCGTATTTTCTTTGTGGATACGGCGGTGGGTAGGTCGAAAAATATCCGCTTCTAAATGGGCAGCCGCATTAATGACAAATAGACCGGACAGGGAGTCCGGTTGGTACTACTTTTCGGTCTGAGAAAGAATAAAGTGGAATTGTGGTCTGAGATTAAGTTCAGCCTCTCTCTCGCTCTTTTGGTTTTGGCGGTTCTATGTGATTGTTGGGTGATTATAGTGGCTGCAACGACGGTATAATTATTATGTGTTTTATGTTTTATACTTATTTCTTCTTCATTCGACTGTGCCCGTCTGCATGGGCCTTCGTGCGATGGCTGCATGAACTCAAATGATGGATCAGATTTTGGTTGACGCCTAAATGACGTGGCGTTGTAATGTGGTTCTTAGAACCTGCACTCGTCATCCCAGACAGATCTCTGTTCTGTGGATACCCAGTAACTACGTGCATGTGATGAATATTTGTATAATGTGCAGCCGTTTTACCTACAGCTCTTGGTGGTATCGGTAACTGGAACATTAGTGCAAGCTATAACCGCAAGTTCAAATGGGGAAAAAAAGAAGAAAAAAAGTAGTTAATTTCGATTTTGGAGATTCCAAGGGTACAGCAATAATTTGTTCTTTCCATACTATTGCATAACCATCATGTGTGCGGAACAGGGATGTGAAAGAAGCTGGAAGCAGAAGCCGGAAGCCGGAAGTTTTTATGTATCCTGACTCAAATCGAGAAGCCGGTAGCCGGAAGCCAATTCCAGTTGGAAGCCAGAAGCTGGAAGAGAAGTCTTTTGTTTATCGGCTTCTTTTTGGCTTCCAAATTCCAATTCAGAGTCAGCATTTGGCCTAATTTGTCAGTCATTGTTTATAAGAAAAGAGCTCTTAAACTCGTTGCTTCAAAGTCTAAATATATTATTTCATTTGAACTTGTTTTGTGCTTCTTATTATTTTGGAAGAGGGGGAGGGGGGCTTAAAAGATGCTAGAGGTGAAATAAAGTAAAATTTCGGGAGCTAGAAGTCGGAAGCTGGAAGTTTTTTGAAATAACAGAAGCCAGAAGCCGGAAGTTTTTAAATTACAAAATTGAAAGAAGTCAGAAGCTGGAAGCTTTTTAAAATTATGGAAGCCAGAAGCCGGAAGAGAAGTTTTTTCAATAAGCTTCTCATCCCTGGTGCGGAAGAACGTCCTAATTGGAAGTCACTGAAAACTTCATTTTCACTCAGGAAATGTTATCGATTTACTCCTTCATTTCTCTTCTAAATCATCTTTTATGACGACTCTTTAGTCAATAACCGTGTATGGTATTCATTTCAGTGGGTTACTGAATGCTATTCGTACACGACTGTTGGTCTTGAAGTATCGTGTATTATATACGTATATTGTACTACCCATATTAAGATGGTACCCACCATCAGAAACTGTGTGAACTTCTCTCATGTATGGAAATTGAGGTGTGAATGAATACTTGTTGATTGATTCTCATCATAACTGCGTCACTCAATCAATCACTCTTTATTATATAATATCATCAATAATTTTACATTGTATTTACTTAACTAGTTGGCCCTTAGTATTGAGTATAGGCCTCCCTCAATCTGACCCATTCAAGCTGGTCTTATGCTACTCTATGATACAATTTATTTTTCTACTTTCTTCCGATTTCTTCCCACCACCTTGAATTCTGTTTTCCCTTTTTCCTCTTTTCGTATGTTATCTACTTCCTTACTTTTCGTGCCCGTCTTTTGCAGCCCATTCTTGCCGCATGTTAGCCCAATCCCTCTTCAACCTTTTCACTATTTCCAAAATGTTTATTCTTGCTTCCAGATCTGTATACATGTCTTCTATTACCTCTCTATATTCCCCGAGTACACCCTGTTTTTCCAAAAGGCTTTTAGCATAAAGCAATAATTTAGCGAATCGAATGATTTTGTGTAGTCTATGAATGATAATAGGTAGCTCTATTTGATATTCATTGCATTTTTCTATTAATAAGTAGCTGATTTCGATTTGGAAGAGTCCAGGGGTACAGCAGTAATTGGTCTTTTCCATGCCGAAGTATAAGCATCATACGTGGGGTAGAACTCCCGAATTGTAGGTCTGAGAGCTTAATTTTCACTCAAACAGGAAATGTTACCAGTTCACGTTTTCATTTTCCCTCCAAGCCATTTTTTTGAGTCAGCACTATGGTCAATATTGCTGACTATGTTATAGTGTTCATTTCAGTGGGTTACTGAGTGCTACTCGCACATGTTTGTTGGTCTTGACGTATCGTGTAGTATGTACATTGCACTACCCGTATTAAGATGGTGCTCATCACTGAAAACTTTATGAATTTCACTGATGTGTGGAAATTGAGGTGTGAATGAATGTTTGTTGATAGGTTTTCACCATATCTGCCACTGCTGCAAGTGTATCATTTATAAATGTCGATCAATAATGCATAACAGTGAGCACGTAATGCTGTGTCCAATTACCGCGTCATCTGGCTGGTTGAGTGGTTTCAAAGTGGACGCGCGAAGATGAGGAGATCACTCAATGAACATATCTACATGGCTATACTCGTAAAATACGCGAAGATGGCGACTTAGATAAACTCCTAAACTGTGCCAAAGTCAGCGCGCTAATTGATTTCCAAGAAGGTCGGTTTCAGCTTGAATGGTTTATTAACTGCTGCGAAATTAAGTAGATATAAATCTGATCGGTTCATCATTTCCTGTGTGACCTGAACATTTTACTGGCTGTTGATAGGCTATTCCTAGATATAGGTGTTCAACGTTATATCGCATGAGAAAAACTAGTCACGATTCTGGTCCGACTTACCGCGGCTGAGTATTACATTGTGCAGGGCCGAGTCACCTACTGCATACACGAAACCGATTTGAATTGTCGACAAGAACTTATTGAGCAGTCTGTGTAAATTAAAATTCGAAGATGAGGATGCCGGCCCATTTGGATTGTATAAATTAGATTCAAAGCAAATCGGTTTCTTAGCTTCGGACTACCTACTAATCAAACTTCCGGAAGTTTGATTTAGAGTATCGGCGTCTATGTATGCAGTTTTGAATGGTTCTACACTTTTATTTATTTTCCAGATAACAGGCCATCAAATATGCCTTCGTTTTTGACATCTGATACCAAGTCTAGTTCAAATATTTGGAACCTCTCGTCCGACAATGTTCGTGTTCGTTGAGAGGCTTGTCTGCCCAGAAGCAAGCGCCTGCTACAGGGGGCTTACCTTTCGGGTTCACCACTTATCCAATTTTCTATAATTGAATGTCATTGAAATTGGAGGTACGACAAGTTGTGGGGGTGATTTATCTGAAAAGTATACGTATAATAAAACTGTCTCTAGCCAGATGCTTATTCATCAGAATTTCATCCCAGGAAAAGTCTGCAGTGCAGTTAGATTCGCAGACAAGCTGCAGTGTCGAAGCGTCTTTACTTAGTCAACGGATAACAATTAGTAGACAATTTTGAACAATAGCTGTAATAGGCAGGGAGCGGAATTTCATGCGATTTTGGGTGGTGAAATATGCAATACTTAGCGCTAAAAATGAGCAAAATATGCGCTAAAAACAGAAAAAGTATGTCCTAACAGTATGGGTGTCATTGATTTAATAGAGCGTGACGTAATCTACTTACTTTTGGCATGTAAATGTTAATTTTCGATAAATTTGCGTTAAAAAGGAAAAATTGAATGATTGTTTAAATCAAGGAAATAAATATTTTCCTGTAGCTTTTTTTTTTTTTTTTTTTTTTTTTTTTTTTTTTTTTTTTTAAATCAAATTTGTCGAAAATTTGAGAAAAAACGTGTTTCTGTGTTTCTTTGTAACAAATATTGCAAATAATCGAAATATGCTCTGACAATCGGACATTTGACGAAATATGCGTTTTAAAAACAGCGAAAATAAGTATGTAAAAATATGCGTGTTCATAGGCAACATATGCAAAATAAAATAGGGCGGCTAATTTTTCTCAGAATGGCCTAAAACGTAAGAGTATGCTTCATATACCGCTTCTTTATCAAAACTGGCGTACATATAATTTCATAAAATTCCGCTCCGTGGTAATAAATCTACAACTGACGTCTGCGGTTACAGATTAAAAACCGTCAACTTTGTCGAGAATTTCAAGAAAATTTCGAGAATCAGCAGTCTGTTATGGTTCTTTAGCAGCACTGGGAAGTTTGCCATTTTTGAGCTTTTGGTCGTGCTTATTAGGGTTGAGTGGCAGCATTTGACTAAATGGGCTGTTTGGTAGCTTAGGACGATGTATTCTATCGACTTGTCAGTTTGTTTTGAGTTATTAGCTTTAACAGTTTGTCAGAACTGAGTTATTCATTATTTTCGGTTTTATGTAGGCTCGTAGCTTCACGGAGGGGGGGGGGGCATCAGGACTGTAGCCAAGAGGATAGTGACGCGCTCTACCCCAGTAATTTCAAATATTAAGAGTTTGTAAATTGAGCAGATGCAGCCAGTAAAATTAAAAATATTACATGATTCTTCTTGTTCGCTCAACAGTTTTAAAATTTTAGCTTTTAGTTGGTGGTGTGGGGGGGGGGGGAAATGAAAAATAAATAAAATAAAATTTCTCTAGAGTCTGTAAGTTTAGCGGCTGCAGTTTCTTCTCTCTTTATCTGTTTAATTGTTCTGAACGGCTCTACGAAACTTCAGTTTTCAGTTGGAAAAATATTAACTTTTACCGTCTTCACAAGAGTTACTTCGGCCTGGCCTCGGGGAGGACTGCCCCTGGAAAATTATTTTACTACGTATTTTCCAAAATTGGGCTCAAAAACTGAAGTGATGAATTTGCTCATTGATTGAAATTTGTTGGTAGAAGTTGTTGTATTGCTCCAAGTTGTCCCCTTCCTTTGGTATCGCTGCGGAGGGTGGTGTCCCAGTTTTGTTTCTAAAAGTCGGTTCAGAAATGAACGTCAATTTACTTATTAATTGAAATTTGGTAGTAGAAGTTGTTGTATAGTTGCAAGTTTCCTCTCTCCCTTGGTCACTCAGCAGAGGGCTGTGTCTCAATTTTGAACTGCTTGTTGAGTTTTAGGTATTCTTACATTTTGCACGTTTGTTCTTTTGAGGCAATTCCACGGCTTAAGTTGTTAGCTCATTTTTGGTGCGTCATGGAATTTCTTTTTCGCTTTTGGGTTATTTTCCAGGTTCAGTCACTTTTTTAGTCGTTTTTGATCGGCTTCAATCTGGTTATGTTTCATATAGAATGCAAATTGTTTTTCATTCTGATTGATTATAGAAGCAATTACTTTCTCCAGTTTGGGATTGTCATGGTAAGAGGTAGTCCATTCTGCAAGGTTCGGTTTGATTATCCTAATTTGCTGGGGGTCCATTCATCCATTGATGCTGAAGAATATGGTGAATTCGTCGCTCAGGTTTATGCTGGAGGAGTCCAGAGGGGATAAGCCTTCCATTTCTGAAGGAGTAATGTAATACTGGTGTAAGAGAGTTTCACACACTACTCCGAGGGATGTTGGACTGTTTGTAGGTGGGTGAGTGAGTCTGTACGCATAAATGTGGTTTGGTATCCGTAAAACTCTTATGTAGCAGGACAAGGTGTCTACCGGTTTGGAAAATTTGGAAAAAGTCAGGAATTTGAAAAGTAAATCAGGAAGTTTGTAAATAGTCAGGAAATTCAACAATATTTTTAAGAAGTTTGGAAAAAAACAAAGAATGAAATCACGGGAATTTTTTTTCGTCGTTTAATTTTACTTCAGCACTCTATATGTATATCTGTGAACATCTTCCTAATGCTTTCACCCAAAAATCAACTTCAAATTTCAGTTCATTTTAACCATAGCGTCTAGTAGTATAAACATAAATATATACTGTCTATACTGTAAAGGTTTAGAGAAGAGAAAGAAAAGTTTGGAAAAAGTCAGGAATTTATATTTTTCCATTCTTGTAAACATTTTGTAGGAGAGTATGTGAGTATTTTGGTGGTGCGCCAGAGAAGTTACATATGTTTCTGCCTGGAAGCTGATGATTTGGCTGGTTCTTTTAGGGCTCTTGTACATATGCGTAAAGCCTGGTTTTGGATGGTGTCCAGTTTCTGTAATGTTCCATGGCTAGCTGAATAATAGGCATCTGTGCCATTGTCCAAAATTGGACGTATATGACTCTTGTAAAGGCGGATGAGACTTTTCCTGTCGGCTCCCCAAGAGAGTCAGTCTGCTTCGGCAGTTCTTCTTGAAATCAGTAATATGGCGGTTTCAGTTAAGTTTGGAGTCCAATGTTAGTCCCAGAAATTTAGCAGTTGTAGAATTCGGAAGGTAGTCTCCATTATAGTTTTATTTGCGTTTTCGGGTAAATCTAACCACCGTAGTTTTTGAGGAAGAAAAGCGTAGACCTCTGGCTTCACTCCAAGTTACCAACTTATTCACTATCATTTGGAGTTGATGTTCCATTTCTTTGGTGGTTTTTTTTTTCGAAACTCCGGGGAAAGCGTTAAAAATTATAAAAGAATTGTATAAAAATAATAACGGACGGGTTCGTCGTGATAAAGCGAGGAAAAACTTCAAAATTGAAAGAGGCGTTAAACAGGGGGACCCACTTGCATCAAATGTATTCAACTGCCTGCTGGAGGATGTATTTCAAATCTTAGAATAGGAAAAAAGAGGAATAAAAATAAATGGAGAATATCTCAGTAATCTGTGATCTGCTGACGATGTGGTTTTGGTTTCCCAATGCGGCAAGGAGGTACAAGAGATAACAGACGAGTTAATGCTAGAATGCAATAAAGTAAGGCTATCAATTAACGCAAAATATAGCCAGGATATCATGATAGGTGAAAACAAAATACAAAAAAAAAAGCCACGTTCCTCGAAACTTTCACTTATTTTTGCGATTATCTCGGTGAATATGCGTTCTACAGAAAAGTTGTATCGGATCTTTTTTATAAAAAATTTAACAAGGAACATTTTAGGTTATATGCATTTTGGTCCTGAATTTGATGAGTTCCGGGATATTCGCGGTTTTTTGTGAAACCTCAGTATTACACATAACTTAAAGGGCAAAGCAGCACGGGTTAATGAGTTCAGATTAAGCTCAAGTTTTTTATGGCGAGTTTTCAGGTCCATTGGAACAAATTTCAATGCGACCTTAATCAATTGCGAAAACTTGTAAAATAAGGGACACCCTAGTGCGTACTTATTGGAAGATTTACCCGAAGTGCCTCTCAGTGTACTCATCTTACAGCTGATAGTATCGCTTCATTCTTTGCGTTTTCATCTCATTATGTTTTGAGAATCGCCACAATCCCAGGACGGGTCACTGAACATTTCTAATTTCGGTCTGCGTAATCGCATCTTATTCAGTTGAGCTGTATCCAGTCGTAAGACGAATCGGAATCCTTTAAAGCCAGTGCAGGAGCATCTTTCTTTTCGAAGATATCTGAGTTGCCACATTTAAACTGTTTTCACCTTCGTAGCAGCCCTATGATGTACTTCATGTCCAACTAACATAAGTCACGGAAAATTGGCGATTCGATACCAAACCGTTGTTCAATTTCAACTGCTGCTCCATTTCAGGTACAGTGTCGGCAGACAAACTCTTGTCCTCCACCCGTCGTCTGATCTGTACCCATGTTTTCATTCCGCAGTACCATCCTCTCCTCCATCACCTGCATCTCATCTTAATTTATCTTATTCTTAACCGAGCAGAATCGCTGAACCGCGCGAGAGTTCCACAATCGAAGAAACGTTCCCTTAACAAGCTAATTTAGGCGACGGTGGGCAAGGCTAAAAATTAAGAACATTATCGTCTCGAACGAATTCATTTACGCCTCATTTGTTAGACACAGCAATCACCAGGAATTCAACCAACCACACTAATCTTCATCGGCTCGAATTAGCGTTTAAAATGCGTATACAGTTCGTATGTCTATCTATATTCAAATGGGGAAAAGAAGAAGAGCTCTAATGGTCTCTCTCAGACGTGGAATCGTTTCCGACTAAGTTGACAACAAACGGAAAATAAAATACGGAGGAAAAGGATGAAAAAAACAAACGAATTCAAAAAAAGAAACGTATTATACGAGATAGTCGCACGGAAAATATAATTTGAACTCTACACGTCGGTCATTTCCATTCAGTGAAATCCTAATCCAAAAAAAAAAAAAAAAAGTGAAGAAAGAAGGCTCAAATTAATTGCTACATTAGAATTCTGGTTTATTTTAAAACACATTATCCGAGCCGTTCGCGTACAAGATGCGGTGGTGATAGATTGGGTTAAAATTCATGTACGTTTGAGTATACTCATTAATAATATTACGGACTCGTCTCGTTATCCAAAATGGTTTAAAGTAGTTACGGTATAGAAGAGTTAAAATACCTACATTTAAAAAATATATATTAAAAAATACATTCGAAGCTACGTTAACACTATCGCACGTTCGCGTAATGGACTTATTATGTCACCCGGGTTTTTACTTCTTTAAATATATTTTTATCAACTATTTCGTTATTATTCATTTCTTCGTGTCAAAATACCGAATAAGGTCCATTATACTTTATCGATTTTCGCCTTTTTTTCTTCTTCTTCTTTTTTTAAATACGCGTACGAGTGCGCACTGCGCCATCCTACGACCAGAAAAAATTAATGAGGAATCATCAAAAACCGAACCCTGTACATCCGAGCACTGGAATTTAAATGGAAAAATTTGTTCAAACTGTAATGTAAATTTTTCTTCAATATCACGTTTATTTCGCCAATCGGATCAATTATGTCAAAATGGCAGGTTAAACTGATTTTAATTACTCAACGTAAATCGAGTATGCCGAACAACGGTCTACCCCACCCCCTCAGTCATAATGTAGCCTCACCCATTGCATTTTATCTCCCGAGTATTTCATCTATTGTAATGACGTTACACAAAGGAAGCTGAACTTTTTTTCCTTCTCTTTTCCGTTACATAAGAGTCGGAAATTATCGATTAATAATTAATTCGTCGGGTCTTTATACGAACAATGCGCCAGCACGTCGATCGAGCCTCATACGCCACCTATAACGATTGATGGAAACGTTGATTAATATTACACGCCGCGCTCGTTCCTATTTTCAAATATAGAAAGCTGCGGAAGATAATAGATAATAATGTATCTGGATTTTTTAAAAAGTTTTTTGTATCGCAGCGACGTGTCAGAGGTCAATCCTATGCAGGTATACTTCCAGAATGTATGCACGGAATGTCATGAAAGCCCCAGCTACGCATTGTCGCCTAAATCGTTTACCCCTTTGACCTCAGCATTTCGGATCTCGATCATTAATTACGTCGAGCTTCGTGCAATCGCGAACGATGAGTTTGAAAATTGAGCCAGAATTTAACATTCAGACGATCGCCAGCAAGTTCGAGGAAAATGAAGGCAAAATTGGCGCCTTCTCAAGGAGGAAAATTACGTAAATTCGGAAAGCCTATACAGGGTAAAACATCAAACTCGGGAAACTGGTCAGAAATGAAGAACGTAATGCAAGACGGTGATCCAAGAGGTGGTAAAAGAGACAAATACAGCCCGGAAAAAGACAACCTGACTCCCAGGAAACAATCGATCTTGTAGAGGAACGCTGACACTTGAAGATCCTGGGACAACAGAAAACCAAGGCATATCGACGCTTATCGGCATTGATTCAAAGAGGATCCAGAAGGGATATGACGTCTGGAGCAACACAAACAACAGAACGAGACGGCATTTATGTTCCGAGAGTCCTCTGAATACTATGAACAGAGAAAAGAACCAACGCGTCGAGACTCAATGAACTGGCCGTGAGGGACCGACTATATCGTCCACCTGCTACCGCCGGATACTCCAGTTGTTCTGGCTGATCGCGAGAAGACCCGGTGACAATCTGGAGAGGCTGGTGGTGCAGGGAAAGCTCGAGGGAAAACGTTCGAGGGGGAGATTCCCGAAGAGATGGACCGATCAGATGGAAGAGTGAACGAGGCTACCGATACATCAGCTCACTAGACAGGTGGGTGGTGGACAGAGAGGCCTGGAGAGAAATGGTGGACGCAGTTAGGGACGGGTCACCAACACTCAGACATGAATGAAGGACTGATACTGATGATACAAATCTCACAAAATCTGAATTTTTATGATTTTCTACCATAAGGTCCCTGTCCCCGCAACGCATCACAAACATTAAAACAGAACATAGATCTTATAGATCACATCTTTCAATACAAACCTGTCTTTGGTTCAAGTCTCCATCATTCTGCGCCAGAGAGCAGCACTCGTTTGAAGACATGCAGCCACAGAGCATCTTCGTCCCCTGATCATCTATTGACGGTGACTATCTAGTTCGCAAGAAAAGTACATACATGAACCTAAACGAACTCAAAATGCACAATCGTTCACTATTCCAGGGTATAAAAACTCTCCTTCAAAAATTGTAGGAAGTAGCTATTTACTGGCTGTTGCCTCTCTGCATAATGGTTCCCAAGAATTCACCTGCGTTTCTGTTTGCTTTCCCGTGTGTTTCTCATTTCAATTCATTTGTAGTATTGGTCGATTAATCGATTTGTTGAGTGGAATCGATTTTTCTAAATCTACAAAGTAATCGATTCATCGATTTTTTTCCGCCAAAAATCGATTCTCACATTGTACTCTATTAAAAAAATCGAAATTCGTAATAAAATGTGTCAAAGGAATCATAATGTAATGTGGCACAGAAAAGAACCTCAGTGTCCCATTACCATTAAGGCCGTGATCCGCGGATCAAATTTTTCGGATCACGGATCATTTTTCTTCCTTCTTGACATCAATTTGGCGTTGGTATTCCATATTTTTAATAAAATTCACGACGAAATTCAAACATTCGAAAAACACAACAAAGAAAATCGCTGTTTTGACTTTTTTCTATTGAATTCTCCATTTTTGGCATTCCGTATCGATCCGTTGCTCAAATCTGTTCAACATTTCAACCAGGGATGGTTAGCTAGCCGTTTGCTTTTAGCTGTTAACCGTTAGCTGAGCGATTTGGGAGGGTTTTTAGCTAGCTGTTGGCTAGCCAATCAGCGAAATGTAAACAAAAGAACAGCCGTTAGCCGATAAAAACTGAACTTTTATCGGCCAATAGAAACCTGAGAAGCTATCCTAATCCCAGCTAAACCGCAATTATAACGTCAAAAAAGTTGGAAACGTGAAAAGTGAAATTCAGCTATTTCTCAAATGCGAGCTGTCTTTGTTCACAAAAAGCTGCTCGATAGCACGAACCACGATGGACCATGGACATTGGACGATGCACGAACTGGAAACGTAACGTAAAGCTCTACAAGAAGATGAAACAGTGAAAAAGAGCCAAAAAATTATTATTAATCGATTTTTTGGTCGCGAAAAATCGATTTGATTCTGATGTTCAAGAAGTCGATAATCGATTAGTGAAGGTAATCGATTTTGGCCCGTCACTATTCATTTGACGTACAGCTTGTTCTTGCTTCAGGCGGTGTGTAAGTCGACAAGGGCACAAATGAGGGGGGGGGGCACGAAGGGTCAGCTTGCCCTCCACCAAGCCTCTGCCGGAGTTGGGAAAAACCAACAAGTCAAATAGTTTTTTTTTTAAAAATTCGTTGTCCAAATCTGTGGCTGACTCTCCATCCCCGAGATACAACAAAAAATGTAGTTCTATACCTATACTCAGGTTGGACAAGTGGAGAGGGGGGGGTAGACTAGGTCAAAAATTGTATGTGAATCAATTTTGACGATGGATTTTAATTCGTCTTCAAAATTTGTATAATTTTCACCAGGTTCCGCCCCGAAACCACGCTGAAAAATTTTTACCTGAAGAAAATGCCGGATGTGTAGTATAAGGAGAAATTTTCAAAATGTTCGAAAATCTAAAAAGTTGAGATGACCACCTATTCCTACATAGTTTTTCTCCCTGAGTTCAAATTCGTTGTCCAAATCTGGGGCTGACTCTCCATTTCCGGGATACAACTGAAAATGTAGATATACTCAAAGTGGAGAGAATGGGTGGCTAGACTGGTACAAAAATTGAATGTTGATCTATTGTGACGGCGGATTTGAATTCGTCTCGAAAATCGGAATAATTGTCGTCAGAGCCCAGGCCAGAAATGGCTCAGAAAAATTTCTCGCTGAAAAGAATGCCTGATGTGTGTGGAGAAATTTTCAAAATTTTCGAAAATGAGAAGAGTTGAGGTAACCACCTATTCCTACTCGGTTTTTCTCCCTGAGTTCTAATTCGTTGTCCAAATGTGGCGCTGACCCTCCGTTCCCAAGATGCAACCAGAAATGTAATTATATTCAGAGTGGAGAGTGCAGGAGCGTAAATAAGGAGGGGCACGAGGGGGGGGGGGTAGCTTGCCCGCCAAGCCTCCGCCGGAGTTGAGAAATTTTATTGGATGGATCAAAAGTCGGTAAAATTTAACAAGTCAAAAGGTATTTTTTTCTAGCCACGAATTTTGATAGGTACCTACTTGGGAATTCAATGTTGACTTGAGTAAGTTGGGAATTTGACAGTTTTTGCCCCTCCAAAAAAAAAACTCTGCTGCGTCCCTTGGGGAGGGGGTAGACTGGATTAAAAATTGTGTATGCATCAATTTTGATAACGGATTTGTATTCATCTCAAATATATTAATAATTTTCACCAGGTCCCGATCCGGAACCACTCCAAGAATTTTGGCACTGAACAAAGTGTCTGATGTATAGTGGAAAAATTTTCAAAATATTCGAGAATCAAGAGAATTCTTCTACCTGAGTTCAAATTCGTTGTCCAAATTTGGCGCTGGCCCTCCATTTTCCCGAGATGCATACAAAAATGTAGTTCCAATCTGTCTGGGGGGGGGGCTACACTGGGTCGAAAGTTGAGTGCGGATCAATGTTGACGACGGACTCGAATTCGTCCCGAAAAGGTGAATAATTTTCACCAGGTTCCGGTCTGGAAACACTTCGAAACATTTTTCGCCAAAAAAGTGCTTGATTTATAGTCTGGAATAATTTTCGAAATTTTCGAAAATCAAAACAGTTGAGGTAATTACTTGTTCCTACTCAATTCTTTTTCCGTAGTTCAAATTCATTGTCTAAGTCGGGCGATGACCCTCCGTTCCCGAAATACAACCAAAAATGTAGTTATACTGTATGTGTGTGTGTGGGGGGGGGGGCAAAAATTGAGTGTGGATCAATGTAACGACGGATTTGAATTCGTCCCGAAAAGTTGAAAATTTTCTCAGGGTTCCACCCCAGAACTACTTCAAAAAATTTTTTGTCAAAAAAATTGTCTGATGTGAAAATTTCAAAATTTCCGAAAATCAAAAAAGTTGAGATAACGACCTATCCTACATAGTTTTGCTCCCTGAATTCAAATTCGTTGTCCAAATCTGGCGCTGACCCTCCGTTTCCGAGATACAACCGAAAATGTACATATACTTGGGGTGGAGAGTAGGTGGCTAGACTGGGACAAAAATTGAGTGTTGATCAATTGTGATGACGGATTTGAATTCGTCTCGGAAATCTGAATAATTGTCGCCAGAGCTCGGCCTGAAACCGCTCCGAAAAATTTTTCGTCGAAAAAAATGTCTGATGTGTGTGGAGAAATTTTCGAAAATCAAAAAAGTTGAGGTAACTACTTATTCCTCCTCGGGTTTTCTCCCTGAATTTAAATTCGTTGACCAAATCTGGCGCTGACCCTCCGTTCCCGAGATACAACCAAAAATATAATTATATTCAGGGCGGAGAAGGCAGGGGAAAAAATACGGAGGGACATGGGGGGCAGCTTGCCCCAAGCCTCCACCGGAGAGTTGAGAAATTTTAGTTGATGGATCAAACGTTGGGGAAAATCCAACAAGTCAAAAGGTTTCCTTTTTGGCCAAGACAAACGAATTTTTGATACTAGGGAATTTGAACTTGAGTCAATTGGAAATCTGAAATTCCCCTTCCCCCAGAAAAACTCTTCGCTACATTCCTGTAAGTCGATAGGTGGGTAAAATGGGTAAACTGAGATTTCACTTATTGCTACGTGAACGAAGAGTGAAGGCTGTTATGGTGATATATGGACCAACACTGAACACGGTTATATTAGCCAAGATTGCTGTATGTGTATTGATCAGAACTGGTGCATTGTTCAAGAGTGTTGTACGAACCAAGACTACTGCATTGACCAAAACCACCTATGACGAACGCTTCCGTTTTGAATTTTATTTTTGGAGAGTAAGTTCAACCTTTTATTTCCCTAGACGTTTCTGCGTTATTCACGAATCCCTGTTCTTTCGCAAACATTTACTATACCTGAAACTTGTATTGATGATGAACTTAACTGGCATAAGTCAGTGTTGCCAGAAGTGAATATTGAATTCTGCTCTCGAGTATCCCAAATTCTGCTAGATTTTGCTAGATTTGAAGAGAACTTTGCTAGAGTCCGTTCAAAATGAGTTTTCCAACGAGAACTGCGATGTTAAAATGAAATTTTCACCGTTAAAAATCAAAAATTTTGCTATACCTATCTAGCAGTGAAAATGCCGTTTTGGCAACACCGCCATAAGTTCTTGAGAGAACCTATTGTTCTTTCTCTTGTACTTGATCTCTGAACTCGAGTATTTTTGTCGTCTTTTAATTCGTTCTTTGATACCGGGGTGCTGAATTTCCGTTATCTTTTTATTTTTAAATTAGCAGTAAGTTGATACTTCCAGCTGTGACTGATACCTCTAGAAGCAGTTCGAATATAATTTGGAATATACATATTCGGTATACGTTGCGCACTTGCTATGCGTCTATATTGAATACATGGGATGAAATAATGATGATGCATAAAAGTTGAGGAATTTGCAGAATCGAGTTACTGGCTCGTATAGGTACGCGCACATATATTTGTTCGAATTATTTCTTCATTTGTATAACTGTAAATAGTTTTAGATTCGCTCTTACTGCGAACTTGCCGAATGTGAACGGGTAATTATTCCTAAAATAAACAAATGTGAACCCAGTCAGACGCGCCGTACAAATATCTTCTTCGAGGGAAAAATATGAAATAAAGAGGGAAACAGTTTGAAATATCCAAAGATTGTATAGGATGAGAGGGGAAAAAAGTGAAGGAAAAAAAGGGAAAAAGAAGAAGAACGGATAAATGAACAAGTGGTCGACGACTGGTTTCGCGTTATTATTCTCTGGGTATCAGGCCAGCATTTCTCTGCTGTCTATTTTAGCTATATATACGTTGTGCTCACTTAATGCAATGAATTCCACAAATCCAATATTCAAATTTATCTTATGTTCTTTTTCTGCTTCCTCGTGCGCAACCTTGTCTTTCAGTTATACTGCCCACTAGCTCGCACCATGAAACCGGCTGCGCTTACAAGTGCCTCTCTCTGCTACTTGATAAATGCCTGATTATCACTGGCTCGCGAATGAATGATACATTGTTTCTTGGGAGCAAAGGGGGCTTTCTTTTAATATTTTTAATAACGTCGTACCTGCGATGGAAATTGAGGCTGACTGGTTTGCATCTGGCGAAGGTCTAATTTTCCATCTATGATACGCTCGGCTCGATCTAGCACCGGCTCGAATAATTATACCTTATAAAAGTGATGAGTACGCAGCGTGCTACAGGAAATATTATAATCGACCGGCTCTCAAATGACCTCACGAGTTTACCGGTCGCATTATCGCCGAGTGGTAATGATCGCACGATGCGACAACTTTCTGTGCCAGTGAGGTGATGAATGATCCGGCGTTATTCAGAATTACACGGCTGATTATATATATGAACCGGAGAGCTTATACGGTGACTGTTTTCAGAGTGCTCGTAGGGGGAGCTGGAAGCAAAAAAGTGCCGCGGAAAGCGCGTAAATACTTGTACAGCTGAGACGAAGGAGCTTTCAGAGTTCGTTCTACGATCACTTTGTCTTGCTGATACGGTGCTCGACTTGGGTCGACTCTCTCCTCTCCTCTCAGAGTTTTTTGAACAGTGGCGTGCGGTGAGTTTTCCTAGGAGGTCACCGATCAGCGTAGAGGTGAAGCAAACATCAGAATAAAAGTATGAAACATGCTACTACAAAACGGCATTGATGAAATTACTCAAATTGTCGTATCCCCGTGTAGGATCATTCCATATGAATTAATTTTTTTCTGTAACAAATAATAGACACAGGGATGTACCATCGAAGAGTTTTCCTGAGGGGGGGGGGGGGATTGTGAAAGTCTCAACTGACTCTACTCAAATTACCAAGTATCAAAGCAAAAGAAAAACCTTTTGACTTGTTGGATTTTCCTAACTCCACCTGATTAAAATTGTAAGTTTTCCCAATTGCGAGTGAAAAATGCTTACAGGGGGAGTTGCCCCCCCCCAATCAGTATGTCCCTGAATAGACATGGCCAACAAAATAGTTTTCCACCATCTTCACAATCGGTTAACCACAAAATGTTTTCATATTGCGATACGTGGAAATGTCTAGGAAAACTCGAACCATCTCTCTTTTGCTTTGTTTTTATAAATGGTAATTCGGGTTTAGGCTTCCCACCAGTAATAATTTCTAATTGGTTATTAAGAGTAAGTCGCGAAAACGGGTTTTCAATAAGATCTCAAGTACGCATTTTGTGGGCCAAAAAACACGGAGCGTTCAAACATAACGCGGTGACTAGTAGAAGAACATAATCACGTTTCACTGGCAACTTCGACGTTCGTGTGTAGTCAAGCCAAGGCCTGACGTAAAGCGCTTCCAGAACGCAACCAAACGCACAGGTTTTGTCGCGTTGAACATGTTAGTGTGTTTTTGTGTTGGTAATTAACACGAAGGCGGAGGGTATTTCGTGCAATGTTACGTGCACCTAACCGCCGGTTTATGGAAAATATTGGGGGGGGGGAGAATCAGTCGGAGCGCGGCTTTTTCTTTGATTATTTTATTGAGACGTGTCTGATATTTCGTTATTGTCGATTTTATTCTTATTCGTTTCTCTTTTTTCTTATTTTTTGTTAAATTTAAACATTGGTGGTAAAAGTTGTACTTTTTTCATTTTTGAGCCCCCCCCCCCCCCCTCCAAAGTGCCAAGTCGGCGTCTATGTACATGCAGTATGAAAAAGAAGGGTTAGATCCGACGCACACCTAGCTGGCCTATACAAATATACATGTAGAAGGATTGCCGAATGCCGAACAAGACGGCGCCACATATCTCCCGTGAATTTATTATATACTTTTAAGGGTAAACGTCAATACAGTTGCTGTTTTGCCTAATGTTTCATTACCTTTTATTTGTTATAAGTGGATGTTGATATTGTACATGAAAACTTATTTTCAGGGTAAGCGGCGCTTACCTTGCTTGCCTGGAATACACGCCACCGCTTTCGAAATACCTCTACCATTCCCATCCACGTTTAATTTTCCCATGTGGCGCTCGAAAAAAACTCTCATCAGGTGTTACGAGTCTGTGAGGAATGTGCACCGCTGAAGTTGCCGCCCATATTTGTAGACTATCTCCAGTGCAGAAAAGTCAACCAGAGGGAGCTATGTGGTGTCTGATTGTAGGTGACCGATATTCGACACTCCGAGGTGTTCACCAGTGCCAAGAATATCGACTGTTGGGTGCGGACAGTAGTCGAAAAACATTCTGCAAACATTGGTAGACGGTTCATCGGCTCGGTACGGAGGACCAATTATAGAGTCTTGTTGTTCTTCATCAACACTCACCTGTACGTTCGCGATTTCATCGCGGCCGAACATAAGCCATTAATATGATTTCGTTAACAAGTTCATCAGCTTCTTCCGTTTATAACCTATCATCAGATATAGCTATTTTATGTATTTATTTGCTTTCCCGCTCGTCCGTATCCCGGAATACCGGTCCGTGGTCGTCCAACGGATGTAGACGTACATAGCTATACCTGTGGACTATAGGTTGTTTTATAAGAGTAGTAAAATGAGTTTCCTCGAAACTATTCTCTCCTATTCGATCGTTAGAATACAGATTGAGTTTTCGCATTAAAATCCGTAAAACAAACAAGTAATAAATGATTATTTTTACTGCATTCGGTTTCCTCATCGTTCTCGGGTTGATAAATTACGCTAGTAAATTCATCGCCGAACCCGATGAATTATTGTACCCGGGGAAGGGAGAGGGCGAATTAGAAAAATCGCCGTCAATTACCGTACGCCCTTATTGTGCATGTAAACTTAATATTTTTATCCCAATGTACGCACACGTATTTAGTTTGCGTGGTAATTTCGATAATCAGCCGTCAGTTTTCTCCTATGCAATACTCCCCCCGATAGAAATCAATTTGTTTGCAGTGACTCGTGGAGAGGCGACCTTAATCGATATACACGAATTATAAATTACAGATAATGCGTTAGATTTGCATTAGAAACATTTTAATCGCGAATGCGAACACGTCGTAATTCGTTGAACTCGCGTGTTTGTTTACATATCGCTATACATTGCCAGGAAATACCTACGAGGAATGAAATTTTGTTTTTTGAGAATTTTTCTAGAGATAACTCGAATTGAAGAATATCGATACCTGAATTCTGAGACAGACAGGCACCAACCGTACATAATTATCATCAATCTTTGTGAAGATGTTGGTCACGATATACTCGCTTGTCTGATTGGCTTACGTTATTTCATCGAATTCGAATACTTTTTCGGGTGCATACCAAGTTATACCTTCTTTTTTTTTTAAATCTTGTGAGGGGCCAAGCTCCCACCCGGCGGCTCGTGCGGAACTTTCTCCGATGGCTCCTTGTATTGGTCGAAAAACATAAAACTAAAAATCAAAGTGTCTCCCCTCTACTACCTTACATTCCTTCGAGTAGGTTAGGCGCGGGGTAGGGAGGGGAACTCACATTTTTAAAATTACATCATACATGCGAAATATATATACAAGTGAAAATATTTACAATCTTAAGCTAAACTATAACTATACTGTCTGTCATCTGCAGACCAGTCAGCTTGAGATCGTCTATTGTCTCTTCAATTTCACGACATGTCCCTATCGGCTTCCATCTTCCTTCCCCGCCCGCCACTCCGACAACACACTCAAGACGGGAGGGTCGCTCCAAGTAGAGGGGGCCGCCTTCGTGGTCAACAGGTTACCACAAGACTTCAGCCTCGAATTCTTTGTCGCTTCCTCAAAGGGTCTCCTACCAGTGACGCTCCTCGGAACGGGAGGGGACGATCACAGGTGCCGAGGTGTCATTGGGCTTCTCTTTTCTCCATCAACCTTTCTCACCCGCCACGGTCATTGTCTCTTCTGCTGCTGCTGCCGCTTATCGATGATGGGCCCGCTCTCTTCCAGGCTCTTCGACTGGCGGCTACAGGTTCTCCCTGATTCCCGCCAGTCAACATTGGTGTGCCGCCAGCAGGGGGCCGGGTACGGGTCCGCGCTGATTCCCGGTGCTAGAGACCCAAGATACACCTGCTGACACTAGTACACTTATGGTAAGTTCGACAATCTTCATATTAGAACTAAAATTGTTCTTCAGTCAAGTCCAGCTGTCATGATGTCTTGAAACAGTTACTGAAGGATCGGTTCCACAGTGGAGGGCTAGAATTCTCACTTCTTTCCTCTATACGGAATAACTACAGAATGCTGAGGCATTTTTTAGTTTAAAATCAGATATTACTCGTGGTCTGATGGTAGTGTTGGGGTGGTAAACTTTCCTCGACGTGTCATGAGACAAGAAAGGGAGTGACGCTAATTTCCAGTTTTCAAGTTTCTTTTACGCATGTTATGTATTTATTTATACATGTACTGAAATTTTCCCCGATGATAACTCGAAAAAGAATGAAGTTATAAGAGCAACTGTTATATAAATCGATAGTACATAGCTGGGAATAGAACGCGCTATCGATTTGTAGCAAAATCTACCAAAAAAAAAAGAGATGAGATTTTCACAGTTTTCCAAAGAATTTCTTTCCGACGAGCCTCGAATTTGCCGCCGGCGTCGAGCGGGCGTGAAATGGCGGCAGCGGGCCACTGGGACTCCGACGAGTTACAAACTCGTGACCGGGCGTGAAGCGATGTGAGATGCGATTGTTTCGCGGATTCACAGGTATTTCTTGTGCGACGTGATTGTTCCGAAGATTCACAGATATTTTTGTCGGAAGCCCTTTTATCTGAAAGTAGTAGTAATCAAATGTCCACCATTTTTGAGAAATTTTCAGAAAATACTTCGAGAAAAAAATGCTCGATAAGAGCCTCGTGTACACTGAGGTAGCGCTTACTTTATCAGTTTATTTTTGATTTTTACTGCCGTACGTTTTCGAGCTGACCCTAGGTAGGATTAAAAATGTTGAAAAAAGTATTGAGGGGGGGGGGGGGTCTTGCGCGAACGAGCCCGCGAGAGAAAAATTGATTTTTTTAAATGCCTTCCACTTTATCTGACAGCTCTCAGGGGTGTCGTGAGGCTATTTTGGTGAAGAAGATTCTTCGTATTCGTTTTTGGGGAGGGGGGCTTTTTCCTTTTTTCCCCTGGTCAGATGAGGACATAGGAAATGTTTGTAGTACATTTTTTTATTCATAGCACAAAAAGTAATTATTACTTAAACGACGTTAAGTGACGAAGCAACCCCCTCATGTATTACATATGTTATTTATCGTACTTCAGTGCATGAATTAGCAAAGAAAAAGGAAAAATTATTCGCCACCAAAACTGAAACATCGAAGTAGGGAGTTTTTCTATGTTTTATCATTTAGAATTTGTATGTAGTGTTGCTAGTTCAGCATATTTTAGGCTAAATTTAGCATTCTGAAAAGGCTTTCAGCATCTAAAAATATTCATTTAGCATTTAGCATTTTTATTAGCATAAAAAAATCAATTTTTAACATTCACCTTGAAAATTTAACATATCTTCAAAAATTCGAAGTATACAACAACGCTCCAAATAGTCAAGTTGTATTTTACGCCATTATCAAAATCACGACCCAGGTTTTGTATGTCTATGACTTACTGCGGAATGCTCTGATTAAGATTACAGGATTACCAAAGCCAAATATATGGAATAAATTGTATCCTCGCTCTGGGCTTGCACCATTTAGTATATTTTGGCATATTGGAATTAGAGGGAAAAATTGAAAAAATCTTTGATTTCTTGCCACCAGATCACAGACTTTTAGGTATAGACTGGTAAAGATCGTTTCAAAAATTGAAAATATCGAATTTAGCTTAAGTTTTTGAAACTTTGGCATCATTTAGCATATTTTTTAGCGCCATCTGGCATCGAAAAGACACCGTTTATGACACTTGTGGTTAATTTATTTTACGAGAATACGGAAAATATAATGTAATTAGTTTTCAAATGTCGAGAAACGTTTTATTTAAATTTCGTTGTAAAGAACTGCATGGCAATCAAACCATCAGAAGTGACAAGTAGAATGAACAATGCAAAAAGAAGGAATACCGCGTTGTGTCTGGCAAAGAAAAAATTTACTATTTCAAATTAGGGAGGTCAACCAGCAGAGTTTTTAGATTTTTTAGAAGGTGTTATCAGTTTCAACGAGTCTCAGAGGTCTCAGTTTCAGCAGAGTTTTCTGCCCAGGTTGTGATCAGGGGTTGAAAATTGGGACATTACCCCGTTGCTACTTGGATTGCCCTCTCTTGCAGAACAGCAAATCTACTGTTATCCGTTCCCCTACCTTCATCCACCTCCCTATTTTCTTCTGCTCTTCCTGACGCAAGAGTATGGTCAAGATCCTGCCTCCGAAAATATTCAGCTTAGGGTCAGTAATTCTTCTGTAGATGTATCGGTTTCTTTTCATCTCTGTGTTTGTATCAGAATTCGGAAGCCAACATCTTTTCATTTTTCTGAATCTATAGCATTCGAGTTGGATAGCAACTCCTTCGAAAAGCCACATTATATTTATTTGCTAAAAAGTCTACTTCCATCAGGCTTTCAAACCCTTCATGCTCCATCGTTGACGATTATTTACTGTGTTAGGCTATTATCCGTGAACTACATTGTATGAATAAGTCGCATTTATTTAATTTGTTTCTCATTATGTTACAGGTGTCAGCCATTGACTCGGATTGCGGAGTGAACGCGATGGTTAATTACACCTTATTGGATGCCCCGTCAAAGAACAATCCGTTTTACGTGAAATCCATCTCCGGGGAGATCTGCATCGCATCCGATTTGGATTATGAGGTTAAGCAAGTGTACGAGTTCTTGGTCATCGCTACTGACAGAGGTATGTGCTAGTGTATCCTGTACCTTCTCGGTAACTTATTTGTAATTACTTCTAAGCCCTCCGGTCACTGACGCGATACTCGAAAGGGTAGTTCCCGTGGCCGGGGGTGCGGTGTCATAGGGGCCACTTTGGCATGCGTGCATCGCCGTACGTCCCACCTCACCACGCAATGATAAGATGATAACATCTTATTCGTCCTTGAGAGCAGAATAATGTCCTTCGTATTTGAGGAAGTCCGGCTGATTATTGGTAATGTCTGCTAAACGTGTGTGAATATCAGTCCCCCTTCATAGTACATGTAGAGCATAAATTATGCTACCTCGATATGCTCGAGGGTAATGCAGTACAGGGTATTGAAGGTGGGTTTGCGCCGAATGAATTTAGTAGACTAGGATTTCTGATTGGTCATGTGACTACAGAGTAGAGTCCGGTCCTGAAAGAAGGGGAGAGAATTTCCTTTTTTTTTTTTTGTTCTTAAAAAACCATGAAATTTTGATGAAAATTGAATTTACTGAAAAATCCTAATGACAGTTTCATTAATATAAGGACTAAAATTTTAAATCAAAGTTTACTGCCTTTAAACGCATCCGCCATTTTCGAAAAAGAATAACTTGATTTTTGTAAACATACGATAAAATGAAGGGCTGGTTTCGGATTTTGTTACCACTCGGTACGTAAGTTCCTTGTGTCCTACTTCAAAGACAAATTGTGATGGTTTTATTAAGTATGACGTCAGAACTGGAAGTCCCTGAAAGGTTGAAACAAAGCTGAAATGTGGAAGACATTGCGAAAATCTGCAAGTCGGTAGCAAACGTTGAATTTCGAATTTCAGTGACTATTCTGTTTTTACCAAATTCTCCGTTTGACCTAGAGACTGAAATTTGAGAAAGTAGAACATTTTATTAAAATTTAAAAGTTGAAAGCCAAAGACTTATTTTTTAATGTCACAAGCTGATTCCGATACCATATGTTCTATTGTTTAATTACGGGCGTTGGTCCTGGTGAATATGGGAGGGAAATTTAATCTGGAATAAAAGTCAAAACTTCACGTGTTTTTCTCATAAGAACGAAAGTGAGCCTGTGGCACGGATTGCCCTAATCTGATCGACCTAAAACTTTGTAGTTTTTGATTTTATTGGAACCGATTTAGGAGACGAATCAGAGGAAATTCAAAAAAATAAAAGAAAAAAAAATACCACCAAGAGTAAATAATGACCACCTTAATGTGTAAAGAAAATTATGTGTTCCTTTCGAGTATTCCTAACATCCTTCCAGCTTCCCCCTCCCAGACTAGGGTATGCACATGTGCGTAAATGTGAGTGCTTAGGAGATAAGGTTGGAACAGGGACGCAACTATAGGGGATGGGGGGGGGGGTGAAAGGTTCCCAATAATTTGGTAGTCGCAAATTTTGGAACTGTTCATTTGAATTTTTAATTTTCTAATAACGTGTTTGTTTATTTACCTATTTTTTCAGTTAAAAAATATTTTGATTGAAAAATTTTAAAAATTTTGTTGGCAAAGTTTCCTTTCTTACCCCCCCCCCCCATCCCAACTGAAAATCAAGTTTCCCCTCTGACTTTACCTATGAAGCGCTCATGAAACCTCTATGAAACAACATCCGTTGTGCATTTTGTGAAAATTTTGAACCTCGCTCCCTCACCGGCATCACAATGTGCAAATTAGATGCAAATCGTTACCTGAAATAAACTCAGTGACCTTTTAACCGTATAAAACGACATCCATATTGAATTATATGAAAATTTTGATCTCTTGCCCCAGTCTGGTAACACAGTTTTCTAGTTAGGGGTTAATAGTCAAAAGTTAGACAAATAGTATAGTACGACGTTTTATTCTACAGATGAGAGGAAAGTGTGAACAATAAAATTGATAAATAGCTTAACGTAAAATGGCATGAAAGAACAGATATCTAGACCATCAAAAACGTAATAAGTTATTGTTGAGTCGTCACTGTAGGAACGCGCATGCGCGGAAACGAATCATTAGGTAGAACAACTGTTTCGTCATTTCATACAAACATCGAACTCATTTTCCCCTTAGACATTTAAAATTTCATTAAATCCCACTTGTGACGTGTACAAGAAAAGGGCTTTTCCATCGGCCAATTTTATCGCGGAGAATTCTTCGTGGTCAATTTTCCGCGGTCAGTTTTCGTGATCCTGTTATCGACGATAGCAAAACAAAGGTCAAGATCGTAGATAGGCTTAATCGATCCATTTAGGGGAGAGTGCCGGAGAGGTAAAATGTATACCCTTAGAGAAATGCGTGGTCTGACACTCTAGTTGTCTGTAATTGACTTGATCAACTGAAATCTTTGAATGAATTTCCACAACCCTAATATGGTCTTTTCGATTTCATCCCTCCACTTAGTTTTAGGTTTTCCCTTCTTTCTGGTTATGTGGCCCAGAAACCAAGAAGTTGCCTGATATGTTCATCTGTTCCGTGGTAACCTTGCTATCTGCCCCACTCACCTCCACTTCAAATGTCTAATGGCTTGCGTTTAGCTTTCTAAGTTTGGTAGTTACTTTTGGATGTTTGTTGACTAAATGCGATCTTTGGCTTTTATTCCGAGACCAGATCTCATCATTGCATTTTGAATAATTTCAATTTTCTTGGTTTCAAAGGGTGGTCCAAAAGTCATTGCGCAACGCTCAGTACAGACTACGTGCGCGATCTAGCGGAGCGCGACCGAACTGAAAGTGAAGTCTATTCAATTTCCAGTTGAAAGAGACCAAAACGAGCGCGCTTGCGTACATAGTCGCCGAGCTACAGCGGTTTGAAGTGAATGTGTTCGGATGTCGCCTACAAGCGAGACGCGTGTTGTACAAAATGTGCGAATTTAAGAACGGAACAACAGTGGGTGATCTGGTGTTGTGTTCGTTGTGGTCTGACATCCGCTGTGAGACGTGCGGGTCCTCGGCAATCAAAGCTGCCACTGTGTGTTCCTGTTCACTTCGGTTACAGGTTACACTTGTTCGCACTTGCCCAGTTCGCAGAATCAACAAGGCTGGTGTGCTGCCATCGCGAAACTCCGTATGCCACCGCTGAATTGTTCTCTTCGGCATCAGAATCGTACCGTACACACCTTCCATTTCATCACAGGTCTGCTTTGATGTCAGACCACAACGAACACAATACCGGATCACCCACCGTTGTTCCGTTCTTAAATTCGTTCTTTCCCAACTAATTTTATACAACACACGTTTAGCTTGTAGGCGACATCCGAACACATTCACTTCAAACCGCTGTAGCTCGGCGGCTATGTACACAAGCGCGCTCGTTTTGTTCTCTTTCGACTGGGAATTGAATAGACTTTATTTTTAGTTCGGTCGCACTCCGCTAGATCGCGCATGTAGTTCGTACTGAGCGTAGCGCAGTGACTTTTGGACCACCCTTTGTAGTTTTGAAGCCGGGGCCCAGGTGGAGGATTCACACTTTGGCACCGATGTCACACACATGCTAGAAATTTGTCTGATTTTTGTTTGGTTTTGAAACTGTCTTTGAAGATACATTCGAGTGATCAGTACTTTTCCCAAGTCAAAATGATTCTTCGGGGAAAGTCAAGTCGGTTCCCAAATAACCTAATTGGTTCTCAAGCAGCGCACCCCTTCGGGTCGAATTGGTTCCCGCGACCCAAATAAGTCGTGGTCGAATTGATTCCCGCACTACACCGCATTTTCCTTCCCATTTTACACCAACTTAATGACAGTCCGTAGGTATGGTTGAAAATGCGATGTAGGAACATGATGTAAGAAGTAAAGTAGTACGCCATCGTAAATAGAAATTTAAAACAAATGCGTTTTATAAATTGTAAACGAGTAATTTTTCCAATAATTATTTTTCTTTAGCGTTTACCCTAGGGGCCGAAGTACCTCCTAATTTAATGTAGGTTTAACTTTGGATTGTCTTCAGTGTATTGGTAAATAAAATATGTTGGGGTGAGGTGCATTAAACATTTTATTTAATCTGTTGTGGAATCCCTCACAAACGTTGGTAGTGCGTTGTCGACTTGGTGTGAATTCAGCCTACATCTAAGGAGGGAAAACACTATCAGGTGCGACATGTGTATGTCTCCAAAATGTAATTAAAAAATTGATCATATCTTTCGTCTTCTGGTTTCCGCTCCATTAAATCATAACAAAAACAGTCTTCGACTTGCTCAGGGGGTAATAGAGATAGACCAAAGAAATATTTAAGCAAGCGTCCGTTTGGTCGCGGTATGCATCTGTTAACCCTAGAGCTTGTATTTGTACAATATTCCTCCACTCGATTACGTAGCATTAGTCAACTCAGTAATCTGCAGTCTACATATCGACATAAGTACGTCCTGCTGAAAGGTGCTCATGATTCATCGTAAGTACCTTACAGCACAGTGCTGTGCAATGCATGCAGCACCTGGGAACCAACTCGACTACAACCCCCGCGGTGACGGATTCTGCCTAGGAACCAATTCGACTGGCTAAAAGGGTACTTGGGAACCAATTCGACGTCGACCGATTCTTCTGTTCACATCTGGAGGGTAATTTCGAAAAATTAACGGAGAGTATGCGTTATCGCATGCTAATGTCTGTGCGTTACATTTCGTGAACATCATTTCAACATAGAGGGTCAATTTTATCGCGACCAATTTTCATAAGCCGCCTATTTTCCATCGGCCAATTGCTGATCTCGATTGAGTGGACGGTACCTCCGTAGTTCAATTTGGATCGGATCGCTGCCTTATATTCAGACAAGTCTGAAGCTGCATGGACCGCAATCAAATGAAGCAAATAGGATACAATATACGGACGAACCGAGCCAGTAATTTGCAAAAATAATTTCATTTCGTTTGTCAGCTCATAATTATTGGACTGCAGGTTCGACTTAACTCCTTTAGGCGTTTAAAGGTTTTTACATTACGAGACAGAGAACGATCGGCGAGAGGCCGTGAAAACGACATTTATCCGGCGATATTATTAAATAAAATGAAATGCGAAACCAGTCGCATCGCATCGTATCGCATCATTTCGGGCTAGGCTTCGTTCGCGCACCCTCGCCATCGCTGATGCGGTATTTCCGCGCGAACGTGCGACCAGCAACGCCGGTGAGGCCGCGAGCAGTAACGAGCACAGTGCGGCCCGGCGTGCTAATACGCGATCAGAAATTCGTACAATTATTTTCGTTAAATGTATTTTTTTTCCTAATTCGTCCACCAGCCGACCGCTATTAATAACCGTCAGGTCGGCAATCTTTTAGAAAACTGATATCACTTAGAATATTTTCTTGGGGGAAAAAAAAAATAAAAGGAAAAAAACACGAGCTCTCCGATTTGTCGCGGCCGGATCAGATCGCATAGTTTTATTAAACTGCTATTAGTCTGTCTGCGTAGCCATAAAATGCAACCTCGACCGATTAATCTTCGACCGCATGAACAAGAAATATATATACATTTTCGGAACCTCTATCGGTGACTCAAAAAAAAAAAAAAAAATTCTGTTCGTATAACCCAAATTCAAATTATAATCGAGTCTTTCCACGAAACGTTCTGGTTTTGGTGATACACGCATGTTTAAAGCGATGGGAATCGAATGGCAATTGGGAAGTAGCGACCAGATATGGCGATAGATTACAATAATTTTATTACCTATTGGTCGGCCAATAACGGAATGTCGGCTCGTCGGCTCCCCGGTCTTCGGTTCGGGCGACAATGGCGACACTTGCGTCGAAAAGCTGCCGCGCCGAAGTGCAAAGAGGCGAAGCGCCTGGGCGAGTCTCTTGGTCTCTACTGTTCATCTCAATCGCTGACGCGGCCGCGTGACGAGGACCCGTCCAAAAAATCGCTGTCGAGGTAACGGCCACATTTTTCTTACCTATCAGTCGAGTGTCGACCTGTCGACATTCTTCCGATACCCGCGCACCCCGTTATGCCATTCCGATGTGTAATTTGTGTATGGTGAATCGAAAAAAAAAAAAAAAAGCAATCAATCGTCTTCGATTATCGTCGTTGAGTTTTCTCGATTCAATTAAATTGGTTACTTCTGGCAACGCTGCAATTAGTCGGCACACCAGTGCCAGAGAGCCGGAAAGACCAACTGACTAGCCCATGACCTATACGGGAGTCTCTTTTTATAATACGAAACTTACACAGCGACTGTACACATATACGTTCACAATTAGATAACATGCACGTTTTACGTTTTTATACTTCTGTATGTGCAAAAAAGCCTACGCGCAAACTATGTACAATTTGCGCATACGGTTTTCCTCTTTCCCCCCTCCCCTCCCCTCCTCCTTTTATCATCGGCGTTAAGACTTATTACCTGCTTTTGTCACTTCCTACATATTATTGGTAACGTACATTAATTTTACGCTAAACATACTGAGACACACGGGGACGGACTGACCGTATACGATAAATCAAGTAGAAATAATATATTTATTTAGTACACATTTATATTATACGTATAGAAACTGAACTTCACCGCCAGACAAGGGTACACATTCGTTGGATTACAAGTAAAAAAGATGAAAAAAAAAAAAACAACAAAAAACTGATGGAGGTAGTTTTCGCCGGCTAAAATCGTTTTCGATCTGATCGCATCGGCGAACAGGCCATTTGTTTTTGAACGGATGTATTATAACTGCGAGATGTTTCGTACACTCTGTGAAATTTAACAACTTGGTACGAAAAAACCGTTTTTCACCTTTAAAAATATCGTCGAAAGTTGGCGTGTATACGGGTAACATCCGCCTTTGAAATACGACGTACTCGGGCGAAAGAATTTCGAATAGTTTAGCTGTATTATATACATATTATTCTGTACCTGTGTGGAAGAACGCACCAGTCAACTGAGTGTATACCTAGGCATAACTGTTCCGGCTGGAATAATAATGCCGCCGCCGTGGAAAAGCTATAAAAAGTTTAACATTGCCGTTAATACGGCGGACGGAGTTCGCGTCCTCGTCTTCTCCATATTCCGTGTTGATACGAATACGGTAAATTTGCATTGTCATCATTATAATATTTGTACACGGAGAAGCGAGGGCGAGAGAGGAACCGTTGAAACAAGCTCTGAGCTTCTGGCTCGATGTAAGAGGGCGTCTGCATTTCAGCCCAGTTAGTATAGCTCGAAATAGGGCTCTTATTCGGACTACGTAGGTCGTTCAAAAAGTAAGGTAACTGGGCCAATAAAAAAATTACAACGAATTGATGATGATGATAAGGTTATCAGTTTTACGACCGGCTTGATGCAGCTCTCCATTTCTCCATATCTTGTGCAAGTTCTTTCATTTCGTATAATAACACTTACATTTGACATCCTTGATTATCTGTTGAACATACTGGAATCTTTGCTGACCTACGCAATTCTTTCCCTCCACTCTTCCTTTTAGTAGCAGTGATATTATTCCTGGGTGCTTCAAATTATGCCCTATTACTCAATCTCGCCTTCTCTGCAGACAATTCCAACTATCCATTTTACCTCTTACTCTGTTAAGTACTTCCTCATTTCTTACCTTACCCGTCCATTTGATGCGAAAAGTATCCGCTTATAGCACCACATCTCAAAAGCTTCGATCCGTCTAACTTAGATCAACAGGTACACATTAATGGTATTTGTATTTGACATGGAAGACAATAAAAAATACTCGCGACAAGAAATTGTAGAGGCAGCCACGCAATACTATGCATTGCTATACAAAGAGCATAACAAAACCCCGTCAGGTATCACCTTGCTTGCAGGGGCAAAACTATAGGAGTGGTTGCACCCCCCCCCCCAATAATTTGGCAGTCGGCAAATTTTAAGACTGTTTATTTGATTCCCCCCCCCCAAATAATTTGACAGTTGGCAAATTTTGAAACTGTTCATTTGAATTTTCATTTTTTATGCATGTTTGTTTGTTTATTTATTTTCTTTTTCAATTAAAAAATATTTCGATTAAAAAATTGGCAAATTTTTAATTTTCTAAACATTTTGTCGCCGAATTTTTAGTTTTCAAAAAATATTTGTCGGTAAATTTTTACTCTCGACCTTTCCAAACTGGAAGTCCAATTTCGTTTCTGAAATTGGAGTACCCTGGACTCGTGTTAAGAGACTAGTCAGTCAAAAGGAGAAGGTTTCAAGCTGAGTATAGAAGGTTATTTGAAAGGTTGAAACAATGCAGAAATGTGGAAGACATCTCGAAAATCTGAAAGTCGGTAGCAAACGTTGAATTTCAAATTTCAATGACCATTCGGACTGCCAGCGCGAAAGAGTCGCCCTCTATAATCTTAGGCACGTGAAAACAAGAAACTGTTGTAACCCTACATATTTTCGAAAAATTCATCAGATTGAAATGAATATGGTCTCAATGGAAGGAAAATTTTATATACTATAAATTTTGTCCTAATCATTTTTTCGATAAACGCTTTCGTTTACATAATATTTTGAGATTTCTTCATATGCCTGTAAATCAAAAATATTCCCCTCGATCAGGGATACAAGGTAAACGACTACAGTGCGCCACCGCTTTGAACAGCTCGAAATCTGTTGTAACTAGATGCTCTGAGGAGAAAGTTGAACTCGACCGCTTTCACATTTCCCTTCGCCTTTCTTAATGCTTTTTTTTTTTTTTTTTTTTTTAAACGGTTTCACCCTGTCCATAATGTCGTGACCATTGTTCACAACACGTCTCCAGTACTCAGTACAAGGATATGATGCGACTCAATCGACCCATGCCGCGTCCATTTTCTCCTCTTGTGAATCCGTTAGGTGAAACTGGAAAAATTGCATATTATATAGCTACTTTTAAGTTATTGATTCACTCATTCACTCCGTCTTTTACTTATTTAGTGATTCCCGTACTTATTCATTCATTCAGTCTCTAATTCACTTATTTATTCTCATCATCACTGTGTCACTCACTGAGTAAGTGATTTACTCACTTACCATCATTTGCTTACTTATTTAGTGATTCACTCAGTCACTCGCTTATTTATTGAGTTATTCACTCAGTTACTCCGTCATTCGCCCAATGATTTAGTGATTCATTCATTCATGCATTCATTGTCTAATTCAGTTATTCATTCACTTCCTCGCCTCATCGCTCACTCGATAAGTCGATGATCCACTCACTCACTCAATAATCAGTGATTCACTCACTCACTCAATAATTTGTTTACTTATTTACTGATTCACTCAGTTACTCAATCATTTACTCAGTGATTCAGTGATTCACTCATTTACTTAGTCATTCACTCATTCTCTAATTTAGTTATTCATTCACTTACTCCATCACTCACTCAATAAGTCAGTGATTCGCTCAGTCACTTGCTTACATATTTAGTAATTTACTCACTTACTCGGTTATTCATTCACTTCCTCACTCCATCACTCACCCAATGTGACATGACCTACGTCGGAGAAACAGGCATCAAATTCACAAATCGAATAAAAGAACATGAAAAATCACAGAATCTAAAGGATGAAAAATCATTTTTGGCAAACACTGCAATGACTAGGGACAAAACAACCACAAGTTGACAAAAAAAAATACAAAATCCTACACATAGAAAACAACACAAGAAAATGAAAATTAAAAGAACCACTTGAGATAATGAAGGCAGAAACAAAACAAAACAACCTAATATACAACAACCAACTTCCAAAGCGAGAACCTATTCCAATTAATAACATAACACTCACTGAAAGGACAGACTACACAACCAGAGACAACCAATCGGAACACACTAAATAGGTTCTACCATACGGTATTACTCCCCACTATAAATACAGGACGATAAAGAAAAAAGTGTTAGGGCACTCCACTGAAGATGGCATAACAGCCGGAAGCGCTCTTTGGCACACCCTACATATTAGTCTCTTGCAATCACTTTTTCTTCTTCCGTTTCTTCCAACCATATTGTTCCATTGAATTAATTGATTGCCGATTGCGTTCGTATTGTTGATAGACATTTCGAGAGAAATGTGTAGTAAAAAAATATAGTTATCGTGATTAATTGGGATGTTAACCTGAGTTTCCGAAATTGGTATCCCTGCCGGTAATAACGTGGACGAAATCATCCCCTTTCAATTCTTATCAGTTGTTCTCGCCATTGTCACCATATCACGATACTAGCGCTACCTAGATGAGGTTAACATCCCAATTTATAATTTTTTTTATTAGAGTAGGATCAGGTCGATAGTTATTAATATTTTTCTAGGGATTTTTTCCCACTATTTCTTGTCGGAGGCAGGATGTGTGATTTCTTGCTGACCTTTCCAGAGTAGCGAGGTTACCTTATTTACGAGTAAGAAATCTCGAATTTCCCTCGACGATTTTGTAACTCCACTTCACGTAGCTTCATAGCGATATTCGTGAAAATGACTTGTGTAAAAATTGTGATACCGTTACTTTTATCATGAAACTTGATCTCTAATGATTCAGTTTGAGATCAGATCGAAAATTTTCTGAAGTATTCAAAATTGGCAAAAAGAAAATTTATTTCAGTACTGCCAGGGACGCACCGAAGAGTTTTTTTTGGGGGGGGGGGAATTGTGTAAATCCCGACTGACTCAACTCAAAATTCCCAAGTATCAATTAAAATTTTTGTGTGTTGGCTTTAAAAAGAAAACCTTTTGACTTGTTGGGTTTTCCCAACTTTTGATCCATCTACTAAAATTTTCCCACTCGTTCCTGACTGAAATGGTAAATTTTTCAAACTGCTGAGTGGAAAATTCCTACGGGGGGAGTTTCCACCCTACCCATCGGTATGTCCCTGAATACTGTTAGTAACGTTTTTGGCCGAGAAGATTTTGCTAATTAAAATTTCTCTTTTAAATTAGTGTCTGGCTGAGTGGGGAGTTGGGTCAAATTTTCTCGGTCCATTTGAAGGTTACATGCAAAACCAAATTTTAGATAGCGGTACTGAATTCAAGACTCATCATTTTTCTTGTGAAATGATGCAGTTTATTTTCGGAAACCAGGATGCTGCGTATTATTCCGCGTAATTGTGCGAATCCCTTATTTCGAGACTATGAATAGCAGTACTTATTTAGAAGATCCATGACTCTACCAGTGTTATAATGGGATCGGAAAGGAATTTTGTTCCTTATAATTGAATCTGATGTACCCAATGTGACAGACTGTTTTCCGGATTAAGGGGACCAAAAATTTGAGTAACGTGCCGCGATCAAAAGTTAACTCCGCCGAAACATTTTGCGGCGAATTTATTCCGAGTGTGAACCCTGGCTCTGCCATTACTAATTTGGAGACAGAAACCCATGTTTATACAGTGATTTTGCTTTTAACTGTTACGTCTATTTACCGTTGAAGTTAGGCGAACCGCAAGGTATTATCTGTATAGACGCGATAGGCCGCAACTGTTAAACACGTAATATAGGCACAGCGACAAGAGTCGAACGAGAGACAAACGTAATAATAATTGAAAAGAAAGTACTTAAGTATTTCTCGTAAATTGTTATAATACGAATAACTTGTAAAATAACAACAACAACGGCGACAACATTGATTCCTATTGAACTTCTGGGTCCAGCTCGGACCAAAGAGTAGTTGGATTGTTTGTTATCGGTTGGCCGTGCGGCTATAGCTCGCTGGAATCAGTCGCTCGCGCGTCCCAAAGCCCATAAATCAGCATCGGTTGACAGGTCTGGAATCTAGTTGTGCCCGCGCTTACATCTCTCCTCGCGGTCTCCGATCGCTGTATTACTATATTCCAGATCTTGATCACCATCTGCGGAGAGTCTCTTTCCTCGGCTCTCTGTCGTTCCGTTGCATTATTTAGAAATATAAAAAAAAATAATAAAATAATAAAATGAAAAAATAAAAATAAGTAACGTTTTCCTTCGTCTCTTTCTCTCTCTTCCTGAGGCGAGAGATAACACCTTCGTATACTGGAAATTGAATTCTTTTTCACGATTATCACATCTACAAGCTCCAAATTTTTATCGGCGTGTACGATTTTATTTTATTCTTTTCAAGTGTCATTTTTATCGCTCGTATATATATTTGCGGCGCGAACACGATTTGCGTTGTACCGAAATTAAAAATTCCAAAAATATGTTGCCTTTCTCGTTTCGGTGTAGCAAAGGAGGCACGCTGTATTGTGCATATGCTGCGTGCTGCACGCTGCACGCTCGACGGCATTTCATCGGCTCAGGATTAGTGTGTACAGCGAGGGCAAGAGAAGGGGGGGGGGAATGGTTCGTAGACTGGAGTATCCACATCATGCGACTCCGATCCGGCCTAAAGTCGCTACCTGTATTCGCGGCTTAGTTATGATTTATTTCGGCTCGGTTGTGTTTATATTTGAGAAGCGACATTTAAGACGTCTTTGATAATATCATTAACGTTGACGTATGTTAATAAGTCATAACTCGTTAGAAGTAGAAGCTAGCTCGAAAGGTTTTTCAAAATCTGTCCGTGTACACCCCGCCTTTTTTTTTTTTTTTGTCCGGTCTCTTTGATATCGTTAACTAATTGTATATGCTAATTAATCGCATTCTGTCCTTTGCAACTCGCGAAACGCGCTTGTAAATAAACTTGTTTTTTCTAAATACGATTATGTGGCGACCACTGGCTGATGATGGTAATAAGAATTTAATAAACGCGGTGAGTTACCGTGTCTGTGTCTATGGCGATGCTACCTATGGCGTGAAGGTAACCAATCGTTTCGAACGTCGTAACTTACTCTCTGAGCGCCATATCCCCGGTGTGCGTGTGTGTGTTTGTGTGTGTTTAAACATGTGAAATGTTGCACATCGGCCGTAAATGAAAATTCGACGTATGCTACCGTAAATGAACACGGCGAGAAACTGCGAGTGTGCATTTAGATTTGCAGGTGACTAGTTATAAATCAGCACCGAGTTAGTCCAGTTGTCAAAAAGACTTAAAATCGGATATTAACGAGAAAATTTGGATTGCATCTTATCTGTTGGTGCAATTTTTAAACCTAGGCTGACGATAAGCTAAGCTAGGCGTAAGCCTCTTCAACCATGACTTTTAGAACCTCAAACCGTCACGCTTTCGGTACCTTCAACTACAGAGTACTCAATCTTCTCATACTTCGGGTGCCAAGTGCACTACTGTTATTGACCACTACCATTGCAGTCTCAACAATGAGTGCCATTTGCTCAACTGTCGTTGATTGCTGCCTCTACAGCCCCAGCATCTTTTGGTAATATCTCGGAACACTTACGACCACAGTATGTGCAATGGCAAGAGAATCGCTCTCTCGCTGCTGAGTCTACAGCATCCTCGGCAGTGTGCGTCCGTCCATCCCCAGCACCAAGGAATCAGCTTGATACCAACCCCTACGTAAAATTAGCACTCATACTCTGCTGGCAGTACAACAGTTTGACTTAACTCTGGTCCTCACAGTTTGACCTCGCTGGCAAGAGAATCGCTCTCTGCTGATTCTACCGCGTTCTCAGCGAAACTCGTCCGTTCCCAGCATCAAGGAACCTGCCTGATGTCGGCGTCAATGTACAGTGAGCACCCACTCATACTCTGTAGCGGTACACCCGTTTGACCCGACTGAACTAGTCCACTTTGAACCTCACAGTCTGACCGTGGTTTTAAGTGGTGAGCTTGACAATCCGTCTGCAGGTTGAAAACCCTATGGAGTAGTTGTACGCAGCATAAATCCCCTACAGAGTCGTCAAGTGCGACAGAAAACCGTTCCCAGGATGAAGGCACAAGCACACCTTCCATGTCAGCTATGCCGTATAATGGCCACTGGAAGCTCGTCCGCATTCTGTCATAGTGCCATCGCAGATCCAACGTAGCCTGCGGACCGTACCATCACCGGTCAACAGCTACTGAAAAACGTTACTTTTACGCGTTACGCACTGGCACACGATGGAAAAGAGCGTTACCTTGGAGCGTGACGAAAATAGCGTTATGAAAATCGCGTTACGGGCTGGCTAGGCTGGCTGGCAACGGAAATGACAGTCTGACTGACTGACGAGACTGGACTGACTGAACTCTACTGACTAACTGACTGACTGACTGACTCAACACTTCATTCGCCTGCGAGTACACACCCCTTGTATCAGCCTGTATGCCCTTGCGAGCATCACGTTCCTTGTACCAGCCTGCGAGCACTATGCTTTACCACTGCATCATCTTGCAGACAAGACTGCAACCACGGGAGAGCATTTTCATGTCAGCTTCGCGGATTGCACTGACATGAGAATGTCATCGCCCAGCGAACGTAGCGTCCAAAAAATGAGCGCGTCAAAAAATATGGAGCGCAACATTCTCTGCGGAGCGTAGTGGATAACGACATTCTCATGTCGGCGCAGTCCGCAAAGCAGACATGAAAATGCTCTCCCGTGGTTGCAGACTTGTCTGCAAGATGATGCACTGGCAGAGCGTAGTGCTCGCAGGTTGGTACAAGGAACGTGTGATGCTCGTAAGGGAATACAGGCTGATACAAGGAGTGTGGTACTCGCAGACGAATAAAGTGTTCAGTCAGTCAGTCCAGTCAGTCATATATAGAGCTCGGATTTTTATGATTTGTCATTTGTCATGTTTTCCTACATTGGAGAAGATCGTGCATATTGTGTGGATCTTTGCGAATCATAACATTCTGAGTAAAATAAGCCCAATTTGATAGTGCATATTTTGGGTATAAATGCATGTTTTTGCATATTTTAGACGTTTTAAGCGCATATTCGTCATATTTTGACATTTTTTCTTCATTTTTCAGTCATATTTTGAACATTTTAGCCAATTTTTTTCACTATTTCTTTTTTAATTAAAATGGCCAACCTGAAAAAACCAAGAAATTCTGGGGAAAAAAAAATTCCGTACTGATACATTGAAAGTACTACAATTTATATCTGAAAATCAATACGAAAGTGACCGATTCCAGAACGCATTGTACTACCATCAAATTAAAATATCCTTTCAAAAGATACCCATATCGATGTTGCATAAAAGTGCATTTTTGCTACGAGTAGATAAGTGCATATTTTGTCATATTTTGACGAAAATAAATGCATGTTTTATGCGTATAAAACAATTTTTTAAGTGCATGAAAATCCGAACTCTAGTCATTTATTTAACTTTTCAACACGATTTAATTTCGCTCATTTAAAGGACGATATTTTGATTTCGGAGCCCAGATCGAGGCTACGTAAAGAAATGAATGTTTCTTTCAAATTCAGCGGTTCAAGATCTTTTGTTTCAATACATTGTACGATTTCCAAAGCCAAGTCGCTTCATGAAATTTGGGATCCAAATCAGGACTGGATCGAAAATTTGATGAAAAATTTGAAACTAACGGAAACTCTATCTCGATACTTTGTTCGCTAACTATGTACGAGTATTTAAAATTCGAATATTGGTGACATGTCTGAGTTTTTGTTTCAGGGAAAAGAAATTTGTTTGCTCTAAAAAAAAACAACAACAATAAAAACAGTAAGTCCCTTGCCATTTAAAGATCCTTTTCCATTCCGTGTTGGTCTGATTTCGCGAATAGGGGGGGGGGTGACTAAAGAAACATCCTATATTTAGGTAACCTAGCCAGTAATGGGTACCTCACCTATAATGGGCAGTTAAGATTTCAGTTGTTTATACGCTAATTGGCAACACTGATTATGCCAGTTCATCTTTCCCACATAGTTGTCCTCACTTACTGCCCTAAAATCCTGAAAAGTTGAACCATTTTCGTGACGATAATTTTTGTTTGAAAACAAGGATGACTGCTGTCAGAGTTTTCCGCAGCCGTCAAGAAATAATTAAGGAATGAAGGAAATTTCTAGTTTTGATAAATTGAGTGCTAATGCAGATTTTATTATGCGGTAGGTAGCAGTGCACTTTATTGAAGTTATGCATTGATATGCGATACTGGATTCAAGGGTAAATGTAATGGATGCCTTCAGAGTACGAGTGCCCATTAGGGGATTATCAAAATTTGTCATCTGTCCAGTAATGGTCTGTGTATGCCCGTTATTAGAAACAGTCAAATATTAGGCAAAATCCGGTAATGCGCACGTTGCTAATAATCATTGTTTAGGTCTTGTCAGGACGTTTTTTCTTTCACAGTTGGCACTTATAGAGCTTGCATGTGTTTATAATAAGGTAAGGTTGTCTAAGATGGACCCTCTCCTAATGTGGACCCTTCGATTATCTCCGATGTTCTTAGCGCTCTCTGGCCGGAAAAACAGATGTTGTACAGTTCAAGTCACAGGACAAATCCGTCCAAAAAGTACCATCCCGCAAGCCAATAAAAAATTTAGTCCAGAAAAACGAAAATTGATAATCGAACTTTTTTTGGGTCTTATGTTTTCAGCTATAATTTCAAAAAAAAAAAAAAAAAAAAAAAAAAAATTCAGATTTGTATAAAGTGTAGTTTGTTTCAAGTCTATACGTTTATTAAAAATACATTTTTCTTTGTGTCCTCTATTGGGTGCCCATTACTGGATTTTCGAATTTTTCAGTGCCCATTATTAGCAGAATTTATGGTCGCTTTTAAGACCAATTTTGAACACTAATTTTTAGCTCATTCCTCCCATTCAAAGGCAAACTTATGGAGAATTTTATCCTTCATTCTGTAATTTTTGTCTCACGTTTGCAAGTTGATCCAATAAAATTTAAAAAAATATTTACGGGAAAAATTGCTTAAGGTGCCCATTATTGGCTACGTTACCTTATGCTGTATGTATTGTTGAAGCCTATCCATAAGTTGAAGGAACAAGTTGCATCGGTTGGGGTTTTTTCAGGGAAGTACAAAAATTGAAAATGTAAATCAACAAGCAAAGAAAGAAAAAAGGCTCTCCAGATATTAAAAAGTGGAAATAAAAGTTCGTTTCAAAATTGATTTTCAATAAATCTTGTAGAATTTTTGGAGGGGGCTATAATCTCCTAGCCCCCTTTTTGGTTGCGCCCTTGATGAAATCTATATGTTAGAACATTTAGAGTTAGAATTCTACACCACATATGCATTGTTAAACTTACACAGATTAAGAAATCATTTGGATTCGTTGGATTGGTTCTATTTTCGGGCAGAAAAACTACATAGCAAAGTCAGGTTTGCCCTTGTGTTAAACAGAGTTATCGACGAAGACAGACGACAGAGAAAAGTACGAGTACTATTTGGAAGGAGCGCAAGGTCCCGAATTGATTTTTAAGTTCATCAGGGGTAGGGGAGAGCAGTATGTAATCTGAAGTCCTGGAACTGCTCTATAGCAAGAGCACAAAATTGAAAACATCGAAAAATCGATGTTCAAAAAATGAAAAATATCGAGTTGGTTCCCGAGACCCTATTCACGATACTGAGTTGGTTCTTATTGCAATACGGAATTGGTTTTCCATTTTCCTTCTCATTCTACAGAGACTGAGGACTATCTACATGAAGCAGTGGGTATGGCGAAAAGTGAGTTACGAAAGGTAAGATATGGTGTACCAACTTCGGGTACTTCAGGCTTCAGAATTACATAAAATCTGGCAGGAATTTATAAGAAACGTGCTGCAGGAAGTCCAAACGTTTTATCGTGCTGGAGGCTAGTTTATTGATTTCGGCCTGAATAAATTGCCCTTTCGCACTTATTTTCTTCCTCCCCATCGATGTCGTACGAAGTTAATGTAACTTTCCGCCTAGATATTTTTCAGTGTGTCAGCCAAATGAAAAATGTTGAGATGCGACGAATTGAAACATTTATTGAGTTTATTGTGAAAAGATTCGCAGCAATTTGTCGTGTATTGTCGACTGGCTGTACATTGTGCCCACAGAGATGGTGGTAGGTTTTCTGAATAAGATACAATGTAATTCAGCAAGAGGTAATCCAAGAAATCATCCACTTGTTCATCTGTTGTATTCGTTATCGCTAAGGCTAGTATTTTTATGTAAATGCATATTTGTTCTCGTAATACTAGTTAGCGCATATCCACATTATCTTTGCGAATCATGAAATTCTGAATCCGTATGCAAAAATTTATAGCGCACATTTTTGCATATTTAGGCCATAAATGCATAAAAATACATACTTTCGCTGAAAAGTAGCCGAATACCGCATATTTGCGGTTGTTAGCGCATATTTTCCCAAAAACTGGCCAAAAATCACTTCTATTGGAGAAAATTTCTACAATTTTCACAATTTTCTTAAAAAAAAAAAAATAATAATAGGGTGTTTGATTTTTGCTGTAAGCTGCTGGAAGAAGGTCGGCTGAAGACTAGAAGATTAGAGACAAGAAAAAAAACCTATCGGTAGTCACGTTTAAGGTATTTCTTTTTTTACTACATAAAAGCTTATTCAAGGCTTTAAACTGCGAAGCTGCAAACTGCAATTGCACGTTTAAACGAATGGGTCTTGTTGTAGTTGCTTCGAAAACCCTATATTTCGATACCGATGAGGGTGCGGTTTTATAGCGCATATTTTTGCATATTTTGACATTTTTTAGCGTATATTTATTGCGCATATTTTCGGTCTTTTAGCGCATAAAAATCCTAGCCCTAGTTATCACCCGTCAGAGCCGGAACTAACTCCGTTAAAAGTACACGAACCAAATCGATATTGAAAAATATCATTTCGGGAACCAATTCGTTACCTACCTTTTTTTAGCTTGGGAACCAACTCGGACGTTTTGGAACCAAGAACCAACTCGTTGTCGTCTCAAAAAATAACGTGATCGATCGAAAATCGATTTTTGATCGACATGTCTAACTAGCGGCCACCATTTTATATCGTGTTATCAAAATTGCTCGAAAAGACGTCTCATCAACAATTCATTGTCACAGTAACTTCGTGTTGGGGCGGTGGGGAGGGGAGAAGGAAACCATTCATAACCTTTGTTGTTGTAATTACTGAAGACGAGGATTTGTAATTACCGTTTTATTGTTAATTTTCGGAGATCTGTAACTACCAGTTTAACGCCACGTCTGGACTTCGATGCAAGAACCTAATGACACTCAAGAATCTGGGGGAATCGTATAATATTATGTATATGTTATGTACCAAGTCCAAAATTGTACATTTCGGGTATGGTACAGGTGATTTTGTACCAATCGCGAAATGCTCGGACCATTTGTAAGATTCGGACTTGGTACATACTATTTGCGATATGTACGTTTCATTTCGTACCATTCGCGTGGCGTCCGGACCACGCTGCTGCATGGTACAACTGTCTTGTACCAAGTTAGAAATAGATGCTTTACCGACCATTCATGAAATATAATGATTTGAAAGCTCAATACAACTACACTAAAATTAAACTTTATTCAAATTAAATGACTAGATTGAAGAATTGCGCTGAAGCTCTCAGATACCAACGGTGGTAGATATTACTTATTTATTACTGCACGACATTGCATTATGGCACCGGGAGTTACATAGAACATTTTTTCCTACATACACATCTGTTTGTTAAGCATTTTGTCAAGCATGAACATCTAAGGAAACCTTGCCCTCCAGTCAGTCACAGATGATTTTGCATTAGCTTCTCGGACAGTAACCGTATCAGCGGAAACATCGTCAATTTTTAGAAAGCTGTTGGTACATGGTGCTATATCTATTCCTCATTCCTCATATTCCTTATTCTGTTACATAAGGAACAGAGATCAGTCTCGTTTTATGAATACTTAAATGCTCATTACGCTTACTGAAAGGAGCATGAATATAGATTCATCGGTGAAGATTGTCTCTTAACTCAAGTCAAGTTTTATGAATGATCGAATAGTAACCCCAAATCATACAGGTAATTTCATGAATGATCGGTACGTGGTAACGCACCTATTTCTAACTTGGTACAAGCCAGTTGTACCATGTAGCAGCGTAGTCCGGACGCTACGCGAATAGGACAAAGTGAAACACACGTATCGCGAATGGTACAACAAATGTTGTACTAAGTACAAAATCACACAAATGGTCCGAGCATTTCGCGATTGGTACAAAATCACCTGTACCATCCCCAAAATGTACAATTTTGGACTTGGTACATAACATATATAGAATCTCAGTGACCGCGTTTATAGATTAACACCGGGTGTTGTTATTGAGGAAATAAAAATGTTCGAGAACGGTTTCAGATGGGATTGATGATGGTATAGGTATAGATACCAGCTCATCTTATCGAATTTTAAATCTAGCAATACTATAAAAGTAAAAGGCGGATTTATGGAGAGAATACTGTTCCGTCGTATAGCAGTCGACATAAGAACGACCTTCGTGTCCGGAAAGAACGGCGGGAAGGTATGGATCAGTATCGGTGCACGACAATGCATCTAGGCTCGAAAATGACAAAGTGCGAAAAATAGGTGAAGAGGCGATTAAGCGCAGCCGACCCGGGAAGTGAACCGGGTCCGGTGTGCTCTCGGTGGGCAGTCTCGGCCAGCTTGTCTTATCGTCCAGTTTTTCATTACGAAACTACGCCGGAGAGAATGCGCGACTGCGTTTAGACAAAATGTCCATCTGTATAACGACGCACCCACCCACCATTTCGACCTTAGCAATATCGACTCGATCGAAAAAGACGGGGAAAAATTTGTATACCTACGCGAGAAAGATGCAATCTGAATACGTGTGATAGCTCTCGTCACAATCGTGACATCGCCCCTTCCCATAGTGTATGAAATTTATATCAACCCCTCCGCCCCCGTGTTACCGCTCGGAATCAATTAAGTTGATTAATGAGAATAACGGGCGTCTGTTGTGTATTGTCTCGTTGCAGGAGGACTGAGCGCCACATCAGCGGTCAAGATCACGCTGACGGACGTAAACGACAACGAGCCGGTTTTCTCGCCCCGCGAGTACCACGTCAATTTTCGCGACGACGTATCCGGTAACACGCCGGTCGCGGTGGTGCGAGCAACGGACGCGGACTCCGGCCACTTCGGCGTCGTCTCGTATCGGTTCGCCTCCGGTAACGACGAGAATCTGTTCCGCATCGACCGCACCACCGGCGAGCTGTTCGTGGTGCGGACCAAGTCGCTCTCCTACAACCGTCAGTACGTGCTGAACGTATCGGCGACGGACGGGGCCGGCGCGAAATGCGTGCACGAAGCGCAGGCCTTTATCGCCGTTGCAAACGCCATTCAGTTCGAGCGGCCGCGGTATGTGTTCAACGTGTCCGAGGATGCGCCTTTGTACACGCCGCTGGGAAACGTCAAGATTAATGCGCTTTTTAATGGTGAGTACCTTTTTTTCCCTCTTTTTTTCGCGGTCTATCTGTACTCGGCTTTTATTATTATTTTTTTTTTTCTTTGCGGGAAAGGGGGTCTCTCTGTGTCGGCGTATTTTACGGTGTCTGGGTGTCGCCAAAAAGACGCAGTCGGGACGAAAGGCGCGCTCGGGTAAATTAGCTGGTGTATCGGTCGGCAGACTCTTGATGCGGACTCACAGGCGGTGTTATGGGTAGCTAATGCGAGCCCTGGCACATTAGTGTCAGTACCGGGCTTAGGTAGGCTGCCCCTGTGTGCAAAATTTTTCTTGCGCCCCTGGCTCGATCTGTAAAACGTGAGCTTTCAACGCCGTGTGGTAAATTATAGAACTTTTCTTTAGTACTCTCAGTCTGACTTGTACTCAAATCTGAAAATCTATTCCCAGTCACATCAGGCGCTCTTCTGCCGTGTCTGGGTGATTCTCCGAAAAATGGACAATTCAACGTGGACAAAAAAAAAAAAAAAAAATTAGGTTCACTTTTCAAATTTTTTTCGTTGAAATCGATACTAGGGGTATTAAGAAACCATATTCCGGTACCGGCCGGGCTTAAATTTGATTTTGGGGGGTTGCAAAAAAAAATTGTTGTCACGTTGAAAAACAAATTTTTCACGTTTACATAGCGGGATAAGATGAGGCTGTACGATCACCCAGCGGCACCGTGGGTTACAATACAATCTCACGGATCACGGTTTTTTGAAGTACCAAAAATTCATCTAGGAAAGTAGTCTCTCTCTCTCTGCACGGAGAAGATTTAAAGGCTGTTTCTACAGACTGCTTCTAAGTGTCGAAAGATCCACCTCCTTCGACGTGGATACAAGAAATACGTGAATGTCCACGTTGAATAATACCTATTTTACGAGTATGTCCACGCTTAAGGACAAAATCGCCATTTTCCTTTTCCCACTGGGTAAATATGCGGAGAATATTTGATACATGTTGCTGAATGTAATGTGGCCAACATTAGATATATTATTACGTTTTTGCAAATTCCGAGCTGTAAATTGAATATGGCCGTTGATGTCCACGATGAAGGACACTTTTTTTTCCTTCTTCTTTTTTAGGATCTCAGCAATAAATGAGTATTTTAGCATACAAATTATCATTATTTCACAGAAGTTCTTACATAGCCTTCTAGAGGAAGTTATGAGGAAGTTATATGAGCATTTGAGAGAAGTTTATGCTTGTAGTGGAACCCTATAGAGAGGTTTTAAAATTATCCACGTTGAAGGACATGTCTCTTCCTAGACACAACTTTGAGGCATTCTAAAGGTTACTTAACTTAGTTAGAAAAAGATTGTAAGACCTACACCGTGTTGCCTCAACTTACCTCTTCAACAATGGGAAACAATAGTTCCTGAAAATTATGTATTAAACCCTTCCAGCGAGCAGAAAAAAAACGGAACTAGACCAGGTTGACACCCACGTTGATGGACATTTCAGGTGCATTTTCGATTTCTTAAGGATGTTTTGCTGAACTAGGGAGAGCTTTTACTACTGTCTCCATCAGAAGAGTTCATTTCCTCAATTTCGACATATTGCGCATAGCATTCTGATAATAAGTGGCAGAATTACAGCCCATTTACGTGAATTGTCCATTTTTCGGAGAATTACCCCTCTATTATATTAGGTGCGATTTTTTCCTTCTTTTTCAAATTTGCTGCTGTGTGCAAGTTCACAGTCTGCACATACGGTGAATCCCCCGCTGATTAGTGTGGTTCAAAATTTGACGATTTTTGAAATGTTTTGCATCCAGCGGCTGAACTAAAAACCCATCAGGCTACACTGTTTCGAAATCGAACAATTTTTGAACGGTCCCATGCTACATCCGCCCGTTTGAGGGGCACCAATACTGATTCGCAAGGGGCAGAGACGAAAAAACTTCAAAATTACTCAGTTTGGCTTCATGGATATGGACAATAGGTTTTCGGAGTCGCTGAATTAGTTTCTGAGGTTATTTTGACTAAATTCCTATCCGCAATAAATCAGTAGTCCACAGGAAGCAGGAAAGTGAAACCAGGGACGTACTGATAGGGGGGATAAGGGGCAACTTCACCCCCCTCCCCGCCCGGTAGGAATTTTTCACTCAGCAGTTGGGAAATTTACCATTTGAGTCAGGCGAATTGGGAAAATCCAGCACAAGTTAAAAATTTCTTTTTTTCTTTTTTTACTTTGGTACTTGGAAATTTTAAGTTGAGTCAGTTGGGAAAATCCAACAGGTAAAAAAAGATTATTTTTTTGCTTTCATACTCGGAAACTCTTGAGTTGAGTCGGTTGGGACTTTCACAATTTGTACTCCCCCAACTCTTCGGTACGTCCCTGAGTGAAACTTTCGAAATTATTCAACGTACAGCTTTAACATTGCGATGGTCGCATCGTACAATGGTGGACGACTCGTCTATCTACCGTAGTAGACTGTACGAAATTCAGTCGCCTGTCTACGAAGTCTGCGCCACCTTTCTCTCTTTTCCAATTTTGCTCTCAACCCGAGCCGAGCCCTGAAATCCGCTTTTTTGAGCATTACCTCAGAGAGGTCGGAGAGGCTGTTAGGGCTATATTAGCCCTCTTCTCTTCTTGCCGAAAAACCGGCCCAGGTCGAAATATAGCGAGTTGCTATGTGGGCTCGAACCCGGGACCTCCGGATTTCGAGACCAACGTTCTATCCACTCGGCCAAGCAGGACCCCCCCCCCCCACTGTCGCAGATCTAAATTGTAGACTGTTTCTTTCGAAGTCTTATGTAGGTCTGCATACATAGGCGTGAGACTTCTTCAAGTAAGTGTGGGGAGAAGTACATTATATATCCAGCCTTTTCACCCAATTATGAGTCGGGTCCGAGTGATGTTCACCGTTTTGGATTTTTTTTTTAACCCAAAGGATCCCGCATCAAGTTCACTATTATTTGTTTTTCAATTTTTCTCCAAGTTCCCTTTCCCATATTCGGTATTTTTGCTGCTTACCCCATCCCCCTTTCCCACAAAATCAAAAGTTTCTAGCTACAGCCCAGTTGACACCTGTGTAAGTTTCCACTACCAGCCACGGAATTACTAGTGATACTAGCGTAGGTGGGTAATTTTCTAGAAACTGAAAATATTAAGGTGGCAGTTCTTTTTTTTGTTAGACTTTCACCCCCTTTTCCTCTCTCATAGTACTTCATTTGTATGTACTAGAAAATACTTGGCAAGTTTACAGACCAGGAACATCAAATTTTGTTCATATAGAGAGAGCACTGATATCCACGACTAATACTATCACGTGCGTCAGTGACTATGATTTTTTTATTTTTCTATTTATAGTGCCGCCCAACAGCCAGCTGGCCAATTACAGAACGGCACTGAGTAACAAAAAGGAATAAAACGATACATTATAAATTAAATAGATGGGGGGGGGGAAGAAAAAAAAAGAATAATAATAAAAATTAAAAAAAGGAAAAAATTACCAAGAATAATAAAACCATCCTGCTCTGGAAAATAAAAATAGAAAAGAAACATAATAAACAGATGAAATAATAAAGATTAATAATTAATTAATTAAAAAAATAAATAAATAAATAAATAATAAAAAGTAAATAAATAAAATAAATAAATGAATAAATAAAAATGAGTAATTAGGAATAATACAATATTATGTTGATAGCCCTAGCTAATCTGCTCTGTCTCCTTATTCCGAGTCCTGCTTTCCCCGTTGCCCTTGTGCTTTTTACATTATCCTCTGTCTGTCAGCCTTCCCCATAGTTTTACAAAGTGGCTATTTCCGTGGAGTCCTGCATCTTGAACAGAGCCTGTGCCACCTTCCCCATAGCTGTTCGTCTCCCGTCGTGGAATATATCGATGGTGTCGTCGATACACATCAGTTCGTTGTACAGATCCATGGCTCGATTTTATTGCGACCAATCTTAGACGAGTCGTACAATGCTGCGGTGTATGAAATAGACTTCGAGTTCTTATAGTTCTGGAGGGGGCATAGAAATTGATCCTCTAGAGCAAATAAGCGGACTCTATTTTTCCAGTGAGGAGATCCCTGGGAAAGAATATTAGCGTGAGGTCTCTTTTAATATTTAGTGTAGTTAGTTTGTATGCGCGAGTACTAATTCGTTTTGCGTTATTGTATATTCGTAGTAGCCAAAGTTTTTGTAATAGAAAAACCTAAGAAATCGCTTCTGAATTCTTTCAAAGCTTTTGAGATGAATTTTACTCAAAGGACCCCAAACTGTGCTTGCAAAATCGAGGTGTGACCTGACTAGTACAACTTAGAGTTTCTGCCTGCGTTAGTATTTTTGAGTTTCTCATTATTACTCCGAGGTTTCGTTTAGCTCGGGTTGTGACGAAGTGAAATTGCTGTTCAAAGTTGAGATCTTTTTTGGAGTTGAACCCCGAGATCTCTGATCTGATTCACCGATTTTATTGCTTTTCCTTTGATTTATAGGTCGCTTCTATGAAATTCTCTCTCCGAGTGAACATAATCAGTGCGCATTTTTCAATATTGGAGGGTAGATGATTATCGTCGGTTCATTTCTCAAATCCGTTCAAATCTCTTTGCAGGAGTTCTCCGTGCTGTTCGTTTTTGATTTCTCTGAAGAGTTTGAGGTCATCCGCGTACAAGAAGCAGTGAGAGTCACCTAGATATATTCATGGACGTCTGCTATCAATTGCAGGATACTGTCTTGTAAATATGATTCGAATAATCTCAAAAGAGCATTTGAAAAGCCAATTTTCTTCAATTTATTCAGAAGTCTACTATGATTCACTTTATCAAAAGCTTTTTGAAAGTCTGTATACATAATGTGTATCTGTATGGTGCCACGTTGATCTATCGTGTCTCGCGAATGTAGTGTGTCATTTTCAGCAGATGATCTGGCACCTGCATCGTGTTCAAAGATCAAAACTGCACCAGTATTGCCATTTGTTGGGCTGAAAAATGTATAAGACACATATCTTTGCCCCAGTCAAAGCCGGACCACGACAATGGACCGAAAACCCTGGTAACAGAATTTGACGCCGTCCCTTTTAGAAATGTGAAATCACTGACAGTAAATTGAACGTTTTAACGTGTACTTCCAATCTTGCAGGATAATCCTACCTTTTTATTGAGAAGAAATAACTTGAAACAAAAACTTAGAAAATATAACAAGTATTGAGGCACGATGGTAACATCCACGACAATGGACACATCGCTATGCTCTTCAAAAGATGGTAACTACCCTATCTGATGGATTGGTGCAATTTGTTGCAGATGTTATCGCGTTACCCAAAATACCCCGCCCCCAAAAATGTCGGAAGTTAGAGTTCAAAATTTGCTGACAACAAAATGTTTTCAGTTTTTGGAGAGAATGACCTAAATACATTCTTACTTCACATTACCTTCGGTGCAGCGGAGCTGTGAAAAGTCACTCGTGTATTTTTACTATCGTAATTTTAAAATGTCTACTAATGACCCCGCTGCAATGTGCTCACTGTTTTCGTGAGGTAAACGGTACGAAGTTAGTATATAGGAGCCGGTTTGTAGTATGAAAAGCGGTGTACCATCTCGGCACCTATCATTATCATATATTCATCTTCGGCGGTCAGTGCGCGCCGGATTACAACATTATCATAAAAACGTATCACGAATTTGTCTGGCGGTGCCTTACAGTGTCTTACAGTGTTGTGTCCAGTCGCAAGTTCGAGCCCTCCGAACAAATGTGTTCACAGGATTGAGGAAGAGAGTGGAAACCACCAACTCACCCAAGAGAAATTTTTTTTTTTTTCTCATTTGAAGTTTATTGGACTGCTTGATAAGTAGCATTTACAATATTTTTCATATAAGTTTGAGGAATCACACGGTATTAAACTAAACTAAATCGATCGGTTTTAGTCTTTTCAGTCGGCGTGTCTCGTTGGTGACATCTAGTAGATTAATGGCCAGCGTATTAGGATGAGCATGGAGTCTTCTTTCGTGTCGTCTAGCGTGGAGTTTGATGGTCTCTTCGATACTAGGTACTAGATCGGAATGTAGAGCACTATTGCGGATGAACCATGGAGCTGCGGTTATCGTGCGTAGTACTTTATTTTGGAATCGTTGTATTACTTTTCGATTTGAGGCAGCAGTGCAGCCCCAAATTTGGATACCATACGTCCATATGGGTTTCATAATGGACATGTATATCAGTCTTTTATTTGTTATGCTTACTGTCGATCTTCTGCCAATCAACCAGTATATTTCCCGCAGACGTATATGTATTTAGTTTGTCCCTTTTTTTCCGGACATGAACTTTATAGTTGAGTCGTTTATCCAGGAATATTCCCTGATACTTTGCGTGATCCGATCTGGGTATTATTTTATTCTCTACAGAAATTGGTTGGTATGAATGCGGTCTCAGGGAAAAGTCGACGTGTACCGATTTTGTTTCGTTGATGGAAAGTCGCCATGTTTTTGCCCATTTGATCACTTTGTCTGTAGCTGTTTGTAGGTTGGACGTGGATTCTACATAGTTTTTATTCACCGATAATACTGCTGTGTCATCAGTGAATGTCGCGATCTCCGTGTCCGATCCAAGAGTGGCAGGAACGTCGGCTGTATATAACAGGTATAGGATGGGCCCGAGTACACTTCCTTGAGGCACTCCCGCCTGTATTGGGTACTCATTTGAAGAGATGGAACCCTGGACAACTCGGAAACGTCGTTCTGACAGATAATCGGCGATAATTCTGCAGTATTTGGCTGGCAGTAGAGTTGAGAGTTTGAAGTTGAGACCCTCGTGCCAAACTTTGTCGAACGCCTGCGTTATATCGAGGAAAACTGCGGAGCAAAACTTCTTCTCTTCCAGCGCTTCCCGGATTATGCTCGTTATTCGATGGATTTGGTCCACTGCGGCATGTTTCTGCCGGAATCCAAACTGATGCTCAGGGATTTTCTCGCCTAGTACTGTGCGTAAACGCTTGACGAACAGCTTCTCAAACACTTTTGAGACTATCGATAGCAATGATATTGGTCTGTAGGACTCGATTTCCTGGGGTGGTTTACCAGGTTTTGCTATCATTATCATCTTTGTTGTCTTCCACACGACTGGTACGTGTTCCAATCTCAGTGCTGCGTTAAATAGATTGGTGAGCATCACAATTCCCTTTTTCGGTAGCTCTTTGAGCATTCTCACAGTGATTTTGTCGGAGCCAGGCGCTTTCCTCACATTCAAGCGGTCAATTTCTTTGGCTATTTCAAGAGGTGTGAAAATGCGAATTTTATTTTCATCTGCATACAAGTGTTGTAATGCTGGTGTTGTGTTATTGAATGTGGAATCGTTTGGAGTGAATACCTTGGATAGGTGGAGCGCAAAAGCTTGCACTTTGTCCTCTTCCGTTCGTAGCCATCTACCCGCGTTACGAAGGGCAGGAATGTGGTATTGCGGCGAACGTTTTGAATTTCGGGTGACTTTCCATAGAGAGTAGTCATTGTTTTTCTGAACTGACAGGCTGGAAAGAAAGTCCTGGAACTTTTCGTCGTTTATCCTACGGATTAGGGCGGCTGTGTCTCTACTAAGTCGGTTAAATTCGGCCTTGTCATGAGGGTCTCTGGTACGTTGCCATTTTCTTCGCGCTGCTCTTCGTTTTCTCACCATTTCGCTTACATTACGTGGACACGTTTCTGGGAGTTTACCTGCTTCTGTTTTCGGGGTAGCCATTTCTGCCGCTCCGCATACAATGGAGTTGAATACGGTCGTGGCTTGATCGAGTTCGCTCACAGATTTCATCGGTGTTCGCAGGTCGATTTTGTTGTGTATGTGCTTACGGTACTCTTCCCAGTCTGTACGTTTATTAGTAAGCATACTTGGCCGTTTGACGGGGGTCGCAAACGCGTCGATTTGAACCATTACTGGTGAATGATCGGATGACAGATCATCGATGTTTACTATCGTGAGGTATCGTCGTGCCAGACCTCGCGTTATGAAAAAATCTATCAAGTCGGGAGTTTTGGCTGTGTCCGACGGCCAATAGGTTGGCGAGCCTCCTGAAAAGGTATCACAGCCGACTTTATCGATTGTTTTCAGGAGTTCGCGTCCTCTAGATGTAGTCAAGCGCGATCCCCAATGGGTGTGCTTAGCGTTATAGTCGCCGCCCGCTATCCACTTGTTTCCAAAACCTTTGAAGCACGCTTCGAGTTCATCCTTGTCCAGACGACAACCGGGAGGGCAATAAACTGCAGCCAGTTTGATCGGAGAGTCGTGCAAGTGAATCACTGCTGTAGCTGCTTGGATGGAGGGTGTGCTGATGTGCTCGCCTTCGTAATGTTGAATATTTTTGCTAACGAATATTGCAGCACCTCCTTGTGCCTTTCCACTAGGGTGATTGCTGTAGTATACATCGTAGTTTTTTGAGCGAGGTAGCTTGAATTTTTCGGTGAAATGCGTCTCGGTTATGAGAGCAACTTCGATGGCTTGGTCGTTTAAGTATTGTTCCAGTTCAAGCTTTCGCGGTAGGAGACCGTTGGCGTTCCATAGCATGACTTTTGTGGACCTAGTCATTTCTGTTGCTTCGTTTTTTTCCTCTGACGTGGCGACGACTCTGATCCAGCTTCTATGGCACCTAGTCGGTTGGCCAAGCAGTCTATGGAATTTTGAATTTTCTTCAGATGTGTAGCCAAACTTTGCTCCACAAGTGCCATCAGGTCCGTCTGGTTGACTTGATCTTGGTTTTCCGCTGACGACCTGGCATTTTCAGCGGCTACATTTGAGTAGGAGCGAGCATTCAAGGTTAGACGCATATTTTGAGGCAGGCGAGCATTTATGGTGTTCCGAACGTCTGAGGTAGAGCGAGCATCCAGGGGGAGGCGTGCAGCTGATGACTCTGTAGAACTCGACGCAGTAGCTGGGTTATTTGGGATGTCTCGCACTCTGTCGCTAGCTGTTATCTACCCAAGAGACTACATTTCCAGTTGTCACGGGGAAATCAAACGCGGCCTTACGAGAAAGAGGTAAAGGACGGATGCAAGCGACCTGATACAATTAATTGTTTCTTCATTATAAATACACACGCAGATATGTTGTTAATTAATTAAAGGGAAAAAAATGTACCAACCTGGTGACAGGATATTTATAACCGACACATAAAAAAAAAAAAAGTTGAAGTACCGAGCAGTTACGTAATTCGAAAACGATCTATTCTCACCTAGTGACATGTTTTTTTTTTTCTTCTTTTTCTTCCTTTTCTAATACCATACATGGATTCAATTAAAAGTAATGAAAAATTGTCGCGCTATAACCCGTTATTCGAATTTTTCCGCGGAATACAATATTCGATTAGAATAATCGATAATCAGTATCGAACCATCGCACAGTTCGAACGCGAGATTCCGCGAAACGATTTTCACACAGATTGTTTCCTACTATAGGCACCACTTAATACACACCGCATACCAGGGACTTTTATTTTATCGCCATTTTATTGAAACGGATTTGAATGTAAATATATGCAGTTTACACAGAGCAGCGATTACATATCTAGGTAATTAATAACACCGAGAGAGACTTTTTCTCTTATATATTTATATACCTATATACGTAGGTACGCTAAGAACTTTTTTTTCTTTTGAAAACTTTTTTTCTACTTTTTTTTTTCTTTCTTTCAACGCACTGTTTGTATGATAATATACTCAACCCCGCTATTATTGTGCTGCACGGTTAACTCACCCTCAATTTATTAACAATCAGCGACTTTTTTCCCTTCAATATCATTGTGATGTTTTTCTTTCTTTTTTTGTTTCTTTTTCTTTCTTTTTTACGGCGAATTTCTAGCCAGCATCGTGACTGTTTTTGTACCGGGGGAAAAATGCGTGTAATAGAGCGCGCATTCTTTCACGTTTTAAATGCGCAACGTATACGAATACGAGTAACTTGGCCGTTCTGGACGCTCTGGTGGTGAAATCTTTGGGATTTTTGAGAAAAACCCTGCGATTTTTCCAGTATTTGTGTACGTCTCTATCGGAAAATCGGAAAGGCCCACTTTGTGGGTATGGAGTTGAACGGAGAGGGTTATAACAGCCCCACCGATGGGATCTGCGAGGCCCAGTGCGATTTTCCAAAAATTTGTCGACAGGTGACAGCAAAAAGCGGCAACAAGAATTTTTTAGTTTTCAGAAGTAGAATTTACTGGGATACCAAATTGATTCGTACATACGTGTATGTACTTGTAAATATTTCTTTGAAATGCACTTCACGCGCTTTTTTGCCGCGAACATTTGAATTATTTCGGCTGAACTCGAAAGTCGAAGCTTTTTCATGCTCTATAGAGATATGCAGGAGGTGATTTAATCGGTATTGTATCATTGTTGCCCTCAGCCGGTTTTTGGTAAGGGCCAATTTACTGAATCCACGTTCACGACTTCATTCATTCTTTTGTGTGAGGTGGCGCTGTATGCGCCGAGTGCTCAGACTTTGTAGTTCACTGCACTATTCCTCAGGTTGCTGTTAAGGATCAGCTCCGTAGCCTCCCTTTTATAGCAAACGTGAGAATTTTACTGAGCTCTATCCCTTTGACTTCACTGGGCGCTGGATACTCTAGTCCCAAGAGTCCCAGTGCTTCGCGTCTTGTCCCGGCTATTGCTGGGCATTGACATAAATGATATGGATCCAGGTTTTTTCCTCTTCTCCACAGTATCTATAAGAGCCGCTTTTCACCACTCCTATTTTATACCACAAGTGTTTTGTAGCCCCATGACCAGTTGGTAGTCCGACCATTAACCTTGCATGTTTTCTATCAAGCCCTAATAGGAAATTGGCCTACTTACTGGGGGCATCCCCTGTCAGTGTTTAGCTGACTTTCATGCCACTGGCCAACCGCCAGTGTATTTCAATCTGCTTACCTATCCAAGCCTTAACTTCGGACTTCATGACGCTATATGCAACAGGAAGACACGGCTTGCATGTTGCCAGTTCCTTTTTCGTGCTCTCTTCGCTAGCTTGCCAGCGATCATGTTCCATTTTATACCGCAGTGTCCCGGTGTCCATAGTATGGTGACACGGTTCTCCTGAGCAAGGTTGCATAATTTGTTAACACACTCCGTCACCACCAGGGATGTAGTTTGATATGAAGATAGTGCCTTAATAGCCGATAGACTATCTGTACAGATATAGACCTGCTTATTAATGAGGCCCTTCTGCTGGCTTTTGTCAATGGCCACCGTGATCGCCATTACGTCTGCTTGGAGGATACTAACGCCCTCGCCCAGTGCCGTTGAATAGTTGTCAGCGCCTTTTGCATTTGTGATTCCGATTCCTATAGCTTGGTCATGTTTAGAGGCATCTGCAAACCACACATTCTCCTCTTTTCCTAAGAGGCTTGGCCACCTCTTTTCCGAAGCCTCCCATGTGGGTATCAGCGCACAGTACGGCTTGTCAAAGAAGTGTTTCATCGCGATTCTGTCCTTCGGCATCCCAAAGCATTTGTCCATCGTCCCCGCCATATATCCCATATCCTTCTGTGGCCTGTTTTTTGGGCCGGAAGATTCGGTTGACCCAGACGATAAGCCCGCATTATCGCAGCTGCTTCTATAGCAGTGTGAAGTGGTGGCAAGCTTAGGAGCCTTTCCAGTGCCTTAATCGTCGCCGTTCTCGTTGCCCGCGTTGTCATCACGCACGCGAGCCTTGCAGGTGGTCTAGTTCCTCTCTGACTTTGGCCAGGTGGACCCGGTCCCACCACGCAATGGCCGCGTATGTGATTCTGGGACGTATTACACCGGTGTATATCCAGTGCATCATTTTGGGAGAGAGTCCCCAGGTCGTGCTGACAAAAGTGTGGCTGGCCCAAAGAGCCTCGGTCCCTTTTCTTATTTTATCTGAGACGTGATCCTTCCAGGAGAGTTTTTCAAGATATACTTCTAAGTACTTCATCTTTCCTGTGAGGGTTAACGGTCTTTCCTTGTACTGCACCTTGATCAACTCCTTGCCCTTCCTGTTGTGGGTGGAAAGAGTGGTCTCAGTTTTGTCCGAGTTTATCGATTACCCGATTTTCGTACACCATTTTCCCACACATCGGAGTTCCTACTGCGTTAATTCTGCGATGGTTCCGGGAAATTTGCCGGTTACCACCACAGCCAAATCATCAGCGTAGCCCTGTGTGTATATTTTCTGACCATTAAACTCATCCAGCAAACTGTCCACCACTAGGCTCTACAATAGGGGAGAGAGTACTCCCCCCCCTGTGGACAGTCCCCGATGGTCGTTGCATGGATTTGTTCTTGATGGTATATTATATGGATCTCCCTGCCTTTTAGCATAGATACTATCCAGTTTATTAAGCTTTCCTTTACTTCCCTTTCCCTCAGGGCTGTTTGTATTGATTCATGAGAGGTCGCGTCGAACGCTCCCTGTCTATCCACGAATATTGCCAGAACATAATCTCCCCCTCCCCTCCCCTCCCTCCCATCCTCTCTCTACCTTCTCTTAATTGCCGTAACAAGCGAGTGCAGTGATGACTCTACTGATCTGCCTGCCCTATATGCGTGCTGGTTCTCATGCAGTGGGAACCTGTTCCGGGTATCCTCTCTTAGGTGCCTGTGTGTGCGTCTTTCTAAGGTATTTAGCATGAATGATGAAAGACTTATCGGCCTGTAGTATTTGGCCTTACAGGGGTCTCTACCTGGTTTAGGCAAAAACACCACTCTCACACCCCTCCACGATTTTGGACTAATTTTAGAATCACGATTCTTCGTAGTGCCGCAAAGATAGGTGTTACGCTTAAATTTACGTAAAAAATGAACTTGGCGACCCCCTCCCCTCCCCGCAAGATGAAGATACTGCTAGTTTTGCTTATTTATAAATATTTTGATGAAAATAACCAAATAATAATCTATCATGTTGTTTAATTGTGAATCGTTACTCGTGGCGTTGGGCCATGAGAAAATTTCGGTATTTATGACGAAATTTCGTACCTTCATTTGTATTCCGAAATTCAACTTTTTAGCGCCTTATTCGACCTTGGAATTCAACTTTATTTCTCTGCAATTTTCGTCTTACCCTCACAATCAGATAATTAGACTTGATGCATTACTGGAGAGGTGGGGTGAGGGAAATTAGTACCCAAAAAATTCGAAATTCAGGATGGTTTCTTTACATACTCCTCCTCTTAAATTTGTCTAAGGGGTGCTGAAAGCGAAACCTACATGAACCGTTCACTGATTAGGGTAGGCTCCCAAAATAGAAAAGGAAGTAAGTGCACGAAATTACTTCACGTAGTCCATCAATTTTTTGTTTCGCTTTCCTTTCTGAAATTTCACTGTTGGCGGGGGTAAGGGGTAAGAGTGAAAACTCAGTTCACAGATAAATTGCGGGCCATCAGAAGTGTACCGACTATGGAAATGAGTGCGCAGACAATCGTAAAATTGATCTCGATTTCTGGATACTAATTCTTGTCTTCAGTTTTATTTATATCGGGGGGGGGGGGGGAGAAACTTATTGAAGAAAAAACCTTGATTTTTCGGTATTGTTTTGCCTTTTGAATTTCAAAGGGATGAAACTGGTTCTTCAACTCTAATTCGGCGTTACAAAGTCACATCTGATTTGGTCTGCAGCGAACAGCGTACGGGATAATTTTCACGTACTGATTCGCCAGTGGTAGTTTGAAGAAAAAAAAGGGTCCTGAAATCTTTTCACTTTGGCCATTCTTGGCGTCCGATTCTCATCCTCCATTTTGGTGCATTCCTGGATACGCACGGGTACATCGGCACCATTCTCAGTGGATCTTGTTACGGCTTAGTGTGCACAGTTTGAACTCTTTGCCCCTCTTAATCATACCGTGGATAATGCAAATACATCTGAGAAGATGAAGCCAGTTAAAATTCCCATTTTATATGTAGTCTAGCGAGCTGTACGTATAATGTGCTGGTGACTATCGTCTTCTGTAGGTCGGTGCATAGGTGCGAACATAAAGGTACAGTTGAGTTGGGTCGCTGTATGGGAGATGTCGTATCGAAGAATTTAAACTTTCATCAGTTGCGTGATAAGGTCCGTACAGTATTTTCTGCTGCAGGAACGGTTTAATCAACTGCTAGTTTTGTTTCTTCTCCCTTGAGAATGTGAAATAAAAACACAAATAAAGAGTGTATTATACTCGTTGGAAGAACGCGCGTTTCGAATAGGTTACATTTTACTCGCAGTAATGCAACACGATACTGTTCGTAAACTCGTCGTCGAGTATAACATTTTCTTTTGAAATAACTACATCCTACCGGGGATACTTCTTTTTCTTATTTATGTATTCCGTATTCCCGTCCGGTGTTTTGAAAGTTTCTGTCGGTGCTAATTCCATGTAGATGTACTTCTTTGGCCTTACAGCGACGCTGCAGTGTCGAAGTACTCGTAATGAAACGATCACTACTTTGACCATACAGCGTGTTCCAGCTGAGTATACCGAGCTGAGAAAGTGATAGTAATAGGCGAGAAGAACCAAAAACGATATGTACATGTCTGGCTGATATTCAGTACTGAAAAGGCCATGAGTTTTCAAACTTAGAAAAATAGTGCACTATCATGGCGAATCTGATTGCTGATTTCAATATAGAACTAGAGGGTTTTGCCCCCTAGCCGCTTCGCGGCCTCACCGCCGCGAGTGTCTAGTGCTACCCATATTTTGCGCTTTCATTAAGGTCCCTCATTCCTTCGCCGATTCCTTGCCCAACTACAACTGACCGACAGCTGCTTTCGCTTCTGTCGATCCACACGACTTTTCGCGCCTCATTTTCCCTAAACTACTTTGCCAGGCAAAGTGGATGAGATGTAGACGTGGCACCGCTGCCGCCCCGATGATTTTGGGAAAATTCTTCGCACATAGATCTAATGATAATGACGTCATAAGGAATTGAGATTTCGGAGTCCATGGCAGCTGATCTGCCCTAATCACGAAGACTATACTGTCTTTGTGTTCTAAGTCTTGGGAAAGACGATGTCTTATGCCTTGAGATTCGAGATCTGCGAGTCCAGAGTAGCTAGTCTGCTGGTCTGCCCTTGTAGTATTCATCAGGTGGGCAGTCTGCCTCACATTTTGTTTGTCTTGTCTAAAAACTATGTCTAATGCCTTCAGACTTGAGATTTTGAAGAATGTGAGTGATTATGTCATTATTTATTATTTTTTCCATGTCTTATTACGTGGGCTGTGTCTTTGGAATCTCTAAATCATACTGATTGGCTTCACGCAATACGCACAGCTGAACTGTGAACTGAACTGGAATTGAGTTCCGTGTCGGTCGGAATTGATGTTGGTCGGAAATAGGATAGGAGAGGAGGGCCAGCCTATAGGCATATCCACGTCAAAATGGCTGGAAGAATGTCGAGTAGGAGCCTAACGTTTGGTACAAACACGGTTTTCGCTCAAGTTTGCTCAGTAATGTGACGTTATGGTAACAGGAGTGTATCGTACCCTTATGGAGGCTGCCGACTGCAGCCGCGCAGCAAAGATCAGGATCAGTGAGCACTAGAAGGAATACGCACAACTGAACTGAACTGTGAACTAAACTGGAATCAAGTTCCGTGTTGGTTGGAGTTGGTGTCAGTCGGAAATAGGATGGAAGGCCAGCCAATGAACATATCGCAAATAATTTCATAAGGTTATTTTTCCATTTTCTTCCTGAAATTTCGAGTGGTCACCCTGTTAAAAATACCTGCCCCCCCCAAAAAAAAACCCACTAAAAACTTCTAATCTTTTCATACTTTGTATCAACCTCTCTCCAGGAGAGACGGAGTGCTAATGGATTAACGCTATAATTGGATATTCACTTTTTTCTTGCCTCCGGTTTTCTTTTCCCCGTTTTTTGCTTTACCTTGGTATAGGTGACTTGGGGCCGACGGTCCCTTATACGCCTTATACTACGAATCCATCGCTGTGTCAGTAGCACCCCGTTCAATGATCTAAAAGTGTAGGGAATGTACGAGTATCCTCATCTGTGTATATACTCTTGTGTGCAGCAAAAGGCGAACCGTATTCGCTCGCATTTTACAATACATTTCCCTTCGTGACACCTTGTGCATTTACGCAATGACGTTGTCGTGATTATGAAAATAGAGATGTATATATTGTACACGATTTTTCCTAGATAAAAAACTGCTTTTTTTTCAGTTTACGTTTTTATTCTTTAATCTACCGTGAGATATACCGCAGATATTTATACAGTTTCGTGAAAATCCGCTTCGAATGGTTTTTGTTCATCCTTCGATTTATTCAGAATCGTGATTTCGTGTTTTCCAACTCTCATATTCGATTATCGATATTTTACACCTTACGATAACGTTCGAGATTCTCGCGCCTTTTGAACGCGCTTTGCTCGGTCGTATTGTGCGACATTTTTAAGGTAATTTTTCATTAATATTTGCATATATACGGCGCGATTAAAATACTGCAGGAGTCGTCGAACGAACGTTTAGAAAAGTACACACGTACGGGAGTTGATGGGAGTTGGAGAGAGAGAGCGAGTGAGCAGTGGTCGGGAGGGTTGGAAGAAAAGGAAATTGGATGATTCTCGATCTGTGGAATTCCACGGCGTATAGAATAAGAATTTTAATGAATACACGTTTGGTGTAATTGCACGCGAGGAATGAAAAAAACGTACAATTTTTGGAATCCAGGCGTGCAGTCGTGATTCGTATAGGCTGTATTTGTAATTAAATGTTCTGCTACTCGTGGAAACGAATTCGCGGATTCGAGTGTACACACGGACTAGAGTGGAACGTGGAAGTTTTGCGAAATTGGCCGAATTGCCTATCTACGATTTTGGAAGTTGGTCGTAGTCAGTGTGTCAGACTGGTCACGTCGGCTGGGTTGTGATCGCCGGCCAACCGAACCTAATGACATATCGAAGGGACCCGTGCCAGCTCAATATTTAAGCATTTCCTCGTCGAAAATTGTTTGGAAGCCACGTGACTTGATAGCCTCATCGCCGAGGCTTCTGTTCTGCCAGTCTGATGTTAGTTGTAGTGTCACAATATGTGCTGGTTCAGTTCACCAACCCCATTTTCGGTTGTACGTCTTTTCTCCTATGTAATTGGCCTTGACAATGCCCAGAAACTATCCACTCAAATAGGAGTGTAATATGTGGATGGCACAGTGTATCCTCCACAGTCAACAACGCAAAGCGATTTTCCTGTCGATCTAATGGTGTTTGCTTAGTATCGTAGCTGCTCAAGAGTGAATATTGGCGGTGAGGACTGTTTATAAACAGAACGAGAGGAATGCAACCCTAAAAAGTCGACTGCTCGTCTGCGTGTACACTATACATCAAACAAAAGATGGCGAACGGTATTCGCGGATATTACTTTTTTTTCCCTCTCTCTCTTTCTTTCTTGTAAACGGGTCAGCTGGGCAGAGAATCAAGCACGACGCTGACCGATGCCTGGAGTACATCCGGACGTGTACAATTTCCGAATGAAGACATCACACATCGGTTCTTTTAATTTAGCTGCAGGCCTGGTGGTTCAGGAAATTACAATGCTTGGAAGTAATGACCGAATACAATGCTAGATTAGTCTTAAACAGTGTAATAAAAAAATCGAGAATAGAACGCCAGGGTGCTTCAGGTGTTGGGATAACGTAAGTTCGCGTATTCAGTTCCGCGTACGCATTTCAAAAATCAAAAAGAATGCGATACGGTGAAAATATGTCACTCATGTTAACAAACAGTTTGAACTGTGTGCGGATTTTATAATGATGGATTGAATGTCGACGTACAATGTATGTGTAGATGGTCCGCGCCAAGATGCTATTGAAATTAATCCGCGATAATTTTTATTTATATCGTCTTAGAGATCCGAATACTACAGCGGGCACATGGCAGAAGGCTGAGCCGTTTTTCTGCTTCGCTTTTTTTCGGATGTCCGCGACCTGGTTTAGACGATGAAATCGGGACGTACGATTGACGATAGAACCAACACCGAGCATCGTTTTTCAATAGGACAATTTACCCATATAGTGTTGGCTTACTATGAGCTCTTGCCGAGCTCTGCTCCCCTGGTAATGCTGCATGTCAACTTGGCGCGTGGACGTATCTGCTATAAAATTACATGGGGGTTGGATGGTTGGATTAGTCTGCCGGAATACTGTTCAGTTGTAGGTGACTTCGTGTGATGGAGTTCTTGATTCTCCCCCTCTCCCCCGAAACGTTGATGTTCCGTGAAATATACTATACTATATCATTCAAGGAATGAGCCAACTCTAATCGCTGAAACACATATTTAAAGGAAACTTTAAACCTATCAGGAAGGAGAAATCTATAATATGTGTTTTACCGACTCTGACATACGGCTGTTCAACGTGGACGCTTACAAAACAAGCTACTTCGCAGATTGCGATGTAGTATGAGGGTGTTTGCTATGTTCTCTGTTGTTACCTGCTTATAATATGGGAGCTTTTCTGCATTCATTGACTACAGCTTATAAGTTAAAGTCAATAAAATGAGCTTTTCGCTAGCTTCATTTTTAGAAGATGTTGTTCAGGGATGCGGAAGCCAAACGATACAGCTTCCGCTTCCGGCTACTAGCCTCCACTCGCTTCTAACTTCCAGCCTCAGCATGAACTTCTAACTTCCAATTTTCTTTTGCTTCTAGTCTTCAGTTCTTTTACTTATTCAGGGTGTCTACCGATCCCGGAAGTCCTGGAAAGCCCGGAAAAGTCCCGGAGGCTAAAAGTATGTGCCGGAAACCCGGTAAAGTGCCGGAATTTACTTAACTATATTGCTAAAAGTGTGGACACAATTTTTTCCTCAAAGCCTGGAATGTTTCCCTGATGCATAGAGACTGCTTTGTTCATAGTCCAGATCGATAACTGTCACTCAACTTGGGCGGACCGATATGATTTGGCCACAGGTCTTCACATGAGGCAATTTTGTATCCAGAGACCGTTAATTGAACGCACGCACTATACAGTAGAAGAATACAGGTAACACTGTCGTGTACATATATTGAGCAAAATATGGTATTTTTTTGCACCCAAATTTTTCCCGGAAGTATCTTACAAACTCCCGGAAAGTCACGGAACTCCAAAGCTGAATTCTGGTAGACACCCTGTTATTCCCATCATTTCTCTTCCGCTAACTTATTTTTCTCTCTTTCTTCTACTTTTTTAGATAAAAAAACGCAAAGAAAAATTTCTTAAAATTGTAAAAAGCCGATGGGAAGCTGAAAAACTTTGATCTTCCACTTCCGGCTTCTAGCTTTTAACTCACTCAGTTTCCAGCTTCTGGCTTCTCAAAATTATCCTAAAACTACAAAAACTGACGGCTTCTGACTTCCAGCTACTGGCTTCTCCGCATCCCGGTGTTGTTGCGCTAACTTCCTGCACGGGTATTGATAAAACAAAACCAAATCTGAAGTGTTGAAGCTTTGAAGCTAATATTCAGACCCAGTACCTACGTCTATGCGATAAAACAAAAATATACGCCAGGGTGAGAATCTTTTATTTTCATCGTTCCAAGTTGCATTCGTAACCGAGAGGAAATATTAATAATAGTAGACCGACTTAGTAATAGATGGCAGCAGTTGAAGGAACATGAAACTGAACTAAAACTGAACTACGATCTGTAAACAATTCACTAGTATTTAATGATGATGAAAATTCGATTGCAGTAGAGTGCTTGCAGCGCTGCGCGCGGGCAAACACCCGGAAAATTAGCAGCAAGATTAACAGCCACAGAGAATGCCATGTTGAGGTCCATTTTGAGTATAAAAAAGTCAGACCAAATCATAACAGACACATTGAAAAGAAGTATTCCAAATTTCTAGAACATACTAATTTATTACAGGAACCACAAATGGCGTTTGGCGGGGCACGTCGCCCGTATGTCACCCGACAGGTGGACGTACTCGGGACAACCTTTTGGATACTCCCTTAAAAAGCCAACTTAGGAAGTGGAAAACGGACATTGACAAATTTCTTCAGAACAAATTGTTTCATAGGGTGACTCAAGAAATGGGAGAGTGGGGGAGGGTGAGGTACACCTTTTTGCCCTTAAAGGGCCGGGAGCATTCTCAGCGTAATAATACGCTGACTCAACGACTTCCATAATAAAAGGGTTTGAATTGAACAGTAGTCAAGTTTACTCGTACAACTTGCGTAAGTACCTATAATTATACTTATTGTAAAATCGGAGATCAGAGTATAGTCTTGCTGTTACTGATTCTCTAATTTGGGGGTCGTCCCACCAAACATAATGCGATGTACATATCGATGCGTCAGTAATGCCAGTTTTACCGCAATATATTGTGAATCTTCTATCATCGAATATGAGTTGAGTTTGTCTTATTAGCTAGTCAGGCAGTATCAGTTCATCAGGTTTCATCAGTTCTGTTGCACCCATCAGTCAGTCGTTGAGCTTTTCAGTTAGGTATATTTAGTGTATCAGAGTCGTGGGTTATCCCGCCAGTATCTTCATATGCATAAGTTGTAAGTCACATCAGTCATATCAGTTTTATAAGATTTCTTCAGGTATATCGATCGTTAGTCAATCAGCGTAGATGAGTCGGCAAAGTATAGAGTTGCTTGACTGCAGATCAACATAACTGAATCACGCCGGACTTGTCAGATATGAAGAAATAATTGAAATTTAATGGTTTCAAGTAACTACATGATTTTTATTCTAGCTTGTCTGTACGTGTGTTCAAAATAAGTTTATTTAGAGCGAACGTAGGAAACTTCCGAGATGTTACCGACGAATCAGTTAGTCCATCAAGTATCTCAGTCTTATTACGCCCTTATGGTCACTGACATTGAAACCCTGAAGCGACCGTTAAGGAAAGCCATCAAGCAGTCACGAGTTGATAAAATACATATTATGATCATCATTGCAGCTCAACAATGCGAGTCTTATCTAGATACGTTTTCTAACTGCCCTCCCTGGAATCTTGAGAGAATCATCTGGTGACTTGTGAGTGGATGTACGGTTGTTGAAGAGTGTTCTTCTGTTTATATTACATGATCTGTCTTTATTTGCTGGATACTAGCTACTGGTGCATGTGTTCTTATCAGATAATTTGTCGAAGAGTGCCTAGAGTTCATACCTTGATTTTGTATATACGTATAACACACGTACCGCGTTTTCGTTAGTCGGAAGAGTTATCCTATGGACCCAGCAGCATCGGATTTATTTTATTCAAATTCAAACATCGCCTCGGTGTCATTGTTAATTGTCCTTCCGGAATACACCATTATGCTTTATTACATTCTACTAAAGTTGCAACTGGCGACTTTCAACTTGGTGCATTCCAGTTAATAGACCACATATTCCGTTGTCTTTGTTCCTTTTTTGCCATCCGATTTCCAATATTCTCGTTATCTGTTGTTTTTTTCTCCTCTTCTGTATCTCTCACTCTCTCTCTCTCTTTCTCTCTCATTCTGTCTCTTTCTCTTCTTTTCTTTCCTCCCAAGACCCAGCGGACAATAATGGGAATGTGAAAAGGATAAACGATTATGCAAATGAGATTTCACTAGACTGTTAACGATGATTAAGCTCGAATGGAAGACAAGTAGAGGCGGTTAATCAGTTTGCAAGATACACGCTTTTAGAACGCTACTACATGCACCTCGCAACTCATTAGAAGGAAGCGTGCACGGTGCGCCCAGTATTTGCATATATGTATGCCTTCTTCGACACCCTTGTATAGTTTCGGAACATGATTCTTCGCCACTAGTATCGGTGAGCCAGACCTTGTTAATAATCGCAATTCTCAAATGAAACGTATTGTCGCTGCGCGAGTTCCTGTTCTCGTTCAATTTGACTGGAAACAGTCATTGACTTACTTACATTATTTAATTATGTACATGTACAGTGGCCCAAAACTGCATTTAAATATTCTGAAATCGGGATGCTGTGCGGTTGGCAAGTGTTGGAGTGCAATTGGCAAGTTCACGAAGTTTCCTGTTGTTGTTGTTGTTGTTTTTTTGTGCCTACGAGCTGTGTATTCTCCGGGTTTGGTGAAAACGATAAATTTTTCTTGTCACCGCAAGTACAGTAGCCGTTATGTTGGTTAATGGACGCGGTTGCTTAAATGGCAGCAGTAGATATTTCACAAGTTGTATGGTTTGTATGCCCTTTTGTCAACCGGAAAACAGGAGCATTGTCTGGGGAAAGGGTACCTCCGGAAATGGAACCCTACTGGCGATTTTGCTGTACGTTGACGTCGGCGATCCACTGCATACTTGGGACTGCGACTGTGCGGTTTAATTAAATTGGAATGAACAGTCGTGCACTTCCATTTCTTTGTGAACTTTTTAAATACCTGTTTGTTTTGCGCTCTCTGTACCTACGTCCATGATTAGTTATTTATCAGATAAACTTCATATAACGATGAGAGACCTTTAAAAGACCTCCCGTAAATTCTGATTGCCGAGAAAAGCACGACCAAACGTGACAAATCTGAGTTGCAGATACCGCGTTCGTTCGCCTGCGCTGCAATGCTTCATTTCTATTTTGTTTACAGCTAAATTAAATCTAGCTAGCTCCCTGTGAATTTGTTTGTAGATTACCTGCTGTAGACTTTGAGGTCGAATTCATCGAGTCTGGCGTGCGTTAACCAAGGCGCGAAGACGCCGCCAAATGAACGCCTAGTGTACAATGTAATTGCTTAAATATTGTGTGTATATTTAAAAATTTCCATGTGTGGAATAATACAGCGACTAACGCGCATTGTAGGTTCAATTTAGAGTTCTTTCTAACGAGTTTAATGATTTTATGAAGGAAATGGAATTTTAAACTATGTCTGGCATCCTCGCGCTCTTTTGTGTTAATGTTGTATCATTTACCCTGCATGTTTGATCTTCTCCGTCGCGGTATATTACCTCGGAATCCGCTCTATTGTTTTTACTGGAGTATTATTACTCGCCTGTATATTAGAATCGTTTTGTTCGCGTTTTTTCATGCTCATGCACTGGCTAACGTGGAATTAGAGAAGCGCGTAAATTCGTTTCTAACAAACACCTCTGTATAGTGTATGTATGTTTGTGTGTGCAGAAAGCATATAGTATGTAATTGAAATTATTCGAGGTGTAAGCGTGTAACGGACGATCATTCTGTCTATGGCTGACTCCGTCTGTGGGTGCAGTAGCATGCAGTGGTAGAATTTTACACTTCAAGATGTTTGAAAAGACGTACGTGAATGACAAACATTTGGTCACAGAATCTCGGTGAGGAAAAACGCTATAAATGACATTTGTGGTAAAATGTGTATCTGTCTGCAATCAACCAGAATGCAAGGTCATCTTAAAGTGGGTGGAGCTGACATTGTTTTGCTACCAGTCTCATACGAAGCAGTTTTAGCTAGCATGTCTTTTTATTATGGGAGAGAAGCAGTAAATTTTTACTAAAATAGGAAATTTTTCTGTTGAAACCTAGAAAAGAGTCCTCACTTTTCCAATTTTCTTAACTGGCTGCTAAAGTTTACCGAGTACATGCATGATTTTCTAACAAGACGATGGCTTGCGATTTGTATACCCTCTCCCTTAACGTTGTTCTGGCTCTAAGTGAAAGGTTGAGGAATATTCAGTTTTCCCCTAGAAATTCTACTTACTACACAGCATTTGATTTTTGCCCGTACAAAATATTTCACTCATGAGAGTGAACTTCTTGTTTATAAAACGTGATTTTTTGCTATAAATTTTGTGTTATCAAAGTATCAAACCACTCCATAATCGCGAGGTCTGTCAGGTATGGATGGAGTGTTGGTAAACTAATGAGTAGCGTGACATCATCAGACCCAAAAAAATCACCTTTGACACGGGTAACATGGAGGCTGAGACAACTTACGCCGTGGACAACTTACCCCGGTCTCTCTTAAAAACCCCTTCCCAGTAACGTGTGATCCTTTCTGACATATTTAGAAAATACAAAATCTCACAGGATTTGAGAGTAACATGCGGGTTGTTACGGACTTCTCTTGCATAATATGGTGAGGAAAATCAAGTTTTGCTCATTTTATTCATATCATATCTGATTCAGTGAAGATATTTGATTATTATATAAACTGTACTGCATTACATGGATGATTTCTCTAGAATTTTGATCATAATAATGATGACAAATGTGAAACTACTAAAAGAATATAAGTTAGAGCAATCTAAACACGTGATTTTTTGGGGGGAGGAGAGGGTTATTTTACTCGATGCGAATGTTAGGCCTGCATCTTTATGCATCCCCGAAATGGGAACTGTAATACATATGTACAGTGGTTTAGAATTTTATTTTCACTTACAGCCTTGATCCGTGCTACTTGGCTTCACCTTGCCTGGAAAGCCGTCAAATTTCAAGATTTACCCGGGTGTGGGCATAGGCTTTCGCCACCTTTACTCATCTGATCCTATTCCTGCCTGCCCTGGTCAAAAGAATTCCAAAATTTCTTACTAATTCGCCTTTTCGTGTTGTTGGAGGTTTCCCTCTCTCTCTTGTAAGGTACCTAGGTGCCCATTCCTCCGTGGTTTTTGTCCATTTTTGATCATTTACAGCAGCGGCGCTAAGAGCCATTTCAGGCCCCGGGATAAATTGTTGTAGGGGCCTTTAATCCTTTACTTCATAGTAGCAATGGCGGCATCCAGGTGTGCATGCACGCACATACAAAAGTATTTCAAATATTTGCTTCATCTGTTCGTTTGTGTTTATTCATAATGTACATAATGTGGCAGTTTCTATAAAAAGGGGTTGCCTTGTCGATCCGACGAATTTTGAGTTACAGACAACACGTAATAGAGGAATGAATGCCCATTCCAACGAGCTATCGGCGAGATTTGTAGCGTTTTTTGTTCCGGAGATACAAGGGGTCAAAGATGAGTGTAACGAGAATGCGCGAAAACACGTTTTTGGGAAAAACGCGTTTAAAGTTAGACACACCTTTTTCTCCCACTCCGTCAAGCGGGCCTAACTCGCCGCGGAATCACGTTACTAGCCTCAATGAGGGCTTCTTGGAAAGGTAATTTTTCGCTCTTCTGCGTGGTAACAATTCAGAACATCGGATTTATTCGTGAGCTCCGAAGACTATGTAGTCTGCAAAGTGTAGGTTGCTCAAAGTATTTATCCTTATCCTCCTTTCCTTTCATTCGAGATTCCTAAAAATTTCTTCCAGAACTGCAGTTGTTTGGAATAGTTTTCTTTAATTTGTACCTCTGAAGGCCCATAGAGGTCTGTCGAAAAATTATCATGTTTGGGTTCAGTCTCCACAGTTTTGGTGTTTGAAAGCCCTCTCAAATTAGCGCATGTGAGAATTTTCAGAAGAAATCTTATTAAAAACAATTCAGTGGTGTCGAAAGGTATTTGTGTTTGGTGGAGGGACAGAAAAAACAACGGGATCTTTTGTTTTCACGTATGTGCACGTGCAAAAAATGTAAAATTGCATAGAATGCGGTGTCTTCTGCATTTTGGCACAGTTGCTCCACTCCCTTCACGTTACTACTATATACGAAAAAATCAATAATAATTTCGATTCCAGTGTCTCTAAAAACATACTTGATACTCTACATCATCTTGGTAGCTTTTGATTATTGTCCTTCTAAATTCGCTGTTTGAATTGGTATCATTGAGCCCGCCAAGAAATAATATTCTGAACCAGGGAGCGACCGAGGCGAGAAATAAACAATTTGTTTAATAATTATATACAACATTAGACTGTAATATGTCGTGTTTTTGTTTGTTTTAGGAGAAGATCAAGTCATACGGTATTTTATTCAAAGTGGCGACCCGAGTGGTTGGTTCAGTTTGGATCCTTTCTCCGGGTTTCTTAAGACAGCCGGTTCCTTGGATTACGAAAAACACCATTCTGTGCTTCTTAATGTACAAGCGGTGTATGGAAATGCGGCGTCTTCTACGTATACTCAGGTAAGTTTGACGAAATATCAATTCCAATTTCAGTGGTAAGGAACGCAAGTTGTGGAGTTAACGTAGGCGTCCTTGGATAGAATTGACGCGTTTGGAAATTCGTTCTCTATTTCTGTACTTTGATAGAGGAAGTACATATACCAGAAATTCGCGTTTTGTTAAGAACAAACTCAGCGTAGCAATTGTGTTTCTTTAAGAATTTGAAACTGGCTGTGCCACATTCCACGTGTAGCAGTGGCTACAATAGAGATGAGATGACTGCAGCTGTGACGGTGGATCTTCGCTACCCTCATGTGGTGAAGACAGCAGCCACGCAGCCTCCATAGCCACTGCAGGGTGAATGTTCAAAGTTGCCGTCATGATGCTCAGAGCGACCTAGTAACGTTGGAACGAGGGGTATATTGTACTCACCGAGAAACGGAAGGAGGGGTACAAATGATACTCGTTGCCCCAAAAAACTGAAAAATTATTCACAAGGTACCCCTTTCTTGAAAACCAGGAAAAGTCAAGGAATCTTGTCAGTCTGGAAAAATCAGGGAAAAGTCAGGGAATTGCTATAATTTGGGAACTTTTTGAGAATAATGAGAACTAAAGAATGTACACAATTTTCATGGTAGTAGATGAATATCAAATTTGATCCCAAATAGTAAGTATTCTCAAAACTGTATGCAATACTAGCTGAAACAGTGCCGGGGGAAATTGGAAAATCGGTCTGGAAAAGCGAGAAAAGTTTAGGAAAATCATTTTTTTAAAAGTGGCTACCCTGTATTCAATAAATTGATAAACAAGCCAGGTCGCTTAGCGACCTAGGAATAGGGTCGGTCTTTCAGCTGAAGTCTGGGCGGCTATTCCACTAACCAACTTCGAACAAAAAGTACGATCGCACTTGAATGCTGTTGAGCGTAAGGGAACCAACCAGTAAAATCTGTTTTTTGGGAACACGTGATTCTAAGTTCAAGAGCCATGTAGAAACTATTTTTGTAATAGCGTTTACTGATAAGCTTTAATCAACGTGAGTACACATTTTTGAATTGGGGCCCAATTCTGAAAAATTCCACTTTTTACGCTCTTTCCAACAATACTAATAACTTATTTTCGCCGACCCTAATTTCAGCAAGAATTATACGCAATAATATTACAGACCTCACGAAATGAACTCCTTTCATCGATTCCTTATGTTGATACCTCGAGTCATTTTGCAGAGACTGTAAGCACGATGTAAACCCATTTTCCTATGGGTTTCTTTTACACACAATTACGTTTACTTTTACATTTAAAACCACAAGCGCCACTGTCGAAAGCAAACGCAATTCATTCTCTTGCATCTTGTTTGCTTGTCCACATACTCGTACTGACATTTTAAACCACAAGCGCCACTTTTGCGTTAGGTAGAACTTTATTACTATTGTTTCCATAGTATAACGCTCGGCTGCGCCGACCCTAAAGAGGAGTCTTGAGAAAGATAGAAAACGAGATTTAGAGGTCCCTACAGACTTACGGAATTATTTGCTGGTTACTTTCACTTTTGAGGCAAGCTTACATCAAGGAAACTTTTTTTATTACTTGTCGACCTAAATTAAGAATTTTGATGCTCTCTTGAATGAAAGAGCCTTCGACACCTCTGGAGCAACTCTAGATGGTGGTGTAATCAATGCAAGTTATTCGTCGTAGGTACTTCTAGTTAACCTTTAATTTCTATCATTCTGAATATTGATGAGAATCCTGTCACGAAAAAGGGATAGAAATAAGGTTACCACATTTGAATTTTAGGAATACAGGATACACTCGCAACAAGCAAAAAAAAAGTTTTTCTGTTTATTTTTTATTAAAAAAAATATATATATAATAAAAAAAAACAACACCCACAAACATAGAAGAACGTAGACCGAACAAATACTTCAAAACTGTAATTTATAATACTGTTTTTTTTTTTTTTTTTGGGGGGGGGGGGCTATTTACGAATTTTTTAAAATACTGGTCGTTGCCATTGTTCGGTCTTTACACCTCACCGGACTAGTACGTGTGGCAATTCTAGATAGAGATCTGTCCTATGTCCTGGGTTCTTGAAGTTACGCGTGAAAATCTTGAAGTTGTACCTTCATATTCCAGACCTAGAGTCATACTATCTCTTCGAGCTCGTGATAAGTGCACAATGTAGGACGTATATGTCAGCCCTTCCTGCATCTAATTTACCGATTCCAAATGTGATTCTCGCTGAGACAAGCTCCCGAATTAACGCTGAACAGCTAAGATGCTTCCTGTAATCAGGGATGTATCGAACATCGAAGGGGGAAGGGCTCCCTCCAAAAATACCTCCTTCCAAAAAGTCTCTTTCCAAAGTGCTCGAATGTGGACAGGTTAAGCAAAATTGATCCTCAGTACAGTTAGACTGCACAAAATTTTCAAATTTCAAATGTTGTTCCTCCTTGCGTCCTTGCCGATCTCTAATATTTTTATTAGTTGACAAAATTTATATTTTCAGCCGGAGAAATCCAATTTTGTCCCCCCAAAAATGTGGTTTCGTACGTCTCTGTCTGTACTGCATACTTATGCGCCCATTTTAATTGCATGCTGGATGCTGGATATCAAATAGCTCGTTTACTCGAATTGTATTAGAAGAAATTTTGGGGAAAAGTTGCAGTGTACTCTCAAAATGTAACTCATTTCAGTTTTGCCACAGCACGGGATCTGGGACGGGATCTTGATGTTTGTGACTTCGAGAGTAACTGTGAAAAGATGCTTTGGACGTTAAGTTATACTTGAGAGTCAGCCAGTGCAGCAAGCTACTGCCAACGTATCAAGTTTCGCTCAGCAGCCGGCGGAAACAAATGTTTTGCTTTTGCCGATTGCTGGACCGAACCCGATTGGTTGAAAGTTTGACTTGCTGTGTTGGTGGGTTCCTATAAGTCTCCTTTTTTTTTCATGGGCAAATCCGAATGGATCCACGACCCAGTGCTACAGCTGACTCATTGTTGAGACTTGAAGGTGGTCTCAGCTTTGATTGCTTGTTATCCGTACATGTTCGTGGGAATTAAGGGAATCTGTGAAAGGTTAACGTTCTACATGTAGAATACACGAATTGCTGAACCCTAAAACTAACCAATTCACATTTCGTTTAACATAGTCTGCCATTATCTTACGGACGAAGGTTTCCTCATTTAAAACAGAGTGGTAATTGTAACGGATTACGTGCTAATTGAAATTTGACTTGATTGCTTCTTGTTAGCAGCCTTTCCCATTTTTCGTTGTTCTTTCCAATGGATGAATTTACTTCCTGCATTTCGAGTTAGTTTTGACTCGGTGCTGCCACTCCGAGTTCCGTAGTCATTGTGGGAAGAGCGTTTCAGTCAGAGAGCATTGCCAAGGATCGCAAGATCGGTGCTGCTACTCCGAGTTCCGTAGTCATTGTGGGAAGAGCGTTTCAGTCAGAGAGCATTGCCAAGGATCGCAAGACTCGTCTCAAAAAAGTCAATTCAGAATCATCAGGAAGCGAGGGATGAATGCAACATCTGAAAACCATTAGAAGAGAAGAGAGATTTTGAACATCAACAATTGGAAACTCTGCCATGGTTGCTTGGCTAAGGGGCTGACAGTTAGATGATACGCTTATAGCTTGGTCATCTTCTACACCCGCCCTATTTAAACTAACGGAAACCTGTTGCTGTAGTGACTCGACGAAACTAGATCTCTGATCGATTTGATTTTAAATCGCTTTCGAGCTCGAGCTTCACCAAAAATCAATGATTTTTGGGTATTCGATAATCGGCACTGTTGAATCTCATTCAGCATTCAGTACTCGATGAAGTGCAGTGATGCCTTGATGCAAACGGTCTAACGCCTGGCACTGAAAACGTGTTGGCATAAATTACAGAACTGGAACTCGTTTGCCGTCTGCACCATAAAATTGTAATAACGTGTTAATAAGAAGGGTATAATTTTTAACTTTTTTTATTTATTTATTTATTATTTTTATTCATGACGTTAAGTTTCCATCGAGTGATTCAAGTTGCCGCATTGTTCATTTATGCTCGAGATAACTTGTAAACATTTTTGGAATTATTCTTCAGTTTTCGCGTCATAAAAAGTCGTCTCTGCGATGGGATGGAGGTTGTAGCGACTGTCTGCGTATACGGAAGAGTAGATTTTCCGGGTTCGTGTAGTATGTTCGTTTTTCAATGAGAAGACTCGTACGAGAGAGCGTCTCTTCGTCGAGTCGTTCTAATCTGATCTTGCAAGTATTGTTGTATTTATGGAAGTGAGTCAGTAATTCTTGCTTCTGCAAAACGAGAGGTGGTACTGTACATCGGTGACCCACTTAAAGGTTGGTGATTTACCAGAAATAGGTATGCAAGTGTTACCAGTGAATGCCGTGTACGCCGATGCCGGGGAAGACCAGGAAATGAAGTATACCTACACGCTTTACACTATTCGTATTTTTATTTCGTTAACTGATGGAAACAGTGGATGGAGAATACTTGAGAATTTAGAACGCCCCGCTCTCCCGTATGCCACACTTCAAGTGGCTAAACTGTCATCACCCGCGCGAAGTGATGAGGAGTATAATAATCTGATGAACTTATCGCTGCGAGGAAGGTCGTCAATCTGTGGAACAGTATACGTTAAGTCGGCGATATCAACAGAACGTGTCCTTTGTCTGCGGACACCCAATGACAGGTCCATACCCGATGCACAATCAGTTACCCTCTAGTTACCCGCGGCGGAAAAGTTACCCGTTCGTTACCCTCGGTTACCCTCAGATTACCCTTGTTCCCCTTTAGTTACCCGGGTAACTTGTGGGATTTTGCGCATCGAGTAGTCAGGTCCATCTTGCAATCCCCGATTACGAAATCGCCTGCGCGGCCAAACTTCTGTATAGCGTAAAAGACCATCTGGCGTCTATTCCAAAAAGTCGTTGCTGTGGTAATTACTCTGTGGCATGAATTTGTTAAGAGGCCCATATGCAGATACGGACCTCGCTGTGTAAGGAGGGATAAATCAGTTTCAGCTGAAGTGGTCAAGGGGAGAAACGATTCGCTGCGTTGCTTATTCTCTCAGCACCCTGACAGTGGCTTTGCTCTCGTCAGTTTTTTTCGGAACTTCAAGCTCGCTAGTTCAAGGAAGAATGTCAAGCCCGCCTGCTCCATTTCTCACCAGGACAGAAAGGGAATGGCGGCGCTTAATATGTAGGAAGTCAGTATCGAAATTGGCACGTGAAAATTATGAAAAAGGGCATGCAGGAAAATGAAGACTTGATGAAAAGCCGTAAGAAGAAGGTCATAAGGAGTTCAGAACTCCTTCAGAGGCCACTGCTCATTCAGACAGCTACAGAACTCGTGAAGACTCTTCAAACTCAGTAACCTCTGCGATACTTTTAAAACTAGACTATACTTAGGTATATTTATTTCAATCCTTTGGTGATTCATGCACACTGACACAGTTCGAGCCACTCATTAAGATTGGATAGAACTCGTTAAGACTCTTTATAACCCTCTTGATATTCATTCAGGCCAATATTCATCCAATTGGTATTATGACTCGTTAACATTAATTCTAGCCAACTCTTTTTGGATTTTTTCAAACATCTAAAATTAATGTTGACTCATTTAGCATTTTTAAGAACTCCGTAAAAAGCATTCAGGCCGTTTCAGTTCATTCAGTTTGTGTTGTGGTTTTCTAAAGTCTATTTGGATTCTGGTAAGGCTCTTTTGGACTCGCTTGAGATTCGTTAAATGCTAAATAAACGTTTAAATCATATGGACTGCGGTGAGACTCCTTCCGTCTCTGTTGGTACTCGTTCCACTGCCAGTCAGACTCAGTAAGATCTATAGGGATTCGTTTTGAGATTAGATGAGTTCCGCCAGATTCATTTAAACCTCAGTAAGACTTTTTCTGACGCTGTTAAGATTCATCCGGACTCTAATAGGACTTATTCAGATTAGTTTAGATCCTTTAAATCTCATTCTGCCTTTATCCAGAGTTGCTGAGATTCATTCTGGTTTCGTTAAGACTGATCTAGACTTTCTGGGGGCTTCTTTGGACTTCACCATCCGTTCAGGCTGTGTTGAGATTTATTCGGCTCAAGTTTCAATGATATGATATGACGTATAACTCATGAATATTAATTCAGACTCCTTCAGTCCTAAATAAAACGCATTCAAGGTTTGCTCTAGTGGCTCAGGCGCATTAAGGCACGTTCAGACTACCATAAAACTCTCGTAAGAACCACCAAATTTTCAGAACTCGGACCCTGTTGAGATTAGTGTAAAACTCCCGTCGACTCTGTTTTACATCTCTTGCTGACTTATCTGGACTCCATAACTTCTGAAGTAGAGTCTGTTAAAGTTCGTGTTTACTTTTTCCCTAATTTGAGCTTGTTCCGATTTTTCAGGCTATGTTCAGACTCAGGCAAATTCATCAAGATTCGATATGATTCTTTTCAAATTTGCTGACTCCTTCATTTCGTGTTAGAACTTATTTTAACTTGATTAGGACTTCTAGGATTTACTCATACTGTGGCGAGAATTACTGAGATTTTAAGACACTTTTTTTGTAGGTCAGTTCGAACGCTCTGTGATACGAAACATGAAGTCAAAACTTCAAAGGTGTGGTCAACCGCACTAGTTCACCTCCCTCCTAGTGTCTAGCTGGTGCAACGGTCCTGTCCTGTAGTAGAATTTTGAAGACGTTCTTAAAGAACTCGGTTTATGGAAAGGGTGGAATTGGTTAGGTGGATGCGTGCAGTATATATCCCTACTCTTCAGTGGCGAGTTTTAGTTGATAATTACCAGGCAACTGATTGAATTTCAGGGATAGTTTGCGATATTTGAGATAGGAACGTTAAATGCGAAATCTTTGATTTTTGCTTCCATTATTATGAATTGTCGAGAGGGAGGGGGTGGTTTTCCTTTTTGAATCTGGGGAAATGTTTGTATTGGTATTTGAACGGGTGTCGAAACCTGTTACGAAATTCAAATTTGGGGCAGTGCAGGGAACAAGATCCCACTTTGTTAATCCTAGTTTTTGAGATACGGCAGTTTTTTTAATCAAGGTCAAAATTGTCGAAATCGGTATTCGCGACAATATTGGCAGAATAAACCCTCCGCATTCGGATAACATTATCCGTTTTTCCTTGTCTGCCTTGGTTTTTCTATTAGAGACGGAAAACGTGAATCCACCTCGTCTCTATTTTGCCACTACATAGTTCTGTTATCAGTGGAAATTAAACTTTTCCATTTCGTATTAGTTTTCTGAGGTTCCACTTTGTGGACAAAATTCTTTGTCGATATTACCGGCAGATGCTAGAAAAAATTTCTGACAAAATGAGACCCCACGGAGCTCTCTAGTCTTGTTTGTATCAGAGATATGTCACATTGAATATGTAATTTTTCGTTTTTTTAAACTGTTTTTTAAAATTGAATTTTCCCATTCAGGTTTCTTGATATCTAGACTTTAAACAGCCATATTTCAGCGAATGTTGAAGTTCCAATATTCGCTGAGATGCAGTTGTTTAAAGTTGAGATTTCGGAGAACCTGAATAGGAAAATGCAATTAAAAAAACAATTTAAAAACAAAATACGAAAAATTGCAAATTTAAAGTGACATATCTCTGAGACAAATAGGCTGGAGAGCTCCGCAAGGTCTCATTTTGTCAGAAATTTTTTCTAGTATATGCCGGTAATATCGACAAAGTGAGACCTTATTCCCCTGCACTATCACATTTTTGGAGAATAGCGCGAATCTGATTCGATTCCCCTCCTCCCGGAAATAACCAGTGGGTAGGATACTGAAACCACCTGACTGGGCAGTAACATCTAGTCGTCTCAGGGAGTAGGCGCTTTCCTCCACAATGAACTCTGTGGGAAACGCTGAAGTTGTCGACCTCCTCCTCGTCCAGATAGTCGCGTTACGGAAGAGGAGAGGGGAAAAGCCGAGGGGTGCGGTAAGCCGAGTATCGCACCTCGAATATACATTTTCGGATAAGGGAGTGAACTCTGACACAAAATCATGACGGAAGGCAACGGGAAACCACCGTCATTATTTTCCCCTAGAATTACATCTACAGAATACTGAAACGGTAACAATGATTTTCTGAACTGAATTGCCTACTTTTGATACTGAAGGAGCTATATCAGTTTTATAATTCTATTCATAAAATTTGAATGTAATTTCTGAAGTGCACAACTTTCAGTTTTTGTGTATCTTCAATTTTTTATATAGGTAGCAGATGGTAACAGTTATGTTCCATTTTCAGTGTACTATCTATCGCTGCTCTTCAAAATAGGTCGCAAAGAATTTATCATGGATAAAATTAAAGTCCAAACTTTGAGAATTTTCCTAAAATTTTGCAACATTTAAATTTTTTAATAAAAGTTTACTAAACAAAGTGTCATTTCCTTCAAACTGGCTGTGCATTGCGGTTACTATAAAAAAGAAACAAAATTAGTATTAATGCTTATTGCCTGTCTTGGAAATTGAAGGAGTTATAAAAATTGAAAGTTGAGGGTTTCAGCTATTTTATTCAAATATCTTGAGTAGAATTTTAAAACTGAGACCTCCTTCTATGTCAGAAGTTGGCAATTAGTATAGGTGAATTAGGCCATCAAAACAAAATTTTGGGATAACAAGGGGGACTTAACGGAATACTGTAAAAAGAAGTCTCCTAATGAACATGTTGAAAATTCCACCTCGTACCCACCGCGTCAAATTTTCCGGGGGGGGGGGGCTTCCTTGAATCAGGTTTTTCCAAAAATCTTGAAAACTATTACAGATACGGAAAAAAGCTTCAAACAAAATTTGAAGGGTAAAGAATCAGAACTCACATTTGCCATTCTACTTCAAGGGCGCAAATAGGCAAAATACTGTACACGGGTGCAGGAATATCTTTGCTGCGCCTGTGAATGTGCGATATGTATAACATACTCTGCGTTCACAGGCGAGGCGCAGCAGATATTCCTGCACCCGTGTACAGTATTTTGCCTATTTGCACCCTTCAAGTACACGAAATGGCAAATGTGAGTTTTGATTCTTTACCCTTCATTCGTTCTACACGAGATTTTCTTTAAGAATGGCCGTATACTATCTCTCCAAGAATAGTCCCGGGGGGGGGGGGGTGAAAATGACCTTTTAGATGACCACAGTCTAACGAAGGTTTTATTGGAGGGAACGTTGTTTTTGACCTATTCACTCTCCCCACAAAGTAAATTCAGCCAGGAGGCAGCCGAATTTTCACCCATTCCTGGAGATGTTTTCGTCTCCCCTCCCTCTTTCTGTTAAATATCTTTGATGCAAAATTTATACTTGTAGATGTTTCCTCGTTTCCACCAACGATTATAATATGAGCTCTCTGAGTTTCTCATAAAACCGAATTTGAAAACGAGGTATCAATTGTCTGGTACTCAAGGTCGCTGAATCCAATTTCGGCATTAGTTGTACCCTCATGTCAAAATTGTTGTCTCAGTAGGGATGGGTGAGGGTTAAAATGACGGAAAATGCAATATGGGTATCGGATATTGGGTTATCAAGGTTATTAAACTCGTTTTCGTTGTTAGTGTTTAGTAAATTGAAGATTCTGATAGCAGAGGAGGGTACGAGAAGAGGGCCTACGGATGTGAAGTTGTAGGTTTTCAAAGACGCTGATTTCAATTTGGGCATTAGTTTTAGTTTCAGATGAAAATGGTGACTCCCAGTGGCGTCGTGTCTGGGTGTTCAAGGTGTTCACTGCACACCCACTTAATTTCTGTCTTACAACAATGATTAAAATACAAAATATAACCTCAAAAAATTGAAAAATAGCCGGAATTTTTGTCTTTGCGCTTCGCGCGGTTCTTATCTTTGTCACATACTATGGGAATTGTGGAGGATGGTCACTAGCTACATTGCACACTCTCGTTGGTCTTGTTGCAGTGGCGTTCGCAACAAAGACCACAAAGAGTGAAGCGGAGACTTCGTTAATTTAAATGGCAGGGTGTTTACCAGCAAAAATGAACGTTCCGCATGCGCATGCTATGTGGTGAGTGGGCGAATGCAACTTCATTCTTCATTGACACTCATTATTTATACATACTGATACTGACCATAAGTTTTTGATACATACTGATTTGTTGTGGGGGATGGGAGGGAGGGCAAAGACCCGCCAGTTGAACACCTGGGAAAGAGCACCACGCGATGCCACTGGTGGCCCCAAGGGGAGGGTTAAAATGATATAAAATGCAGTATGGGTATCGAATATTGAGTTGTCCGGATAGTTGTTCAGCATGATCTACAAACAGCATCTGCTGTGAAGACCACCGTTGAATGCGGCTTCTTTATTGCCCAATAAGTATTTAATGCGATAACTTTTCAAATTCTCCTCCACTGAATCGGCACATCATGTTCTACTCGATGCCTTACTACTCGAACTCTTCTTACTTATTGAAGTTCCTCGCAAATCTTGCGGCTGGAAGAATGGCGAAGACGATGAATATTTTCGCGCTAGTAGGTGTATCTCGATCGACTGCATTAGTGAATCTGTAGCGCGTTTTCATATCAGATTAGCCGTTAATCGTTTCGCTAAATTATCTATCACCTTACTGATTTTGTTTTTGCTTCCTCTTTGCCCCCTCTTGTTTAGATCGTCATCAACCTGGAGGATCGGAATGACAACGCGCCCGAATTCGACTCGAACTCGATCCGGCTGTCGGTGCCGGAGAACGCGGCCATCGGGGCCCCGTTGCTGGCCGCGTTCGCCCGTGACCAGGACTCGGGCGCCGCGGGCACCGTTCGCTATTTTCTGTCTCCCAGCAATGCGGCGGCCACCGCCGTCTCTTCGGCGGCGTTCGAAACCGGATTCTTCGCCATCGACGCCGCAGCCGGACTGCTATCGCTGACCGCATCGCTGGATTACGAAGCCAGCCAGCGACACACGCTGGTGATAACCGCCTTCGACGATGGCGAACCTCGACTGCAAACCAATATGACCGTCTATCTGGAGGTGCAGGACGTGAACGACAACGCGCCGGTCTTCGAGCAGACCGATTACTCGATCGTGGTGTCCGAGTCGTTGCCCAGTCATTCTCAGGTATGTATTTTACCCGCCTGTGCAGTTTTTTTCGGAGATTTTTATTTAGCGTTTTACTATCTACGAGTGTTCGTTTCACGAGAGAGGTTCCCAAGAAATTTCACGAGCGCGAGTGCAGAGACGAGTTTACGGACGCGGTTTACGGCCCGCGAAATCGAATAAAATTAAGACTATATCGGCGGGTGTTGCTTGTCGATAAATTGGCCGGCCAGGTTGGAACCGGCGCCGGAATCTGGCTCTCGCCGGGCAGATGAGGCGCGTGTGACGACTCGACGACAACGTAGGCAGTGTTCACTGATTTGGCGCAGGTGGAGTGGCTACGTGCCGGATACTTTGGTACACAGAGTCTCCGGGTGTACCGGTGGGTACTGTCGTGACTCTAGGTATCCATATACGTAATACGCCTTCGTCGTTATAATTACTGTATGTCGCCTGTTTGGTTCACAAATTGTAAAAGGCTTCGTGGTCTTATTCATATCATTTGTATGTCCAGCAGTTCTGGCTTTTTCTCTCGTCCAGTTTTCAGTTCGCGCTGGCTGCCTTTTAATTGCTCGATAACGTTTTTAGAGATTCAGTCATTTGGCCGTGCATGGCCGTGTAGCCGTTGCAGCGATGCAAACCGATGTATTCGCCGTGCACACGGCTTAATCGGCGATTTTTACGATTGTCTGCGGCGTGCGTGCAGCCTGCAGCTCCGCTGGAATGGCTTACCTTTCCAGAGGTCTCTTTATAATGTACCCACATAGAGTCGTATTCGCGGTACCGTAGACGGTGCATGCGCATTTAGAAGCAGTCACGATGTGCACTTTTTCCACCATTTTCGGACGCCTCGCGTAACTCGCGCTCGAGAAGAGCGTTTTGTCGCCACGAAGCGGTCGTGCAGTTTTTGAATTCTCGTATATAAGTTACGCGATCAGGTGGACGCCGATCGATGCCCTCTCGGTACTGCCAGTGCACGAGCTGTAGAGTTGGAAGAGTCGCAAGTTCATGCAGAATGCCGCTCGAGATGTCCGCCATCGTATGTATTTCAACTGCCGATGGCGTAGCTGGTCATACTGGTCAGGTGGAAAGAAGTGGAACTTCGGCTGTCAAAAGCCATGTTATCGGCCTGAAATTGTGATTGGCCCTTGTTTCCCTCCAAACTTTCTTGTCGTTGAAACTGAAAGGTGTGGTGTTCCAAAACCCACACTCTTAGAAATACCTGCGAATGGATGAAAATTAGATGTAAACTTGCCCTATTCGGTGATGTACTTGTACACGAGTGTAGCCAGCCGTACGCTATTTTGAATTCAACCGCGCCCGTGGATGACGAATGGGCTACGCGAGACGCTCCGCATGGTCAGATTCGGCATTCACGGGCAAGGTAGAAATCGAAATAGCGTAGGGCTACTCTTGAGTAAGTTAAGGACCTTTATTTTTAGTAGGGTCGGTAACTTTTTGGCTTGAGTGTTACTTTAGTTACGTAGTATCGTGTTGCAGGGCGGAGTACTAGTCACTATTGTTAACTTTTCCAAGAAGAAGTCACTTTTTGTTACTTTCTCTAATTTTTTTTTTTTTTTTTAAATTAAGAAAGTCCATACGTATGCAGAAAAGCGGGTTATATACGCATCCGGAGGTCGGTGTATCACTGAATACGAGTAGACAGCTGGGCACATCTTTTTCTTTTCTAATGAATTAGTATCTCAGGAACTAATTTTCATCTTAAAAATCAACGCCAGATAACATGCATGTGGAATCTATATATTAAAAGAAACTAATACGAGTTCGTCCGGCCGTTCCTCCGGCCGATTTGCTTCATTTTTTTTTTTAATGAATGGTATTTATATGTATATATGTCATCTGGTATTGGAATTCACTTAACTTTGACCGTACTCAAGTTGTACTCAAACGCGACTTAATTCATGATTTTTCCAAGCTTTTCCTCCACTCAAAGATCTAGATCTCAGGGTTCTAATTGAGGTAATGAATTTGTTTTGCTCCAAGAACACTCAGTGGATCAAGACCTTTCATTTGAGCTTGTGACCACTCAAATCGGTTGAGTCTGAGGACATGGGTGTGCGGACATTCAACTTGACTTTTGATATTTTCGAGATTTTTCTGGACTCGAAGATCTATATCTCAGGTTCTAATTGAGGTAAAGAATTTGTTTTGCTCCGAGAACACTCAATGGATCAAGACCTTTCATTTGAGCTTCTGACCACTCAAATCGGTTGAGTTTGAGGACAGTTGTGAGTAGATATTCAACTTCACCTGTTATAATTTTAGAAGGGGAAAAAAAAGGTAGATTGAAGGGAAAAAAAACACTTGCTTCATTCTTATTGCCTCTCAGCTTCAGCCATTATACTTCCAATTAACAACTAATGCTGCGGAGCAGCACGGGTCTTCTAGTTAATGTGTATTTTAAAAAATCGAATTTTCGAGGTCGTACTTCCGAAATTGATACTCTGTCGGATAAATATAATACATTTAGAAGGATTTCGAGGGGGAAAAATTTAAACATGGTTCAGAAGACTCAGGGTCTCTCATGGGAAAATGAAAATGAAATTCATTATGTTTTACAGTTCAATAGTCCGTGAAATATAGAATTGAAGTATTTCTGAGTATGAATTTATTTTGATTTCATAAAGGAAATGTCACATGTATGAGAGTCAACAGGGAGGGTAAACGAACCATTGTGCACACACCAGGGGTTCTCCAGGAATGCATATTTACGAGAAACGTAATACGAAGACACGATTTCTTCCTTTTGAAATAGATCTTGCTACCTCCTGGACATGCCGTACTCATTTTCTTGTCTCTATTCTAACCCTTGCTTACTCTCACCGCCGCACCCCTCTTCCCCCACCTCTCTTCCCATTAATTGGAGGAAAAAAATGAACCATATGTATCTGAAAAAATTGTTGTTACCTCTTCAATATACCCAACACCTTTCCTCTTTTCACCCCTCCTCTCCCTCTCTTCATGGAGTTTTCAGAATCGCGTATTTACAAAGAAAAAATTACTTGAAAATTCTTCGAGAGTGACAAGAAGAGCAGAGGAGAGAATTAAGTGGGTAGATTGAAAGGGAGAAAGGGGTAAAGTAATTGCAGGGGATGAAAACAGGTTATTTCTTTGTAGATACACGTTTTCTGAAAATCCATGAGACGGAGCGGTCGGAGGGGGGGGGGAGGCAGGATGGCAAGTGATAACACATATGAAGGGTAAAGAATTGAAACACATTTGCCATTGTACTTGAGAGGCGCAAATTGGCAAAATACTATACACGGTTGCAGGAATATTCTTTGCTGCGCCTGTGAACGTGGGGTATGTTATGCATATCACTCATTCACAGGCGTAGCAAAGATATTCCCGCACCCGTGTATAGTATTTTGCCTATTGGCGCTCTTGAAGTAAAATGGCAAATGTGCGTTTTGATTCTTTACCCTTCATACTCAAACGAACAATTATTTTTTTCTGTTACATGTGTTTTTTTTTTCTCTGTAATTCATGAAGAAGGAGGTAAATGAAGGACGGGTGGGAGTGAGGAAGGGGTGGAATGAAGAGGAGAAAAGCGTTTTCGGAATCCACGGAAAGCAATGATCGATTGAATTTGTCCAACTAGTAGGGAGAAGGCTGTGGCTCTTGTGCTTCTTATTCAATCGATCTGAAACTTGGTAGGCATCTTATTTATTCTTATAAGAATCTAGCTGGTGGGTTTCTCGATAAGATAATTTCACCACGACTTAATGCGAGGTACTGTACTTTTTATAAAGCAATATTCTTGGTATCAAATTTGAAATTGATTCGAAAAAATGTTGATACTTTTCGTTGAAGTTTTGCACATGTTGTTTTCTGGTCAGATGAAAACAACAAGGGTTATTATCCGGATAAATGCTTAGTTATTGATTTTTTTAAATTTTGTTTTCGAGAGGATGTAATGGACTACTTTTTTGTCCGAATAAACGCAAGTACTGTCATTCAGGTTGATGTATCGTCTTCGTTTTGATTTAATTACATAGAAGTTTCATTATGTTCTAAAAATGTTTTATAGGAGAAGTGCATTATTGTTGACTTTCTTATTCCATTGTAACGCTGAATTCATTTAAGAATGGCAATCCCTTATTTCAAAATGTTGGCATCCGGGGGAGGGTAAGATTGAAACTAAAAGTTAAAAAATATAACACGATTAAAATTCTGTGCCCCCCCCCCATATGACCTGTTTTAATATATCGAGTGTCTCATGTACACTTGACCTAAGTGACAAAAGCCATTTTTTCTGCAGAGCGATTTGAAAATTATAAATATCGTTGTGGTATATACGTGGCTCAAATGGCTTACGCCATCTAGCGGGCTAAATAAAGGAAGTAGGTAATTCGTAATTTGCGACTGTAGCCCGATAGAGGGCATCGAGATCTATAAGGATATTGTATTTAACTAATTTTCCGTCAAAATGTCACTTAGGTCAAGTGTGCATGAGACACTCGGTATGACAAACTGAAGGGGTGTATTGAACCCTCTATTTATGGCATTTCAAGGACAGTTACTAAAAAATTATAGGTGACTTTCTTTAGGTAGAATTTGATTGAAAATGTATTTCGTATATGTAATATTTTCCAAGGTTCTTGGAAAAAATTGATTTTGGCTGGACGTTAAGCTCCCGGGGGGCTTGGAGATACCCGGATTCTTGAGTACTCTTAGTACTTTAATCACTATCGTAAACTATGTGTGCCAAAACTCGGATCTCCTGGATTTGTTTCCTCCATTATGTTTAATTGTTCTGGTCTAAGACCTAGTCGAAAAGGTGGCAGTGTTCAGCGAGAATTCTCAGTTGTCCGCAGGAATGCCATCGCTCAAACAATATTGTAATCAGTGCTTCGAAAGATTCAATGGCGCATTGCTGTTTATGTTTATACACGTTCATTTTGAACGGACTCGGTGTGTGCACACATGCGGACATGATCGCTGAATGTACACGCACGCGGTCTTCCAGGGTCGGTAGAGCAGACACAGCATGGATTGGCCCGGAGGAGAGTTGAAAAAACCCGAATGCACGGTGAAAAGAATTAGGTGTAATAACTACAATAAGGTCGTTCAAGAATGACTGGATGCAGTTAGTAGTTACATAGTTACATAGAAATGTACGCGTACTAGAACGGCTGACCAATAGATTATATAGGAAAAGTGCCGGGTAAAAATATTGAGAAGTGAGCAGTCGGTATAATCTGTATTTTATATGTGACATACATACTTACACAGACCGATTTGTATCTTCGTACATATGATACATACAGGGACGTACCAATAGGATGGCTGGGGACCACCCCCCTCTTCGGTAGGAATTTTTCTTTCAGCAGTTGTGAAGATTTACGCTGAGAATTTTTTTTTTTTTTGCTCTGATATTTAGGAATTTTGAGTCGAGTCAGTTGGGAAAATCCAATAAGTCAAAAGGTATATTTTTTGTTTTGATGCTTTGATACTTGGGAATTTCGAGTTGAGTCAGTTGGTATTTTCACAATTTTTACCCCTCCCCCTCCCCTTCCCCAGGAAAAACTCTTCGGTACGCCGCTGGATAAGTGTGAGAGAAAACTAACATATTATTAAGATGTATTCTTGTTAAAGAAGCAGTTATTCTTTTTTTTTTCTTCTTTTTTTTTTTTTTTGGAAAGTTAGGTATGAATAACCGGCGGACATCCTGTTCAGTGGATTCGGATTTGAATTCTGATATTAAAAATAATTTTTCCTGGAATTCGGATTTTCATATTCTGAATCACTGTTTCATGGATTCAAATATTTGTAGTCAGAATTTGTGTGTGTGTGTATGTGGGGGGGGGGTGTCTAATCTTTGAGCTGAATATGCTGGTAAATCCTCAATGGTAATAATAGCCTGTACATACGCGTAATTTGAAAGTTCAGGATGAGAATACTCTGGCCAACATGATTTCTGATAGTCTGTTTTGTTACCTAACTGAGTGTATCTGTCTGTTAGCTTTTCATTATACGGATCATTGGGACTCGGCTGGGTTGCCAGAAAGTTTAGGGTAAAAGGCACCTGCCTGCTTGGCTATCTCATTATCCTGTGTTGTGACAGATTTTCCAGCTTCGTAGCAGTTGATTCAGTAATCAATTGTATTTTAAATTAGCGATAAAGTACATAGGTAGTGATAATGAAAGTAGACGTATTACCAAACTAAATAACGGGGAAAATCTCAAATTTCCATGTCTACTTACTTGTTCCAGAAATACGAGGCTTTAATGTTGACATTGTTTCAAAAGTATAAAAATTTCAACCGGCTCTTTCTGCGCTGCAAAATTAGATATTTTGAATGAAGAGTGGCATTGAAGGTTTTCGGAGAACATTTGAAAAAATAATCTTGTGTCCTAAACTTCAAAACTTGTCCGGTTTGGTGTAGAGTAAGCTCTGTTCGTTACTTTTCTAACTAAAATAAATCAGAAATTCATTAAGAAATACTTTTTTTATCTATTTTTAATACATAGAAAATAATTTTTCCTTCTTCGAACGTACTTACTAATTTCGTTCGGGTTACCACCTTTTTTACTCTCTCGTCTCCTCTTCCTCTGGTATATCTCTAAGCATTTTGTTAACCGTGTGGAAGGAATTTTTCATCACATTCTAATATATCAGAAAATATATACTATTCTAAAGCGATACCTACTCCTCTCAATGAGTTAATGAAAAACCAGTCGACCTTATTCGAACAATTATAACCTTTTAGAATAACTGCGAGAAATATTATAAAGTGACTCGAAACACGCGATATAAATTCCGAACAATTTAATTAATGCACATTTTGGCCGTATGAAGCGTCGGAATCGGATAAACGACGCTCTTCGCCGACAGAGGTAATTAATATACTCGGCGGCTAATTCGCGACTAATTTCTGTGAAATATTTCGCGTTAATTTAGCGTTCGAAATAGCGCCATTTAAATAATGTAATCACGGTGTGGCATATAATAGTGTACATTTCGATAAAAATCCTCGCACGAGCATTAACGCCATATTTTTTTTATTATAGATACATAAAATAACGCGAATTTGAGTGTACAATCAGGCCATATTTGATGAAGTTCGGAGAGTGCTTGAACAAAAAGAAGATTTATAGTAAGCTGTAAATAATTGGGGTTTTGTCTCGTGAACAGCTTTGAGATTGAAACGTTTGAGTTTAAGAGAAGATGAATGAATATGAATCATAAATCGATAATTCAAGAATTGACGTCTCGAGCTTCGAAACAGTTAATCGATGTTAGTAATAATGGTTCGTAACCTGAAATTTGAAAATATCAGAAAACATCAGGATGTCATAACATGCCAGACTGAACAAATAGATCGTAATTTAATATCAGAGCAATAATATATTATACAAGATGAAAAAATTTGAAACTTGAATTACATCCTGATAAATTGATCAGTTTAAGCTTCGAACATCGAACAATCATACAGATATGATAGTGTTGATAAGCATGAAATTCGATTTCTAAGAGCAGCCAAATATCACAATACATGTTCTGTTTTGATACTAGAAAAGAAAAATGTACGTTAAGTAACTCCGATGGATGGTCCATTTTCTCAGACAGAACTTGTGCAAACTCCCATTGGTCTCACATAATAAGGAGTAGATAAACAAATAATAGCAGAAATATGTAAATATAGGCAGGGTGACCAGAAATTTTTTAGGAGAAAAGAGTATAGAAAATTTTTCATCCCACTCCATTCAAAACAGTTACCCGCTTTACCCCTTTTGAAGAGGATTTTCCCTCCAGCAGTTGGTCGTATATTTAGCCCATTTGCTCAGAACATTTTTTGCTGCTGCTTTAGGTTTTGTACGTGCGCGTGATAGTTTCGGATTCACAAGTTTCTTCAAAAGTTTAGAGGTGCAGTCCATCGATCGAAAAGTCTGGGAATGTTTCACATTGTGATAAGCAAAGGAAGAATGACCGGAGGAACGTTCTTTCAAATTAATCCAAAAAACTCAATCATGACTGATAACAGACTCTCGGTAACAAATAGTAAGTAGTGGCCGACGCCATATCTCAATGCCTTCGTCTCCCTTCAAAGAAGGCCGAGGAGAGAGGGTGGGAGGGAGGATACTGGTCATAGTGCTGCAACTTTTCTGAAATACTTGAAATTTGGTCATCAGTGATAACTTTATCAGTTCAGTTGATCTGAAATTGATGCCTAGCCTAAGATTGTTGTTATTGATTTGGCTGATGCTAAAAGAATATTTCTAGAACAATTTGGAACAAAAGAGGAAATACTCTTTTTAGGAGCGTCAAAAGAGTATATCTGGTCACCCTCTGAATATAGGTCTAAAAAGAAGTGAACGCATAGGGTTTTTGCCTCCTTAATAGCTTCGAAATTGAAACGTTTGAGCTCAAAAGAAGACAAAAGAACATGAATCACATCAATAAATTGATCAATTAACGTTTCGAATTTTGAAAGAACTAAACAGTTGATGTAGATAATGTTTTATCTCCTGAAATATAAAAATATTAGAAAATATCAGGATGTCATAGGTAATGTACTAGACTAAACTGACAAATCGTTGTGTATATAATATTAAGTCAATCATATACAAGATGAACGAACTTAATACTTGAATTACATCTTGATAAATTGATCAATTATCAACAATTCGAACACTGAAACAATCATACTAATGATACGTGTTGATAAACATGAAATCTGGAAGATCAGTCGCTTACAATCTCTCAAGAGCAGCCAGTATTACAGTTCACTACGTTCTTTTTTGATATTGGGGGGGGGGGCAAACATGTACTTCAAGTAAAATGGATAGATAATACGGTTTCTCAGACATATGAGCATACACGAACTTCCATTAGGCTAAAGTAATAAGAAGTGAACAAATACATAGGTAGCACAAATGTGTAAAACATAAGCCTAAAAAAATTGAACGCAATAGGGTACTCCCTTTGCAAAAACCCTAACAAAAGGCGAACGGTGATCAGTGATTAATGAGGGAAAACAAGACAGCGAGTTTACGCATGATTTGTTCTTATGCGTTTGGTACTTCACACACTGTTTGGTACGTTACATACTGTTTTTCGAAACTGTATGGAAATGAGCCATTTAACGCATCATTTCGCGTGCGAAAAATCGCGTTTTTTAATCCACCGGTTATCAACATAAATTTACCGCCCGTGTATGCAACGTTAACCCCGAAATGCTGGGACGCCAAACACCATTTCTGGTACACATCGTTTGAGGAGTTCCTGTTGAGGAGAGGAGGGAAAGCCGCGTATATGGTATCGGAGATCGGAGAAGGTCGGGATTCATCTGGAAACACGGATGGTCTTTTAACCTTGACAATCATCAATCAAATCAACGGGGACGACGCCTGAGAATCACGACGAAGACGAAGTGCGAAGGGGGCGCGATGCGAGTAATTACTGATCGAGTACAGGTTCAAAAGAACGGGCCGGAGTATGTACGCACACAATACGGTATTGTGATTGTATATGCATCCATCCTACGGTGATCCTCCGGGGGGTCGGTTCAGGGCCCCCTTCCGCGTCACAATTTTTATGTTATAAGGCCCGTGGTGTCAAGCTCTTTTCAACAGTCGGATAAAGAATTACTGGTACAATCAGCAGCGTGTGTGGAGAGGCCTCTTATTAAAAATTACTTTTCGATAAAAACGATTGTCTGGCCTGTTGTTGTTGTTTTCTTTTGTATAATATTCTCCGGATTCAAATGTATCCATTAATGATATTACACGATAAGGAAACCGAAAAAATGTCTTTGTCAAACAGGCAACGATATTTGGTTATAACAGTATATTTTTTATATTTATTGTTTATTGGTACCGGGCGCGCGCATGCGCATGCGGCGTGTTGCTGTTGCTTTCGTGTTCGAACGCGTTGCAGCCGCGCAACGACAGTGGTGTAATCTTTTCGCGCTTGGAATCCGAACTGGTTCGCGTATTTGCGCCCAAGGTGCTAAATACAGCTAATGGTGACAGATGGTGCACTATATTATAAAAGCATGAAATTTGATTGGCACGAGGATCAATTTCAAGATCGGGGCAACCCGACCGACATACCTAGAAGCATAATTTATTGTGAGGGGGCAAAATAGGTCGAAATTAAAGTTTAGCCTGTAAGTAGGCTAATATGGTATAAAACGAAACATTTTTCAGACAAAAATTGAAGCCATTTCAGTTTTCTATAAAAAAGATTTGTTGCCAATTTTGCGTATCTGCCTTCAAAATGCCACTACTTGGGTGTTCAATATCACCCTTTTCGTGACCATATACTGACATTTGCTTTGTGCAAATAAACGTCCGGCCACTACTTGGGTGTTCAATATCACCCTTTTCGTGACCATATATTGACATTTGCTTTGTGCAAATAAACGTCCGATTTTCGGCATTTTTTTAGTAGCACCGAGTTGCGGGAATAAAATAAGCGCTATAGTTATCCCTGGACCCGTTTCCTTACAACCTTACTTTTTTATATTTTTCGGAATTGTTTCCTTATTCTTACCCTTTATTTTTGTATACGACACGTATTAATTTTTTTTTTTTTTTGACTATTTGTAATTTCAAACTTTTATTAAAACAAGTGGGACGTACGGTGCCATATAGTCTTAAGACCTTCAAATCCAAGTTTGATATCAGTTGGTCACCAAGTTTAAAATTATGGTACTTGGGGGAGGGACTGGACAAAATTAATGTGCATCAGATCTTAGGTCTTAAGGTCGCCGAATTCATTTTAGATATTATGTTTACAGTAAATTCAAAATTGTGGTACCTGGAGAATGGAGTGGGTCAAAATGTATATGTATCATTATAATACATAATATCAAATATCAAGTTTTTTTTTTTTTTTTTTTTTGTGATCGCGTATATGTTTGATAAGATCAAAACTGTAGTCCTGGAGGGAAGAGGAGGACAGAAATCTTGTGACCAGTTTTATGCCTTGCAGTTCGACGTAAGTAGTAGAGCCCGTCTTGAAAACAACCCCCTTGTATCCTAGTTTGCTTCAAAATCAAATCGTAAATCGCCGACCAGTTTTTCATGTTACTTTCTCTTCCTTTTCTGGCCGAATCAAAAGTATTTGCAACTCTATTAACGGGGTAGGTCATATTTTGATCATAATCCTCTTTCATTTCGGCTAATTCCAAAAATCATTTTGTTAATCGCCATTCAATTTCTCACTTAATTTTCTCCTCTTCTCTTTGGACCGATTAACATTACTTGCAGCTCGGTCAAATGGGTAGCAGCATCTCTCGAACACAAGTCCTTCACCCTCTAGTTCCAAAAACCACATAGTAAGTTACCGATAATCTTCAAATTTTATCTCTTCTTAAGACCGACTGAAATTACTTGCAGCTCGCTTTAAAGGGTTGAAGCCCCTTTTTGAACACAACCTTGATGCTCTTCTTCTCTCGCTAGCTCCAAAAACTACGTCGTAAATGGCCGGCCAGTTTTTCCATTTATCTCTTTCCTCTTTAGGCTAGATGTAAATCAATTGCAGTCTGATTGAAGGGGTAAGAACCTCGGTTGAACACAATCCTCGACCCCTCTCTTTCTGGGTAGCTTCAAAAATCACGTGGTGAATATCCGGTCATTTTCTCCTTGTATTTTTCTTTGGGTGGTGGTCTCTCTTAAACACAACTCTCTCCCTCGCGCCGGCCATTTCTCACTTTACTTCGAATTTTATCTTTGAGCAGGGTCGAAATTATTTGCAGCTTGATCGTTTTCTGGGTTATTGTTTTTGTTATTGATTGATATTTCAATCAATTTGCGCGATCTGTTGCAAAAATCGGAATGTATGTGTCCAACCTGCTGCCTCCGAATTATGTTGCTTGGCTGACAAGGTTCACCGCGAACAGGTTATGGATTAGAATTGGCTGGGAAAGGCTAGTGCCAATTCAGGTGCATGGCTTCTGAGGTGGCCGAAAAAATTATTCTTTCTCACTTATTAGTACTTGCTAGTCGTTCTCTAAGTGGCATGGTGTCCGCCTCGCGCCCTTGTAACGCGGGTTCGAATCCCTGCGCTAGAAAAGCGTGTGATCGAGTTTTGCCCCTCTCCGTGTTAACATCCTAGCCAACATGGCCGTACGGCCAGACACAAAATTTGGGTCAAAAAATACGGCTTGTGATTCCATTTTGATAAAATGCCTTCAAATTACATTAATTTTGATTTTTATCATTATTTTCATCAACCTGCATGTGTGGTGATTGCCTATTTTCTGACTATATCAGTACTTTGAGAATTTATTTCTTATTTGATCACTGACATCAGGGCCGCACCGGGGATGTTGAAACCCCCTCCCCCCACCTTTCATTGACCAAAAAATACGAAAAAACAATCGGTTGAGACGGAGAGAGGAGCGGATTTGTGACTGAGCCTTCTCTCCCATCAAGAAAAAAATTTATCTTAGTCGCAACCCCCCCCCCATCCTGGGTACGGCCCTGATTGACATTTTCATTTTATGTTCATTAATGAGTTGTATATCTGATTATACATCTGCCTATCCTACAATTGTACAAAGGGTGATCCGAAATAACTTAGACCGGTTCCATGTAGGCAAAACCAGCCAATGCAGAGTGCAGACACGCAGCGGAACATAGCGCTTAGAGTTTTGTTATCATTCTATGAAACAAGCTACCTCGCCGATCGCGAGGTAGTAACAGGGTGTTTGCCATTGGGACTGTGCAAATTGTAGAAGCGCTAGAGTAGAATAGGTATTTTTTGATAAGCGAACGGTGACTTGACATCACTAACGTGTAACGTTTTCTTTTCCCCCGGGAACATAAAAGCTGATGACGCTACACGCACATTATGGAAGTTCAAGGCTTCAAACTGTGAAGCTGCAGACTGCAATCACGCAGTAGACTTTGATTAATACAGAACATACTAGAATACATTTCCATTTTCCGTTTATTTCTTTCCAAGCGGCAAGCAGAAATCAAACACTCTACCTTTACAAGACAAATAAATTCAAAGGACATAAATCCAACAAATTTCAGATACACGAGTTTCAATGAATATGAACTGATAACTGCTTATAACAATTCAAAAAGCGGGACAGGAATTTTGTTGTCATTCAAATAAATGAGGAATTTTACTTCCATTCAAATAAAGTTGTGTTCTCGCTTCAGAAAACGCACATTAATGCGTGTTCTTACTCCTCATTACAATGTTTATAGGATGCAAAGACATTAGCTCCACGCTCCACTTTTGGTCACACAACGCGTGAAATATTTGTGAACCGTTCGAATGCGAGAAAGATAATCTTTCATTTCAAAAACAAAATGTGATCTGTCAATTATTTATTCATATTTTTTGTTAATTCCGCTACACAATTATAACAGAAGTTCAAATTCGTGGTTGAAGGCATGTTGACAGTTTTGGATGATTCCTCATTCCTGATAACAAAAAGACAAAGGTAAATAGTCAAAGGAGAAACAAAATATTTGTGAAATAGAATACCAAAATTACCACTTACTTAATACTGCTAACATATTTATGAGACATAACTCACATCGCATTATTCCTCGGAAAATTTCTGATTCAAATACGTATTATACGCTAATTCAACTAGGAACCCATTTCATACAAACAAACAATACACTTACCTCTTCTAAATCCAGTTAATGTCTTCACTTTCTTTGAGGAAATAGTTCCTTTTGTAGAAAAGTACGAATTGCACAATACTGTCATGGGTAAAATACAAAATCACAAAAAACGTAAACAAGTTGCATTTGTATTTGTAAATCGAATAATCAAAAGCGTAACGGAGAGGATACATTCATAATAGTAAACTGACTTATTGATAAATGGCAGGTTGACCAAGAAGGCAACTGAGCTAAAACTGAACTATGAGCTGTAAACAATTCAGTCGTATTTAAAGAAAAATGATGAGGATGAAAATTTGATTGCAACAGGGTGCTTGCAGCGCTGCGCGCGGGCAAACACCCTAAAAATCTGCTTGATAGCACTTACCGTTCGTTCGGAAGAATTTTTCGAGTTAAAGCTGTTTGTGTAACCCCTAACTAATGCAAAGAAAGTTGGAAATAAGATCGATTCTTCATTACAATATGGCCCGGTCGCACACAGCTCGCACCACACGTGCTTTTTGGAGTTTGTAAACGTTCCTGTGATGCCCTACCCGCCGTACAGTGACTTCTAACTGTTCCCAACATTAAAGCGGACGTTGCGGGTCGTCTATTTTCAGCTATTACTGAAATTCAGTGTGTTTGCGAGTGGGAGAGCTGGATCTTATTCGAGAGAATGGGTTCGCGAGAACATGAATTCATGCCTTTGTTTAAATGTTAGTAAAACTGACGAATTACTTTTTCTGACCATTTTCTGGGCCTTTGCTCCATTTTGTTAGGGATTATACTCCCGCACCAAATTGAAGTGAGGTAGCGCCTTGAAATTTCCGGAGACGCCGGAGGAAGCTCCATGCTACTTGTTCTTATACTTGACAGTACGATTGGTTGCCTAGCATCCTTGCAGGAGAATCAGTCTAAGTTCTTTCGGATCACTCTTGTATAATTCTGTAAACCTATGTAAGGAAACGCGGCACCCATCTCGCACTGAGTTTACTCATACCGAGATGTTCATGTAAAATATTCCGCACCCGTTCTCTTTAGATATCCCTCGCCCTCTTTTCTAATTTTGCTCTTAACGCGAGCCCTGAAATCCACCCTTTCGAGCATTACCTCAGAGACGTTGGGGAAGCTGTTAGGGCTATCTTAGCCCTTTGCTCCTCTTGCCGAAAAACCGGCCTAGGTCGAAATGTAGCGAGTTGCTACGTAAGCTCGAACCCGGGACCTCCGGATTCCGAGACCGGCGCGCTATCCACTCGTCCAGCCAGACCCTTAGATATCCCCGTAGACTCAGCTAACTGTTAAAATTTCATTCGACGACCTTCTGTAACGAGTTTGTGGATTTTAGCCACCGTTTTTTGGGTAGATACCTCTGAAGGGCGTCCGCTTCGGGGTTCGTCTTCAGCGCTGGTTCGACTCATTTTAAATTCGGCGATCCAACGTTTAATCATTGATTTTGATGCCACAGACTCACCGAACATCGAATTAAGCTCATACATGCTCGCAATGGCCGACGGCCAAGTAGGTGCAGAAAATGGGATGAACGAACATACATTATTTTTATGTTCGCTATACTGACAACCTTTGTCTAGTGCATACGTTATGCCGGCCGGCGCTGTAACTGTGGATGTTCTAAACTTCCAATTTCTGTTTCAGATTCTCCAAGTGATCGCCATCGACCTGGACACCGGGAACAACGCGAAAATCTCGTACAAACTGGCAGACGTGAGAACGGACAGCGGTGAGTCGGAGATCGACGCGTTCGGGGTATCTCCGAACAGCGGCTGGATTTACCTGAAGCGGCAGCTGGACCGGGAGACGACCGACGTGTACACGCTGAAGATCACCGCGTCGGATAACGGCGCTCCGCGGAACACGGCTACGGCTATGGTGCAGGTCACCGTGTCCGACTACAACGACAACGATCCGCAGTTCTTCAGAGATGCGTACGAATTCGCAATCGAAGAGAACCGACCGCACGGTACGGTATTCGGGACGCTGCAGGCCGTCGATAAGGACGCCGATAACAACGCGGTCATCAGATACAACTTGATCCCGAGCAACTCGAGCTTCCAGATTAACACTTTTACAGGTAATTGATTTTTTTTTTTAAAAGATCGAAAACAGGCGAGAAAAGTAATTTCAAAACTGCCTAAGGTCGGGGTACAGATATATCGAATTAACGAGTCGAGCTAGCAAATATAGTTGTGCCGAGATGGCGAAAATAGATTATCGGCGAGCAATTTGGGTCGGCGATGAGATGAGATGTTCCTAAAACGCAGCCGAGAAGGATCCATGTCTATTGCTGTATTATATGTGTGTTCTGTAGGTAGCATCGTAATCGATGTTTATATTAGGAGTACACATATAACGAGGGGTATCGTGCATCTAGTTACAGATAAATTGATCAGCGTATCCTCCAATTATTTTTCGAAACTGCGTCGCAGGTCTACTGGAATTGCGCTAGTGGAGGGAAAAACAATTACTCGATCATCCGATGTATTTGTACGCGAGGAGCGTGTACTTGTTTATTCGTACATGTATATTAATCCCCGAACACGATAAATCATGTGATTTAATGAAATTTTAAAACAGATAATCATCGTAATTACAGGGTATTGAACGGGTCCACGTTTCTTCACTCAATCACAGATAAAATCTGATTTTCACCACATGTATTAAAAATATTTCTCCGGTGCGATGAGCAAAAGGGAGAAAGAGAATAACTCCTTGCTTTTTATGTCCTGATATGCTTCTGTTCCAAAAAAAAAAAAAAAAAGTGTTTTAGTTCAATGTATCACGCTAATAATATCAATTTATGTGAAGATTCATCAACAATAAAACGCGATTACATCGTTAATTATTCGACCGTGTAAAAACGTGTTTCATCTTTTCTTTCTTTTTCATCTTCAATTACCAATACTATCAGATCATCTTCATACAAGATATACAAGATGCACAGATACCCGTGCAGCTATACACAGTACCGAGTATAATATGCGTATTTGTAAATTCGCGTCTCTAATATTCATCTCTTCGGTCGTAATTATATTTAATATTCTTATAAATAATTATAATTGATGCGCACGAAATAAAACACGGGCACGAGTTCGGTCCTGGTGACTGTCGTATGTCGGTGCCTTTATTGTTTTACCAGGGGTCCTTTTTCCTTACAAGGTATGTCGATGAAAATGGTTTCCTACGTTCTTTCGTTTCGGCGCGTTTTTTTTTTTTTTTTTTTCTCTTAAAAATTATTTGTAAGGTTAATTAGAGGAGTGCCCGACTGAGAGAGTCGTGTAGGTGTCCATCAACCTACCTGATCTAAGTGTACATTGTATCATAGTGTTAATACATGTAACAAGAATGACGATTCACGATTATGCAATAGGGATCAAGAGACGAGAAATTATCAGCGATTTGTAGCTTGTATACATATATAGTTTTTCAACACATGTATTGACAAATAGGTGAAAGAATCGGGTTCCCTTTCCGTGGGAATTTTATGCTCGATTGATCTAACTGTATGCGTGTATTGATTTTTGGTTGAATAAATAACGGGAACATTAAAAAGCCATTTACAGCGGGTAATGTTAAAGGCTTAGTTTTGGAGAAATAGCCGCGATGTGCGCGCCTCGGTGTCTAAATTCGGCCATAGGGCGCACGGGCACACCGCATTGATGGGGTCCGCGTACATATAATGCCGCGTCGATTGAGAAAATGTTTCGTGTTCATATCGTCACTTTGTTGACAGAACTTTGAAAAAGGCCTCCGCTTGCACGAGGTTTGTGTAACTCCATTAGAACTGTGTCCGGATGACATCGATCGTACATTAAATGTGGGTACACTAATTCAAAATCCCATGTTTCACTCCCGAGTATTGATGAGCCTGCCGTATGTATAGAGGAACCTCTTTAACTATCAGATTACCTAGTTTATTATACTAACGAGATCTCGTAGAGTTTATCACGTCAACATTTTTACCATAGCAATGGCTAGTGTAACTTGGATGAATGTCTCGATTTGGAGGGGATGACGGATCTAATGATTCCATTTTTGGGTTGTGCCAATTCACTTTTTCTTCTTTTGTAGTCCAAAGCGCTTTCGGCTGTTATGCCATCATCAGTGGCGTACCCTAAATGAGACTTGTCTCTTGTGGTCCTGTAGTCATAGTCGAGAGTAGTACCGTATGGTGAACTTGTTTAGTCGTGTGCTCCTATTGGTTGTCTGTGATTATGCAGTCGGTCCAATCAGTGAGTGTTATTAGTTGTGTGCTCCTGTTGGTTGTCTGTGATTGTGCTGTCTGTTTAATCCGTGGTCCAGTTTGTCTTTTAGTTGTATTGTGTTTTTTATACTGTAATCTGTTCTGAAGTTGTAGTGTTCTTTCATGAATTTGACCATTGTTTTTGCGACGCAACAGTGGATTTTTTTTCTAATTCTGCTCTCAACCCGAGCCTTGGTATCCGCTCTTTCGAGCATCAAGAGCCCGTTAAGGAATTTTGACGCATTATTGTCACCCAGGGAGAAATCACACGGTTTTCACACTGTTGTCACCTCCCGCGAATCTTCTCCAGCTCTGGTGGGAAGCAGTTATCACTTGGTTGTCACTCTGTTGATATTCAATTCTTCGGTGGATTTTGTCCTTTGCGCTCATTCTAACGGGCAGCACGCCCATATTGGGCTGTACCAAAAATTTGTTGGGCATCTCTAGAAAAATGCAGGCAGTTCCAAAAAACAACAGTATAATTATACGTGCGTTTAAAAATCACACACTTGAAATTAGATTATACTTTTATTTATTTTATTTTATTTTTTTGGAGGGAGGGGGGGAGTAGAAGCTGAGAAAAATTGTGTGATAAACAGGCAGTTTTCTGATTTGGGCAGTTCTAATAAAAGCTTAGAACAGGGGCACTAAAACAAAGAAGCAATCCAAATAGACGAACAGTCCAATAGTGTTGAACAGCCAAAACATTGATAGCCCAATACTGTTAAATAACCCCAAATTGAATAAATCATGTTGATGAATAATCAACTTGTGATTAACCGTTCAAAATCGACACACAACTCAAAATAAATAGGTGAACAGCTGAAAGCTGATGAACAATTAAATTGTGATTAACAGTACAGAATCGACAAACAACTCAAAACAAATTGGTGAACAGCTGAAAGCTGACAACCAGCCTAAGAGTAACAGAATGCCCAAAACTGATGAATAGGCCGAAACTAGCCGACAGCTCTAACTGATGAGAAGTTTTTAAATTCCTAAGAGACCATAAATGATGCACAGCCAAACAACAACAGTAGCTTAAAATTTATCAACAGGCTGACGGCATAGCAAACTACTTGGAATGAGTGAATCGTTGAAGTCTGACGGAAGTGGGAAATAACCCAAGATTGACAAACTGACAGTTACTGACAAAATACGGAAAATTACTGACGAAAATAGACCTGCGGCCCAAACTGGGTCGACATAGCTCAAAAGAAACACGCAGGCCAAAATTGCAAAACAGCCCAAAAGGGAAAATAACTTCATTCTTTAGGAAAATTTTGATGTCGCCGTTATGTAGAGTCACTATTGATAGGTAGTTCTTGTATCCGTCATGTGTATTTCGCTCCTGCTTCCTGACAAGAGTCTGGAGTGGGGTACTAGGTACCTGTGTACGGTGTTCAGTTGTTAGTGAAGGTTTGTATCAGTTCGTATAGTAACCAAAATAGTAACGGTTTTTTAGCGTGAAGTATGAAAGGGTGGAGGAAAATATAGTTGGGTAATATGTTTCAAATTTGTGTGTATCTTTTGTATGCACTGGTAATCTTGGGAGGGGGGGGGGCTGGCATTATTCTAAATCTTCTACTCTGCCTCCCACACAACGAGGCCGCTTGCACTTTTTGAGATGAAATGAATGTTTCAAGCCTTTCAATGCACCTATTCGCGTTTGGATGCTAAATAGTCGCTCTCTAGCGGCCTCCTAAAATGCGGCGCGCTGATTGGTGTATTTGGACGAAAAGATGATCAGTGACAAAAATGTTCTGCAAAGAAATAACAAAAAAAACTAAAGTTGGGTTCATCTTAAAGGAAATGATAAGGGCTTACACGTTAGTTATCTTCAGTTTTCCATAACAAAAAATATTGAAGATGCTAGAGCTCATTTCATCTTTTCGTCCACGACACTAGCGCACCTACAGGAGTGTCCAAACGCCAATATTGTAGTGTGAATATGAAATGAAGCTGGACAAATAGCTAAATTAGAATATTGACTTTACGAAAGTTTCCTTCGATGAATATCCGAGTGTTTCCGAATTGGAAATTTGTTTTCGAATTTAATGCTCGCGGGTTCGTGAACCACTGTCGACTCGCAGTCAGACTTCGTATTCCCATGTTCGTCGTCCACAGCCGAATAAAAAAGTTGTGTCCCGTCCGCGTTCGGGTTATCGAACTGCACGCAGTATAAGATGGCACCGCTAATAAAAATGACGGAATTAAAAAAATACTTTCTTATCCTGATTTTACTTTTTTTCTTTCGTTTTTTTCGTGCGCGTATGTATAAAAACGTCCAACACTCGATTTCCGTTGTGTAAATGGATCTTTAAAAATTTACGAAGTTCGAAGACCTCAGGTTCCATTATCGCGGTAATAAAACCATATTTTAACGGTATCGACGTGGGAGCCGTAGAGTTTAGAAAAGGTTTAGGGCTGGCAAATGAAGAAACCTGGAGATGGACGATTCACGGGAATTTGAATGAGAGCCTAATAAAAGTATATTGCTGACTATGTACATAAAAACGCGTACTGATAATAAAAAGATTTGGTCCGCAGACTCTACAGGGAGGAACATTAACACCTGCTTGTGAAGATGACGTTTAACTTCGAACACGCCGTTCTTGGTTAAACAATGTCGTAAAATTATTTTGGATCGAAGCACGTTTATTTTTCTCTATTTTGTATGAGTAAATTCACTAAGTATGTGTGTGTAGTGATTGCACGCCGAAACCTGTAAGCTCCGTCTTCCATTTTGATTGCATAAGTTATCATCGTGCTCGGGGTGTTCGGAGTGAAACCGTTATGCCCGTAATAAGCTTTTAGGAAATCATTGCTGAAGTTTAACCGACGTACCTATGTCAGAATCTTGTGTCAATATAAGCTCCATTGTTGGTAGCTATAAACTGGTAGAGGTTTCTTAATGGCAAGATTTGTAAATTAAGAAATTAAACTTGACCCGGAATTGTGTAATTTGACTGGGTGGTATATTTTCGTGGTATATTTGAGAAGAAATCCGTCGGTGTCGAGTGAGATCAAGGTCGTTTTGTAGGCCTCGAAGGTGAAGAAAATCTTTCGAATGCGTATTCTTATCAAAATTTAAATATAGATTCATTATTCTCGAGTCGGAATGGTTATACTCTTCACTGGTCTGCCAGAGGATGATTGCCTCGTGTGGATGTTCTCACCTTGATTGAATTTGCTTCTGTTTTGGAAATCACAGAATTTCGAACGAAAACTGTTTGGATCTAAATGCTACAGCCGGTTCACAGCTGCCACCATTATCTATTCTAAGTAATATTTAGACCTGCCTCAAGTAACTGAGGTATTTCGTCAGCCAGAACAAAAATGTTAGGATTTCTCTCTATATACTGAAAAAGTAAAATCCGCCGCCGCCGCCTCCGGGAGAAGAAAACGCACTGCGGGTTGCCTATCTAAAAATCCGAAAAATTGCAGGGGCAGATCAGCTACTTTCAAGGACATAACCGGTTCTAATATAAAAGATCTCCAAGTTTTGAGACATAACCGACATAATAAGACATAAAAAAGACATCTCTCTATCTCTCCATATACTAAAAAAGTAAAATCCGCCGCCGCCGCCTCCGGGAGAAAAGAACACTGCGGGTTGCCTATTTAAAAATCCGAAAAATTGCAGGGGCAGATCAGCTACTTTCAAGAACTCTAAAAAAGTAAAATCCGCCGCCGCCTCCCGGAGGAAAAAAACGCACTGCGGGTTACCAGGGGCAGATCAGCTACTTTTAAGGACATAATCTGTTCTATCTCCAAGTTTTAAGACATAACCGACATAATAAGACATAAAAAAAGACATCTCTCTATCTCTACCTCTCTGTATACTAAAAAAGTAAAATCCGCCGCCTCCACCACCGCCACCGCCTCCAGGAGAAAAAACGTTCTGTGGGTTGCCTACCTAAAAATCAAAAAAAGTGCAGGGCAGATCAGCTATTTTCTCCGCCGCCGCCTCCGGGAGAAAAAAAACGTACTGCGGGTTGCCTCCGTAAAAATCAGAAAAATTGCAGGGGCAAATCAGCGATTTTCAAGGACATAATCTGTTTTAACATAAAAGATCTCCAAGTGTTAAGACATAACCGACATAATAAGACATAAAACGACATAAATAATGACATAATTACTCATAATTTCCAAGATCTCATGTCACCCCTGCCACTTAATTGATCATTTCACCAGGGGTAGCCTACGGCCATGGTGCAGAAGGTTCTGGTCCCGGGGAGGTGGTCTTGAAGGGAAGGGTTCTCGTGGGGGCGGGGTGGTCATGGTGATGGAAGCTCCTGGTTGGAGGACCAGGGGACCTTCGTGGTGGTTGAGTGAGGAGGCCATAGGGTGGTTGGGTGAATAGGCCGTAGGGTGCTGGAGCCCCAGAAAGGGAAGGCTGTAGAGAGGGACTAAGACTGCCATTGGGGAGGTTGTAGTGATAGGTGAAGAGGTCTTAGTGGGGGTGTGGTACGTGAACAGGAATGAAGGCCATAGTGGTGTGGCGTAGTCGAAGGATGTGGTCCTAATGGAGGGCATTTGGGGTGGAAGAGGGTGATCGGGGTGACTAGATGGAGGACTGGATGATGATCGGAGGGATGAACGGAGGTGCCATGTGGGGGAGAAGCTGTGGATGGAGAAGGTCATGGAGCGAGGGAGATGGCAAGATTAAGGCCCAGGTGGTGGAGGTCGGTTGTGGTGGTCGATGATTGTAGAGGTGAGGAGGAAGTCCAAGGGAGAGGGCCTACCCGAATGTGCAGAAGGAAAGGGTTCGCAGGGGGGATACTGCGTTGATAAGAGACCATGGGGTGGGCATTGAAGCCTCTGGTAGGAGATTATGGCCATTGTGGGGGAGAAGTTTGTAGCTGAGGAGGGCGGCGACTGTTGAGGTGTGACCGTGGAGGCGAAAAGCAACCATGGTCATTGAGGGGGTCGTGGTTGAGGAGGAGGAGGCTCGTGATGAAGAAAGGATGAAGGGGGTCCATAGTGGAAGATTGAGGACTGCTGATTTAGGGGGAGCAAAAGAAGCACAAAGCAAACCTCAACTCAGGAACAAATAAACTTTCAGACCAAACACTGAGGATTGTGGCGGTTGAACGAGGCGCGAAGCGCCGAGTAAGGCCGGCCCGAGCGAAGTGAGTGACGGCGGGGGGGGGGAGCCGCGAAGCCCCTAGTTCTTCCAATTCTTCCAAATTTGCTCATTGCTCTCCAGGACGTCCTTAAATCTCGTACGAACTCATGTAAGACTATTCCAAGCCTGATTGAGACGCTCTGGAACGCCGTAAGAATTCACTCAGATTCGCTAACCTGTTTAAAACTCTTTTGGACTTATTTAAGCCTCTCCTGGACGTGTTGTTCTAGACTCGTATAGCCTATTTAGAATACTTCAAGTGGGAGGGGGGCGAGCCCTGTCAGCACGAGGGGGAAGGTGGGAATAAGTCGAAAATACCAACTCGATGCAAAAATTTTCTTGCAAGAAAGAAAAGTTCAGTCATTTTCATATTTTGCTGACTGACGTTGAAACTTCTGACTCACTTCGGACCGGGCAAATTGTAGGTTCGCTAGCATCGATTGAAGAAAAACTGATGAGAAAAAGGGGGGAAAAGGGGGAGTTCGGCGCAGCAGTTTCTGGCAATTTTAATGTTTTTCCAAAATACATAATATGTGTCTCGAGAATGAATGCGGTTAACGGAAAATTGAAGAGAACACGCCTTGTAGCAAATAAAATTTCCTTTCAGATAAGTTCATTTTTATCGAAATCCGAGTGATTTTCTTTTTCGCATTAAAATAGCATTGCATCGTTGCTGCTGCTGCTGCTGTTGTTGTTATTTGCCCAGTCCGAATGATGAAACAATTTTCTTTCAAAAAATTTATGATTTTGTTTGATTTGCTTACTATTGGTCTAGAATGCCGACTGAATGGTTTACGTAATTTGTCAAAAATCCTGACTCCTGAGATTCTTCGGAAGCGTTGGTACTCCTCTCGATCTGCCCCTGACTTCAAGTTCTTTTAGACTTACTTATGAGTATCTTTGGTAATTCTTCGGCCTCGCTAAAACTCCCCGGCAGACTTGATTGAAAATAAATCCTCAAAATTCTTTTAGACTCTTCAAGATTTCTTCGAGACTCTCTCGAGCTCGTTTAAGACTATTTCAAGCTTGATTGAGATTCTCCGAACTTCGATTACTCTCCTCTTCCCGTTACCACAAACTGTTTTCCCATCTACCCTCTCTGTCCTTCCAACAATTCCCTGTGATCCACATCCGTGACCTTTTCCTGCCTGAAAACTTGCAGTTTTCCTCCCTCTACCCTTCCCGCACTGCCGGCATCAGCTGCTAATGCGACTGATAAGCGGGTGGTCACTTCACTTCTTCTTTTTTAATGTCTTATGGACTCCACTTTTTGCTTACGCTCTTCGTAAGCAGCTATGGCTTTAGAAGGTAAGCTGCTATAGGCACTCAACGAAATTTCCCCTTCACCCTTCCACTCCATATCCTCCTAATGAGCTCCATAATTATTTTCCAGTTGTGTTTTCTGCAACTTCCACAATATTTTCCTTTTTTCTCTCTATCTCTTCTTTTTCTCGTTTTCCGAATTTCCTTCCTTTTTCCTGCTGTTTTTTTCACAAAAACCTGCCGCCTTTTAAAATCTGCCGCTCCAGGCATGCCTAATATGTGCCTATTGGAAATCATCGCTGGAACTGATACTAAGTACATAATAAAAAAGTTGCATTGGTAGGTATTAAATAATAGACAGGGTGACAGCGGATCTCCCTGTCTTATATCATTCATGGTTTCCAAAAACTGAAATCTTTGCCGTACGGGGCTGAAAATGGGCCGTGAGGTACCTGAAGGGAGACAGTTACAGCCACCAAATTCGTGTGAAAAAGCTCGAAGTTATGACTACACATTTGTTTGGGGACTATTCGAATATTTTGTAATGAATTAAAAAAAAAATCGCAATGGCTTGTTTTTACTAATGGCTGTTGTAAAGATAGAAAGAAAAAAGAATAGCGCTAATATTATAGAGCACGTATGCAATATACTGAATGGAGTCAATTTCGTCGTTAGATAACGGCTTCCCTTTCACTTTTAAGAAAATTTTACAAGTCATCATTTTTATGTAAAATTCTACAAGGAATAACTTTTGTTTGAAACTTTTTTCTCAAAAAAACATATTTTGCGAGATATTTCTAAAAAAACCTGTTTTGGGGGTACTCTGACCCCCTGGGGTATAAGGCACCTCCAGGATCGCTGTGGACTTGTAGTATGTTTATTAGAAAGTCAGTCTGAAGGCATTTGTGAGAAAAATCTTTGTTACAAATTATGTTCGATATTTACCCTTTTTTTTATCTAATTTTCCTGGACTAATAATAATAATAATGCTAACTAACGAACACTTTTTAAATCGATGAACAACAAAAAACGTCAGCACGTTTGTCAACTGCCGATCCGATTTTGCTAACTGAGAGTCGATGTTATTAACTTTGGCAACTTCGGCAGACGTTTGGAGGAGGCTCCCTTTTCTCTATCGGTATATTCCTGACCAGCCAGTAGATACTGAAATTTCATTCCTTATTTTATACCTACTCGATTCTTTTATTAATTTAAATGCCGACTATGTTGTACTGTTGGTTTGTTTTTTCCCTTCTTCTAATAATAATTTACCACGCGTAGGTATTCGTCTTTGTGTATAAGTTTCCTGCTTGATAGCATCAGCTATAATAATAAAAATTTCGCGCGAAAAGAAGATCGTCATAATTTTTTTTTATATCTTTTTTTTTTTTTTTAGCTCAATAAAATAACGACGGAGAAGAAGGTGCACACATTCACTTTATGTAATTTTCTAAAGGTTGTTCTCTCAGGCCGCTGCCTAGCTCTTTTTCCGTGGTTCTGTTCTCGAGTTTTTAATGGCCGAAGAGAATTTTTTTTTTAATAAAAGCGTATCCGCATTATTTGGAACCATTTTGCTCATCACGTCGGCGCCGTCAATCAAAATCGCTGGCTAATAATTATGATTAAATCGGTTGGCCAGAAGTACACGGAGTGAAGGAACGACGAGCAGTAGTCGTAACTGCTCTCTATGTGCTGCCTTTTCGACATTCGCGAGTGTAATTACAAATAGTTTGTGTGTGAACTTATATGTAAGAAGCGAATTCAGCGTAAAACTCGATGGGTAACGTCGTTCGACCTGATCTGGACGTGGATATAATCAAAGTGTGTAGCTATAAGTACGGGATGCTATAATGGTAATGTCTAGCCTATTTTTAGTTCTGTAATAGGTGAACTATTAGAGGGAAAATATGCAAAAACATGGTTAATGACAGGATATCGAGAAGGAAAGTTCGTTAAGATTAATCGAATGTGCACTGTTATAGAAATGAACGTTTTTTTAATAATCGGTCTAGGTAGAATATAAAATTCTGTTATTCATAACGATACTGCTGAGAAGATAAATTGGTAGGTCATACATGAGTTTTCATCCGAGAAAGTAATTACATCTGTATAGATGTTCTTGGTATGCTTGTAATGTCTACGCAGTGGAGAAGTACTTAATGTTGTCGTGTAATATTCATTATTTCCCCATTTGTTTAGTATTGAAAAATTTCAAAAATCAGTAAATTAATTCATTTTCCTTCGATATTTAACTTATTTGGTGCGTTCTATACATGTTGAGGGACAAAGGATTCAAATTTTATAAAGTTGCTGTTTTTGTTATTAAAGGGCAAGGAAATTTCAAAATTTCTATCCTACTCGGATTTGTACACGAGAAATAAACGAAGTCCAATATTTCTTTGCGACTTACAAGCAGTGAAGATGAAAAATGTTTTGAGTAAGTTGAGATAGACTCGCACCCTGAAGAGTAAAGAAAAGTTGAATCCCGAAACGAGAGAATTCTAATTGACTTACTTACTTATATGAAAGTTTACAACAAGAATTGATTGCTTATAACTTTTCTTAAACTTTGAAAAACCTATAAGTTATGGAAAAAACATGTTCAATTTCTCTTTAAAAAATAAACAACAAGTGAATCGGTTAAGAACCAAAAGAGGTTGAGTCCACTTTTGTCGTTTTTGCTTTTTTCACGGATTATGGGGTATTGAAATATCACGGATCTGCTGGTGTGGTCGAGATTTTGTGAAACAGCGGGGAAAGTGCTTTTTGACAACATCGCTTTCTTTCATTTTCTTGTAATAAATTTTTTCAAAAAATAGATTTTTTCCAAAAGCTGTTTGAAAATGGTGTGTATTTTAGTGTAAAAAATAGAAATAAATATAAAATTTCGGCCCACCCCTCTTTTTGCATTTTTATACCTGAAAAGTGCTATTTTCAAAAGCGAAATCGCAATTTTCCAATACAGCTCCAGAACTTTTTTTCTTACAAGCCGGGATTTTGCTCGATTGGAATGGGACCAAAACTAAAGTGACCCTTTTGGGTGTGGCTACAAAAGGGAGGGGGCAATTTCGAGCCGTAAAACTGCAAAAAAAAATCCGTTCAGAACCAAAAGGGGTTAAGTCCTAAAACTTTGAGCTCCCCCCCTCAGTTTCGGCGGATTCAAATATTTTCAACGGGACCGGGCTTAAAAATTGTCTCTCGTGACCCTCTACTACCACCCTGGAGGACGGATTCCACGATTTTCAAATTTTCGAATAAAACAGTTTTTTTCGTTTCCTGAATATTGCGATTTTTGGACTTGACCCATTTTAGTTCTAACCGATTCAAGTATAGACATAAGTTGGTCGTTATTTTTTTCTAGATCCTTGAAAATTGAAAAACAAATCATAATTCCTCCTATATTTAATTCTGCTTTTTATTCTTTTTGTTTTTCCCCGTTTTAAATCTTGAAAAATAAAAATAGAAAATGATGTCAAACTTTGTTGTAAGCTTCTAAAAATATCAAAGCAGGGACGTACCGAAGAGGTTTTCCTTGGGAGGGGGGGAGGGGGGAGAGTTTCAACTGATTCAACTCAAAATTCCCAAATATCAAATCAAAAAAATATGTATAAAAACTTTTAACCTGTTTGATTTTCCCAACTTCTTAACTCAAAATTCCAAGTTGTTGGATTTTCCCAACTTCCCAACTCAAATTTCCCAAGTTGCATAAAACAAAAAAAAGAGCTTTTGACTTGTTGGATTTTACCAACTTCGGCTGACTGAAGTAGTAAATTTTTCCAACTGCTGAGTAAAAAATTTCCTCCGGGGGAGCTCCCCCTCTCCTTTATCGGTACATCTCTAGAAAACAGCTTTGGTGCTTAAGAAATTAACTCACCACCTTTTATCCAATTTTTCGAACGATTAAAATGCAATCAACCACATGGCCATGTTAAACCAAAAGACAGGTTCGCAATTTTTTTTACAAAATTTCATTTTTCTCATGGAATATAAACGAATTACCTGTGGTAATGCACATAATCGGAGAGCTCCTAAACTTACCCTTCACACGACATAAAAGCTTTTATACTTACGCAACAATGATGCGGAATGCCGGCACTTTGAAGTTGTCACTTCTCTTAATTTCACCAAAACTTTTATCGCACTGTTTGGAAAAAAGTTCCATAGAACAGTTAAATACAGTCGAATCAGGTTCTCGAACCTTTCGTAATGTAGGTAGCGCCACAACCACCTCCTAACAGTGCTGCCAGATTTCAAAAATATCCCGTAGGCGCTGATATCTGATAGGGTGGCTATATTAACCACGTGGCCATATTACCCTTCGGTGCCTTATGTGGAATTGGTCTGTCGATCTGAAACGAAGTAATGTGGCTTAGTCTGAAAAACGATGGATCGTATTCCATTCTACAGGTCTGCCTCATGATAGATGCAGTTTTGAATGTCGACTGTTTCCAACACCTCCATCAGGCCAAGAATATTTAAGTGTCCCAATAAAATTGTTCACTCCCTTTCCATCCGTCACAGTTTGTCTACATAATGATCATTCGTTGGACCAACAAGCGATCTGCTTAGTCAGTTGTTGACTCCCCCTCTGTCCGTCACAGTTATCAACGTGGTATTCGTCAAATCAGGAAACTATAGCTGTATTTATCAACTTTTTGACTTGTCGTTTGATTTTTCGTAGAAGAACGATCCTTCATGGTTGTTATTATTTTTTTAAAAGCATTTCACGTTTTAGTAGAAAGCAGTAAGCTGCCAACAATTCGATCCAGTGTGTCATTTGATCCGAAAACGAATTACGTATAAGTACTTCAATCTATCGTTTCATAGGCATAGTTTAATGCACGTAAACAGGAACCCCAAAAATCAGAACCAAGTTGAAAACCTCTGGTTTCACACACCCGTGTTAACAACTGAGGCTAAGCAGTTAGCTGTACTGCCAACTTCTCGCCCTCTACGCCCGTGTGATGCGAAAACAACTGGTCGATCTATCGAAGAGTTATTTTTAAATCAAATTACGAGTTTATCGTCTATGTATCTAATGAGGAATAGAACAACGAGATTTGGAAATTCACTCCCTGCTTTCTGACTTTCTACTTGAAGCTGCAATCGAAACATTTCTTTTCTTCTTTTATTTACCTGTCAAGGGCAGTTCAGTATCATGTCTGCTGACTTTCCCCGCTCCCCCCAATTTGACCTTATTTTTGCGTAACTTCAACAAATAGGTACAGCCACGACTTTGGGTACGCGTTCGTTTGATGACAAAGAAGAAAAAAAAAAAACTTGTCTATATTTGAAACCGTCATTACGTTTTTTTTTCCAGGCGTACTCTCCACTCGTGAGCCATTAGATCGTGAAGTAAAATCGATGTACGAATTAGTAGCTGAGGCCAAAGATCAAGGCGTACCATCACGCAGTTCCAGAGTTGCATTAAGGATTAAAGTTACCGATGTTAACGATAATGCACCGGTATTAGACGATCCTCAAGAAGATGTAATCAGCGTTCGAGAGGAACAACCTCCAGGGACCGAAGTAGTACGCGTGAGGGCTGCGGATCCGGATGAAGGTTATAATGCCACACTTTCGTACTCCATATTGAAAGGTAAGACTTAATTTAACTCGTCGTCGCCATGTTACTCGTATATGTTCATCTGCGATTGATATTTAATTATGTTTTTTCTTTCCTCTCTTTTGTCGTGTTTCACGCAGGTCGCGATACCGACGGTTACGGAGTATTTACCATAGACCCGTTAACCGGAATAATGCGAACCAGATTGGTTTTGGATCACGAAGAACGATCAGTCTATCGGATTGCCGTGGCTGCTACCGATAATGGTATACCGCCGAAGCAGACCGTTCGTGTGCTCAGGGTCGAAGTGCTGGATGTGAATGATAACAGACCGACGTTCTCTAGTTCTAGTCTGATCTTTAAGGTGAGTTGTCTCGTGGCATGCTATGTGCATAGTTGAAGTTATACAGCTTCCACCTTCTTAGTTAAAAAAAAAAATGCTCTCTAACATTGTATATTCTCTTTAATACATGTAAACTTTTAAACTGAACAAACTATCGTGTGCCTGGTATGTTCTCATCTAGTCTCTATAGAGTCTGTCAAGCTATTTTTTTTATTTTAAATTTTAATTAGCGACTTTAATCTTTGTACGCCACCATACAAAATCAAACATAACTCATGAGGAAACAAGGAGAACCCGAACTTCCAAATACTGATAGCTTTAATGTTCTCAATCCAGTTGGGCTTGTCTGTATACAGTTATGATGTCACTTCTATTGATCCATCCCAACTGAATACCGTCAACTGTGGTAATATCGGACATCGGTGATAATATCGGCCACTCATGTTTTTATTTATTGATAACGATACTAGCGCTCCTACAACAAGTCATAAATGACCGATATTACCGCCGGTGTTTGATACTACCCCAGTTGACGATCACGATTAGTTTTTTTCAATTCAGCCATGAGCCATATAACTCACTAATATTCGCTGTCATACATATCTGGTGGGACGTATGGCGATGCACACATGCCAAAGTGGCCCCTGAAATACCGCACCCCCGGTCCCGGGTATACCCTTTCGAGTATCAGTGGTCGGAGCCGCTTTGTCATACATACGTTCTGTTACACTTTTTCTACTAATATTTTTCCTTCATTGCCCCGCAGATACAAGAAGATGTTCCCGTTGGCTTTGTGATCGGCAACGTTATTGTCGGCGAGAATTCGGGTCAAGCGAATCGCGGACACATAATGTACAAGCTTTCGTTCATCTCGCCGACCGAAGTGGAGAGACCGTTCGATATCGACCGTCGATCCGGATCGTTGGTTGTGATCAAGGAATTAGATCGTGAGTTGTGCGCCGAATACCGTTTGGAAGTGAGGATACTGGATACAAGTGCGAATCCGCAGAGCAGCGCGGTGGTTGTGAAAATCGAAGTGCTCGACGTGAACGACAACGCTCCCAAGTGGAAAACCGATCCTCTGCGGATTGTGGTACCAGAAGATTCGTTGGTCGGTACTACGGTGTGGAATTTTTCGGCAACTGATGCTGACAGCGGCGCGAATAAGGAGTTGCGGTATGGACTGGTGAGCCAGTGGCCAGCGCTGGAGAACGCCGCCTTTGCCGTTGACTCGTTGACTGGCAATTTGGTTGTGATAACGACACTGGATTATGAGAAAATCAAAGAGTTTACGCTGGTGGTGAAAGCGACTGACCAGGCTGCAAACATGTCGGAGAGGCTGAGCACTTCGCTGACTGTACAGGTACGCGTTATTACCTTTTAAATGGATTGTCAAGTATGAGACATTAGTTATAAATGACCTGTAGTTCTGTAACATGAGAAATAAGAAGTATTTTACACAAGAGACAGAACACGATCATCAAATTACCGGGGAATGCATATATTGTAACTGAAATATCTATAGATTTTATTGTACGTGTGCCTAATTAGTTTGATCACTCCGAGTTGCTTCCTTTTTGACAGTTGTTATGAAGGTACATGAATAGAATTGCGAAGTCATGTTCGGTATTTACCTGAAGGTTTTTAAGTAGGTGTTGACAAACTGAATGTGAAGTTAAGTTTGAATAATCAAAAAAATTCCAGAGGCTTAAAATGGTTACAAACATTTTTACAAGAATACAGCCTGTCATTTAAGGATTCCCCCTATACTTCACATTAGCTATTTTATGGTATCACACACTCCCCGTATTTGCTTCGAATAAGGCACATTGGTGCTTATCTGATCTCGAAATGGAAGGGATGATATTTCTGACGCCATTTGGGTAATTGTTGTAGGTGTAAATAAACTGCATGAAATGTTTAATTTAAATAACAGCTGTTTGTTTTGAAAGCTATTCAGATCCATGTTAGTCGTTAGAATAGTCGTCAGGAAAAGTTAAACATAGCTAGGTTATGGTGTAAAATCTCTGGTGGCAACTGTAGCTGGGTAAATAGTTGACGAGTTCTGTTTTTAGGGTATGCCAATTCACTTTTTTGTTTCTGTTGTCTGTAGCGCTTTCGACAGTTTGTGCCATCTTCAGTAGAGTTACATAGTTATCATTTCTTTTTGTTGGTCCTGTATTTATAGTAATGCGTAGTCTAGTACCGTCGGGAAGCTGTCGTTCCGAGAACACTTCCGACGGGCAGCTGAGAAGGCGGATCGAGTAGCCGGCCAGCTGTCCCGTCTGATGTCGAACCTAGGGGGACCGAAAGAGCAGAGAAGAAGACTGTACGTCAACGTAGTGATGTCGGTCCTCCTATACGGGGCGCCGGTATTCGCCGACGCCATCAAGATTCCGTATAGAAGAGTGGAGATGGAGAAGATCCAGCGAAAAGCCGCAATGAGGTGTGTCAGTGCATACCGCACTGTTTCTTCGGAGGCAGTAGGCGTGTTAGCGCGTATACCGCCGATCAAACTCAAGGTCGGCGAAATAGCGGAGGTATACGGTGCGAAGAAGAAAGCGAAGACGAGAAGAGAAGCACTTCGGGTCAAGCGAGTCATCCAGCAGGACACGCTTCGGAAGTGGAAGGACGCGCTCGCCCATTCGTCCAAGGGCGAGTGGACCCGAGCGCTGATACGCGACCTCGATGGATGGGTAGGAAGAGTGCACGGAGCGCTGAACTTCCACCTTACCCAAGTCCTGAGCGGCCACGGGTGCTTCGGCACGTACCTACACCGGATGGCGATAGCGCCGAGCCCCGTGTGCACGCACTGTGATCGAGGGGCGGAAGACACACCCTGGCACACCCTGTTCGAGTGTGAGGCCTGGAAGCATGAGAGGCGCGGGCGCGATGAGCCGGATGAAGAAGACGACGAAGAAAAGGAAGAAGACGACGACATCAGCCGTCTCGCGCCGGACACCCTGGTTCCGGAGATGATGAAGAGCGGCAGCAGTTGGAACCGGGTGTCGGCCTTTGTCTCGGCCATCATGAAGAGGAAGATGCAGGCAGAGTGGTCGAGGCAGAGGGCCGACGGAGAAAGCTCGGCCCACACCATCGATCCTGTACCATCCTGAAGAAGAGAAGCTCACCCACCGTCACCACCTTCCTGTGTCGACACACGCACCCAGACGAGGAGGTGAAGGGTTGGAGCAACGGCAGCGCGTCCGTCTGCGGTGCACCCGAATTCCAGGTCGTCGTCGCGACAATGGCGGTTCCCTTGGTCAGTAGGGTGCGTCGTAGTGGCCCTTGAGGACAGCGCGCACCGACACGGTCGACGAAATGGGGGCTCGGGCCAGCCTCAATACGTCCGCACCAGCAACCCGACGATATGCTAGAGATGGTAGTTTCCGGGTTGCGAATGGCGAGGGGCGGTGTCTGGGGAGCCAATTGGGCATGCGTGCATCGCCTTACGCTCCACCATAGAGTCTAGTACCGTATGGTAAACCTATATTGGTTGTCTGTGGTTGTGTAGTCTGTTCAATCAGGGAGTGTTATGTTATTAATTTGAATAGGTTGAACTTCCAAAGCGAGACTCATCACTATAAACACAAGACTAACATAAAGAAGTGGTAGAGAACTCCACTGACGATGGCGTAACAGCCTGAAGCGCTATGGACAACAGAAACAAAAAAGTGAATTGGCACACCCTAAAAACAGAATATTACCAAGTTTACTCACAATCCAATATGGACATTAAGTTTATGAGTTGTCATGATATGATGTAAAGAGAATCTAACTGCAACTCCAGCTGAGTGCTTTGTCCTTATGTAACAGTTACCAACAATGGTTATGGGTATATGTACTCAAGACATGTGTACTATACAGTTAGTGGATCCTAAGTACTATAGCTGATTTCCCCGATAATCCTAAATTCATCCATGAAGAAAATACAAGGTCCTATCTTCAACAAGAGTTTTGCATGTAGTATGGCATAGTTAATACGCTTAATCCTTCGGATATTGTCCCGGCAGTTTTGACTCATCTCTCTCATTATATCATACACACACAATTTATCTAAGCATCAGTTAGGAATTAGGAACCCTAACTCAGTTCTTGCCTTGAAGAAATATTGCAGTAATAATCTAACGGTAACAATATAACCGCGGATACTTCCCACTGATCACATATATTGTGTGCATATAAATGAATAAGTGAGATAATTCATAACCGTCAGGACAACATTGGAAGGATTGAGCGTATTGTCTACGTCGTACTACATGCAAAACCTTTGCTGAACATGTGACCTCATATTTTCTTTAGTGATGAATTTAGAATTAATTAGGAAATCAGCCATAGTACGTACATTGTACCCGCCCAATTGTGTGGGTAGTATACATACATGTCTTGCGTAATTACATCGTATTACTGACACAAGTATATCCATTGTAGTTTGGTGGTGTCAATTTCAACCTCGACTTTATAGATCTCAGATGCTCGCGCATATACCTATACTGAATGACGAGGCCTTTAGTTAACACTCTAGGATGAGGTGTGCAAGAATGGTTTGCTATCTCCAAACAATAAGCAGAGTTATGTTTTGGATGTATTCTTTACCCTATTTTCTGTCCATATATCTAGTTTATACATACATTTAACTGACATTAAATCGTAACCTAGATAATTATCTACTGTTGAATTAGCAAAAGTAATACGATATAAGGTACCTACATTCTCACGTATTTGGATTTGAAAGATTTTCAGAGACATTTCCGATGACTTTTTGTCGTGATAGATAAGAAGTAAATCTGATTTCTAATCTCTTCATGGACAAAATATTCGAAAAGTCTGTACATTTTAGTTTGTTGTTTGGGTGTACCGAGAGTGTAAGTGAAATCCAGGTTGTACCATTGCATAGTTGCCCTTTAATATCGCAATTTATACGTTTTCACCTTTGAAATGAACTACTTACACTTGATTTAATTCCCATATCATTGTTCCATTGTTGGTAGGTCTAGCTGCTGGTTGTTGTTTGGCGGTATTGAGGGTATAAGGGAAATTCATTTGTGTCTGTCTTACATATTCGTACTTCTTACCTTTGAAATGCATCTCAGTTGATGTAATTCCCATGCTGAACACTTTACATATTTCCATTTTTGGTAGATTTAGCTACTATTGGGTAATTTCTGTCGCAGTATTAAGGATATGCAGTCTTATTACGCTTGCAGAAGCACTATGCGCGTTTGCAATACCATGCTAAACTTAAAACTCGTTTTCAGGTCTCTATTCAAGACTCCAATGACAATGCGCCCTCCATCATCTCGCCGGTGTCCAGAAGTCTGTTCGTCAGAAACGCGCAACCGAAAGGCACCTGCATCGATCGTGTGCTGGCGGTAGACCACGACTCGGGCGAAAACGGTCGCGTCACCTACGCGATTGCGGCCGGCAACGAAGCCGGTTACTTCGCGCTGCATCCGGAGACCGGCGAACTGACCGTCGCCAGAGCGATCAACTACGCGGACACTTTCATTCTGAACGTAACCGCCGCCGACCACGGCTCTCCGGTGCCGCTGTATTCAACCACCTGGCTGAACGTCACCTCGCAGACGAACGACGAGAACCAACTGAGCTTTACCAAGGATGTCTATCCGGTCAATATTTCCGAAGACTTGTCCGTTGGCGGCGTAGTCTTCTCGATCTCCTCAACCATCGTCGAGTATTCTTCGGGTAGGTCGACAGCCTCAATAGAATCGTTTTCGGTATTAATAAGCGCCGGGGCGAAACGCGCGAACGCCTTTCTGTGTGACGCGATCAGAGTCATCCCGATTCGCGCTGCCACCGATGCAGTTTTAATTAATCGAATATGCGGTTCGCGTACCTTCATAGGGCGACCCTGCGCTAGCATCATATAAATTATAGAGGCGGCGTTGATAAGTTACTCGATTATCTGTGCAGAAAATAATGAAAAACCTTTTGCGAAAATATAAACACGAGCTGGTTGACCGTTTCTACGGATATTGGAGAGTAACCCCTCCATTAATTGTGTGTCTGTGTGCATCCTAGATTATAATACGAGCTATGGGATAAAGGTAATCTGGATTACGGTGCCTCGTTGTGCCCCAGTATTACGGCTTGCAAAACCGCTTCCTTTAATGATATCTGTCGAAGTGATCGTTAGCGATAGCTGATACAGTTTCTTCTGTAATTAATTTTTTTCTCTCTGAGAGAGAAAGATGGTCTATTTGTAGTCGAAAAACGTCGTTGGGCAGGCGCGCGGCCTTCGACGGCCGAACGTGGAAAAGTAATTTTAGTACTATAAATTGATCGTATTCTCTTGTATTATACGATGCACGCGGTTATTACAGATAATTTTAACAACCTGAGGTACGAGATATCCGCCGGCAGTGTCGACGATGTGTTCGCGTTAAATGAGAAAGACAGCACGATCTTATTAAAGAAGCCACTGGACAGGGAGACGCAAGATCGATACATACTTCCTCTGTATGTGCGAGATGTAATGAGCGGAAAATTCGATTCGACGATCATTCTGATCGGCGTGTTGGACGTGAACGATAACGCGCCGGTATTCAAGTACGGATCTTGTTACCCACTGCATATCCCGGAGAACATGGAATTGTCCGTAATTCATACTGTCGTGGCGACCGATCGTGATCTGGGTAATAATGCCAAGATCATGTACAGTATTTCGGGTAAGTTCGAAGTTCATTGTATGATTATATACCTCTGCAGATGCGTTTGAAAAAACTTGGTCTGCATAATTATTGCTTGGTGACTGCTATTGACGTGAAGAGCATGGAAAGAGGGAAGACAAGGTAGGGAGAATGTAAAATTGAATCCACTCTACTAGGGCGTGGGTATCAGTGCCTGTAAGTTTGTTTCTGATTGTTATAATTGAATGAGCAGCGAACCTGATCTGAGAGTGTGTGCAAACTGTGCGCGATTTAGTATAGTTATAATATTGCGTTTGATATTCTGAAATTGGTAGATTATCCACCTTGGATGTTCAGTGGATAACCTAATTGCAGTTAGACGGTATTGTGGTCCTTACGCAAGTTCTTATTTAGTGAGAAAGCTTCAATGTGATGAGTGCTGGAGAGGTCTAACGATATGACCAAGCCTACAAGGTTGATTGAGGAAGGAACTGTCGGCTATCCCGACGTATACTTACCAGCCAGACACGCCGAGGTATACAAGTATGTTGTATTGATAGGTAATAGTGGTTGACTGATAAGGAGGTGAGGCAATTGGATTAACTGGAAAACAGGCATGAAGAATGGACAGATAAATGGGACAAAGTGTACAAGAACTGGAGGACAGATAGCAGCCAGAGAAGGGAGAAAGGCAGAGATATACGCATAAACATGTAAATAGAAAACACATTGGCCAGCTAACCGGACAGAAACATGACTTAAATTTGCTGAATCTTTAAGTATTACTAGTTCACAAAATTATGAACTAAGTTATTCGAATTCATTGTATAAAGATAATCTACCCTGTAATCACTGAATACCTTAAAGGAGTATATTATACATACCCACTGAACTTTGAATCTGATTCAAATCTATTTTGGATTCATGCAGATGGTTTAAGTGATCATTGTGATTGTAGTGTGTCCAATTCAGTAATTTATGCTTATTCGTTTCCCTTGTTAATATCTAGTGCTAGAAAATTCGAGGTCAATATGAATCTGATTCTGTTTCTGTCATATGTGATTTGAACTAATGAAATGGGGGTTGTGGTGCGAAAAGTTAAAATCAAGGAAAGCAGCATGTATCTTATTTGTTGTCACGGTTACAATTATTTGGTTTCATCTTGAAAAACATTATGTGTGTTTTGCGTGTCAGGACATCTAATTTCATTTTGTTGAAGGTGCAAATTTACTGTAGGTAGTGCTAAAGAAGTGAAAATTTAATTGGCGAAGTGAAAGATCTGTAGCTCTTTGGTTGGGAATCAGATACGTATGATGTTGTTTCGTTGTTAATAATCGTGAATCCTAATAGTTAAAGTTATTGTATCTTGAATCATGACAGTCAAGGTTACAGTAATAGTTATTTTCAGTTGCATTTGGGGGGTGGGGCTCAAGGTGGTCTGGATTTCACTTGCGATTTAGTCGAATAGTGGTTTTTCTAATTTCAGCAGCCCTTCTAACACTCTTTTCCTTTCTGGTCAAGACCAAACCCCTCTGAGCTGGCTATGCCACTGGAGTGAAGATTTTAAAATGAGTTTCAGGAGAAAATGAGAAGTGTAAATGAGTGGTACTTTGCCGCACAAGAAGATAAGTACTTTTTCATCCTTTCACTGTAGTGATGGCGGAAAAGGGAAGGGGTTATTCTGTCACTTTGTCAGCCTTTCGAGGAGAAAAAAAGTGGAGTTGGGACTTGAAACCGCTTTCATCTGGAAGAGTGGACATTTTTCATTGAGAATCGATCAGAAAATGAAAATTGATTTCTTAATACCATACCCACATATTGTATCAATCTAGGTCACATAATGGTAATTGTTGATTGACGTCATACTTATATACTTTACCAGGAAAACAGCGAAGTCCTAGCATAAATCCTTTTCTAATGAAAGTACAGAGGAAACTTATACTGACCTTATTGGAATCGTTTTAGTTTCCAGGATAGAGTCTATAATCTGTAATACATTCTCGTCTTACGTGCAAAGACTTCTCAGGACAGGGAATATTATCTTTTTTATGATAATATATAATTCTGTAATCGTTTACCAGGTTTCATTTCGCTAGGTAACTGATAGTCCTCGTTGATATAGTCATGGGCGACATCTTGGAAAGTTTTCCTGTGTGTTCTAAGTAAATTATGTTGAGTAATTTCTAACTTCCCCTCTTCTCTTCTCCCGAAGAAATTGAATGTCGCCAAACCAAGCGTTTGATTTAGGTATAACGTATGTAGGTATTACATTTGAGGTGAGTTCAGGGTGTTTTTTTGAAACTTTCAAAAAATCTGGTAGGTTACTCAAGTATCCGAGCAATACTGTGTTTGCCACCACTTGAGATGATAAATTTCGATTATCAGGTACCTAATTTTTCTGTTGATTTTGAAAATTAATTTAAATCTTGGACAGGAGATGAGCATACAGAGAGAAATATGCAAGATTTAGTATTGTGGAATAAGTGAGCGGAATACCAAATTTTCAACTGAGAAAAATACAAGATCAATTTTGCGACACAAAGAATCGCTGTTGTTATTTAACAAAAATTTTTGAAATCGATAAGCAAAACAAAAAAGTGTAATATGTCCGATTTCGTTAACACATATGTTATGAGAAGGGGAGGCTCCCCCATAGCCCATAGCTTACTTATGTCATTACAAGTGTTGAATGAGTGTCGCCCTGTCGCCATAGGACTGGACTGCGAAGCCCTAAAGTAATAAGAAGAAAGCAAGGTATGATTTTACAGTGGAATCAGACTTTTTGCTTTTTGATTCAGATTGTTTGCTTAAAAAACATGTACGAGTAGCAAATGGCTTAGTCAATCAGAGGGACGAAGTTAGCATGTCTGACAGACTGATAACAACGTTTGTATCATTTGGCGCGCCGGATCAGCCAGTCAGAAAGCAATGCTTCCAAATTAATCTCATATTAGATTTTACATGTGTCAAACCCATAGCAATGGATTAAGATTCCGGATGCGAGAAACGCCTTAGAGCCCACAAATTACCTAAGTTCAGAACTAAACCCGGAACCTAGGTTCTGAAAGCTGAAATAGATAGTCGGCATTAGAATGGGAACTGCAATCTGCAATTCATTTCCAAGAGGCGCAGTGTGACAAGTGGTTTCTTGAAGAGGCAGTTGCAGTTCTGCATCCCTAAGAACACAGACCTGTCAAAATACAGTCATTTTGATCTGGTAGACGATAAGTAGAGCTAAGTGATGGAAAATTTTCTGGCAACCTTGAGTAATACAAGGTATAATAATTCGGCTGCTAGGATGAGCCCACAGATTTACAAGAATTCCACTAGGAACTCGACAGCATGGCGAATTCTTACATCATTTTCATGAATGTCAATGTATTAAATAGTTCTCTCACTGTTTACCCATATCATTCAATGGCACATTCGTATTTTTTTTTCTTGGCACCCCGGATTCGAAATAGTCTGCGCATCAATTCTCCTCTGTCTTATTCTTCATTAATTTTCATTCTGTTTTACTTTTGCAGACGGAAATGCGGGAAACAAATTCCAAATTGACTCGAACACCGGCGAACTTTCGGCTCAGCCATTGGACAGAGAGTTACAATCACAGTACTACCTCACAATATCCGCTCAGGATCTCGGCTCCAGCGTGTCTCTTATCGGTCACTGTAACATCTCCATCATCGTGGAGGATGAGAACGACAATGACCCGCAGTTCGAAAAACCGTTGTATTTCGCGGTCGTCTCCGAAAACGTCTCCATTGGAACAACCGTGTTAGTGGTCAAGGCTGTTGACCTGGATTTGGATCTTAATTCACAGATCATCTATTCGCTGAAGAATGAAACCGATTGGATATTCCAGATCAACAATCAAACTGGCGCCATCTCGACAACTAGGTGGGTACTTGGCCGTGATAAGAGGAATTTACAATAGCTAAGCTTGCTGCCAGAGTAATAGCTGAGTTGCCGGAAGGGGAGGGTTTTTGGAGTTTTATATACGCTTTTGAATTTATCTGCTGATATTGAAACCCAAATTTGCTAGTAGTGTAGACCTTCATTATCCTTTTTCGAACATTCTGTGAAATGTCAGTTCATTTTCACTTCTTTGGTAATGGGAAAATCTCTTGAGTGTTGTAATATAATTCCCAGGATCTAACTTGATTTTATATTTTCGCAGAGAACTGGACCGCGAAAAGCAGAGCGTGTATGCGTTTCAAGTAGTTGCCGTCGACAGCGGTCGCTATAAATCGCACTACCAAATCGCGAATGTGCAGATCACCGTTGAGGACGTGAACGATAATAAGCCTCAGTTTGCTAGATACCCGTATTCGGTTCAGCTGTCTCCTCACGTTCTTCCTGGTTCGGAGATACTGAAAGTGTCGGCCAGTGATAAGGATAAAGGTGATAACGGCGAGGTGGTGTACCGAATATCGAACGACTATCAGGTGACCAAATTTCGTATCAATTCGAATACCGGAGCCATCGCCGCTGCTTTGAGCTTAGCCTCGGATTCGGGAAAGACCTTCTACGTCGAGGTGATCGCCACGGATAAAGGTAATCCACCGTTGAGTTCGAGTTGTTTGGTCGAGATCAAGGTGGACGGAAATTACGAAAGCTCCAGGGTGTCGTTGCGATTTCAAAATTCCTCGTATTCGGCGTTCATCTCCGAAAACGCTCCTGTCGGAGAAAACGTCATTCAGGTACTCATATTGTTTATGCGTTTATTTGTTTTACTTCCGCGTATCTTCGGTTGTGCGAGAATGATTCGGATTAACCGCTAACGTTTTTCCTCGCGATGTCACAGGTGTTCGCGTTGAAGAGCGATGGCCGGCGGCAGAAAATAATCTATAGTTTCGCTAACGGCAATGAGAACGAGCCGTTTGAGATTAATCCTCATAGCGGCTTGGTTCGCGTGCGAAATTCCTCCGTGTTGGATTACGAAGCAAATCCGCAGTTCCACCTGACACTGGCCGCGCAGACCGAGAACACAACCGGTTCGTCGTTGTTCGCGTTCGCAGATCTGATAGTGTACCTCTCGAACCAAAACGACAATATGCCGATTTTCACCCAGGAACGGTATTTCGCGTCTGTCTTGGAGGGTATTAGCAAAGGAACGTACGTTATTCAGGTAAGCGGATTTTATTTAGAGCGTTATTTGCTTAGGAAGTGCGTGTTTGTTCTATTTGTACCATCGAATTCAGAGAGGATTACAGAAAAGACACATTCACGTGATGTGTGGTTTCCTGATTCGAGTTATCCGTTATGTGGCGAGCCTAAAATAATTGTCTCGTTTTAATCTCTCATGGAAGGTATGTTAGTAGCTTTAGTTGATGATGTTTCATTTCGAATCGAGTGTAATCTGGAGCATTGACATCAGGTTATGAGTAGTTTTTTTAACCTTTCATGTGATATCATTGGTTGTATTCTGGAGTCATAATTTGGTACGGAAGTGTTTTTATACTCAATCTTTCACGTCTTGGCCTTGCTAGGTAATTCGACCCGGGCTATTCCCTATAGCTAAACTATGTGAGAATTGTGACATGAATACTGTACAACTGTACTAGCATGAAGAAGAATATAATATCAGTATGATACTCATATCCTCATATGACACTTGAATGTCTGCAAATTTGTATCAGGAAGGAATGACTTGGATGTTCAACGGAGATGTCAATGTAGTATTAGACTGATATAAAAAATAAGATCAGTATTAGCTGCAACCTGCTGGGGTATCCTTATTGTATGTATATTCAAAAATGATACCTTCTTTATACAAAATTGCGCGGGTATTAAGCCAAGAGTTTGGGAACGTCATGAGAATACTGGAGGTCTTGGAATTTCATCCAACCCGATACTAACATTTGAACTTGCAATGCCGTTGACCCCTGCGTCAGAGGTTACAAAAGTTGACTTCTCTTTGATGCCAAATATTCGAATAATTTTACAAAAACGGTTGTGTCCTAAACTTGAATCAGTGTCATTTGATAGAGCAGACTACTAATCTTGACAATCCTATCACGTCGCCATACCAATAGGTCATATATGAGTGTGTGTGTGGTGTGTGTGTGTGGGGGGGGGGGTGGTGTAAGACCAATACCCAGATAATGAGTATACCATCTATCCTCATATCCATAACATTTGATTCACAATAATTGTATCACTTGGATCTGTAGACACCCCAGTAGAACATATGGCAGTTGTTAAAAAACAAGTAAAATCAGTATTAGCCTACACTTAAAATATTTGTAGGTGAAATTACCTAGTCATATCACTGTGAAATGACTGCTGTGCTGATGCCATTCAAATTGAAAGCGTGACTGTGTCAGTTTCGCGCTGTTCTGGCGAGGGACTTCAAACCATGTGCGCTTAGCGCTTATTCCGTGAAGATTTTTCTGAATTCCATTGCCGAAGAAAAAAATAAGTATACCCACTGCCAAGTCATCAATTTGGCAGTGATACTCCCAAAATTGGCAGTAAAGGCGGTATAGTATTGGTGTAATTCTCAACAAAAACTGCCAAAAATAAGTGCAGGAATACTGCCAGTCTACTGGCAGACAATATTTGGCTTGGGCAGGGGGTTGGTAGTGTTATAATTGGCTGTGATGTTGCGGTGTATGAACTGTCAGTGGATTAACAGTGCTCGTGTAGCAGCGCGGCTGATTTAAATGTCAGCAAGCTGGCAGTATGTAAACCAACAGTGATATTGGGAGTATAAGAGTTGCAATGCAGCCAGTGTAATTGACTATGAGATGACATTGTGTGGATTGGCAGTGCTCTTGCGGCAGATCAGCTGGGCTTAGATGACAGCAAACTGGCGGTATGGTGGATTTAATTGAGTGTAAGTAGAGCACCTGGAAACAACCGAGTATGGACATCCGCCATCTTGAGTCCAACCGCGCCTGTCGATGCTGAATTGACTACCCGTTAAGCTCCGCATAGTCGGATTCGGCATCGACGGGCACGGTTGGACTCAAGATGGCGAATGTCCATAGTCGGTTGTTTCCAGGTGCTCTACTTTAAGTTGGCTGTAACACAACTAATAAACTTCAGCAGTGAGATAGGTAGCCCACCACGATATTTTACCCAACTCAGCATTAGTATTTGTGTTGACAAAGAAATATTTTGCAGTACTGTCACGGTATTCTTTAGTGAGCTAGTTCTGTTTCCCAGAATATTTGTAATAACATATAGTCAGATTTTCAATTGGATGGCTGTATGAATATCGAAGTAATATCGATCAAACTGAGTACTAATGTTTCTAAGTGTTACCACCTCATGCGAGCTGAATACACACCATACCGCTTGTAACTGGTAAATTCTTCATTTTCCTCTTTATTTGTTGCAGTTGTTGGCTGTTGATGCTGATTCTAGTCCCGATTCTCGTGTATCGTATCATATCGTCGATGGGAACCACGACAACGCTTTCATTATCGAGCCGCCCACGTCGAACGTGATCAAGACGAACATAGTACTGGATGCAGAGATCCGAAACACGTACAAGTTAACCGTGATCGCTACTGATGATGGGATTCCGCAGCTAACAGGAACGACGACTATTCGAATCAACGTGATTGATGTGAACGATAACCAGCCTTCGTTTCCTCCGTACAGTAAAATTAACGTTCCTGAAAGTAAGTATATATACGGCAGTACCTATCTTGTATAAACTCGTAGGTGGAGTAACGCTATGGTAGATTTGATGCAGCTGCCATGAGTAGAGATCCTTGGACCGGAATGTCGTAGCTTGGATTCGAATGTTTTTTTTTTTTTATTTGATGAATATAACAGCGAGGTTGAAGTGTTTCTTTACCCAGAGCCTGAGGTGGCAGCATATAGATATGGCACCTACTTCGACAGATAACTATATATAATTATGGTAAATGTTACAGATGTACCAGTTGGCAGTGTCATTACGTCGGTTGTCGCCAATGATGTCGACTCGTTTCCATCCCTCGTGTATTCGTTGGATAGTAATGAAAATGCGGATGTGTTATCGACGTTCGCGATTGACAGATACAGCGGACGTATCTCCTTAAAGCGAGCGCTGGATTACGAGACGAAGAACGAATACCGACTACGTATAAATGCATCCGATCGTAAACATTCCGCGAGTACATTACTGATAGTTACCGTGGCCGATGAGAATGACAATCCACCGGTGTTCAAAGAACTGTATTATCAGTTTGCGCTTTCAGGTGAGTGTGTGAAAGTTATATTGTTCTCGAGTCGTTGTGGTATTTAGGCGCGAAATAAGTGAGCACTGTGAAGGGAGGTGGTCCTGAGCGCAGCTAAAACTGAAGAGGAAGTTGTATCAGTAATTTTGGTTGGAACTGAAGTCAATGCCGCCGTTAAGTATATTGTTGGGCTTCGCTACTGTAGAACCGATAAACTATTTTTAATGTGGCAGCCACCGAAATAGTCATTACTCGAAGTTAGTGGGTGCACTACGTGCATGCCTAAAAATTTTAGCTTTCTGTCGTTTCTTCATATTTTCTTTGTTGTTCCTGTATGAAGAAATACGTACTTGTGTATTGGAGTTTACGTTGTCTCTCAGTGGCACGTAGCAATTTTTTGTCGGAAGAAGACAGAATATCCAAAAACTAGGAGTAATGCAAGCTCTGCTGGACGTGAGCCTGTATAGACTGAAGAATTGAGATCTTAGAAGGGTCCGTGACACGGTATATTCTGGAAAAAATAAATTGAGATGCTTCTTAATAATACTTTTTTGCTTATATTCTGTGGACACGAATCAACAGATTAGAATCTAGCCGACTTAAGAACTTATTTATGGTTATCTAAGTATACATCTTCTTGAACTTGGAAAACAGTAATCACTCTAATGTGTAGGTATTTAAATTTCGTTCTTAGCTGTGATACCTTCTGTATCTTCATTTTTAGCGTTCAGTTATTACATTAAAGGAGGGTGGGGGGGGGGGAGTATGAAAAATGAATTAAAAATAAACATGTGAGTAACGTAAAAAGAAAAGCCAAAGAGCTACAAATTCTTGAATTATTATTATTTCTAGTTAAATAAACAAATGACTAAAATTTTGGTAGTTTGTAAATTACAAAATAATAATAACAAAAGGAAGGGGGAGGGGAAAGAGAAGAGAAGTTAATTTTGATTGATTTGATTTGATATTTGTGGAAAGAACTTTGTCAGGGAAATTGAAATACACATTTCTTGTGGATACGGTCTCCCCCTTCTCCCATTCAACTCCTTTGTCTTGATGTGGAAGAAATTAAATTGAAAAAGATTGTCAACCTCTGATAAATTTGATTCTACTTTAATATTTACTGTATGATGTTAGAATTCATCACAGTTAATTTTCAGTTTGTGTTGGAATAATACAATAATATTGGTATAGACTCAGACATATTGATTTCTTCTTCTATCAATTCTTTTTATAATTCAACCTTTTTTTTTTGTTCTTTCTTCTTGCTCAGTTGCTTTGAAAACCCGTTTGTTTAAATATTTTTCTCATCCGGACAAATAAATTTTTAATTGTTTTGAATCAGAGTTATAGTAGTACTCATTGTGAAATGACTATTACCCAATCATCTGGTAAATGGATTCATATCTCAATTAGTAGTTAAGTTGCCCACTGAGCTTGACAGCTTATATTTAATTAGGTAAAATACTTTGAGTTCACTATTCATAACACGACTCTCGCGCTAAAAGTGAGTTAATGAAGTGAGATGACGTCAACATTTGAATTAGGTAACAAAACGCTCACCCTGAGTTATTTTGTTCAATTTTTAATTTGAGAGGAATATTTTCACGAGGATGAATGAGTTGAGACAAAGAAAGAAAACGAAAAGTAACTAGACACTTAAGAAAGATCGGTTTTCTCAAATCAATTTCAATGTGTATATTCATGTACCTGAATCTGTTCCGAATTTGCGGACTGTATAGATGAACCGGGACGAAACAAAACATTTAAACTTCTTTTTCTTTTTTTCTTCTCGATAAGTATGCAATTTTTATTGGAACAGTTTAAAGGAGTACTGTTCTAGGTAACAATTTTTGTGGCCTAGGATGTCGAGCAACTGACTCCCTTATGTTATGTGAACCCATGTCTGTAGATAGTATTTAAAGAATCGTATTTTGAATGTGAAGGATAATCTGTGTACAAATATGTGTTACATTATTGTTCGATCAGTTATCCTAATTTTATTCAATTTTCCCTATATTGTGATGCTGCAGAGTGTTCCTGATATGAGACTCGTTATCCCTCTATCATCTGTAGGCACCCTAGGTTCCTTTCTTAATCACGTTTTACTTAACTGCTTGAGTAACTGCACATTCGGAATAGTTGAATACATTCACTATTCTGAATCCCAACGGCTGATCTTTACCGACTATTCATGTTGATTCTGTAACATCCAATGTCCTGTACAGACGTATACTGACATAAACTATTTCTTTGTACACAGGCAATAAATTGGATGTCAGTTCCGGAATGAAAGTGCACACGATGGATGCGGATTCTGGAGACAACAGTTTGGTTACCTACTCGTTGGCTTCGTCAGTTTTAGGCTTCAGCGTGGATAAATACAGCGGTGTGATAACAGTAAATCAAACGCTTCTTCACAAGGAATTTTTTCACAAAGTACGTATCCTGAACGTAATCGTTGGGCTGCTCACATACAGTGCCAGTGTTCAAACCCTCGTTAACGGTTTCGTTTGTTGTTGCAGGGATTTTTTGATATTTTGGTGAAAGCTACCGACGGTGGAGTTCCACAGTTGTCGTCCTACGTCCCAGTGAGATTTGACACGCGATATGGTTCGCAGTGGAGTTCACCTCTGCCATTGCAGTCTGAATACAGGTAATTTTCAATATCTGAGAGGTATTATGATTAAAGTAGAAAACAAGATTGTTCATAAAATAATGGGTCTGAATATTTACTACGGTGGCAAAAATGCAGACTTTTTAATGCAGTAACTAACAAGAGATCATCAGATGAATCGACAAGCGGTCAATATAGAAAATAATACTCAGCTCCTTGTCGGCATTGATGTTGTTACAAGTTACTTGAATCTGAATTAATTTTTTTTTTTTCCAATGTGTTTAGAATATCCGTACGAGAAAATGCGCCCAGGGGAAAAGTGATCATGAGACTGTACCCTAATTACTCTCCGGACATTCGATTACAATTTAGCATAATTCACGGCAACGAGGATAACCGTTTCGATATTTTAGGGTGAGTATCAGAAATGTTCTTATACAAGAAGGGACGATTGATTCCGTATGTTTGAAACTGGCGTTGCATGGAATTTTCATATACTTGCATTGCAGAATGGGTAGGGCTAGAACACGTGCGGCTAACTATTGAATTTCGGTTTGAAAGTTATCAGGCTGATTGTCGAAGTAAGTGGTTTTTGGATCACTGATTTCAAATATCGTATCAGCTATCAGATAATCTTTGATCTGACCCTGATTCGTCAGACTCTAAATTCCAGTTTCAAATTTAGAATGGGGCAAAACTGACACGCTTACTGAGTGTCGAAGTGAGGCTTGTTTGCGTTGCTGATTTCAAAGATCTCGTCAAATTTTGTGATGGCTCTATTGAGTTCCCGCAAAGCAAAGTCCACTCTTGAAATAGGCAATAATCAGACTAACAATCAATATGAATGTTGGGGTTTTGATCGGCAATTCCAAGTGAGCGACTCAGTGTAAAAAGTAGTGAGATCGATATTTTTGAAGCAATAGATTGAAGTCATACCGGATGCTGATTAACATCTGTCGCTGCAAAAAAATTCTACTGGAACTAGTTCAGTCAGTTCTTCTTTTTGATCTTCTAATAAAACTTCCACCCTGGAGGGGGTTAAATAAATTTTATACAGAACTAGGGCGCTTCGCCAGTGGTCCAACCCCCGCCGTCACGCGCTTCGCTCGTGCCGGCCTGCAGTATTTCGCCAGGTGGAAAAGTATAACTACTATTCAAAAAAAGAAAATTTCAGTCAGCTCCCAGGCTCACTACGAGCAGGTAACTGCCATAAGCCAGCAAGAAGAGGGTAGCCCTTTTCTGATGCCTGTATGGTGGCCGTCCTCTCTCTCTCTCTAGGAGCTCCCACCTCCACTGAGAAGCCCCCCGGGGTAGGGTGCCTCTGGTGAAACGTGAGATTAAGGTACAGGGGAGGCCACTAGGACTTCATCCCCACGGAGGGGATGGAAGAGGTGGCTTTTACTGTATAATGTATAGAGAACCCTCCCCTACCCCAACTCCTCGTCCTTCACCGTGACCTTCCTCCCCCAAGCTCCCGCCCACACCATGAACCCCTTCCAGAGAGTAGGCTGCTCCTGGAGAAATGAGCAATTAAGGGGCAGCGTAGGCAACCCGCAGTGGCCTTTTTCTTCTGGAGGCGGTAGCGGCGGCGGATTTTACTAAACTCCCTCCTCCATCATGAGCCTCCTCCCGAGGGTAGGCTACCCATGGAGTTAGGGGGCAGGGTAGGCAACCCGCAGTGGGTTTTTTCTTCCGGAGGCGGTGGCAGCGGATTCTACTTTTTTAGTATATAGAGAGAAATGGAACAGAGTATCGCCATAGGAGTTGTTCGGTTCCTAATCGTTTATTCCAAGTATTTTTTAAGCCTCTTGATCCCTTAAAATCAAATTTACGCCCTTGAGAAACGATGGGAGGAGCCGTAGGAGTGTAGTATTAAATTGACGCAGGAAATCGAAGAAAGTTCCGAAACACAAGTTCACCAGGGTCGCCAATTTTGAATTCCCTGTTTGGGATTCATTTAAACTCAGTTTCAGCCCTTTCAGCTCCCTAAGTGGAAATTTCCTGCATGAGAGGGGTTAAAATAAGCTTCACTCGTTGGTCGAACAAGGTACCAGAATAAGGTTTTTCAGGTTGTTAATATTGATCTTCGTATCCGATTTTGCCGGTGGCCCCATTTGTGTCCCCAAAACCGGAATTTTACGTTTGAAATGAACAAAATTGGTTTGACCATAGAAAATCAAACTGGCTGTTCGAAAACGCGATGATTCAGTTGCAGATTCCGAGTATTTGATTTTTAACTTTTAATCTGAAACCAGTAACATCACACTTTCTTTGGAGGGAGATGGATGGACTTGTCATAAAAAATAGAACACAGTACTGAAGTAGGGATTAGCCAGGTCACTGATCATTAAATTATGCCATCAAAGTATTGATCCGACTCTGTTTTCAGCCCCCGAGATCGTAGTTCCTCAGTTGAAAGGGGGCACAATTGATTATCCTTGGATACTACACAAGCTGTTGATATAAGTGTTGCTTTGTTCGCCGATTCACGATATTGCATTAGATTTTTGATTTCACCCCCAAATGGAGCTTCAAAATTTAGTTTCCACTTCTACTATGAACTGTATCTGTGTATGCCCCTCGGGCAGTTCAATAATAATAAAGAGTTAAAAAAAAAAAAATTTCTGTGAGGAGCAGGAAGTGGAGAGAATTTATCAGAAACTGGGATGAGTTATTCGGATCTGTGACCTAGAAACTCTGTTTGGGATAGGGTGCCAAAAATTTGCCCAAGTTAACTTCGTCTATTTTCAATCTGAAATTTGCGTTTTGTCTAGTTGGCCGAGTGAATAGCGCGCTGGTCTCAAGATCCGGAGGTCTCGGGTTCGAGCCCACGTAGCAATTCACTACATTTCGACCTAGGCCGATTTTTCGGCAAGGTGAGAAGAGGGCTAAGACGCCCTAACAGCCTCTCCAACGTCTCGGGAGTAATGCTCGAAAGGGCGGATTCCAGAGCTCGGTTTGAGAGTAAATTAGAAAAGAAAATGCCCAAATCAGGGACGGAGTGAGAATCTGGTAAATTGATTCAAATTAAAGACCCATAAAACTTCCTTTTCTATAGTCTGCGCGATACATTCTCACTGGTAAAATTAGAAAAGAAAAGGCCCAAATCAGGGACGGAGTGAGAATCTGGTAAATTGATCCAAATTAATGACCCACAAAACTTCCTGTTCTATAATCTGCGCGATACATTCTCACTGGTAATACAAGTATGCAGTGATGTGTTCTAGCACCTCATTACTTTTGGGTGATGAATTTCTCGCAGAAAAAGAAAGTATCAGTCTTATTGTACTTGTACATACTTAGAAATCTGTATTTAACCCGACAACCGACAAGTGAATCAGGATCTTCTTACTCTGTATCATTAGAACCCTTGTTCGTGCTTCACGCTTCAAATTGATCCAAAATTCTGAATTCCAAAAATGATCAGCCGTTTCTCCAGCATTACGCTATTCGAAGCGAGGATACGTACTTGCCGCTACCTTTCAGGACGCCTATCACGTAATCTTACTATGTTCATCATTTTGATTTCCAGACCCAACGGCGACCTAGTTCTGCTGAAGCAGCTGGATCGGGAGACCACCGACGTGTACTCGCTGCATCTGTCGGTCGGCCACAACGCGACGCTCACTCGTATCCACGTTATCGTCGAGGATGTTAACGATAACGCGCCACAGTTCGCCCCCTACGAACGTAATCTAGTCCTCTCTGAGAATACGCCGATCGGCGCCTCCTTATTGCATTTCCACGCCAGCGATAACGATCTACCTCCGAACTCGGATGTTCGTTACGAAATCGTGTCCGGCAACGACCGCAACCTCTTCGCCATCGATTCGATGTCCGGTCTGCTCACGTTACGAGCGCCTCTGAACTACGATCTGGGCATCACCGAACACAATCTAATCGTGAGGGCGGCGGACGTCGCCAGGCCGCCGACTGACTTGCCGCTGTGCTCGCTGGCGTCAGTCAAGATCAACGTGACCGATGAGAACGACCACGAGCCGAAGTTCCCGATATCCGAGTACTTGGAGTTCGTGGCCGAGAACGAGCCAGCCGGCGTGGCCGTGTTCACGGCCGGAGCGACGGATGCGGACAAGGGCGTGTATGGTCGCCTCAACTATTCGATCATATCGGCGGCCGCGTCCGGCTACGCGGATGTCGACGATTCGTGGAAGTTGTTCAGGGTGCACCCGAGTACTGGGCTGGTGTCGACGAACGCGGTATTCGACTACGAGACGCGCAGTCGGTACGCGTTCACGATGCTGTCGTGTGACACGGGTGGCAGATGCGCCAAAGTGAAGGTGCGCGTCGAGATCGAAAGCAAAGACGAGTTCCATCCGCAGTTCACGGAGCGCACCTTCCGCTTCATGGTTACCGGAGACGTTCCGGTCGGCTACGTGGTCGGTCATGTGACGGCGACCGATCGTGACAAAGGACCGGACGGTCGCATCGTGTACCAGCTGACCACGCAGAACCCGTACTTCAAGATCAACCGGACGACCGGGGCGATTATGGTGAAGAAGAAGCTGGACGTGATATCGACGGACCAGGATATCAGTTTAGTGGTGGGCGCCAGCTCGGGAAGGCAGGGCTCGTTGACCAACATGAGCGTCGTTGAGATCGCGTTCGACCTGCAGTCGGCGCCCGGTATCAATTTGGCCAGCTCCGGGACGAACATATCGACCTCGTCCAGCCTGACCGACTGGTTGATCGCGTTCTTCGTGCTGTTCATCGTCGCGCTAGCCGGCATCGGCGGCTTTGTTGGCTTCCTCCATTACCGCAGTCGCCGCCAGAAGAACGTGAACAAGCCGAATTTGGGCGCCGGCGGTCAGCGCGTCGACACGTACGTCGATCCGGGCGCCTTCGATACGATACCGATTCGCGGCACGGTGACCCATGGGGTCACGCAGTTCGGTCCGCCCAAATACGACGAGATACCGACTTACAGGACGAATAACAGCGGCTCGAATTCAGCGGCGGCTACGACCAGCGAACTGTCCGGCTCCGAGCAGTCTGGATCCAGCGGCCGTGGTGAGTAATGTTGTGTCGTTATCTGGAATTTTTAGAAGCGTGAGTCTTGGAAAAATTTAAACGCCGATGAGTCTGAGCGAAGTTTTTGTGCTCTGTCCTCTCCGATGTACAGTTTTCTATAAATCGTCCTGCCTGGCCGTTTTTTGCATATCACGATAAGAGCGTTTAACAAACGTCTTTTGTCTCCTGTATTCCAGCATTTCCGGTACGTGATTTTTTCAGAACTATGTTCTTATTATTCTCATGACTCACTCTCCTTTTTCTCCCTCAATCCCTCTTTTAGAATTGTCTTGTCTCAGTTGGAAGAAACGCTGGCCGTATTTATGGGGCTGGACTGCGAAGCAGTCAAAGCGAGAGAAGTGCTGGACTGTATCAGAGAGGCTGAAAGTGAGAGATACCTAGCAGGCTGGGGTATATACTACCCAAATGAACATCGAAGTTGGGATGAGGCCTGAGAGTGGTCAGGATACTAAATTACACTTCCCAGTCATCACAATTTCCGAATTGTTATTCTGAACTTTACTTTTACGCATCACTGTCGTTGTTTCAGGATCAGCCGAAGACGGTGAAGACGTGGACGAAGAGATACGGATGATAAACGAAGGCCAGAGCAGACCGCGTCGTAACCCGGACGACGATAACCTGTCGGACGTGTCGGTGCACAACACGCAAGAGTACTTGGCGCGTTTGGGTATCATCGACTCGCACGGTAACTCGCATTCCTCTATGCAGAACGAGAACACAGTCGACCTGATGAACCACAGAGGGCCGGCGTCCGTGAACCAGATGAGCATATTCGACGACGACGGCGCGAACGAGGCGGACATCACCAATATCATCTACGCCAAACTGAACGACGTTGCTAGCGAGCGAGGTAACTATTCGGAATCGAGTATCGCATCCGGTACCGTGCTCCCGGAACGTCGAGCGGAACTTCTAAAATGTGTTTTTTCGACCGTTTCAGGCGGCAGTACGCAAGAGGACGTCGACCGGAACAGTTCGACGGGTCGCGCCACCTCGGTCGATCGCACGATGGTGTTGGACGGTTACCAAGTGCCAACGGGCACGCAGCCGTCGATGAGCGGCTCGCTCAGCTCGATCGTGCACAGCGAAGAAGAGCTTACCGGCAGCTACAACTGGGATTACCTGCTGGACTGGGGTCCGCAGTACCAGCCGCTGGCCCACGTGTTCTCCGAGATCGCCCGGTTGAAGGACGACGCGGCGTCGGTGAAGAGCGGCACCAGTGGCACGTCCAGCGGCAAGAGTAAAAACCATCAACCGGTGATGAAGACAGTTCCTCCGCCTTTGCTAACGAACGTGGCCCCGCGTTCTATTACCGCGCCTGTGATAAACTCGAGACCCGCGATGCAGGGTCACTCGACGCCGCACCAAAATCATATGTTACTGTTACCTAGGTCACCGATCAGCCACGACGCGGCCACCGGTTTCTCGACGTCGGCGGCCATGTCGCCCAGCTTCTCGCCGTCGCTGTCGCCGCTGGCCACCAGGTCGCCGTCTGTGTCGCCGCTGCATCTGCACACGATGGGCAGCAGTCACCATCACCATATGAAGCAGAGGCATCATGCCAACGAGTCTGATATTAGAATATAGTCGAACGGGCTTTCGAGGGCGCCTCTCTGCTGATTACGTAGTAAGTCGAATCGAATATCTGTGGCGTGTCGATGCGTTAGTTACCCTGATACCTGATTTCGCTTTCTATGTACACGCCGGCCAGATTTGATTCGAAAGAATGATTTCGAAGCCGCGTCGCTTGGTCTACGTGGGAGCGTCGATTCGGTGATCGCGCCCCGCTGATGGTAGATGACGTCTCGTGTTCACGATTCCAGTAGGATATATATTTAATGGTGTTAACGACAATCACAGCACTGATAACGACTGAATATCGTTAATGCGTTGAATAGGTTTATCTGATAGCTCTTGTCGTTCCTTTACGTGTATCATCGTGTCTTGATTACCGTTTAGTTTTAGTATTTATTGTTATTATTATTATTATTATTGCGGATTATCCGTTGGATACGTTTTCGAGGCGTTCTGGAAGTAATGATTGCGCCCATATGTGAAGGAATAATGAGCCACATGAAGGGTCAAGTTTCAGTTTTGATAGGTTATCGAGAATCTAGTGCATATTTGATAAGGGTTCCAACCTCAAGTCTCAGGGATGTGCTGTCTTGAGAGGTGTTGCGGTGATCATTCAACTTGGTCTTCGCTCCTCCACAAGGACCACAATGCCAGTAGATGGTACTCGATGGGGGATTATAAACAGCTGAAAATACGTTATCCGATGCGGTTTTGTGAAAGTTGGTCAAAAAATGATATGTGATCTTCAAGTTTCAATTAAACACCAATTTGTTGGGAATATGATTTTTAATAATCACAGGAACAGCAAAGCTAAATGTGTCTTGGAATTCAGAATTCAGCTCGTTTCAATTGTATTCCTTTTCTTCAGTAAGGGGGAAGGAAGTTCCTGAGACTGGTTAGCACTATCACACATGATACACAAGTTCCTCGAGGATTAATAGACGTGCACATATTGTGTACTGAAATTGCACCATCAGAGGAGAAATTGATTTGAAGAAATAATGCATTTATGATTCAGTTTTGAAATATTCCCCGCTCACACTTAATTTGTGTTTGCTTGAAAGTTGTAATTTTCTCATGAGATATCACTGACAGGACGACCATCGAGATTTTAGGGGGAAAATGCGTAAGGTGTCGGCGAACACGAGTGTTGGAAGAACGAACGAGAACTAGAACGAGAAGAAAACAGCTTGTTCTCGTTCTCAGAACGAAAATATGAGAACGAGAACATAATGGGATTGAGAACGGGAACGTTGGTAATTTTAAGGTAAGGAAAACGAGGAACATGAACGAGAACCATGAAGTGAGAGAAAAGATCAAACAAGAACGGGAACGAGGTGATTTTTGCGTTCTTCAAATACCTTTGCAGCTGGCGCGAAGGTAAAATTCTGAAAGCCTATAACCAATAATTATTTATTTTTTAAATGAAAAAACCAAACTGCGGTACCTGCACCAGTGTTGGAAGAACAAACGAGAACGAGAAGGAAAACGGCATGTTTTCGTAATCAGAACGAGAACGAAAACGAAAACATGATGGGATTGAGAACGAGAATGGGAAACGGGAACGGGGACAGAACCAAGGTGGGAACGAGAAAGGGAATGGGGGATAGGAACAATATGGAAATGAGAACAAGAATGAGAACGTTGGTTATTTTAAGGTAAGGAGAACAAAGAGCATGAATGAGAATCATGCAGTTAGAGAAGAATAAACGAGAATAGGAACAAATGGTTTTTGCGTTCTTCCAACACTGGCGGACACCCGAAGCTTCTTTTGCACTGTATGAGTTGCTATATCTGTCGCTAAGTGCCGGTACTAAATGTGACCAGAATCAGGAAAACCAGGCTACTGACGGTCCTTCTACATCTGCCCTTCGAAGTTGAGGGGCCATCCTCTGCTGGATCCTCCTTCATTTGTTCTTCAGCTGCTATCTCTGCTTCTTGCAGAAATTTTCTTAAATAAATAATGTTATCTGATAGAAAACGTTAACGGAGGTGTGGAAGGGAAGCAGTTCTCTCTGTCGCACTCCGTCTCACTAAATATGGATGGGGCGTTATTACATCACCTCCGTTGCATGTTTTTGCATTCGTGTTTTCGTTATGCGTTTTCCTACGTTAACTACCCATCCTGAATCTGCATAAGGAAGTTTCGCTTTAATAAAAACAAATTTGAGCCAAAGTTTTATTTCAGAAAATCAGAAAATTGGTGTGGGTAGTCTCACGAAAAACATTAAAATGCCACTTCCACCCCTGTGCCAATTTTTAAAGGAGAGAATAAGTCAAAGTCCTAAAATTTTTTTAAAAAAAATCTAATTTACAAAAAATATTTCACATAAAAATTGTTCCTCGTAAAATTGTATGTGAGCAGGGATGTACCAATGCGGAGAGGGACAACTTCTCCCCCTCCCCTTCCCCCTTTGGAGTTGTTCACTCAGCAGTTGGGAAAATTTACCATTGCAGTCAGGCGGAGTTGGAAAAATCCAGCAAGTCAACAAAAGTTCTTCTTTTCTCTTTCTTTTTTTGCTCGCTTTGACACTTGAGAACTGAGTTGAGAAGTTGTAAAAATCCAACAAGTCAAAAGGTTTTCTTTTTTTCTTTTTTTGATATTTGGGAATTTTGAGTTGAGTCATCAGTTTAAAAATTCCAATAAGTTAGTTAAAAGTTTTTTTTTTTTTTTTGCTTGCTGTGATATTTGAGAATTTTGAGTTATCAGTTGGAAAAATCAAATCAAGTTTTTTTTCTTTTTGCTTTGAGGCTTTGATACTTGGGAATTTTAAGTCGAGTCGGTTGGGACTTTCATATTTTTTGCCTTCCTCCTCTCCCAGGAAAAACTCTTCGGTACATCCCTGTACTTAAGACAGGTCATACTATATTTTCCTACTCTAAGCAGGTCACATATAGGCGTTTCGAAATAACCTCGTTAAACCATCATGCATAACACGTACCTTATGATAAGAAAGTTGTGTTTTGGTAATTCATCCGGGATCACCAATTTTTTCGAACAGATGGGGTGAAAGTTGCCGTCGAACACACTTCCCAACACCGACGCCTGCATATACTTGGAGTTTTTTCTGTTTTATCTTCAGATACCAAAATCACTCAATTGTGTTTTTTTTTTTGCGTTTCATTACCTCTGAAGGAAATCGGGTTTTTGAATTCCAGAAGCACCATAAAAGAAATTAGCGTAGCCAGTGTAAAATGCTCCAGGTCACTGAATTATATTTCTGCGTTAGTCTGATGCTAAATTTTAAATGATGACATCGGGTAGAGGGGCAGGCAGAAAATTCACGAATTATCGTATGGGTATCATTTTCAAGTCATCATAATATGTAGCGAAGCATTACTTTCAGAATTAACTTATTGTTACTATCGTTTGTTCAGTTTAGTTGTGACGGTTATAGGATGTCAAGGATGAGATATGGCATAAGTTACTCATTGAATTCGATTACTGTTTTGTTTAAACCTTACTTCGTAAATACTTGACAGTGGAAAACAAAAATCGTGAATAAGTGGAAGTGTTCAAAAAAAGGATCTAAAAGCTTCTTGATTTTATGTTCCTTTTCTTGAATGAGACTAGATGCCTATCTGTTTCTGATCCCCGGGGGTTTAATGATATTTATCGGTCTAGTGGCGCTGGTAGGGTTTTGTACAATAAATGTATAAAAAGCATTTCATACGCGATAATTGACTGTCAGAGCTAGAGGTATTTGGATTTTGGCCGTTATCTATGAATTGAAATTAAATCAGTTGAATTGAATGTAGCAGTTCTCCTAACTGGCAGAATAATAAAATAATTGTTTTTATTGTAAAATATTTGCATTCAACAATTTTGGATCCTTTGACCAAATTTCGCTCTAGAATGGTAGCCAGAAACTCAGTATTGCTCTGTTCACTCGGATCTGTCACTACCTAAAAAAATTTCCAGTAAAATATTTTCAGCTCTTGCGCCATCAGTTACCCGTCAGATTTGTCCCGTCATCTGCTTGATTGATCAAACGATGAAGAGCATGAGAAGAATGCCAACTGGGATATAAGTAAATGAATTTCAACATCCACAAAAGCGAAATTACTACTTAGAATTCGAAATTCTAGTATTTACCTTTTTCTAATGTCGACTAATTCATTTTAATGTTTCCGTATACGTGTTATATGTGTTATTAAATGTTTCGATTCGTTTGTCGAAAATAAGCATACCAAAGTTCCTTCTTTTTATAAATCTATATTTTAATTTCTTTATTTTAATTTTTCCACTTCTATGTAACCCAGTGTATACTGTATAGATTTGTATGATGTGAATACGCACTATTCGCGAATTGTTGGTCTTAAGTACATACGTTTTCTAAGAAATCGACTGAATATATCTTAAGTGACAGGAAATCAAAATTTCGAATAAATACCTTTTTTTGTTTCTTCATTAGCTAATGCGTATTTTTGTCGAATACTTAGACATTTTTATATGTGTAAATATGTTTAATATGACTCATATTTTGTAGATAATACTCGTTTTAGTTTTAGGGATTTTCTACGCTAGTCATGTACTTTTATAACTTTTTTTTTTTAAATTTTTGCGTGTATATTATCCGTCGTTCGAGTTGGATGCATTTATGTAGTTTTCAGTTTGTGAACTGGATGATGGTACCCCAGTTCTGTGAATTCTCGTTCATTCGCCGCCAAAAAAAACTAAATTTTTGTAATGCCATATTTACACTTCTTCGACTGTTGATCTTGTATATCGGCCATGTCTTTTTTTTCTTTTTTTTCCCGTTTTTTTCCCTCGTTTTTCCCCCTGTTTAATGTGTAATTTTATGTTCTATAATGAGCCAATGCGAAAAGAAAATCAAAAATATCGTTAAGATGCCGTGCCATAAGTGGTAACTCATATAGTTTTAAGGTGTAATGAACAAACGTGATATCTGCGAATTTACGAATGCCATTGATGAACCCAATTTGCTTTTGTTGATTGACTAAAAAAAGACTGCTAAGATAGATACAACATTTTTATTTTAGTATGCAAGTGTATTGAAAAATTTTGAAGTATTCATGTTGTTTAGTTTCTCAAATACAAAAACACTCTCCTAGAAATACGTTAAATTCATCACTTCTCTCTTACTAACTTTTTTAATCTAAAAACTTACTTACCAAAAACAAAATCGAAAGTAGATATTATACCTATTCTTTGCTCTGTTAATCACTGGTACCATAAGATTTGAATTCGGATTAGTTAAAAAAAAAAAATCTTTTGCAATTGCCATTCGGGTTTCTACTTGTGTTCTAAATTAATGTAATTTCCTTCAATCAGTTTTGTGTCTTTCGGTCAATAAGTTGGCATTTAAAAAAAAATCATTACAGTATGTACCTTATTACTTGAAAACGTCCGATTTTAAATTCAATAATATAATTCAAGTATTTGTTTTTCAATGATATGTGTGATGGCAGCGTTTCTAAAAATTAAATTCGTGTAATCTTATTTTGTAAATTATTTTTGTAATCTGTCGTACGTACCGAAACGCGAAAAATAAATTATTTTCCTTTGAAAAAAACAACGATAAAACTTATTGGTATGACGGATGATGCTACACTGTAGTTCTGCCTTCTGAGGTACCTATAATGAAAATCGGACGGAAAAACCAGATTTTTCTCCTAAGTCCGATGGTGAATGAATAAAATGAATGTGAAAGCAACAAAACTGATGACTTGTCTGTATATGTATTACTCTCGTTGCCTACTAATGATGAGTTCAGCTAAACTAATATCAAAAGTGAATAAAGGCGTACCATTCAATGAAGGACAAAAGCACCAAGAGCCGATGACCGCGAACTGAGAGCTGAGAGGCTGATAGTTTTGTCATTGGAAAAGTATCGAAAACAATGTTTTCATTAGGTTTCTTTTTCAGAACATCGTGAAGTGTAGATATTGTACGATAGTTACAGAATTTAGAGGAGAGAAGACGAAAATTTTGGATTTCTGGTAGTCATGGACAAAGCCGAAAGAAGTCGAACGATCGTTTGGTGTATTCGACGTGTTGAAGGCAGTAACAAATTATTTGGAAATTCGATGGTGTGCGGACGCAAATGAAAACGGTACTGTGGTGACGCCTTCAATGCGTTAAATATGCAATACCAACTACGTGAATTTACGTTTTTAAAATTTCCAATTTCCTGGGCTGAACTGGTAAAACGCGAAAATCTCTGGATTGGTGAAAGCTAGAGGAGAACGGTTTGGAATTTTAGGAGCGAAAGGATGCCCTCTTACCAATGCTCCAATCCTGTTTGCTGTAGCTGCCTTCATTCCGACGATTTCCGCATTTTATCAGTTCGCCCCAGGAAATTGGAAATTTTGAAAACGTCAGTTCGCGCGGTTGGATTCGCGTAGTTGGTATTGCATATTTAACGCGTTGAAGGCGTCACCACATTACCGTTTCAATTCGCGTTCACACGCCATCAAATTTTCATATAATTTGTTACTGCCTTCAACACGTCGAATATGCAAAACGATCGACACCAATTGACATTCTCTAATTTTCTAATTTTCTGGGGGGAACTGGTAAAACGCGAAAATCTCTGGATTGGTGAAAGCTAGAGGAGAACGGTGTGGAATTTTGAGACCGAAAAGATGCCCTCTTACCAATATTGCAAACCGTTTTGCTGTAGCTGCCTCCATTCCAATGATTTTCGCATTTGATCAGTTCGCCCCAGGAAATTGAAAATTTTGAAAACGTCAGTTCGCGTGGTTGGATTCGCATTTTTTCACTAATACTTATTTTTCTTCTTACAACATCATCTAAATCGGCATCATCGTTCTGCATGAGGACTGGAGCCGTTTTCGAATTAAAAAATTTTCTCGCACTTTTAACATATTACGTGTGGTTGTATTGCATTATTTGGCTTGTTCACAATTTTTTTGAAACGCAGCCACACATTAGTCGAACCGCGTATTTCAATTATTTTCAATTCCGAACGCTCAATAAAACAAGCAACAGATACAATGATGAATATATGGAATAGACGAGCAATGAAAACCACTGTTTTCCAGGATTAGGCATTTTCTAAGGTAGATTAGATAATGGCTGAGCGGGGCGTCGTGTGTCAAGTGTTAACCTGCCAACGGAACAATAGGAAACTGCCCGATTACGAGTACGAGTAAAACGATTCTACGATGCGTGTATTGACGAGTATGTACTCGTAATCGTCTGGTAATGTACTCGGCGATTACTTTCCTATTACCTTTTTACTTACTCGTGCTGGACACTGGAATAGATTAGTTATCTATGAGATACATTCAGTTGTGGAGGAGGGATGAGTGTTCTGTCACATGCCCGACGCCTCTAATGTAACTCAGTCCAATTAGCTGATTTCTGGAAGTCGGTTCGTAGTTCAGTTTCGCATTAGTGTTCAGCAAATAACAATATTCTCATTTGCATTTGTGAAGCGTTCGCTTTTGTTTATTTGTCGGCTGTGATGAGTTTTTCAATAGGCCTGTGACTTTTTTAAATGTACGTGTAACTTCCTGTACCTTTGCCTTTATGATGCTGACCGGTGTTACGGTGAAGTCAATTCAAAATAACCCGATGGACGGAAAACACTTGTTGAGTTGGTAAGGATTAAAGCCATTACTTTTGCGTTTTACAGTTTTCTTTGTTCCTAATAATGCCTAACTTAGTCCAGCATGCAACTCTCGAATGATGACTCATCCATATAGTGTCTTCAAGTTTGAACACAGCACAGCTACTTCCTATAAAAGGCAGTGTCGAGTTATCTGCATGCCCTATGTCGAAACATTATGGGTGAGTCATCATTGAAATGAATCTGACGTGTAAGTAATTCAATAACGGAAATGAATGCTAAAGAGAATTCTGATTCTTGGTCATCTTATTTTTTCCGTGTAATTATTGTGACATCAAGTTCATATTATAAAACAAGTAGATAACGTATCGACAACGCAAGTGGTGACGATCAGGTAGTGTGAAGACGATCAAAAATAGAAATCTAAATGAAAAATAGACTTTAGCGCTCAAGAGGAAATGCGTAGAAACAATGTGAAGTGACCAGTCTAGTGCTACGGCTTTGATCTATGAGAATTATCAGTTTATTTTCATTCACAACATACTCGGCGTGCGGATGAATTTAATAATTTGCCTCTTTTTTGTAATTTTATAATGCTCGTCTAGTCTAAGAAAGGATTCAAATATTTTTAATTTGCGTTTATGTATTTCAGATCGGAATTCTATCTACGTACTTACTACCAACCAAGGTAAGAATGAAATTTGTATATCAGATAATAGTTACAGCGTTAGGCGGCTGTAAGTAAAAGAAGGCATTTAGGTTAGGTGAAAATGATCAATGATGTTTTATTAATTTAAAGATGCAATGTAATATTTTGTTGCCTTACACCATCAGAATTGTAAATAAACATGGAAAGCAGAATTGCGGGTGTATTCCAAAATACCTAGAAAATGCAATAAAGGCTGTTGAAGAAGGTAATATGAGCATCAGTTAAGGTTCTGAACGATTTGGTATCACTTAGGTATACAACACTTCACAATCTGAGACAATACAAGAAATTGCAATCTTACAGATTGGTGATCTAAAAATAGACGATTTTGTCCTCGTAACTATTATCACAGAGGAGGATCACTGGAATAGCGATGTTATATATATTGGACGTGGGTTGCAAACTGATCTTGCTCTAAATCTAGATTTAAATACCTTTATTGGGATTATCAACAGTACATTGGTTTTTTTTTTCAATTATGAATCGCCCCCAAAGTAGGGCCCACTAGTTGCCGGGCCCGTATTGAGCAAAGGTTTCTCGTAAGCGCTCCCACTCTTTCCTGTGTTTTGCTATTGTTTGAAAGTTTTTATTTTTTTAAAAATCTATTTATGTCGTCCTTCGATCTTATAATTTGTTTGCCCCTCCTTCTTTTTCCGTCCCACGGCTGCCAAAATGTTGTTCTACAGGTCCATCGGTCGTCCACGAGGCGGGAGATATGACATGCCCAGTTCCATTTGTTATTTCTGATGTTTCTAGTTGTATCGATGTTATTTTTCAGTTTTGTTTTTATCGTTGCTGTATTTATATGGTCTCTCCTGCTTATGTTCAATATTGACCTTTCTATCGCATTCTGCTTGACTCTAATTTCATTTAGGGTTTTTTCTTTTAGAGGCCATGTTTGACATCCGTAGGTTAGGGCGGGTGCGACGTACATATTGAATACTTGACCTCTTTGCTTTGTACTAAAGTCGCCTTTGAAAATATCTTTTAGGGACTAGTATTTCGACCATGCTTTTGTTATTCGTATGTTTAATTCATTTTCGATTTGGTTTTCAAAAGCTATTTTTTGGCCTAGATAAGCTCCCTCCTTTACTGTTTCGATATCTTTTCCGTCTATTGGAATTTCCTTTTGTTTTTTTTTGCTACTGGCATTGTTTTAATTACTTCTGTGTCGCATCAATTTTCTAGAACTTTTTTCATGTACCCAGACGTACCAAATGAGTTTGAAACTCCCTTTGAGTGGATTTAAGGGATGATTATTGCGAAGAATGTTGGTCGAAATAGATTTTTAGTTGCAGGGGAAAATACAAGCCAAAGTGACTAGGTTTTCATCATTACATACTTTTGAATTAATTTATGTTACCCGTTCAGGTTGGGTGATGGCTATCACGCTTGTAGTTAATTTTGAGGAAAGGGAGTGGGGCGGTAACGCGTTGGTTTACTGTGGTATAGTATATAGAGCTGGGTTGACGCTATGTGTATCCAAAAAATCAAATTTTTCACTTAGTCTCTTCCAGGTCAAAAAAGGGAAATACCTGTTTTTTAAAATCGTCTTCACCCCCCCCCCCCGCGTTGATAGTATGCCCGATTGACAATTAATTCCGCTTATTTTTGAAAGTGATGGAAACATGACTGATCACAGTTTAGTCAGCCAGTCACTTAGACAGCAATTTTTCAGTTTAATGTTTCAAAAAAGTGATAAATGTGTGACTGAAAAAAGATTAAAATAATTTTCCTCAATTGATCATTTTTAGTCACATGAGTGGAAAATAGTTTCCGATTTTCAACATATTGGGAATAAAGACAGTTGGATGGATATATGGGGGAGATAGTGGGGTGATTTCCCTTCTTAGAGAGAAAAATTGAAATGGGAAACGCCTCAAAAATGAACAAGTCTTATCAGTCTCAAGCCAATGCCTTATTGTAGCATCTTAGAGTATCCTGACCTAAAACAGAATTTTGAGAATTGTTAACGAGTCTTGAAGGGTCTTAGCTAGTTTTAAACAAACGTGGAGGTTTCTCACAAAGTCTTCAACAAGTTTTTACGAGTTTTAAATGACTTAAAAAATCTTTAAAGTTTCTGAAGGAGCTTGGAAAAATTCTGAAGAGTGAAAAATGGAACTCGGTGCAATAAAATATTTGTTACTTAACATTCTACTCAGAAAGATCATTTTTCGATGGTTTGGTCTCGAGAAAGAGTCGGTCTTCAGCAGCGTAGAACTCACGTTGCTTCATGTTGCTTACGTATGGCTTACGCTATATCTTCCTTCCATAGAACGGAAAGTCTTTATCGTGGAAAGTTGTCGATGGTGCCAGAAGGGGTGCCGCGGATTGTGTCGGTCAGCAAGTAATCAGACAACAATTACCGATTGTAGGCAGGATTTGAAATTTATTTGAAAATGCAAACTGAAAGTAAAACGATTTCTAGAAAGTTAATTCGAAAGTTGAAAGTGAAAAGAAAATTTGAAAAGCTGAAAGTTGACAGCCAAAGTTTTAGTTATTTTTCTTTTTTTTTTGTAAAAAGTCGAAAGTTTTATGTTGAAAGTGAAGTAGAAAAAATGAAAAAGTTTAAAGTGAAATGATTTTTGAAAAATTGAAAGTGAAATAGAAAAATTGAAAAGTTGAAAGTCGAAGTTTTATCATTTTGCATTCAAACCTTGATTGTAGGCAGTTCGTGATTGCTGACCGGTTTGGTTCAGCCGTTTCTTCGGCCCGTGAATCCGTGAGTGGGGGTTTGTTTCGGCTGGAGACTGTTTACCTTCCAAGCCTCCCTGTTTGTGCCTACGTTACCCCTTATTTCCTCAACCCCTTTTCCTGACCTGAGAATCAGTAGAATTTGCCGAGTGTAGACTTTCCGAATCGCACTGGGAGTGCGACATCCCTATCACCATCTCCCCGTTACCGCGGTACTGTTTTCATAGATGTGCTTCCATTTAGCGAGTGAAACCTTCAGCGGCCTGGAGCTAGTCGGCGAGCCCTTCCGCGCCCGCCCGTAATCGAAATTCGACTTTTTCGTTTTCTCGTTCATCGATTTATCTTCGAAAACTAATAAGTCGGGCGCGATAGGAAAAATTCGTTCGCAGTTTCATTTTCTTTTCGGCGAGTTTGCGGAGTATAATGTAGTTTCCGATTTTCCCGCCGCCTCCAAGCAGCCGGCCGCGTTAACGTGGGATACGGCCGGGTTCACACCTCCCCCTTGTACATGGTTAATGAAAAAACTGTTTTGGGAATAAACGTTTGGCGCGCGAAACGAGGGTGTTTTTCATTTTTAAATGTCAAATAAAGGTAGCATTTAGGTTTTATAAATATCTGCGAAGTTGCCGCGCTGTACACAGTAATGGCGAGTCGTTATCGTTACATTTCGAAGGGGAGGGGGTTGAACGGAACGAATAACGAAGAGGCGAGTCGGCCAATTGACGAGACGCAAGTTTGTAAAATTTTGAAATTGTAGCAACAGAACACTTGATACTGCTACCGCAGTGTTTGAAAATAGCTCGAAACACTCAGCCTTGATTATGTGTTGTCGGATATAGTATGGAACATGAGAACATGCAGGTAGGGAGGACAGATTTCTCACGAAAGATTAGAAAAGGCAAAATTTGGGATACCCACTTTGTAATAAGCTCCCTACCTTCAACAGAGGCGTGTTAAATAATTTGGAATTTGTTCCGATCATTCGAAGTTATTTTTGTTCGCCTAATTCTCTCGTTCTGGCCCCACTTCTCGAAAAAAGAAAGGGAATCATTGCCAATATGAAATATGAGGAATCGTCGGTTCTGAAAGGGATGACCTCGTCTCCTCTCAGAGTTAAGGGTTGGATGAGTTACTTTGACTCAAATCAGGATAATCCAAAACTGCTGTCTTTTGTCGTTTTTTCTCAGTGGAAAATTGATTTTCAGCATCAAATTTTTGTTTGCCGGATTTCTTCAACTGTGCTATATTGCACACCTTGTCGAACAGTGGCGGCAACTCCGCTGTTAGCAGGTGTAGCACCCTCCCCCCTTAAAAAGAAGTTATTACGTAGGTTGTAACATAGCAACGTCACGTATGCAGTACTTCGTATCTCAGCTTTTGAACAGACATCCCTACTTAGGGCAACTGATTATAAATTTGTGTAAAAAAACTCACTTTTTTGAAATTACTTCAAGACAAATTACGAGTTCTTCAGATAGGCGATAAAACCTGCACTAGAGAGCGCTACAAAATTATCTGCGCGGGTGAAACTGAAAGGATGATTATGGATAATTTTAAATGGAAATACAGCTATCCTTAGGAAAAGGCAAAAAACGGCCCAAAATTATTCCACCCACTTGCATTGACAGTAATTTTATTGTTTAGTAACAGTATAATAAAATGTAGGACGAAATTTTTTTTTAAATCAATTTCTAATTGATTTAAAGACGTTTAAAATTTGCTGTAATCTTATGGACAATTGTACATGATCACCTTTTCTGTACGCAGGGCTACCAACTTTGGGAACTCTTAAGTTTTAGTGCCTATACGCTAGGTTGCTAGAAAAGAAGTAGCCCAAAGTTTGGAAATAGTAACAGAAATACAGTAAAAGTTTGGTTAACGGTCACCTCCAAAAAGTGGTCATCTCTGAATAACGGTCAAATTTCTTTGTACCTTCGAGTGTTATGGGAGGAAGGCATTGCAACCTCTAAATAGCGGTGTCCTCCTAAGTAATGGTCACGTTCTATGTCGATGTTATGTACAAACCAGGGGTGTCGTGATCCCCTTGGTCCAATGAAGAAGCCTCCCCCTCAAACTCTGTTGGTTGACTTCCTTAATTTGAAATAGTAGTACATTTTTTCTTTGCCTGACACAACTTGGTATTCCTTCTTTTTGCAGTGTTCATTCCACTTGTCACTTCTGATAGTTAGATTGCACAGAAATTCGAACGAAATTTAAATAAAACGTTTCTCAGCATTTTAAAACGAATTATATTAAATTTCCCGTATTCTCGTAAAATTAACTAACCACAAGTGTCATAAAAATTCTAAATTATAATAAATAGAAAAACTCCAACTTTCATATTTCGGTTTTGGTGGCCAATAATTTTTTCTTTTTATTTGCTGATTCATGCCCTGCAGTATAATAAATAGCTTATATTATGTAGTACATGAAGGGGCTGCTTCGTCACTTAACGTCGTTTAAGTCTTTAAGTAATTACTTTCTGTGTTATGAATAATAAAAATGTACTACAACCATTTTCTATTTCCTCATCTGACCAGGGAAAAAAAAAGAACCCCCTCCCCCTTAAAACGAATACGAAGAATCTTCTTCACCAAATGGCCTCACGACACCCCTGCAAACAGGTCAAAACGAGCGTGAACAGATAATGATGAAAGTGATTGTAGGCGAGTTCATATATATGTACGATATGAAAGACAGTCTGTGTTCTGTAGTGTTAGAATTGTATCTTCTTTTATGCTTCTAATAACACTACTGAACAACTATTTTGCACAATGCATTTCGACAGGTGATTCTGCGGTACTTTTTAACGCTGAACACGATACTGCGACCCATTTTTCTCTATCACGTCACAATTCGGAGTTCTAAACGACTGAAATTCGTTTCCATTTTGTTTTTGCATTGGAATTAGCGGTACCACTGACTGATATTATCAGTGTTATCAGACCACAATAACAGAAAACAAACAGACGGAATACACATCACTACACACGACCGCAACACACAATAACACGAATCAGTATGACCACATTCAGTTCCTAAACCTCTTTTTGAACACATTTAGTTGAATTTTTTATAGTTTTTGATCAGAAAAACTAGACGTGATAGAGAAAAACGGCCGATGGCACTGTATTCAGCGTTGAAAAGTACTCAAGAATCACCTCCTTAAATGCGTTGTGCAAACAAAAAATTTCATTTTGTTCAGTAGTGTAATGAGTTTACAACGAAAGCACTTGACTCTGAGCGAAAAATTCAAGATGAGGCAATTTCCAGACTCTGGCTGCAAAACGGTGATGAAGAAAGAAAGCATGTCAAATCACGCGAGATAGAGTGTGGAGTTGATTATGAGGATGGAGATGAAGAATTTGATGAGCCCAGTCCCCCGGTAGTAACATCTTCTGAGGCTGAAGAAAATTTGTAGAAATTGAAAACTCTTACTATGCAAGCATATGACACTGAAATAGTTGAACTTTTGAAACAGCTCCAAATTTGGTGTGATCGTCAAGAAGTATTATTACCAGATCTTGAACAATCAAAAATTACCTGTTATTTTCAGTAGATTTAATTTTTGTAATAATTCACGTACATATTTATTGAGCTTCATCTTCCAACAGCGGTCACTTTGCGCAGTCCATTTGCCTGACCGTTACCAGGAAGTTTTACTGTATACCATGTTGCAACACTGAAAAGAAGGTGCTAATGAGTGACATTCAGCTTTGAAATCTAACCTTAGTCCGCCGGTAGCAAACTTGAACCGAAATTGAATTGAAAGACACGAAAGACAGAGAAGAGAAGGCAGAATGTGGAAATTGTTCTGATCATTCAAAGTCATTTTTATTCCACGAACAGTCAACATTGATTTCGCTTGAAAAATTGAATAAATTATCAATTTCCATTTTTTTTGGGGGGGGGGGCGAAGAGTCGCTGATTTCAAATATTGTATCAGATTCTTGACCAAAGCCTCGGTTTGGACCACAAATTCAACATTATTCCCACGATCACAAAATTGATCGACGTAGCAAATGTGGGCCCCTACATTCCAAATTTCATCTCGAAGAAGGGAGGGGATCAATTTCACTTGGCGAATGTGACTAATAAATTAGGGTAACCACTTGAACGAGGTGAAGACCTGTCACCTTCGCTTACGGAGACACACAGGGTGTTTCACGAATTTTTTCCCTCTTTTTTTTTTTATCGCGAAGTCAGATCTTCTCAAAACAAAAATGGATTTCAAAAAAAAAAAAAAAAATAGCTACAAAAATTACACAAATTAAAGGTGATAAGTACCAAAAACCCAAGTCTACGAACATCGCACAAAATGACCTAAGGTATCCATGGACACAAAATTAAAGAAAAATTAAAGAAAAAAAATCAGTAAGACAAAATCATGACCAGTTATTAGTGCCCGAATAATAATTATGTATTATTCAATTTACCACGATGCGGTGATTGTTGAGCCGAATGAAGTGTTTACGGGAAATTGAGTATGCAATTTCATGTGCATACATGCGGTGATGAACAATATAGAGGGCATAATAAGGCAATTCCAAGCATCTTTCTTTCATAACGCGAAGAGTGAGATCGACGTGGAGTGAACGAAGAATTTCCAGGGAAAGAATTTAATTTTCTTTTTGGGTAAAAATATTTTGCTCTTTTTTATTAAAAAAAGAAAAGGGCTCAGTCCTTCAGCTCCCAGGTTTTGAACTTCATCTTCAAGACCTCAGTTGTTTGTATTTCGGTCATACAAGTTTGTACAGGATATCCCCTCATTTATATACTAACTCCTGCTTATCTGTAGCTTAGGGTCAATCCGGGGGCTGGTGAAACAGGAACCCCTGTAGATGGAATTTTGACTCCGAACTAATGCCATTCGTTCGTACTTCATTTCTACAGCATATTGTCTTTGTTTGTACACCAATCCTGTTCATTTTTGGCTTAGCGCAAATCCGCGGGGCTCGAGAAACGAGATCCCTTCACAGTTGGAATTTCGGCCCGGGTTAGTGACATTCTTTCATCCCCCCTACAGTAATCGCAAGGGTGCTATGACAGTGCAGCTTCCGAAATTCGATTTGGTATATCTCAAACCAGTGTCATTCATTCGTACATCGCTTGTACATGTCTGTACAGCATATTCCATTGTTTATGTACCAACCCCCTGTATAGTAATAACCGAAGGGAGGGGGTGAATTTTGGCGACAGCCCTCCTGAATTGGGAATTTTGATCCTGGACAAGTTTCGATCGTGATTGAAAAATTTAAATGGGCAGGCACATTCTGCGCCGATTGACAACCAAACGTGTGTGTGTGAGTACCTCCGCCCATTTTTGGGCATACACCTCCACGTAGCTATTCCATATTTTTTATTCTGCGCTAATCTCTGCCGCCCGGGCCCCAGTCCTCTGACGAGTTCATCTCCCTATCTAGTTACTGGCCTACCTATCTTTCTTTTCCTTTGCAGCGTATCCAGTTGAATACTTTTACTCCCCATCTGTTGCTATCCGCCCTCGCAAGATGCCCCACGTATTTTCACTTTAATTGTTTGACATTATATCCTATATCCGATCCGCCTCCAACCATTTCGTATAGTTTTGCATTTGAGATTTTGTCTACCCATCGCAGTCCTAGATTAGATCTGAACGTAGTTTATAGCTTCACCATTTGCTTTCCTGTAAGGGATCAGGTTTGCGCTCCATACTTGAGGGCTGGTACCGTTGAGCTATTTAGTACTTCCATTTTGAGGGCGGTGTTGAAATTCTAGCAAAAAATAGATTTTAATGCCCAGAAGTTGTTCCACCCCTTTTTAATACGCCTCATAATTTCTTCGTTATCTCTTTCTTCAAAACTAATAATCTGTCACACAGATATTCGATTTCTGTTACCTCTTCTATCTCTTGCCCATCGAGTATCATATCTTTCCTTTCCCCTCTTCCGATTATTTTTGATTTGCTACCATTCAGCTGAAGGCCAGCTTTTTTGCATTCCCTCAATTGCTCTTCTGCCATTTTCTTCAACTCCCTACTATTTTCTGCAAATAAGATAATATCGTTTGCGTACCTTAAATTACTTAGATATTCTCCAATTATTTTTAGTCCCCTTCTTTTCCACTTCAGATTACAAAACACTTCTTCCAGAGTGCAGTTGAAGAGGTTTGGCGACAAGGTATCCCCTTGTCGAACTCCCCTCCCAATTTTGAATTCCCTCCCTTTGCTTTTAAGGCTGGCTCTTGCACTCGAATTTGCGTAGCAATTCTGTATGACTTTAATAAACCCACTTTCAATTCCCTTATTTTCCAGTGCTTCTAACATGTTATATTTATGATCCACTGAATCAAATGTCTTATGAAAGCCCCTATGCAAAGCATTTCAATTTCCACATCATATTCATGTGTTTCTTCAATAATTTGGTTCACAACGAAAATATTCTCTACAGTTGAGAAGCCTTTTCTGAATCCCGCCTGTTCATTCCCCTGATGATTTGAATTCAAATGGTTATACATACGTCTTTTTAAGACTGCCATAAATACTTTACAGATGTTCGATGTTAAGCATATTGGCCTGTAATTTTCAATGAGTCCCCCCCCTTTTTTGTATAATAATATTATTTCAGCCAAGTTCCACTGTTTTGGACATATTTTCATAATTAGAATTTTGTTAAATATTTTAAATATTTTAGCCAGGTGTGGCACTCTCTGATCGCCAAACCTTTTCAGTATTTCGTTCGTAATTCCATCCGGTCCTGGGGCTATGTCATTTTTCAGTTTATTTAGTACGTAATCGTTTTCTCTCTCCATTATTTCCGGGATTCCTTCCTCCTTTCACCCTCCCGTTTTTGCTATTTTTGTTAGCTCGTTTCGCTCGCGGTAAAAGTCCTCGTAAAAACTTGTCGCTTTTCCTGTCTGATCTCTTAGCTTCAGCATAATGTCTCTCCTGCCACCAAGTTCGAGCCTAACTTTTTTAGTGGACCAACTTCCTTTCAAAATATCTTGAATTTTTTCCTAATAATATATTAATTTTTTAATATCATCTCTAACATTTTTCTTCGCCAATTTTTGTATTTTAGTTAGCTCAGTTTTGTCCAATGGTGTTTTATTTCTATTTTTCCAGAGGTTATTCTTTGTGACTCGAGAGTCTGTTTTGAAAGCTTATCCCTGGTTTTCTCTTTAGCCCTCGTCACTCCGAACTCTCCAACCGTGTTTTTCAAAGCTTGGACCATACTGTCGTAGAAATTTTCCTCGACTTTCATTTCCTCTAGCACTGATTTTAGTTCCTGGCGTGCTTCTTTCTTTCTGACTAGGATGATCCACCTTCCTCTCCCTTTACCCTTCCTGTGATTTTTATACTGGACTCTCTGTGGGATGCTCAATTTACAGCGTGATATGCGGTAGTTTGATGAGAAGCCAAATTTTGACAGTGTTGTTACATCTTTAACTACTGAGTCTCATTTTTAGTTTTCCCGTCTGGCGATGTCCATGTTAATTTCCTTTTGACTTCCTTTTTTCTTGTAATAAGTGTTTGCTGTACATAAGTTAAATTCTTGGGCAATTTCTACTAATCTTTTCTCCCTGTCGTTTCTCTTTCCCACGCACCAGATGAGACGCAGTGTTTTGAATTAGCCTCCCCTCCTACTTTTGCGTTGAAGTCCCCTATTATTACTTGATAGTATTCCTTCTCTTTTTGAATTGTTGCCTCCAGCTGGTCATAAAATTTAACTGCTTCTGCCTTCTCTGCGTCAGCTATAGGTGCATACACTTACAAGATTAGCATTTTTGTCTTCTCATCTACAGTAGTCGCCGCTTGTAGTGATCACGGTTGTAAGAATCAATCGCCTGTAATTATCAAAATTTGTGGAACCGATCATTTGTATAGGTATAAATACATAGAAAATCTGCCGGTTGTACTGATCAAATGTTCGCTTGTAGTGATCAAAAAAAAAAAATTAGTCAAGCAGTATAAAACTGCAAAACTCTACACGATTTCATATGAAAAATGAAACTTGTTATGTCCTGTTTATCAACCTGACGAAAATCTCAACTTAGACGTCGTTTTTTGAAAAATGTTAACTTTTTTGAATACAGTACTGAGTATTGAATACATTTATATACTTACCTCTTACGCAGTTATTTTTTACCAAGTTTCATTTTTTATCTTACATTCATTGTTTATTACAGTACTTACTTACTGTAATTTTTTTTTTTTTTTTTGCTGTTTCGTCAATTCGGATGTACTGATCATTCGGATGTAGTGATCATTTTACCGTCCGCCCGATTTGATTACTACAAGCGGCGACTACTGTATTTTCAGTTTTAGTAGGCATATTCTTTCAGATATTATTTTAATTTCCACAACATTATTTTTGATATTTTTGTTAATATAAAAACCCACCCTTGCAACCTCTTGTGGAACCACAGTAGTATAGATAGCTGCCTCTCCTCCTTTCTGCCAGTCGTTCCCCATATTTTCTAATTTCCGACACGTTTTTTAAATAATTTTCATCATTACTTATCAATTTTTAAACATTTTTCTTGGTGTTCTCAGTTATATATGTAAATAAATTTTATTAAAAAAGTCAATTTAATTTATATGTGTGTATGAGGGGGGGGGGCAGACAAAACTCTTACGTAATAATTTTAGCGCCCATCCGCCCCTGACCGCCTGCATGCATTACAACATTGTTATTATTTCGCTGACCCGCCTCCTAGTACATTATACTCGTATATGAATACTAAGAGGCATTGATGATTTTGGGGTGTTTCTCAGTCGATCATCTCGGTCAGTCTTGATTTTACGACAAAAGTAAAAGAAACCTTTTTTGTAGAGAATTTTATGTTCTTTAATTTAGGTGAAAAATATTTTCGCACATAAATCAATATTTGTGAAGCTTCGGCCGAAAAACTGTTTTTCAGTACGGGTTTTCAGGTCTAGGGGGTTACGCTCACTCCTGGGGTGCGGTTTTTTAAAATTATGTTTATTAGGGAGTGGTCCTTGAAAATCATGCCGAGTTTCAACTCTGCAGCAATTTTTCCCTTTTCATTTCCTAAAATGTCTGGACTACTTGTCATATTTGGTTTTATTTGGGCGTGTTGGGTCGTTCTTATACTTGGCTATTTTGGTTTAACATGATGCGTGCTTATGTAAGACCATCTATCTACCACATAATCGGCATTAGTTATTCATGTGTGGTCTGAGTCGGATCGATATAATGTTTGTTGGCGCGAGAACATTCACCAGTACTACAAATAGACTTCAAAAAATGGCAATTTTATATAGTTGTAAGAGGTGACGCTAACTCAATACTGGCAACATGGGACCTTCACACATAGTATGAGTCTAACGAAATCATAATGGCACTAGGGCACTCAGGTGGAGGCAGTATTTAAAAACATGAAGTAGACGGAGGAAATACTCTGCAACTTTCGATGATGAAAAGGACCTCTTAATTTGTAGCTTTGCACTAATTTCAGCCGAATCCGGGCTTCTGAGCTTTCAGAATCTAGAAAACTATTTACGGGTAATTCTTGAAAAATCGGCATGTTTCTGTTACGCTTATATCAAGAACTAAACGTCTTCCGCAGTTTTTTTTTTTTTTAAATGAAGTGACACCGTGTCATCACCTCTGTTTTTTTCAATCACCCCCATATTTGTGTGGAGTTAATTTAACCCCCAGAAATTCCGATGTCGTGGCTGTTCCTGCTGTAAGTTGGAATTTTCATGGCTGAAAAATTATACAATTGAGACGTTATTTTTTGGGAATAAACATCAGAACTGTGATGGAAGGTGTTCGGGTAAAGATTGAGACGAAGCATGGCGATAAAAAGTGCACCATGAGGTCACCACAAAGGCCATAACGTCTGTTCCTTCGTTATCGTTTTTATGGCGTGGCTATTTTTCATTTGCTTCTCCCGGCTCATCGATTTCAAAGTAACACTGGCAAGATGGCTGCACTGCTTCTTTCTTATCACACGAAGACTATCCAGGTCTTAGATCTTGAATCCCAGCTGTGTCGACCAGTCTGGAGGAGACAGTCTGTGAAATTTGTGATGTTTACAAACAAGTTTCCCGGTATTATGTCGTGGCTCGCCATTTACCAGTCCTGAGTGTGCCCATCCCACCAGGAACTGCACAGAAATTTTGAATTAGTCAGTATTCAAACAATAAAATATTAAAAAATTGTATAAATCTATTTTCTACCACTTAAACGCAAATTATAAACATCATTTTCTCATGTTGTGGTCTGCTTAATTTTCTGTCGTGGCTATATGTGTAAGTGCTTGACCACGACATAAGAATTTCTTAATCGTGGCTAATGAAATTCGACTATCTTATTGTTTTTACGTGAACTAAAAAGTTGTTGGTAGACGGTTATTAACTTTCTAGTGGTCAACCCATACAATTACGATTCTGGCTACAGAATCATAATTATGTCATGATCTATCAAAAGGTCCCATTTGGTCGATTTTTTTTGAGATATTGAGATTTAAACCTGAACTAAAGTGCGCTGCAAAATCACCTGTGCGGGTGTTAGGGGGGAGGGGTGAATGGGTGGTCATATGTACATTCCGCATTAACGTCTTCTTCTTCTTTCGTGCCTTGACCGGTCCGATCTTAGGCATCATCCAATGGCAGCGTGGACAATCTCTCTGAACGCTTCCCGGTCGCCAGTAGAGTGGAAAGGAGTTTCGACGTCGCAACATGTCCATTTTCGGATGTTACGCAGCCATGGAAGGCACTTCCGTCCAATTCTTCGTTTTCCCTCCCCTTTTCCCATCATTATGGTTCGAAGCAGTTCATAGTTTGGTCCACGCATCATGTGACCGAAATATTCTATCTTTCTTCTTTTAATTATGGTCAGTATTTCGCGCTCCTTTCTGACCGCTTCCAAGATCTCGTCATTTGTCTTCTTCGCTGTCCACGGAACTTTCAGCATCCGACGGTAGCACCACATCTCGAATGCTTCCAATTTGTTCATCGTCCCAGTCTTCAGCGTCCAAGTCTCGCAACCATACAACAACACAGACCATACGTAGCACTTCAGGACCCTGATTCGGGTGTCGAGTGACAAGTCTTTCGTTGTCAACGACTTCCTCATCTTGACGAAGGCCGCTCTTGCTTGCTCGATTCTGCAGCGAATCTCCTCGTCGGAGTCACCTTTTTCGTTGATCCATGCTCCTAAGTATTTATACTTTCTGACTTGCTGCCAGAGGAATCTCCACTTCATCTAATTCCTCGCCCGAAACTACCATGACTTTCGTCTTCTTCACGTTAATTGCGATGCCGTATTCTCCACAAGCTTCTTCAACGGCCCGTGTAAGTGCTATCAGGTCTTCTTCATTTTCCGCCAGCAGAAAAGTGTCATCCGCATACCTGATGTTGTTTATTGTTTCGCCGCCAATTTTTACACCTTCTCCGCGGTTTTCGAGCGCTTCATTGAAGGCCTGTTCTGCGTAGATGTTAAACAAAATCGGGGACAGTATGCAGCCCTGTCTTACACCTCGTTCGATCTTCATAGGTTCAGTCTGTCTGTTGTTTCCGAGCATTATTGTAGCATTCTGTTGAAGGTAAAGATTCGATATTATTCGCCTGTCCGCTGGATCCAATCCAATTCTATCGAGTATCTCAAACAGTTTGTTATGAAGCACTTTATCGAACGCTTTTTCGAAATCAAGGAAGCACAAATACATCGGTCGCCGAAGTTCCCTCATTTTCTGAATTCGTACATTCATGCAGAAGAGCGCCTCCCGTGTACCGAGACCATTTCTGAAACCGAACTGTTCCTTACTTATGTTTTCCTCGCACCTTATTCGGATCCTGCTATGTATAATCCGTAGAAAGATTTTCAGTGTGCGACTCATTAAGCTGATTAATCTATAATCTCCGCAGTACTTTGGCTGTGGCGTTTTTGGTAACGGTATAAAGATCGACGTTAGCCATTCCTTCGGGATATGTCCGATAGCGTATATCTTATTGAAAAGTTTTGTGAGTAGTTTGAGTCCGTCTTCATCAAGCAACCCGAGTAGCTCAGAGAGGTAATCTCATCTGATCCAGGTGCTTTACGAGCTTTTGCCTGCTTTACCGCTTTCTCGACTTCTTCTGTCATTATACAGAGGTACTCTTCAACCCCGTACTCGCCGGCTTCTTCATTTGGGCGATCGCTGCTGAACAGTTCCGAGATGTACTCTCACCACGCTTTACTGATTTCTTCCTCTTCGATGAGTGGTTTGCCATCCGAATCTCTCAGCATCATCGGTTTTCTCGTTCTGATCACGCCGGCGAATTCTTTGAGCGCCCTGTGGATGTTATATTCATCGTGCAACTCCTGAAGCTTTTCGACTTGTTCGCACTTTTCTATCATCACCGCTTCTTTCCCCTCTCTATGATTTTCCTCCTGAGTACTCTTTGGATTTGTCTGTACCGACTTTGGTCATTTTTTTGCTTCGATTCTCGCCTCTCCTCGAACAGAGCATTTATTTCGTCCGTTATCCACTCTTTTTTCTTCTTTTTTTGCTGTTCTTTGTCCGTTCTGTTGCAGCATTTTTTCAGCGGCCTGCATTGTGGTTTGCTTGAACACATTCCAGCTGTCCTCCGCTGCGTCAGCGTCCTCAATCGATTCCCGTTTTTCTCGAAGACCGGCTGCCAGTGTCAACTGTAGCTTGTTACGGACTGTCCTGTCCCGAAGCGCCACGAGATCAAGCTTTTTCGACTTCGGCCTACATATGTTTTTGAGTTTCAATTTTATCTTGCCCGCCAGGAGTATATGATCCGAGTTTACATCCGCTCCAGGGTACGTTTTTACCGACTTTAACGCGTTTTTGTACCTACGATTGATCAAAAGGTAATCGATTTGGTTGCGGATCAGGTTGTCCGCGTTATCACCGGGTGCTTTCCATGTGTATAGTCGGCGTTTTGGCAATTTGTAGTACGTGTTTCCGATGATGAACTCGTTTGCCTGACAGAACTGGATTAGCCTCTCTCCTCTTTCATTGTGATCGCCAAGCCCGAATTTTCCAGTCACCACACCGGCCAAGTTCCCAACTTTCGCATTGAAGTCTCCGATAATGATGTTGATTTCGCGATGTTTGGTAGCTTTCAGAGTGTGTTCTAGATCTTCGTAGAATTCTTCAATGTCGCTGTCCGAGCTTTCCGCCGTCGGTGCGTAAACCTGGATTCTATTGACCGGGACGGGGGCAGCATTCATTTGGACCAAAATGATCCGATCTGACACTGGTGCCATGTGTTTGACAGCCCTTGCCAAATTTTTTCTTATAATCAGAGCGGTTCCACTTCAGTATCTACCATCTGTGACCCCTGAATAGTATACAGAGTATCCATCACTTTCAAAACTGCCGCTGCCGGTCCATCTGGTCTCACTTACGCCAAGGATTCCGATATCCAATCTTTCCATTTCGAGTGTGACGTTTCTCAACTTTCCCATCTCTATCAGCGTTTGCACGTTCCAATTTCCTAGTTTGTATATCATCGCAACGAGATCTAACCGGGATATTCTTCGCACCCCTGCCCCATTGAAGGGGCGTCCGGGACTCGGGGCCATTTGTATTTCTCCCGCCATTGATGATTTACTAGGGATGTAGTCGACGGAGGTTTCCCTCTTGCCTTTCGTCGGATTTTCTGTCGGGGTTTACTCCCTTAGCCGTTTGGTTCAGTTTTCAGGCGCTGGATGCTCGCCTACTCGTCTCAAGAACGCTTTTCTTGCCCGGGCACTAGGATTATGACGAGCTGTTGACAGTCTGCGTGTTCTTCCTGCAGTATTCGTTACGGTATTTACCAGTATGGTGTATACGGCATACATCATCCTGCCGTTCGCTGTTAAATTTTGGATGGAAGTCTTGCTTTAGCTCCGTTCATCGAACCCAAGTCTGTCGAAGATTGGATTACCACCCCGCACGACGTGGACGCGCAATACTTCCTGGTTGCCGTACTTCGTTTCTTTGTCGGTGGAACTGGCACCTTATGACAGTCGATTGACTACTGAGCAGAGAACTGGCTCTAGCGACAAACAACCCTGTGCCCTCGCGGGGCGCATTAACGTCTACGGATAAAAAAATCTCCAAGATCACCTTTACCTGTACCATTGATAAGACGCAATACAGTGCGATATTTGAAACTCTTAAGTTTAAAATCCCAATAGCTATAAACGTGAAGCGAGGTCAAATTATCGATTTTTTTGTGCAATTCGGTAGTAAAAAAGACTCCTTTTTAAGGTGCAAGTAATTTTGGAGACAGAAATGTGCTGGAAAGGGTCGAAAAATGAAATTTTCGAAAACCGAAGAAAAGTCCCAGGAACGGGTACACGTTGTTCCTATTATAGACAAGTGTACCATGAGCGAAGCAACGAACGACTGTATACCACTCTGAGAATACAGTGGACATTCCGAATGGTCCGAACTGTGGTCCAAATCGTCCTAACGATGAAACACTAGTGTTGCCTTATGTTGGAACATAAAATTCCCATTGCCAGTAATTATAACAGTTTTTACCTTACCACGCACATAAGTGTTTTCTAACTTTAAACACGTATTTCTCGAATTGCGCATTTTCCGCCCCTACTTCCACTTTGCATCGGTATATCTCGGCGACATTTTATCATACAGAGCTTAGTGAGGTGGGTCTTATGGAAACCCCTAAGCTGTGGCTACTAATTATTGATCACGACAATAGAAATTCCTATGTTGTGGATAGAAAATTTTCAAAACGTTCTCCCCACCACCCCTATATGAATGAATCCAGCTCTATATGATAAATGGTATGTGGGGTACATATATCAATGATCCGTGTGAAAAAACGGGTCTGAAAACGCATTTTAAATTTTTGAGAAAGTCAATCTGAAATATGCCGATTTTTCAAGAATTACCCTGACATACATGAACTGCGGAACACAATTCCACCATTTCCGCATCAAATGTCATCATTAATGCCACTTTCTTTCGCGTCATACCCTCGAGATTATAGTGGCCTCGCGTTCAGCTACTTCGTTGAGCAAACATTAATAAGCCTATTGGAAAAAATCATCGAAGTATCTCATATGAGCGTCGATGGGTGTTCCTCTACCCTTGTGGCGTATTGTTTTCGCAGACTCGCGTGTTGTTTCAACGTTCTTACACATTTCGGTATTTGTCTTTCGTCGTCATTCGCTAGTCGTTATCAAGGCAGCAAGATAGACAAAAGAGTTTTTCGCTTCCCCCCAAATAATACACTCGACGTGGCTCATCATAAATGCAAATCCACGCTGTACCATGAATACGAAATTTTAATCTGAATTTCATTTTTTTCTCTTTCCTTCTCTCGAGGCCTCTACCGTGCCGCGTCTTCCCTCAAGGTGGAAACCCACGTGCCGTGAAGACCGCACTGTCGTCAAGTTCTTAAAAATCGTGGGTACCTAATTAGTGACTCAGATGCTGGCTATGGTTCGCGAACCGAGTCGACGTGAAAAAAATTGTTCCTCGCTGAATCGATGCTCGTTGGGCAAGAAATTTACTAAATACGAGAACACGACTAAGTGGCAGCTGACAGGAATGAAGATGAGCGGCCGGGGCCGGTTAACGGAAAGATTCAAATATTTGATTAGAGAGTGCACAAATGGTGTATTTGCATTCGTGATTTCAAACGAACAGTTCGGACGCGAAAACTCACCGGCGCGAATACGTGAGAGCCGATATATTCGCCGTACGTCGCCGCCGAATAGCGTATTTCCCAGTAGACTGTGAAAAAGGAAAAATAACTGGAAAGAAGGAAAAATTGACGAGTCGAGGGTTAGAAAACGAAAAGCTCTTTTGAATATCTTAGCCTCTCTCCGGTAACGCTATTTTTACCTATGCAAATGTTCGAGGATACGCCTTCTTTTTCCTTTTCGATCAGCCAATGTGATGATTTAACTACTCACGCAGTCTCGCAATGAGATTAAAAAAATGACGGTGTTCCGGAAAAACGAAGTAACTTGTGAAAGGCTATAGTCCGGAAGGAAATTACGACCAAAAGCATCTAGAAGAAGGCGAACTCCGACAGATAAACCCTGTTGAAAGCAATGAAAAACTACAACAGTATCTCTTTCCAGGAAATGTAGCTTTTCCAAATATTAATTACTGATGATGGCGTTCCAACAGGTATTCAATTTTTCCGGACGTAAAAAGTTCCCCATTGGCATGTCCGAGAGGGAGCTATTTAGGGGAGCATCATCGTCGGAAAGTTTTAAAAAGTAAGGCACAATTAAAATATGAACTTGGAATGTCAGAAGTTTGAATGGAGTCGGAAGATTAAGAGGATCTTATGAGAGAAATGAAGAGGTTTGACTTAGGGATAGTTGGAATAAGTGAAGTGAGGTGGAAAGAGGAGAATGATTTTTAGTCAGGAGACTTGAGGATGATAAATACGAAGGGAATAAAAGGGCAAGCAAGTGTCGGACTGGTTATGAATAAACAAATAGGTGGGTCTTCCTTCAAAAATGTTGATATTTCAGATATGTTTTTTCATGGAGGAAAGTAGAGGATATTCAAACTTTTTTTGATGGTAGTCGTTAAGAGGCGTTCTGTATAACATATTGATAAGATTGGGCCGACAGTGAGGGGATTCTGTATTTTGGTATAGCAATCAAAATGATGAATGCCATGCCGAAGGACACATGAAAAAGTCTATGCCGAAAGACAATAGCGAACAAAAAGTGTTCTGCCGTCTATTAATAGATTCCAAAACAAAAAATTTTATGGAGAGTTGATAAAGACATACTAACCCATTAATTTTTTGGATGATGAACGTCTGTCGTTGCATAATGATGACCATGCCGAAGGACACATTTTTTTAAAACTCTTAATTTTAGATAATAATATGGGAATGCAAGGAGTCTTGTCACAAAAAAAAAAAACGGTTTACTATGCCGACCGTATTGCTCCGAGTTTGGAATACACAGTTTGACCATTAATTGCGACGAAAAAATATTCAAAGGCCTGTTCTGTGATTGGTTGAAAAAGAGCGATGTCGATGGACAAAAAATCGAGGGACAATTTTCAAAGCAGACCATACTGACTCCCACCTGTGAAGATGCGTGATTCCTTCATCCATTTAAAGTAGCACTACGTTGTCAGCTTGTTCTAATATACAGCTTGAAGATTTAGATAAAACATACCGACGGACATTTGAGCATATATAGTCCAATCTTGATCCATTAATTATTTTATTTACAACTTTGGGTAGGTGAGCCACCGTCAGCTACCCCGCCCATTTTAGGGCATAAGTTCTCATTATCTCTCTCCATACCTCTCGCTCTCTTGCTAATTGTACCCATCTTCCTTTCAGACTTTTGAAATCGTCTCTCCAGTGTATTATTGGTCTCATGTCCATACGGTGTCCAAAATGTCGCGATATTATGCCACTTTAAATTATTGTCTCTTACCAGGTGGCCCGCGTACTTCCATTTAAGTTTCCTAATGGTATATCCAATATCGGTAGCATTGATTTGGCTTCTTATGTCTTCAAGTCTAATTTTGTCTTTAATTTTTTTTTTTTTTAAATGCTCCAGAACATAGAATTTTGTATAGTTTTCAGTTTCTTTAGCTGTTTTTTGGTTATTGGCCATGTTTGAGCCCCGTATGTTGCCACTGGTAGCACGCAACTACCTAAGATTTTAGCCTTCGTTTGGATTTTCATTTTACTTCTAGAAATGTGTTTTAAGGCCCAGAAAGCTTTCCAAGAGGTGGTTTTGCGAACTTAAATTTCTTTCCCAATTCAATTTTTAAATGATACTATCTATGTCCTAGGTACTTATAGTCGTCAACCATCCCTAGTTTCGCTTCGCTGGAGGGGCGGCTTGCGTCTTTTCCTTCATTTTTCATAATCTTGAATTTTTCAGAGTTAATTTTTAGTCCCACTTTAGCCCCTTGTTCTACCAAGTCGTCAGTCATACAGTTTATTTCCTCAATGTTTTTACCAATCAGTACAATGTCATCCGCGAATCTAAGATTGTTTATTTGGTATCCATCCATTAACAGGCCATATTTCTCCCACTTTACTTCTCTGAACCATCCTTCGATTACCGCATCAAAAATACTAGGTAATAAAGGGTCACCTTCTTCTACCCCTCTACCCACTCTAAACAATGCATTTTTACTTTTATTGCATAGTTCATTAGCCATGGTGTAGAGCTCTTCAGCGTTTATAGTGAAATGAGTGCCACATCATCTGCAAAGCGAAGATTGTTTAGCCATTTGCCGTCTATCTGATGCCTCTTTCCTCCCAGTTCAGTTCCCAAAATATTTCTTCCAGGACGCTATTAAATAGATTTGGGGAGAGTAGATCGCTCTATTTTATCTCCTTTTTTATGCTGAATTTTGGCCCCACTTTGTCCAGTCTAATCTTTCACTCCGTGTTTTTGTACCTATTTTTCAATACGTTTATAATTTTAAATGGTATGCTTTGCCTAGATAGAGCTTTCCAATGGTAAAACTTATTTGTCTATTGGAGAAAGAAGGAAGAAAGCAAGTAATATAAAAAATAAGGGAGGAGCTGAAGGAAAAGTGAAAAGGTGGGTAGAGTATGTAGTAAGACTGTATAGTAATAATGGGAATGAACAGATAAAAATGGAGAGGGAGGAAGATGTGGAAAATAATGAGAGAGGAGACTCAATTTTAAGAGGTGATGAGAGATTTAAAGAAAAGGGAACCTTCAGAAGTGGATGAGATACCAGCTGAACTATTACAGAACTTAGGAGAATATGTACTTGATAAATTGTACAAATAAGTATGTTATACTTATGATAAAGGGGAAATGACAGAAGATTTTAAAAATACTGCTATTGTAACCATGCCAAAAAAGCAGGAGGAGATAGGTGTAAAAATAATCGAACAACTAGTCTTTTTTTGCATGCGTCCAAAATGTTAACTAAGGTAATTTATACGAGAATTGAGTAAAGTTGCTGAAGGAGATGATTATTATATTCATGAGGTCTGTGTTATCTATGTTAAAAAGTAATAATTCTTAACGGGGATATCTTGACTTCATTTTGAGCAGTTCTAATTCAGATACAAGAAAATTGCTAATGACCTTTTGTATACAAAATTTAATATATAATCTATTGCAAATACAAAAATAGTAGCTTAAGAGGGCAAGTTTCCCAAGAAATTGAGAAAAATGTGAAAATTTTCCGATCCAATCTGTACAAAAATTGATTTTATGAACTCCCTGTTGAACCAATTCCGACCTTTTTTTTTTTTTTTCTGTGGCTACCGCAACAGCCCTCTACTATTACCTACTGGTACCAATTTTGTGTCTATCTCCAGTCGTGAGAGGGAAAAAAAAATTTGAAGATGAAAAACTTCAAAATTTGACCATAACTCAGCCCCTTCAAAAGTAAGAGTATCCAAACATATCTACGTATTGTCGGGGTAGGTTGCCTACTCGCCAGGTAGAAGGGCGGTCATTGCAAAAGAGACATCTTGTATATTAATATTTATCAGCGTATAAATAAAGTAGTTATCCTTAAGTTAAGGGGGGGGGATTGAGGCTCTTTAAAGGAAAATCATACCCGATTTTTTTTTTATTTAATCGCGAATGAGGATGAAACTTTTGATTTTCAACCATTTCAAGAGGGAAAATCATTAATTTTCAATGGAGGGGGACTCATGTATCCCCTGTTATGTCCCACTCTGCTTATATTGCCTCTGAAATTGCTTTTTCACGTCCTCGGATATTCCGCATTGTTTGTCCAACTGACATGAGAGTTTTGTGAAAACTTGCTACATTGCGACCTTCTAAAAAAGTAATGTTGAAAAAAGTTGGAACCCTTATATCGACGGCTAGGTTCTTAGAGCCAGTTAATTTTTTTTTGTTCCGACAAATTCGAAACAAACACGGCGGGTTCGACCGTGCGTATAAATTAGAATTTCAGAAGATTCAAGCTAACCGTTTTGAATAGGTCGGTATGCATTTCAGGACGAGGCAAAGGCAGACACTGTCTGGGGGTTGAGGGCTTCGTACAAGAATAAGTTCATAATCCCTGGTACTGAGGCTAAGTACGTCGCCGCGCTTTGATTTCGACTTAATCCTAACGAAATTAATAACGTTAATCTCGGAGCGAGGCGTACCCGAAATTAGTGGTACTGTCTGGTTAGGAATTTAAGACCGCCAACCTATCTAACTGTCGCAGACGTGTTTTCGTATAAGTACTAAGTAGTTGCAGCTTGATAAGCCCGCGATCTCGAATGAGGCTGCACATTTACCAGAATGTTTTTTATCTCTGCCGTCCGAATTGATTTTGTGGCTAACAGCCATTTGAGAATGTCTTATAGGAAAAAGTTCTTTTTAGCCTCCTCTACCGAAATCAAAAATGCGTAATGTTTTATCCACCAGGTTCCCGAAAAACTACAGTAGACTGCTGTCTCATGATCCAGACAGACAAGTTATGCCAGACCAAGAGATACGCAGGTATCTCTTGCCGGTTTCTAGCTTTTCTTGCCCAGCAGACACCCTCTGATATGTAGGAGTTTGAAATTAGCTGGAGATCCAAATGGTGACGGTCGATACAAATAATGGATGTATAACGAAAAATACCGAAACATATCATGTATTGAAGGGTTGTATTGTATGGATTTATTTTGAACTATTTCTGGGATTTCGGAGACAGATAGGAAAAAAAAATTACAAAAGACTATTCTTTGAAGAGTTGTATTGTATACATTTATTTTGAACCGTTTCTGGATTTATGAGGCGGATACAAGAAAATTGCAAGAGACTATTCTTATGTAAGTTTAACGTAGATTCACCTTCCCACATACACTTTGGTAGTATGCCTTACTATTGAGGAGTTATCAAGAAGAAACTGAGGCGGGAAAAATTGAGGCTCTGCCAAAAGGGCTGAATGTGGCTCCGGTGGTGGCTAAACTATGCTCTCAGAAGCAAACCTAATTCAAGTAAGGGTAGTCATAGTCGAGAGTAGTACCGTATGGTGAACCTGTTTTGTCGTGTGCTCGAATAACACTCACTGACTGGACAGACTGCATAATCACTGACAACCAATAGGAGCACACGACAATACAGCTTCACCATACGGTACTACTCTCAACTATGACTACAGGACCACAAGAGACAAGTCTCGTTTAGGGTCCTCCACTGATGACGGCATATCAGTCGAAAGCACTCTGGGTGACAGAAGAAGAAAAGGTGAATTGGCACACCCTACAATTGAAGTATTACCAATGGACACTAAAGAAATGGTTATCGGTAACAATCAAATTAAAACAAAAGATAGCACGATATTTATTTATTTACAGCTTTGACTGACCGTGTTATAATACTACCTAGGTATTTTTTCCAATCATTTAGAGCTTTGATGTAGATGAGTCACCGTCTAGTCAGCCCATTTGAGGGCATCAGCCTCCGACACGTTTTTTCAGTATTTTTTATTATGGGCGTTGCTGGCCGTGTGAGGACCTACATACCTCTGAATTTCGTCTAGCCATCTTGTATTAGGCCTTCCTCTGTTTCTTTTATTGCTTCTAGGTATCCATTGGGTAGCCGGCAAGCACCTTCTCTCCCGACCTCCCCTGGTTATATGACCTGCATACTTGGACTTGAGTTTCTTGATCTGGTACCCAATATCTCGGATTTTGGCTTTATTTACAATTTTTTTAATACTAATTTTGTCTTTAATTTTGATTTTCAACACGCTTCTCATCATTGAATGCTGTGTTGTTTTTAGATTAAAAACTTGTTTTTTGGTTAATGACCATGCCTGACATCCATATCCCAATATTGGTATTATACACATGTCTAGAACCTTCATTTTTGTGTTTAACTTCATGTTGCTTTTGAATATGTACTTTTTCGCCCAAAATGCGTTCCAAGAATTAGATATTCTTGCACTATTTCCTTCGATGCTCCCCCCTCGAAAGAGATGATTTGTCCTAGATATCTGTATTCGTCTACTTTGTTTATTACTAGGTTGCCTATTTGGATATGATCTACATGTGTTTCATTGGTCATTATTTTGGTTTTCGACTCGTTCATGCTTAACCCCACTTTCGCACATTCTTGCCTCCGATCATTTCCCATTTTTGCTCGTTCTGTTGCATTTTTTCCTATCAGTACGACATCATCCGCAAACCGCAGATTTTTTAGATTTTTACCACCCACATTGATTCCCATTTTTTCCCAATCATTTTCCGAAAAATTTCCTCTAATGTTGCATTAAAAATTTTTGGTGAAAGCGGGTCACCCTGTTTCACCCCCCGCTGTATCCGGAACATTCCTCCTTTTTTATCTATTTTGATATATGTTTTCGAAATGTCGTATACCTTTGCTATGATCTGAATAAAGTCATGAGCTACCCCGTGTCTGCTTAATGCTTCGAACATACTAGTGTGTGATAGCGAGTCAAATGCCTTTTTAAAGTCAATGAATAGAAAACCCACTGTAATATTATATTCTTTGGCATTTTCCACTACCTCGTTAATTGTGTGGATGTGATTCACCGTGGCAAAGCTCTTTTTAAATACCGCCTGAGCCTCCGATTGGTTAAAGTCTAATGTGCTATACCTATATTCTATTTTTTATTAATAAGTAGTTTGCATATTGTTAAGGACGGGCTTATAGGTCTATAGTTGCTAATATCGGCCTGATGACCTTTTTTGTGTAGTAGTATAATTTCCGCAGTTCCCCATTTTTCTGGAATATCATCGCCCCTCAAAATTTTGTTATACATTTTTGTCAGAAAAGGTACTATCTCCTCGGCTAATATTTTCAGCGTGTCATTATCAATGCTATCTGGCTCCAGGGTCTTGTCACGCTTTAGTTTTTGTATGCCTTTTTATAACTCATTCTCCATAAACTCCGATTCCGGAGTATAGCCAGGGGCAGCCCACCGGCCCCCAACTTCCTCCTCTGTTTCCGAGTACAGCTTCTCATAGTATTCTGTAGCTAATTTTATAATGCCATTTCTATTATAGATTTCTTTCCCATCACTCCCAGCTAGTTTAGGGAGTAGGTTTTTACCTTTGCTAATTGTTTTTACTGCGTTTTTTGTAGACCACTTTTCCTCTAGTACTTCTTCTATTATTTTTTCTTCAAATGCAGCCACATATTTTCTGACTTCCTTGTTTATCAATTTATTGAGTCCTAAGGCTCAATTTTTTCTTTCACTTATTTCTGTTTTCTGTTTCTGAGTTCAGTTCTTTTCAGGATAAGACCTTTTGTTTCTTCTGTAATTTTATCATCTGTACTAGGTTCCTCCTTCCAAGTTCCAAATTCGTTAATAGTGTTTATTATACGTTTTTCCAGGAATGTGTACAATGTGTTTGGATTTTTTCCTTTTTGCCAGTTTTCAATTTCTTTTGTTGTATCTTTTGCTTCGCTTTTGAAATTTTATAAACTGGAATTATTTTTTTCTTCAAATGTTTATTTTGTCTTAAATAGTTTAAAAATTTTGCATCCGGATTTGTTTTGAGTGTGCACCTACCTGGCTTATGATCTGAGGAGAATTGAAAGTTTGAAAGCGTATCATAATTTGTTAAAATTTTGAGATTATTTATCAATGCAAAGTCTATTTCATTTCTGACGTTTCCATTTGGGGATTTCCACGTCCATCTTTTTTTCGCATTTTTCTCAAAGAATGTTGATATTATTTTCAAACTCTGTTTCTCCGCTAGCCTGATTAATTTTTCTCTGTTTTTGTTCATATTTCCCTCCAAAAATGTTCCTATACAGTTACTTTTCGTTTCCGTGGGTCCTATCTTGGCGTTAAAGTCCCCCATCAATATTGTATAATATTCTTTTTCATTTTCTATTGTTTGGTCTAGCAGGTCGTAAAACTCCTCAATTTCTCTTTCGTTCGCTGCCAGGGTTGGTGCCTATACCTGAATTATTGCTAATTTGGTGGATCTTTTCATATTAATTTTAAGTACTGCAATTCTTTCAGAAATTCCTTTTATTTCTGTAATTCTATCTTTGAGAGTCTCTTTGACATAAAAGCCGACTCCCCTATGACCTGCTGTGTTGCCATAGTAATACAAAGTGTTGTTATTTGGCCTTCTCGTATGCTTTTCTCCTTTCCGTTTTATTTCAGATATACCTATGATATCCCATTTGACTGGCTTCAGCGCATGCTCCATTTCAAGTATTCTGTCCTCGCTAGCCAGCCCTTGGCAGTTAAAGTTAATGATGCTCAATTCCTCGAGTTTTTTATTTTTTGTTTTTTGTATTTTCTGTTTATTGCCGAATTTATTATTGTTTTTGTTTATGCCAAAGTCTATTTCTATTTTCCCTTTTCCTTTATTTACAAAAGTTTTTTGGTCTTTGAATTTGTTTAAATTTAGGTTTGGATTTCCTACCTTACTAAAATGTATTGTTTTATTAGTGTTATACTGGTTCCAACGTGTCAGTGTGTTGTGGACTCTCTTCCCCGTGGTGTCCGATATATTGAGTCAAATTATTTCTTTTAAAGATATATCAGAAATGGAAATTTCAAAAAGAAGATCACAGGCATGGAAAAGTTTCTGATCTCTAAAAAATATCTACAAAAGTAAAATGCTTTTGGCAATGAAAAAGAAAATTACCGGTGCTAATGTACAGGGCACAGATATGTACCGCCACCCGAGGCCAAAGTCTGCACCTAGCCAGGACCCAGATTGCAATGGAGAGAACTGTAATTGGAGTAAGAAGGAAGGACAGACTAACCAATAAATGGGTAAGGGATTGAAATTTGATTAAGCGGGTCATGTTGCTAGAGGGGGGATGGACAGGTGGGAAAGAAAAATTTTAGAATGGGTACCCGAGGGAGCAAAAATAAATGTAGGGAGACCTACTACCCGATGGGTTGATGAAATCAGGCAACATGCTGGTGTTGCCTGGGAAAGAGATGCCAGTTAAAGAAGCCGCTGGAAAAGAGGGGGGGGGGAGACCTGTGCCCGGCAATGGGCGTATTAACTAAGCAAATCTTTTTGTGAACTAATCTTAAGATGTATGAACGAGCTGCAAAATAATATAATCTCTTAAGGTGTTAACCACTGATGTGCTAAAAGGCAGCTTTTCATTAAAAAAATGTAGGGTGCATTCAACTAGCTTCCGGGAAATCCTGTTCATGTACTTTATCGCGCACTCCCATGTGGATATGTAGCATTGCACGACTCTGTCATCAGCCCAGGCAGAGCATAGGAGACATAGCAGAGCGTATTTCTCCGTACCAATCTGATCAAAGATATTCCCGCGTACGGATTAACTCACCCTTACCGAACCGACAAAGCGTTTCATTCGCGATGTTCAGCCCTTCTCAACGGCCCCCGTTCTCAGGTGTTTTCATCATCGCCGTGGATATGTATTATTGTATTTTCTTTTGTTGCGCGTATACTACACCGACTGTAAATTCAGACCTCTTTGACAATCAAAAATGAGCGCACCTTTCCCCCGAATCAGTCAGGCAGAAGAGTGGGCCGCGAGGAAAGTATGAAAACACAAAAAAATACAAACAGATTTACGATATTGAAAAATTATCGCGTCGAAAGCTCGCGAGTAATAAATAGGTCAAGCTAGAGACCTCTAAGTCGCAAAAACTGTATGTAATTTCGCCATAAACTGCGCCACAGGGTTTTTGTTCTTAAATTCCAGGCTGCCGTAACTCGCTTCGAAAAGTTTCGCCGAGGATTCGTCCCTAAGTCCTCTTTATTTACATCATTATCTTCGTTCCACGTTATCCGAACACACCCGCGACTGCCGCTTTCGCTTATCATACCACCGACGATGTAATATGAAAACTCGCACCTAGAGAAAAAGTACGGAAACGAATTCCAGACCGAATTTCCCTCTTAAGTTCAAGTAAAAATTCATATTAGGTATAATTTTCGGCTATTAATTTCTATGTATTCGTTTTCCTGTTATACTCGCAGTCTGTCTAATATCTGTGTTTGCGTATCACTACATGTACCGATCCCAGACCCTTAATCCTTACTGAATTGAGGAAAAGAGACAAGATGTTTTCTTCCTTTCTTGTTCGTTCTCATACTGCGAGGAATTAAATGGGAAACGGAATACATTCCTGAAAACTCGACGGCAAATGAAAATTTGAATTCGTAGAACGGGTTCGAATGTTAGACGATGAGTTTCCGACGTATTATGGTCATTCAACTGGAATTTCAATTTGAGAAGTGATAATACAAGAAGTACTTTTTCCGATAAATTGAATTCTTTCCGATATCGAGTCGATATGTACCGAGTACCACTGCAAACTTCGCCGGCTCGATGCTGACTATATTACTTTTTAAATCCGTTTAACTGGGGAAACGTATTTATGTTTGTAGATTCTTGGGTTATAATTCGTATGCGGCCGGTTCGATGTGAGGCTTCATCTTGGTTAGCAAAAGGATTTCAAAAGCATTTTAACCGAGCCACCTCTGCGTGTGCTACTTAGGTGTGGTGAGGGGTCTTAAAGAGAAACTAAAAACATCACGTAGGAGAAGGAAAACTTCGACAGATAAATCCTGATGAAAGCACGGGGAAACTACATCAGTATTCTTCCTTGGAGATGGGTCTCCACCGCAATAACTGTGATGGGAACTCATGACGTAAACAATAAGGTAAAGTCACCAGTAGTTGACAATTTTACTGTTAAATTGACATGAAACAATTTTTGCAATTTTTCCTACAATATTTTTTTGAAAACGGTTAGTATTACATTTAGGCGCCAACTCTTTGTGCACATTTTGGCACATATTTTCCTTTCATGAGTTAATTAGATGATTTAAAAAAAAAAATTAGAAATAGGTTCAAAATTGTTTAGTACTTGACAGTCAAATTCAGTAGTTGACACCCCCAGTAGTTGACACTGTAGAAAGTAGCTAAAATATGAAATAAAGGCAGGGAGGTACCTAGGTAGCTAGCAAAACGTTTTATTTGGTTAAAAAAGAACATTTTACATACCTAGGTAAAATCATCTATCAAAACTGAGAGCGATACAGTTTTATAATAATATTTAGCTTCCAAGGTCTCATCTGCAATGAGCACTTACTATTCTGAATAGTTCTCGGCCTGTACGAGGCAAAGATACACCTTACTCTTTCCCATTCTTTGCGATCTTGTGCCACTCGATGGAAAAGCTTATTTTTTAGAAACCGATCGATTTCGTCTCGCCACCTAATTTTTGGTTTGCCCTTTTTCCTTTTTTGAATTGGTTCAAATACTTCTATCTTGAGGTATTCTGGCTATATGTCCCGCCCACCCTCATTTTAAATTTCGGATTGATTGTGCACAGTTTTTGATACTGGGTAATTTTTTTCCAAATGTTTTTTATACTGACTTGGTCAAGCGACAAAACACTAGAAGAACTAACAATAGACTGTGAACAGATCATCCAGACCTCAGAAACGAAGCAAGAACACAAATTGGAAACATACTGCTGACCATAAAAAAGAAAAGGAAAAACAAATACAAGACAAAAATACAGAAGACAGCCCTCCAACTCAAAAAGAAAATAGAAGAAAACAACCTAATACTCACCAAAGCAGACAAAGGCAACACCACAGTAGTGCTAAACAAAGACGAATACATAAAGGAAATTGAAACTTACATCCAAAACAACAATTACAAACCACTAAACTCGGGCACCACAGTTAAAAGGACTCATAAAACTACACAAATAAGACAGACCAATAAGACCGCTAATCAACAGCATACAATCACCAAGCTACAAACTCGCAAAAACGATAGCCAAATTCATGAAAGAACACTACAACTACAGAACAGATTACAGCATAAAAAACACAATACAACTAAAAGACAAACTGGACAAATTCACACTAAACAACAATGACAAACTAGTATCACTGGATGTAACAAACATGTTTGGGAACATACCAAAACAGGAACTAACAACAATACTGACAAATAACAACTACAAAAACAACACAGATGGAGCAGCATACGCAAACATCATAAAAGAAATCATTTACCAAAATTACTGCCAGTTTAATAACAAATATTACGAACAAACAGAAGGCCTAGCAATGGGATCACCAGTGTCACCCATTCTAGCCGAAATATACATGAACAACTTTTAAAATGACATACTAAACAACAGCAAACACAAGAAAAACATAAAGCTATGGACACGATATGTAGACGACATATTTATCATCTGGACAAGAACAGACAGACAACTAGACCAATTCCTCACAGAGACAAATAGCATAAACAACAACATAAAGTTCACAATGGAAAAAGGCAATAAGACCATCATCAACTACATCGACCTTACAATACAATTAAAAGACAACAAGATACAGTACAGCATCTACAGAAAACCCACCCACACTGACGTAATAATACCCAAAGACTCATTTCACCATCAAAAACACAAAATGGCAGCACTACACAACTACTGCCACAGAGCAGTCAACATACTAAATGACAACAACCTTAGAACAACAGAAATTAACAAAATTAAACAAATAGCAATTAACAACAAATACCAACCACAAACAGTAAACAGAATAATTAACAAACTAACACAACCAAAAAACACAGACACCGAACCAATAACCACAAAAACAGACAAATACGCAGGAGCAATACCATTCACAGGAACACATACATACAAAATACAAAAAATCTTCAACCAATACAACATAAAACTTGGAATCAAAAACAGACCACCTCTGATCAAACAAATAAGCAATGACAAAACAGAAGCAAAGGACAGAAACAACAGCAGCGGAATATACAGACTGGACTGTGAACACTGTGACATGACCTACATTGGAGAAACAGGCAGAAAATTCACAACCAGAATCAAAGAACACGAAAAATCACAGAAGTTAAATGATGACAAATCACTGTTTGGAAAACACTGCAATGACCAGGGATACAACAATGACAAATTGACAGAAAAGTAGAAAATCCTACACACAGAAAACAACAAAAGAAAAAGAAAATTAAAAGAACAACTAGAAATAATAAAGGCAAAAACAAAACAAACAACCTAATAAATACAACAACTAACTTCCAAAGTGAGAACTTATTCCAACAAATAACATAACACCCACGGATTGGACAGACTGGACAACCACAGACAACCAATCAGAGCACACAACCAATAACAATAACCACTGATTGGACAGACTGCATATTCACAGACAACCAATAGGAACGCAAGACTAAACAGGCTCACCATACAGTACTACCCTCGACTATAACTACAGGACCACAAGAGACAAGTCTCATTTAGGGTACTCCACTGATGATGGCATAACAGCCGAAAGCGCTCTGGAATACAGCAGAAGGAAAAGTGAACTGGCACACCCTACAAAAAGAATTTGACTTTTGAGCCTAGAATCGATTTCATCATTGAGTTCTGTGTTGTCTCAATTTTCTTCATTTGTCTGAAAGTAGGGGACCAAGTGGAAGAGCCATACATCAAAACCGGTGTTATGCATACATTGAAGATTTCGCCTTTTTGCCTGTTTTTGAATTTTCCTTTAAAGATGTGTTTTAGTGTCCAAAACTTCTTCAAAGCTAGTGTGATCCTACGTTTAATCTCCTTTTCGGTTCTATTTTCTAGTGAAATTAGTTGGTCCAAGTTTACTGTTTCTGGGACTACTTCAAGATTTTTGTTTCCTATTTTGATGTTTATTGGTTCGTTGAGGTTGTTATGATTTTTGATTCATCAGTGTTTATTATCAATCCAGCTGCTTTTCCAGTTTTGTTGAGTTCGTGTATCATTTTCTCCAGCTCCCCCATAGAGTTTGATGTGAAAGCAATATCGTCTGCAAATCTTAAGTTTGTGACCCTGGTTCCATTTAAACTTAGACCTTTATTTTCCCAATCAAGTTTCCTAAAGATTTCCTCCAATGCCAGATTAAAAAAGATGGGTGACAGTGGGTCGCCCTGTCGGACTTCTTTCCCGATTTCAAGATAATTTCCACTCTTGTCGGTAATGATTCTGCTTTTTGGTTCCGAATTCATTTCTTTTATTAGCTCCGTGAGTTGAAGGGGTACGCCCTGATTCTTTAGTAATTCCGAAATAAAGCAGTGATCTAAGGAATCGAATGCTTTATTATAGTTAATAAATGCAATGCTTGCATTGAGACCGTATTTGATTTGGTTTATCGTATGAAGATGGTCTAATGTAGAGAAATTTTCCCCACGCCCGCTTGGTTGGGAGGTTTCTTTTTCATATTTTGCTCTCAACCCAAGCCCTGGAATCCGCCCTTTCGAGGATTACTTCAGAGACGTCGGGGAGGCTGTTAGGGCTGTCTTAGCCCTCTTCCCTTCTGGCCGAAAAACCGACCCAAGTCGAAATATGGCGTGTTGCTGCGTGGCCTCGAACCTGGGACTTTCGGATTCCGAGACCAACGCGCTATCCACTCGGCCAACCAGACCCCCTTGGTTGGGAGGTTATTGAGGATCTAAATAATTTCTGATTCTCGTTTCGATTAGTTTCGAGAAAATTTTTGAGATTGTGGGAGATAAGCTTATTGGCCTGTAATTCCCAATAAGGTACATATTTCCTTTTACGTAGATGAATAACATCCGAAATTTTCCAGTTTTTGGGTATTATGCCTGAAATCAAAATTTTGTTAAAAAGGAAAGTGAGTGTTTTTGTCATCTCCTCCCCTCCATTGGTCATTTCCTGGTGCCTTATTTTTTTCAGATTTTTAATCACGTATTCTACTTTAAAGTGCATAAATTGTGGTTCTGGTTCGTTTATCTCATTGGGTGAGCTGGGTTGAAGTGATCTGCCGGCCATTGTTTGCGATGAGTAAAGTTCTTTATAAAATTCTGTGGCTATTTTGTTTATTACGTCCCGATCATAGGTCCTATTCCCTTCATTTGTTCTAACATAAAAGATCTCCAAGTTTCAAGACATAACCGACATAATACACTGCCTCCGGGAGAAAAAAACGCACTGCGGGTTGCCTCCCTAAAAATCAGAAAAATTGCAGGAGCAGATCAGCTACTTTCAAGGACATAATCTGTTCTAACATAAAAAATCTCCAAGTTTTAAGACATCACCGACAGAATAAGCCATAAACAGACATATAATGACATAATTACCCATAATCTCCAAGATCTCAAGTCGCGAGATATAACACATAGTCTAACTTAAGATATGTATAAAGGCAGATATAGTGTTCATGAATAGGGCAGACCAGCTACCTTGGACTCTGAGATCTCGGGTATTTATGACGTCCTCATTAGATCTGTTCGCTGAGAATTTTCCCAAAATCATAGGCGGTGACTGTGTAGAGCTCTATAACTCCGTGTGGGTACGATCGTCCGCCATTCTGACTCCACCCGCGCCCGTGGATACCGAATCCGACTATGAGGAGCGTACCGCGTAGTCAATTCGGCATCCACGGGCAAGGCTGACGTCAAAATGGCGGACGATTGTACTCACACGAAGTTCTAGAGCTCTAGACTGTTTGGCTGTACGGTGCCTCCGGGCGAAAAAAAAACACTGCGAGTTGCCCACCCTGCCCCTTAATTGCTTATTTCTCCAAGGGTAGCCTACCCTTGGGAGGTGGTTCATGGTGGGGGAGGGAGCTTAGTAAAATCCGCCGCCGCCACCGCCTCCGGGAGAAAAACTCACTGCAGGTTGCCTACCCTGTCCCTTAACTGCTCATTTCTCCAGGGGTAGCCTACCCTTGAGAGGGGCGTGCTAATTTTTATTCGGTCTAGAGGCGTGAGCATGTTAAATCCGGCCCTGATGACGTCATACACTGATAGTGAGTATAATTGAGAGAAAACCTGTTATTAACTAAAAATATTCAGCCATGGTAGTCGTTTGATATGACATGATAACGTAATAATCGGGGGTTGGGCCGCGAAGCTAAAAAAGTAAAATCCCCCGCCGCCACCACCACTACCACCTTCGGGAGAAAAAACCCACTTCGGGTTGCCTACCCTGCCCCTTAATTGCTCATTTCTCCAGGTGAAGCCTACCCTTGAGAGGGTCCGCCGCCTGCGGATTGCCTACCCTGCCCCACTAATTGCTCATTTCTCCAAGGGTAGCCTACCCCTTAGGAGGTGGTCAGGGAGCTCCAGAATGGGGAGGAGATCCACGGGGGCGTAACCTCAGGAGGGGGATAAAAGCCCTGGGTGGTGGAGGGTAATGGTGAGTAAGAGGTCCTGGTGGAGGAGGAAGTCCTGTGTGAACGAGGGACCGGGGAGGGAAATGAAAGCCGTGGTGCGGGAGGGGCTGGGGCGGAGATCTGAAGGGGAAGGATGGTTATGGTGGTGGGAGCTCCTGAGTGGAGGACCAGGGGATTTTCGAGGGAGTTGGAACGAGGAGGCCGCAGGGAAGGAGCAGTGGAAGGGGAAGGCTGTAGCGAGGGATTATGACCGCAATTGGGGAGGGCGTAGTGATGGGTGAAGAGCTCTTGGTGGAGGCGTGGTACGTGAACAGAAATGAAGGCCATAGTGGTGTGGGGGCGGTCGGGGGAGGGGTTCTAATGGGGAAGTGTACTCGGGTTGGAAGAGGGTGATCAGGGGGAGACTATGTGGAGGACTGGGTGACGATCGGAGGGATGAACGGAGGGTGCCATGTGGGGGAGAAGCTGTGGACAGAGAAAGTCATGGGGCGAGGGAGACGGTGATGTGAAGAGATTAAGGCCCTGGTGGTGGAGGTCGGTTGCGGTAGTCAGTGATTGTAGAGGTGAGGAGAAAGTCCAAGGGAGAGGGAAGGGTTCGCAGGGGAGATACTGCGGGAACAAAAGACCATGAGGTGGGCATTGAAGCTTCTGGTAGATTATGGTCGTTGTGGGGGAGGAGTTCTCGGCTGATGGAGGCGGAGAACGACCGTGGTGAACGAGGGGGTCGTGGTGGAGGAGGAGGCTCGTGATGAAGAAAAGATGGAAGGGGGATCATGGTGAAAGAGTGAGGACCGCTGATAGAAGGGGACCAAAAGTAGTCCAAAGCAAACCTCAACTCAGGAAAAAAAATTTTAGACCAAACACTGAGGACTGTGGTGGTCGGACGAGACGCGAAGCGGCCAGGGGGCGAAGCCCCCTAGTTATTATTATTAACAACGTGGCGCGTGAATCGTTACGCGTGAAAGTAACGTTTTTTCAGTTTGTGTGCCAAAGTAACTCGAGTGTCTAGTGGATTACAGTCTGTGCCTCGCGGGGCCAATTGGATGGTAGTTCTTTTTCTTTTTTTGATAAAATCGACGCTTTGATCACGACTCTGATATAGCGTTCAAAAATGTTTCAAACCGACGTCCAAACTGTGATTTTTATCAATCGATTTCGCATCGATATGGTTTTGTAGGCAAAATGGAAAAATCTCCATCAGATCTTTGATCTGCCTTCATTCGCGGTTCGCTGGTTTCTTTCTGACGCCTCTGGTCATCCTGCAATCTGCATACCACCACTGACCATAATAAGAGGAGAGAAAGTTTCGCCATAAGTTAAAAAAGCTTTTACTGAGGTGCAGTATTCGCCACCCTTCCTCTCCTAATCGATTTCTTGCGTAATCCGAGATTAGAAAAGCGAGCATCTTTAACATTCAGAAAACCGCCAATCCGGCGGCCGTTACAGCGGCGGCATCCACAGCACCGGGTAAACAACGGCACGATACTCATTTAAATTTTCAAATCCGATACGGAATACGCCAAACGTATACGTATAGCAGATAGCAGAACGAACTAGTTTAGATAGCGGTCGCAGTCCGTAGCCGAAGTTTTAATGAAACCGCTGGCCATAAAACGGAAAACAAGCATCGGGTTGCTGCCGAGGGAATATTCCGTTAACTTTGTATTAAACTTTCGCGCGGCTTTTATTCGCGCGAAATTCGGATAATCGCGCGAATACAGCCCGGCGAGTTCCCGCCGGCGGATTTGTTTTTCAAAACGCGGCCATCGTTTCATATTCCGGTTAATTGGCCGGTAGAGTTGCAGACGACATTTCGAGTGCGAATTCAGCTTCTCATATTATATATTTTTATATAGCTCGATTAGAATTAGACTCAGTCTAATTCTAGGCCCTATGTTGGGCGTAAGCCTCTCTCAGCCTTGTTCACTGAGCCCGGTCAGTGCGACCAGATGGAACAAGTTTTGCAAAAATTTTACAATATCGTCTTTCCATCTAACGTTTGTCTTCCTGTTTTCTCCCCTCCTTCAAGAACCAATTTTTGATTCTCTGTCCACCGGTTATCTATACTAACCTCATCACGTGTCCGGCCCTATCCCATTTCAGACAGCGCATTACGCGTACTACTTTTAGATTATTTCTAAATCCGCGACTTATTATTCTGTTGCTTATTTTGTCTGCTCTTCTGATACTCAGCATTGATCTTTCCATCGCCGTTTGTGTTGTTCTGAACTACATAACTCTTTTCTAGCTAGGGACCGTGTTTGTAAACCATATGTTAGGGATGGCATTAAGCAATTATTAAAAAGTTTTTTGGCTGTATTGGAAGTTTCCCTAAATTTTGATAAAGCAGGTCTCGAAACAATATATGTGGCAGTTTCTATAAAAAGGGGTAACTTTGTCGATCCAACGAATTCTGAGTTACGGACAGTACGTAATAGCGGAATGAGTACCCATTCCAATGACCTATCGGCGAGATTTGTAGCGTTTTTTATTCCGGCGATACAAGCGGTCAAAGATGAGTACGTAACGGAGAACACGCGAAAACACGTTTTTGGGAAAAACGCGTTTCAAGTTAGACACACCTTTTTCTCCCACTCCGTTAAGCGGCCCTAACTCGCCGCAGAATCACGTTACCAGCCTCGACGACTGCTTGTCGGAAAGGTAATTTTTCGTTCTTCTGTGTGGTAACAATTCAGAACATCGGATTTATTCGTGAGTCCCGAAAAATCACGAAGAAGCGAACGCAGACATTCGCATTCTTTTCTCATTCTCTTTCTAATTCTTTCTTTCTCTCACTCTTCTCTCATGCGCGTAAATTTTCTCTTTGTTATTACGATGTTTGTTCTATAAAAATCAACCAAAATCTCAAAATTGATTTTTTTCAACCAAATTTTTTCTTTCTTTTTTCGCGTTTTCTGAGATTTTGATCGAACGACAAAGTTACCCATTTTTACAGAAACTGCCACATTATATAAATTGAAGATGGAAGCAAATGTGCAAACAGACCCTAAACAGTTCTGGAGAGACTTGAGAAGTGTGAGAAATGATCGATCTGATTCTGGAATATATATTCACTTCTGAGGATCGCATGTACACTTCTCCGGGAGAGGTCGCTATGCATTCGTTGCACACTTCACCAAAACATGCGATAGGACAGGCGGCTTTTAGCCCAATTTCCCCCTGGGATAGCTTTGTGAGAATGCTCTGACATGCCTTAAGCCCAGGACATCTCTTGGACCCGATGGTACTCCTCCATATATGTATATTCCATGCATGTGGAGTTGGGTGGATCGTCAAAATTTGTATTCAGAATTTCTAACGCGACCCAGGTAAGAAGTTGCGGTTGGTAAAAAAGTTCTAAAATTGTTTTTTTTTATTTGTAAATTTTCCCTAAAGGATTTGTTCTTGAAGTTATGTACTATCGGGCTGAAAATTGATGTTACGGAGCGCCTGGAAAATGCCGGTTATGCAAAATTTTTACGTAACCGTTTGAATAGTATTCATCGCCAACTTTAAATTCAGTGTATCCCCGGCCCATGGACGGCAAAGATATATCTCACCCTTTCCCACTCAGTTCTGTTTTTGGCTATTTGATGGAATTTTTTATTTTGGAGGAACTGATCCATTTCATCCCGCCACCTAGTTTTTGGCCTCCTTTTTTTCTTTTTTTGTGACCCAGGAATCTGAATGTAGATTTATATGCTAATCTTGTTTGGTCTAGGCGTGCCACGTGATCCGCCCAGCTCCATTTTGCATTGCGAATGGCTTGAACCTAATTTTTTATGTTTGGTAGTTTTTTCCTGATACGTTTTAAATTTTTTTTTGTTTCTGAGTTTTAGCTCCAGGATTGACCTCATGATGGCATTTTGGGTGGTATTTATGTTTTTGATATGTTTTTCATTCAGATTCCATGTGGGTGATCCATACGTCAGTACTGGCGTCACGCACATGTTAAATATTTCCCCTTTGTGATGGTTTTTAAAGTTGTTTTTAAAAATGTGTTTTAAAGACCAGAATTTTTTCCAACTAAATGTTATCCTTCTACCGATTTTCTTATCTGTTCTGTTATCTAACGTCATTGGTTGACTAAATTTCGCTGTCCAGGGGCACCACGTGGAGGTTCTTACCTTGCCGCCAATCTGAAGGTAACATGGATACGTCTATAGTCAGAGACGAATTTAAACCTTTTAGATACATCAAAATTTATATTTTGATTGATCTGGTTTCGGTATTCTTTATTAGGACTAATCCAGGTCCATCTTTTTTTCTTTAAAAAAACATTCATTATTTTAAAATTTTTTTCTTGGCAAAATTGTTATAAGTATTTTCCCCCTTTCATTACGGTTGCCAAAATTAAAATTTCTCCATTGTAGATTTTTCTTCTTCGCTGCTTTTGCCGAGCTGACTGACTATGATTTTTGTTTTTACATTTTGCTTTGTTGATGTACAAATTTTGCCTACCTGTGAAATTGAAGGCGCTAAAGCATTTACAATATTTTGTTGCTTTAAGCGTCTTCTGTATGACAGATGGGCAAAATTTACATATAACCTTAACAGTTGTAAGAATTGAGATCTACAGAATGAGTTATGTACAAATTTTGCCTATTTATTTGCAATATGAAAGGCGCTAAAACGCACTTACAGTATGTTGTTGTTTTATATCGCCTTCAATTTCACAGGTACGCAAAATTTGTATATGAACTAATTTAAAGTTCGCGGTGAATACTATTAAAAAGGTAATGTGCAGATTTGGTCTATCTCGCATATTGAAGGCGGTAGACCATTGAATAAAAGTACCAGTAAAAATTAAAACTTCAAGAGAAAAGCGGTATGGGTTAAGATTATTATTACGACAACGATAAGGTGACTGCTTATCGATTATAATCGATAAGTTTTGCATCCTTAATTTTTAGGTTATTTTCCAGGCAGAAGTCGACCAGCCTCCGTCCTCTCTGGTCCCCCCCCCCCGGCACTGATGCGATGCCCGAAAGGGTAGTTTTTAGGTGCTGGGGGTGCGGTGTCTTAGGGGCCACTTTGGCACGCGTGCATCGCCATACGTCCCACCACACCATCCTCTCTCCATAACTGTATGGTCCCATTATTCCATTTTCATCTTTTTTTCTTCCTCCTATTTGGCTATTGAAATTTCCTGCAACTATATGACTTGGTCTTTTGCGTTTCTATTTCGTGTATCTGGTATTTTGGTTAGCTCATGATAAAATATTTCCGTATCTTCCTCGCTTGCTGCGGCACATATAACAGGGTGTTCCACGAAAGTCCCCCCCCTGTTTTTTCACGAACCGATGGGCAGATCTTCCCGGGACGAAAATGATTTTCCAGTCGTAACATCTAGTTTCTCCTGAGCTTAAAAAATTTTCTCCCCCTTTCACGGGGGGCTGGAACCTACCACCAACTTCGTAATCTTAAATAGGAAGGTATGCCTTTATGCACCTCGTTGGAAAGGTCATTTACTCCAAAATACGAATCCGTAGAAAAAAATCAAAATTTATCAATTTTGGGGGGCAAGGGGCCTAGAGATGACCAAAATTCACCCAGAATCAAAGTGTGGTGACCTATCAAACGAACTATCGAAAATGGGGTTTTCCAGGTCGCTGATTTCGAATACTGCCTTATTTTTTCGATTTGACTAACCCAGGGGACAGAACATTCAAAAATTTGGGGCAGAAGGGGTTATTTTAAATGTTTTTTATTTTCGCTGATACAATGTCTTTATGCACCTTGTTGGAAAGGCCTCTTCCCCTCAAAATTGAATTCGCGGAAAAGATTCAAAATTCATCAATTTTAGGAGGCCAGGGGGCCTAAAATTGGGGGAAATCCACCCAGAATCAAAGTGTGATGACCTATCGAACGAAATATCAAAAAAGGGGGTTTTCAGGTCGTAGATATCGAATATTGCGTTATTTTTCCAATTTGACCCATTCAGGGGCAGAAAATTCAAAAATTTGGGGGAGCAGGGATTCATTTTTTTACGTTTTTTATGTTCACTGACACCATGACTTCATGCACCTTGTTGAAAAAATCTCTTCCCCCAAAATTAGAATCCGTGAAAAAAATTCTGATTTGATCAATTTTAGGGGGCCAGTGGGCCTACAATTGGAGAAAATCCACCGAGAATATTGTAGTGTGATGACCTAGGATTTTTTGTTCAGAAAGTGATTCGTTCGCTTTTTTTGTTTGCAAACTGTTGGAGAAAATCTGCAATTATTTTTCTTTCCGTTTCTGATGAACTTCCTTTGAAAATTATCCGGGATTTTTCCTGTATTTTTCTACCTTTGGACATTATTGCAATTTTTCCCCAAGAATTTCTCATGAAATTCCTTAAAGATTATCGAAGATTATTCTTGCAGATTTTCGATGAATTTCTTCGGAAAACATTTTTCCTGGAGGTTAGTTGTATCAAAAATTACCGGAATTTGCTTCCGAAAATTTCCAGTGAAATTTCTTGAAAATTCTCGGAGATTTTCACCAACAATCTTCGATGAATTTCTTCGGAGAACATTTTTTCTGAACATTGTTGATACTTCAAAAATCGTCGGAGTTTTTCTCTTAATGAAATTCTACAAAAATTATCAGAATATTTTCCCTAAGAATTTTAAAGAAATTCTCTGGGAAACATTGGAAATTTTTTCCAGAAATGTCCGATAAGATTCTTCAGTTCAGCATTAAGCTTGTTAATAATAAAAAAAATTGAAAAAACCCAAGGATTTTTTTCTCAAAAATTTTTGATGTAGTTCCATCAAAAGCATCGGAAAATTTTCCCAAAGAAATTCGATGAAATTTTTCTAAAATCCTCGAACATTTTTCCTGAAGATTTTTGATGAAAATCTTCAAAAACGATCGGAGCCTTTCCCCAAATGTTTCCTAATGAAATTCTTCAGAAATTATCGAATGATTTTCCTAAAGATTAGAATTATTGCAATTTCTCCCCAAAAATTTCTGACAAAATTCCTCAAGAAATTTTTGATGGAATTCCTCGGAGATCATGCAACATTTTCCCTGAAAATCATTGACAAAATTCTCCAAAACCATTGTAGTTTTCCATCAACTTATTTCCTATGAGATTTTTCCTCCAAAATTTTTAATGAAAATCATTGGAAAATTTTCCCAAAGATCTTCGATGAAATTCCCAAATTTCCAAAAGTAAGGTTACAAAAACTGGAGTGACATTTGTGGTATCGATTTTTGACCAGTCTAACGTAAGTTTTTCTTTGAATTTTCTCAGAACAATTAGAAATTCCTAGGTCATCACACTTTGATTCTGGATGGATTTCCCCCAATTATAGGCCCCTTGGCCCCCTAAAATTGATAAATTTTGAATTTTTTCCGCCGATTCAATTTTGGAGCGGAGAGATCTTTGCAACAAGGTGCATAAGAACATACCTTCCCATTTAAGATTCCAAAGTTAGTGGTACGTTCCAGCCCCCCAAATATGGGGGAGAAAATTTCTTGTGCCCGCAGGAAACTAGACCACGGTACACGAAGATCGCATTTTGTTTGGGAGCAATCCGACAATTATTCGAGAAAAAAACAGGGGGGAGGGTCATTCTCAAAACTCACCCTGCACCTCTTTTAGGTTTTTGATTTTGGATAGGTTTTGGCTGGCGTTACACCCCGTTCCCCGAAGTTGATGAATTTGCAATTTTTCTTCACGAATTAGTATTTTGGAGGAACTGTCTAATCCAGCGATGTGCATGAAGCCACTTTGATAACTTGAGTTCAGAAGCTCAAAAATTTGTAAATTAGAATCAATTTTGAGTCTAAAATTTGAATTGTAAGGCTCTGAAACGCGTTGAATCTAGGAGAGAATGTGATATTCGGAATCAGCGACCTCGAAAACACCCTTTCCGATAGTCTTTTTGCTAGCTCATACTTCAATTTTGGACGGATTTTGGTTATCTCTGGGCCCCTTCCCCCCAAATTTGATAAATTTTGAAATTTTTTTCACGAATTCATACTCTGGAGAAAGTTTTCTATTCAACGATGTCCATGAAGCCACTTTAATAATCTGCATTCAGAAAGTCAAAAATTTGTGAATAATGGAACCAATTTTAGGTTGAAAATTCGGATTTTAAAACTAAAACGGGTTAAATCGGGAAAATAAGGCAATTATTCGAAATCAGCGACCTAGAAAACCCTCTTTTTGATAGTTCGTTTGATAGGTCATCACACTTTGATTCCGGGCGGATTTTGGTCATCTGTAGGCCCCCTCGCCCCCCAAAATTGACAAATTTCAAAAAAATTTCACGGATTCTACTTTTGGGAGAAAGAGGCCTTTCCAACAAGGTGCATAAAGACATTGTATCAGCGAAAATGAGAAACATTAAAATAACCCCTTCTGCCCCAAATTTTTGAATGTTCTGCCCCCTGAGTTAGTCAAATCGAAAAAATAAGGCAATTTTCGAAATCAGCGACCTGGAAAACCCCATGTTCGGTAGTTCGTTTGATAGGTCACCACACTTTGATTCTGGGTGGATTTTAGTCATCTCTAGGTCCCTTACCCCCCCAAAATTGATAAATTTTAATTTTTTCCCACGGATTCGTATTTTGGAGTAAATGGCCTTTCCAACAAGGTGCATAAAAGCATACCTTCCTATTTAAGATTCCGAAGTTGGTGGTAGGTTCCAGCCCCCCGTGAAAGGGGGAGAAAATTTTTTAAGCTCAAGAGAAACTAGACCTTACGACTGGGAAATCATTTTCGTCCCGGGAAGATCTGCCCATCGGTTCGTGAAAAAACAGGGGGGGGACTTTCGTGGAACACCCTGTATAGGCTATGGTATTTTATATGTACTTCTCTGGTACAGGCTACAGCCTCTCACATGTCACGCTGTTCGGCCCCGATATATTGCGTACTTGGCCGTCATCGTCGCAGCACATTTTATTATAATAATTCATCGAGTAAACGCCGACGCTTCAGTTTCAATTTATACACGCGTATATAAAACTGCATTAATTTAATGGAAAAATCGTGTTATCGCTGGGAAATAATTAATAATTTTTAGTTTACCGGCATCCCTTCGAAGGTTAATTAATTGTCGACACCCCATGTTTGGTCGCAAGTCGAAAGGGTTTTGTAACGAGCGTGTAACGTTTTCAGTCCTGTCGACCGGATTGAAATATGTATTTACAAACGGGTTGCCCAATATTGATTTCGAAAAAGTCATCGTCACTTTTTTCGCATCTTATATGCGATGCCTCGCCTGCCGCGTGCCGCTTCTAATGCGCGTTTAACTGACGTCGGATTTTGGCGCCCGTCTCTACGGTCCGTTGTAGGTGTCCCCCCGTACGTATACCCAGCGATCTCCACCTCTGCGGATCAGAACCGCAGTTAAAACAACTGAAACGGACCCTCGCCAGAGAGGAAGGGCTTATGCAAATACACCAGAACGAAATGAATGAACCTGCTCGGTAATATCCGCGAGGGTTGAAATAATATTTAAATTTTCATAAGCTTGTTTCCCGAACATTTAACTCTGTTTTCCTTTTCGTTTCAATTTCGAAGCGTGTCCGAGTAGATTTTTTCTGTTCTCGGTGATAACTCTTTTTAGGCAAACGAAGTTGGCCGTAGAGGGTCATCTGGTTGTTAGGAAATCCAAAGCTTTGAGTGGGATTGCTTCAGAATATGCAAGTAGGCAGTCCGTTTGACGTTTTTAAAATGTTGCATGAAATGTTCCAAAGGATGTGTGGGTGTTTGTCTGAGCACGCATGGTGCAGGCGAATTAGCTCGGTTTTCTGATCAATTATGATGAAAATTCGCAACATAATCATTGTCATCATCCCTCCAACATATGCTAACCTCACACCTGTGGAAAACGTGGACCTTACCACATTATATTGCTATAATGTCTCAGCAACTCTGCCTTATACAAGAAATTTGTCTGAATAAAAAAGTATCTTTAATATTGGGGCGTTTCCGGGATGGGGGTGCGGTGTCCCGGGGCCAGTTTGGCATGCGTCCATCGCCGTACGCTCCTCTATCATCGATTTCTTCTCTCTACTGTACAAAAGTGTAAGTCTGTCTTTGTGTTTGTTTGTTTGTTCGAGGTTGGCGGGTGAACCATAAGAGCTGGGAGGTTCGTACTTTCTGGACGCGTTTGCATAAACCCGGAATAGGTTTTGGACTGTACAAAATTTCGGTACCTTATTAAGGAGGGGCCACAAAATTTTGCCCCGCGTAGGCCCCTAATTTTTTTTTCAACTTGAACTTTTTGGAATTGTTCTAAATTGAACTTCTTCACACTATGTTAAAATTTGGTGGCAGTAGAGTTGTCTCCTTCCAAAAATTATTAGAGGGTTGAACATTTGAAATTTCCAAAACGAGTCTAATTGCCTTATTATTATATTTACATCTGATTTAACACGACTATAATATACTTGGATATTGCTTCGTACCTACTCATTAATGTAAAATTTCAGTTTTTGAAAACTATGTTCAGCATTTCTTCTAATTATCCGATTGAATTTTTGAAGACACCAACATCTTCCTCTGAATAACACAAATATGAAGCAGTAAACTGCAAATAGATTAGGGCCCTCCGTCTGAACGTAATGAGAGTTGAAGCTATGTGCAATTGTAAATTTCCGTAAATTTCTGTAGTGTTTCTTACAGAACCTTTTCGAGCAAGAACCAGCTAGCCACACGCGCGGCACGCACACACACACACACACACACACACACACACACGTGTAGAACTGAGTCGCATTATGGTCATCCGGTGATGAATTACGTGTCTCGTCGCTGACGGGAAAGTTAAATTGACACGGTCTTATTTTCTTGAATATCTTTGACGACTAAGCATATTCATAGTATACTTTTTGCATAATAATAAGAGTTCAGAATGAATAATATAATCTTTATTATTTGTTAGACGATTTACATTCTGTAGCCAGGTTTTTACATTATACATAGAATAGGTTACAAAATTGTCTTCAGATTACCATTGGAATGAGGGTGAAGGGTTACAATATCGTCTTTGATTTCCGATAGAGACTTGTTAACTAAATTTTACATTATACATATTATAGAATAGGTTACAAAATTGTCTTCACATTACCGCTAGAGATCTTATAGGAAAAAAGGCGGTCGTACACGATTAACGCATGCCCATGTGTATTAGGGGGGGACATTGCCTCCAAATTTACACTCCCCGCGAATATTCATACTCGATCGCTGGTTCTGTAAGCTCAAATTGTGAAGATTTAACGCATTTTCACATTGTCTCGAACAGTCAATCACGATGCATGGTATATTATTATAGAATTCACAGGCGGTGAAATTTGGTACAGATGGCTTCAGGTGAGAGTAATTAGCGTAGAAATCAATAAACTGCTGATATAATAAATCCCGCTCAATTTTTTGAAAATTCAAATGCGGGATTTGGTTTGGATACTGGACTTTATTCTGGAATAATTGGTACTATTCAGTGTTCAATCCATCATATCTCGAAGCTCGTGCTTTCAGGTAGTGATTCCGTTCTGTTTGAAAACAAAAGATAACGAATCGAGGTCTCAGTAGGGTGCTGGAACTTCGAGTGTGTAAAAATGAAATAGAGAAGAGAGAAAGAAAGAGAAAAGAAATAAACTCGAAAAATATACGCAACGCAGCCAGGGATGCGTAGAATTTCCCTGTACGAAAATATTAAGTCAGGGTAGTTCGAATGTTTATATAGACTGACACAACACGAGTGGTTTATGCGCTAAAATTTTACCATATCTACAATATTTACAGAGAATGGGCAGACGGATGGATAGCCGGACGGGAACTGCTCTGGCGAGGTACCTATAACAGAGTTGAAAATCACGTTTGAGTACGGGCACAACACACTACTGCACTGTAATCCAAAACCAATAACATAGCCAGGCATTTAAGCGATCCTATTCTCTGGCCTAGTATCCGACTAGCACCAACATACCACGGGGTCTATACCTAGCCCGCACGAATGCCTATAAGTACCCTGGTAGTGCCGGCCCTGAGGCTGTGCTGCAGTTCGGTATGCTGTCCGGAGACTCGACCGAATGCCCCCAGACCCTGCATAGTGGAGAGCCTGGGGCGTCAACTACGCCCCCGCCGGCGAGAAAGTATTGCGAGCAAGCGTAAATATAAAAGCAGTTTGAAAAGACATAACAAAATGTGTACTCAGTGAGCAAAACTCACCCCAAATTGACGTCTCTCACCAACACCACAAAATACGCGGCGACACTATCGAAATACGGCTTACGCACCAGTCAAATTTCCAGCAACAGACTTTTGCCACAGTTACTCACTGAATGCCACGAGGCGCGAGCTCGCGAACGCTAAGGCCTTGGTACAAGGGATGCGTTTCTCGCCCTCCAGGAGGTTCTCCAGGCAAACCAGTCATGCATACAAGCGGGTGAAAGCGGAGAGAAACGAAGCGACAAGCGCGTAAGAATCGACCGTATACCTACGGGATGTATTTATTTAGACAGAAACTAGGGGGCTTCGCCCCCTGGCCGCTTCGCGGCCTAACCCCCCGCCGTCACTCGCTTTGCTCGTGCCGGCCTTACTCGGCGCTTCGCGCCTCATCCAACCGCCCCAGTCCTCAGTGTTTGGTCTGAAACTTTTGTTCCTGAGTTGAGATTTGCTTTGTGCTTCTTTTGCTCCCCCTCTATCAGCGGTCCTCAATCTTCCACCAAGAACCACCTTCCATCCTTTCTTCATCACGAGCCTCCTCCTCCTCCATCACGACCCCGTCGTTGACCATGGTTGCTTTCCGCCTCCACGGTCACACCTCAACAGTCGCAACCCTCCTCAGCCACAAACTCGTCCCCCACAATGGCCATAGTCCTCCACCTAGTCTCCTCTGATCACCCTCTACCACCACGAGTGCCCTCCATTAGGGCCACGTCCTTCGACCACCCCACACCACTGTGGCCTTCATTTTCGTTCACGTACAACACCCCCCCCCCACTAAGACCTCTTCACCCATCACTATGACCTCCCCAATGACGGCCTTAGTCCCTCTCTACAGCCTTCCCGTTCTGCGGCTCCATCGCCCTACGGCCTCCTCGCTCAACCACCATGAAGATCCCCTGGTCCTCCAACCAGGAGCTTCCATCACCATGACCAACCCTCCCCCACGTGAACCCTTCCCTTCAAGACCACCTGTTCGGACCAGAACCTTCCGCACCATGGCCTTCATTCGCCTTTCCGGCCGCCTCTCTCACCTAGGACTTCCTCCTCCACCAGGACCTCTTACTCACCATCACCCCCTCCCCACTCGAGGCCTTTACCTCCCTCTACAGTCCCCGCCATCACCGTGGTTTTCCTCCCCTTTAGGAGCTCCCTCCTCTACCATGAGTACCTCTTACACCCCCGGGCCTTTATCTACCAAAATTTTACTGCCCCTTTAGGATCCTCACCCACCACTACCTCCTCCTTCCTCAATGGCCACCCTCTCCTACCAAGGATTTCCTCTGCCACAAGGTCCTCTCACCCACCACTGCCCCCTGGGCTTCATCTCACATTTTTTGAAAAAAGAAAAAACAAAAAGTGGACATGGCTGTCACCAGATGGGACTACAAGGAACGAAATTGATTACTTCATAGTAAACGATTTGAGAATAGTGTCTGATGTGGCTAGATGTGATCAATTTGAATTTCCTTCGGACCACAGACTTTTGAGAATGAAAATTGAAATAGAAAAAAGAATAAAAATTAAAAACTATAACAAAACACAAAGGATAGGAAAAAGAATGATTCCCACTTGCAGAATACCAGAAGCAAAAAAACACTTAGTAAATGAACTCCAAAAAATTAATCGAGAAGAAGCCTCTAGTGTTCAAGAAAGTTACGATAAAATGGAGAAGGTAATTAAAGCAGTTACTGGAAAATTTAGCGAAACAACAACTTTGAACTCTACCAAAACCAAAATTTCTGAAAAAAACTAGAATACTCTGTAAAAGGAGGAACTCGCTGGCAAATAAAATTCATAAAAATTTAAAAGAAAAAATTGAATTAACTGAACTGAGGAAAACTGTTAAAAAAGCAATTAAAAACGATATTCATACTTACGATACGAATACGATGCTGGAAATCATAAAGCAGACAGGATCAGTGAAAAAAGCAAAACGTGAAATTTTTCAGGATCAAACTATTATTCCAAAAATTAAAAATAACGAAGACAGATTTGTTTACGACAGGAATAAAATCGTCCAAGTGGCAACAGACTTTTATAGTAAGTTATACAGTAAAAATCAAAACGAACAAACTGTAGAGGTTACTATAGGACTGAACAATAAGGAGGAAGTTCCCTCTTTCATGGACAGCGAGATTTTGTCCGTCCTGGGAAAGTTGAAACCTGGTAAAGCAGTAGGCCCGGACAAAATAGGCAATTATGAGCTGAGGCTATTTGCGGATGAATTAACGCCAAATTTGACAAACATTTTTAATCGTATTCTAAAAGAAGAAACGATCCCATCCCAATGGAGCTATTCAGAAATAATACTTCTCTTCAAAAAAGGAGATATACATGAAATAAACAACTACAGACCTATAAGCTTGAGTTCTAATTTGGGAAAAGTTTTTGGCAAATTAATAAAAGAACGGATCTATCCACAATTAGACCAATGCCAAGGACCTGAACAAGCAGGTTTCCGCAAAAATCGTTCCACCATCGACCAACTATTTATAATCAATCAATTAATAGAGAAAACGGAAGAATATAACCAACCGTTATACTTACTATTTATTGATTTCCAAAAAGCCTTCGATTCCATTTACCTATCCGAACTTTGGAGAGCCTTAAGCCGTCAAGGTATCCCCGCGAAAATGATAAAAATCATAAGAGAAATGTACAAAAACAACAGCGGAAAAATCCGTCTGGACAAAACAGGCAAAAATTTTAAAATCGAAAGGGGAGTGAAACAAGGGGACCCCCTATCTCCCAACTTATTTAATTGTCTACTGGAAGATATATTTCAAAACTTAAACTGGGAACAAAAAGGTATAATAATAAATGGGGAAAGGCTCAACAACTTAAGATTTGCGGACGACGTGGCTTTAATTTCTCAGGACGGACAAGAAATGCAAACCATGGCAAACGAATTAGCCGAACAATGTAACAAAGCAGGCCTGATTATAAATACCAGTAAAACAGTGTTATTATCAAACAGTAAGTCTAACAAAGAAATAGTTATCGGTAACAAGCAAATTATAGCAGAAGATAGCACGATATATCTAGGTCAAATTATTTCATTTAAAAATAAATCAGAAAAGGAAATTTCAAGAAGAAGATCACAGGCATGGAAAAGTTTCTGGTCCCTAAAAAATATCTACAAAAGTGAAATGCCTTTGGCAATGAAAAAGAAAATATGGGAGTCATGCACACTACCGGTGCTAATGTACGGCGCACAGACATGGGCCGCCACACAAGGCCAAACTCTGAAGCTAGCTAGGACCCAGATTGCAATGGAGAGGGCTATAATCGGAGTAAAAAGAAAAGACAGACTAACCAATAGACGGGTAAGGGATACATCAAAAGTCAAGGACTGTAGATTTGTCATGAAAAAACTGAAATTTGATTACGCGGGTCATGTTGCAAGAGGGGGGGCAGACAGGTGGGAAAGAAAAATTTTGGAATGGGTACCCTGGGGAACACAAAGAAATGTAGGGAGACCTACTACCCGATGGGCTGATGAAATCAGGCAACACGCCGGGGTCGCCTGGGGAAGAGACGCCAGGGAAAGGGGCCGATGGAAAAGAGTGGGGGAGGCCTATGCCCGTCAATGGGCGCACTAAGCTAGAAAATTTTATTTTAAGCTAATATTTTAAGATGTAAAAATGGGCTGCAAAATAAATAAATAAATAAATAAACAAGGTCCTCTCACCCACCACTGCCCCCTGGGCTTCATCTCCCATCAGAGCCCCTGTCCTCACTATGGCCCTTCAACTCCCTTGAAGATCCAGGTCCCCTCTCTCACCAAAGACTTTCTCCTCTACCAGGTCCTCTTAATCCCACCCCACCCAGGGCCTTCATCTTCGTCCACAGCCCACGCCTCCACATGAGCCCTCCTCCCCCTTCAGGAGGTCCCTTCTCAACCATGAACCCCCTCCTGTGGGTAGGCTACCCCTGGAAAATGGAGCAATTAAGGGGCTGAGTAGGCAACCAGCAATGACGTGTGATCTTGAAGATTCTGGGTAATCATGTCATTTTATGTCTTATTATGTCAGTTATGTCTTACAACTTTGAGATCTTTTATGTTAGAACCTAATGTGTCCTTGAAAGTAGTTGATCTGCCCCTGTAATTTTCCAAGGGCCCTCCTCCCCCTTCAGGAGCTTCCTCCACAACCGCTACCCCTGGAAAATTGAGTAATTAAGGGGCCGGGTAGGCAACCTGCAGCGACTTGTTATCTTGAAGATTATGGGTAATTATGTCATTTTATGTCTTATTATGTCGGTTATGTCTTAAAACTTGGAGATCTTTTATATTAGAACAGATTATGTCCTTAAAAGTAGCTGATCTGCCCCTGCAATTTTTTGGATTTTTAGATAGGCAACCCGCAGTGCGTTTTTTTCCCCGCGGAGGTGGCGGCGGTGGCAGCGGCGGATTTTACTTTTTTAGTATATAGAGAGATTTACTCTTGCAAATGACCCATGAAAGAGAATCCGATGGAGGTAGGTTAGGCTTCGAATAGTAGTCAAATCCGCGGAAAGCTACAAGTATTTCTTGATTGCGTTTCATTAGATTCATTACATACAACCGAGATTGATCCGATGTTGATTTTCTACGTACGATACTTCTTCAAGCATAATTTTTGGTATCGAATCAGTAGCAGGAGCGTAGGAGGGTTTGAAAAACAAATTGGCATCATCTATGGAACGTGTTAAAATTAACTGATGTGTACAGTTATAAAAGGTTTTCTGGTAGTCATCAAACAAGTTCACCCAATATCGGAGTGGTATAATACGCTTCTATGTACAATTTTATACAGCGCCGGATTAAGCGTTCATGGGCCCCGGGGTAGAATACATAATAGGCCCCCCCCCCCCAAAAAAAAAAAAAAATTTTTTCCCACCAAAATTTACCAAAAAATACGCACATTTTTCAAAATTTTAATTTTTTTATACCTATTTCAAACATTTGCAAACGAATAACAGTATAAACTTTAAATGTTTACTTTTCGTGTTTTGGCTACTGCAAATTCGTCTATCAATTTATCAATATCTAAATTATCCAATAAATCATTATTTATAAAAAAGTGCATTCCTTAAATAATTTTTTATGCGTTTTAGAACAGAAAATAAACGTTCACCAAATGCATTAGAAACAAAAAGACGTAAATATATTCTTAAAATTATATTCATATTGGGAAATGTAGAAGAACGATTTCTGATTAATTTTAAATATTCTCTGGGACAGTTATTCTCTAGTTTGAGAGCTTTTACAAAATCTTGGAAATGTACAATCTTTTCAACAAAATCACTGTTCAAATCATCAGGAAAAATTTGCAAGAGTTTTTTTGCTGTTTTGCGCAATTTATCAGCTGATTGGTCAAGAAAACGAGTTAGGCACCCAAATTTTTCTACCAAAGATGTATAAGCTGCTCGCTGTTTTGTGAGTTCGTTGATTACTCTGTCAATTATTGGGAGGAAAGTGTTGACTCTGAAATTATCTCTGGCATTGAAAGTAGTTTCTCCTTCACGGTCCTTACTTGTTGCTCTTCGTTTGATCGTTCGTTTCTGGGCACCTTTATATGCTTCAGAGCCTGATAATAATCGACCTTGCTGCTCGTAAAAGTCAAACCGATCTCGTAAGCTGGTGATATAGTTGATGGGACGATCATAGTGGTAGACAACATCATGTAGGTCAACTTCAATCCCTTGTATAAACCGACAATCTGCAATATTAATATCGTACTGTTCGAGTGTATCGAGGATCGCAATAATTTTATTATTTTTCTATTTCCCTAAATTAAAATTATATTTAAGTATTTTTTCTTGGTCCCCTGTTAGGCCGTGGGCCCCGGGGCATATGCCTATTTTGCCATATGGGTGCTGTTTTTATACGTTGCGCTATGTGACCATCGAAAGCGATTGTTTCAGGAGGCTCTGAAGCTCCTCGAGATCTTAGTTCGAGATTAGAGGTCCAAATCTCTAAACTGAATATCTCTTTGGGAGAAGGGAACTCCTTGGGATTTGCATTTCGGTGTCACATTTGGCTCGCCGTATATTTTTGAATATTTTCATTTTCCAGCCGTTGGTGCTGATGTTGTTTTGAATTTCTCTAAATTTTAGGGGAGAGAAGTTACTACTCCATAATAGGATGTTATTTCCATATCGTTATCACTCAATTCAGTTGTTTATAAGATTATTTCTTGATTGTAAACACATATATTAGAGGGTATCTTTGATTTTTTTTGCTCGCGTACGAATAGGAGACGTATCGCGAAGTAAGAGCCACTGGCTTCCTGTAAAATTTACAAAGCCGTCGAGTGCTTCCATTGCGCTGAATTTTATTTTATTATTTTCTTTTACGAATTATTATTTCAATCTTATTTATCATTTAAAATATACAAATTCTAGTGCTGTTTGACATGATCTCATAATTTCAGTGAGGTAAATTTGAACCTATTTTATCCTTTTGTTTATTTTATCGAAAATGTATGGACGTACCACCATGCTAGTTTTATGGTACTTAGCATCCCTGGACTTTTTCAAAATTAGGTTCCCTTTGGTGGACCTTTTTTCATTCAGGGACATGAAGAGTGGGTTCCCAAGCATTTACGTCCATCCTGATGGGCCAAGTTTTCAGCCCTATTTTGTTAATGAAGTACACTGGGGGCAGGGGTCATCGTGGACTCGCCCAGACTCCCGTGGGGCTTGGAGGTAGTCCGTGGCTAAACACCTATAAGTGCGGTGATAGTAGGGTGAACGTTCGTTACTACGAGTTATTAGCCCCCTTAGTCAGCAATCTACTATCGGCAATTTCCCACAGGTGAGATCCCTGGGAGGAGCTCTGTCTTCTTGGCATCTTATTCCAAAATTTGTGCGGGACATCTGGCTTTTCGGGAAATCTGACTACAAGGACAAACAGGTTGGTCAACCAGGGCAATGCCCTGGATTTCTCTGGCTTGGCTACGGGCCCAGCACCGCCGATTTGAAAGAATCTTGAAATATCCAATATTATTCGACCAACCAAATGGGAATTCGAAATAAAAATCACAAGGGAGTCCCGCTCTCCCCTGGCAGGATTCAATTTCAAAATTAGGCTTAACGATTCTCGAATTAAGAACTGGAGTTTCTAAGCTCGTCGAAACGGTAGAAAATGCCGTCAAATTTCGAATACCAGAAAATAAAATAAAACCGAACATAACTCCAAAAATGAGTGACTCGTTCACAGGCTGAATAAGTACACACGATATACGAGATCTTCACAAATGCGAAAAATGCAGCGAAATTCATTACAGCGACTTGACACATAGTAGCTCAGGAACCGAAACGAACCGCGTTGCTAGTTCAGTTTAGTGCTTCATTATCTGTACAGCTCCGCCAACAAGTCTTCTGATTGATCATTCCATCCCCTCATTTTGTACCATCTGCAGAATATTAACGGCTAGACAGACAGAAGACACGTCGACTTTTGGTGCTACATCGAAAAACATATAGTTCCCAGCACAGCCCTTACTTTCAGGAGAAAGCCTGCGGATGGTGATTTCACGTAAGACCGTGCTCACCCCAAGGTTATTGCTTCCTCAACAAAGCGAGCGTCTTACTTATCACCTTGGAAAATTTTAGGCAGCCTATCTATGTGGTGAAATCAATAGGCATTGCTTGTCCATGTTAGATTTTGCTTACGGTTTTGATATAGCTCATTTGCAAGGAGATTCTCGGTGATTGATCCGGCTTAAGCATGTAGGTAGCTGCTGGCCTCTCAATCCCCGGTGTACTTCCGACTCGCCGATACAGGCTCAAGTTCTATCCACAATACGTTTATGTTCTAATGCGTATCGAGAAATCGTTTTCCATTCCATGACGTCCACCATGCAGTTCGCATTCTAAATGAATGTCGAAAACGTCCGACTGCATGTACCGTCATACACGAAAGCCATCTTTCCTTTAGTTATCAAGCTCCTAGCTCGAGGCCTTTAATTCGAAAAAAATTAGCCCTTCAATTTACCATGCTACAAATTACTACTAAGTTGTGGTCATACTATCTACATCCGTTCTCGTGTATGTAAATACCTTCGCACTGTAATCTCTGAATAAGGTCACACACCCATTTAAGAGAATCGCGACTGAATGTGTACTTTCTCGTCCTCTGGAACCTAGCCCTCACGAAAACTGAAAAGTGTGGCGCACAACTTACATATTCCTGTTACATAATCTTTTTAAATCGAACAAGCTGGCGACGATCTATTCGGGTTTTCCTGCACCACCGTTCCGCCGCATTGTCCGATAAAGTGAAAAATAGAAGAAAATGGTCAGGAATACGGTATACGAGATTATGATTTGCGACTTATCTCGGCGTTTCAACAGCCCCCGCCCCCTCCTCAACTCCTTATTCTACTTAGGTACGTGCGCGAGTCTGCTGTGCAGATTACTACGCGACTGCGAGACCGTATCATTCTGTGACGATTTTCATGTACGCTTCGTGAATTCTAAAATCTTTTCGTTATTAACGAATGTCGCCGTGTACGAGTTTTATTGCATTTTCTACCTCCGCGCAAAGTTCTCCAAATTGAGCAGTAAAGTACAAGGTCTTGCGATACGTTTAATAAAGACCGTTTCCGCGCCCGCCTCTCTCCCCTCTTCTATTCAATAACTTGCTCGGATATATCTTCAATTTCGCCATATTCGGGGTTTCCCCATTTAAAAGTGCGACTTTTTAATCTCGACTGATAATTTCGACATAAATAACGAAAACAATCGAAATACGAGAAGTTCGAATACGAAGCGTGTCTGAAAGTTGAACGGGCGCGGTGTTTTAATTTGTGACGCCGGTGCTCGACAAAGGGGCCGCGAAAAAGAAATCTGGAAATAGGCAGTAAGAGTGGTGAGGTGTAAATTGAACACCTAAATCGGAATGGGAAAAAAAATACAAGCTGAGTGAAATTTGGTGTTAAGTCTTGATATTCACGCAAACAGGAGGTTCTGTAGGCACTATCACATCAGTTCGAGTGATTTTCTGGAACTGAATTTTTCCAGAAATGTTCAAGAAATACGATATACCAAATCGATTGGAAAATACATACTACTAATTTTATCGTGATCTTCGATTGCGAAAAACTAAATGTAAACGACAAACTTGACTGAACCGTTGAGGGGAGGGCTGAATATATGTTTTTTGGTGAATAGCGTTATTCAACATAAAATTGACGTCAAAAGATGTCAACAATGACGGCGAGAGCCAAGTCGGGCCCCAATGCAATATTTTCATGTCTTTGCTTTGGCACATAGAAAAAATTGAATAGAAAAGGTTTTTAAAGCGTTACTTTAGCGCCCGTAACGCTCCCCCGACACGAATTCAGTGGTTGACATTTCCATGGAACTTTATTTTTCTTCCGACCATGGGTTGAGCGTTATTTCACTATTTCTTGTCAAGAGTCCAGAAGCGTTCTTTTTTGCCGACCCTCCTGGAGTAATGAGGTTACTACTTGTTTCCCCTTCTCTTAGTGTCCATTTTGGAGTGTGAGTGAACTTGGTAATATTCCTTTTGTAGGGTGTGCCAATTCACTTTTCCTTCTTCTGTATTCCAGAGCGCTTTCGGCTGTTATGCCATCATCAGTGGAGTACCCTAAATGAGACTTGTCTCTTGTGATACTGTCGTTATAGTCGAGGGTAGTACCGTATGGTGAGCCTGTTTAGTCTTGCGTTCCTATTGGTTGTCTGTGAATATGCAGTCTGTCCAATCAGTGGTTATTGTTATTGGTTGTCTGTGGTTGTGCCGTCTGTCCAATCCGTGGGTGTTATGTTATTAGTTGGAATAAGTTCTCACTTTGGAAGTTAGTTGTTGTATTTATTAGGTTGTTTTGTTTTGGCCTTCATTAATTCTAGTTGTTCTTTTAATTTTCTTTTTCTTGTGTTGTTTTCTGTGTGTAGGATTTTGTACTTTTCTGTCAATTTGTCATTGTTGTGTCCCTGGTCATTGCAGTGCTTTCCAAACAGTGATTTGTCATCATTTAGCTTCTGTGATTTTTCGTGTTCTTTGATTCTGGTTGTGAATTTTCTGCCTGTTTCTCCAATGTAGGTCATGTCACAGTGTTATTTGTCTCTGTGAGGAATTGGTCTAGTTGTCTGTCTACAGCACATATACCAAGAAGGGAAAGAATACATAGACAAAGAGAAAAACCGTTACAATGACACAGTACTAAAGAAACTCCACACACTAAAACAAAAAGGAGAAAACACACAACAGGACCAAAACCGACAGCAAAAATTTGCACCAAAGACAGTAAACATGACGACTGTAAACTTCACACAAGAAGAAAACGATCTACTGGACAAAGGGAACAAATACAACACGACAGAACATATAAGCGACAAAACACTAGAAGAACTAACAAAATAGACTGTGAACAGATCATCCAGACCATAGAATCAGACCTCAGAAACAAAGCAAGAACACAAATCGGAAACATACTGCTGACCATAAAAAAGAAAAGGAAAAACAAACACAAAAGACAAAAATACAGAAGACAGCCCTCCAACTCAAAAAGAAAATAGAAGAAAACAACCTAATACTCACCAAAGCAGACAAAGGCAACACCACAGTAGTGCTAAACAAAGACGAATACATAAAGAAAATTGAAACTTACATCCAAAACAACAATTACAAACCACTAAACTCGGGCACCACAGTTAAAAGGACTCATAAAACTACACAAACAATAAGACCGCTAATCAACAGCATACAATCACCAAGCTACAAACTCGCAAAAACAATAGCCAAATTCATGAAAGAACACTACAACTACAGAACAGATTACAGCATAAAAAACACAATACAACTAAAAGACAAACTGGACAAATTAACACTGAACAACAATGACAAACTAGTATCACTGGATGTAACAAACATGTTTGGGAACATACCAAAACAGGAACTAACAACAATACTGACAAATAACAACTACAAAAACAACACAGATGGAGCAGCATACTCAAACATCACAAAAGAAATCATTTACCAAAATTACTGCCAGTTTAATAACAAATATTACGAACAAACAGAAGGCCTAGCAATGGGATCACCACTGTCACCCATTCTAGCCGAAATATACATGAACAACTTTTAAAATGACATACTAAACAACAGCAAACACAAGAAAAACATAAAGCTATGGACACGATATGTAGACGACATATTTATCATCTGGATAGGAACAGACAGACAACTAGACCAATTCCTCACAGAGACAAATAGCATAAACAACAACATAAAGTTCACAATGGAAAAAGGCAATAAGACCATCATCAACTACCTCGACCTTACAATACAAATAACTGATGATGGCATAACAGCCGAAAGCGCTCTGGAATACAGAAGAAGGAAAAGTGAATTGGCACACCCTACAAAAGGAATATTCCTCTTCTCTGCTCATTTCCAATTCAGTTCACAGCTCCATTCAGGGGGTATACTTGAGCGAAAACCGTAACCCTCCCCCGACATGTATTCAGTGGTTGACATTTCCATGAAAATTTATTTTTCTTCCAGTCATGGGTATACTTGAGAAAAAACCGTAACTCCAGTCATGTGCTCATTGATCTTGATCTTTGCTTCCTGTCACTGCGGGAATAGTCTACTTAAGACTTTCATCAGTAGCCCTTTTTAGTCCTCTTTCGAAGCCAGTCCGTATGATTTAGCTCTTCATGGTGACAATTCAGTTCAGTGGTTGACATTTCCATGGAAATTTATTTTTCTTCCAGCCATGGGTATACTTGAGCAAAAACCGTAACGCCCCCCCCCCCCCAGCAGAAAGCCAGTTCGTGTGATTTAGCTCTTCCTGATGACAATTCAGTTCAGTGATTGACATTATTTACATGGGAATTTCTATTAACAACATAGCTGCAGACTGCAGTCGCGTAGTAGCAATACAGCTGCAGACTGTAGTCGCGCAGGGCGCAGCAAAGATCAAGATCAATGAGAACACGGCTGCGAGACATGAAAATTCTCTCCCGTAGTTGTAGATTCGTCTGCGACGTGTTTCAACTGATTTTTCTCCAGCTTAGTTCACAAATCACAAAATTCAATTCAGTAGTGCATATTGTGTGAAGCCAATTCGTATGAGTTAGCTCTTTAGGGGCATAGTTCAGTTCAGTGGTTGACATTTTCAACCCAAATTTTCCAGACTATGTGAAGTCATTTGAAGAATCGAAAGCGGTATCGGAAACAAATTCTACCTCGTCTTTTTGGAATCATGATTCAAAATCAAAAGTTTTGTCCATGTCCAAAATCGAAACCAAACACCGCATTTTTTCCCTTTTTTCTTTTCGTTCTAGGGTTAGGGCACCTTTGGTCGTAACAACAATCAACCTATATGAAATTCATTTTAAAAGAAGAGAGCTTCAGATAGACTCACCTACCACGATGAAATCACTTTTCCAAGTTCAGTTGTTTGCACCGCAGGAAAATTTAGGGCCATACTAAAATCAATTCCACAATGCCATTACACACCTCACCGAAGGGTGTATAAGTAATCTAACCCTGATCGTAATTGGTATCTTAATTTTCCTTGTTCGTAACAACGAAACATTTTCAGAGTCGTTAAATTTTGTAGTAGCATTTGACACCACTGGAAACAAAGGAGCGTCCTTTTTGCTCTAAGATTTTCGTAAAATTAATGTCTTTCAGATCAACCAGTCAATTCAGCAGTTGAAAAATCAAGTGACTTGTAGAATTAAAAAAAAAAAAACTTGTTTTTTTGGAAGCTTTTTCAGCGGATCAAGGTTAACTTCTCAAGTGCAAAAATATTATTATTATTATTATTATTTTTTGGAAATCTTTCCAGTAGCTCAAGTTTAACATTTCATTGATTGTAAAAATATGGATTCTTGTCCCCTTTTCCCCAAGGAAGTCGTTTTATTACTGCCTTTACAAATGTATAATTGTCATCAGAATCTGAAAGGTTATATGGAAATCTATTCAAGTGTAATAAATTAGTTTTATTCGGATTACTCTTTTTTTCTCTCTTTTTTTTTTTTTTTTTGACGAGTATAAGCAATTATTTTTTGACATTTTTACGTCTTTACTTTGGCACATAAACGAAAAAAAACGTTACTTTTTGATCGTTACTTTGGAGCATCGCGAAAGAAGAACACCTGATCGAGAGCTTTGACACATACATGAAAATAGTGTTACTGTTTGAGTGTTACTTCTATCCGTATATGATTTAGCTCTTCATAATCCCAATTCAGTTCAGTGGTTCAAATTTCCGTGGAATTTTTTATTTCTCCCAGGCATCTTCAGTATTTAATAGAAGTTTCCATGGATTTTTTTTTTATTAGGGTAGGATCAGGTCGAAGTATTTATTAATTCTTCCATGGATTTCTTTTTTCTTTTTCATTATTTCTTGTCGAGAGGCAATTTCCATTTTCTTCCTGCCATGAGTATAGGCCTACTTGAGCGAAAACCGTATCGCTCCCCGGCAGTCTACAGTCGTGTTGTTAATAGACATTTTCACGGAAATTTTTTTATTAGGGTCTGAAAGCATAATATAAAATGTTACACTACGTGTCCCTGTAGGAGACAGGTATTTTTTACATGTGGTTTAGGCTGTATCTTCCCTCCCTAGGAAGGATAGTTTTTCATTATTTGGCTAATAAGAGAATAGTTTCGTTTGAAAAACCCGGGGAAAGCAAATATTAATTTTACATAATATAAGTGTAAGAAATAGCTGGAACGATGTTGTCCTAGTCCTTACCCTGAACTGCACCGTCCATGTCCGACTCACCGTGAATCCAATACTTACACAAAATATCGTCCGTATCAAGTGTGCGGCGCGGGGGGGGGGGTGTATATTCTCAAACTCATATCGGCGAGCCATGAAAATGCTCTCCCGTGGTTGCAGATCCGTCTGCGACATGTTTACTCAATATCAAGTTCATCTGATCTTTCATTTCATTACAGCTTCGTAATGCTCCAAAATAACGCTCAAAAGTAACGTTTTTTTGGGGGGGGGGGGGGTAAAAATGTATTATTTAGTTGGAAAGTTGGAAACTTACATCTGGTGGTTGTCTTTCATTTTGTGCAGCTACCTCTGAACTTTTTCTCGTGTTTTTCCAGTGCAAATACACTTTTTGCACCCCCCCCCCCCAATCTCGCGGTCGCTGTATGTCAAGTTGACGTCAATCTGAATATTGTAGTTTTACAGTTTGAATTTCGTAAATACAAAAAATTGGGTGAATGTGACAAATTCAAGGAATTTGACATTCTGTGGTTGTGACAAGATTCTGTGAATCTGAGCACCTGAGTGAATACAACCATTGCAGCTAGTTTAATCGATAAATCCGTTTTGTTAATTCGACAGATTGAATCCACGTAACAAACGCAGAACTCAGTAAAGTTTTGGTAAATTATTTAAATTTGACAAATTGTACGTTTGATGAAATTTCTAAATTTGATCACTATTCTTAAAACATTTGATAAATTCAACAATTTCGATGAATATTTGGTGAATAAATTCTGTGAATTTGACGAATTTTATGAATTTCATAACTTGCGGTGAATTCTATAAATTCGGTGAGTTGAATAATTTGAGAACATAGATACATTCAATGGTTTCGAAAAATTGACTGAATGTGAACAATTAAGTTGTTGGCTAATTTTAGTAAATCTTGTGAAGCTGGAAAAGCTTGTCAATGTAACAAAGTTTTGTGAACGTGACAAATTTGGATGTTAGAATAGTTATTTAATTTGGTAGATTTGATTAATACCCCAACTCTGATGAATTATACAAATTTAGTGAAGTTAATAAAGTTTGTAAGAAAATTTTGTAAATTTGATAGATTTTGGAACTTTGACAAATCTTGTCAATTTGTTGAATTTTGAAAATAAGAAAGTTTTTTTCGAATTTAACACACATTTGACGAGTATGATAACTGTAGTGAAAAAGTGACAAATTTAATAAATTCCGTGAATTTGATGAATGCGGTGAATATGACTGTGTGAATTCGATAAATCGTGTGAATACTTCAAATTAGGCGAATTAGCTGAAACAAAGTTTTTAAATTCAGCAAATCTTATGCCTATGTATAATTTATTATATGTTTTTGATAAATTTCGTGAAATCGTTTAGATCTGTATTTGATCAGTTTTGTGAAGTTAATCACTTTTGAGAATAAATTGTGCGAATTTGACGGGTCTTATAAATTTGAAAACTATAAAGAATTCGACAACTCCCGTGAATTTAAAAATTGGGGGGGGGGATTGGATAAATTCTGTGCTTTTGACAAATTGAGTTGATGTGAAGAATACCAGTCAAGTACCTGAGTAATTTTGGTAAATTTGTGATGTGAAATTTGATGGATGTAAGAAGTTTTGCGAGCATGACAAATTTCACGAAATTGCTGGATTTTTTATTTGATTTTATTCTATAAATTATAAGTTTGATATGATTAACAAATTTACCGAGAGTGATGAACTTGTTAAAATTGATAAATTCCTTAGTAACCAATTTTTCAACTTTAAAAATATTCTATACATATTTGAGAAATTTGTAAATTCAATAATCCGAAATTTTTTCATGAATATGAGTATTTGAAAAATTTTTACTAAATTCAATAGTTTTGAATAAATATTAAAAATTTCTTAATATTTTCAAAGTTGTCTGAAAATGTGGCATATTCAAACATTTTGTACGTTTTTAAATGTTGTGAATTTTTTACGTTTTCTAAATTAAATTCTGTAAATTTTCATTAAAATTTTGTACATTTGAATATTTTTACATGAAAATTTTTTTATTTTAATTACAGTTGCTTAATACAACAACTTTAATGAACTTAAAAAATTTTGTTAAATTGATAAATTTGGGATTACATTTTATGAATTTGAAGAATTTTACATATTTGACCATTTTTAGTAATTTAACGAATCTTGTTAGTTTTGAGTATTGCAATTTGGATGAATTTGGTAAATTTAACCAGTGTCACGAATTATATGAATGTGAAAAATCGTGTAAATGCTACAAATTAGAGAAATTAAAAAAAGCTTCGCAAATTCTGCAAATCTGATAAAATTTTATCCATATAATAAATTTTGCAAAATCTTTCAGTTTTATGCAGCTGCGGTGCATCTCAAGGTAAATTATACAGTAATGGATAAGAAATTTAACAATACAAACTTGTTTGTTGTCCAATTATTTATACTTCGGTAACAACAGAATCAAATCGAGCTCAAAATGAATTTGAAATCGATGACCACAAACTCCAACAACGTACCTATTATAGTATTTCATTTTTTTCTCTTCTATTATTTGATTTTTACGTTTCTCAATCTGTACAAACTTGCTTGTTTTACAATTTATACTACTTTGGTAACAACAGAATGAAATTAAACTCAAAATGAACTTGAAATCAGAGACCAAAGATACTCCAACTACGTACCTACCCATTACAGTTATTCATATTTTTTTCCATTATTTGATTTTTACTTTTCTCAATCTCCACTTTAATAAATTTCATATGGAATCGAATGAGATGCAATATTCAGTATCAATAACCAAAAAATGCTTGAACTTTAACGCTTTGTTCAATTAGTTAAGTTGGTTCAGTGCTGCTCATCTATATTGGTTTTTCGACTTACTGTGCAGCAAGGGAGGAGACTTTTTTTTCAGTGGATTTGAACTTATTTTGCTCGACATCAGCTTTTCAAAAAATAACATTTTAGTGCTCTATAAAATTTTCATTTCAATTTGAAAGTAAGCACAATTTTCTATGACTCAATTTCATCTTCCTTCAAAGAACTGAAATTTTGATTTCAAGGCTAAAATTTGTGACGAATCAGAAATCTAATGTTATATTCAAAATTAAAAATATAAAATATCAATATTTCGACACGTTACTCGATTTTTCAACGCGAGTTGATTCTCTCTCTCTCTCTCTCTCTCTCTGCCTCAAGGGTGAAACTTCCATTTTTGGGACTAAAATCGAAGTCTGATTTGAAAAATAATACAATATCTATTTATTTGAATTCAATGACGTAAGGAACTTGCATTTCGATGTTTTATTAATTTCTAAGTCGATTCCGCCTATTTCGAAATTAAAATTTGAATTTTGGGTCTAAATCAACTCCGAACTAAAAATAGTGTTCGAAAAATCAAACTGACGACTCGATCAACGTCAGAAAATGTTCAGTCCGAAGCAAATTCGACTATTATTAAGTTTTCATAGAAATCTACAGGAAGGTATGGTGTGATGGAATGTATGGCAATGTAGGCATGCCAAAGTGGCCCCTGAGATACCGCTCCCCCGGCCCCGGAAACTACCCTTTCGAGGATCGTATCAGTGACCTGAGGGAAAAGGGAGGTATGGTTTGGTGGGAAAAAGACAGGGATGTAACAAAGGGTACGAAATAAAGGATGTGAGATTTTCTAAACACTCTTACCACGTGAGGATTTTCTAGCAGAAAAATTGAAACCATATTGTATTTTTACAGATTCAAATTCTCGCCGTTTCTCAGAAACAAAAATCGCTTTGATCCCGGTAAAGAGCCCGACTGTGTTATGCTTTCATCACATAATTGCAGTATGAAATGTCAAAATGAGAACCACTCCGATCGGCCGGAAACTTTGCATAGATTTCTTCAGTCACGTTCGGTAAATACTCTCATGAAAATGAACGCGTCATGATCGTGAACTTTTTCCACCGGTGTCGTTTTAATTTCAAAATGTAGTCCTTTTTTTCTTTTCCGTTTTCGGCGAAAACGAAGCCTTCGGTTACCGCTCGTTACAGAGGTGCTGAGGCGATACTCACAACGCAATGAAATATGAGATAAGTTTCTGAAAGCTCCATTTCGAAGGAGGAGAAAGAAAGAGAAAAAAAAAAGAAAGGAAAAAAGGGTGTTTTGCTTACGCTCAGAATGGTAAGGGTTGATCCAGAAATACCAGACAAGTTTTATTCTTATAAGTGTCGGCGGTGAATAGTGAGTCGGTGTATTCGATGACACGAGAGCTTTTATCATTTTTAGCCTTTGTCTGAGATACACAAACGACCGACTAACGATCGCGGCTTTCTTTGATAAATTTCCGCCAATTGTGTAACGAAATCTCTTCTAATTTTGCAAATAGACCAAAGAACTTCGTCGATACTATACATTTGCATGAAAAGTAAATGGGAAATTCTCTAAAAATCAACCCTTGACGGATAAGACTGCCGACGGAGGAGTGAGCGTTAAACTTCTTCCGAAGAATCCGGAATTTAGCCAAGTCGTATTATCGGTTGATGGGCTCCGGAAACGTTAAATTCGGGCTTACTAATTCCAGAAATTGTTTGAAAACAATAAAGATGTTCGCATCCGGCTAAGAGCCCTGTCGTAATTTAGAAAACGTACATTTCGCCGGCGTAATAAGGGCGTATAAGTGTAACACCGTTCGCTCGTGAAATTTCAAGGCATGTAGGTAAGTTTTAGTCGAGTATAATAATTGGTCTTTCCAGAAAAAATGCACTCATTCTGCGGTCTTCTAATACCAAGCGTTAAGGATTTTAGACTGTGTCAGGCACGTGGCGCTAGTGTTTCCGCAGTATATTGTCTTGGAGGATGGTTCGCTGAGATCCCCAACTTTAACTAAAAATTAATGCTCATCATTTTTAGAGTCGTTGGTGATTCCAGAGGAGGAGCTGCTCTTTGCTATTGATCTCCGTTTACATAATTATGTGAGATATAACGCTCTGTGATGAAACCAGAGAGCAGTCCTCGTAGATCCCATTCAGAAAGTAAAAGAACTGGGGGTTAGAAAAGAACCTTCACGTGGTGCCCCTGGGCAGCACAGATCGCCACTTGTTCAGACCACAAAACGATTATTAAAAGCAAAGATACTGTATAGAGCCTGAGAACATTCTTAAATTACTTTAGGGACAATACGCTAACTAATCTTGCCAACTTCATGATACCAGTCAGAAGTGTCTAAGATCCAAAACGGCTCTTCCCAGGGCCACAGATGACGGTGATCTCGGTAAATGCCGAAGGTCTGATAAAAGAGAAAGTTACTATCTTCTCTGATATATACCGAGAGAAGTGTGATATGCTATGCTATAGGAGACCCGCCACGAAGAATCTAAGCTCGCATTATGGACCGAGGAACTGTTTTTGATAGCGGAGATCTCCACCCTAAACACGGAAGCATGGTTTATGGAGGGAGGCTCGGGGACTGCAGGTAGAATCAGCAAGAACGTCAAATGTGGCAGGTTCTATGGAAAGGGACATATTTTTCGGTAAGAAAAAGACGAGGAGTCATCAGTTTAAAAAATCCGATACATCAATGAAAAGTTTTTTTTTGCTTTGATGCTTTAATACTTGGAAATTTTGAGTTGAGTCAGTTGGAACTTTCACAATCCCCCCCCCCCCGGAAAACTCATCGGTACGTCGGTGCACCCGATTCCCCGACATTTGCCCGAAGAGTTTTGCCCGAAAACCGTTCGCCCGAAAACAATTTGCTCGAAGAAAAATCCCCGAAAACAAATTGCCCGAATAACATTTACCCCCCACCCCCCAAAAAAACAAAAACAACAACAATAACAAACAAAAAACGGAAAAAAGAAACCGAAAAAACATGTTGCCCGAACAAGAAAGACCCCGAAAGATTAATGTACCCGAAAGAAAAAAAGTTGGAAACAAAACTTTTTAATATAAGGAAAGTTTTGAGGCGAGACAAAAATACAACATAAGAGTACAAATTTTAAGGACTTCTTAAAATAGGTGATAGATCGGCCGTTCACGTAAGGCTTATATAATTTCTTTGGGTTAGGTGGAGACGTACCCGCCTACGTGAAGTTTTGGATTCATGTTTTCTTCAATGCTTCTTCAATAGCTACTGATGATGCAGCTGGATTCTCCACAGAGTACAACGAACCATGTGCTGAATTCTCCACGAAGTACAACAAACCATGTCCATGGGAAGACACAAAACGAAGACTGAAAAAGAGAGTCGTACTTTTTTCCCCCCTCTAATTTTATTTACATACACGTAAATTTATGAACACATTTCCTATTATTCAGTCAGTGTACTTTCAGACCTTAGTAATCTAAAGAGACATTCTGCGTCTTTCTCCTCTGTCTTAAATCATTTATCGGACAGTTCTAGAAATAAAAGTAGAGGAAAAAAGAAAAATGTCGACTCTCTTTTTCCGTCTTCGTTTTCACTTGGAAAAAATTTTTTGGACGTTCAGGAATTTGGGGGCAAAAGTCTTTCGGGCAGAATTCTTTCGGGGTCTTTCTTATTCGGCCAAAATGTTCTACGGCTTTTTTTTTGGGTAAGTCATTCGGGGAATTTGTTTTCGGGAATTTTTCTTCGGGCAGATTGTTCTCGGGCGAACGGTTTTCGGGCGAATGTCGGGAAACCGCTGCGCCCTAAACCCAAAGCTCTTGTGAATTCGTCCTGTCATCTAGTAGTTGGCCCATCCATTCTTCTTTCATGGTCATACAGAGTCCAAAAGGTTGTTTGTGTGTTCCATTTGTTCTGACTATCTCTAACCAGATATCCACTATATTTCCACTTTAATTTCACTTATTATTTTGTAGAGGTCCCGAATTTTTAGTTTATACGACGTCATCAGTAAATCTGATGTTTGTTAGCAGCTTACCTACCATTTACTTTTATCCCTCTTTCTTCCCAGTTTAGCTTTCTGAAGACAGACTCTAATACACTGTTAAAAATATTTGGCGAAATAGGGTCTCCCGGCCTAACCCCCCCCCCTTTCAATTGGAAATGCTTCTCCTTTCTCATGTAATGATATACAGGGTGATGAACGAAAAGTCGCACCATAGGGCCAACATGTGATAAGGCGCAGCGGCGCCGACACGATAACACAATCTCCGCTACATGCATTACGTACACGTTGCACGTTATTACATGTTTGCCTATGGTGCGACTTCTCGTTCATCACCCGGTATAAGACCTTGAATTTTTATATAAATTTTACATTATGTTTATTATTTCTGAGGGGACCCCTTGTGTTGCTAGCTAGGATGAGAAGCCGATTGAAAAAGTTTCGCTTCCAGGATACGCCAAATTTATAAAGCTTCCAACTTCCGACTTCCTTCCAAAATTAAAAAACTTTCGGCTGCCAATTTTCCGGCTTTGGGCTCCCGGCTGCTAGCTACAAGTTCCCAGCTACTGGCTACCAGCTTCTGGCTGTTGGCTACCTAGTATCAGCTACCAGCTACCTCTCTCTTTCTCTTACATTTCCTGACTGGGTCCGTTAAAATTATCATTTTACAGGAGAGTGTTTTGAAGATAATGTGCCAAAATTTGGACTGTACAAGGTACTATTTTATAGGTACCTCAAAATAATGTACTAGTAGACACTTTACGGTACTTGTGTGATTGCTTACTGGAAAGAGTTCATAAATAATTGTCTGAAAGGACAAAAAGCAGAAGTCTCAAACCGCAAGAAGCTGATTCAGAAGCCGAAAAACAATAGGCTTCTCTACCAGCTACCAACTTCCAACTTCTTAAAATTTTGGTAAAAAACCGGCTGACTACCGGTTTCCGACTTCGGCTTCTGGATGACTTCTCATCCCTGGTGGCTAGTGCTATCCAAGCACTGTGACGGGAAATCGTATCAAAATCAATTATCAACAGGTACTGAGGGAAAAATGATCGATACATATTGATATACGTACTATATGATATTTTTTTATTTTTACAGCGTGTATTTAAAGTGCTGCCCAACAGCTTTTCAGCCAATAGTAGGGCAACACTATCTAACATAATAATAATAATAATAATAATAATAATAATAGTAACCACGTTAATTGCAATAATTGACACCGCCTAACCCCCCCCCCCCCACCACCACCAGCAACCTGCTTTCACGGACTTGTTGAGCAGTCCTAAGATATTTAGGTATGTACCTATTAATCATGAATAAAATTGTGCGAGAGCCTGCGTTACCTTTACTTCAAATTTATGTTTTGTATCAAAGAAAATGTCAATTTCGCTGTTAATTTTAACTAGTTTGTTACAGAGTTTCATACTTTTTCCCAAAGGTGAGATGATATTTGTTCTTGTACATGCGATATGGTATGTAGATGTTGATTTTAGATAGGAGACATGGCGAGTCTATTTGTCCCCGTAGTATACTGTAAAGGAGCTTTACTGCACATAGGTTCCTCCTCATCCGCAATGTATTCATTTCGTAACCGGAGACAAGCTCTGGGTACGTGATCGAGAAATCGTAATATGAATAATCTTTGTAATAGAGAAATCTGAGAAATCTTTTTTGAATTGATTCTAGTGCATTTTCTTCTGTTTTAGTGAGTGAACCCTAGATGACATTAGCGAAATCAAGATGTGAGCGTACTAGAGATTGGTAGAGAAGTCGAAGAACAGATGGCTTTTTGAATACATTGGAGAACCGCTTTACTAGCCCCGCATTTCGTTTTGCTTTGGTCATAGTATTCTGTAGGTGTTGTGAGTAATTCAGTTTGCCTTCCATGAGAACCCCCAAATCGCGAATTTCGTTTACCCGTTCCAGCTTTTTCCCCTCTATGTCATATATCGCATGTATAGGATTTTTCTTACGAGTGAAAGTGATCACTTTACATTTTTCAATATTCAGTGGGAGGTTATTTTCTTTACTCCAATTCACCACAGCACTGAGGTCCAGCATGAGGTTCTGTGTGTCTAGTATAGTTTTAACGGTTTTGAAGATTTTCAAATCGTCCGCAAATATAGAAGACATTTTGAAAATTGTAGTAGTTGTGGTATGTCATTAATATAGAGGAGGAAAAGGAGGGGAGCTAGGTTTCCTCCTTGTGGGACTCCTGATGTGCATCTATACGTGTGAGATTTCATGCGTTTAAAAACCACGTACTGCTTGGACTGCTGAAGATGATTCTGTAGTAATTGTATAAGTGAATTTGAAAAACCAAATTTAGATAGTTTTTGAAGGAGAATGGAGTGGTCGACCTTGTCAAAGGCTTTCCGAAAATCTGTATAGATTACATTAACTTGGGTTTGGGAACTCTCGTCGATGGTTTTTGCAATGTGATGTGTGAATTCTACAAGATTTGTCTCAATCGATCGACCTCTTACAAATCCATGTTGTTGGTGAGTTATGCAGTTGTGAAGTTGGGGATATATTTTCAAAAAAATGATTTTTTCAAAAATTTTATTAGGATACTGTATTGACTAGTTCTGATACCTTTAACATCACTAGCATTGACTGAGTGCGTGGAATGTGTTCGGTAGCCATAAGACATATCCATATATACCAATGTATCTGCATGTTCGATATGACTATGGGTAATTCTCCGAAAAATGGACAATTTATGTAAATGGGCTGTTACTCTGCCACTTATCATCAGAATGTTATACGCAATATGTCAAAATTGAGGAAATGAACTCTTCTGATGGAGACAGTGGTAAAAGCTCTCCCTAGTTCAGCAAAACATCCTTAAAACATCGAAAATGCACCTGAAATGTCCATCAACGTGGGTGTCAACCTGGTCTAGTTCCGTTTTTTTTTTGCTCACTGGAAGGGTTTAATACATAATTTCCAGGAACTGCTGTTTCCCATTGTTGAAGAGGTAAGTTGAGGCAACACGGTATAGGTCTTACAATCTTTTTCTAACCAAGTTAAGTAACCTTTAGAATGCCTCAAAGTTGTGTCTAGGAAGAGATATGTCCTTCAACGTGCATAATTTTCAAACCTCTCTGTAGGGTTCCACTATAAGCATAAACTTCTCTCAAATGCTCATATAACTTCCTCATAACTTCCTCTAGAAGGCTGTGTAAGAACTTCTGTGAAATGATAATAATTTGTATGCTAAAATACTCATTTATTGCTGAGATCCTGGTTTCTAAAAAAAAGTGTCCTTCATCGTGGACATCAACAGGCATATTGCATTTACAACTCGGAATTTGTAAAAACGTAATAATATATCTAATGTTGACCACATTACATTCAGCAACATGTATCAAATATTCTCCGCATATTTACCCAATGGGAAAAGGAAAAAGGCGATTTTGTCCTTAAACGTGGACATAAAATATTATTCAACGTGGATACTCACGTATTTCTTGTATCCACGTTGAAGAACGTGCATCTTCCGACACTTAGAAGCAGTCTGTAGAATCAGCCTTTAAATCTTTTTCGTGCAGAGACTACTTTCCTAGATGAATTTTTGGTACTTCATAAAACCGTGATCCGTGAGATGGCAACCCACGGTGCTGCTGTGTGATCGTACAGCCTCATCTTATCACACTAAGTAAGCGTGAAAAATTTGTCTTTCAACGTGGGCAACAATTTTTTTTACAACCCCCCAAAATCAAATTTAAGCCCGGCCGGTACCGGAATATGGTTTCTCAATACCCCTAGTATCGCTTTCAACGAAAAAAATTTGAAAAGTGAATCTCTTTTTTTTTTTGGTTTTTGTCCACGTTGAACTGTCCATTTTTCGGAGAATCACCCCTATATGTCTTGTGGCTGGCCGTTAACCAAAATTGTGCGTCACGTTTCGACTGACTGACTCGGAGGATACCGACCAGTGCATAGAATGGATGCGGAATATATTTTACTTGTTCCTGTTGTGCGTCGACTGAATGCGTGGAAGTTCACCAGACAAAAGACATATCTACGAGTAAGTAGTAAGTACTCGTACTAATGTATCTGCATGTTTTGGTATGGATAGGTATGTCTTATTGCCGGCCGTCAACCAAAATTGTGCGTCACGTTTCGACCAGATGACACAAAGAATGCCGAACAACACCGAAAATGGACATTAAGAATGTTACTATGATGAGGTCACCACGGCAACTGTTGCTTCATTATATTTGCTGTCGTTCTTAGTTGTGCGCCCGAATTCGTTCGTTGTGGAATATTTTACTCGTTCCTGTTGTGCGTCAACTGAATGCGTGGAAGTTCATCAGACATAAGACATATCTACAAGTAAGTCCTAATTTTTTTATTTTTTTTATTTTTTTAAATATTTATTTATCTTGAACTGCCCAGAGTGGGCATTAACAAGCATTTAAATGACATTATGATATTAACATGGTGACAGCTTTTTGCATTCGCAAGACAGCTGTTAATTAGCGAAATTATTGACGCTTTCGAGATTATAGTACATTACGGTATTTCTATTCTAATTTACAATATCTGTAGGGAATTTACTTTTCAGTCGAGCTATAGGCGGCTCTTCCAGGAGTTGAAGCGCTAGGTTGTTCGTGTGGCGGTGGATTCGCCTTTCGTACGATGATGCCAGTTTGGTTATCACTTCTTTGACAGTGGGTAGGTCGAGATCTCTGTGTAGACAGTCATTCGATATGTACCATGGCGCCCCGGTCATCTTTCGGATTATTAGGTTCTGCAGTCGCTGTATGATGAGTAGATTGGAGTCCGCAGCGCATCCCCAGATAGGTGCTCCATAAGACCAAATAGGCCTGAGTATTGAGCCATAGAGCAGCCTTTTGTTGCTTCATGAGAGTTTGTTCCTCGCTCTTAGTAACCAGGAGAGTGAGCGTAGCCGAGTTTTGACTTCTTCCCTTTTTTTGAGGACGTGGGGTTTCCATGTAAGCCGTGCGTCCATATGTAACCCAAGATATCTGGCCTGGTGTCGAGTAGGTATCACTTCTTCGTTGATGTACGTGAGAACTGTTGGGTGTGGTCTTAGTCCGAAGTCGACTTTGACTGACTTAGTAGCGTTTATTTGTGTTTTCCAGCGTTTAGCCCAAGTTGCTACTTTATTGACGGCGTTTTGAAGATTATCTGTAGCAATATTATAGTCGGCGTGCGGGGCAATGAGTGCGGTGTCATCAGCAAATGTTGCTATTGAGGTAAGTGTTGAGCAGGGGATGTCGGCTGTGTATAGTACGTATAGTAGCGGCCCAAGCACGCTACCCTGCGGGACTCCAGCTGCTGTTGGCTTTGTGTTTGAGACTGCATCGCCATAATGTACCTGGAATTGACGATTGTAGAGATACGACTCAAGGAGCTGAACGTAGTGGATAGGAATGTGTTCGCTGATTTTATGTAGTAGTCCTTGTAACCAGACCCGGTCAAACGCTTGTTTAATGTCCAAGAAGACCACTGGGCAGAATTCTTTAGCTTCCAACGCGTTCCGTACTGCGGTTGATACTCTTGGGTCGAAATCCAAACTGGTGTTCAGGGATGATGTTGAGTTCAGTTATCAGTGCAAGGAGCCGACTGTAGATGAGCTTTTCGTAAATCTTGGAGAATATGGGCAGAAGTGATATGGGCCTATATGAGGTTGGTTCATCCAGAGGTTTGCCCGGTTTAGGCACCATAATTATTTTCGCAGTTTTCCAGTGTTTTGGGAAGTAGCGGATTCTTAACGAGACGTTGATGATGTATGTTAGGAAGACTGCAACTTTGCGTGGGCATTCGGAGATTATCCGGGCGGTGATGAGATCCGGGCCAGGAGCTTTACGTGTATTTAATTTACGAAATACGGCTTGGATTTCTTTGGGCTCAACAAACTTAGGTGCTGGTCCATCTATGTAGCTAACACGTGGTTCTATATCAGAGTTGATGTTGCTAGATTGGAAGGTGGATTCAAGGTGATTAGCGAATGTGGCCGCCTTTTCTGTATCACTGCGTGCATAGGAATCCATTATTCCCTTTTAATGCTGGAGTGTAGCTTGGAGGTTTATTTTTCGCTTTCGTCACCCTCCAGAGCGAATAATTGGTATCTTTATTCGGGTCTAAAGAATATAGGAAATCTTCGAAGGTTTTGTTGTTTATCTTGGCAATCAGCTTTTTAGTCTGTTTGCAGAGGAGGTTAAATTTGCTTTCATCAGATGGGTCACGAGTTGTTTGCCATCTATGTCTGGCTGCTCTTCTTTCCTTGATTAGTTTCCTAACCTCCTGAGAGCAGATGGTTGTAACTGGCAAGGGCTTTCTGTCTGGCGTTGCTTCCTTAGCAGCTTCAATGATCGTTGACTGAAGGAGTTGAACCGCGCTATCAATTTCTTCTGGGGTTTTGATCTTGGTTCTGAGGTTGATTCGGTAATTGACAATTTCGCGAAATTTGTCCCAATCAGTATGTTTAGATGTGAGTTGAAGTTTTGGATGTTTCTGGAGTATACGGCTGCTTAGTGTTAGTAGAATAGGCGAGTGGTCGGAGGTGAGATCATCCAGGTTTTTGATGTCTATGTATGGCTCGGAGATACCTTGTGAGAGGAAGAAGTCGATGCAGTCGAGCTTCTTGGCTTGGTCAGTGGGCCAGTAAGTAGGTAGGCCATTTGAGTAGCACTGGATGTTCATCTTGTTGATGCAGTTGTAGAGTTCCTTGCCTTTCCTGGTAATGATACGTGATCCCCATAGATGGTGTTTGGCATTATAGTCTCCTCCAGCTATCCATTTGCTGCCCATGTGTGTAAAGAACTCTTTGTATTCGTCAGCAGTAATTAGGTGACGAGGTGGACAGTAGACGGAGGCGACCTTAACGTTGGTTCCGCAGTGAAGTCGTGTCGTTATTATTGTGGCCTGAGTGGACATTGTGCAGTAAGCTTGGGCTTCGTGGTGTTTCAGGCCTCCCTTGATATAGATAGCAGAACCTCCATGGGACGATCCACTAGGATGATGACAGGTGTACAGTTTGTACCCTCTTATTTCTGCGCTACTGCGAGAAGTAAGATGGGTTTCTGTTACAAGGGCGATGTTTATGTCATCTGTCTAGAGAAGAGTTTCAAGCGCTGATTTTCGGGAAAGAATACCATTGGCGTTCCACGTAATAATGCGTGTGGTTTAACTAGTTTTTGAGGGCTTGTTGGTGTTAGCCATTAGATCAACTTACTGACCAGTTTGGTGAGCAGATCGAAGATCCGCATGTTTTGATTTACCATCATTTCGATCTGTCCGCACATTTTTTCGAAGAGCTGCTCAATCCTCGCTATTGGCGATGGCGTGGGATCATTGTGTTGGGAGCCTGCTACCTGGGCATACGATGGTCCATTTCGGGTAGAGTTGGAGGCCTTCGGTATTGCAGATTGTCGTCGTTTTCATTCTGTGTTGTTGGAGGTGGTAATGCGATTATTCTGAATTTTAGCCGGGGCTTTGACCTTCAGGTGGACTGGGCATCCCCGGTAGTTGGCTGTGTGGCTGCCGCCACATAATCCGCATGTCGGTGCAGTTTCGGGAGCTTTGTCACAGGATCGGTTATCGTGCTCTTAAGTAAATACTAATGTACAAATATCTGCCTGTTTTGGTATGGATATGTCTTTTGGCCCGCCATTACCAAAGTCGTGCGTCACGTTTTGACCGACTGTCACGGAGAATGCCGACCAGTGCCGAGAATGGACGACTAACACCGAGGATGCTACTGCAATGATGTCATCTCGGCAATTTTTGTTTCATGATATTCGCTGTCGTTCCCAATTGTGCGCGCGAAATTGTTCTTTATGGAATATTTTACTCGTTCCTGTTGTACGTAAACTGAGTGCGCGGAACGTGTTCGGTTGCCATAAGACATACCCATGTACCGCTGTACCTGTATGCAGTGTGTACCAATGTATCTGTATGCAGTGTAAGTATTCTTGAAAATTTTTTACTTTACAGCAGGCCACGTTTCCCAATAGCAGGCCATAACACTTTTAGACTAGGAGGAATCCGCTCCTTTGTCCCTTAGTCAGTCTACCTCTAGATGACAAAATGTGCTACACGATATCTATTTCCTTCATTTAATTCAGCATCATCTCATATTTGATTTTCACGGACCTCAGATACTTTTTTCCCGATAGCATGGCATCCAATTTGGAACATCCATCGTGTGCAACGATCTCACCGTGCTCATCTTCTCCAATTGCAAAATAATCCGTTATGGAATTTCCTCGTGAATCTCCGACTGAGAAATGTATCGACATATCTCCAATCTTACCCTTACCGAGCGTTCGCATCTCGTACCGAACGCGCCTTGCCTAATACATCTGAAAAATTTTACATCGATTTCCACTTTAATTTTCGTCTTCCTTATTTCACCCTTCTGAATAAAAAGTAAGTTTAAAGTTTCCGAATACTTGGCGTTATGTTTGTCGCCGACAACCAGAGTACCAAAAATTCGTGCATCGGGTGTGTTCTCCGGCGTACTGCCGGCCTATAAATTCAATCATTCTCACCGGGTCGCAAAAAATATGAAGATAATCGAAAATTTCGGCGAAAACGAGCGGGCGTAATTCAACGTATATTTTTTACGGCTTTTCTCGTCTCTTTTTTTTTTTATTATTATTCAGGTAATTACTGGTACTACGACCCCGGCAGCGTGTCTTATCCGGAATGAAAACTGTCACACTTCGCCGCATGCATACTTTTTGGCCTATAAAAACGAATGGAGGTATCTGGGCGAAATTTCGACGTACCTGCTTTCGGCGGAGCAATTTCATATTTAACGTTTACGACCATGCTGGTAGCGAAGTTTGAACATTTAGGCGACATACTAGCGTCGTCGGACATTCCATTATAAATTGAATTTTGTATGCGGCTAGACCTCAAAACGCGGGACCAGCAACTTATACTCAACTCTTTTCGATACTTAGAATCCGCAATAACGCCGCGCTTCCGTTTTAAATGTTCTCCGAAGTCGGCGAAATTCACGTCGCATTTAACACGTTAGCACTTCTCTTCATATCTGACCCAATTTGGATGGCACGTTGGGGCGTTTTAATTAACTGGCAACAGATAGTCGTGGACAGTTAGGCAAGAATGTTCATATACTTTTCGACTTTACGAGCAGCGACGGTTTCGCGCTCAGCTCGAAAGCGAGAAGTGCCTCTTCAGAAATTTTTAATTGAGAACGATCTTGCAGTCTCGCCGTTTTCAAAAGTAATTTTCATAGCAAAGGGATTTCTCGAAGTTGGCTCGTGACGAAGATGAGTTTCTAGTCTCTGCAACAGCCAAATTTTTACGCTATAATCGAGTGCTCTCCTCAGGGACATGGTAAAGCGATATCGCATTAGGAGGGGAGGGTAGACGAATTTCCCAACTGAAGGCTCCTAAATTTCGTAAGCTGGTCTTGTTGAATTAGGTGAAAACAAGGCCGAACCTGACATAATCTTCGGATAACATGTTTCTTCCTCATTATTCCCCGGAATGTGACTTTGAATGCGAAAAAAGTTCCCCACCTGCCCAATATTTACGTGTCGCCCAATTGTGGTGTAAGGCCATCCGCATTAATAGTATATTACACACCAAGAGTCAAAAGTGAGTGTTTACATGGCGAGTGAGCAATTCCCGAGTCATGTATCCTCACTTTTGGCTCTTGTTGTAGAAGATATTCTCTATATCTACTACTTGATCAGAAGCGGCATTGTTTTTAGCTGACATGGTCTGTATTAAAAATTTTTTTTTAAATTAATTTATTTAAATTATAGACAGGCGAGTTTTGTGTGCGTAATTAATTCAAAAATTTAATTTGCTCAGTTAATTACTAGGAAGTACAGCATCGCAGTCTTGTCTTCAGTTTGTTCACGTGCACAAACAGTATACACAGGTAGTAGCAAGCAAAAACGTAACGACGGTTAACAACGAACGGTAACAGCTTCCTTCCTTTTTTCCATTTTGCTCTCAACCCGAGTCCTGGAATCCGCCCTTTCGAACATTACCTCCGAGACGTCGAGGAGGCTGTTAGGGCTGTCTTAGCCTTCTTCTCTTCTGGCCGAAAAACCGACCTAGGTCGAAATATGGCGAGTTGCTACGTGGGCTCGAACCCGGGACCTCCGGCATCCGAGACCAGCGCGCTATCCACTCAGCTAACCAGACCCCAGAACGGTAGTGGGAGATTGTTGGAAATAGTGGGAGATAGTGGGAGATTGGTCTTGGAGCTATTTCTTCTACTAGTAGCTGGTGGTTGCTACCGCAGTCTTTTTCGTGGCATGTGTTAGCATCCCATATCGATGTTTTCCAGCGGTTGCTCACCACGAAGTAATCTATTTGGTTTCGATTTATATTATCTCTCCTGGAGACCTCAAGCTGTACAGTGTCTTCAAATGACATCGGAAGTTCGTACTGGCTACAAATAATCCCTTGTCTAGGCAGAAGTCTATTAGTCTGTCGCCTCTTTCATTCCGCTCGCCGATTCCTCATCTGCCTATTACGTGGTTCAGATCTGCGCCGTGGGCGGGTCTGCCTACTTTGGCATTGAAATCTCCCATGTGTATGGGGATTTCTCTGGAGGATACATTTCCTAGGATTTGGCTTAATTCGCTGTATAACTTCTCTATGTGATCTTCCTCCAAATCTGCGGTTAGTGCGTAGACTTGTATGAGACACAGGTTCATTGATTTAGCTCTTATTTTCAGCATCATCGTGCGTTCATTAATCGCGTCATGGCCGATGACTGAATCCGTCCATATTTTCGCTATGATGAAGGCTACGCCGCGGCGGTGCATGTCGTCACTTCCCGAGAAGCACACTTTGTTTCCATCAGCGGTTCGGAAATGTCCGCTGTTAGTCCAACTATGTCCAACTGCTCAGTCTCTTTTTCCACGATTGCGAGTTTGGCTGTTTCTTTTAGCCCCCGTACATTCCATGTGCCGATCTTCAGTGGTCTTGTTTTGCGACGACTTTTAATCCCAGTAGCATTGATAGTGCCTAGTGCCTGAGATTCCCTCACACTAGTCACTCCGGTTGCATATTTCGCACTGATAGGCCCGGACCCCGCCAGCACAGGTTGCCGACCGGATCGCATGGCCAACTCCAGTATTTCCTTGTTCTACTCCATTTTGATTTTCATGGAGAGTTTTAGCGCAGTGGGGCCTCTCTTCCTTCGGCGCGGCTTACGACTGAGCTGTTATTGATGAAATTGGTTTGCTGACTGTAGCTATTGTGTTGTTGATTGTGTGTAGTTCCTTGCTGGTCTATTGCTTCTTATGGATCAGGGGCGGGGGTTGAGACTTCTGGGGAATGAGAACTTAACCTAACTTTTTATTTTTTGAATTCTGAATTTTTAATTTTGATCAAATAAAAGTCGAGGGGGTGGGTGCCATATTTCTACCGCTCCTGGCTCCGCCCAGAGGAGCTAAATAATAATACAATGGTGGTAATAATAATAATAATAATAATAATAATAATTTACTAAGGAAAATGTGCACTAATGAATATTATAGTAAAAAAAATATCAGTTATTCTATATAATATATGTTTTTGTTCTTATTATATAAGGTGCAGTGGGGTAATTGTGGGGTAATTGCAAAATCAGCTGTTCGACGCAAAGAAACATAATATTTGACCGTGCCATCTATTGGTACATTAAGGCACATCTATTACTTATATACTCACCCGGCCTGAACAATATCAGTGCGCTCGTTTATTCTGTGGAAATGTTTTTATCATCGCATGTCAAAATCACTCCTAAGTGAAGTGGAGGTAGTTGTTTTTCAAAACGGCCGAAAGTGTATCCTGTGAAATTTTTTCGAAAAGATATTTATCTGTTAATTATCACAAAAGATTCAAGTTTAAGGTAAGACCATTGATTTAAAAAAATTTTAATTACATTGGCGGAAATATGGGTTTTTGCATTTACCCCAAGGAAAAGTCATGCTGGGGCAATTGCAAAATACGTACAATTTTGCATTTACCCCAACAATTTTTTAAATGTATTTTAGGTGTAAAATGGTCCAAAAATACCAAAAACAGAATACTGCACCACTATAATACAATGAGAAGCATATGTAAGAGGCATTAAAGACCTTAAAAGAAGGCCATCCCTCAATTAAGGAGACGTTAAATTCGAATTTTTTTTTTCACTCCACTGAAAAATTTCTTCTCAAGTAGATAACTCCTAGAAATTTTGACCGAATAAAGCTTATAAATAGATCAAAAGTTGGTAAATTTTATGTAGAATACTGTGAGATGATCAAAACTGCAAAACAATAAGGCCTCGCAAAAATAATGTACGATTTTGCATTTACCCCATGATGGGGTAAATGCAAAAACGTGATTGAAAAGTTTTAAAGTTCCATTTTTCCAAAAAGTTGTGAATTTATTGGTACAAAATTTTCTCCACTAAAAGAGAACCCTTCAAAGTATGTGTGACAGAAATTTGATGTTGATTGGTGCCATAGAGCGGTCACAGCAAGTCGGCAAAGTGTCACTAATCAAAAAGTTGTTTGCAATTACCCACTGCACCTTAAGTAATTAAATTATTTATAACTGAAAATAAATCTAATTTCAAAATTTTGTAATATTTCATCTTTAGTTTCAAAAATTAATATTAAAGCTTTGCACATCCACATTTATCAATCTTTGAAATGTCCTCTTTCCCCTTTTCCCTACCCAATTTAGAATATAGTTCTTAAATTTTTTTTCAGTGCCGTAATTACTTTTCACAGTACACCTTTCTTCGGCACAACTTCGGATGGGCGGGAGTGGGGTGTCAATTCTACAAAATTCGATTTTGATTTTGGCTCATCTGTAAATACTTGCAAAATTGTAGTACCTAAAAAGGGATGGGAATCAACATTTTCATGAAATGTAATATGTTGGTCGTCTAATAGGTTTATAGGATTGCTGAATTCATTTATGACAACTTACGCCTCTTATTTGCCAACTACGAAGTTGAGAGGTGGGCGACGGCCTAATATTTTCGTGAATTGCTGTATGTGCTGGGACGTATGACGATGCACGCATGCCAAAGTGGCCCCTGAGACACCGCGCCCCCAGCACCAGAAACTACCCTTTCGGGCATCGCATCAGTGCCGAGGGGGTGAATTGCTGTATAAATATCGTGTTATAAGTTTGAAGGGTCGCCGAATTCATTTTTCTGAAAATATTACCTGTTTCCTTATGGTTGAAGTAGTGTACCCACGTTCCCTTCCAAAACTGTTCCGCGGCGACTTCGAATCGGATTGCACGTAGTTGGAAAACAAGACCAAGCCGACTTGAGGCGTGAATATTAAAGAGCAGCTCTTCGGAGACAAAGTGAATCGTAATTAAAGAATGAGCTATTATGAAATAACTCGCCGCTTTAAAATCAATTTAAATGCTAATTAGCTTACCTACCCGACTGTGATTAACTTTAAAATTACAAGTTTTCGAACATTTTTCGCGTTTTGCTCGCTGTTTCAGTCGAACGCGCTATCGGAAACAAGACGCTGACTTCGGCTGATATTTGCTTCCTTAATGCTAGAGTCGGGTTGCACGCTGTGGATGGATTGGATTGCGCTGACAATTAAGGTAAACCATCTCTGGAAACCGTAATTAGTCGTTTCGGATTTCAGACTCTGGTAGGCGGAAACAGAGCTTACTATTTCAGTAGAATGTACCCCGGTTCTAAAAAGAGTTGCTTAATATACTCACAAGCGTCCCTTCGAGTCATCGAATTTTCTACGCTCCTTGGATTACAAGCCTCCCAGGTAAACTTTGTTTGACCTGATAGGCTTCGACCTGGTACCAGATCAGTGAGAGGGGGGGGGGGTAATAGAAGCAAAATGGCTCACATTGTTTGAAAAATTTTAGTTTGATTTGCGGTTTGGTTGGATTGCTTGTTTTTAGGGCAAGTTTTTTATGCATTTGCATATTTTTCCTATTGATTATTTCTGCGCATATTTACATTATCTTTGCGATTCATGAAATTCCAAGTAAAATGAGCCCAACTTGGTAGCGTATATTTCTGAATATTTAAGGAAATATGCATACTCGTATTTTCGCATAAAATCGTACATTTCAGCGCATGTGCAGATATTTGGCCACTTTTCTTATTTTTACCGCATATTAACTAGAATACATGCTGCATGTTGCAAGCCTGAAGCAGGTTATTTGGGTTTGATGTATGGACGCTTACTCTGTCAAGTGCCTTACCACTGCTGGCTACAACTTGCACAGTTCTGAATTGATTTTCTTCTTCAGCTTTATGTAGGTTATTCCTTTTTTTGAGTCAGGCGTGTGTTTCATTCGATTTAACTGAAAAAATCCCGCGTTTTGATTCCCATGTTGCCTTGTTTAAAAAGAAATGTTTTCGCATATTTTGAGGTTTTCGGCGCAAATTTTATTCGCATATTTCTCGATTTTCACCACATTAACATTAAAAACCTTGTACTAGTTTTTTTACAAGTTAATTTTAATGTGTTTGTTTGTTGCATGTAGTTCGTTGTTGTATAGTATTTTAGTTGGTTTTGATTTTCTCTCTCTTTTCTTTGTTTGTTTGTTCATTTTGGTTTGTTTTGGTGAATTTTCGTTCGTTTTACTTGGTTTTAGTTTGATTTGGTTTTGTTTTTGGTTCATTACAATTCCGTTTAATTCAGTTGCTTGATCTGATTCAGTTTGCTTTGATTCAATTCAATTCGTTTTGGTTCGATACAATTCGGTTTTTTATTTTTTATTTCATTTTTGGTTTGTGTTGATTTGTTCTTGTTCGTTTTGAGTTTTTCATTTTGTTTCAATTGAGTCTAGCAGAGCCGGCAACTTAGAATTTCTTCATGTGGAGCAAGATTTTCTCTCAAGAAAGGGGTAAAAAAAGGAAGGTTTTGTAATTTTTAGGGTTAAAGAAGGGGGGGGGGGGTTAAAAATCAGGTGAATACCTCATTCACAAGAGTGCTTACCTATACTTCGTCTGTCCACATTAATTTACTTGTGAAGAAGATATCTAACAAATTTGTACCGCTCCAACTTTTTTTCACTGTCGAAGTCGGTTAGATAGTGGACGAGGGACGATCTTCAAATACCAACGGTTACTGTTAACTGGGGTACTATCGGAAACCGGTGGTAATGTTGGCCATTCATGACTTAGTTACTGATAACGATACTAGCGCTCCTACAGCAACTCGTGAATGACCGATATTACCTCAGTTGATTTTCCTGATAGTGATACTAGCGCTTTTACAAGTCATGAGTGCATGGCCGATATTACCACCAGTGTCCCATATTACCCCAGTTGACGGTATGCATTTTTTCTACTGCAAACGGAGGTACCTTCGGAATTGTGGGGGAACTCTGGACATTGCCAGAACTGGAGTACGCAGGTTAGATGCGTTATTCCTTCGTTGACTATTAGGGTGTCAAATAAAATCTGAGACTTGTCACTACACTGTCATGCGATGAAAACCGATATTCCAGTTCTAATGTGTAAAACTGGCAATGTCCGGAGTTCCCCCGCAAATTCGAAGCTACCTCAGTTTACATTAATTGAAAAAATCCTGCCCCCCTAAAAGATGGTTAGATTGTACGACCAACTTTGTTGAATACCATCATACTTCCCCACCTCAGTTACCTTCCCCGACTCTCAAATCTCGGTTCCTTCTTGTAGAAACTGTCAGTGTTACTGTGCCGACTATATGAAAAATTTCACCTCTCTAGATGCACTCCCCAGCAGCCAATCTATCAACCGGTCGTTAATTTTCTTCACACTTCGCCGAGCTCGCCTCGTTCGAACCCCGGCTGCCGCCCCGGTCGACTCGAATGATTCTTTCTAGACGAAAGTGATAACCGCAAGACCACGGACCCCTTTCGAGTTTAATTATTCGTTCCATTAGCCGTAAGTAAAAAGCGCGGCCTTCGGGTCGCAGAAGGGTTCCAAATTTGAATATATCTGTTGTTGCACGCGCTAATCAGCGTCGATTTATAACTGACAGAGAGAATTTTGCTGCGCGGCTACATTTACACGTACGCTCAGGTATATCGAGAAAATAACTGTATAATTTTCTCGCGTCGGCATGACTGAAAAGGGTCCGGAAAGAATATATACGGCGTAGGTTTAAGTTTTTCCCTCCGCCTATCCTTTTTCATTCACCGCCGGAATGCTTTTAAAGCTACAGTAAACGTCGTCGGATGATTACACGTTTCATTTCGGGGCAGCCAAAGTTTCAACGATAATCGCAGGCGATAAATTTCGCAGGCCTTCTGTTCATTGGAACTTGTTACATTTCGACGTATCTGGTGCTTTATTACCGGAAGCTTCGCGTTAAGGAAGTTTTAAAAAGTTGCCTTTTGTCTTCTTTATGTATAAGACTTACGAGGACGAACGTATAAAAGTTCGGGTATGGCAAATGAGAACGAAATCGAAAAACGTGACGACAAACGATTCGTTGGATAGACTGCGGCAGAGCTTCCCTAGAGCACCAGAGATGCTCAGGTTCCATCATAGATGCAGATGAACGTAGTTACTCACTACCTATAGGCAGGTCTGTATCTTCTTGCAACAGCATTTGTATGCCTACTTGGTCTCTCCTGATCCAAAATTATTCAATATAGAGGTGATGAAAAATGGAGCCGAAGCGGTAATTGTGAACAGAACTGTCCTCGGTTTAATTTTTGAAAACTGTCTACTGTCTTCCATGATTCTAGCAGCTCAATTTTGACAACGGATTCGAATTCGTCTCGGAAAATTGAGTAATTTGAATCAGCGTGGACGTTGAAGCTCTGCGAAAGTTTTTTCGCCCCAAAAAAGACATGACTAATGTAAATAAATTCTTTATTCAAATTATTAATAATTTATATATATATACAGGGTGTTCCGGGAGTGGACGATAAAACTTCGCCTGGTTATAGACCAGACTTAGTACATCGATGTTATAAGGGTTGCATCACTCCGTAACTTGAAGGCGCTGCGGCGTTGAAAATTAAAATTCAATTTTCGTGTATCGAAAAGTCGAATAAAATATGATGAATTTTGGTTTATTAAAATTCTGAATTAAAATATAACTTACCATATTTGGTAACAAATTAAAGAAGCGATCCTAGCGGATAAATTGAGACTATAACGAACAATTTCTGTTCATCTGGGACCAAGAAAAATAAAAAAGAAGTGATGAACAAAAATATCAAAAATTGACACGAAACACTGTTTTTTATTGTAATTTGAGAAACTGACCTATGAACACCATGATATTTTAAGCTAAACAATAGCAGAAGATTGCGGTCTTTCAAAACAGCTCAGTACTTCTAGTCTCTAAGTCGCTTCGTTTTAGAGTTCTTCGCAAAGAAAATAAAAGGCTGAATTTCCATCACCTGATTTTAACAAAGTAAAACCAATGTACATTTTCTTTTATAAAATCTCTAGAAATGAAATAAATTCACAAAATCTATCTAATTGAAGAGAAGATTCTACCGAGTAAATTTGGACTAATGAGCTATTCTCCTAAATTGTAAGGACTGAGGAACATAAAATGGAAGTCGACAAAGTGATGAAAACAATGAATTTTCAACGTAACATTTTAAAATGATGGAAAAAATAATTCTACATTTGGACCACAGTTTACAGCCTATGTTAGCTTTATTTTCAGTGACCAAAACTTTCTCAATCCTGCTCATGCGGCTCATCCTTCAAATAACGCACAACTGCGATCTTCCCAGTTTCTCTGAAATTTGTCGCATCTACATGTGTTACATTTTCTTTCCTTAGCAATTTAGGAGAAAAAAACAAAGAAGAAAAAAACCTGATGTAATGCGCTGCACAATAAGTATGCTCTCAAAGTAAACGCAAATGAAGATGTGAACGTTTGTGAAAAATCGAAACGGGAATTTTGACGAGTGGCCACACTGCTAATAGGTAGAGGCTTCACTCTGGTAGAGCACCTGGAAACACTCGAGTACTGACAATCCGCCATTTTGAGTCGCTTGGTGCCCGATGATTCATAATTCGATATACCAAAGGAAGGCGGAACGTCCCGCATAGTGAACTGTGAGTCGTCGGGCACCAAACGACTCAAAATGGCGGATGTCAGTACTCGGGTGTTCCTAGGTGCTGTAACCCTGGGAGCTAATTCGAACACATTCGTAATTTTGTCATACCCATAAATACGTGGTAATCATAATTTTTGTATTTATTTGTTTCAAAAGTCATTTGCATCCGTGTAGAAACAGGCTGTATTATCGCTTCTTTTTCATTTTTCTTGATTCCTAACGAACGAAAACTCTGAATTTGTCCGCGGAAATCTCCTCTTTAAATTGATACCAAATTTGATGGATTTTCTCTGGATTCTAAATTTTAATAAATTGAAATGTTTTACATTTCGTTCGATTTTTGGATGAAATCTTCGAAATCCTAATTTCTTTCTTTGTAAATAACTCTAAAACGATGCGACTTAGAGACCAGAAGTACTGAGCTGTTTTGAAAGAGCGCAATCTTCTGCTATTGTTTAGCTTAAAATATCATGGTGTTGATTGGTCAGTTTCTCAAATTACAATGAAAAACAGTGTTTTGCGTCAATTTTTGATTTTTTTTTTTTTCATCACTTCTTTTTTATTTTACTTGGTCCCAGATGAATAAAAATTGTTCGTTATAGTCTTAATTTGTCCGCTACGATCTCTTCTTTAATTTGATACCAAATATGATAGGTTATCTCTTAACTCAGAATTTTAATAAACCAAAATTCATCATATTTTATTCGATTTTTTGATACACGAAAAATGAAATTTATTTTTCAACACCGCAGCGCCTTTGAGTTGCGGAGCGATGCAACCCTTATAACATCGATGTACTAAGTCTGGTGTATAACCAGGCGAAGTTTTATCGTCCACTCCCGGAATACCCTGTATATACCTATATTAATATACTTTATAAAAATTTTAATTAATTTTTTTTTCATTCTTTTTATAATTTCTATACGTTTTTTTAATTTAGTTATTATTTTATTTATTTATTAAATTTAAAATAAAAAAAATTAATAATAAATAATTATTAATTATAATAAAATTTTATTTAAAAAATCCTAAATCTTTAATTATCGTACGGAGAAATTTTCAAAATCCGAAAAATTAAAAATTTTTGAATTAAAGACAACTTTCTGCTCAATCATTCACGCTGAGTACGACTTCGGTGTTGAAATTTGGGCGCCAATGTTCTGTTAACGAGATACACTGGAAAATGTGGTCAAAAAATGACTAGCTCAATTTTGAAAACCGATTCTAATTCGTCTCGAAAAAGTGAGTAATAAGGGAGAGCGCCAACAGCGAAGATCTGAGAAAATTTTTATGCCCCAAGACAGACAGAATGTATTGTGTAAGAACATTTTCAAAAGTTGAAAAAATTAAAAATTTTGAATTAATGACCGTTATTTACTCAATTTTTTACGCCGAGTTGTATTCCGTGTTCAAATTTGGCGCGGACGCTCCGTTGCCGAGATACACTCGAAAATGTGGTCACAATTGGTCAAAAAATGACTATAGGTCAATTATGACGACGGATTTGAATTCATCTCGAAAATATGAGTAATTGGCATCAGCGCCGACGCCGAAGCTCTCCGAAGATTTTTGGCCTCAAAAAAGACATGATGTATATAGTATGGAGAAATTTCCAAAATTCGACAAAATTAAAAATTTTGAATTACAGACCGTTTTCTACTTAATTTTTCACGCCGAGTTGTATTTGGTGCTGACGCTCGTTGCCGAGATACACACTCGAAAATGAGGTCGTAATTGGTCAAAAATTGACGATAGGTCAATTTTGATGACGGATGTTGATTTCGTCTCGAAAAATTGAGTAATTTGCACCAGCGCCGACGCCGAAGCTCCCCGAAAATTTTTTTGCCCGAAAAAACACATTGGAGAAATTTTAAAAATTCGACCAAATCAAAAATTTCGAATTAAAGATCGTTCTCTACTCAATTCTTCACGCCAAGTTCAAATTCGGTGTTCGAATTTGGCGCTGACGCTCTGTTGCCGAGATACACTCGAAAAAATTGGAAAAAGTGGTCAATTTGGCTCCAAAAATGACTGTAGCTCAATTTTGACGACGGATTTGAATTCGTCTCGAAAATCTGAGTACCTAGCACCAGCGCCGACGCCGAAGCTCTCCGAAAAATGTTTGGCCTCAGAAAAGACATGATGTATTATAGCAGGAAAGAATTTTCAAAATTCGAAAAAATCAAAAATGTTGAATGAAAAGCATGATAAACACCTGCAGGCAGTACTTCAGCGAGTCAGCGACACCGGCATGACGCTTAATCGGGAGAAGTGCGTGTTTCGCACAAAGAAGGTGAAATTTCTCGGTCATTTTCTTGAGGATGACAAGATTCTTGCTGACCCCGACATGACCGAGGCCATTGTGAAAATGGAACCACCGAAATCCAAAATCGAGTTACACTCGCTGCTTGATTCCGTCAATTTCCTCGCGCGTCATATTCCAGATCGTTCAACTCTACTCGAACCACTCTATAGTCTCCTCAAAAACGACTGTGAATTCATTTGGGAGTCAGCCCAGCGTGCAGCATTCTAAAAACTGAAAGAAATTTTAGCTAAAGCGCCCGTCTTGGCCATTTATGACCCCCATAAACCAACGACTGTCTCGTGCGATGCATCATCGTTTGGCATCGGAGCTGTTTTACTCCAGAAAGCTGAATCGAGCCAGTTGTTACCTGTCGCATTTGCATCAAAAACACTCTCGGAAGCAGAGAAGAAATATGCCCAGATTGAGAAGGAAGCTCTCGCCATCGCATGGGCGTGCCAACGCTTCGAGAACTACCTTGTTGGCTTAAAATTCACGATTAAGACAGACCAGAAACCTTTGTTGCCTATTCTCACGACACAGTTCTTGGATGAATTAACACCACGTTTGCAGCGAATTCGACTACGCTTGCTGCGATTTAATTATACAACGTCATCCACCTTGCAGGTAAAAATCTGGTTACCGCAGATTTGTTGTCGAGAAAGCCGGTCTCAAAGTCCACGATTGAAGACAAGAAATTTGAAGTCGAACTCCAAACCACGGCTTTTGCAACGGTCAATAACATCAATTGTTCCCCATCCATGCTAGAGCGCATTAAAGCAGCACAGCGGGACACCGAGCTGGGAAAATTGATCCAGAACTACATCACACACAGTTGGTTGGCCGAGTCAACAAAAGGACCTACCAGACGAGGTGATCCCATATTGGCGTCACCAAAGCTCACTTTCTGTAGATGATGACTTAATTATTTTTGAGCATCGTTTATGGATCCCGCCAACACTTCGTGGGAAAATGCTGAAGCAGCTACACGAAAGTCATTTTGGTACCACAAAGACTTGCAATCTCGCACGAACGGTAATTTGGTGGCCGAATATCGACAAAGACATTGAGAAAATGGTGTCCAATTGCGAGACTTGCGCAGAATCCCATCCGAATCGCCATGAACCACTCATCCCTTTGCCCTTGCCCAATCGTTCATGGGAAAAAGTTGGTGCCAACCTGCTCAAAGAAAAGAGAAAATGGTGGTTAGTGCTAATTGACTACTACTCCAAATTCATCGAGTTAGCACTCATCGAGAAATTGGATTCGAAAACCATCATCACAAAACTCGAGTCAATCTTCGCACGATTTGGGGTACCAAAAATTTTGTTCACTGATAATGGTACTCAGCTTGTGTCAAACGAGATGCAAGAATTAGCGAAAGAATTTGACTTTAAAATCGTGACCAGGAGTCCAGCATTCCCACAATCCAACGGGTTAGCTGAAGCCGCAGTCAAAATTTCAAAGAAGATTTTGAACAATGAGAAACCTACAGTAGCACTCATGAATTATCGAGCTACTCCAACGTCAGTAGGTTACAGCCCAGCCCAACTTCTGTTCAATCGTCGGATTCGCACGAAAATCCCTTCAGTCAATCTGGGAAATCGTGTCATCAAACGAGCTGATCTCGAGGAACGAGATAAACAACGTCGTGATCGCGCGAAACGCAATTTTGATCGTGCAAAGGGAGCCCGCCCTTTACGTGAATTAAGTCCAGGCAGAAATGTCTCCGTGGAAGATGCAAAGAAGAAAGGTACTGTCATTTGCCAGCGTCGAGAACCACGTTCATACGACATCAAGCTGGAGAATGGAGCCGAGCTTCGCAGAAATCGAATGACCCTTCGTCGATTGCCATCACGTCACCCTGATTGGCCTGATAACGAGTCATCTAAGTCCATCCCGTCTACTCCAAAAACGAGTCAGAAGATCGAACCAAGGGCCACACCTAAATCAAGTCAGACGACGCCTGCAACATCGAAGATCCCATCACCAGTACCACGAACACTCCGACCGAGGAAACCCATCTTTTATGGCTCCCCGGGGTTACCCAAAAGGGGAGATGTTTTATCGAGTTCGTAGCTCCCTTTCGTGAGTTTCGTGGCTGATTCAGATAGAGACCGGTTTCTCTTATCTGTATCAGCATACTGTACTCGTATCCGTTCGACTATCATGGCGACTGTTAAATATTGCGTTCTGCTATCCTATTGATATTGCGTACTTGTAATGTTTAGTCAGTTCCGATCTAGACGTACTTCGAATACAGTTGTACAGTATTGAGCTGGTTTAGTTTCTGTTTATGCAAGCTGGTTCTACAACAGAAACACTGTTTTTAAATCAATTTTGTACACTGAGTTCAAATTCGGTGTTCAAATTTGGCGGCGACGCTCCGTTTCACAGATACACGAATGTGAACAAGTTTTTGTTTTAGCGCCTTCGACCCGTTGAGAATGCCATGGCGCACCCATTGACGTTTTCGAAATTTCTATTTTTCTGGGGAGAACCGACACTTCGCGAATAATTTCGGAATGGAGCCAGTTAGAGCAAAGCGGTTTGACATTTCGGATAGAATGGAAAATTTCGAATAAGAAAGGTTCTTCAGTTTTGATCTAGCATTCTCCAATCGAGAAATTTTCGCCTTATACCAGCTTGCCCCGGGAAATTCGCAATCTCGAAAATGCATATTGGTGCGAATTGTATTGCAGATCGAAGTTTAAGGCGTTACTACATTTTTCAAAAATTCGCAAATCTCCCGGTATACACTCGAAAATGTGGTCAAAATGGATCAAAAAATGATGTAGCTCAATTTTGACGACGGAATTGAATTCGTCTCGAGAAACTGAGAAACTAGCCACAGCGCCGACGCCGAAGCTCTCCGAAAAATGTTTGGCCTCGAAAAAGACATGATGTGTAAGGGTCCATTACCCTGGCCCCCCCAAATTTGATTTTAGACCCGATTTTGGGGTAGGGGAAATGTACCCGAAATGTACCAAAATGTACCACCAATTATCTGAAATGTACCCCCTTTATTGCCGCGGGGGGAGGATTCCATTTGGTAGGGCTGTGGTAACGTTGGCCCCCCCCATTTATTCCACTTTCACCGAATTTGTGCAGAATGAAATGTACCCGAAATGTATCAAAATGTATGTACCATCAATTATATAAAATGTACCCCCTCCCTTCCCCTGTAATACCAAAAGTATAAAGGGGCTGAAATGAATTAGAGCTCCCAATTTAGCTGATTTCGTCAAATTTGGATCGAATGAAATTTACCTGAAATGTACCGAAATGTACCACCAATTATCTGAAATGTACCCCCTTTATAGCTGCGGGGGGAGGATTAAATTTGGTGGGGCTGTGGTAATGTTCTGCACAAATTCGATGAAAAAGGAACGATTGGGGGGGGGGGGTACGTAGCACAGCCCCACCATATTTAATCCTCCCTCTGCGGCGGTGAAGGGGGTACATTTCAGAAAGTTGGTGGTACATCTCAGGTACATTTCACTCTGCACAAATTCGGTGACATTGGAACAAATGGGGGGGGGCGGTAACGTTACCACAGCCCCACCAAATTTAACGCTATAAAGGGGCTACATTTGAGATAATTGGTGATACATTTTGGTACATTTCGGGTGCATTTCATTCGAACCAAATTCGACGAAATCAGACACATTTGGGAGGGAGCTCCCGTTACACTGGCCGCGCCAAAGTACTTTTGTTCCCCCTTCATAAGGAGGGGGTACATTTTGTAATATTTGTGGTACATTTGAGTACTTTGGGGTACATTTCTTCTAACTCAGAATCGGGTCTAAAATCAAATTTTTTGGGGGGGGGGCAGGGTAACGAACACCCGAAATATGTACTCTCGGAAATGCGAATCA